>CM055982.1:17930000-19253000 GCA_029531755.1 Holothuria leucospilota | reverse complement strand
TCCCCCTATAATGGTTGAGCTTCTTTGAACTACAGTAATTACATGTTCAATTGGCTTCGTAGGGTAAGGACGAGGGGGAGTCGTTTTCCCCGCACCTGCAAGCACAGCAATTACGAGAATCCATAGTTGAAAGGTCTGGCCAATTCATTCGGGGGACCTTTTACAAGGGTTCTCGCGTAAAGATTCGTCCCCTTCCAGTGAGTGCTCCTCTGGCCAAGCCACTGATTTTCTTCATAATCATCATGAATGAACAGACGAAGGGTCTGTTTTGCTTTAAAACAAGCATGATATAATATATTAGTCCATGGGCGGCTCTAAGGAATTTTGTTTGGGGGGGGGGGGCAAACTCAAGTCCGTATTCAGGAGGTTCGGAAGATCCCCCCCCCCCGCAATATTAATGGTCAGCTCCGGATAGTACAATAGGAGTGTGGTTATTATTTTGTATTACAGCGATGCCCCATGTAGTTTTCAAAAGGTCTTCAAAAACCATTTCAGGCAGTCAGTCATGAGCTGACTATTTAAAAATAAAAATACACTCATATCAGCCGATCGCTACTCCAAAGGGGTGGAGTAAGAGGCAGGTGAAAAGGGCAAAGCGGTTTGATCCACTTTGTCACTATAAAATGAGCCCCACCTTTAAATATTTTGTTGTTTCTTTCATTGTGTCACAATATGTTTCAGCTTTACCAAGAAGCCATAAAATGTTGCTTTTCTGGATTGTTTTCTTAAACTAACGAAAAGTTCAAGCATGAAGACATTTGAAAACGATGAAATGATAGCACTATTTTGGATCTCAGTACCGGTCCAAAACGAAATATTTTAAAGGGGGAGGGGAATCCCCCTAACTCAGAACGACTTCTATCCTATATAAAAATAGCTAGGCAACTAGTCAAAAGTCTCATTACACTGAGCTTAGATTGACTGTTTGGTGTGTCTATTTTAAATCAATTGAAAGGGTACACTTTAGGGCAGAAGTGGAGAACCTTTTGCTTATAACAAGCGATTTGACAGTCATAAGACCTCTCGTGGGCCAACGGCGCTGTCAATTTGGACAAGGGAAGGGAAACCTCTCCTTCTATGGGAAACACAATACGTTTAGGCTACATGTCCGTTACTTTTTGTGAACAGATACCTATGCTAATCTGGCCAGGTGACACCCGGGCAAAACTGCTTTGAGTCGTGGATGATAATCAACACGGCCTATGAGTTGCGTATCTAATGACCTCGAAAGCTCTGAAGTGTCTGCAAAACCAGTGGCGTAGCGAGACGTTTATCCGGGGGTGGGGGGGGGTGGGGGAGGCAAGCACCTAAATTTTCCGATTTTTTAAAGACTGCATAAGGGTACGTTCTGCACTCAGTAATGTAGGTTACAAAATATACGGCTTACTGTACATGTAACACATACCAGACACATAAATGTTGTTCACTGACAGTGTTCTTTTGAATCTGAACTGTGAAATTTCAAAGCGCGCCAAGCGCGCGAAAATTTTTGGTAGGCTTACACACACAAAAAAAACATATGTAATCATTAAGAACAAAAAGAGGAAAAAAGAAAAAATTGTAAGGGTTGTAGACCGTATCGGGGATAACATACTCTGTAGGCCCATCATACAGGGATGTAAACTTTAAGAGAATGGTGAGAGTGAGGTTTGCTGGTAGACTACTGACGCGGAGCGCGACTATCGGTTCGCGCGGAGCGTCCCTCCAGGGGAACTTTTTGCCCAAAATACCCTACATTCTAGGAAATGACACTTCCCGTGCCTCATTTACTGCATGCCCAAAATTGCCAGTTTCTGAAAAATTTTAAGGATACATTTTGTTCACGTTTAAAATAGGCCTTCGAAAAATTGGATTCTGGAGGCCTACCGGCATGTATTACTGTATAATGCACTACTGTCAGCTTACTGCAGACTGTGATCAGTTGGATGAGAAAGAACTCAGGTTGTGTGATAACAACTGGCGTTTTACCGACACCGGACGCATCATTTGCGTTGCAAGTGTAATTTTTTACACCATACTGAGACATTGCGTGAGGAACTGTTGCTCCATCGTGAGAGCGTGAGATTGCGTGATCAACACGCTGAATGCGTGAGAGGTGACAGCCCTGTGTTACAGTATAGAACCACCTGGACTACCCGATAAAATAGCCAAACTTTGCTCCGTGAGTCCCTCACCAACTGATTGTACAGCATGACAAACTGACAAACACAAGAGAACAGCAAATATAGGCTTTGCGATATGGGATGAAACTTACGACGTCTACATAAAGGGTTTACTCTGCCTACATGTTACTTGATAAGGTGGGCAGTACATATTCTATGTAGCTATGTGCAATGGAATTAATGAAGAAACTGGAGTTACTATACAGCGCGCGTAGCGCGCCGAAACTTTTGGGTTCATATTAGAGAAATTGTCCTCTTGAGAGCAAAAAACAGTTAAACTGCCTTGGCGACTAGTCGCCGTCAGGGACTGCATACTTGATCGTAAATTTCCGAATTTTTCATTTTTTTGAGCCAGGGGGCGGTCGCCCCCTCTGCCCCCCTGTAGCTACGCCACTGTGCAAAACTATGGGCATTTAACTCCAGCATGACCATTACACTCTGTAAATGACATTATGATGCCAAAGCTAATCAGATTAAAAAATATAACAGCGTGATCATTTGTTTTGATTACCTTAGCTTCCACTAATGGCAGGTCCATTTGTGATGTCTGAAGTACATATACAGTAGTAACAAACAAGCAACTAAGAAAACGCGCGCGAAGCGCGCCGAAAAAATGTCGTTTTGAAAGCACTTTATTAATGTTTAACCATTGCATTGGAAAGTTATTCACTGCTTTAATTTTAAACTCACTCAAGATAAAGGGAGGGCCTAACCCATCTCGAATTAAATGTTTTATTTATTTATATCTCTTTGGAAAATTGGAGACCAAGCTTTGAAAACTTTTTTTGGGGGGGGGCGCAAGTGCCCCCCGTGCCCCTAATGTATTAGTCCTCCAGTTCTTCTACACACACACACTTACCCCTATATATATATATATATATATATATATATATATATAGACAGGTCAAAAAAGAAGTAGTAAATAGTGCTAAAAGTTTGTGAGAAATTCCTTGTCTGCTTTTAAACCCTTCATTAGTTGGCATAAATGAAACTGATTGTTGACACGGCCAAACGTACAAATTAGAAAACAATAAAACTGGGCACGGCAAACCGGCTGGGAAAACAGACAGTGTTAAGTGGTCAACATAGGTAACAACAATGCAGGAATTGCTTAAGTTTCCAAGCCGATAATTTCTTTCTTTGAACAACGCCAGTATCCACAAAGAGTGCTCTCTAATGCCCTGAACCGCATGCAAGGAATTGATAGAGCCTCTGACCTTGCCCCCAAAACTGACCAAACACCCACCAGACGAATTCCGTTGGTCCTCCCCTTTCACCCATCTGTAACTCCCATTGACGGTACGTGCCATTTACAGGAATGTAGAAACCCTCCGTCATGACCCATCCACATGTGACCATTTCCCTGAACCCCCCTCCCATCACAACATTAAGAATTGGAAAGAATATATCTAAGCACTTGGTCCGTGCCTCCCAACCTCAAGCAGTAGTGCCTAACACCCCAGGAACCTTTCCATGCAACCGTGGGAGATGCAATACTTGCTCGGTGGTCAGTTATGACAAAATCCTTTCCATTGTAGGTCCCAACAACAACCGGTTTAACACTCATCAGTATTTTACCTGTACTTCAGCCAATGTTGTTTACGTTCTCGTATGTAAACGCTGTAATATACTGTAAGTGGGAGAAACAAAACGTCTTGCTGACCGAGTCACTGAGCACCCGAGGTCAATCAAACAGAACCTCCCGGGGTTCCCTGTAGCCACACACTTCAATCCCCCGTTAACATGCTTGATCCGTGATTTGTTTCGGCGGCCATCTCGTGTCGAGGTTCCGATCGTGATCGCCTGGCTGCCGAAAACCGTCTCATAATGAAACTTGGAACCCACATGTTCTGAACGTTAGACTTGAACTTTTATAAATCAGCAATTCCTGCAATGTTGTTACCTGTGTTAACTACTTGACACTGTCTGTTTTCCTAGCCGGTTTGCCCGTGCCCAATTTTATTGTTTTTTAATTTGTTCGTTTTGCCGTTTCAACAATCAGTTGCATTTTTGCCACCTGATGAAGGGTTTAAACCCGAAACGTGAACTTTTTTACAAACTTTCAGCACTATTTACTAAGTAAGTAGGTTTTTTACCTACTGACTTCATAAGCACTTTGATCTTATATATAAATATATATATATATATATATATATATATATATATAAATCAAGGTAATGAAGAGTGCTTAAAATAAAATCCGCAACGTTTCGGGTAAATAGCCTTCATCATGGCGGCAAAATATCAACTGATCAGAAAAACGCCATTCAAAGGTAACAAAAAACACGTGCCTACACAACTTTGCCGACGCGTGTAAGTTAGTACCGGTCGCAGAGTGTATGTGTACACACTAAAACAACGCAGTAAGGCAACGGAGCTGCGTTAAATACAGCAAAACTACGCAACTGCAGGATAAACAGAAAACTGCGCAACTTCGTGAAATAACTAAAAGCTGTCATGACGCGATCTAAAACAATTTACGCAACACTGTCATGTCAAAAACGAGCACGCGTTTGGCAAGAACATTAAAAGCGTTTGGAATAGGCACAGTCAAACCTGTAATAAAACAGAAAAGTTCCAGTTTAACATAATGCGAGCTTCATTATTAACCGGTTTTCTGCAATTTAACGATCACGGTCGGAACCTCGGCATGTTATGGCTGCAGTGAACATTAGGTCCTGTATCGAGCAAACTGATGGGGGTTGAAATGACTAGCTACCGGATAAGCAGATAGGTTTTGCTTCATGGACTGTATAAGTGTTCAGTTACCGCCGGTCAGCAAGGCGTTGTTTAGGTTCACCCACGTACAAAATGGCCCAACGCTTACAAATGTATACTACGTTACAAATGTATACTACGTTAGTGGATGTACAAGTAAAATGCTGGTTAATGTTGAAGCAGTTGTTGTTAGGACCCACAACAGAGAGAAACTTGTCATTACTAATTACTGGACAAAAGTTTCTCTCTGTTGTGGGTCCTAACAACAACAACAACAACAACAACAACAACAACAACAACAACAACAACAACAACAACAACTGAGTTTATGGTTCTGTAAACTTGTTTTGGAACAGTCGCACCACAGCGATAAATGATGGAACTGTTTGCTGCTCGATGCTTTCGGGCCAAAATATGGATCATTTTTGTTCTTCGTCAACTATAAACTTAATTCGTGTATCAACCAATCTTACAGATATATAAATTTGTTAATTAGCTACAGAAAGGTCAACTCGTAGGACGATCAAAGGAAGCGACATGCCAATCAAATGCCATACCAGGTTTTAGAACTTCAACTTAAAATGTTACTGGAGGTGAAAATGATAATAGAGGGGCAAACCACTGGGACTCACGTATAAATGCAAACAGTGTCATCGTAACGCTCTGATAAAAAACTATAATACTTGTGCAGCATGTTTGCTACCACATAAAGTAAACCATTAAAATGAAGGCCGTCTAGTCAATATTCCTATGGTAAACAAAATGTTTGAAAGGGAGTGACTGATTAACAGTAAACATGTTCATGTACAAAGTTATACTGTCTTGTAAAACATATTGACGCGTAAGCGGTAGCACCCATATATGTGCAAGGGTATTTAGAATTAGGGTGGAGTGGTGCATGATACAACACATGGGTGCAAGGTTTTAACCATGCACGGAGAGTAGTTTATAGGCAAGAACACACAAGCGGGCGGATCCAGACCTTAAAGTGTACATAAAGTCTAAAATTTCAAAAATGTATGTTTCAAAGCTTGAATATATAATCCAAATGGTCTCCATCACATATTCACAAGAAATTCCTGAGCTGAGATATAAAATGTTGAAGCTCATTCACTCAATTAATAAAATGGTAAATTTCACAACTGTTATTCTTCTACCACTCAAATTGCCGTTTTTGTATTTTTTGTTCAAAAGCCTTGGAAAGTCGAAGGAAAAAGGTAAAAGTTGATTATCCAGGGTTTCTGGATGGATGGCCCCTTGAAGAGAAAAATTAAATAGCCCACCATAATAAGTGAGGAAATGGTAAAATCGGCATATACTGAAATACTTGTAAAAGGCAGGCAGTCAGAATGTTGCCACTCGAACTCCCTGGTCAAACAACCAAGTTTATTGCCATAATAAGTGACGGACATAGTTAAAAGTCAGTGAAACACTCCAAAATTCCATTTTAACGGCATCTAAAGTTCGCTTCGTAAGTTGTCAAATTTTGTTTTCTTGGAATAACAAGATCAGCGAAACGGCTGGCTGTTGAAAGTTTTTTGAACTGTTCATATTCTGACAATGTTTTGATTAACAAGATTTCTGGCTTTTAAATGAAGGTAAAGCAGGGGATCTAGGAAAAATAGACGAAAGGCATACACACTAGTAAAATGTCTTCTCCTTGTCAGTTAGGTTGAATTATAATAAGGAGTTACAATTGATAAAATAACGATCAACTTAACGAATAGATAACTTGAAGAGACCAAATAATGAATAACACCAAATGAAATCGTAACAAATCAGTAGCAGCTTTTAATATATAATTCGTTTATGAATTTTCTCAAAATTAGTTCAAGGCAAGCTGGGGAATAATATGTGTGGTTTCTAGAGATAGATGCACAAGGGGTATGTTTTCACAGCATCTGCAGGTCCCGAAGCACGGTCGCTAACTAAGGGTTACAAGATTCATTAAATTCTTGCCAGAATCTTCCATGAAGCTCAGTGAAAACATCTGAAGCTGCAAATATATCAGTTGTGGTGTTTAGGGCCTCAACTGCTAGTTCTGGAGAAGACTTTTCACAACTTGACTGTTCAAATAGGAAACCTACTCTCGTTAACTCCATGGACACTCGAGAAAGAGAAACTAAATTACTGCCAAGCTATATTGCGATGCAACTGTATGTCGAATGTTTTTATCCTACAGTCAAAGGAAAAAGAATTATAGCCTAATGTGAATTGAGAACCCTTAATCTTACATGCATTAAAATAAAGTGTACCTAAATTCTAAAATAACAAGAATATATATTGTAAAGGTTGGAAAATAAAAAAAATCTCATTCATTTAACTTTCATATTCATAACGTACTTCGTTGCTGAGGTATAAAGTGTTGAAGTCTCTTTACTTAAATTGAAATTCGTAGTTGATTGTATCAAATGGAGGCACTGGGAAATGCAAGCTGCGAATCTGGAAAAATTTTGGAATTTTGATGGCTGGGAAAATTTTGGAATTTTGATGGCTGCCACCTTCAGCCAACTCTGGGCATGGTCTCCATTCGGCTTAAGCCGGAATAAACACAACTGCTGTTGAAAAAGGAATGATTAAATTCTACGATTGACTGCAGACCTCAGGGCCGGATCCAGGAATATGAGAAAGGGGGGGGGGGCGTAACCGTCTGCAGTGCTGATCATATCATTTTCATGGGCTTGGAGATGTAAAATTCTGGTTACAAAATTCATTGTTTTGCCAAAAACAGCTGGACGTAGGCCCCTTCCTTATATGCCGGATCCGGCCTGGACCCTGCATTCATTTGTACATTCCGAATGCCTATTATTCTTAACAGAAAAGGGAAATTAGTACAGTCTACCGGTAACCACGCCCGAAGTGGTGCAGCTGAAATGTGCCCGACAGGGGACCAAGTTACCCGACTGGGCAGCAACCTGAAACTCCCAATGAAGGCGACGGGTTACCGGGGGAATGGCGAAAGCAAAACTTGCTTCGCACTGAAAATTTCTGGGCCCAAATTTTGTAACAGTCGGGGTTTTATTGAAGCAAATTTGAATATTTGAAATTTTTATTGAAGAAAATAGGGCTATACTTCACGGATTAATTCAAGCGGAAGCAAAACAAAGTAACTGACAAGATATGCCTGTTTTTTGCAGCAAGTTTTGCTAAGACCTGTTCAAACAAGAAAACACACACCAGAGGAGAGAGATTGGCCAACGCACAGCTGCCCAAGCATCATGTTTATGGCTGGCTTTTCTTTCTATGATAATTTAAACATTAATTTGAAGGCATTGATAGCAAATTGTACCACCTTAGCCTGTATTTGTCATTAAAGCTGCGATAAGTTACGTCACTGAAATTCACACGTGCAAATTTTGTCACCTGCCCCCACAACCTCTACATTGTTTTATTAATTTTTCCGAAGAAAATATGAATCCTACTTAAGTAAGTGAGAATAACTAGGCTATGATTTTTAATAATTTTCAACCATACCCTTACACAAAAAAGTGTGGCATGCCACACGTAAACACACATAATCACATTTGGCAGAGCATATGAAAATACATAAGGAAAAAAGTGTGGTTATGCGTGGTGACACATGTGGTATTAGGACCAATCTGACACACAGGACCACGCTTTTCCCTGCATGATTGTCACACCTTGAAATCTTGGTCATAGTGGGGAAAGCATTGTCAAGTTGACACATGTGGCAAACCATGGCAAAGTGTGACAAACGAGGTCAGTGAAAGAAATCGAACTATTGAATTCACTTTACTCAGGACCACACAAGGGTGGCGCCAGCGGGGGGGCCATGGCCCCCCGTCGGGGAAGGCTGGCCCCCCCGTCGGGGAAATTTTTCGGTTTCGTCGGGGAGCTGTTATGTATACGATAAAATATGTAGTCCCCGACAACGTCCAGTCGCCCCGACGATTTACTTAATTTTGGTCTAAATTAGGGCAAATTCTTCAATAAAAACCCCAAATTTTCCAATTTTCTTCTTCAAAGCCCCATTTTTTTCAAATTTTCCATGGAAAATGCCGGCAATTTTTTCAAATTTTCTCCAAAAAGAGCCTAAAATTTTCGGCGCGCTTCGCGCGCCAAAATTTTCCTTCTAACATCGTTTCGGCACTTTATTTCCTTCGTTGAGACTTTGGGTTGCTGCCCCCCCCCCCGTCGGGGAGCTTGGCCCCCCTGTCGGGGAAATCCTGGCGCCACCCCTGGGACCACACTTCTCCACACGTTTCCACACTTTGCCTACTTTACCCCAGTTTGCCTCCTGTAACCTGTGTCAAAGCGTGTTTCAGTTTGTTTTTCCACACATTGCCTCATGTCCAAACTGTGGACATGCTGGTCAGTGCATGACACTGTGGGAATGTGTGTCGACTGTTTATTAATGACTCACATTGTCAGGCAAAAATTCACAGAAACTTTACGCCTCTACACAACCCACCATGGTTTTACACAGTCCGACACAGTATTACACGTGTGGTATTGGAACTTTTGCCAAACAATATTTTTTAAGGGTAGATAAAAACTGCAAGATTAATTTACCTGTTAGTAGAGCCCCTCGACTGGCTACTCCTGTGGGGTCAGGAACGTAAGCTGCCGTGAAACGTTTTCCGGTTTCCGCTAGCTTATCAATACCAGAAGGAACTTGCGATGGGTGACCATAACAAGAGAGATCTCCGTAGCCTACGTCATCGGCTACAAACAGTATAATGTTCGGTTTCTCATTTGCAATCACAGTGGAAAGCAAAACTAAAATGAGCAGTGCTGTTACTCCTGATTTTGAAGTCATTTTCACACACACAGTAAGCAGTCTCCACTCAACTATTTTTATTTTAAAGAATTTGTGAGCTTGTATCAATTAAACGAACTACGGCGTGAAGTAAAATAAACCGAGAACAGTAAGATCCTCACTAGGGCTCAGCACTGTTGATCTCTGCGGGGGATTTACAAGTCGTGTGCGCTGGCAGAACCTACCGATTGCCTGTTAAAGAAATTGTCAATCTTCTGTATGCAAACTGGTTTGAGGAACTCGCTATTAAATACATATAAAGGTGATTGATGTCGTATGCTTTGCTGAGCTATGATATGCTATGTAAACTTTAAAGTCCAAGAATTTCTAGAAACCGAGAAAAGCAAACACTATAAATGCAATGTTAAGTATTGCCGTTATATCACAAAGGGTAGTCGACTTAAAGGGCAAACGCAGTCACCCTAATCAGAATTACTATACCCTGTCATCCTAATTCATGAATGGCCTATTTTGATCATGTGACAATATTTTTGTTAGTGAATTGTGAAATTCAATGGGAATTTCCCCTTGCTTTACCTATTGTTTGTAATAGTTATTTCCAAAACGTCTTCAGAGTTGCTTGTAATGCAATAAGAGGAAATTTGCAAGAGTTTACTGATTTTTCAAAGAAAATTGTGGGGCGACTGCCTATTGCCTTTTTAAGGAGCGCTTCTCTTTCACTGTGCACCGTTGAAAACCATGTAAGAGGGGACAAAGGCCAGTATAACGGTAAAAAGTGGTTCGGTCAGAAAGAGACTTAGAGTTCACATACGGGTTGCTTCCTGTAGGGATAGTCGAGACCTTCCCCCCACCTTCTTTCCGTGAAAACCATGAAGTCGTTTCTCAGGAAATTCCAAGATAATCTTCAACTAAGTCCGCAAATCGGATCTCCGTACTTATGGCAGTAAGCCAGACAAACGGTAAAAAAATGCTTTGCTGAGGTATAATACACTATGTAAACTTTGATAGTCCAAGTATTTCTAAGAATCCGAGAAAAGCAAACACTGTAAATACCATGTCGGGGGAGTCAGTACGTTCTCGCCAAGCCCTCCAGGGCTTTTTAGCACACTTCTCTTTTCACTACATATATTGTTTACATGAAGCCCCTGAAAATCGTTCTTGCAAGTAGGATTATCGTTGTGAAAAGACACAATAAATGAAATGAAATGAAAAATAAAGTGCTAAATAAAAAGTAGAATGAAGTGAAACTTCACTAAAATGTCTTTCAAAATTCATTTTGTACTCACAGGTCGTAAAATATGATTGTCTCATAGTAACTTCTTGCAGGGATACGTCACAAGTGCGTACTATGGCGGGCCATCTATGGCGGGCCATCTATGGCGGGCCATCTATGGCGGGCCATCTATGGCGGGCCATCTATGGCGGGCCATCTATGGCGGGCCATCTATGGCGGGCCATCTATGGCGGGCCATCTATGGCGGGCCATCTATGGCGGGCCATCTATGGCGGGCCATCGGTGTCACATCACGGGTAATCGTATATATATATATATATATATATATATATATATCTATATATATATATATATATATATATATATATATATATATATATATATATACCAATTTAAATCGACACCTACCGATTTACCTTATTAACATATTTAATATCCCGATTTCGCAATCTCTACAACACTACAACTCTTTGCGATCCGCTGTATATCTCGCTGCAAGTGTTAGCTTGTTAGATATGGCGCGTCGATAGTATGACTATTGTTCATATTATTTCCAAGGACCATATCTAAGGTCATCATATATACAAATAGCAAGATTTTGTAGGCGTAACTATATTAACTGATTCATTCATGGATATGTTTATCCTTCTGTAACGAAATGTGATTTCGTTCAGTAATTTGGGGAGTCGTCAAATTTTGCTTTGTGTGAAAACGAGGTCTGTTTACACAGCTCTTGCATAGGCGAGGGTACCCAGAGAATGGTTATATTTGGGTTTCGTTTTACAGCCGAGACCCGACGTGTGACATGTATACCTTTAGGAAGTAAAGGATTATTTAAAGAATCCCAGGCCCCTAGTCAGACAAGTGCTGAGTTTTACGATTACTTTACCCAGGGAAGTAGGGCGCTGTTAGTAATGTTTTACTGCAAAGGGATAAAGGTGGGTCCGTTCAAGGGCTATCACAGCTGGGCAGCAAGCCTAACTTAGGCTAGTAAATTGGAAGCTGGTTGTTCTATAGATATCCACTTAAAAGCTTGTGTGATTATGAGCAACAATTTCATTAGTTATTCGAATAACTTTCTCAGCTAATGACAAGGGTAAACCTGTCTGGCAGTCGATTAGACCAGAGACTCACGTTATCATTAGGGTACCTTTATTGGGAGAGTAGCGACAACTTAAATTTGGACGCCATTTTGTTTCCATTGGCTAGGTATCTAGCTTATACTGCACAATGACTCCCGAGTCCCATGTAAACGCTGTGGGTTTCATTTTTATTGAGGCTAGTGACACTGAAACGGGGGGGGGGGGGGGGGTTAGAGTATCTCGTGACAAATCTGTTGGGTCCCAGTCACAGTGAAATGGGCCAGGGGAAGGGGAGAAATGGCCCGCCCTAGGGACCATATCATTGGTTCAATTTTTTTTATGCATGGCACTTATTAGCGATCATCTTTTCCTTTTGCACCAAAGTTCACAAAATGTTTTCAACATTTGTTACGTGATGTCACGGTGGAAAACCATATAACTGAAATTATGCGATGAAGTTCCTTTGGGGGCGCTGAGTGGGGATCGAATGGCATGAGACCCATGCACAAGGGAGGGCCCAAAGACTAACAAGGCTATACCCTGGTGAAAGCTTTTGACACCAAATGTACATTTTGATGGTATAATGTATCAAATTCAGAGAAGAGGTAAAAAGGTTTCCACTGTTTACACAATATGGCCCTGGGGTCTCTTGGCAAAATTATAGGGCCCTAGCTATAGGGAAACTTAGTGCATGAACAGAAAATGCCTTACTTTGCATCACCATAGGGTCTATTCACTTCAGGTGGATAATAGCTAGGCATGAATACTTTAGGTAGCCTATAAGGTTCAGAATACATTGCAGCTTGATAGTCGGTTAAGGGTTTCGGGTCCAGGGCCCTTATATGAGCAAAAGAGCACTGAACAACACAAATACATTAAGCCACGTATTTCGCATTTAAATTGCACAGCCCAGGAAACATTCCCATATGAAATCCTTAGGGGCCCATATGGGCCAGCATATGGGGCCCGTATGATTTTGCATCCAAGATTCATAAGGGGCCGTATGGGCCAGCAAAATGCTCCATATGGGATAGTTCTGGGGCCCACGTGGGGCAGTTGCCCATATGGGTATATGGGCACATGGCCCATATGGGCCCCTTATGAATCACGGGTGCAAAACTTAATGGGCTCCATATGGGTTCACTTATATGGGGCCCATATATTGGTTTGCTACCTGGGAGAGTACAAGTTTAAGAGCCCCCATACCTAATTTGGTGCCCTGGGCTTAGGTCCCACAGAATTTGGAGTATTACGTAGTATTACATGTGTGGTATCTTGAAATAAAGCACATAAAGAAGTACATGAAACTGTTGTTCAAATTCACCTTAGAATCTCACCAAGAATCATAGCGTTATTCTAAAGTCCTAGTGTTCTAACTATAGGGCCCTGGGCCCACTAACCACAACCTTTCTTCTTTTGATATTGGTGGGAAATCGGTACATTCTAAACCCTTTCTCGGACCGATTGTTGCACCAAAATACACATCAACCCGATATTTTCTGGGCGAATACAATACACTGACTGTGTATGGACGACACTTTTAGGAAACAAAATGGCTCCTGTTGTCACGTGATCTGTAATTTTTGGAACGTCAATGTCGCTACTCTCCCTATAAAGGCACTCTAGTTATCATGAGTGACATCTAATTAGAGGATAAGACTGCGTCGTTGTTATAATTGCTTTAGGTAGGGTTGGTTAGGTTTCTTTGGTTAATCGGGTTGTTGAAAAAAGAGTTGTTTACATTCAAAAAATGCCCCCAAAAAGCCAAAATTGGTAAAAATGCCCTTACTTCTTTCAAGGAGTCATTTCAGGCCCTTAGGAAAGGGTCACCCTACTCCTTATACTTTCTCTGAATACCTTAGACTCTAAAGAAACATCATGAGAGGTGATTAGATGCCAGGTATAGGGAATTCAGAGATATTTCAAGTAGAATTTCAAAAAATGCGTCATTTTTGGTCAAAAATCGACATTTCAGGCCCGAAATCAACCAAAAAGTAAAAACTCCTAGCTCAACAACGGAAAGTCCAATCTTTTTTATTCAAACACCAAAATGTTTTTTACAAAATTCCGTACATAAAAATACCAACATTTATGCATAAATGACAAGGGTAGGGTGAGTTAGAGAGGTTCAAAGGTCCAAACATACTCAGTTTTCAAAAATGCGTAAATTTTGACATAGGAACGCGTCCCATGTAGTGTTGAGTAGGTAGAGTGACGTAGCATTCTTGACTCAAAAATCCCCTCCCAATATCAAAAATTATAACCCACAACAGCCCTCCGACTTTTCTACTCACTAAAATGTCCATTTAAAACCTACCTTACAAAGCCAGCACAGCTCTGTTTACATCCAAAGTCGTTAACATTCCACTGTGCACTGTTTGTATCTCTTATCATGAATCATTTTCATTGATGCATTCTTATCTTATTGCTGGCCTTATATTTAGGGTTCACAGGGTAGCATCAATTAAACAGTTTTCTCTTGATTTTATTAAGTCTTTCACATATGTAACATCCAGTGTTTTGGTAATATTTCATATATTTTGTCTTCTTATTCTTTTGTTTTGTATTCCAGTTTTCCAAAGTTCTTACTTTGTTTATCAGTGCATGCATGTGAACTGATTGTTATTATTCTCTTCTACCCCGGAAGGGGTCTCTTGTCCTTTAAAAGAGAAAGAAATAAACTAAACTAAACTAAACTGAGCCATAGCGTCTGCGTAGAGGTCACATAAGGTCAGTGTGTGTTAGTTCAGTGTGGGCTGTATAGCAAGAGAAAAATGGGCATATCTGAGTCCTCATTTTTGGTCCAATTTCCTCAAATTTGGTATCAAATGAAAGAGAAAAGGGAGCTAAACAATCTCCTGCACCATAAACTACAAAATAATAGTGATCTGTATGGGTTTTGTACGATTTTCTATGAAAAACCATATGACGTCATCTAATTTGCATATTTGCATACATAATGAGATTAGTTTACAAAAATAAAATACGCATTCCAATTCCCCATCTTTGCTCTTTCCAATGGTATATAGGTTTTTACAGAGAATATTCTTCTAAATCAACCAAAAAATTCCTGAAAATATTCCTCCTTTTAATACTCAAAACAACTTATGGCATTGAGTTAATCGGGAAAGACTATTTCGCACAGGCAGGCACGTATGTCAAGCTCCCGCTGCCATTAACGTTAACACATCCATACCGCCACGCTGTGTATTACATGCACGCCATGCAACTGCCTTGATAAAAGGGTTAAAGTTCGTAACAACCGGTGAGAAGCTAAGCCTGCGAATTACTCAAGTCACCAAAAGGTCGCAAAGCGAATGCTTCTGGCAGGGTTCCGCCTAAGTACCCTTGCATGCAATAACACCTCGGCCGACGTTCATCTGTGTACCGAAAGAAATGAAAGTAATCCGAAACGACAGTCCTTTATAAATTAAGCCATTCAATAAAGGCAGAGGCTATTCTATTCTCAATCATTTTGACTATGACGCCGAGCTTGTGAGTGACATATACCGTTACTCAACGAAAGAACCGCCCGTGAACTTTCTAGTTTTGTGGCATAAATTGAATATTGAAATTCTTTCCTTTCTAAAATTTCTTTCTGGAATTCCTGCCAACGGCAGTGAGGTAGCCTACCTACATTTAAAAATCCTGAAAAAAGGAAACTGCCTCGTTGGCGAAAATTCAACAAAAGTCTACATCCTAGCTCACTCTTGAGTAATCCGATCTATATTCTGCACACTCCGCCACTACCTATGCTTTAAAAAGGTAACGTACGGCAATACGCCACATTGTGCAGTAAAAGAAGCAGTATTTCATTTACAAAGAAATCTTGAGAAATAAACACGCAAGCGGAAGTCATATTGGGCATCAAAGGCATTGACCACAAACGAAGAACAGTGCCAATACACTCAGGCTCAACGTCACGCACAGGCACCCAAATATCTAAAAGCAAGGCATTTAAAGGCAAGCTTGAAAGTCATTGAGTTGATTTTTGCTTACATTAGCATCTATCCCGTTTGTTTCCCGACCATCTTTGGCTATGAGAAGACGCCATATTCGTTGCAAGTGACACTCATCCTTTCGGTACAGTAACATATATTTAAGGTACAATGATATGTTAAGTTAGTATAGTGACATATATTTTTCAAATAATATGGTCGTCACATTTCATGGCCCTTTCCGCGGGCCATAGATTAGACAAGCTAGCATGCAGCGACATATATCTGTATATAGCGGATTGCAAAGAGTTATAGTGTTGCAGAGATTGCGAAATCGGGATTTCAAATATGTTAATAAGGTAAATCGGTATATGTCGAATTAAACTGGTATATGTCGAATTAAGTTGGTATATGTCGAATTAAACTCGTATGTGTCGAATTAAATTGGTATATGTCGAATTAAACTGGTAAAGTCGAATTAACTTGTTATTTGTCGAATTAAAATGGTATATGTCAATTTAAATCGGTATATGTCGAATTAAATTGGTATACGTCGATTCCCCGTGATGTGACACTGATGGCCCGCCATACACAAGGACGTACAAAGGCGTATGGAAGTGCCGAACCAGGTGTGACACCCGATGTAAAATCAAAATCCGGTCTTCAAGTGATTCCTAGTCGGTCGTCAAGGGGAAGAGAAGGAGACGAGATAAAGCAGGAAGAAACGTAATTTAATTAATGAAGCTGATAATTTTTGTCGTGAAAATCAACAAAGTAAAGTATAATAAAATATAATATTAATATATCTTTAAAGGTTGATTTTTCAACTCGCTTTACGTGCATCCGTCGTGAATGGTTATATATCATTAATACTGCTGAGTAGCGTGTGCGGGATTATTGCTGGAAAGCCCCATGTAACCATTGCCGTCACTTCATCTTCCCATCCAGGAGTGTACCCTGCATGCATTATCAATTTGACCAGCCGTTATTCCGAGTTAGGCTGTGTAATTAAAACATACCTTTTGTAAAGTAGTAGGTCAAATTTTGGTTATAGGTCTGTTTAGTGTACTTCATAGTTAAATGTTTCATTCTCATATCTATTTTTTTATTACCTCAGATCAATAGACTCTTTCCCAATAGGAATTACAAAGGACTGTGGGATAGAATTTTGGTGTGCATCGTTTTTTTGCCAGAGCAAAATGCCATTGACAACAACATCGCCTACCAGAACTGCATCCCACAATCCATTGCAATTGCTATTTGGAAAAGGGTCTTTTGCAAATGATGTCAAACGTCGGTCCTCTACCCGTGGGTTACTACACTCTAAAAAACATCTAGTCAAATGCGGCACGAACCGAAATCTTTACAAATATTTGACAAGATTTGTTTCGAAATTGACTAGAAAAGGTTCAAAAATGAAACTATTCGTTTCATTTATGAGCCGAATCTAGTCAAAGATTTGTCAAGATTCCGGTTCGTGCCCCTATTGATTAGATTCTATTCAAATTTGACTAGGACATTTTTAGAGTGTACCATACCCAAAATTTGGTTCATGAAAAATATTCAGAGGGTCGAGAGATGGTTTCAGAAATCGGAGAAATCAAAATATTCACAATTTTCTGTTTCCAACTTGACATAACAGAAACCAAAGAAACACAGACAGAAGTTCCGTTCATAAACAGGGGCTTCAGTTGATAATTAACATTGTCCTTCGTGAAGCGTATCAAGTTTGCTTGGATATTGTTATTTAGTATCATTATAATAACATTAGTTTCTTGTTTATCACTGGAAATAGCACACTGTACGACTATATATCAAATAAAAGAATCCAATAAGGCAGACATGCACGTGGGCGCTGATTACTGATCATACGACCCTCAGAACCTAGGCAGTCAGATGCAAGAGCTCGGTTTATCCGATTTTTCACAAAGAGAGGGCCCTGAACTCTAGCCATAGAGACACCCATGATCTGTTGCAGGTGTGTGAGGGCTTTGCAGGGATACAGGTGGTGGTTCAAGTCCTCGCACCCTAGTATTTTCTGCTGACGACGTATTTGTTTGTCGAAATTTTCACCATTTTCTAGTCATTCTGTTTTCTAGTTTATTTTGCCTTTTTATTGATGCTAAAAATGTTGAAATATCATTGTCCTAATATGAAGAGTAATTAAGGTCGCAGCCCCCCTCCCCCCCCCCCAACGCTAGAAATAGCACATAGGAGCTTCTAAATTTTCACATTTTGGAAGGCGGACCACCGCCTTTGATGCATTTTGGCCTACCTCTTAAGTGAAGGCTTGGCCCTAAACAAATGACATCTCCCATACCTAAACTCTAGATCAGGGGTGGGGAACCTTTTTTCTCTGACGGGCCGTTCTGAATGTCATAATCCACTAGCGGGCCGCACACAGAGAGGGTGCATTAAACTTTACCCATAGAGCACCGGCCAAGGAGCCTGGTGGTATCTAGGAGATTTGAAAGTCTAGACAAGAACTGGGGTGTAGTAGATTCGTAATTCCATGCTGTTCCATGCTAAGTGACTGACCCTTTAAGTATAATCATTACTCATGATTGTATCATCATTGTCCAACCACGTGTATGTTCCAATAATCCCTTTGTTATATAGTAAAGGCACCGAAATTGACGCGGGCCCGAAATTGACGCACCTTCAAAAATTATTAGCTATCACCGTAGCAACGTTACTGTAGCAAGCCTAACGTTTTGGAACCTATCCAGCATTTTGTTTTTCACGATAATCAATCCATTTCAGGTAGGTGCATACCTAAATATGATTATTTTTCAAGCATTTTATAACTGCATCCCACCCTTGTGTGTATTTTTAATATCTGGAAATAATACTCTCTAAAAACAACGAAAATTACCTCGCCCTGGTATGCACTGTCCAAAAGTACTGCTTCATCTGACGTACTTATGCCTGTACAGTGTGTTGAGTGCATAACCTAGGTTATAAAGGTTATTATACTCTGTTTGTAACTTGACCAAAATTCCCGTCTTTCTTAGGGAGGTTAGGTAAGCAAGTTAAACAAGTTTCGCATGATACTGTATGTGAGGCAACTTAGCGCCTTCCCCACGGAGCGGACTCTGTTGCTCAGCACCTGTACTAACAAGGACTATGCCATACAGCTTGCTACGTAGGCAACTGTACAAAGTCAATGAAAATGGTTGCACACTACACATATGGAAAATGCGTCATTTTCGGTGCCGTTAAGAGACTGACATCGAATAAAATTTGGAGTCAAATCAAGCTTTCCTTTACTACTTTTTGGATCGGAGTAGGAGAACTGTGGGTAGCAATGCATCCGTAAGTTACTACACATTTGGAAAAGGCAAATAGGAGGGTGTTTGGATTTATTTTATTCCAACCATCGGCATTGAACCTGCTTCGGTGCGTCAATTTCGGGCCCACCATGCTACCACTTGTGATTTAGCCCTATAAAAGATAAGACGTGCAACTATATACATTCTTTCGTGTGGTCTTTTATAACGGGGATACCACATAAACTGGCGACGAGGATTTAAAAAACAGTTTTTTTCCAGTGTTATTTTACATCGTTTTCGTCATAATGGCTCGACTTTTTGGAAAATTGGACGAGTTTAACAGTGAGAAAGAGGAGTGGACCCAGTACGTCGAAGGACTGAACCACTTCTTCACGACGAACGATATAACAGAAGAAACCAAGAAACAATCAATTTTCTTGAGTTTAATTGAGGCCGATGCCTACAAATTGTTACGGAATCTGGTCTCGCGGGAGAAACCAGGAGATAAACCTTATAAGGACTTGGTTGAAATTATGGGAAAACACCAAAATCCAACGCCATCGGAAACCGTACAACGCTGTAAGTTCAACAGTCGTTTTCGCAAGCAGGGTGAGTCCGTTTCTTCATACGTAGCAGAATTAAGAGCTTTAGCCGAATACTGCAATTACGGTACCACCTTAAACGATATGCTTCGAGACAGATTGGTTTGTGGAAATAACAATGATCGTACACAACGGAATTTGCTATAAAAATCGTCACTGACATTTGAAACAGCATTAGAAATTGCCATAGGCCTAGAAACTGCTTCAAAAAACGCAGACGACTTAAAGCAAAGATTTCAACAAGCGACGCCCACACACCATTCCGAGCAGAGCGTGCAGTTTATTCCCAAGGGGAAAGGAAAAGCAGGAAAATCGAATCGCAAGTCCGGGCAAAAGACTGCCTGTTATCGTTGTGGGGGGTATGAATCATGCACCACAGGACTGTTGGTTCAAAGACAAAGCTTGTAATGACTGTGGCAAAATAGGCCACAAAGCAAAAGTATGCAGATCAAAGAAAGTGAAACGAGTAAATGACACGAGCGACAATTTTGAACCTAGCCAAGAACCCGGCCTAGAGTACCTCTTTAACGTCCGTTCCAGGAACAGAGGACCGATAACGGTTCAAGTGAAGGTCAATGAGAAATCTCTCACTATGGAACTGGATAAGGGAGCATCGTTGTCTCTGATGTCACACAAAACATTCAAAAAATGTGGCCTAATGCATCTCTCGAGGAAACTGATGTTTAAATACTTACACGGGAGAAGAATTAAAGGTTTTTGGTATGACTAAAGTGAAAGTACTGTAAGGTTCAAGTTCATGCAAGGCTTGTGTACAGTTTGTTATTCGTGCTCTGTTTCATTAAAGGCAATAGGCAGTCGCCCCAAAATTTTCTTTGAAAAATCAGCAAACTCTTGAAAATCTCCTCTTATTGCATTACAAGCACCTCTGAAGACGTTTAGAACATAACTATTACAGACAATAGGTAAAGCAAGGCGAAATTCTCCTTGAATTCCACAATTCACTAACGAAAATGCTGTCACATGATCAAAATAGACCATTCATGAACTAGAGTGACAGGATACACTCACTCTGTTTGGGGTGACTGCCTACTGCCTTTAAGCAAATTAAGGAGTCTGTTATTTCTGTAATGCTTTGTTAAGTAAGTTATTTCTTGAGTCTTCTTCTCTGTTCGTTTTACTTTCCAAGATTTTTGTTAGTCTTCCTCGAGGGAGCCGAGGAGCTCGGTGAAATATAGTTAATCGTGAACATGTTGGTATCCGCCTAGTCTCCAGTTGGTTGTTTTATTTAATGTTTCATAGGCCTACCTAACCAGTTTCCGGCCATGTTCCCGCCCTATATCGGGAACTGAGAACCACGCTACAGTACAATACAATGAGCAAGTGGCTACACTACGGTTTATATTTGTTGTGGATGGAAATGATCCGTGTTTATTCGGGCGTGACTTGTTAACAAAAATCAAACTCGACTGGAGAAGTGTGAACGCAGAAAGTGGAGAACATTCTGAAAGAACACAGCGATGTTTTTAAAGAGGGATTGGGAACATTAAAGGGGCACCAAGCCAAAATTTATGTTGACCCCCAAGTTCCGCCTAAGTTTTTCAAAACTCGTAGTGTCCCGACGCTGTGAGGCTTAACGTAGAGAAGGAATTAGAGAGACTGGAAAACGAAGGTATTATAGAGCCGGTGCAGTTCGCAGAATGGGCTGCACCAATAGTGCCTGTGTTGAAAGTGACAAAAAATCGGTACGGATATGTGGAAATTATAAAATGACTGTGAACCAAGCGTCAAGGGTAGACCAATACCCTGTCCCTAAAATCGAGGATTTGTTTGCGACATTGTCAGAAGGGAAATGGTTCACAAAGCTGGACATGAGCCAAGCATACCAGCAAGTTCTACTAGACGAGGATTCTAAGCAATACGTAGTAATTAATACACACAAGGGCCTGTTTCGCTACAATCGTCTACCTTATGGCATTGCTTCTGCGCCTGGCATTTTCCAGCGCACAATAGAGGGCGTTCTCCGCGGAATACCTGGTGTTTCGGTGTACTTGGATGACATCCTCATTACCGGAGGCACCAAAGAGGAGCATCTTGGTACCTTGAAGGAGGTGCTAAGCAAACTACAAACGGCGGGACTACGACTAAGGAGGGAAAAGTGTGAATTCCTGAAACCGTCGGTGTATTACCTCGGGCACAAAATAGATGCTGAAGGACTCCACCCCCTACCACATAAAGTTACGGCTGTCCAAAAGGCTCGGGGACCAACGAATGGAACCGAACTGAAATCATATTTAGGACTTTTAACGTATTATGGGAAATTTCTCCCAACCTTGTCCACTACTTTAGCCCCTCTGTATGCATTATTGAGAAAGGGGAAACAATGGAAATGGGGAAAAGAGGAAAAGGGATCATTTGAAAGTTCTAAGAAATTATTATTGTCATCGCAATTGCTAGTCCACTATGATCCACAAAAGCCATTAATTTTGCAATGCGATGCATCCCCCTACGGAATAGGGGCGGTTCTTGCCCATGTATTGGAAGACGGCTCAGCAAAACCCATTGGGTTTGCCTCCCGCACACTCTCCCCTGTGGAAAAGAATTATGGCCAAATTGAAAAGGAAGGGCTGGCTGGTGTGTTTGGCGTCAAGAAATTTCACTCTTTCCTGTACGGTAGACATTTTACCCTAGTTACCGACCATAAGCCACTCCTCGTATTATTTAACGAGAGTCGCGCCATTCCGCCGCATGCGTCCGCGCGAATTCAGAGATGGGCATTGACGCTCGCCATGTATGAGTACACGCTTAAATTTAAGCCAACAGAGGCACACGCTAACGCAGATGCCCTGAGTCGCCTTCCACTACCAGACGCCCCAGAACTAACACCGATTCCCCCAGAGACAGTGCTGATGTTAGAACATCTCAATGAAACCCCTGTCACAGCCAAGCAAATCAGAAATCGGACCAAAAAGGATCCTATTTTATCAAAAGTGCTGACATTCGTATCACAAGGCTGGCCAGAGCAACTCAATGACGAAGCTCTGAATCCATATGCGCGAAGACAACACGAATTGTCTCCTCAAGATGGCTGTTTACTCTGGGGAAATCGAGTTATCGTACCACATAAAGGACGTAAGCAGTTGCTGAAGGAGTTACACGAAAGTCATGAGGGTGGAGCGCATATGAAAAGTTAAGCGCGCGCATTTGTTTGGTGGCCAAACTTGGATAGGGAGATAGAAGACTTAGTAAAGCAATGTGCTATGTCTAGGAGAGTAGGCCAGCGCCACCCAAAGCTCCTTTGCAACCTTGGGCGTGGCCCACACGGCCATGGTCCAGACTGCATATTGATTACGCAGGGCCTTTCATGGGTCACATGTTTTTAATAATTGTAGAGGCGCATTCTAAGTGGATAGAAGTGCATAAGATGAATCCTAGCACTAGTGGAGCTACCATCCAAAATTTAAGGAAAAGTTTTGCTCAATTTTGTATTTAAGATATGATAGTTAGTGAGCAAAGAATTTAATGAATTTTGCAAGCAGAATGGCATCAAGCATGTCACTTCCGCTCCTTACCACCCATCATCAAACGAACTAGCCGAACGAGCAGTCCAAACTTTCAAGCAAGGGGTGAAGGGGATGAATAAAGGGTCACTCGATGACAAAATGTCACGATTTTGTTCAAATACAGAATAACCTCACACACCAGTACCGGAGTATCAGCTGAATTGCTGCAGGGAAGGAAATTGCGTTCGAGGTTGGACTTAGTCCTTCCCGACGTCGAAGCTAGGGTTATTCAGAAACAAGAAAGTCAAAAGAAGACCCATGACAAAACAGCTGGGTCCCGAGAATTCCAAAAAGGTGAAAGAGTTTATGTTCGTAACTTTGGTCAAAGAGGTCCTAAGTGGGTCACTGGCAAAATCAGTGAAATAACTGGCCCTGTATCTTTCAAAGTTAAGTTAGAAAATGGGGTCACAGTTAAACGTCACCAGGACCAGATAAGGAAGTGAAGTGTCACTTAAAGGATTCTAGGGAACCCCAAGATCTTGATGAGGACTGTACGCCTAATCAAGAAAGCGACTATCTTCAGGGTTCTGATACAGAGACCTTAGAGGATACTGTCGACACATTTGCAGACGAACCTCTTGTAGAGGGAGATATTCATAATGAGGGAGATATTCATAACCCAAACGAACCACTAGTTATGGAAGCAAATTCTTCCGTAATTGATCCTGCCCCTCAAGAAAATCCCACGAAATCATATCCCTCACGTGACAGACGTAAACCTGATTACTATGGTCGTTAAGTGTAAGTTAGTAATGTTTTGAAATAATTGCGGTCAAATGAGAACGTAATGCTTTGACTAAGGGGGGAGGAGTGTAGTAGATTCGTAATTCCATGCTATTCCATGCTAAGTGACTGACCCTTTAAGTATAATGGTTACTAATGACTGTATCATCATTGTCCTACCACGTGTATGTTCCAATAACTCCTTTGTTATACAACTTGTGATTTAGCCCTATAATAGATAAGACGTGCAACTATACACATTCTTTCGTGTGGTCTTTTATAACGGGGATACCACATGGGGCAAAGCCCCAGGAAGCTCTGCAATTTGTACTAATTTGTAGGCAATAGAATTTTCATCCACTTCCTTTAAATGACATAGAATGTGCAAGGCCACACAGACCAGAAGCATCACAATATGACCATCTGTCTTATAACTTATGTACGAAGTAACAATGAATGAGCACATGAAAAGTGCGCGAGAAAGTGCGCCGAAAAAGCTACGTATTTTTAAACCAGCTTTATTTTTCCTTAATTACACTCCAAAATTACCCACTTTCTAACGTTTTATTCACTCTTCCGTCGGAGGTACAGTTCTAACCCCCATCCCCCTTCCCGAATCTATAGGAATAGATACAATGCCCACTGAGTTTCCTACCCTGATAGATAGACCTACACATGTGACAGTGTAATTCTGTGCAATGTTATGTAGCCTATCTGCCACGTAAAGCTTCTGTTACTTCCAAAGGTAAAAGGATTCTGCACCTGATTTATTTCAAATGAAACAGTTGGCATGCTACATTGTGCATACAGGGGTTTTAGTAATACATACTGTAAGTGTTTCGCAGCAGATTTACGTGAAATACCCGGAAAGTGGTACTGCATAACCAGGATAAGCGGTGGACACCGTGGGCTAAAAGATTATTGTCAATTACTTTTCAAATGATTCTGAATTTGTATTTATGACCAGGGAGCTGGAAGCGCTAACCTCGCGGGCCGGATGAAATGGTCTCGCGGGCCGCACCCGGCCCGCGGGCCGGAGGTTCCCCACCCCTGCTCTAGATCCACCCCTGACAATTACAGAGGTGACGCCAGAGCTAGTCCGACTGGGGCCATCTTTCCCGAGGGGGGAAGGGGGTGGTAAGTGGACTCCAGCAACTTGAAGCCTAAATTTTCGCCCCCCCCCCGTTGGGGTATAGAAAGAAGAATTATTGAAAATTTGGGCTTTTTATTGAAGAAAAGTTGGGAGATTTTTATTGAAAAACTTGGAATTTGGGTTTATTATTGGCGGAAATTTAAAACTTAAGGGGTTTTATGGAAGACTTCTCCCTCTATAATGCGGAAAAACAAGTCAACGGTTGGAAAGGCTGGTCGCCGTTGGGGTATTACATTTTTTATCTTACCCTTTAGGGCTCCCCAGTGAAAATGGAAAATTCCGCGAAGGAGGGGAGATGACCCATCTGTTCCCCATTACACCCGGGGTCATTCCTGGCCATGTAATGGTAGGGATACCTAAATAGGTCATGGCTTGGTTCCAGAGATTTTCATTGGGTCATGGTCCAAACAATTGCCTACAGCAGATGTGCGCTAAAATGTCCTCTTTAAACCCCTTTTTTCGGCTTGCCCCTAGCGAACCCGTCTTAACTCTACCTGTCTGATTACTTCCTGTGTATTAACATACACATGCTTGACGTTTACTAAAATCCCATGGGCACATACAAGCAAACTTACAAAGACACAACGCAGGACTTTCAAATTAACGCATTGAACTGAATGCCTCGATGCAGCTCTGGAAGTTGTACACCATTACGGATGTTTGTCCACAAGAAAGTAGCTTGTCACAAAAAATTGGATGATGTGACAGACAGACACTTTTTTCATGTCCCCAAGTTTGTAAACCCTCTTACTACTCCAACTTTATTACTTCACTACATATTTTTCTAGGCTCACTTTGCAAGTATCTTTCATTGGTGGAAATCTGTTTAAAGAGTTGTAAGCATGGCCGTACGCAGGAAGTTTTCGGTGGGGGGGGGGGGGGAATAAGGTGCATGCAGTCTGAAATACCAAAACGAGGACGAAGGTGCGGTGAGAGCGCAAGGCGCTCCCTCAACAGCAGGGGCCCGCCTTAAGGTCGTCCACAAGAGCAAAGCCCCGGAAGCTCTGGGGTATTTCCGAAATTGTGGGGATTAGAATGATGCATTTAAGCTTCTTCAAATGACATCGGATGGACACTAAACAGATCACAAAAATCACAGCTTAACATAGCCTATATTCAGTTACAGCCTTATTCCATTTGACTAACAGCAGGCCTAAATTGGTGATGCAGAGGGCTTGAAGGAGGAGGGATGAATGAGATATTTTGAAAGTTTCTTGGGGATTTGGAACAGTAATTTACCCACATGATTGTCCGATATGAAGTAAGAATGGTACTAAGCTAACACTCAGAATGGGTCTGCGCGAATCGCGTCGACGTTTATAGCAATGTGGGTAATAGGACAAAAAAATTTTCCTAAAGGGGGATGTGGTTGACCTCCCCAAACCCACTGACACCCCCTTCGCCTACACGCCAGTTCCCGGAAAATGACACTTCACGTGCCTTACGAGATGCATCTAAACAATCTTTATTTTAAATTCTGGGGAATAAACACCAATCGATGTGATAAAAAATTTCTATGGAAATTTCCAAGAAGGGGGTAACTTCCCCCTTCTGCCTCCGCTGCATATGGTCATTGCTGTAAGGTTACCAAAAATGGAAAATGTATGCTTTTAACTCATCAAAACCATTAGGTTTTGTTACATTTTCTCAATGCTTTTACCTTTTTTCTCTGGGAAACCCTAAAACTAAAAAATTACTTTTCCCAATTTTTTTATGAAACTGAATCTTGTGACTTAAGGGCAGCACATCCACAGTGACATAGCCAAGGAAAAACTGAATTTTGCAGGTCGCCACAATATTCCTCAGCCCAACAGCATTATGGGCAGATGGGGTGGTATTCAACGACGGGAGTGCGTTTTCGACGAGTTCCGTGTTAATTGTTATTGCTAGTGTTTGATAGTCTCACTGGAAATTGTAAGGAACTGATAGTCTTTGGAAGTTGATTTGTTCTGTACGGCATTCGACAACCTTCATTCCATTCAATAGACCCTTTTCCAAATAGCAATTACAAAGGATTGTGGGATAGAGTTTGGTATGTGTCGTTTTTGTCAGTGGCATATAACTGTGGTGAAAAACGACGCATACCAAACTCGATCCCACAATTCTTTGTAATTGCTATTTGGAAAAGGGTCCATTGCCAGTTTTTCTCCAAAACAGATGACCTAGTTGTTTTCATGCACTCTAGATAACTTGAGGACACTAAAGTATTAATCTCATTCTAAGGACAGCAACTTTTTAACTCGGAACCTCTGGGGGTCTGCTCTGGGAGCCTGCAGCTACCTGAGAAATAGCCCGGTTAATTATTCATTGTGTGTTTAATATTTAGATATCATAGCTGCCAAAAAATGCTGTATTACTATATAAATTTCCAACTGTCCAAGAGACCACTTGGGGGCGCTTGGCCGTCGTTCATATACTTTTGTCGTCTAATCACCAATTACCGCAAATCTTTCCAGGAACTATTGTTGGAACATTTTATTTTCGGAGTCTCGTACTCTCGGTCTTTTACATCTTCCTTGCTAAAAAAATCTTAAATTTCTACACGCTTCGCGTGTGCCCCAGGGGTGCATGGGTTTAGCGGGCACTAGTCACCCTTTTTCTCAATTAATGATAAAGAAAATGCAGGTAATATACTTGCCATAAAGTACTACTTCAAGACACCCCAAAACCCAGTAAATCGCATGCAAGGGCTTTGTTTTTCTGCCAGTTTCCCTTCGAGGCTCGGGATTCGCAGCCGTATACATAGAAGCACATTCGATGCTCAGCATCGAATTTCCCTCCTAGTAGCTCATGCAGCATGTTACAACCCTTCATTTGCATGGCCATAGTCGGGTCCAAATGTCACAACCACTCAAGTACAAGATAATCTCATTACACACTTGGGCTGACCAATGTGCTTAGCAAACAATGATCAACTTAAGAAAGCGCTGGCCAGAGATTATCACAATACAATGGGCACCTTTGTTAAGGCTGTTCAAACAACTCATCTATGGTTATTGTTTAAGCAGTTAAGTGGATTTGCTTCTACTTTGTCAGTGGGAAGGAAGGATTAATCTGCTGCATAGTTTACTGGTGAAGTCAAATGTGGGGGCTTCCCCTCAGGGGCATACCTGGTAGGCAGTCTCAACATTAATTCCTTTTGGGTAGGAAGAGTGTAACAATCGTTCTAAAGCCTAGTAAAAACCTTAACACAATCTGCCGTTCCTACTCACAATCCCATCCCTCCCTCGAATCACTGAATTGTTAGTGCCAGGCCGACTTAGGCTAACAAAATATAGTCACATTGTGATTTTTGATTCCTTGCCAAAGGCGAAAGGAATTTATGCAATCACGCGAGTGTATGTGTGTTTATGTGTGTATGTATGTGTGTTTGTGACTCTTGGCTTGTAAACACGATATCTCAAGATAGCAATGATGGATCCTTCTCATACT
Source organism: Holothuria leucospilota (assembly GCA_029531755.1). NCBI lineage: Eukaryota > Metazoa > Echinodermata > Holothuroidea > Aspidochirotida > Holothuriidae > Holothuria > Holothuria leucospilota. The sequence goes on along the minus strand of CM055982.1, from coordinate 19,224,422 downwards.
GATACATGGAATTATCATATTAAGAGAAAGAATCCTATTGTTTTTGGAGAACGTCGAAGGTCATGTGGGGCCACCAGAGGTCACAAGCCGAAAACATAGGTATGAAGCATGGTAAATTTCCATACTTGGTATGTGGATGTGTTAAAGTCAGAGATGGCCCCTATTGCTTTTGGTAGAGGTGAAAGGTAATCTGAGGTCATCAGAGGTGAGAATATGGAATTCTTAAAAACTGCTTGTCCGTCTAGGCAGTCGGACAGAGGCCGTATTACTCCAAATTCGTACACCTAGGCATAAGAATGCAATCAAGGGATGGGGCCACAGCTAAGACGTTGATGAAACAACCCTTAATTGTCGGGCAGATTGCTGGAAGTACAGATTTTTCCCTGGCAAAAACAACTCAGCCCCTAGTAATTTATCCGGTGCTTCAGTCTGTCATGGGCTCAGGGACTGCTTACACCATCCTGAAATCTGTGGGACACTATTTATGCCTTCAGTCATTGATCCGTATAGATATATAAGAATCACAGCAAACCTACCTGAGCTTCATGGCTCTTATTGTCGCTTTCAGTCTTCTTTTCGATCTTTTCACTGGTATTTTTACTGATGGTTTTAACTGAAAGAGAATATTATGGAGAAAAAAATCAGCTCCATTTCTGCCGAAAAAATTTCACGTTATAGAGTAACTTATGAATATTTTGGTCTCTTTTCTCTCTGTCCTCCCATTGTCCTCTCATTCGGGGGCGTTCTCTGCTGATCATTTTCCGGCCGTAGGAGCCCCTTCCCCTCCCTTGAAACATTCTAACGACTTGATAGTGGAATGGGATTCGGATTGCCCGATCTCAATCTTTGGACCCGAAATCGGATTTGCATGGACACACCAATATTAACGCACCTACTAGTACGGTAGGTTTGCGCGCGGCAAGGCAGGGCTGTTTCAGAGTCCACAAAACCCAGATCCAAACCAAATCCGATTCTAGAGGTTCCCATTCCCGGCCAATTCCGAGTTTTGAGCATTCGTAGCCTATGTAACACTCCGCACCAATAACATTGTCGCCAGTAGGTACCAATCATGTAACTTTCCTTTTTGCCAATTTTAATGGTGGACTCCCCAGGATGGGCTACTCGAATCCGAGTCTAGGTATAACTCATTTCGGGGCCAATTCAAATTTCGAAACCTCCCATTCAGGGCTACTCTCGATCGATTCTGAAACTTCCTGTTCAGGGCCACTTCTAAGTCGACTCAAAGTAGGTTCGAGCCCGGACTCGCCGGGCATAACAGCTTTAGCGCGAACCGCCTTTATACATAACGTTTTGTTTCGAAACAGAATGCTTTTTTCTTTGTTCTTGTTTCTTAACCCCCCCCCCTACCGGGCCGGATTTTATCATTGACCAGCGGGGTTCGTGCCCTGGAGCTTCCACAAAAAGTCCCCCGACAAACGGGGGTATCATATTCTTTTTCCCCTCCTCTTTTTTCGCCCTCTAGTCTAAATTAAGAGACCTACACACAGAGCTGGTCCCCCACAATGTGGGATATCATATTTTGTGCTTTATTTTATTTTGAAACATGGTCTAGCCTAAACAGTCTAAACAAAACTCTTCACAATGGTAGTAATACGACTAAACAACAAGCTGTCATGTTGCTGCATAATGTTTTCATATTATATCGCTGCTGCTGGTGCAATGTTAAGTAATCAGTCTCCAGCAGTAATAATCTCTGCTACGTTCTCACCTTCTCAGTGAGACCTTACGAGTAGTGCAAGTGAGTATTTCTTAAGGGATCTTGTGATCGTGTAAACATTTCATGATTTGCGCTTTTCATTATAACGTACTTTAAGGTACGCTACCTCTCAACTCTAGAAAAGTTTGGCGAAGAACAATTTTATTGACCATTAAGAGTCCATAAGAAATTGCCGAAGTGGCGACAAGTGGAGGAAGAAGCATCCCCCATCGGCAGATCGGGGAAGGCTGCCCCACCCAATCCGGAAAATCTTCCAGTTTCTTCGAAGAGTCTCAATGGATAAAGTATGTGATTCCTGACGGAGACAAGTCGCCCCGACGGTTTTGCTCTCTACGATTTGCTTTTTACGAGGGCAAATTCTTGAATAAAAGCCTCAATTTTCAAGTTTTCATCAACAAAACCCACTTTTTTCAAATTTTCTTCAATAAAACCCCCAAATTTTCAAATTCTCTTCCATGACAACCAGTAAGGTTTAAATTTGCTTCAATGGAAACCCCAAATTTCAAATTTTCTTCAACAAAAAAATCAAGATTCCCAGCGAAAATTTTGCATTCGCCATTCTTTCAGCAACCCGTCGAGTTTCGGGGATTCAGGTTACTAGCTCATTTTGGGAGACTGGTGCTTCCGTCAAGCAAATTCTTGCGCCACCCTTGTGAGACAAAACGTTGTGGCTTTTAAAAAACTTTTAAGAGACTTTTGTTCTTAGGGCATCTGGAAACAAAACGGAGGTACAAAATGAGCAAGCAGCAAATTTCTTTGTTTCAAGGAGCCGGAGCCTGAGGGCTTAGAAGAATCGATGAATATTGATTTCATATAGGGCAGGGAGAACCCCATGGTATATGAACTCGAGAAAGCAAAGGATGACCAAACAGGACGACTGTGAACGCGGCGATTTGTTCTCAATATTGGGGGGACATGACCCCATTTTCAAATTATTTACTGTGTGAAAAAGTAAACTAAGTCAATGGGCGATTTCTCAAATATGGGGGGGGGGGGACATGTCCCCCTGTCCTCCCAGGATCGCTGCCCATGAGTCGACTGTCACGTTACAATTTTCTATGTATAAACTGATTATAGAAAAGGAGGGGAGGACCCATCCCTAGTGTTTTAACAGCTCTTCGTATGTATCTCGATTTGATGGTCTCAAAGGTACTTCCCGTGTTCTTAAATGGTAACCTGCGGGCCACATCCAACCTCACGGCGACTCAGCCCTACCCGCAAAGCAAAATTTAGATAGAAAAAAAAAATTATGGTGAAAAAACAGGAATGCGCCGGTAATCTTTAGATGTTATTTGAATCATTTTAACATTCTAATTGACTACTTTTGCAAGGGAGATGAAGTACGCGTAAAGAAAATGCATTTAAAATGTTTTTTTTTTTGTCCTCGCGATTCGTTCGCAAATATTGTAGGCCTAGTTGATTGTCTCACACGCTATCAGATGAGTAGGACAGCTCTAGTGCAATCATTTTTCACAGCTAATATACAACCTCCCAACCCAGACTGGTGGCGCCACAGTGGAATTGGGACTAGAGTAGCTTTATATGGGACAAGCGCCTCCACTTTTCAAAGGAGCTAAACAATGAAGTCTAAAATTGCGTTTAAGCTTGAGTTTTAGATATAGGCGGAGGAGAGAGGTGTATATTTAGCATGTCATATTCCGCACACTTGAGTCCATGGTATACTTAAAGATGAAGCTTAAATGTTTTGTACTCTCAATGAAGCATATTATTGTTAGCCTACATTTCATTTCTATACAAATTTTGTATTCATTCGATATTTTGACACAGCAACCATTCTGGGTTACGCTTCTGTTTCAGTCTGAAGCAAAATTCCGAAAGACGGTGGCTATATCTTTATGTCCTTTTTATATCTCATACCTGTGCTGAATTTAAGGGGAATGAGCAGTCGCATCAAATTTATTTGGAAACAACTTGCACCTACATCTAACAAATTTTTTCTTATTTTCCTTACAAACTCTTTCATGTCGCGTACAGACAAGATATTCCATATCATAGGCGGATCCAGGGGGGAGGGGGGGGGGCAACTAGGGTCAACTGCCCCCCAATGACCAGTCTAGCGCCCCTCAATACAAGAAAAATGCGCCCCCTGCGTCCTAAAAGTTAAGTAAAAACTGCCCAAAAAGTAAAAAAAAAAAAAAAAGGTCCCCAGAATTTCGAACCGTATAGATATATAACTATGGCAATGGGAGTTGGTCTCCAAAATGTAGTCGGTCAAATTCAAGAGTATGCAGCCCCTGCATGATGTTGGCGCCCCCTTTTCAAACTGCCCCCCTTCAACTAGGGGCTGGATCCGCCCTTGTTCCATATTGAAGGTAAACTTTTAAGTAGTTAGCCAGCATGAAGTGGAAATTTCAGTAACAAAAATTCACATGCTTACACCGTCAGAGCCATTCATGAATTACGATACCGGGGAACGCTAATGCAAATTGCAATGAATGCATTTTCCCTTTAAGAGAAGACGGAGGTTTCTTTTCCCAGAAGATCGCTTATATGGCGTCCCTTTTAGACCACCCCAGATATGGTGGAAGGCAGAGCTAGTGAACATTTCTGTTTTGGTTATGGAATGCTACTTCCTTTAGCCTTTGGGGCACTTTTTTCATTTTTGTATCTATCTTAATAGATCCTAGCTGAGCTGTAGTAAAATGTATGTGCACTTCTCTCGAGAGTCATTCGTATGCTTGGAAGTTGCATTTAACAATGTAATCTTCGTAGGAAACACTCAGACCCACCTCCTCGTGGCTCCGTCTTTAGCGCCCGGGTTCGGGCTTTGCTCTCACGTACTCCTCTCTTTTGAAAACCTCTGGATCCGGACATGTGAAATGTACTATAACTAAGTTTGTGTATTTAAGCATGTATATATTCGTTCCAGTCCTATTCGTCTCCTAAAACTTACTTTCTTCAATGAACCATTTTGGGATTGACAATTTTTGTAACATGCGATCCGTCTCAAAGTAAAAAAAAAAGAGACCATTCAAAAGACTGCTGCCCCATCATCAAATCGAACGGTCGTTTAATAGTGTACATAGTCAAGTTAGATCAGATCTGGGTAGGTCTGCAGGTTGTCGTTTCCGGCAATTTTACCGTTTCTCGGTATACCATGCGCCGACTGATGGTAGCGCTACGCTTAGAAAGGGGTATATCAAAATCATTCCCAACCCTGCAACTCTTTCAAGCAGGGCGTCGTGCAAAAATAATTTGGGGGGGGGGAGTGGTAACAGGGTAAAGGTACAAGAGGCGGCGTACGATGACATGTTTTGGAGGGGGAAGGTGTAAAGAAGAGTAACCTAAAGCAAAGTCGGAAATGACTAATTTTCACCAACCATTTCACGATTTTTGTCCACAAACCCCCTACCCGGGGAGAGGTTGCATGAATTGAAAGAACATCCTTTTTCCAGCATTTTTGAACTAACCATGCTAGAGGGGGTAACACATGATTACTCTATAGCTATATTTTTCAAAAAAGTTAACTTCTCATATGACACTCTTGACAAAATTTGGGGGCCTTTCCCCGGGCTCCAATGGGCTCAATTGTGCCTCCAATGGAAATGGTAACACACGCTTATGCCCCGGCCGAAATTTTCCCTGGCCTTCGAGCTATTCTGAAGGCTGCATGAAGTAATAATGAGATAACCCGCGGTGCATATGATTGGCAAGCACTCCGAACATAGGCGTAGGAGGCGGGGGGGGGGGCTGGGGGAAGGCTGCAGCCCCCAACCAAACTTTTTGTGAAAATTTGGGCAATATGCTGAGAATTTTTCGGGCATCTACTGAAAGAAAAATAATGCAATGATGTAGATAAAGGTAATCAATTAAACTGCCTTGGCAATTAAAATACGGTAGTTCTGATCAAGTTTGAATTGCACCAGCACCTGTATATTCGGTATTAATTCACCAGTGTCTTTTTTAATGGTTAAACTTATGTTATGATTATCAGTGGTGTATCTGAGGGGCCATTGGGCCATGCCCCACCCTCACTGATGCCGATTTTTTTAGTAACTAAAATACGTAAATGTTTCAACACAAATTTTACTTCAGAGGGAGCATATGTGGCACCAGATTGCATGTAAGGACACCCGAAGTTTCAAAAATTTTCAAAGGGGAGGGGAACACCTCCCCTTAAACCCCTCCCCAAGGCCGGCGATCACACAGCATAATGTCTGTCCCTCACCCCCATGAGAGAAATCCTGGCTACGGCACTGATTATTTTCATATTATTGTAACGACTTACGCCAAAATTAACATGGCAAATTAGGCTATTGTATGTAATTGACATGAAGTGTGATAACCGATGCATGCCTATATGTTATGTACATTAACATGTCGAAAGCGGCGTGGAGCGCCCGGGAACTTTTGGTTATATTTTTCGGGCAAGTCGTTACAGCCCCCCCCCCCCACCCCCCGAAATCAACTTGGGCTCCTACGCCTATGACACCGAAAATGATATTTCTGCCTTTTGTCTCTTGGAGGGGGGCGGGGGGGGGGGCGAAACTACGTGCAGTCCACTTTTGGTAGGTTCCCCGGCTTGAACTCACTGTGATTTTTTCCCGGCCATGGTTGACTGAAGGCCAAGTTTGTGCATTTCAGAGGTCCTTTGACAGGTGATACATTTCTCGCTCATTTTAAAGGCGAAGCAAACCCTCGGATTTTTTAGTAAACCACCAGTAGAGACTCATATTCCAACGGATTTTCTGAAAAAGGTTAGTCAAAATAGCATTTTAAGAATTTTAATGCCCCTTACAAGTGATTTCGATGAGCGCATTGAATGATGAATTGAAACGTTGTAGTGACACACAATCCACCTTCAGTTCGGTGATTGTGTAAACTGTGTAGCCTACGCAGTAAGAAGTTCAAGAACAATCGACATCACCTTTCAAGTTTCAAGATGGCATTAGCTAGAATACACGCTTTGAGATTGTGGAGACCGATTTCTGCGGTCGCGTAAGAATGTCTACTCAGTTTCTGAATGTCAAGTTTCCCGTGTTTTCCGCGCTTTCCCTTCTATTTTCTCACGAGAGGCCGAACCTAAGCCTAGCCTACCATTGTCAATACAGGTTGTACGATAGGCTAGGCAAGGCTAGGCCTAGTTCAATTTACCCAGCAGGCTTAATTAAATTGGCCGAACCTCACACCTATTCAAAGTGATCCCATGTGTATCAAAGAAGGAAAAAAAAACATAGGCTGCTATAGTAGTGTGCAATGTGTTTATATCTGCAATTTGCCAGAGCATATAGGCTATTTGCATTCTCTTGCACTAACCTTAGCCTAGGCCCTAGGCCGAGGGAATGAAAGTCATAGAATACTGTCCGGGTGATTTTACTAGAAAACGTGAGGCTTTTTTCTTTAGGGTCTATTCGTTATTCATTATTTTGCAACACAGGTCGGTATAAGGCACAACCGAAATTCGAACCATAGGCAAGGGACAATTAGTGTTACAGGGCTTACCAGTCAAAACGTCCCCTGACCAAAACGTCGCCGTACCAAAACGTCCCCGCTATTGGTCAAAACATCCCCGTGCAAAAACGTCGCTGGATTTGATAGCCTTTATCTTCTTCTTCTTTCGGAATACGGTGACACATCCAAAGGGACATTACTTCACCACGCATGCGTCGAGAGGTGCCTAAGCCCTAGGCCTAATGCTATTTGTAATAAACTGAACGGGGTCTTTATGATGCATGGAATTTTCAACTAGAGAGGCAGGGAGACTATTCCAATCCTTGACTGTGTTAGGCAGAAAACGATATTTGTAGCAGTTAGTCCTAGTATAAAGATGGCAAAAGTGTAGGTTATGCATACCGCAAATTTTGCGAATGGGATGCCGGAGTCTATCAACAGGGATCTGAGCCTTACCAAAAACACCCTTAGTAAAAAGAATTAGTCTATTTTGCCTACAACGTTCCGATAGCGAAGGGAGATCGAGGTCTTTCAATACAGAAGTCATAGACCCAGGCTCACGTGAAAAGATCGAACTGATAAAATGAGCCGATCTCCTTTGAATACTCTCCAGATTATCCTGTAGGTAAATCTGGTGTGGATCCCACACGCTGCTGGCATATTCCAAAACAGGCTGGAGAAGGCCCTTATAAGCAGTTAGCTTCACATCGCTGATCACATTTATCATCGCTGATCACATCGCTGATCACATTATTATTCACATTTATCTTCCCTTACAGTATGCCTACTCTGAAGTTCAAATAATTTTTTAATGAACGGTTATTGGAATGAAATGGAAATTTTCTGGAAAATTTAACCTTTTATGTTAAATTCCAAAGTGTCTGTGGTAATCATTCTACGTTCGTCTGTTGTAAAACTAACAGTTAGGCCTAGGCCTAACGTTAGTCGGATAGCATCTCAGTTTTCAGTTCTAACATTAGTAAGTTCTAACGTTATCGTAGGCCTAGGCCTGCCTAACTTTATCGTAATAGATCCTCATACACTCAATTTTTTTAACATGTCTGAAGTTTTCTTCAAGTTTTCAACCGATAGTTTTAATTTGGATTCCTAAAATCATGTTCAAAGTCTCTATGGCGGGGACATTTTGACTTCCCATATATAATAGTACGGGGACGTTTTGGTAAAAAGCGGGGACGTTTTGGTAGCGAAAATGCGGGGACGTTTTGGTCTGGGGGCGTTTTGACTGGATACCGTTACAGGGCTTACCAGTCGAAACGTCCCCTGACCAAAATGTCCCCGTATCAAAACGTCCCCGCCATTGGTCAAAATGTCCCCGTGCAAAAACGTCCCCAGAGTCAATTAGTAGGCTATGTCTTTAGTCTGAACTCAGTTCCATCAAGTAATTTTGTAAAGTAGGCCTACAGTTATTGGTATGAAATGGAAGTTTTCTGGAAAATTTAAACTTTATGGTCCTTGTACTCAATGCATATTCCAAAGTGTTTGTGGTAACTGTGAAGTCCGTTCGTCGACTGCTGTAGGCCGAGTTGGATGACTAAACTTGTAACTAACGTTTGTAAGTTCTAACGTTGGCCAGCCTAACTATGCTTGCCTAACTTTATCCTTACCAATCCTTACACTGTTTTTTTTTTTTTTTTTTGAATTCTTCTAAGTTTTCTTCAATTTGCCGACCAATAGTTTTAATTTGAATTCCAATAAAATTCATGTTTGAAGTCTCTGGGCAGGGATGTTTTGACTCCCTATATGTAATAGTAAGGGGACGTTTTGGTAAAAAGCGGGTACGTTTTGGTAGCTAAAAAGCGGGGACGTTTTGGTCTGGGGATGTTTTGACTGGATACCGTTACAGGTGTAGGACGAAAACCCCAAAATTCAAGATCAGATTCAAAATTCAAATTCAAATTCAAAATCAGAATCAAATTAGAAATCCTTACAAGGTGTTCTACCTTTTCACAAAACCAGCAAGATAATTCAAAAACATCACAAAATAACACAACCTAGCTTGAAAATAAGATAATTTTCTGCAACGTCTGAGCGCTCGGAAGTGTTCATTAGAAAAACATGATTACGCAATAAAATCACCATGTTAGCCTTGTACCAGTCGTTTATTATGTCTTGAATGTACTATGTATGTACACATAATATATAATGTGAAGTCAGATTATTTGCTGATGACTGTGTGATTTGTAGAAAAATACAGTAAGGAACAGTTTAGACCAGGTTCCATTTGCAAGGATACAGGAAGTGCAATAGACTGCGTGAGCACTCTTGCAGTCCATTGCATTTTCTGTTTCCTTGAAAATGGAACTTTTTTCCAGTCATGCAAAATCATGAACTCGAGGTGATCATGCATGTATGCCAGAACTTCTTGCACAGTCACTGCCATAATGTGGGCAGTAAATGAGCACAATTGTGCCTGATGCATACAGTACTTCAGAACTAAGACTGCACTGTACACCGTGGCAGCGTTTCTTCTTGCAAACTACTGTGGGCTGGGGTTTGTAGAATATGCCCACGGTATTTCCCGCCTGTTGTAAGAGGCGACCAAAGGGAAGGACTCTGATCTTCTCCAGAATGTTACTTGTGCTTAAGTAAAAGAAATTCAAAATAAGAGGGACACAGGAAATAAGACAAAGTGCATATTTTGGTGGAACACCAGGCAGTACTACTGTAAGCATGTTGTGGTCACTCCATCTCTGAAAAACTTGGAAGAGACCGGAGGGGCTGGGTGCTTGTACAGTATAGCCTATGGCAGGTTTAGATTGACCCCAATGGCTCCTTGAATGTGGAAAAGGTGGGGGGCAGAGGAGTTCATAAATTCTATTGTCTCATGTATCTGGTGCTATTTTTAGCGCCAGACAAGCACCCATTTTTTCCGTTTTTCTGGCGCAGTTGTGGCGGTCTCTGGCGCTTTTGCGCCAGAGCGCCAGTCTGTTTCCGAGCTAGGATAAGGGTTACAGTAGGTTAGGGTTAGGGGCGGGTCACACTACAGCGATTTTCAATCCAAAAGTCCGATCCGAATTTTTCTTAATCGGACCAATAGTTTTTTATTAAGACTGTTCTAAGGATGGTCACATTGTATTTATTACTGATCCTACAGTAGTTTGTCTCACGATAAACTGTTCTGCTACCATTATATAACTTATACCGCTCAAGAGAGCGGTATTTGTTCGAAAATCAGTTTGATTTTTGCACGTGTGTCCGATAAACGCTGTCTGCCGGTGTGATGTCACGAAATATTTAGTTTACAGTTTTTTTTGGTAGTCCTCTGATGCAAATCATATATTTTCACAGGTTGGCAAATTTTTGGCTCTCTTGATCAGGGATGAAGAAGATTTTAACTAAAACTCACAAAAATCAGAACATAATCCTATCCGAAATAGCTGCAGTGTGACCTGGGCTTTACAGTAGGTTTTGGTGAATATTATAGTTTATGTGTTGGAACATAATGTCAGAACATAGAGGTTTAACCCATCATGCAAACCACAATGATTGGGCACATTTTGGGGGGGGGGGCAGGGGGGGAGGGAGGGGGAGTCTCATAGAAATGCATCTATAAATTTTTCTCCCTATGGCATGCCCCTTCCCCTCCCTCCTCATCTTTTCAGAATACACCAATGCCTTGTACTGGGGGGTGGTTAGGTACACTAGTTTTAAAATGGACTGTGATATTTCTGTTCTACAGATGGAGGAAGGGGTCTCATACATTCTGTAAGAATGCATAGAATAAATTTCTCCACCAAAATTCTGAAATTCCAAACAAAATGAAGTGAAGTAGGGATTCCAGACCAAAAACCCGAATCTAATGCAAGCCCTGGGTACAGACTCCAAACTGATGCACAGCTGGTATTTTTGAAACATCTGTAAGTCAGTCATAGAATACTGGAGATTATCCAACTCTCCATTGCACTGAATGGAGCAATTGAACTGTAGTAACTCACCTATGGGTTAAGAGAAGTGACTGATATGAGGTACAGTAAAGTGACTTACACCTTCTAGTGACTGACAACATTAGTGGAATGAAGTAGGTATGCGTCTTTTAATGTCAGTGACCCATCTGTAGGCTAAATTTGAAAGTACATACCTGTAAGTATCAGGGGGAAAGTTTTACAAAGAATTAGAGTTAGATGAGGCTTAACAGCTCAGTTTCTAACCAATTGGTTTAAGTCTGGCCTGGCCACTGCCTTTTTGCCAGTTGTAGCTCTCTGGCTTTTTTCCTTACTCCATTGCTGAGCACCAAGCGCAATGGCAGTAGGTTCCATTTTTAAAGCCTTTGGTATGACCCGGCCAGGAGTCGAACCCCAGACCTTCTGGCTGCAAGTCGGATGCTCTAACCACTTGAGCAAGCAGTCAGTTCAGTTCAGTTCAGTGTATTTCTCTTTACTTCCCCTGACGGGGCATAAGAGACTTACAAAGATAATAAGATATTCCAATTACAAAGTACAACACTATACATCAAGAAAATAATAAGAAAAAAGTAAACAGAAAAAAAAAGGAAGGAAAAGCTACCAGATATAACACTAGTGTATGATCACAATCCCTGACACTACGGATAAACAATTTAGAGTTCAATTAACTAGAGTATGACTCAACCGAGTCATATCTCACATGGGCGCCAACTAAGTATAAGGTAAAGGACTGATGAGCAAAACCACCTTAGAACCTAAAAACGCCTGAGGATTTCACCATAGCATAAAATAATATTAAGTAAACTCTTCTTGCTTTTGGATTGAAATAAACTTTGCATTTTCAAAGTGTTGGGGTTTCTATAAAAATAAGGATCAATATGTGTTTTTTCTTGATTGGGAAAATGACCGGCATTCAAAGAAATGGTGAAATTCATCACATATTTTTTCTTCATTACATAGTGTACAAAATCTCCCGTGAAAAGCAATACTATCATACCTCCCACTGCAGACAGGAATTTTACCTTTACTACAACGTATCGACAAAAGTTTAACCTGTTACGCAATGGGAGATTAATTAAATAATATTCAAAAGTAAGGGTAGTTTTAAAAATACAGTAAACTTTACATTGGGCATTACTATTAACTTCGGCACACCATTCCTGCATATAAATGTCACTAAGTCTTGTCTGACTGAAGAGAACAGTATTACGTAGATCATTCCCCGCATTAAAGCTCGTATTGTCCCAAATAAATGGTATACCTATCTTTTCAAAGATACTTAATTTTTAAAATCCAAGGAGATGAGTAGATATCCTTTTCGTGTAGAACCCTTAAATATTTGTACAATAGCGACAATTTATTACTATCCCCGTTTATAATTCTGCCCCAAAAAGTAATCATTCTAGTTTCGATTGTTTTAGCTAATTTATATCTGCCAAGTTCACTGTAAAATCATACAATTTGGAGTACTTTTTTAAGTTTAAGTATCTGCTTACAAAAATTTAAGTGGGATGATTCAATAATCTTCAGCTCTTCAAAACCTCACACTTCACATCCATAAAGAAGCACTGGCAAAATTAACTGGTCAAAAAGTTTAAACATTAAATTTAGGGGTAGTTGCAGATTGTACGATTTATTCAGCAGACTAAACATAACGTTCTTTGCTTGGTTAAGCTGCTTACATTTGTCCTTATTAAATCTATTGTTGTAATTAAACATAACACCAAGGTAAGTATAATTATCAATTACGTCAATTTTTACTTTCCCAAAATAAAAAATTGGCCTCCGCCTAATCCTACCCCTTGAGAAGACCACCACTTTGGTTTTACTAGCATTAACCGACATGTTCCACGTTTCACAGTAATCCTTAACACCATTTAGTGCTGATTGCAAGTCTGTGGCATTCTCGGATAAAACGATCACATCGTCGGCGTAAAGCAGAGTAAACAATTTGATATAAATATCAGTATCATCATATTTAGGTGATCTCTCATTGTATGTGATAAATTACCCAAGCCATCGTAATACTTACTAATAAAACGTCTGAAATCATTCAGGAAAATAGAGAATAGAATCGGTGAAAGACTTTCAGTCGGTTTTACAAAGAAGGTACAGTATTACAATGTACTGTATCTGCAACAGTCCATCAGTTCTGTATCTTAAAAGCTAGGACTGTGCAGTGTCAAGCATCAGAGTTGACTTCAGATATACGTCATCAAGTTTACTAAACCTTTGTATTTCTTATATATTTCATTACAGATGTGAGAGTCGGTGCTTTTCTTCAGGAGAGTGGGGAAGTGGTGTTGGAAAGGTGAGTACATTATTACTGTACAGTACTTATGGTGAAAGAGTGAAAATTGGCATGGATTTATGAGGACTCAAATTATGGAAATAAAAATGCAGATACTCAAAAACCTTTGGTGGACCAAGGAACTGTACAATTTCGGTGTGAAACCAAAAGTAATATCACATCAAAGAATGTTTGATCAGCTGCTGTAGGTTCTCCGTCTGTTTTCCTACTTGCAGTATATCCAAACTAGCATGTCCTTGAACACTTTACTTTCAAAGCTCAAATTTTTTTTTACTTTTGCCAGCTTTTCAAAATGTTTTCTTTATGTGGTTGTATTAATGTAAAAAGTGGGGCAAGAAAGTGGTGGCCTGTTGGTTTAGTTGACTTGTGAATGAAGAATTGCTGGTTTGAAACTCGTCTGGGTCATTACATTGTGTCCTTGGGCAAGGTGCTTTAACCAAACCTTATGTCAGGCACTTTTTGGAAAAGTTGGGTAACTTTCCCAGGTAGTGCTGTTTTCTCCCAGACAAAAACAGTTCAGTTCTCTGCTTCTATGTACTATACATTACCAAGATTCAACAATGGGAGTACAGGACACTGACAGTCACTTTGATCTCATAAGATGGTCATGGCCTTGTATGGAATTGATTTGCAAAGATTTTAAACAGGCAAACTCCCAGAAGGAGAGTTTAGGTGAGCAGGATGCAGTAGAGCTGCACTAGATCCGCACTAGATCCAAAACTTGGATTCTGACCAAACTAGATTTTACTGGATAGTAGCTGAAATCTGGCTGGATAAAGTCAACCCCATTGGACTTGTTCACTTCAAAAGAAAAACACTAATAAATGGCATTGTGGTCAGTAGGGGTAGGCATGAGGGCAGGGATCAAGGACAGCTTATGGCAAACTATGAATCATCAATGTAATATTACAGTAGGTCTGTGAACTTCTTCAAGTTTGTATTGTAGGATCCGACATGATTCATATTGTTATTAGTGTTATTAACATAAACTGAAAGAAAAAAAAATGTCACCCCAGATATGGTGAATAATACTAGTTCAATACATTGGTAGACGAAGGGTAATGTTGATGCTTTAATTGTTGTTCCCAGTAACCCTACTGTGGCATTCTGTTCATAAAGTATATCCAAGTGGGGTTAAAACACTGTGGTACTTGCTTAACTAGGGATAGGATAAAGTTAAAATTGTCTTCCATTGTCATTTCCAGTAGCACACTAGATGTCTGTAAAAGCTAAAGATCTGACATAGAAGTTGTGGCACTGCATGTACCACGGTGAACTCATAGTACCTATGGCATGAAATGATCTCCTTGGGTATAATCTTTGGGCAATCTCTTATTTAATTGCATAAATGTAAGGATTTTACATGAAAATCAATATATACAGTACTGTCATTTGATGAGGTTATCATGACTTGAATTGGAGAAAAATTTGTCTGGATTTCTGAAAAGGTTAGGTAGGCTGGAATGGGTTGCATAGGCTGGTAACATAGACTGTTGTCCACTGTCCAGTCAAATACTTTTGGCAGATAAGATGACTGGTTTATCTTTAACATGTAGTAGGTATGTAGTGGCTCATCATCTGAAATTGTGCACAGTTGCTCTTGTTAGAATTAAGGAAGAGGGTGGGGGTTGTTACTGTAGGGGAACAGGAAGAGGAAATATGTTTAATGAGATGCTCTTTTGTGCTACTATACACAAAAAATGGATCTAAAATTGGCATTGTAATTGTGCCAGATACTGTATGTCAGACTGGTTCTCAACGTTATTCTTTTCTTGCTCCAAGGGTGGCGGAACCGGAGGAACCATCAGAGATGCTGGTGGAGCTTTTGGTAAGATGGAAGCCGCCCATGAAGAGCAATATTTCAGGCGATTGGTGAGTTTGTAATTTGGAGAAGATTAATGTGCAACCTCCCACATAAGCCTTCAATGACAGAAAGTTTGTGCGTATTCCAGCGAGAAGCAGTGGTATAAACCTACGGTTTTACAAAAAAAAAAAATGATGGTGGTCTGCCAATTGTGCACTGTGGGTCTCCCAAAGTGATATGTGTGGGTACAGGAGGGGGTCTTCAGACTTTTCATGGGGGCTGTAAAAAGTAGTCTCCTGTGTTAAAAACACTGCTTTAAAATATTTTTGAACTTGATTTGAACTGTGAAAATGTCCTCAAAGGATCAGAGAGAAACAAAATTATTAAAGGAATTATTGTCAGTGCCATAGTCAATCATGCATTTATGTTTTTTTATTTTTTTTCTTTTTCTGGAAAATAAAGTAAGTGCACATACATTGTGATGGAATTTTGGAATTTACAATGGGATTCATGCAGAGTTGATTGTAAGTGGTCGTGAAGACAGATGCTTACATTCCATGGAAACCAGTTTCTTTTCTAAGACTAATGAAATTTCAGAAGTTTAATTGGCCATGGAGTACTGTATACAGTGTTTGTATGAGGTAGTTGGATGGCGTGATCCCAATATTTTCCTCAAAAATCCTGCGAATTTTAAAGTTGCCGACTAGGAAATTTGTTAGGAAAAGTTGACTTTTTGTGTTGTGACTTACAGTATTGAGCCTCCCCCCCCCCCCTTTGAACCAAAAATCTTGCTTGAAAATTTTTGGACAAAGGGAATTTCCCTTCCCCCCATCCCCTCCAAATTCTGAGACCTATAGTGCTAACACTGACTGTACATGTATCTTGAAATTTGGTTTGCAAAGCATTCTTGAATGCACATTTGATTGGTCATAGAAACCACAACAGTGACTTAATTTTGTAAATTTATGCAATCTGTAGCCCAGAAGAAGTCCTGAATAAACATGACCTGTATATAGAAGTTGTGATGTGAGAAAGAGAAAGAGTCATGAGCTGTGTATGTTATACTCTGTTTATGAACTTTCATGCAAAGGACAAGTTTAATGGTGGCATGCCCTGAGGTGTTTATTTTGTAAGTAGCTGTTTACTACTTTCAAAATGTACACATTATAACCCAAATTAAGAAATTAGATGGTAATTTATATGGGACTTAACAAAAGAAATACAGACACCTTGCAACACTTCACATCAAAATGTGTGCATCTTACTAATGAGAAACCTCAGAAATGGTAAAACTCCAAAGAGTCATATGTTGAAAATAAAAATCCAACTTGTTTTTCTGCACCATGTCGAGTATTTAAAACAAGTGCTCTGGTTACATGTCCATGTACCTTTAAATTCATGAATCAGTGCTTAACCTAAATGTTAGACCTTTCACTAACTATGCACTATATGGACTCTTAACTCAGAGCACCCACCCCCCACCCCACCCCCACCACCCCCCCCCCCCAAAATGGTACTCTCACAGACTGCAGCATTTTATCAGCTAGCATTCTATTATGAATTTGCAGCATGTTATTGTGAATTTTTAGCATGAAAGTTAACATTGTGGTCCATAGAAAGTCATGGGAAAGGTATGAAATGTTTCTTTGCAAAATGTCAATGAGCCATATGTGTGTTCAATGGCTTTGATGTCTGGTTTATCTTACAGCAACAAGAACAACTTAAGAACTTGAAGAAGCATCACGATGAAGAAATTGAGGCACATGAGAGGGAGATTAATAGGCATAAAGAAGCCATTTCAAGACTATATAAAAGGAGGAAGGAAATTGAGAAACATGATGACTAGATGAAAGATAAGATGATGGATAAATGTGAAAAGACATCCTGCTAGAGGAAAAATCTCCAAGAGAAAATAGGATATTTGCATGTTGAGTGGAGTTCGGGAGTTGAACTCTGTGAGATACGTCTGTGAAAATATTAAAATGATTGTTTGAAACAGTTTGAAAATATTCAACTCTATTTGGCTCGCATTCATATTTCTTCAGAATATACCTTTAATATCTAATCAATGTACACATCAACTGGCAGAGCTTTTGTAAAAGGCTGGTATCCTATAAAGTTTTAATGTAATATCTTATACCAGAATTCTAAATTAAAGGAATGTTTGCAGCAATTGATGGGACCAGGTCTTGTTTGGAAATAGTTGCAAAATATTCTCATCAAAACTTGCCAAGTGGGTATATAAAATTATTATGTTGGTTTGTAGAAAATTGTGAGTGATTGAGTGGAAGCAGAGCTTCTTTTAAAATGGGAGGGGTATGACAGGTGGATTGTTATTTCTTCAGGTTTTTCAAGAAGTAAAAGCTTTCTGTGTTGGTGATGCAGTGTCAATAGTAAGGATTCACACTTGTAACTTAAGGGTGTTATTCATGGAAACCTCGAAATACACTGGCCAAGAGTTGAAGTTTGCATTTCTGTGTTTTGTCTGTCATGTGTGATAGAGTTTTTAAGCTTGTAAGCAAACAGGAGGAAGCACTTTTATCCAACTTTTTAGTTTTGATGTTAGGAGAAACCCTATGCATTTTAAAGTATGTATTTTTGTATGTGTATGTGCATGTGCATGTGATTTTGTGACATTCAGCTTGCTTTCACCATTTCTCAAGATGGGAAACTCTGGCAGTTCTCATATTTTGATTGTAGATTCCCCATGTTAAGAGGAGGCACCCTATCATTTTTGGTAGGGGTCAAAGGCCATGGGGGTCTCTGAGGATCAAACTGTGAAACGGTGAAACCCTTCTTAATCCGATATATCAAGGTAGAAATTATGGATACATTTTATACTTAGTATGTGGAAGCCCAGGGTTCGATTTATAATATTTTTCCAACATGCATGAGGTTCATGTAGGTCAACATAACTACATGCACAGCAAAATTTCTGCATGCACCAAACAATCATGCTGAATCTGTTGAAGGCAACTAAGGCACTTTTTCGTTCATTTATAAGGCTCATGCAGCTTCACAATCATGACAAGAGTCAAATACTGCCATTTGTAATATATGTCAGTGGTTAAGACATTCATGCATCATGATTCGTTTAAGATACAGATACAGTAGGAAAGCTGCTCAATATTTTGTCACATAAATCAAAAAGTCAGGAACAGAGTGAGGAATTTGAAATTTTGTTTGCCTGACTTTCCCTCTCCATCCTTTTGTAATTTGCAGGAATTCGTATGTTGATGCGCAATTCTTGCAATCATGCTGCCTGGCGCCACAAGCCTGTGGCAAGGCTAGGCCTCCACAGTTACATGCATGTGGGAAATTCTACTTGCACCTGTACATGCGTGCACCCGGGTAAATCGAACCCTGTGGATGCCCCATGCTGAGAAAAAGCCTATTGTTTTGGGTAGGGGTCAGGCTTTATTTGGGGTCTCCAGTGGTCAAACTGAAAACTTTTTTGACACAAAAACTCAAGGTAGGAAGCATCGATGCATTTCATACATACCATGAAGATGAGTAGAAGAAGCCTTTCATTATTGGTAGAGGCTGAAGGTCATTTGGGATCACTGGAGGTCAAACCTTTCAAACCTTTTTAGCATGATGTCTCTAGATAAGAACCATGGACAATTCATACGTTTGCAGGGAAAATCCCAAGGTTTTGGAATACAGACCTAAAGAATACATGCCATTATTAAGGGGGTGACTGGCAAATTTTAGTACCCAATGGTCCTTGAGATTTAGCACCCGGTTTGCTTCAAAGAATGTAGGACCAGACAACTTATTTTTTTTAATTTTATACAAAATTCCTGGTCATATACTCCAACTAATCAAACTGAAGTTGGCAGTAAAATGAGTAAATGAGTATTTTCCTTGATTTCTGCACACTGACAGGAGTTTTCAAATGTGAAAACAATATTTCAAGGTGGTAGACTTAAGTGAATCCCATACTTTGCTACTGTAGAAGGTGCTTCACATCAAGTAAAAATATCGGATTTAGTTTGTTGGAGGCCAAAGGTCATTTGGGGTCAACAGACTGAACAGATCGACGTCAAACTAAATGTTGTAAACCTAATTTGAGAAGGGAAACTTTGATGAATCTCATGCTTGGCATGTGGGGCACTCACATTGAGTGGAAAGCTGTTATGTAGTTTGGTGGAGGTCAAAAATCATATGGGGTGAATAGGGTTTAAACAGTGTAAATCTTGAAAACTGCTTGTCAACACATCACAAGATAGGTTACCATGTACAGTTGCTTCTCATTCTTGGCATGATGATTTCAAGTAGATGATACCTATTCTTATAGGTGGAAGTCAAAGGTCAACTTAGACCTGCAGAGGTTAGACTGCAGAAAGTTTGTAATCATTTTTTCTCAAGGAGGGAAATGTATACATATCTCATATAGGCTACTCGACATGTATGCCCGGCATTGAGTGAATGGTCCCATTGACTTTTGTTAGAGGTCATTTGAGTCACAAGACTTCAGGGTGTGAAAACTTTGTGAACACGATATCTCAAGAATCCCATACTTGCCAGCAGTGCTTAATTTTTATTTCAGTGGTGGTTGTTGAGGGTCATTTGAAGGAACTGGAGGTCAAAAAATCTTGTTAACATGATCCGTGCATTATATGAACGTTTGGATCTTACACTCCTTGTTGACCTTGTTCACATGATAGCCGTCTGTTTGATGTATACTGGTGGACTTAAAGACAGACTGTCATCACCCCAAAGTATATTTTTAGTGTATGTATGTCAAAATTCTCAGTTGGTGACTGCTCTTTGATTGACATCAAAGTTTGAAAATTTGAAAGATGCAGAGTAGCTCACATTTCACACAAGGCAGAGATAGTACTTTTATTACATTTTATAGCCTTGTATTGCTCACCAGGACATGGCCTTAAGCAATAAAACAGGTTTATTCTTGCACAAGGAAGAGCCTCATACAGTTATGGGAGGAGCTAGAAGATGCATAGTTGGGAGAATTGGAACTGTCTGGGATCATGAAAATTCCCCTTTAAAGTTTTTCTTCCTAAATTTAAGCACATTTACTTCACAAAGAACTGACTGTCAACTTGAAACTATAGTACTTGACTTTTATCCAAGTGGCGAAGAATAAGTACTAGGCTTTTTGGCTTTCTGGTTGATGAATAGAGACAATATTTCCAACTTGTTTCCCTTAATTTTTAGAGTGGGGTGGGGGGATTTCCCCCGTGCCCCTATGGCTAGCAGCTTACGGCCTATCCAAGCCCCCTTAATAATGTAAGGCTTGCACATGCACCAGTATATTGCAGGCCACAATATCCCTTTGGTTTAAAGCATCCATTCAAAACAGTTTTAAGCCAGTCTTGCCATCCTTGGGATAATAGGGATCATGTTTCCTTTTTGTCTTGTCACTTCACTTGCCCCTGACCAAAGTGTAATCAAAACAGTAACAGACCACCCAGTCCCTTTCTTCAAGATTACTACCCTAACTAGTATGTATGACGGTTGCCACACACAAGGGCGTGGCCAGAGCATTTATCATGGGGGGGGGGGGGTGGTGCCGTATTTGCCGACTGAAAAGAAGCAAATCCCGACTGAAAGTGTTGATAAGCGATGCAGTTAGAGCTGAGAACCGATAGTCCAACCGGTAGTGGTCCAGCAGGGGTGGCGCCAGAATTTGCCCAACGGGGGGGGGGGGGGCGAGACAACAATCCGAAGCCTGACAGCCTCGATGCCGTCGAGGGGTTGGTTAGGGGAGATTTGAAGAAAACCTGTGTACTATACCATGCCATCGCATGGCATATGTTGCATAAAATTTTGAATATACTAGAAGAAAATAGTTCCGCCCGATGTAAGGTTTTCCCTGAAATCTCAGAACTGTGAAATTACAAAGCGCGTCAAATTTTTGGCTAAGCTTACACTGAAAAGAATCTGTACTTATTTAAAGCTTATATAAGTCAACCAATGGCGTACCTAGGATTTCTCTCAAGGGGACATAAGGGGAGGGATGTCCCCCTCCCCTTTGAAAATTTTTGAAAAATTAGGTGTCCTTACATGCAATCTGGTGCCACATATGCCACCTTTGGAAGAAAAACTTGTGTTAAAACATATACGTGTTTTTTAGGAACTGAAAAAAATTGACATCCGTGAGTTAGATAAAATTTAACGACACACCAACACAAATGTGTCATATAGTGTCAACTAGATAAATACGTTTAACGTACAGTTTCAAACACTGTTCAAATACATTGCAAGTCCTCCCTTTAGTCGCCTCTTACGACAGGCGGGGAATACCGTGGGCATATTCTACAACACCCAGCCCACAGGGGGCGACATCCGTGAGGGGACATGGCCCAATGTCCTCCCCCTGTGTACGCCACTGAGGTCAACTGTCTAGGCAGTTGGGCCCTATCGGGCACAACTTACATTGTACTTCCCTCTTCGAGTCACTAGCCGTACCGAACGACAGACTCAAGAGAACGTTAACTTAGTTTAGCGAAATGAGATGAGATTCGATCCCGGCATTTACATAAAACGATAAATTCTACTTCAGTTACTTGAAAATATGGAAAGGGCTTGTTCTATGTTTAGCTATTAGTAACGAAACTGAGGAAGAGTTGGCAAAGCACACCGAAAATTTTGGGTATTGTCGCAGAAATGACCCTTTTGAAAGCTAAAATAAGTAAGCCGACCATGGGTGGTGACAGAATTTTCCCGACATGAGGTAGGGCCATGCCAGCGACCCCAAGTTCCGACAGCATGCATATGTCGAGGGGGTGAGAAAGGGATATGAAGGAGCCTAACTATCCCATGCAATTGCAGAGTACCGTATACTTTGCATTATATCACTTAATATGTATATATGCGCACTGATACTGTTCTTTTGAGTAGTGGCGCCGGCACGGGGGGGGGGGGGACATGGGGGGCGCGTGCCCCCCAATGAAAAATTTTTCAAAATTTTAAAATGATCCCAAAAGGCGATTAAGCTATAGATTTCTGTAGGGGGTAGGGTGAGGTGTGCTTCAACCGAGTGATAGATCTATTTAATCAATTTCTATCACAAATGTTTCTCAAACTATCAGAATTTTCGAAAATCCTTCGCAAACTATCAAAAATTTTGCGCGCTCCGCGCGCTTCATATTTTACCACGGTGTTCTTATTATCAATATCTTCTGATAGCAACTCCCGGAGAAGCATAGCAGCAAAAGTTGAAAGCTGTTCACGAATTAACAGGAAGACTGGCTTTTTGAGTGGGATGTAGGTTTGTTGGGCAATTGAAAGTGTCTCGATGCATTTAATGAAAAATTTCGTGAGCTTTGCGCGCATGCTTTACGGTTTGCACTCCATCTCATGACCATTATTAACATAATAATACACGGAACTATAATCAAACATCTGTAGGGGCCTAGCATCAATATGCGATCTTTCAATCTAAGTTGTTGTAGCATGATTTGGAAAGTTGAAATTACGTATTTGCCGTTATATATTTTCCAAACATTTTTACCGAGCGCTTTGCGGGCATCCATTATCGGTATAGATGGCAGACAAGTAGCCAAGGAGAGGGGGGTGAAGGAGGCAGTTGCCCCCTTGAGCATATTTTTGGTATTTTGTAATGTTTTTTTTTACAATATTGCTAGTGTTTCCCCTATTTATATGCGGTAAAATAGGATTGGGAAGTGCCATTTCCAGCGATCTGGGAGGCACTTTGGGCCAAAATTTTCTTGCGCTTTGCGCCAACTCATGGTGGCGCAACGCGCTGAGAGTCTGTCTATGGGCTTCGCCCCCCCCCCCTTGACAAATTCCTGGCTACGCCTTTGATAGATGGTGATTTTTAATACACTTACGACAAAAAAGCATTCTGAAAAACGCCTTTGTTAGTCCTTTACCCCTTTTGCTACACCTATCAGGGAGGTCTAATATCACCTTCCTGCACCAATAGTCTCCCTCCCGCCCGTTCCCCATTGCTGGAAGCTGTTCATCTAGATTTTCGTTCAAAATTAGTAAAAATACGATAGTTGTAAAGTGCTCTACTCTATATTATCATTTGGATGTCAAGTAATAAGCATTATGTCATTGCTCCATTTTATGTACTTTATCCAGAGCTTCCGGAAGGCCCTATACAGGTATCTGCCAGCCATTTTATAATGCACAATGAAGGGGAGAAAAAAATTCGTTATAGTCCAACAATGTTTCTGTGGAGTCCACGCACGTATTTTTGGGTAAAAACTTTGCCAATAGAAGGCGAAAAAGTAGCCAAAAGGGAGTCTTCAGGAGGTTTGCTGACAACGTATTTTTCCCTTAGACAACATGCTCTCCCTTTTCACCTAACCAAAAATTAGAATTCACTAGATTATGGACATTTTCCAGCTATATATGATCAGCTCTAAAAATATTCCAAAAGCTAGCACCATTTTGCATCTAAGAAACCTTAAATAAGCAAAAATTTCTCAAAGGGGAGGGGGACCCCCTCCCCTTAGACCCCATCCCCTAGGACGGCACCTACTGCAGTGACACCTATAAAAAAGGAAATATTTAAGCGCCGCCACTCAGTTGGAAAAAACATACAGCCAGTCGGAAAAATTAGAATTTACTAAACTATGGACATTTTCAAGCCATGTGATTAGCTCCAAAGATATCATAAAGATAGCACCATTTTGCATCTAAGCAGCTTTGAAGAAACGGAAATTTCTCAAAGGGTAGTTGAGAGGGGGACACCCCTCCCCTTACACCCCTCCCCCAGGACGGCACCTTACTGCAGTGACACCTGACAAAGGAAGGATCTTCATTGTGTATACGAAAGCAGGGAGCACACGAAAAAAAAAACCCATTTTGCGCAGACTTGGGAGGTTAACTGAAGTGCCATTACGACATGATCTGTTGTGCCCCCCCCCCCCCAATCACTAAAGCCTGGCGACGCCACTGCTTTTGAGTCTGAATCGTGAAATTGCAAAGGGCGCGAAAATTTTGGGTAGGCTGACACAAAAAACGTTATCATTAAGAACAAAAAGAAAAGCATAAAAACTGTAGGAGTTGTAGACTGTATCAGGGACAACATAGGGGCCTACATTGTGTCGGAAGCACCTGGACTACCCGATGAAATAGCCAAACTTTGCTCCATGAGTCGCTCACCAACTGACCGTGTGTACCGCAAGACACAACCAGAGAACAGCAACTAAACTTTTCGATATGGGATGAAATTTACGACCTCTACATGTGTACCCTGCCTACCCTGCCTACATGTTACTTGGTAAGTTCGTTGACAGGACTTATGCTATCTAGCTATGTGGAATGGAATTATACTGAAGAAACTGGAGTGACATTACTGCGCGCGTAGCGCGTCGAAAATTTTGGGTTCTGATTACAGAAATTGTCCTCTTTCTTTCATTTCTTTTCCTCGTGTTTCATTCATTTTTCAGACTGGTGCAGAATTTACCGACTCAATGCCAGAATACCACATGAACGATGAAATCCATTAGTATACACTGATACTGAAAAGCCCTACGTAGCATTTTTGCCGACAGAATATGTTTTAAGTTTGAAAAAGTGTTGGTTACGGGCTTTGAAAATATTGTGATAAATGTTGTCTACAAATGCATTCCAGTCTCCTGTCTTCGGTCTGCACCAACACCTTTCTCTTGCCCTGCTTTGTCCCTCCTTTCCCTGTTCTTTTCTCTGTTCGCTCAGTCTTTCTCTTTCCCTCTTCTCTCTCCTCTTTTTTCTCTTTTTTCCTCTTTCTTCTTCCCTCTAACCTTCCTTCGTTGGCACTTCCCTTTTTCCTTTATTTTGCCGACTAGTGCAGAATTTTGCCGATTGCGTGGATCTGGGGGGTGTCACACCCCCACACCCCCCTCCAGCGTCGGCCCTGCCCCACACAAGTTGTAGGTTATGCTTCGGTAAAGTGTTACATGCAACGCAAATAAATATACTGTACATGGCCAGTTCCTGGAATATGAGAAAGGAGCATAATTCATGATGGAATGTCGGATTCGGAAAAGATGCCAGATACAAAGTTCTTATAGTTGCCAACATTTGGTTAAACTTGTTTTTATGTATTCTGTTAGGATTTCATATCACACCTTTTTCGTGGGCTTGTAGATGTAATTCTGGTTAGAAAAATCATTGCCTTTTCCGAAAATAGGGGGTCTTGGATCCGACCCTGCTGTATGCAATAGTGCACCGAAGAAGCACTGTAGTATGGTTACAGAGCTTGACGTAATGGCCATCAAGGACAATACAGGCTTACAGTAACATAGAACGGGATGTTAACGTCAAACTTGGGATAACTGGAAATAAGCATGATGTTTCGGTGTAGGGATCAAAGGCATTTCGCTTACTTGATGTGTGGATTACACTGTCACATTGATCAAAACAGCGATCGAGGATGTGAAGGCCTGTATGACTTGTCCGTGGTGGAGAACCAATCCCAGTACGTTCAATTACTACTAATAGGCAAATTTTCTCATCCCAGACACAGTAGCGTAGGCAGCGGTGGGCGGGATGGGCGGGTCGCCCACCCGGGAAAAAATGGTGGGAAAAATGGTGAAGAGGGAGGAGGAAGAAAAAGAAGAAAAGAAGGAAAGAAAAACAGAAAAAAGGAAAGAAAAAGGGGGAAAGAAAAGAAAAGAAAAAGAGGGGAAAAGGAAAGAAAAAGAGAGAAAAGGAAAGAAAAAGAGGGAAAGAAGAAGAGAGCTAGAAATGAAAAAAGGGGAGAGGGGAAAAAAGAATAAGTCAAAGGTCGAAAGTAGAGAAAGAAAAGGAAAGAGAAAGAGGGAAAGAAAATACAAAAAGAAACCGGGAAGAGAAAGAGGAAAGAAATGGAGGGAAAGGAGAAAAGGGAAAGGAAAAGATTTGAAACACGTACACTTCTTGGGACCACAGCTGTATCATGACTGCAGAGCGCTCTTTTAGCAGACTAAAACTAATCAAGTCATATTTGCGATCAACAATGGGTAAAGATAGTCTCAGCCTGCCCTCTTGCCCTCATCAGCATTGAAAGAGATTTTGCTGGAACCACTGATCATGATTCGGTGGTGACTACATTTAGCAGAATGTCATTGCATTGTTGTAAATTGTAATTGTATTCATCATAGAGAATAACAAACTTCTGGAGGACGCACTTCGCATAAGGAATATACATTTCGTTGTGCCGCGTGTTCGGGGTTCCGACATGGAGAAACTGCAGAAGAGAGTAAGAAGTATGCGATAAATACCGCGCGTGCGTCTCACGTTCCGGCATTTTCAGCATTATTTAAGTGAAGCGCGCCGCATGCATTCAGCTTGCGTGAAACGCGCATGAAATGGCTGGAAACTGCTTGGAGGGCAAAAAGTATTTCAGCTGTAGTAATTCAGTAATTTATATTTCTTCGTATCGGAACGCGTACAACGGAGTGCGCTCAGTGCGTCCTCTAGATTTATTATTCTCTACGGTATTCACAATGTACAGTAACGTAGGCCTACGTGTCCATTCGGCTGCGTATCTCGGCATCCTTATTATTAGGCTACATTCCGCTGTTGACCAAGCACATTCTTCAGCTCAGTCACGCAGTCATTCCACCCAGTGCATGATATTCAAGAAGTTTTTATGGCCGTAGCTGTTTCAAATGGTCATGAAAATTTTATTTATCTAACTTTATCTGCAACATTGCAATGCTTGGGAAGTGTCTGGTGTCATTTCCGGCGATCTTGGAGGTATTTTAACCAAAAATTTCTCTGTACGCTACGCCCCAACCTATGGTGGCTCTTCGCTCAGGCTGTGGCTAAGAGTATTTATTGACTAGAGACCAAGGTCTAATACATGCCCTGTACAAAATTTTGGCCTATTTTAAAGCAAGAGTTAGATCCAAAATGGTTTAGTCTCCGACGGTCAGTCGTTGCGCGCTGTGTTCATCTACTGGACGAAACATGGCGACAACATTTTGGTGCTTTTCGTAACTTAAGAAGAGGTATATTCTCCTTCGCAATCCCCGAAGAGTAAAGGAACAGCAGTCCTTTTGTTGCTGTAGGAACACTATTTTACCTTCAGTTTGATTATCTAAGAGTTGGCGCTGCAAATTAGTGGCATGTCGCCTATATCTGAGATTTATTTTCAACTTTCAGATCCGCAAAGCGAAGGTAAGAGATAGTAAGTTGCCTACTGAGCCGCCTCGCTTACGCATAGACTGTGCAATCCTTAACGTCAACTTCTGTCTACGTTTGACACATTACTAACGCATACAGCGCTAATGTAACGCTAAGGTAACAAATCGTTACCTTAGTAACAGGATTCACTACTGCTTAGGAACGATTCGTCCGAAATCATTCTTTTCTTCAAATATTTAGGGATAAATCAATAGTGACATTGTTTTTATCTGTGAATTTCCTGCCAAATTAATTATGAGCATTTCTAAATCTACCAAAGATCATTCCTAAGCTTAGGAACAACTTCAGCATGAAGATAGGAATGAATTCTTCCTAAGTCCATGATAGGAGTATTCCTAACTTTTATGAAATAGAGCCCAGAACACTCTCTCTGCTTACTGTAAAATGTGACGGAGCTACTCTGCACCTTTTGAATTTTCCAGCTTTGAATGGCAGTCACCAATTGAGAATTTTGTTTACCCCTAACCAAAAATGTAGGCTACTTGGGCTGATGAGTGTGTGATATCTATAAATCATCCAAACCACAATACATTTTCGCAAGCGGGTGGGCGGGAGAAGAGGGGCAATATTTTCACATTGGTGCATTGGAATCAGTGGCACCACCAGGGTTTGGTGATTGGGGGGCACCACAGATGACGTCGAAATCCACCTCAATTCCCCCCCCCCCCCGTCTGCGTAAATTGTACTTATGCGTACCTGCGATTGTATACAGCAGTGTGGAATCCCCCCTTGGTCACTACATTATGGTGCCGTCCTGGAGAGGGGTCTAAGGGAAGGGTATCCCCCTCCCGATTGAGAAATTTTTGTTAATTTAAGGTTGTTTAGATGCAAAATGGTTCCATCTTTTGAATATTGTTCGAACTGATCATACATGGCTGGAAAATATCCATAATTTATAGAATTCTAAGTTTTGGTTAGGTGAAAGAGGAGAGTATGGTTAGGTAAACGAGGAAAGTATGCGTCCCTGCGATAGTATACATCAGTGATAATCCTTCCTTTGTCTCTTCATTACGGTGCCGTCTTGGAGGGGGGGAGGTGTCCCCCTCCACTTTGAGAAATTTTTGTGAATTTAAGGTTGCTTAGATGCAAAATAGTGCATACTATCTTTGGGATATTTTTGAAACTGATCATATACGGCTAGAAAATATCCATAGTTTAGTGATGTCTAATGTTTGATTAGGTGAAAGAGGAAAGTATGTTGTCTAAGAGAAGGGTATGTTGTCAACAAACCTCCTGAAGCCCCCCCCCCCTTTTTGGCTACTTTAATTAATGCATATGCCTTCAGTATTCGGGAGAAGTTTTTACGTAAAAACGTGCTTGAAGTCCATAGAAATATTCTTGGACTATTTCGAAAATTTTCCTTTGCTTCATTGTGCATTATAAAAGGGTATCTAAGGCTGGCAGGCAGCGGTACAGGGCCTCCTGGAAGCTCTGGATTAATTGTATAAAGTGGGGCACTGACATGATGCTTACTACCTGACATCCAAATGATACTATAGAGTATGATGCCGAGCACCTTACAACTATCGTATGATTACTAAGTATGAATGAAAACATGCCGTATTGAACTCGTTAAAACTTACATTTCCGACCGCCAAAAATTGGACTTTCGTGGGGTAGGATTATATGTCACTTTCCAACGCCCGAGGCCATCTCCATCTCCGAGCCAATTAATTATCTCTTTCCAACAAGCTGTATCACATGTCATGATCTGGACAATGGCAACGTCCAGCCTTGAGGCAATTGGTGTAATGGAGAAGTGGAAAGAGGTTTTTAGTATTTTTAAGGAGACCAATACCTCATGTCCAGACGAACAGCTTCCAGCAATGGGGAATGGGAGAGAGAGAGTATACGTGCAGGTAGGTGATATTAGACCTCCCTGATAGGTAAAGCAAAAGGGGTTAATAATGGTCATAAGATGGGGTGCAAACCGTGACGAATGCGCGCGAAGCGAGCCGAAATTTTTCATTAAATAAGGTTACCATCACAAAACCTGATATCCATGCTCTGCATCGAGACACTTCCAATTCCCCAACAAACCTACATGCCAATAACAAAGCCAATCTTTTACCTGAGAATTCGTAAACAGCCTTCAACTTTTGTTACTGTGCTTCTGCGGGAGTTGCTACCGGAAATTATTGACAATAAGGATATTACTGAGGCAAGGTTTGGAGCGCGCGGAACGCGCGAAAATTTTGATAGTTTACGAAAGATTTTCTGATAGATTGAAAACCATTTGTGATAGAAAATGACTACCGCAGTTCCATCACTCGGTCGAAAATACACCTCACCCTATCCCCTACAGAAATCTATAGCTTAAACGCCTTTTGAGATCATTTTAAAATTTTCCAAAAATAATTCTGAAATCGATTGGGGGGGAGCACGCTCCCCCGTGCCCCCCGTGCCGGCGCCACTGATTGGAATGCTCATAAAGTTGGAGAAAGGTATTAATGCTTGGTGTTGTATAGCCTGCATAGCAACTCCCTGTGGCTACCCTACTTTGCATCTGCCGTCCCCACTTACGTTTGGTTTTTCGTAGCGATATAGCGGTACGAAGAAACTTCGCCCCGGGTAGTAGGTGTTGTAGTGCAATAGACCTTATGCGTATGATGTCACAGAGGACAAAGTGCTCCCTTGTTTGGAGGAAAATGGAGGAAAAGCGCGTATCATTGCAAGTTACACCAATAAATTCAGACAGCTGATTTGTTAACTAATCGTATACGCGCGTAAAGGTCCGTATGCAAGAGCAACATTTTTAAAACATTCTCAAAACACTTCACTTGCAACAACCCAAAACACACTTGTTTTCGGTTTGTTGCACAGTGTAGACAGGGTAGCAACAATTTGAAAACATTTTGAAAATGTTTTGAAAAGAATTGACAGGGCATTTCTTCTGCAACATTTTCAAAACATTTTCAAAACATGTTGTATACCCAGTCTACACTGTCGATCTATCTAGTATATAGATAAATAAACTTGGTTTTTCGATGCCGAATGTCCAATAATTAGAAAATCCAAGTTTATCGGTCGAAAAACCAAGTTTATGGGTCAAAAAACCAAGATTATGGGTCTAAAAACCCAGTTTTTCAATGCAGAACGTACAATAATTAGAAAAACTAAGTTAATCGATCGAAAAATCGAACCAAGTTTTTTGGTCGAAAAACCAAGTTTATCAGTGGAAAAACTTAAGTTTATCGGTCGAAAAACCAAGTTTTTCGACAGATTTGAAACAACTGCTGTAAAAAAGAAATTGATTTTTAAATTATCTGGCTTATCAACCGAATACAATTTCTGAAAACGTAAGGCGCGGCAATTTTCTATCAGAGAGTTTGTGGCACAGAAGGTGCTGAGTACGCGTGCGGTCGCTGGTTATGAGCATACGTGGGTATACTATACCGGATCACTTAATTACTGTATTACACGCGTGGTCATGATTGGTCGTAGCAATTTAACTTTGAACCAAAGTTCACTTAGGGCAGGGGCCTAGAATTCTTTTCAGCTTTGGGGGGGGGGGATAGGGTGAACCATCGCAAATGTGGAACATGTGCACGCAAAGCGTGCACGGCAAGCGCGAAACGGGAGCCCATGACGGGTGGGGTCCAGGGGCCCGCCTTAGGGCCCCTGGTGGGGTCCAGGGGCAAAGCCCCGGTGGGGGTCCAGGGGGCGAAGCCCCCGGAAGCGCCTTGGTTTTAATGTCTCAGAAGTGCCAGGAAGACTGTTTTAAGGGGTTAATTTCAGTGGTAATGTTCTTTGGTAGGCTATTGGTATATTCATACATTTAGGAACTGTTATTTTGAGCACTCGTCGATAAGCTGCACCGGATTGGAAGTGTACAAGAGCAACAATGTCCTGCTAAGCTCAAAAAAGCAGGGATCAACATACAGGGTCATTCCAGACAACTTGATTTTGAATTCGGAGATCATTACAAGACCTGCAAGTTGGCCTGAGATCAGTGGCGTCGCCAGGTTTTTTTTTTTTGTGATTGGGAGCACCATAGATGAAGTCTTAATAATACCTCAGTTCCCCCAAGTCTGCGTAAATTACACCTTTGTTTTTTATGCGTTCCTGCATTTGCATGCAGCAGTTTTGATCTTTCGTTTGTCACTACAAAAAGGTGTCGTCCTGGGGAAGAGGTTCCCCCTCCCCTTTAAGAAATTTTTTATTAAATTAAGGTCTTTTAGATGCAAAATGGTGCTATCTTTGGGATGTTTTGGAACTGATCATATATGGCCGGAAAATGTCCATAATTTAGTGAATGCTAATTTTTGGTTAGGTAAAAGAGAATATGTTGACTATTAAGAGACAGATACGTTGTCAACAAATCTCCTGAAGCCCCCTCCCTTCTGTCTATTTTACTGCCTTCTATTTCGAGAAAGTTTTTACACGAAAATGTGTGCGTGGAGTCCACAGAAACATTCTTGAGTTATTACGAAATATGTCCTTTCCTTCATTGTGCATTATGAAAGGGCACCTAAGGCTAGCAGATACCTGTATGGGACCTCCTGGAAGCTCTGCATTAATCATAATAATTTGGGCGGGGGGGGGGGGGCGGGGGCAATGACATAAGGGGGGGGGGGCAATGACATAATGCGTATTCTACCTGACATCCAAATGATAATAGAGTATGCCGCCGAACACTTTACAACTATCGTATTTTTACTACTTTTGAACTAAAATCCTGGCGAACAGCTGCCAGCAATTGAAAATGAGAGGGAGGGAGAGTATAGGTGCAGGGAGGTGATATTAGACCTCCCTGATAGGTGTAGCAAAAGGGGTGAAGGACTAATAAGAGCGTTACAGAGTGCTGTTTTCGTCATAAGTGTATTAACAATCACCATCTATACCGATAATGGCTCAGCGCGAACTGGCGAAGCTCTGGTAAAAATTTTTGGAAAAATGTTTAACGGCAGATACGTACTTTCAACCTTCTACATCATGCTACATATTAGATTGACAGATCCCATATTGATGCGAGGTCCCCACAGATGTTTGGGGATGTATCTCTGTTCTTCGGAAAGTGCCGTGATCAGAACAGTTTCGTGTATTATTACCTTCATAGTGATCATAACATGGAGTGTAAACAGTGACGAATAATATTCCCATTACAAAACCTGCATTCAGACTCTACATTAAGACACTTTCAATTGCCCAACAAACCTACATGCCACTCCCATAAGCCAGTCTTTTACCTGTTAATTCGTAAACTTTCAACTTTTTGCTGCTGTGCTTTTCCGAAAGTTGCTATCGGAAGATATTGATAATATAAGTGACACTGACGTAAGGTTGGAAGCGCGTGGAGCGCGCCAAAATTTTGATAGATTGCCAACGATTTGCTAAAATTCTGATAGTTTGAGAAACATTTGTGATAGAAAGTGAAGCGAGATTGAAAAAATTCTTACGAAAATGAAGAATAAAATATACTTTCCACCATACATGTATCTATAGACTGAAACATTGGGGGGGGGGTGATTGCATGGGCCATCCCCCCTAGTCAAATGTTGGGGGGATATATCCCCCCCCCCCCGGATTTACGCCTATGACTTAGGGCTTACTTTCTGTTCTCGTTCCTACTACTATTCGGGCGAATAGTACAAGAATATTATTTTGGCCACCTGAATTCCATTCTTGTTGTCTTGATGATTTGCTCTTTGGAAGTTACGGGCGTGAGCTAGGCAATATGTACGTACGTACTGCATGCACGTTACA
The DNA here is from genome assembly GCA_029531755.1 of Holothuria leucospilota. NCBI lineage: Eukaryota > Metazoa > Echinodermata > Holothuroidea > Aspidochirotida > Holothuriidae > Holothuria > Holothuria leucospilota. Next base: position 19,191,414 of record CM055982.1, on the reverse strand, counting down.
TAGCCCATCAATTTGAAGGGGCCGCCATCTATAGCATGGCATGTCGTGGTCGCAACAGAAAGTAGTGCCGACCAATCACCATGGTTATCGAAAGACCAAGTTTTTCGAAAAAATCGAAAATTTTGGTTTTTTGATTGAAAAACTTGGTTTTTCGACCGATTAACTTATTTTTTCTTATTATTGGACGTTTCGCATTAAAAACTTGGTTTTGGACCGATAAATTTGGTTTTTCGATCAATAAACTTGGTTTTTCGACCGATAAACTTGGTTTTTCGACCGATAAACTTGGTTTTTGATCGAAAAACTTGTATCTTCTAATTATTGGACATGTCGCTTGCCATAAACATCTATGGGGACCTTGCATCAAATTCAATACGGGATCTTTCAATCTAATATGTAGGGTGATGTGGAAGGTTGAAAGTGCGTAATTCATTTTTCAAGTATTTTAACCGAGCGCTTCTCGCGCAGCCATTATCGGTATAGATGGTGGCTGTACACTAACGACGAAAACAGCATTCTGCAACACGCTTTTTAGTCCTTCACCCCCTTTTGCTATACCTATCAGGGAGGTCTAATATCACTTCTCTGCACCTGTACTCTCCCTCTCTCTCATTCCCCATTGCTGGAAGCTGTTTGTCTGGATTTTCGTTCAAAATTAGTGAAAATACGATTGTTATAAAGTGTTTGGCGTCATACTCTGTAGTATCATTTGGATGTCAGGTAGTACGCATTATGTCATTGCCCCCTTTTAATACGATTAATGTACTTTCAGGAGGTCCTATACAGGTATCTGCTAGCCTTAAATGCCCTTTCATAATGCACAATGAAGGAAAGGAAATATTTCGTAATAGTCCAAGAATGTTTCTGTGGACTCCACGCACGTGTTTTTGTGTAAAAACTTTCCCCAAATAGAAGTCAGTAAAATAGACAAAAGGAAGAAGGCTTCAGGAGTTTTGCCAGTTTTGACAACGTATCTTTCTCTTAATAGACAACATATTCTCCTCTTTTACCTTACCAAAAATTAGCATTCACGAAATTTTGAACATTTTCCAACCATATATGATCTGTTCCAAAAACATCCCAAAGATAGAACCATTTTGCACCTAAAAGACCTTAAATTAACAAAAATTCCTTGAAGGGGAGGGGGCCTTCCCCAGGACGGCACCTTTATGTAGTGACAAACGAAAGATCAAACCTCCTGTATAAAAATGCAGGGACGCATCAAAAATAAAGGTGCAATTTACGCAGACTTGGGGGAACTGAGGTTTGATTACATCATCATCTATGGTGCCCCCCAATAACAAAAAACCTGGCGCCAGATCTCAAGCCAACTTGTAGGTCTTGTAATGATCTCCAAATTCAAAATCCAGTTGTCTGGGATGATTCTATATGTTGATCCATGCCTTTTTAAGCGTAACAGGACATTGCTGCTATTGTACAGTTTCAATCCAGTGCAGCTAGTTATTAATGAGTTTTGTGCTCAAAATTCCTAAATGTATAAATATACCAATTCCCAAGAACATTACCTTATCCCTTAGAACAGTCTTCCTGGCACGTCTGAGACATTAAAACCCAGGAGCTTCCGGGGACTTCGCCTCCTGGACCCCTACTGGGCTTTGCCCCTGGACCCCACCAGTGGCCCTATAGGTAGACTTCACGCTCGCCGTGCACGCTTCGCATGCACGGTGCTTTCTGTGCCCCTTCCCCTCACCCGCCCCTTATGACGTCTTTGTTAGGACAAACTACGAAACATTTACAGAATAAGTGAGACACATTAACAGGAGAAATAAGGAACACTTTCAAGCATTCAAACAACATCCTTTCGGCGTGTTTCGTGCAATATAAAGTACGGTTCCAATTCTTAAAGATGGGGGCTAAAAGGGCTGTGAGCTACCCCCTCCCCCGCGCTTTTACTTTGTCATATAGCTTTACAGTAGAGTATTTGTATTTTTATATTGAGACTGATACCTAACATTGTCGTAGGTCAGATGGTAAGGCGCTCGACTCCGAATGCTAAGTACGTGAGTTGAAGTCCACCTGGAGATTTAGCAATGAGTCTTTTCCCTTTTTGAGTTTACTGCTGTTTTTCAGTCTTGCCATGTCTAAGTGTCGAGATATTGCAGTTGTTTTCTCTTTAATAACTTCCTTGTTCTAGCTTTTATCGACTCCTCTACGTTCCCACTTTTGCTTTTCTTAGTTAGGGGTTCGTTTTGTTAATCATACCTTACTGTAAATTTCCAAATCAGGTCTCTACACGCTATGCATGTAGCCTATTCTATCAGGTCGTTCAACCCCTTCCCCTAACACATAGCCTTTATTTGGTTGCAGTTGGTAAGTTTTTTTTTTCTTTTTTCTTTCATTTTGAGATGAAACGGATTCCATGTTACATGTAGTTATCATTTGACACGAAAGGTCTCAATAAAAACAATGGCCGAGTTGAGACCGAATTAGCTTACCTTTCCAAAACAACTCTTCTCTCTCTTCGAACGCTAAGTTTGGCATGAATATTTAAAAGATTACCGGTTTCAAAATATTTTCTTTCATTGTCACTATGGATTAAACTCTTAGGGTAAGAATCTGTCAACAATGTGTGTCTATTGTCACTGTTTAATGGTGTGATGTATTTGTCAAAGAAAGGCTCTGGTTCCTTAGACTTGACCAAGTTTCTCTTGGCGTTTTCTCTGCCGTCTTCAGAAGACACGATCAACAATGTTAGCTAAACTATTAATTCAAGAAATTTCCTCCGCGCCACTGACAAATTTAGTCCATAATATTTTTTGACGGTTGGGAGTGTGTACCCTGTTGTTAAAAGAATGAGCTCAACCTGTAGCAACCTTGTAGCAAATGAATAGACGGGTTGGGAAATGCGGTACTTCCGGTCAGGTCACAGGGTCAAGTGTACCACGACAACGGGCAACGTGTTTAGCTCTGCGTGCTCAGCATGCAACACCCGCGCGCTGGGACACTGTAAGCGTGGTACACTTCACCTTTGACCCTTTCCCATATTGCATTGCGTGGAAACATTTCCCAACTCGTCTATTCAAGTATTCATTACGCAAAATGTTGGAAACGGAAGATATTTTAGGCAACGCTTTCCCATATATCCTGCCGCTATGGAAAAGGGCATTTGATCAATGGCGTGTCAAATAGTTAGCCCTATCTAATTAGAGACGCTCTCGATGCTCCAAATTGCAATGGTCATTATGTTACACACATTTGAAAACATTATGGACAGCCGACTCGGAGCTCTGGTCTGTTGATTTGAGGGCTTGCATAGGCGTAGTAATTACGCTTCTCTCGACTGGGGTTGTTTCGGACCACCGTCCTGTGTCCTCTCCCCTTTGGAAAATTTTTGAAATATTTGAGGGTTTGATAGAACATATATGGGCAAATTTCAAGGAAAATTGCTGCAAATCTTTGACATTTTTTACAGAGAAATCAAATAAGGGATTTTTGTCCTTGGACTGAGGGAGGGGGAAGAAGTATTCTTCCTCCCCATCAAATTTTTGACTGAGAGCTTAAGTCCCCCCCCCCCCTCCCACCAAGTTTACAACGCATATGAGGGCTTTAAGAACAAAAATCCACATACCGGCCGCAAAACAGGCCCGATTTTAAGTGTTTAAGTTAATAATAAAGGAATGGTTTCGGGTTCGTTACGTACAGCCTTGTATACATCCATGTAGGCCTATGCAGGATCTTTTACTTGAGTGGGTGGGTGACCTCAAGTTTTGAGAAATGCCAAGTATAGTGGTCTGTGGGAGAGTTAATAAAGTATCTTCAGCCCGGGAACGCAACCCAATGCCCCCTTCCTCCCTTCCTTTGAAATGTGCTTGCATGCGAAAGGTTTCGTCAAGTTACCAATCACGGAACAGCCGACAAGCTGCGTGCCAGTAGATATTTAATTTACCATATCTTGACGGTAAAGATTTTGGAAAGAAGTCAAGCATTTTTAAACTTCAGGTAGCGCATGTACCAGCAATCATTCTTCCCTTGATTTGGGTTATTGATTTTGGTCCGTTTGAATGAAAATTTGTAGCATGTAAAAGTCCCAAGTAAGTAAAGCAAGTACTCTGTAGGCCGCGGAGGGCGCTCAAAATTTTGTGTTCGTATTGGAGGACATGTGCTTTTAAGACCAAGGAAAGTCAAAATTCGAGGAGACTGATCGTCGTCGGGACAGTGGTGACGCCAGGTTGGGGAGAAGGATCTTCACAAGGTCGGGCAAATTTTACAGTAATCACAAATAACATCAATAAGAGACATTGGGATAACTTTTGTGATATGTTACCAATGAGGATGGGATCTTTTGTCCATTTGATATGAAAAAAGACTAGATAAAGTGTTACTGGTGGTAAACTGGGGTCAATTAAAGCAATTTTAGGGAAATTATGGGTTATGAAGCTGGCTGTCGTATATTAGGCTTTGACTGAGTAAAAAGGCTCTGGACAGCTGGGAAAAAGATACGGAAGCTTTGAGCTCCGCTAGTAAAAAAAATCTTCACGGTCATGGTATCGTAAATTGAAATTGCCATGAATGTTATTATGTTACAGTATGTTTTTCCGTCACTAAGTTGTGAAACGGCCAGTCGCCTCGGTGAGTTAACTTGATTTGGCTCTAAATTGAATGAGAGCAAATCCTGTCATAAAACCCCAAATGTTCAGATTTTATGTGCCGAAAATGTTGTTCTCGACATCTTTTTGGCAACCCGTCGTCTTTGTCGGGGCCTCAGGTTGCAGTCCCACGTCGGGAGCTTTACCTTCTGTCGGGCAAATCCTGGCGCTACCTTAACGTCGGGGTTGCACATTTTATCGTACCTCCTGTCCTGACTATATGTCTCCCAAAGAAATTGCAAAAAATTCTGCAACAGAAATACTTTCTACATTTGCATTAATTCATCCCATTCCCCCAAGTTGAACAGAAATCTACGCCCCTGGAGGCAAAAGGCACTGGTTGAAATCTTGAAAGTCAATGTGTGCATCTCCAAAAAGTGCCCCCCCCCCCCGAATTTCCGCCTTTGGTTGCAGGCCCAGTAGGGAGAAGATCCCAAACAGAACCTGTACAAATCTCTTAAGAACATTTCGACCCCTCCCCAGGAAAAAATTCCCATTGAGTCCCATTAGATTTTTTAATGGGATTTAATGGGACTCTTATGGGATGTTCCAAATTACATGTTGAATCAATAGGACAATGGATTTTCCCATTGATTTAATGGGATTTTATGTTGTGACTGTCCAAATTACATATTAAGTCCCATTAAATTCAACAGGAACTTATGGGAATTCAATGGGAATTTATGGGATCCCATAAAGTCCCATTCAACTGGATTCAATGAGACTTGATGGGAATTTTTCCTGGGTCGTATGAGATGTCTACACTCTAACCAGAAAATGACATTCTGTAAACCTGTCAATCCAATCGAAGGAGTTGGTCCAGTACTAAAATTACAACTTCAAGAAATTTATCACGTGTAGAGATTCAATGAGCATTGTGGAACACCGAAATGGAAGTATCTGGCGCCATCTGTTGTTTGCTGTACTGTAATTAGGGCTGGAATCCAGTGTATCAAACAACAGATGGCGCTTCCAGACTCTGGATCATCAGTCGTGCATCCTTCATTTCGTGGTAAACAGCTTCAGATGCGTATTTAAGCTGTTACTAGTGTATGGCACGATTTTATGTGAGGCTGGGCCCTGAGACCTCCAAACGCTGTACTTAACATTTTCTGTTAGCCTATTCCTTCACATCTTTTGACAGCGGTCGGCGGTGGTGAACGGAATTGGGTTGGCTTATTCTCTGCAACAGAGCTGGTTCACAAGTAAGTTGCATTAAGGGACGGTAGATTAATGGCATAATTATCTTATCGTTCCCTGTAGGCAGGTGGGTGGATGAGATATTTTTGTTCCTTTTCAGTTGGGCCGGTGGTATTGGTATACGAATGTACAAATGGGCGGACAGGGACAGAAGAGCCAATTTTGAAGGGGTGGGGGGGGGGGTAATTATCTAGGCGGCCCAATATGATCAACAAAATAAAAATGCCCAAAATGTCCACGACAGAAAAAGTGCTGGGGCTTAAGTCCACCCAGCCTCCCCTCCCCCCCCCCCCAGGTCTCCGCGATCCCGGGCGGATGACTAGCCCATTTTGGTGTGTTTGCGCTGCTTTGGCAATTGAGAACCCTCTTTCGACTTTGCACACCATCGTTACTATATGATTAGCCAAATTGCTTCAACCTTATGACTGTCAGCAAACGCTTTTCCTGCTCAGCTTTTTGTATCCCACATATAGGCCTGTCATTGCAAATATTTCTTTCTAATATTTAGTTTAAAATTTCTTGGGCTCATGTGGACGGTATAACAACGAGGGCATTGTAGCAATCCTTTCCTTGCCGAAGGCGAAAGGAATCTATGTAAGCACGCTAGCAAGTGTAATTGTGTGTGTTCAGTGTGTGTGTTCAGTGTGTATGTGTGTGCGTGGCACTTAGCTTAAAAACAAGATACTGAATAATGGATACTTTTCATACTTGGTATATAGTCTAATCATAGTTATGGGGAGAACCTTATAGTTTTTGTTGGAGGTCGGAGGTTATTTAAGGTCACCAGAGGTCAAAAACCGAGATCACAAAAGGTCAAATTGTGAAAATATCGTAAACCGTGATATTTCACAGAAGGATAACTTTGAGGCTTAAAACTCAGTGCGACAAAGCATTTCCTTTCGTCATTAGGGAATCACTGAGTCTTTGAGCTTCCTGGTTTTAGAAACAAAATGTACAGAAACTTAGAAAAATAATTATCACACTTACTGTTGTGATCGAAGTAGTTTGACATGGTGACGATGTTGGTAAGATGTGTTGTCACAAGCCTGTATCATACACCGAGGCGAAACAATGATGGAAACCCCAAGGGAAAGTGAAAGAAACAAAAGGTTAAAAAGGAAGCTAAAAAAGGAAGAAAAAGTAAACTTTTCTTGAAACATGCCTATGATGTATAATATCCGGAAGGTTTAGGGCGGAGTTTTTCTTCCACGTGATCACATATAAGCGTCCTAGTTAAAACCACCAGCGATCCAGAGAAGCAGTTGATGGTCAGACTAAGGGCAACAAGAGCAGATGAGTTGCTTGGTATTGACGTTAATTTACAAATCGATGTAAGTCAACTTTAGGAATAAGTGACGCATTTACCGGATGGGGACATACACGGTACAAGTAAAACTGATGCAGTGACAAATTTGTCTTGAAGAATGCGATTTCCTGCAAACTTGGGGGTTTGGAATGCTTCTCACTCATACTCTCACTTCGCCCGCAATTGAGATACGCCGTCGAGGGCCTGGCCCCCTCCCTTGAAAACTACTGGATCCGCATCTGCATACACCTAAAGCGCTACCACTTATTTTTTGATGAAGTAACGTTCCGAGTTTGGTCCCCTGAAAGGTAAAACCAGAATAAGATTAATATTTCTTCCGTCAAGGGCTTAAAAATACTTTTGGACTGCCCTTCAAGTGCAAATTCATGATTAAATGGGTGTTGATGTCAGATTGATAAAAAGGCATACATTCAAATGCGGACGTTGTGCAGTTTTGGATGATTGAAGGTGATTTAGATCCTTTCGGAGTTCCATCAATGAAATATTTATTTTGGCTTTCTGATGAGCTCTTATGGGGCCAGTTAAGAATCTTCAACTCTTTCCCCTTCTACCTCAAATTCTAATGCATCATATTAAAGAAATTAAGGTTAGTTGACGGGTTGATAGACCAACTCCGTAGCTCTGAAATGTAGAATAGCGTATCATAAATTTGAACTTATTCAAGGCCATGGAAACGTGGAACGAAGCAAATTCCACATTACATCCGTGAAAGAATTTATAATGGTGTAGTACCTCGAGCCCAGCAGATGATTGTGGTAGCACAAACCTATGGCGATAACCCCCCCCCCCACCCCCCGAAATATCCCCTAGAAATTTTCAAGTTGCCATTGGCTTAACACACGTTTACACATTTCGCCACCAAAACATGAAAACATATCTCCCAAGCCATCTCACCCCTTTCCGTACGGTATGGTACCTTGACTGGCTACGGGCCTGGAATTAGTTACCACACCACGTGAGGTAGGCGTTTTTGTCCCTTGGATGCTAACGTGTGTTACAAAGAGTAATCGTTTAGGGATGTATTACATGGCAGGGAAAAGATTACTGACGAAAACTGTGCTTCTCTGCGTGGTAGAGAAAAACATTACCAAGGGACTAAATTCGCCCAGTAACCTTTTCTGCGGAGAAGTCTTCAGTTCTTCAGATGTGAAATACCATGACATTCCAGCATAATAGCTACACCCGCTTGCAATGCCGTTATATTTAAGACATCTCCCCCTTCCCCTGTTTGAATGATCTGAAGTAGTTCTGAATATTTGACGAAGGCGAGGCTATTATCAGCCTTTATGTAAATTAGGCTACAAATAAACCTATTGGACAACATTTGAGAATCCGACCTTTAGTCGGACTGCCGTGACTTCGATGCCAGTGGCGTTGGGATCAAATGTGGAGGCCCCTCGATTGGAACGAAAGTCAGTGTACCACGTGACTACAGCTTTAACAGTAGCAAAAGAAGGCAGCGTAAATAATTCGTTTGCCAGGGTCAAATTTTCTGTCATCCTCTCCATGTGCCTGTTGAGTTGTCTGAGGCAGTGAAAGATCGGATGGGTAATGGGTATAAAAGGGCGAATGCTCTAATGAAAAGTGTTTTGGAAATATTTGTGGAACCCAGGGGCCCCTTCCAAACCAATTAACTTCTTTTGACAGCTTTATTTAGTGTTCCTACCCCATGACCTTTCATTGCTCTGTTTTCAGCGGGCTTGATTATAGATGTTTGTTAGATTATGGTCCGTTATTCGCTGTTTCAACCCTATTAATAAGAACTACTAATGCTACTGTGTACCTTTGATAACTAAAAGAGATGTAATGCTCCTCAGGAGAACAATCACATCTTTTCATTGGGTCACTGTCTTCTCCCTCACTCCTAGGCTAGAATAATAATCTGATATTGACAGGAAAGTTCTGAAAAAGTAACATTTCAAGCGCTCTTAACCTGTTAACTGTAGCTCTCTAAGGAAGGCTTATTAACCCCGTTTTTGCCAAGTGATAGTTATAAGGAATATCGAATGGGCATGTCAAGAAGGCCACATTAAAAAAAAACGAAACCGCAAAACGATGAATTTTTGTATAAGAAAGGGGTTTTAGAACCGAAACGGTGTTTTATCAACATTCCAGACTTGTCTATCTTCTTACTCGCTGACCTTTGACGGGATACCCTCGTTGGCTCCCTTTAATCATTCAGTGGTGTCTCCTGCTACTTTGTGCACGCAAATGTTGAAGTGGTAACAACCACACTCAGCGTCACAATCTCTTCCAGAACCATAATTTTTTTGTGGAATATGAACCAAAATCCAGAATGCATTTTCAATACGGCATGCTGACCATTGATGGTTGCTAATTCATGATACGTCGTTTCCAGTTTCTACAAGGTTCAAGAAAGTTCGCAACAGAGTTTTCACCAATCTGTCAATGGTTGTGCTATATCGTCGATCACATTTAAAGGGCCAAGCCAATTTGACGTTTAAAATTCTCCAAAGTTTAGCTTCTACCCCCTCCTACCCAGAAAAAAACCTCATCTGCTGCATCTCCCAGACAAAGTAAAAAGCCTGTTTTGAACTATTCGAGACCACAGAGACCTTATGCATTGACGTCACTCGACGTTATTTTGGCGGCAAAACAGTGAAAGCACACTGCACGCACGACGTAGACTTCGCACGCTCTCGTAGAAGACTACGCCCGTATCCGAACGATACACGAATCAGCTGGTCTGCATTTGTTGGGGTAAGTTGCAATGATACGCGCTTAGTTGCTTATGGGGGCGCAATTTCTGTTATGTGACGTCATAGGCATAAGGTCTATTCTCTTGTGTCTACTTCAGCCTACGGTTTATGATTTTATTGTTGTAGTATTCTGTCAATTCAATGGGCTGCAATATATCACACATTTTAATAAACTGCACGCGAGGCATCATTAACAGAGCAGAGTGAATCATGTTGTTTGAATTTATGTCAATCAAAGCACAATCAGTAATTGGGAATGGTGCTTTATCCAAAATATGTAGAACTAGACTAGCTGACTAGCTATAGACAGCCTCCAATGCAATGTATTCGACTCCGTTACTACACAAAAGTCTTGCTGATCCGCGCACCCCTCCCTGTTATTTCGCGTACGTAGTAAGACATTACTCCTGTAGGACTACTAGGGAAGCCACGCAACCCAAACCAGTATCCATTCAACCCATTTACAACCTCCCCCCTCCCCCCTACATCACCAACTAGACCAGGGAGTCTGTTACAACTCCCTGACTAGACCGGCTGTTTGCCTAGGGATTAAGCTGCAATAAAGGAAGTGTTTAAATCATAATTTTTATGATCTGACTAGTACCCATCAAGCGCCCTTTGAATATCCGTGAAGTGTTTCATTCTAATGCACATAATGTTGACAATAGCCCAAAGCCTTCGGGATCTCCCTCCTCGGTCCCTCACCAGATCGTTGCTCCTGAACCCCACCAGGGGCCCAAAGGCGGACCCATGGACACCCCGCCGAGGGAGGCAGGAGAGCTTCGCACTCCCTCCCCACGTACCGTCTCAGTGGCTGAATCGTTCCATGTTACTTCCCTCAATAGTTTCCCATCCTTCTTGCATAAAACTGCTTGGTACTTACACTGGGAGATATACAAAGGGACCGTGGAGCCAATTTTGAAGTGGGGGAGGGGGCTAGTCATCCAAGCGGCCCAGTATCTTAAAGAAAATAAAAGCTTTTTAAGTCGGCACAAAATGCCCAAGGCAGAAAAAGTGCGGGGTCTAAAGACCCCGTAGCCCCCCCTCCCCTGGTCTCCGCGCGGTCCCTGATACAGTGTGGAAAATTTCGATGAGCTCCAAAACTTGGCATAGTAGGTTTCCATTCCTCTCCTAACTTCTGTCTTGAACGGCTAATAAAATGGTGTATTCTTATGTCCTTTGTTGCATTGTCAGTACCCAGTGCCGCTATTCCGTGACTTATGCTAACGGTAAGGTGCCTTGTGCCAGGCTAAACTGAGGCCAACGTAATGAACACATTCTTTCGAAAGTCCAGCGAGAAGTCACATAGGCTTTTCAAAACCTGGAATCTTAGGACTGTCTAATTTTCCTTCGTGCCGTCAAGCATCTCAATGTTCCCCGCCTCCCCTACCTGAATCTCATACAAGTGAGCATAGGCGTAGGAGACGGGGTGCTGGGGGAACTTTATCCCCCAGCCAAAAATGTGGTGAGGCGGAAGCATGCTTCCCCCCCCCCCCTCAATTCAAGGACGATGACCCCCGTATTTTTTCCCTCTGTAAAAATTGTCAAAATTTTGTAATAACTTACTCTGAAATGTGTCCAATATGGTACACCAAATTGTATCTAAGAGCCCTCAAATATTCAAAAATTTTCACCAACTCCCCTTCGATACCTCCCCAGGACGGCCTTTTGAACCAAGGTTCAGTCCCTCCCCCCTCCCCCTCCTTGTTGGAAAACAGCTTCCTAGAGCTATGTCAGTGAGTAGTCCATTCTTATGACGCCAACTTTTCCTTGTTTTCTTAGTAAATCTACACTTGGACCAAGTAAAAGGATATAGCTTTAAAGTTTTCCACAATAATAATTTATTCTCAGTGGTGCAAGTGAACGTGATTTTTCATAATATACAAATTAATATCACCATTAAACGATCGAGTGACAACCAAGTTAATAATTTAATTCATCACATTCAGAGAGAATTTTCAAATCAAAATATTTGCCTGCATGATTCACTTATACTGTACTCATAAACATATTACATATTTGTGGAGTGTACAAAAGAGACGAACACAAGAAAAACGGAATACATAAAACGATCTACATAAAATTGTTGCAAGTTTCAAGACAGGTAAAGCAAAAAAGTCACTTTTATCTTCAGTCAAGGCTTTTTAACTGGAAGGAGATCATACTTTAGAGAGTAAAAGCATTAAAAGCAAGCACACTACGTTTAGGAAAGATGCATCTTCTTTGTTCACTTGTTTGATCTGAGATGGAAAAGAACAAGCCGCATCTGCCATGGGTACCCCTTACTAAAGTTTGTAGGGTATTTTACAGTCAAGCCCGTTGTGGTGAAGCATAACGTACGTTTGCCTGGAAATGGGTGTAGTGGAGAAAAAGGTATGGGATACTTGTAAATTAAAACCATCCATCAATCCGTGTTGTGTTGCTACGCTACATGGATGAGTTTTGGGGATTTTGGCTCCGAGGACACCAACAGTTTTTACTTACGATACATTGACTTTACTCCCTGTGTTGATTATCGTTTCATTCCTTTCCTGGACTTGCTCATTACATAAACTCTAGAAGGTACAATTTAAAACATCTCTTTGTGATGCCCACGTGTATTTATACATTAAAGATATGACTCTTATCACCATACACGTATTTCAGACAATATGGCAGCGGAAGGCAATCCTCATAAGCACTACTTTTTTAATAGTGGAGAGTACCCAGAAACTTTTCAAGTATCCTTGGGGAAAAACGTGGCTGGTACAGGGACCCTGACCAAATACATATATATATACATATATGTGTGTGTATATGTGTGTGTATATATATATATATATAATATATATATATATATATATATATAAATGCTTAAATATATATATATATATTTAACTAATTCGGCACTTAGGGGGAAAGTTGTTGTTGAAAAGTCGACTTAAGGGGAAAAAAAAATTTCGGGTGAAATATAAGTTTCGCCTTAACGTTTCCACACACTTTTTCTATAGGAATACGTAAACTTACAAGGGCGCCCTCTTAGATTTACAAAGAAGATGCCATTACTTCAAAGTTGTCAAATTTACGGTCACCTAGCTGTTAACACGAACGGATGGCTGGCCATTGAAATAACGTTAATTATATGTTTAGACGTTAAGGCGAATTTATTTCTTATGTATTTTATTATCTCTTTTTCGCCCTATGTACAAGCAGATATAACAATTTCCCCTTAAGGTGGGAATTAGCGTTATATATATATATATATATATATATATATATATATATTTATATATATATATATATATATATATATATATATATATATATATATATATATATATATATATATATATATATATATATATATATATATAAATAAATAAATTTTATAAATTTATATATATATATATATACACATATATATACATATATATACATATATATACATATATATATATATATATATATATATATATATATATATATATATATATATATATATATATATATATTTATATTCACACTTGAGAGACACACATAAACACATACGATGCTTCCCACCCGGCCATTTCCGAATTTTTCGGTGATGATATTGCCGAAGCGGGGGGGGGGGGGGCACTGGTCTGAAATTAGATTTCTCAGGTGAGAATTTTCCAGCGTGGCATTTGTTTGGGCAGGATCGAGTTGTCCTGAATGTGGGAGTTGTCCGTCACACTATCTCCTCTCCGTATGATATTTTGTAACCTGAATTCCCTCGTAGCATGTGTACCATGCTTCATAAATAGTTTTGCCGTTGTGTGTCATTATTAAAAAATAATACAGAGAAAAGAAGTATTATAATATTTACTTACGATATGCAATTTAATTTAACAGACCATATAAATGTTAACTACGTGCAACCAACCGAGATTTGAGACAAACTGATTTCACTTATTGAAGCGGCAAATCATAAAACAAGAAACCTTTGATATGCTTAATCCTGCCTTAATACCAATATTGCACATATAGTACTAAAATGAATACGGCACTGCTGGTTTTTAAACTTTGCTGGGAGCATTTTGCCCCGTTGTAAGTCTATTTACACAGAATACTTTTTTTGTAGCGTGATTTGTACTTTATTAGGCATTTTGTGATAAATTTAAAATAAAGCATTTGCGATTCAGGCTTTTTAATTTAGCAGTAGCATAGCCCTGAGAAATATAAATCCACATTTCCCGTATGAGTACACTATAATTTGGAGAGCTCGTCTTGTATATCCAACTTAAGTGCCAGTTATTGGTCCATTCCGGGCCTCCGGACCCTTTGAAAAATTTCTCAGCATCTACACGCTACCCTTCATATTAAAGCTAAGAAGTAAGCCTTTTAAACTGACTGCAGATCTGTGTACCATTACTATTGCAACTTTGAGCTACGAGAGCTTTTGTTATCAAGTGCCCCCTTTCACTATTCATCACAAAAAGCGATTTTCCACAGCAGAACGATATTACGGTAAAAGCGCCTTTCACACCTACCATTCCCTTTGTTGTTGCATAACTTAAATTTATTTGTTACTACGTACATCCGCACAAAATGTGACCAGATACCTATTATCAACATCAATGATGGTCTAAACTGAGCCCTCACCTGAAGATATTTCAAAGATGCTGCAGCCTGCTCGAGATTTGCGATCACTTACATTCTCTTGTGGTAAAAGTGGAGCAAACTGCACGGATGTTGGGTAGTTATCGTTAAAAAAATAGAGGCCCAGGTACATCCCTGTTGCTCTACCCCTCTGCCCCCTGTTTAGATAAATTAGAACAAAACTAGACAGGACTAAATCTTTCTTGGTCACGTTTTATTCTGATTTGGTTGACCTGTTGCCCGCTGATTGAATTAACAGATGTCTTCGCTGTGGCAGTGTAAGAATTTGATTTCATCGACGTCAATTTTTGCTTGGTATATTTCGATCGCCACATCTCGATCACACGATCGTTGCATCCAAAAGCAAGGAAGATGAAGATGCCTTGTGTTGAGTTTAGAAGGATGAAAATGACGTGAAAAGCTTGCATGTCAGTGAAGGCTGCGACGAAGCCAAACACCCACGAAATACCCATAATGCAACTCAACTGAAGAGAGAAACAAAGAAAAAAGAATTTTACTCTGGAAATACTGCTTTATCAACTTAACCATGTCAATAGGGAACAGAATTTGAGGAATTTTTTCTGGAAGCACTGTAAACAAATTCATGTTATTTTTTAAGTGCCCCTTTTTTGTAAGTACACGAGGCGATACGGCTATGTATTATGCAAGAAGTAGCGGAGATTTGTGTGAAAAAGTAGGGGCGCTAAAAGGCCCTTGGGGCAAACATTCCTGTGTGAAAAATGAAAGTCAATGGGAGCATTTCCAAAAAGTGTGGGGGATATATCCGCCCTATCCCTAGGGATTTCCGCCCATGTATGCAAGGAAGACTGATGCTCAAGTAGCAGTGCCTACAAACGGTATGCCAAAAGCGTACGGTGTTCATACAAGTGGTTCCAACTCCCTGGTCTTACTCTGGTACATTGATTGATTGATCGTCTGATTGCTTGATTAATTCGTTCCTTCATTCGTTGTTTCTTTCACAGGGTACTTTCTGCACCCGTGTACAAATTGTGCCAATCTTCCAACTTGGCAACTGTTTTTGCGAATTATGCGAGACGTAGTACGTGTATTGGTTGTATATATTCTCTCTCCGAGCTTTCCAGACTGGCGAAAGAGAGAACGAAATGTTAAATCCCTAGACTACAAATAAAAGACTTGAAGTTATAGCGGTCACTGCCGTTCTCAGCTTCCCCAGATTACGCGCTGGAGTGGCTCCAGGATTTGCCCGACAAAGGGCCAGCAACCAGAAGCCCCGACGGGAGACAGTTGGAAACGAGGTCAGCGGGGGGGGGGGGGGATGAGGAGACGACTATAAGAAAGCCCTCACACTATACCGTTCCATTGCAGAACACACGTTTGCATGATATCCGTATATAGTTGAAGTGCCAAGTCGCATGCTGGTTAAATTAAAGCGTTTGTCTGAATTCTGGAATGTAGAATTGCATACCGTACTGGTCAAGCGCGCGAAAATATTTGAGTACACATGAAACACCTATACTCATTTAAAACAAAAATAGATAAACTGTCAGGGCGGTTGACCCTTATCGAGGATGGAATACATTGTATCGTATCCGCCTCGAAGGCCCGATGCAATCATCAACCCGTCCCCGCTAGTCGCTTACCACACCGTGCGACAAAGACGAAAACAACCAGGCTACGTCTAGTCTTCCAATAGGTTACTTGATAAGGGGAAATTAAATAGGCTTGTACTATTTAGCTGTATGGAACGAAACTATGGAAGAAACTGAAAGAACAAAAGCTCTTTAGCGCGCAAAGCCCGCCGACAAGTTTGCCGGTTTGTATTGAAAAAAACTTTCCTGTTGGAATCAAAGCAGGTAAACCGTCCGGGCGTCTGGTCGCACCGACTGAGGTTCCCCGACGACACTGGAAAAATGCACAGACAGGGGTAGCCACCTTTCCTGACGGTGGCCATGGTTCTCCTGCCCCCACCTGGCACCACATCTGGTTCTTTGAATTTTGTGTATGCTAATGTTGCCGACTCAAGTGAGCACAGTTCTTTTTGTGGTGAACGAGGCGATGCCATCTTATGCACTCAGAATGAATTTTTGATATCGCCCGGATCAATTGCGTTAATTGGTTTTTCTGTCGTCTATATCACTGAAAACGTGATTTTTCCTCGACCACATGTGGTGGCATACCTGAGGGAGATCAGAGAACAATACAGTGCAAACGCGCCACGAACAACACTTGAAATGTATTTGCTTGCAATACAAACTTTTGTTGATCAGATCAGATCAGATCCTGGTCTATTGTAGAAGCCTATCATCAGCGTGTTTTCATATGCCATGTTGGCAGTCACAGATCATGCGCAAGAGGTTAGCGATCGGTGCTTGTACATAGCAGGTCCCTAAAAACATTTTGCTGGCCAAAATATCCGACAAGGACGCACGCGACGCAGTGTCTTCGGGGAAGAAGTACGATGGCGTTGGCTATGTGGTGACCAGAGAAAACCCAATTCTCTAGATGCAGCTTATGATTCCTGTGGTGTCAAAGGCTCTAGGCTTTTACTGTAACGTTAAAATTACTCCTAATTAGGCATCTTTTGATGCTAAACTAATTGACTTGGGAAGGGTTGGTATCCAGAGTGGGTTTTGTAATGCATTCAAATAAATCAAGTATGCTGCGTGGCTCCTTGCCTCAGAGAGCAACTAAGGACTACCTCATTGGTATGTGTCAGAAAGCTACAATACATTTGCCTGTGCACATGGGCGGCGACCCCGGTGTGACGGGGGTTTTGTCTCCCCCAATATTTGAGAAATCGCCCATTGACTTTGATTTTTCACACAATAAATTATTGGCAAATCTGGTCATGCCCCCCCCCCCCCACCCCATATTGAGAACGAATCGCCGCTCTTGCCTCTGTATCTCCTTTCAGGGGTTTTGCTGAACTTCTAATATTTTATTAAATTTAAGTTCTTTCCTTACATCTCTTGTGACTTCAAAGGACGTATAACATTCGCAATGATCGGGAGTTTTTCAATCAAAAATACGATGTCATATATAAAATTCTTTGATGTTTTCCATCTTGAGATATCAAGTTTACAAGGCTGCAAATGTTTGACATCTGACAACCCGGTGCGGTTCTTTGATTCTTACAATATCAGACCAGAGTTCATTGTCGTGCAGCTGCATAGATAGTTTCAAGACGATCCAAACTCATGATGTTGAATTATCATTTTTACCAAGGCGTTCTCAGTTTCACCTCTGATGACTGCATATGAAATTTGACCTTAATTGAAAAACAGTGTAGTTTTTATGCTCAATTGCTAAAGTTTTCCCTTGGAAGGTATCATGTCTCCATGAATTTTGAAGTTTGACCTCTGATGACATGGGACAACGCTTGATGTCACCTACAAATATCAGCAACCAAGAAGTATGGTGCATCTACATGGTTAGTTCCAACTTTAGAATATTAGTAAATTATTGTTTTTACAAGGCTTTTTTATTCTGATGAACTAGAAATATCTTAAATCTTACCTAAAATGGTATCTGCCGAGAACTATGTAAGGTGCATCTACATACTACGTTTCAAGTCCTAACTTAATAATTATCTCACTTAAAGTTTTCTCGCAGTTTGACCTCTGGTGACCTGGGATGACCTTTGATTTCATCCCAAAGTAAAAAGAAACAAAACAGCTGAAGCTTCAATGCGGTGCATGTACATACAAAGTCTGAATTCCATACAACTTAACGAGTTATTGCACTTACAGGTCAGAGTCGCACACACACACACACACACGACATCTTGGCCAAATTGATTCCTTTTGCTTTCGGCAAGGAATAAAAGGAGTTACTCTTATTTTGTAATAACACAGATACAGCCTATTCAAGATACTACATCTGTACCTATTTTCTTTTCGTGGTCTATACTGCAGGCGGAGCAACGCCATGGCCTAAATTAAGTCTGTTGCAACCCTGCGACCTCATCAAAGATGCACAATTGCTTAAAAACTTTCCATTAATTAGGGTATTTGGTGAGATGGGTTTAAAATTTGACCTTACAACTATCTAAGTTGGAACCTTTGGTTTACATTTCAAAGAAATTCATATTTCGTTTGAACTATTAAGGTAAAACTCTTACTTTACAGAATAGTAGGAAATCCTTCTTGCCGTCCCTTCCTAGTAGCTGCGGGTTTGTATGTGTAGCCCTCCTTGTGGCAGCCCTCGCTGAAAAAATCCCGAATATTGTGTCTGCCAAGAAAACCGCATTACAAAGCAACAGCACTGCAACAGGAACCCCAAAGGCATACGTCAAAGCGACTTGATCAACAATCCAACATGTGTGATTATTTCCATATTGCAGTATGTATGCCGATTCGTTTGCAGAATTCAACTTTTCGAATTTACCAAAGTGGATAGCCATACAAGCCCCAACGATGAGGAGAGGGCTAAACCATCCGTAGAGGGAGTAGAAAAAGAAAATCTTGCGACTGTCCCGAACAGCCTGCATCTTCGCGCGACTTCCAAAGGTTCGACTAAGGTCGAAGCCGAGTATGTTCATCCAGAAGAAAGCTGCTAGGAACGAGTAATGACTTACTATAGCTACAAAGGTGCAAAAATCTTCATTTTTCGTCTTGTCCCATAGTGCAAGCTGAAACAATTGTGCAATTAAAAGAGAGAGCACGAGCGATAGGATTGCTTTACCCACATTATTACGTAACCTAGGGAAGATAAGATAAGTCAACACAGTGGCCGTTAGACAGACAACAGAGAGACTGCCACCTACAGCTGTTAAGATTATCTGAACTTTTTCTTGCCTTTCGAGCTTTCTTACGTCACTTTGATTATTCTCCAAATTTACGCAAGCCGCGATAAAACCATCTTCCATTTTTCTGTAAAGATCCTTACTCAGGTGCTGTTTCAATGTTTTAAGAATGACGTCCGAGCCATCGAAAACGTACTCTGACTTTTCAAAGCGAGTGAGAGACCAGGGACATTTTATTTCACCTGGACACTTCTGTTCCTCAGATTTTACGAAGGTCATGTTATGTTCTTCCTTCCAGGTAAAGGCAAGACCCGATGATTGATTTCTACTCGCCAAGCCGTCACATCTGGAACTACCCACCGATGTTGTGATAAATATTTTTTGAATATCTATGGTCAATTCTGAAGCACAACCGTTATGGCGATAGTTTTCATCTAACAATTCGCCGATCGTATGTGGTTCCATTTCTGTAACGTCGCTTATGCTTTCAGATTTTAGTAATCCTCGAAATGTGCAAATACTTGTATCGGACGACTCTTTCTTACAAACTGATACATCTTTGTGAGGATAACAGGAAGTTGAGATGTTCTTTAGACGACCATCAAAGTTCGGAAGAAAGCTTGTCATTAACGATTCGAAACTTAGCGTGAGGATGTGGTTGATTCCTTCGCAAGCATTGACTTTTGATTGGTTCGAGATACAACCAGCGTTTTGCAAGTAAAACTCTCCAGTAACGTCCGAAAAATTTTGCGGGTTCTCAGAACTAAGGCCCTTGGGCTCATCAAAAGTTATAAACGGTCGACACAAGTGTGAATACGGATCATAGACTGCATTTCCTGCACACGTTGAAGGGTTGATCGGCCCCGCGGAAGAAGTCCTGTAACCACCACTATGCAAGAATAAGTTGGAGAATGAACGCACTTGTTCTCCTGTAAAAATCGAGCTGGAATTACAAACCGGGGAAGACATGTCATCGTTATTACATGATGCACAATCCCTGTTTTTGTAAATGACACCGTTTGTAAAGTAGGGATCGAGGTAAGAGGGACAAGGAACTTTTTGACCACCATCATTTACATAGTGTCCCACATTAAAGACTTTACACGATCGGTACTCTCTGCGTTGATGGTAGCGATATGAAAATTTTACTTTACACGCAGGATCACTCAGTAATGACAATACATACAGAAGGTCTGAAGATTGCGTCGGCCCATAGTCCCCAGAGACTGTAGTGGCAGAGATCGACGTTCCATCATCAGTCACGTCATTGTCATCCTCAGAGGCTGAAGTGCCATCATCAATCGCCCCGTTGTAGTCCTCAGAGATAGACGTGCCATCATCAATTGCCCCATTGTCGTTCTCAGAGACTGAGGTGCCATCATCTATAACTAGGTTGTCGTCCTCAGAGACCGACGTGCCATCATCAATTGCCCCATTGTCGTTCTCAGAGACTGAGGTGCCATCATCTATAACTGGGTTGTCGTCCTCAGAGACCGACGTGCCATCATCAATTGCCCCATTGTCGTTCTCAGAGACTGAGGTGCCATCATCTATAACTGGGCTGTCGTCCTCAGAGACCGACGTGCCATCATCAATTGCCCCATTGTCGTTCTCAGAGACTGAAGTACCATCATCTACAATTGGGTTGTCCTCCTCTGAGACAGATGTTCCATCGTCTATGCCCGTGCCTTCGTCGTCTGGAATGGCTGTGGGTTGAACCGTCGAAGACGATATGTCATCATTGTTTTTATTGTCATTTGTTTTGTGGTAGCAACGTACCTGGAGCAACCAAAAATAGACATCATCCAGAGCAGTCTTGTGACACATAGCACAGTAAACGTTCCTGAACAGTCTTCCGTTCGTGACATCCGTCACGGGCGTTAGCAGAAGCGTGTTCTTCGGATCAGGATTAGGATCATTTTCACACAGCTTTCGAGTGTTGTCATCCCGAGAAGTTTCTGGACATCTGCTTATCATGTAGAAGCCGTTATTATCTCTGTCTGTGGGCTGACATTCTTCATACTGAAAGTCATTGCTGAGTGGAACGCCTGTGGGGTCACCGTTAGAGACTCTAGTCGGAGCGTTTATGCAACAGTCTCCATAAAATAAACACTGGTCGTCGCATTGACAGTGTCTTGTTGCTGGTTCGCCGGGGCAAAGACTTGTCTTATTACAGACTTTTCCTTCGCTGACTGAATAAGGAGTACCGGAGGGGCACTCTTGCCGAAGAGCCCCGTCTCTTGCTTCTGAAAAAATGACAAACAAAAACAAAAACTATTTAAGGGAAGTAGACAGGAAGGTGGATAGGTGTCATGTTACTCAGAAATTCCCCGAAGTGAAAAAAACTTCCATTTTTCAAAGTGTTATGATACACGTCCTGGGCCCTCCAAATTTTCGATAACTGGGACTGTGGACTGTGGGACTGCTTTAACTAAGTAAATCAGTCTGGAGTTGCAAATCCCTGCTAGAAGTAAGACTTTAGCTGTAACCCCTGAGTAAGATTTTTGACTGTATACTAGGGGCTGTCAGGTGTTTTTGGCTGAGGACCACTTTTAGTCTTATTTTTAATTTGTAATTGTAACAATTGCATTAGCCAGGACTGAATAACATAGTTGCTATAACATTAAGAGTTTAGCTTCCTAAACTTGATCTTTCGCGGGTTATTTTAGAGTTCGTGACGGGACTCCACTTGAGAACCTGACAGGTACACTTTTTTGCATATAAATGTTGTCCCTAGACTGAATGCTCAACGAAAACTTTTATCCCAAAGAAAGTTTCTCCTGGAAGACCATCTCTACCTCCCCCTCCCCCCCATCATGTCGTATCAAAATTTACTCCGTAAGATTTGCATTGTGTGAGACATTTTTACACACTTTTTTATGCATAAAGCCATCCACCTGTATAAATATGTGTTTCTTTTGAAAATTCACGTGGGCAAGAGCTAAGGAGGCTGGTTGTAAAATGGACCGACATATGTTTTGTTGGAGGACGGAATATCAATTATATCGCAATGTTTGGTAAATGTACGCAATAACTTGCTAATTATTTTGAGTAGGAGTTGACTTGAACATCACTTAGTGTTCACAGGAAGGTTTTTTTTCTGGCGAATTTGCGTACACCTTTCAACAAATGAATGGTAATCAGACGTACAGTACGTATAGCCATACGAATATGAACGTATATTTATACTTGTAGGTACAGGATACGTGTATGTTGCAACGTATATGCATATACGTGTACTTATACGTATACTTATAAATATACGCCCTCAGTTTCAAACCACATTGCCGTCAGCGCCAGCTTGTCTTGATAATGGTCTCTGACAACACACTAGACAAGAACTGTATATATCTGTTCATGTTAACATGCGTAAAACTGTAGCATTTGCTATTTTAGATTTATTTATGTGCATGCCCAATAAAGTGTCATTGATAACTTGAAAGGTTGCGAATCAACAAAAAATGGAATTAAAAATCATTCTCTAACAAAAAATCACAGCTACATCACACTCACACCTACAACTAAAATGAACATCAATTTTGTGACAATCTTTACGTATTAAAGCAACTTTTTACGACGGCATTAAACCACATGATTTCATTTTTGAAAGTTGTTATTCATGTTGTGTCCCTTTGTGTTTCTGGAGCGAAACACTAGGCGAAGAAAAATACTGAAACTCGAATAGCTTGTTCAGACGCGGATATGTTACCATTACCAACAGTACTAATTGTATGCACCGATATGTTTCATCTATACTTAGGTTTGAATCCCGCTGAGCACTCCTGCTTTCCTCCCACTTTGGCATCAGCTTACCGTGTAAGTCGGTTGCCCACTGGACTGAAGTACCTTCAGGGGACCAGTTAAATGCCTACATAGCTTTTGCTAGAAACCCCTATCTTAAGTACCGGCTCTCTTTGTTTACCGACACACTTCGGGAGTCAAGAAAGGGGTGTTTTCCGTAAGGATGAATTGAGGAAACAAACCACCCACACTGCAAGCAACATTCACATGGTTCAGACAATAGACTCTTTTCCAAATAGAAGGCTTGTAACCCCAGAGTCCGTTCTCTGATTCGATTCTGGACTCGGAATTTGCCAGGAATCGGAATTGGCCCGGAATGGGTTGTAGCTGGAGTCGGACTCGGAGCTTACTCCAGCCGAGTCTACAAAAATGGAAGTTTCATTAAAGAGTTCCTCAAGGATGCATTCTTTTTGTGCACAATTTAATATATGAATGGTTGGCCTCAGTCAAGTAAATTACAGGGTGGACCAAACTATGAAATAGATCCCTAAATATGACATTTTTAAATAAAATGTACTTGGAAAAGTAGTATAAAAAGCATTTGTATGATAGTCTGCATTGTCAAATGGCCGGACTCGGGTTGACTCGGAATCGGGGACACAGGAGTCGGAATTCGCTCGGAATCGGGTCAGCTGGGCTCGGACACAGCCCTACCAAATAGCACTTACAATGAACTATGGGACAGAGCTTTGGTGCGCGTAGTTTTTGTCATTGGCATTTTACTGTGGCCAAAAACTCTCTCCCATAATCCTTTGTAATTGTTATTTCGAAAAGGGTCTAAGACTCATTCTCGATGTTCTGCGCCGAACTCCCTACATGCTATGGAAACACCATTGTGCATTTTCTGTAGGTTAAACCTAAAGGAAGTCAAGGAAAATAAAACGTATAATACTTTGATATTAGATTTCTATAAAGCTTCTATCGGATGAATGGATTGCCCAGACTAATAACATATCATACATCATATAACATGATCTTTATGTTGTAGTCATTTTCTTTTGTGTGGGATATCGTAATGAATGCGCGAATTGTCACAGACTGTTTTAAATCCACATAGATAGCTGACTTATCCCAAACACCGCTAGACAAGCTCTGAATATGGGATAATTTTACAAAACGTTACTAGCAAATTTATATGACGTCTCCGAAATGAAAATACAAATCAAAAAGCCTTGCTTTTAATCAGTTGGAAATAAATATGTTATAATTCACTTATAGAAACAGTTAAAGACTTTTTGCCGAGATATTGGCCAGGTTTCAAGCCACAATTGAGAAAACTTTGTCTGTTTTATAGGAATCCATGGCTCTTTTATCATGTCTTCAATTATAAACATGGAAAGACTTAAAAGCCATACTGATAAAGATTTGACTGATTTATGAGCCTTGTGCGAATCAGATTTTTTTAGCTTTTTTCAATTAGCCATAGTGGTGTAATAGTTTTGTTTTGTGTGTACAGACACGGCCCACTGAGAGGTCGATCGCTTGTGATTGTTATCCGATACCAGCCTGGACGTATTTTCAATCTAACAGTCGGAAATTACATGAATTTCGTTAATGTGAAGTGTTATAATCATTTATGCTCGCAAAAAAAAAGAAAAAGTTTGAAAAGGTTATTTGATAGGGACATGTGGGCAGGGTAAACTTTTTTAAAATCAAAGGATAAGAAGGTTCGATTTTTCTGTTTTATCTTGTCACCATAAACGCACGAGAATCCAAGTAAAAGGTCATTTATTATATAGTAGATGATATTATATTGAGAAATTCTGACGAAAGCCGAATTACCTTCAATTTCGATATATGCTCATATTGCAGGTAATGCCAGCTGATTCGATTACATTTTTTGTTACCCACACAGAACTTAGCAAACAGGTGTGAATTCCTTTGGTATTCGAAAAGAGTTTTTGTCCTATGCATTTGGAAATGGTCCAAAATATTCCTAAATGTGCAAACAAATTTGAGGAAACACCATTTATACACTAGGGTTTATATGATTTATTGTTCCACAGCATTGTTCCTCAAATGACCTAATACTTTCGTTGTTGGTATAATGAATGGGGAAAGGGGGATAGGAGTAAAACTTGTGCCTTTCTCGTTTCATACTTAGCTGCTTAGAGAGTTGGAGACATGAACAATTCTAATCATATTTGTTGTGCAAGGTATTTAAGGTGTGGTAAATAGTCACAATTCTGATTAAATGTTATTACGAAGTGACTTTTTCACAAGACAATAAGTCGTGTCTTATCCTTAAATTATGAATAAGCATGGGCTAATTATGCCGCATACCCGTGCTGTAGAATGAAGAATTCATTATACTTTTACTACATTATTCTTTGCGTATCAACTCCACTTTTAACGATCAGTGATCATCTCAGCATCATCTTCAAAGTGTTTAACCTTTTTCATATTCTTGCGAATTGTCCTCTTCTTGTTTTTGCCTAAAACTTGTTTTGAAAAAGGAGACATAGGGAACCATTAACTCTTCTCACTGGTAGATTTTTCATTATACGGGTATACAAAGTATATACAAACGCTTAAAGGTATGGTGACATGCCACCAAAAAGAGCCGTTTTCACTTGGCAGTTAAAAGAATAAAATACCCCGATGAAAGATCCGTTGGAATTAATTCAATATCTTTTTCCGTTCTCAAGATATACCTCTTCAAAGTTTAATGGTTTCTGAAGTAACCCATTGCCTATGCAAAAATAATGTATTGCAAAGTGTTTAGATTTCTTTTGTCAACTCTATATAAATTATCTCTTAATTACTGATCAGGTAGTGTACGGTTTGGTGAGTGATATCATTATTTTTCATGGAAACAATTTTTAATTCCAAAATAAATCCCTCAGGGGATAACAATGCTACCATTGTCCTTGAAATGAAGGAAAAAAAAATAAAGGCTATAACATGAGCCATGTTTGGTATGTTCATCTTTCGACGTCAGAGATTTACAGATCTAGCTTATGTTTATTCATGATACAAGTGTGAAATAGAAATTACCTTCGTGTGTAAAATGATCAATATTTGATGGATTTTTCATGGGAATTTGCGGCTATTTCCTGCATTTTCAATGCTTTTGACATCAATTATCAAAATATGTAATTTCCATGTCACCAGACTTCAAAACTGTCTGCATCATTCATAATGACGATATTTTTCAAAAATTCTGATCGAATCGTGTAATAATCGAAGGTCATCTTTCTTCGAACATAAAACTAGCTCAATCGAGAATCAGATAGAAAAGTAAAAGTCAATTATCCGTGCTGGTCGTTATCGTAGCTGAGCGAGACTTTTTCGTTATCGTAGCTGAAGGTTTTTTCCTACAAATTTAATGGTTCAAAATGTTTACTTTTTTACTTCTGCCCTGACGAATATTTATCTCGTTGTCTATTGATGTACCAGTAACCCTCATTCAGCGATACTCATTTCGAAATCAGATAAACAAATTTTGCTAAAGTGAGAATTTCACAATTTCCAGAAATTCACTGCCATAGTCCATCCCCGAAAGGACTATATTTTTCTGTATTCAGTTTATAGCATGTCACGTGATACAGCTTTTCAAGGTTGCGTATCAACCAGTAAATTATTAAAGTGGCAGCTGTGGGACATATAAAGTCCCACAGTACTGAATAACCGCAACTTTTGGATGAGGTACTGACTTTCTCTGAAATAGCGTGAAATGTTTTTCATGTAGTGAAAATGGTGCCCTCTGTCCAGCGCCGCCGCCAAGGGGGGCTTCGGGGGCTTTATCCCCCCAAAAGTGGTCAGCCCCCATTAGCCCCCCAACTGAAATGAGCAAATTGAAAATTTAAAACACTCGTTAAAACAATTTTATTAAGTGGAATTTTTAATGTTTTAATGGCTCTAAAAATTTGTCAGCCATCACCGCTAGCCCTACCATTAACCCCCTCCCCATCTGAAATGAGGGAAATATATGTGTATTTTACGGCAGTAATCTTGGAGTATTAATTTTAAGCATCAATTCCCAAAGAGCAAAGATGTTAGACAGGGATATGATTATCGATGCATTTGCTGCCAACCATAGGAATAGGCGTATCATTTTAAAGTAGGTGGAACGATGTATTTTCTGAGATATATCATCGTGAGTTTCTGTTTTTTTTTTTAAACTTTATCTGTTTATGGTTGAAATCCATGAAATGTCAAAACATCAAGGATTTACTGGCTTTTTCATATTAAGGACACTGAATGAAGAAAACTGTATTTCTTTCTGTTTTTAAAACTACACTTAAGGGACAACTTGCAATTAAGTTTAGCAAGAGGATTACATTTTTGTAATCGAAATATGTAAATACAGTAGTTTCTGGGGAAGTGCTTATGTTTCAAAAGTGTTTGTTCAGCTATATATGAATATCATTTTCATTCAAACAAATGTTTTATAAAGCGTGACACCTTTTTGCTTTTGTTTTTATTTCAATTTTTATTTATTCGACAATTGAAGAAATATACTTCAAGTAATGTTTCATGAAGCAATTTACACAGACGTATATGCTACATGGGTTAAAAGGGTGATTAGATGCCAGGGCAAACAATACTATACAAGCAGCTTTTGAATTTGCACATTGACCCTGAATTTCCTATGGCATGTACTGTATGCCTCCCATGTTCAGATCTTCGTGAATGATCATTATCTGAGTATATTTTCTGTGTTTGTAGACCACCCTCCTCGTCAACATGTCAAGTCCCTCCTCAGCCCCCAACAAAAAATCCTAGCAGAGCTCCCGCCAGGGCGGTGCCCCTGGACCCCACCAAGGGCCTTAGGCCGGCCCCTTTGACCCCACGCCCGGGCCTTGGGCTACGCCCTTCGGATTGCCGCTAACGCGGAAATTATAGTACTATAAGCCACCCCAAAAATTTGCTCAACCCCCCTTAGCCTCCCCAACTAAAAATTCCTGGCGCCGCCGCTGCCTCTGTCATTAGCCACAAGTCTTGACTTGACTTGACACAGTTTCGAATACTACGTTTTATTGTGTTCTGTGTGGTATAAAAGATTGTATCCTGCATCTTGACATTAGGAGGTGCATGTGATCTAGAAGACATACAGAATACGCTCTTTGCGTTAATATCACAACCTTGCTCATAGGGCGCCATCATGAATCTCTTTTAAGGTAATATATGACTTCATAAGAAGTCGACCGCGCCTAACTTGCTTTCCTAGCCGACCACCTAGTCTAAGCTAATTAAATATCTACTGAAAAGGTACCCAAGTCAGGTTTGCTTCCAACTGTCCAAAAGAGTGACTTGGCAATAGTTTGGCTTGACATTACGTCTTATCAGGGAGTTGATATTAGATTGGATTAGCATAAATTAAAGTTTTCGATGGAGTATCCATCAAATATTACCTCCCTGTTCTTATCATCAGTGAGCATTATGTTTCGTACGCCAGGTTTTAATAACTAAAACGTATTGACCATGCCCGTTTTCGTCACTATGAGATCAAAAAGTTATAGTTCCCAGGAAACTATATTTTCTCTTAAAGGCACACTTCGTCCTTATCAGTAGGCTGCTTGTATTATTTTCTCTGCGGGGGTATTTCTTAATTGCATGAAATTATTGTTACGATAAACATATGACCTATTTTGGTGCCCCTTTCGTAAGGCAATCTTTCTTGACATGGCCGATTTCACCACAACACTTAATAGTCATATTACTTAAAATAATACAACAGCTCAAGTAATGTACGCGAAGATTTTGGAGAAAATTTTCGTCATAGAGAATAATTTCCAGGATTATACAGGCGAAAGGTCATGCAAAACTCGCTCAGTAAAGAATTTTAAAAGTGTTGTAAAACTATAATGATAGTTTACACGATTCAAGGTCAGATTTCAACCATGTCGAATTTTGAACGAGTTGGGTTACAGCTTGCAATCATTGAGCTGGAACAGACCTAACTTTGTTTATAGAAAAAATGATGTTTTGAAGAAAAATTTTTAGAAGGTGTAGGACTACCCTGACAGCGCAAGGCATCTTTGTAATCTGGACTGTTTATTAATGGAAAGTGACTGGATGAAAGGGAATCCTGTTTAGAAGAAATATGTCTATGGCTTCTTGTCTTCCAGCCCCCTGCTTATACAAACCTAACGATAGTTTATCATCACATGTTTTAACTTTCAGTGATTGTTCTCGGCTTTCACTGTCTTTTGCTCTTCCAAGTTTATTGTAATTATCTTCTGTGAATGTTTGTGGAAAAAGGAACCGAACCCAAGGTCGCTTGGATTAGCATTTATGATTGACTTGGAAGTTCGGAGAAGAAAAATATGTTATCCTTGCCTATGTGGGCATATAGCGGCAATTACCGCTAAGTAGTTTTCGGAGAAAGAAAATATATCGTATCGTCCTACCGTATGACGCTTCCTAATCCAGACTAATCGTAAACATATAACCCTCTTCCATCTGTAAACAAAACTTACCGGACAATGTAAATTATCCTATTTACGGAATGAGTCTGCTCCATAAGCCGGAACAATTAAATAGAGTCATCAAGAAAATCACTCAGCTCTGAAAGCAACATTTGCAATTAGCTATGTTTTTGCATTTTGTCGTTAATTTTAGCTTAATGTTCAAGCTTTGAAAAATTATATACTGTATTGACTTCCCTAGAAAGTTGTTTTCCACACTACACCATTCTATACTGTCTAATCGGGACGTATCATAATACCAACTCTGTCATGTAAGGCTGCTGTAAATACAAGGAGTTTCGACATTTATTTCTGTGGAAGATATAAATGGTCACCAATTGTATCTTGAAGATCACTGCTTCGACTGAACTTTACACCCATAGGTAAAACTTTTAAAGTAACAGGTAATTTTAGGGAGGTCAATGGCCATTATCACCCAGGCGCGGATGCAGAGGTGAGGAGGAGCTTTTCCGGCTCCATCCCCCTTGATTGTCAGATGGTAGGAAACGCCATTTAAGTGTCTAAATTTGCAAGTTTTACCCTAGACTCCGTATACCAATGGGGCTCCGTACATCTGAAGTCCTCCCCCTTTTTGTGAAATCCTGGATCCACCCCTTACACAAATATAGTACTTTCATGGCATTCGTTGTCTAAGTCATAGGTGCTTCCCATGTGAAATTGTGAATAAATTGTGCATGTACTATGTGGTCTCAGCACCCCCTTCTTTCCCTCCGTTTTCTGCCTCCATGACCCCTACGAAAAAATAGTGGCATGACTTGTTGTAGAAAGCCTGCATGCAAATGTGTAGGTATACATTTGATGTTTGTAAGTGGACAGCAAAATTTATGGATCCTTTTTTCCATACTGGAGCTTTATTTGGTGGTATGACTCTCCTTCAACGGGTGGTCCAAAGTAATTTGACTGTTTATTGTGTCCAATACTACGACGGGACCCTATATTTTGTAGCTTGTATCAAAATTGGTCGATTAGGATTAATTGACAAAAATACTTATGATTTTGTAAATTATTGAGATACTATCACATACACCCAACACTCTACCACGTATAGGCCTAATGGCATAGTTTTGTAACTCTTTATAAACAAATTCTGTCAAGGAGGACCATCTTCTTGCTCCCTAATTGTGTCGCCAAATAAAACTGAGCTGCATCAACGAATGCACGTAAAGAAGAAATTGATGTATTTCCTTGTTTGAAAATTTTCAGACATTCGGGTTGATGATTTTTCCAGACTCGGATGAGGTGCCTCCAAATGGCTAAGCACAGCAGCTTAGATGGAGTAAGGTAGTAATTTGCCTCGCCGAATTGATTCTTCCGTCAAAACCATGTATTTTATCGGTACATTTCTTATTTTCTTCCTTGTATGTACAATACATGGCAAAAGTAAGCTGGTTTTGCCACTTGTTACCAAATGTGCATTTTTTTCGAAAAGTGACGTGATAAAGTGGCACATGTTTCCCACCCTCCAGTCCATAGATGCGTCAAACTGTGTCATTTTTTCACACCGCGTTCATGCGGCAAATTGCTTAGATGGGCGCATGATGGCAATTTGTCGCGCGACTTAGTTGTCGGGGAAATAGTCTTGGAGATCTAATATTAGTGCATTCCTCGAATATGATAAGATCTGCAATCCTTCACCTATCAAGGGAAATGTGAGCTGTTGCAAAGAATTTTGTTTACTGAAACAGCAGCATCATCGTAGTAGTCAATCAGACAACTTGAACTTGATACCTAGTTTTACAGAAGTCCCTGAATTCAAATGCCGAAGGGCGAAAACCAAAATGTCACCCCAAAAGGGTTCTACTCTCCGAAGAATCTACGTCCTCAAGGGACACTTAGACCCGACCAGGGAGTTGCTATTTGACAAATAGCAACTCCCTGACCCGACCAACCCGTCAATCTTCATACCTCTACATTATGGCCCTATCATGTGTGGCCCCATTCTACACTAGCTGCAAAGAATAGACACAAGTACTAGTTGATATTAAGCAAACTGAACCTTAAAGGACGTAGGTCTCTATGCAGTTATTGCAAGGTATTTTGAAATGTAGGTTGCAGATATCTGTTAGTTTCATTCTGCAAGTATTGTTCTTGTGATGATGACCTACAGAGGTAAAAAAAATCTCTGACAGACAAGTAATAAGTGTCACAGTATAATCATGAGCAAAACAATGAAGCTAGCTGGATGATACGTGACTTCAGTTGGTCAGTATGCTGTGCACACGACGTAGACCGTTCGCAGGGACACGTAGACTTACACGCGTAGTAGCCTACCGATACAAAGATTAGCTGTATTTGTATTGGTGTAAGTTGTATATAATATATAGTATGCTTACGGGCTAACCTCAGCCGAGGGCACACTTTCTGTTCTACGACGTCACGTGCTTACGGTCCATTGTCACAGCGAAACAATGAACGCTGAACGGTAGGAATGTTCAACAATTAAAGAGACTCGGGTTTTCGGACAAATCCCCCCCCCCCCTCGGGGACGATTTCCCGCTAGTTCTTCAGCCAGAAGACTTTCCCAGGACAATTTCCCTGGAGAAATCCCACCTAGAAAATTATCATACATGGCAACTACCCTTCAATCAACTCACCCTTCTAGAAAATTTGAAATTTTGCAGAGTGGGATTTGCCTGAGGGAAATTGACAAGGTGGGGATTTGTCCAAGGTAGTTAATGTACAGGTCCGAAATGTCACTGTCCCGCTAACACAAAACGTTCTTAAAACGTGTAAAGTGGTGTTATAAAACGTTTTATAACACCACTTTACACGTTTTAAAAGTTTTGTGTTAGCGGGGAGCTGATCCCGGGGGATCATAGGTCGGCTGAGGATTGTTCGGGGCCGATTTCATTTTCCATTTACTGTACTGAAAGGAGTCTAGTTCTTTCCAACTCATATTACGCATTGAACTAGGGTTGTAGCAAACTGCAGTACATTGCTGAGCAAAAGACTATCAAGTTTTACTATAACATATGAGTTTTGCAGGCTCTTACGAAGAAAGTAGTTCATCATTACTTCAGGATTTGCAATTTTTTTCTTTTTCATTTTCTCGAGGAACAAACGTTGTAGCCAAGCTAGAATACAACTCTTGAAATCTAAACCATATGTCACATCATATCAAACTCATGAATAAACAAGGTGTTGTGCTACGGGCTGTACGCTAATTACGAAGTGATAACTACTCTGAAATGATCCTCAACCCACATTTTTTATTTCTGATTCTGAAGTTTTATAGTCTAATTACTGCAAAGTGATAGCCGTAGCCGTAAGATATTGCATTTGAAGAGATTTATTTTTGGACCATAAAAAAGAACAATTAGATTGAGCTTGTGGAGCGAGGTGGGCTTTAATGAAACGATTTTAATGGCATCAGACAGACTACCCTTATCCGAATGCAAAGCCCTTGCACTTCTAATTAGATTTTTGAGTTATCGGGACCTACATGAGATTCTGTCATTTTGTCATGAACTGCGTTCCAGAGCATAACCGTTTGGAAGTAGATTGCGATCGAATGTGTTAGGAAATTGTTTATTGCTACGGTTGTCCAAGCATGTCGACTAAGGATCATCGCACACGCCACGTCTCCTTTTAACGTTCAGTAATGGTCACTTTGTATCAGAAATATGTCACATTTTAAATGCTCATAGATTCTGATGTTTTCTCTTTTTATTTTTATACAAGTCTTACAGATATATACGCCAAATGACATTAAGAATTTCATTAACACAGTTACAATTATATTGCAAGCGTCATGTAACCTACCGGTACCTACTACATGAAGGTTATGCTTAAAGGACGAAAGCATACGGTCGTTAAATAAGTTACTGCCTTAATAGATATTACCGCACATTTATTCTGACAAAAATCGTATATTAGTGACAAGAGACTAAAGTAACGATTTCTTTCTGATTGATGCGTTCATGATGGTCCATTCTGCCACGGTATTGCTGAGACAATAGTGTTTAATTAAGGTACCTAAGATTAATGAGAGAAGTTTATCAGAGGTCTACATACATAACGTATTTGATATATGCTAACGACGATTTGAAAAACTTCTTAGGGATTGAGGGCGGTAATTATTCAAAATTTGGGAACACGAGTTTACACATAGGGCAAAATGGCGCTAAGAACCGTAAATGGAGCACAATCAATAACCCGCCTAAACAAGAGCTTTTCACAAGTTGTTACAAAATAAGCTTTAAACGCTTGGATTTGTGATCATAGAAGTGACCTGCTTCGCGATATTTTGAAGAAATAATGTCTAGTTGACAGACCGGAATAAGCCCGTCACAACTCGTTACACCCATCAGATTTTCGCTTAGCTGGTTACATCGCTTATAAGCTCTCCAGTCAAGCGCTACGAATCCATTACAGTTTAGCAAACCAAAGTTTCCTTGCAATGACAACACAACAGGTTTCCAACACTTTCAAAGTCAGGGACAAATTGAATGGTATACATTTCAATTTGTTGTGGTATATACAAACAAAGTGTGCAGCAAATTATGTTACGTTGACTTTATTTTACGAGAAAACGTTCGGTCATTACAGTAGCTGTAAAAGGTATGAAAATTTACAGTGTTGAGATAAGTGAGCCCAAGTTAGCAAGGCTTTAAGCAAACAATGATAACATAGAAATCGTAATTATCACAGTATCATGTGACATAGAAACATTGTTTAGAGTGTTGGCTTTCAAGTTTTTACAACCGCCGCTGATAATAAATTTACCAATTTTCTACTCTAAAGTCTAATAGGCTTAGGCTATATACGACTAGGGTGATAGATGGACGGTGATTTGGACGTTCCTTATATTGAATTCCAATCAATTATTTATAAAAGAAATGACAAGGATTTAAAACTGTAAACCCTCTTCCGCATGCAATTAGCTCTTTCACTGGATATCTTAAAGGTCAAAGGTCAGTCGCACAGGATTTTCATTTCAATTTTCATTTCATTTTGTTTCATAAATTCAAACCAGTATAAATAACAAGTATTTTGTAAAAAGGAGTACGAGATTCATCAGAAAATCAAAAGAAATACAACAATTGATAAAATAATTTACAAAATTGAATGAGCACAATGGGTAAAAAACTAAAAAGCTTAGCACATAAAAAATAAAGGCACTCAGTGATTAAGATTAAGATCATTAAAAAGATAAATATATGCAAAAAAATAAAATGACAAGACATTAAAGTAAAGGTTGTAATTGGTTAAACTGAAGATAAGTTGCAGCACGATAGATGAAGGAATTTCTGTAAAGTTGAATTCGGTATTTAGGTAAGATGTTTGAATTTCTGAGATTCCTGACAGATTTTATCAAAAGACCTGTAAGTGGGGCATGGGAGTTGCGTTGATAGGACCGGTTCTACTTTCCATTACCTTCAATTAAAAGTTCCCCTCCCACCCCCACCCCACGCCCGATTCTTGAAAGTTCTTGTATCTGTGGAGTTAAAATTTGCATTATAATTCATACCTTGTCTCTTATGAGCAGAGTTGTAAGGTAACTACTTGCAGAAAAAATGAAGGATATTAACACCCAAACTTGCAATTCAACATGAATTTGGCTTGCCTGAGTATACGTCCTTTGACAGTAGGCGTGTATTACGGTGGAGAGGGGTTTCTGAGGGTCGGTCCCACGGTGAGCTTTCAAATATCGATTTCAGGGCAAACGGTCGTCTTTTCAAGACAAAATTCATGTAATGAGTGTTAGCTTTGCCAACGAGGTAAAATTTCAGGGCATACATCTAGGCGTCTCCCCCCTCCTCCGGGTCAAATATCTTCCATACGCCTTTGTATTTAGCATTCTATGCATCGCGTCATTTTAAGTTTTTGCTTTAATCGTGACAATAATTGCCGCTGACTATACACGTGAAAGGCTGATCACTAACGAGATACAGATCATGTGTAGATCTGCCTGAAAGTTTGCGTCGCTTGTATATGGTCGCTCGTAGATAATGGACCTACTTTGGTGCAAATGTTTCAAAATTACCCATTTTAGCGTTGACGGAGACAAAATCTCATATACATGAATTCCATAGACTTGAGAATGTTCCCTTACGTATAGTTGCCAAGGTTATTTACCACCCGCACCCGCAGTCAGGCTGTCAGGGTTTTAACACCGATTAGGTATTGACGATCATATATCCATCACGTTAGGATAAAGCCTACTTCAATTCTTTGACTTGCGACAAATTTACTTTCGAAAATTTGCTTTGTCTGTTTGTCAGTAGATCCTTTACGGAAATAACAATGTCTAGATTTGGTGGAATTTAGTTAAAAAAGAAAGTCTGTCTGAACCGGCCCTGGGCGTTACCCTCAGATGAGGGGTGGTTCAATTCTTTGGGTTGCCGTCTCTTAGGACTACGCTTAAAGCAGGAGTTCTCGAGTAATGTATCGGTGGATCATTATATGATGATATAAACTACAGAAAGTAAAGGGAGGGCGCTTGCTCAGTGCATCGCTGCGAGTGTAAAGCCACGAACGTTGTGAGGGCGCTTCCATTGTACGGCAAAAAGCTGGTTGATTGGAGTGTCTTCGTACGTACAGTGTGCATTCAACTTTAGAAGTTAATGTCATTTTATCCATTTTTCGAAGATAAGGAGTAATTTTCAACAGAGGTAAGTCATGGTGCCTTAAGTGTTTGTTTTATACGTACCCTTTACTTAAAAACTTGTTTTTTTTTCTGTCAATAACTGGGGCAAAAGTAACGACGTGATGTTTGTATTACCCGCCGTTGCTTTGTTGCCGTGCAAGGAGCCATATTAACGGCTTGCGTCTAGATTGTCAGATATCATTCTTCCTTACTTTAATTTCTGTTTCAAACATATTCAAGAGGTCAAGAAGACAGAGAGTTTAGAAGGTGCATGTGGCCCTTTCTCTCCTCCATTATGTAATGGTTATCACGTTCTTTGAGACCATGATCGTGAAGTCCATGTGGCCATTGTTGAGAGTTGCACCGTCCCTGTGAAACCAACAATTTTGGTAACCTTTTTTCTGAAAAGATTTTTTTCGCTGTCCTGGTTCAATGAATCATCTCTCTGGTCAGATTTTGTCCTCGGGTGTAATTTTGTTCTCCAGAACAGATAGTCAATTCAAGACAACCAATCAAATTCTTGGATATAAATGATGTGACGCATTAAAAAATGCAGTTCTGAATAACATTTTGTATCTAGTTTTGGTCCAGATTATGAAAGACTGTCTGTTATTCACATGATCAAACCAGGCACTGTAACCCCTTTCCTTTTTTGCAACCCTAACCAGATTTTGAAAGAAAAATTACTTTCTTCTTGATTTTTTTTTTCTTATTAGTCTTGTCCGACAAGCAAAAAAAGATAAGAACAAAATACAACAAAACTTTAAAAAAAAATAGTAAGACAGTCCGGGGGCCGTTTTTGAGAACTCATTCGTAAAGGATGAACGAGGTGAATTGAAACTGTCCCTACCTGAGAGGTACCCCGTAAAATGAAGTTTACCCCTATACTCATGTTTTTGGTACGACAAATTCTCGATATTTTGTATGTCATATCAACCCCATTTAGAATTGCGTTTCGTTGAAGTCGCTCCCCTTACTTTACTTGTACGGTTGTTTCAATATCAAATAAAAGGACACAAGGAAGGCTCAGACTGGGTTTATTTGTCCGGGAATCATTTCATGTGGTCTAGACTCTAGAATACGAACTTGTGATAATTTGCTCACAGACCTCTATTTATTATCAATATCTTCTAAAACGTGTTCCCATTATTCATCGGTGAGAGTTTTACAATTACCCCGATTGTTCGTGTGCACAGGAGTCATCACGGGGGAGCACAGCATTGTAAGAACGCAAAACAGGGGAATTCAGGGGAAAACAAATTTTGTGAAAATTGAAAGCTTTTACGGACTCGCCGGAAGAATCACCCTCTAATTGGTGGATACATTTTGTTAGAGACTTGAAAGTGTCTCGGTGCAGACCCTGACTTAAACTTTTATCATGGAAATAATTTTCAATGAAAAATTTCATAAGGCTTCGCGCTTATTTGTCACGGTTCTCACATATCTCATGATCATTATTAGGGCAATAATACATTATTCTGGTCAAAACACGTTTTCAAAAAAAAATTACATCTCTCTTGGGACGCTGCATCAATAGAAGATTTCAGAACAACTTAATATCGTGTGTAGCATATACGGTAACATTTCGAGTGGGGGCGGGTGAAAGTGACCACAACCTTTGCCCCCCTTTCGTGACTTTTGCCATTGTAGTCTTGTGGAGAATCATAAAGTCGAAGGGAGCCTCCACATTAGTTTGTGCCCACCCACCCACCCCCCTCCCAAGTAAATCCGGTCCTAATCTAGTATGTCATAATGTCACATGTCCT
This sequence comes from Holothuria leucospilota, assembly GCA_029531755.1. Classification (NCBI taxonomy): domain Eukaryota; kingdom Metazoa; phylum Echinodermata; class Holothuroidea; order Aspidochirotida; family Holothuriidae; genus Holothuria; species Holothuria leucospilota. The sequence continues at coordinate 19,153,645 of CM055982.1, read as the reverse complement.
GGGCACAGTGTAATAAAATTTTGTTCAAAAATTAAGTTAGCATTCTCATTAAATATTAGCCCCCAAAACTCTTTTTTCTCAGCGCATTTATTATCCAAATATGACAATCCAATTTTCAGAAATAGCCAGCTACAGAAAGATGTAAAAATTTTCTCGTCAACAGAAAGTTAAATAGGTTCCAAATTTTCGTGACACGTTATTAACTGTCACTGGTTAACCCGGTATCATTGACTGTTTGCTTGAAGCTTCTGTTTAACTCTCACACGATTCAACCCAACCCCACCCATCCCACCCACCCCTACTCTATCACTCACCAAGTAAATCAAAGAGTTTTCCTTTTAAAAGTCACACCAGCAATTCATGCTCTTCAACTTGAGAACAATTACTGACACCATCAATTTTTAAAATAAAGTAGGTGATTGAAAAATTGAACCAACATACTTTTTTATTCGATCGCACGAACAATTCCCAGATTCAATGTTATCAGAGAGCTGCTTCCATTCTCCTTCTTAAAACAATGAAAAAAAACAATAAAGATGTGATTACTTCCCAAAGGAGAAGTTAATAATGTTTCAAGGCCATTTTGTATCTATAAATCAGTTGCCCACGGAAGTAGGAACAAAGAAACACTTGAAGATACAGATACGCAAGTCCGCTACAATTGTTAAATGGTTCTGCCGTAGATCTTCTCATAACATAAAGTAAAACTTATATTACAAAATTTGGAAGGAATTTTAACTTTTCCCATTAGCGAAGCAAAATAAAGTAAACATGTCGCGGTTAAACTAAGAATTTATGAAGTATGGGGCGTTTATACTAATTATTAAAGGTCATATCGTTGTAAATTACTATTGAGGTCGATTGTCATAATAAGAGCAACATTTTTTTTTAGTCTGCTTCCCACCATAGCAACAGCGCATGCGTGCATGCGATGTAGAACTATGTTGAGGACAAATCAATTAACCAGTTGCGTGAAACATGTTACACGATTGACACTATGAAAGGAAAAAAAAACAATTGAATCAATTAAAATGCAGAAATGCTCTACATTTTCCGCAGCTTTCTTTGCTTTCCTTTTTTCATTCTTAGTTTTTTATCTGTTCAACTTCAGGCATTGATTGATTGATCGATCGATTGATTGTTTGATTGATTGATTGACTGACTGATTCATTCATTCATTTAAGAGTGCTTTCGGATAAAGCTGTTCACGTATATCTATCAAAAGGGTTCTTCAGCAATGGAGCAGAGCTAGCGACAAACAGTGTCAGGTCGAAATACTTAATGGCACCTATGAGAGTCCAAAGTAAATTTCTGGGTCCCCCACAAAAGTGCAGTGTTATGTGTTTACTCCCACTCAAGAAATTTTCTGAACTTAAATATGTTGCGTGGCAGAATATAGCTCCTTTTCAACTTTAATCGTCCCTCCTCTTCTAAACATTTTCTTTAACGTTCAAAATTTTCCGACAGTTTCTGAAGTCAAGGAAATGGTAATGGCCTACATCTCTAACGAAGCAAGTTTTAAAATGCATACCGTTCATTTCATATGCCCTCATTCAGTCCCATTTATACAAACATATCAGATGGGGGTCAGGGGTTCGAAAATGCCAGGACAAATTCTTCTATATCATCTTTAGTAGGAGTTTCATTTGGTCTCTGCGGTCGTTTTAAGCATGAAGTTGAGGGCCTTTTGTTTTAAAAATGTACTCACTATGGGCCACTGCAGTTCCCTACACAACTTATCCCCTGGAAGTTTTTGTTTTAGTTGCACGTAAAACAATAATGGGAATAGAGATCTAACCATTTACTTACACCTACACCTCTCTAGGTCAAACAAATTTGCAGGACCGGTCAACATGATCTGATGGGGATTTCTGCACATATCAAGTGAATCACTTATCAACTTGAAGTCTAGTTATACTGTGGTTACTTTTGCAGTTATTTCTGTTGGAAATTCTGAAGATTGCATGGTCCTGCTTATCTTGTAAGGCCTTCAGAATCCGGGTAATCACAAACAAATTGCATGTAAGGGCTTTTCTTTTTCAAAATTTTGTCTGAGGCGGTATTCATTCATTAATTTCATTCATTCATTCATTCATTCATTCATTCATTCATTCATTTATACATTTATTTATTTGTTTATATATTTGAAGTTTATGCTTGATGTAACGTGACGTAGACGAAGTTGTATGCAATCAAAACGTCATACTGAGATATGTTGATGACGGCGTTAGAAAATCAAATAATAATTTTATGAATACTAACATTTTCCCTTTCAGCACTTCATATACGTAATGCTAACATCGACCGAGTAACCACCGACCAGGTTGTAACGTACAAAAATAATCATGTGCCCATTAGTTAAGCGATGCCATATATATATATATATATATATATATATATATATATATATATATATATATATATATATATATATATATATATATATATATATATATATATGAATCTTCTCTGATAAAATTCCCCAAGGATTACTCGAATCGGCTTAAAGACTGAACCACAGCGAGGATTTAAATTTCGACCAGCTTTGATGGAAGTGCTCGATACAAATTCTCATTGAGAGAAAAGAAATTGTATTAAATGAAATTTAATTTCAAGTTGTGGTATGCGTCTTCTATCATTAGCTTAGGCACATCAACCTCGATATAGTCCTTCAAATAGAAGACACATATGCATGTATACATGTACCCTAATACTACACTACAAGTTGAGTTTGAAGATGTACTGTTGAAATTTACATCAAATTGTCGGTTTCACCACCGAAAGAGACTTGGAGTGGGGGGATGGCAGCCTTTTTCGACGGGGGCAGGACCTCCCTGCCTCTTGCTGGCGCCACCCTGGGTATCATGTTGTATTTACATTGCATAAATACGCCAAAACACAAATTATAAAATATCTTTTAGTACTGTTAAACTCCTGTCTTGTAAACGAACTCTGGTAATAGCTCTTCTTCCAAAAAGTGTAACATTGTACAAGAGTTAGGTTTTAAATGCCGCATGGTTTGACAATTTTGAAAGTGTTCACAAATAATTCATGAACTACAGCTGAGTGCGTTAGTGAGTTTCTTTCTATTGTAAAACATTACTTCTGAAAAGCTGAAAAGCCACTAAGTTTTGAAGTTTTTTTTTTCATTCTATTTATAAATCTCGATTTTAAAGGGGTGTTTTAAGTCCACACAAGAAGTTATAGCCCGAGCGACAGATCTAGTGAAATCAAATCACGCCCTCATACAGTCATAAGATATTCAAAATTGTCCGTACAGCTCGAGAGGTCTGTTTTCTGATGAAAATTGTCCAAATATGAGATAAAATTTTGATTGAAGCCGTTCGATGTAAAGTTATAATGTGGTTTTTATTTTTTATTTTTTATTTTAATTTTGTTTTTTTTTTACCACCGTGACGCAATTGCTTACCTTTTTGAGGGCTGGGATTTGCATTGAAAGTCATCCCAAGTAAAGCATATACAGATATAACTCGGCCCATGTTACCTTCATAGCAGGTGTCGAATATGTACTCCTTTTTGACGTACATACTCTTACGAGTGCAGCCAATATAGGTGCAGGAGTAATACACGTCCGCCAAGTGGACAACGCCTCATGCAGCTATTATGATCGCCTTACCGTTACTGTATCTGATTTTTAAGCTAAAACATTTAAAGTTAATGTCTGCTTTTTTAGAGGATTGATAATGAAGATTGAGAGTGCTGGGTTCGCAGCAAGGAGTAACTCATCTGTGACGCCATGTTGTCTCCCATACTGCCTTATTATAAAATCATAAAACATGTTTCTTGGTTCGACTTATTTGAAATCATGATGTATCACTCTGTCGCCGGTCTTTTGTCATGTTATTATTCAATAAACAATAAACCAGCAGTGCACTTCGCAGTAGCAGCTCGTATTACACAGTATCTCACCAACTGGGCCATGGAGAATTAAAAAAAAAACTGCAACGAAACGGAAACGCTCTAAATTTTGAATTGTCAAACAGAAAGATCTTTTGTGAGAGAAATAACGGATTTACGTTCAATTTTAGAGGTCCCATTGGGTCGTTTAAGATTCTGCGTATCAGTAAGGGTGTGTCTGGTCTCATTCTCCAGTAATGTAACACGTTCAGTAATCGTGGCCTCATAAACTACCGCGTATGTGTAATTCTATATCAACGCACAGGTGGAATCAATATGTACACAGAGAATAACAATGAGTTCCCATAGAAATGTTGGTATAAGTTACGCAGTGTACCAGATATATTATCTTTATAACTAGATACTCTAAATAACCGCGTACCCTGCGAGACGGAGACTTCGCTAACATGTGTAGCTGGCCGTACAGTCTTTCCCACCTTTCTCATAGGCTTAGAAAGGTACTTTGAAGTGTGTGGGGATGTGGCGGGGGGCGGGGTCGAAACAAACATGTATGATCAGTGACCAGCTGATGAGGCCGTGCCAGTTCAGGAAAAAGAGGTGGGTTGGAGAAGGGAGGACAAAACTTTTAATTGCAATGCTACTTTCCCTTCCCTTTCGACAGTTGGAAGTGTAAATTTCTACATCATGAAATCTCGTCTGGGAAGTGCCATTCCTTCAGTCTGAGAAGTGCCATATTTGGGAGAAAATATTCTTTTGTACTTTACAAGCACACTGATGGTGGCACTCCGCCTAGACAGTGTCACAAATTGATCCCCCTTATAACGTGTCTTTACCAGCATGAGTTGAGGTTAGGGTTTTGAAAGATTATTTCTCTCTTGGAAGGAGCTTAGATGAAGCAAAACGATGCTACTTTTTTATCTCTCACATGGCATCATGTACTAGAAATCAAGGGTGGCAGCTTAATCTGGCAGATATCCTCTTACTTCTCTTCCAAGTATCTTTCATGATATTTCAGGACGTAAAGTTTGCGTTTTCAAAGTAAATCAAGGAGCACTCCTCAAGAATTTAGTAATTCAGTGAAAAAAATATTGTGACATGATTCTCAAAAGCCATTCATGAAATAGGATCCCCGGGTACACTAATCCAAATTGGGGAGACTGCCTTTTCCCTTTTAGCCTGGTTTGCAAGGTCTGTGCAATGCAGGCTTTATATGAATGTCTGTGGGTGACGGAAACATTATCTGCAAAACTGTTAACAGGTCAAGGAAACCGATCATCGGATAATCAAGTCGCTCGGTTTTACCAAGCATTAGAAGTTCGCTTGAGTCCATGCGTCCCGAAAAGCTAATTAAAATCATATTTTCGTATGCTATCATTTTCTCCTTATTTCAAAGATGGATTGTTTTCTTGGAATGAGTCGATGATACGTGAACGGCAGTCAAGTTTACACGCTCGTGTGATTAATAAACACGTTATAACCTATCATGTTGAAGTTAACGTACACGAGTGTAGGGAACATTGAAAACAATCAACATAATTCGCTTTTTTTAGATTTTTTTTTTGTTTTTGTTTTTTTGTTACTCATTTAATTAAACGGCGTTAGTTTTTAACCAAACACCTGAAAGACGAAAAAAATATTCTTAATTATATTGGGTGATTCGAAATAGAATACGTGTTTTGAATCAAGTCTATGGTTCATTAGGGGCGCTCAATTAAGTTTATCCAGTACCTTCTTCTTAAATTGAAACAGTTGACGACACTTTCTTGAGAATTTAATATTTAGGTGGAAATTCATTTTTCTATGTATATGCTTTTCTTGACTTCCAGTGGCACAGGTCTACTAATTTATTTTTCAATAAAGAACTAACGAATCAGTAGAGTGTTCATTGTCGCTTAGCATACAGGCACTATGGGTTCTCTAATGGGTCGTTCTCTAATGGGTCGTTGGGGGCCACGAAGCACAGGCAAGTGCCTATTTGGGAACCCATGGCATAAGCTACTTCTAAATTTTGTTTAGACCGGCACTTGCATGGATGAAGCGAAAACACTGCAATGAACTAGTTTTTGGGGGGTGGGGGTAGGGCGCTGAGGGGGTTAGTTATAGGGAGAGAAAATTTACTTTTTTGTATACTTATTTTTTGTTGAAACGTTTCATGAGGGTTAAAATTACTTTAAAATAATCTTCCCCAGCCCCATCTCCTACCCACTCCCATGGCTTATTTGGCCCGTCGAAACCAATCGTTTAAAGGAATACTTAAGCAAAACTTTACTCTTGATGTGTGAAAGAGTAAGTAAGTCTAAGTGTTCTGTTGAAATTTCATTCAGTTCCGATGTGTCGTTCTCGAATTATCAGCAAATGAAGTTACTACATTTGTGGCCTGTAGTAGTGGTTATATTACCTCCTCACATTTATGAGCAATTCTTTGTTTTCTTGATATTTTAGTCTGTTGATCTGAAATTGAAGTTAATGGAATATGGAATATGATCTTCCCATAGACCCTTTTCCAAATAGCAATTACAAAGGGTTATGGGATAGAGTTTTGGTACATGGCTTTTTTGGCGATAGTAAAATGCTGTTGACAAAAATGATGCATACTAAAACTGTATCCCACAATCCTGTGTAATTGCTATTTATGGGGAATTTAAAGTTTGCAAACTTTCCATGTCTCTCATGCATTCATATTACATTAACATAAACTTATGGAGGAGAAAATTAGTTTTAAAGTTAAAGAAAAACAAAAGGGAGCTCATTAATGTGAGGTGATGATGTCACATGCTCTTGCTTCAAGTTCACATTGGCTTGAAAATGTGACGACTTCATCTGCTGTTATCTCGAGAACCACACATCGGATTTCAATGCAAACTTTACCAAAATGCTTAGATTAAGTACCCGCTAACATATCAAAACCCCATTTAAGCCTTAAAGGCATTTTTCAGTGGCTTTTTACAGGGGTCTCAAGAGAAAGAAAAAAAATCAGTTCATACCCTCTAAATCCCGTAGCAATACTCTTTTCCTAATTCGAGATATCTAATATTAAAGACTACTTATTTTTGTCAAAACATACCTCCAGTTCTCATTAAGGTCACAGAATGCTATGTCAAGTGTGCACATTGCCTCAGATTTCTTTATTTTCATTTACAATTAAATGTCCTGTTGTCCTTGAAATTTGATACTGTTGAAATGTTTGAATATCTTTCCATGTAGGTTTAGCATGAATTTACACCATATGTATGGCATAACAAAAAAGTTGCTAACTATTCTTAACAACAGTGTCAATATCACAAAAAATGCTTTGTGAAATTAATGTGCCGCAATGACATCACAGATTTCCCATAATGCACTTTATCTTGAGAAAAAATTGCATTTCTTTGAAAATTAGTATCTTCCAAACGCTACAAGCTATTGTGATGCAGTTTTCACCTCCTCGAAGAGAAAAATTTCTTGCATTTTTTGAAGTTATTTATTTTTGTCACTGGCAAATCCCTTTAACCCTTCTTTATATAGTGTAAGTCTTTTCTTCAAATCTACCTAGGTGGTGATCATTTTCTTCCGTCGTTCCACAAACCGCATTTTGGGTACACTCATATAGGCCTGTACTTAGTCTTTCGAAGTGGACTTAGTTTTGCAGTCGTCCTAGCTAAGCTCCCTGATCTATCCACGTCGGATGTACAGTTTCGGAAAACCCCAGAAATCAGTCACGAGTTCTATGGCCTGCCACGCAAGGATTCATGCTACAGCTTACCAATATATAAAATTATCAAGTAGTTTACTTACTTGAAAACTGCATTTCGTGTGGGGTATCTTTTGTAAATCATAAGAGTGAACAATGCACAGCCGAAGGTAAGATCTCTAAACAAAGGTCATCTGAGCCTTTGTTTAAGTATTTTTAAAAATCTTAAGCTGGCCCAAAGTTAGATAGAGCAATGTTTCCGTGAAGTTTCGACTACAAGGCCACAGTACAGATCAATCATGTATCGATTTTCCTATTGCTGTTGTGTCCTTGGTGGTGGTCTTGTAGCATTATAAATGTTTCATTGGCACAGTAATAGCAAACACTAATGTTATTCACATGTTATAAGACATGATTGCCTACGTAGCAGGCTGTACGGCATATTCCTTGTTCAGTCATATGATGGTTGTGAAGCCTTAAAGAGGGGCTGAGCAAACAAAGTCCTCTGCGCGGGGTACAGACATGGTTGTAGGCAGAATTTTTTTTCGGCTGGGAATCAACAGACTAAGCACACTGAGCATCAGTTAGCGTTTAGTGTACCAAGAAAAATGCCAAAATGCTTCCATATTTCCGGGAATGGCCCTTTCCATGCCTTAAAAGTTTCATGTAAACAATCTTTCAGCAAATGTAATAAAAAACATTTCAATGTTCGTTCGATGTGATAAAAATTTACTTTGCAAATTTCTCTGGGACTGCCCTTGCCTCGGGCAACACACTAAAACACGTTGTCTTTCTATTTTGTTTTTAAAGTTAATGGACTTCGATCCAGGCCTAAAATGCTTTTAGCATACAACACATTATTTCGGAGAATACGGAGAGTTCGATGATGGTCCGCACAGTCCGTGAAGAGAACGATGGACTAATTATGGAATCAGACGCATTCCACTGTCATAAAACTACTTGATTAGGCTAATACGCCATTTTGTAACGGAATAACACAAGGTGCTTTTGACATCAATTTTAAATTAAAATTCTCGAAGGATGTGTGAAAACGATCATATTTGTACGTGTAATCTTCAGCTTTTAGAGTGGAGGCGTAAATACATATAGGAGATAAAAACTACCCAACTTTAGAGTACAACCGGGGGCGGATGGGAGGTTTCTGGGTAACCCCCCTTTTCGCCTCTAATTTTGTAGTCGATACTAAAGCTGACAACAAGTTTATGTTTGGCTTATTTATCTTGATTGTCAGATGCTAGGAAATCGCATCATAGAGTGATTAATTTAAAAAAATATTCCTCGGAGTGGGCGACCCCAGACCCCCTTTTTTGCCCATTTGAAGAGCTACATGGTTATGATAGCCTCTGAGCCTGTTTACTTTGCAGAGTAGTCACACTAATTGCATCTCAAGGCACAATTCCGTAGGAAAGGTCTCTTTGTATACTAACAAGACAGTTCGAGCATGTTGAAACATATATTTGGATTTGGCTGTAGATATTTGTTCCGAGATTCTCACTAACTTTACATACCCGTGTCCTTTATAAAGGGTATACCATGACCGCATTTCAAAAGATATGAGTGCGAGTGATACTATCGACTCCATTTTGGTTCAGCCTTATAACGGGGCATGGGACAAGTTGCATAGCCTTTTATTTTCCAAATCCCTTAGAATTCAAGGAAATTACAGGAAAGCGCTGCATATTCCTGCAGATTTCTTGGGAAAGGTTCTCTAGACGTACCCTCTGTGCTTTCATGTTAGAGCTTTGCTCTCTCAATGACCGGCAGGAGTCATCAAAATCCCCATGAGTACCACAGGTCGTCAAAAAGAAATAAATTACACCAAACAGAAACATATAGAAGGAAGGAGAGGAGAAAAATTAGGGGATAATTAGGGGACACTTATGAAGCGTCACATGGATAAAACATCACTGAAATGTTTCGAAATGTCAATTTCTGGCTCGCTTGGCACGCACACATTGTGGATAGTCTCATTATTATTTTCCGTAGGACAGCCCGAGTGGAAATATTGTTCCAATTTCCTACTCCCCATCATGCTTTCCACTCACAATTCACCTGCATTATACCAAAGCAACCGAACGTTGGTCCGAGTTAGACTATTACACAATGAATGATTCAAGTGTGACATTTATAGTACATTTTGCACTTCCAACACCATTTGAAGTTGGTTAAGGTCTCCATTTTAATGCTTACAATTAGTTCCTAAGTACTCAAAATTCGCCTTTGGTGCCCCTGTACATCTGGTATTTATCTTGATTTCCAAAAAGCCAGGAAATAGCAACTAACAGTCTTTGATTCGACAAAAAAACCTGGCATCTTGAGCGCTTTACTGGTATATGACCATTATCTTGCTGGTATACCTGTTCCGAAATTGCAGTGGCCACACTTCATAACACCGGTGATGCACGAAAATGACGTTTCCTTGTCTACATATCTTGATTGCCAGGTGCCAGGTGCTAGGAAATACCATTTAGCAGTGCCTAATTTTTAAATTTTCCCCAGACCCCCTCCCTCTTTATCGAGGCTTCGTACATTGTAGCTCGTAGTTCAAATTTCGCCATAACAAACTTGACCACCCCTGTAAAATCCTGGATCCGCACTGACAACCGAGAACTTGTCAACAGTAGGCTACCTACACTCCTAAAAAACTTAGGTTAAAATTTCACTAATACCGGGCATGTATTTGACAATAATGAAATTGGGTAAAACTTGCCAATAATTGTTGATTAATGGGTTTAGGTGAGGGAGCTTAATTAAATGGTAGCCAGCCTCTCGGTAAACCCAACAATTGTTAGACAAACTTTACCCAATTTTCAGTCTTTTCATATACCTTTCCAGCGTTGTTGAAATATTTACCAAAACATTTTTACAGTGTAAGTTAGGTAAAAATATCCTTTCTTTTTTATATTTCAGCCCCTATGCATTTAAAGACAACAGTGTGCACTACTGTAGATTCCATGACTAGTTTTATCCCTCGTCAAATGAAACATTTTTTACAAGTAGTCGATTAATTCGTAAAACGTGGCAGTCGATCTTGTGAAAATCGTAAAATGAGAGAGAGAACTTGTCAGCCGAATTGAAAATAAAATAATGCTGCTTTCAAAAGATTCATGGCATTGAAGTTTGAGGTATAATTCTCAGACTTTTATTTGTTTGTGGAACAAGAGTGATCGAATGCAGATGTGTGTACAGGATTGTTGTCTTATGCGTAGCCTGCGCACCGGCTCTTTATGGCTTTCTCCACGGGGGGTGGCCGTGTAATAGGGGAAAAACTTTGACTTGTACGCGGTTACTGATGTAAGCGACAATATTTGAACTCACCGGAGTCTTTCATATGTGACGGAGGTTTTCCTTATTTATTTTGCCAAAGATCTTTTAGCCTAGCAGCACATGGTGACTGTTTATGGAAAAGTACTTGTTCCGCCCAAGAAAGGCCCGCCGTCACATGAAGTCGTATGAGTGGAACCAGTACCGTTCTCCGCATATGAGTGCGTTGCCCCCTTGATGTCTTTCGACTTACCATTAGTCAGCTTGTTTCAGACAAAACACAACTGGGCGATTGGAAAATTCCCAACGAAAATATGTTTTGGAGTATAAACAGGGAAATAACTTTCAGCAAACTTGTATCATATTTGAACGTCGTCTTTTCCAAAAAATTTCACTTATTTCGTTCATTTATCTGCCTCCAGATTAACCCCTGTAGATATAAATGCGAGAAGCTGGGATTTACAATGTTTGCGTTATAACCCAAGAGACAAAAATGAAATGTCGTGTCCGCCATGCTATTCCTTACCAGCAAAAATCACGGCATGTATTTTTTTGTGTTCGTGCAAAGTTTGTTTCCACGCAGTTAATGTTTCGAAGAAGCAAAAATCTGAGTGGGCTTATATTCAACTAGGGTTAAGTTACAAGTGAAGTATATGATTACAGTCAATGACCCATTTTTGTTTCAGCATAAGACGGGTATCATATAAGGGTAAACGCAAATCATTCAAAATGGAAAACATACCGTTACGTCCTAATTCGTATACCACCCATTGTGACCGTATTTGAACAATAAATACTTAAAGGCAGTAGGCAGTCACCCCAAACAGAGTGAGTGTATTCTGTCACTCTGGTTCATGAATGGCCTATTTTGATCATGTGACAACATTTTTGTTAGTAAATTGTGGAATTCAAGGAAAATTTCGCCTTGCTTTACCTATTGTTTGTAATGGTTATGTTCAAAACGTCTTCAGAGGTACTTGTAGTGCAATAAGAGGAGATTTGCAAGAGTTTGCTGATTTTTCAAAGAAAATTTTGGGGCGACTGCCTATTGCCTTTAAATTAAAACAGAATAACTCCTTAGGTCAACTTTTAAACTCATATATATATATATATATATATATATATATATATATATATATATATATATATATATATATATATATATATATATATATATGTATATGTATATATATACTCTGAAAATATCTGGTGAAATTTTTACCAGATTCCGTGCCCATATGCTACCCACACAATCCTGGTTAATTTAACCAGGAATTCTTATTCTACTGAACGAAAAAAGCTGGTTAAAACTAAAATAATAACCAGGTATTTGGTTAAAGTCACCGGTGTATTGGTTTAAATGACCATTATTTCCTGGTGAAATAAATAACCAGGATTGTGTATGTGGCATATCAACACGGACTGGTGAAATTTCACCAGACTTTTTTTACAGTGTATATATATATATATGCATTATTATTTCTTCAAACATATCAACACGGACTGGTGAAATTTCACCAGACTTTTTTTACAGTGTATATATATATATATATAAATATATAAATAAAGAAATAAATAAAGAGATAATTCTTCAAACTAAAATACGACGACTTGTTTTATGCCATGCACAGTAAATGGGGCATACCTAATGAACTGATTACAGAATTTTCATAATCAACGTAAAGAAATTCGTGCCAAATCGAGTTAATCCCGGTTTCTACTACCTCTAGTCATCCATTATTGAGAATCTCCATTCTGATTTTTTAAACACTGACCTGTTATTCCACAACACACGGTCAGTAAACGTAAAAACTGATAAAAATGAAATGTTTCACACATTTTCTGTGGTAGAATAGGAATAAACCACATTTGTCGGACTATTATTGTCTCATAAACCGCATCGACTCCAAATTTAGCAAAATAACGGACTTGCCTCGCCTCGTCCGTTATTTTGCCAAATTTGGAGTTTCGACGGTTTATTCACCAATAACAGTCCGCCAAATGCGATTTATTCCGGCAAGACAATATTGAATATCTCACTTACTTGCCAATTTACACTTACTTTTAACATGTCTGGGGACATCAAAAGAGAGTTTCGTGCAACAACTGTTTTTACGCGTTTAAATTGATATTTAATAGCCTAGCTGCTATGCATTTGTGCGAACCTGTCTCAGAGTTAACGTATATCTGGAGGAAGGTAGCTCGTAAATACAGAAATATGATACAGAGACCGGCAGTGGTAAACTATAACATATGTTGGTCAGTTGTTAGCAAAACCAGTGTTTTTACCATGTGTTGGGTAAAGTTACTTTAGGGGCCAATAATAAACGAACCTGGTTTAATTTTTATTACATCGTAGCAGTAATGACCCTTCTTTGCAATCCGAACTAGCAGATTTAATGGTACAGTATGCACGTCATATTAGAGTAATTAAAAGAGATAAAATTTGATCATTTGAATTGCGGTATCCGTTGCGGCGATTGCCCCTAACGTAAATGCACAGACCTACTGAGCAAGGGGGGGGGGTGGGGTTACTTTTGCCTGAAATTTTAATGAAAGATGTCAATAAGTTTGCCCGAAAATAGCATAGGCCAATTCGGTATTTCGAACGAAGTAGCATATTCTGCCCGAATGGCCTGCAGCCCTCATTGTCACGTCCCGTCTCGTACGTCTACAGCACTTGAGAATAGGATTAAACTCCGGCAAAAGAGTTTGATATGTCAGAGTATGTGGTTCCTTCTGATTCATATTCATTTGCATAAACATAAATTTTGCCACAGTCTGCACTGATGACCTGTACCAAGTTGATCTTTGAGCAGAATTTTCTCCAGTCGTTCAGGAAAATGTTCATTTTGGCAACGATTTCTCTGTTTTTTTTTATTTTAACCAAGCAATGGTTGAAATCTGTGACCACGATCCTGGTTATATTTAACCATGCAGGGTCTTTTTGGAGTGTGTAAATTTAAGAAAGCCTATATACACCCTTCCTCACAGATAGGTCATTTTCGAAATTGTGAGCTCTTACAAGAACGTATATAGTTTAAAGCCTACATTTTTCCGCGTTACGGAAAACGAACAGAATTCACGGAATCGGTAAACGAACACGAAATTCGCGATTTTAACTGGCAATGAAAAACAAAACATAAGAAATATGAGCAGAAGTTGTAAACTTTCAGTTTTAGAACACTCAAAGTGGAGAACAATGGATACTGGTACTGTTTATCAAGGTCTACTACTCTTCTACAGCTTAGCAGCGTGAATACCGTACACATCTTCATGGTAAAAAAATTATTTATTTAAAAACGGACAAAACACGGGAAACGGCGGGAAAACGGGAAAGCAGAAAATGAAAAATTAACAAAACGGTATCCCCAATTTAGAAAACGGAAAAATTTTGGCTTTAGTATCATTTGTCAGAGTTACCTGAGGTAACTTGGTGGAATGATGCAAGTCAGACGGCAGTGGTTTATTACGAATAATGGTGTCATCTAAGGGTCAAGCCAGCTGGGCTCAGAAAGGCCCCTCATATGAAGTAGATAGTCATTGGATGCACAGCGATGATTTCACCTCTCACTGGCTACTGTGTTCAGAGCATAACGAGGCGATCTAAATTCCCGATCAGAGACACAGAAGCTTAGAGTCCAACCCAGAATTAGCCACTCTCCATTGCTAAGTACCACTGCCCAATAGCTGTGCCGAGCAAATACCTGAAGTGGACTGAATCGAACAAAACTCGAGTAGCAGATCTAGATTTTGTTTAAAGTTAGACACCCTCTCAGCACAACTGCGAAAAGCTTTACCGAATAAACAATTTAATCCAACACAATTCATCTGACTCCGCTGTGATTTTGATCGAGGAGGGAGGAGGAGGCGGAGCCCATGAAGCCAGGTCTCTACGTATAACGTAACTTTTAGTTTTACATGTTGTTATCTTCCACATAGTGTGTTCATTGCCCTTACCGCTTTACAGCAAACAGCAAACCCGGTAATGTATGGGGAATCGAGGGTTACAAGTTTTCAAACTTCAGTAATTGCTCAAGGAGTGTAACTTGAGTTTACATGTTACGTTATATACACTCTGGGAGCAACTCCTGAGGCTATTCACTGTTTACACAAGTTTTTTGGCCACATTGAGCAGTGTTCGGGTTGCATCTCCTTAGTGGAGGGGGCAGTCCTGTTTAATTAAGCGTTATGCCTCTGGGCTATTTGTTTTCCTCGTAAAGTGTGATCAGACTGTTGCTGTATCAGTGGTAGTCTGGAATGAATACGCCATGATATAATTTTGCTGGATGCAACTTTAATCATTTAAGAACATCTCGGAACAGTACTTCTGTATAGAACTTCCACAAGCCTTTTGTTTGATAATACATGCAGTTGCAATCAGGGGCGTAAATACGGGGTGTGTGGGGGTGTGACACCCCCGTGAAAATTAAGTCGATCTCTGAGCGCCAAAAAGTCGGTCTCAAATCCAGTTAGTTAAAAAGTTAATTGATCTTTTACCCGCCCTGATTTTCTCCTGTTCCCGTGCACTCTTAAAAAAATTTCACCAACACTGGTCACGTATGTCAAATTACTGAAATTGGTTAAATTTTCCCCAATAATTGTTGACTAATTGGTAAACCAATAAGTAAGTTAACACTTAATTGGGTAACCAGCCTCTACGGTTACCAAATAAACAAGAAATATTGGGGAAAACTTTACCCAATTTCACTAATTTGACATACCTGACCAGTGTTGGTGAGTTTTTACCCAACTTTTCTTTTTTACAGTGTGGAAAAATAGGGAAAGTTGTAGTTGGTCCCAAAATAGTTCACACCACCCCTGCGAAGTCATGTATATAGGCCCCTGGTTGCAACACGCCAGTTATCAATGATGGTGATGCCACAGGGGCGGTGTCCACCAAGAAAAATTTCATCCCGTTAGAAAATTTGAAATTTCTATTGCCTTTATATATCTTAATACATTTCGCCCCCTGAACAGAACCATTTCGTCCCCTGGAAGCTACCCCGGGCCTCCACCTCCCGCCTCTCCTTCGGAACGTTGCCTGGCTAAGGGTCTGTCTCCCAATTAAGAACTAACGACATTATACGGTCCATTGATCAAACAAAACTAACTGATTATCACATCCCATCTCAGGGATTTCTTTGTACTGAAATCATATTTTACAGCAGGTAGCACCATCTTACTATTAATGTCGAATGATGACTTCCTGTTAAGTCATTTTGTGAACGAACATTAATCTCAGTGTTCCAAAACTTAGATTTAATTAAGAATTTCGCAGTTACAGTCTATTTAGAACTTGACCCGACGTAGCGCTTATAGCTTCGAAAATTACATCAGGTGAGAAATCATTTGACTTGTCGCTCACTCACGTATTTCACAGAGTAGCCTATCAGATATTATACTATCATACATTATGTGAGTAGACTGAATTACTACCGATGAGCAGCTCAAGCGTAGGCCCGTCTACTTCAACACTGAGTTGGGATAGTGAAGTCTCCTTTTTCCAACCCTTCCGGACCCACATGAGGACTGGTGCTTAAATCCAGTTTCCGTGAAGTGAATCAGATCATGGAGCTCCATGATCAAATAATGGTGTGGCACTCCCCAAAATTGGTGCATTTTTGTTTAAAGGGAAAATACAGTCACCCCAATCAGAGTGAGTATTCCCGGTCACTCTAGTTCATGAATGGCCAATTTTGATCATGTGACAATATTTTTATTAGTGAATTGTGAAATTCAAGGAGAATTTCTCCTTGCTTTAGCTACTGTTTGTAATAGTTATGTTCAAAACGTCTTCAGAGTTGCTTGTAATGCAATAAGAGGAGATTTCCAAGAGTTTGCTGATTTTTCAAAGAAAATTTTGGGGCGACTGCCTATTGCCTTTAAACCTATAGACTCATCTAATAGAGACTATGATCAACTAGGTTAACAGTTGGAAGTCTTACTCAATGACACATCGCATCAACCCAAAGACTCAAAACAATACCATTAGGTATCTAGGCTACCCCGTCTCTTACTTCAACATAGTAAAACAGTTGTCTTTATCCACTCGAACCCCAATCCAAAGAAGAAACAATCCCACTGTCTTTGCACCACCTACCCCGCCAATCGATACCCCCTCCCCTTTTCCACTAAAGGACTCAAACTTCCTGTCGTTTCTATAAACATGTATACGCCTCTACTATCCACTATGGTACCTTTTGTATCCTATATCTCGTATGCAATATATCAAACCTTTATAAAATGGACAAGATCCCACACCCTAAACTGCCAAAAGTTTATCAACAACTTTCCGGTTGTGGGTATAAATTGGTGTTATTTTACCCGTTAGCCGTTTGTTGGTAAATGACACGCTTTCCTGTGTTCAGCTTCATGTACATTATGGTGAAAACAGTCTTCAAACTCAATTGGCTCTTAGTTTTATTGTACAAGTATTAGAAGTTTAGAAAATACATTACTAAAATAAAGAACACCAACTAATGAGAATTTGGAGATAAAAAAGTGAGACTAGGGATTGAAATTTCTTTGAGACAAGGACTTCGGGGGACGTACCCACCCCTACAAACAGACATGTCTCTTAATGGAGAATAATATCCCGGCGTGGTATGCCCTACTTCCCTGCATTTAGCCTAATTCAGTAAAACTAAAAACAGTACCCAGGACCTGAGCAAGCCTTCTTAATTTGGGGGAAGGGAAGGGAACAGGGGAAGAAGTCAAAATTCTTGTCCCCTGTATGAGTTAAAGCTTTGTAGTTAATACTTTAACCGATACTGTGCTCCTTTAAGTTACCTAATTTTTTGGGGCGGGGGAGGCTGAACAGGGTGACGTCACACTTCCAGGCTCCTTGCCCCTTGAAGGACAACACCCCAGCACTTAGGGGACCCTTATACTTTCGTCATACTTTATGTAATTTAAAAATGTTGTTTTACTCACCACTTGTCTGTGATCTTCCAAGTCTTGTTTCAGTCAAAACAAGTATGGCTCCCACTATAACAAAACTATTGGCTTTCATTTTGAATCACTTTACTTTTCAGGTTTCAAAAGACTTGCTGGGATCCACAATAACTTTTGTTTGTCGAAACATGTATTTCAAATTCAGCAGAATTGTTTTTGTGTCTGGTTGTAAACAGATTGCGATCTGACGTGTTCAAGAGTTTACTAGACACTGCTACAAATATTATTATTGCAAACTTGGTTGATGTCCATACGCTGAGTTGACTTTCAGTATCAGTCCACACGCTGATAGTTTACGAAATGAAATTGAAGTTCGCTCAGTGCAAGGACGGATTTGCCAATGTCCGCGTGGCTTGCTTCGAGATTTATTGCCTTGGCTGCTTTTTAGAAGAGTTACCATGCAGTCACGAGTAGTGTGCGAATGAACGAATGAATCAAATTGATAACAGAATGTTTTTGTGAAGACCGTCTATGTTGTCAAACCTTTTGATTGGCCGATATATAGATGAAGTTATATAATCATACAACTTCGAAACATAATGTTCAGAAAAGTATGGTCGTTATTAGAAGTATTGATCTTCTGTGATGAACCAAGTCGAGGAGGCGAGTTTTTAAAATATAAATGTAGGCAATAAAACAACGAAGAACTTTGGTAATAAATCTTGAGAAAAGATACAGATGAGATATTGATGTCGTAATGAATTGTTATAAGGTACAACGCTTTCTATTGGTGGAGGTGTGAACTGATAAAATTCGCTGACAGCCAATCACAATTGAGATGGTTGATCCTTACAACACTTCTTCAGACTGGGGGATAACGTTAAAAGCACTATACACAAGTTAAACTGCGGAGCAACTCCGATGATCTTGTGCCGGCAATAGTCCTAAATCCTTCAAATTGTGATAAAATAATTCAATGAATGTATTAATATTAAAAACAAACAATCGGAAGGTACAATGATGATTCCAGTAATACGTCCGGAGATCCTCATACATGGAGGAACAGGTTGTTAAAATATCTGAAGAGAATGAAAATGTTGACTTTTAAACTAAATGATGAGTTTACTTCCACTCTGTCGGACACACACCGTCACTGTGAGCTATTGCATTGCGTGGCAACCGTGTTTTGTGATGCCTTGAATGACGTTGTATTGCGGAGGTGTAGCTTTAGAGTTATGTTTCTACACGGTGCCACCCCATTTTATGAGCTTAATGACGTGCCGACAGGAAAATAGGTGGAAGGGATCAGGTGACCTTGGGAAGTAAGTGTTTTGATGAATTATTGGAATCACCCCAAACTACACGAAAACGGTCCTCACATTTGACAATGACATCGTTGGTGGAAATGGTTGTTGTAATATGAACCAGAGACTGCCGTTGAACTTGGCTAACATAGGCCTACATATGGTGAATTGATTGGAATATAATCCACTCTGATTTTTAGAAACTAGTTCTTCAATGAATTAAGGATTCCAGGACAAGATTGCAACTGACAATTTTCTCTGCCGAATTAGGGCTAAATGTGGCAGTAAGAATGTCGACTGGCATTAAAATAAGGCCCAGTTGATTTGGCCGTGAAAAATGAATCCAGACTCATGTAGATAAACACAGTGAAGTTGAACATATTTTAGCGTTTTGTGACCGTTCCTCCAGAAATATAATTTTGTAACCTTCTCTCAAAAGTGGCAGGGCAAGGATCCATGTTTGGCATTTTGGGGCAAAAATTTGCAGTAAAATTCGAAACAAAGTCGACAAGCCTAATCCCGGATCAGTGATTCCTAGGCTTCTAGGCACTTGTTCGTATTCGAATTGCGGGGGACGAGAGATTGCATGTGTTCTACGAGGCAGGAGGGGGTTGCATGTCTTTTACGGAAGAGAGGGGTGTTTTTCACAAGAACGATAATAGCAGTGGAAATACCCAGGCCTGTAGCCACGGGGGCACGTGTCCCCTCCCCCCCCCAAAAAAAATTCAATAAAGGGTCTTGCACTTAAGGAGGAAAAATTTATTACGAAACCAGCATTTTTGGAATACAAATATGAGAAGAAAAAATGGAAAATCTTGCACCATTTTTGCATCTAGAGTGCTTGAAATAGGCAACAATTTTCAAAGGGGAAGGGGAAGCCCCTCCCCTTAGACCCCTCCCCCGGCCGGCGAAACTTCAGCATCGATGTGCCCCCCTCCCAATTGGTTACTCTGGCTGCGGGCCTGGAAATATTTTAAGCAGTACGTCCGTGAAGGTAGACTCAACATATAATCAGCGTAGTTGCTGTACTTAATGCCGCGAGGAGCTCCTGGTTAAAATATTAATTAAGAGAAAAAACTGACATGGTGGCCGAGTCATGTCAAGTTTCCATTGAGGAAGAGTCAGTGGTGCCCGACGGGGAGGGAAGGGGGTTCCATGACGGGATGAACAGTAACAAGGGTACATTTACCAAGCATCTTTAGGCTGTTAATGCATTTGATACAGGTCAAAGAAAACTAAAACCAGAATTATTGAAATTAAAAACAGCTTTTATATTTTATTCTGAGATCTACACATCTTTGACCTTGTAAAACAGAGGCCTTTATATGAAAACCCTTCAACCTGTGGTACTGGCGTGGCTGAGGGTTGGCCGGAGCTCCGGCTCCAAAAGATCTATAGCGCCCCAACTTCCCACTGGAAAACTTGAGAATGAAAAAAATACCGCTTCTAGGTATTTGTAGCCTTTTGAAATGGTGGGGTCCGCCCCTAGTGAGGCCCTGGGCCAATGATGAAATATTTACAAGCTACACCCATGATTTGTAGTACGTTTGCGGTGGTATCTCAAGACAGCTTCCCTTTCCCCTCGTGACAGATTCCTGCATTCAAAACATTACATATCTATTAATATCTGGCTAATCTGAAGCTCTTGGGTTAGTTTCACCCAATCAACTATCATGGTGCACGGAGTCCATTTTTATCTTTTCTGACGTCAAGTAAGTAAGGAATGTTAAGACTGTACTCCTTTTTTAAATATTAACCAATTGAAAAAGCAACGCATTTCCCTTATTTGACCAGTCTCCATTATGACATTATAGACTTGTTTCAAGTCCTTTAGCTAATATTTAATTAGCCTATGAATATGTCAAAACCATGGAATGCTCAGTTATTTGTGTAAGCAAATTTTCGTTTTCTTCATCTGTGGAATAACATAATATTTGCCTTGCTAACTGAAACAACTGATATATGCTACTCATCCGATTTCCATTGAACTACGACGAAGCTTTTTATTTTTTCCCCATGGAAACAGGCCCGCAGCTTAGGGGGCAGTGGGACCGTGCCCCCTAAAAATTTCGCCCCTAGGAATAAAAAAATACTACAATTAGCTCAATCATGAATTTCAGCATGCCTCGCCCTAAAAATATTCCATCCCTGGTAACTTGACCCCATGCCCCTTCAGTACCTTGTTTGGCTACCGACCTGCATTGAAAAACAGTTCGACAAAGCGTATAATCTCTCATCGGTTTCATTTAACTTTTGCGTGGAAAGGTTGTGTATTTTCACGTACTAATTTCGATCACATTTTTGTAGCTACTTTCATGTTCATTGAAATATTCTGGTGGTTATTATTACAAAAAACGAAAGTTTATCATATCTGTTAGTGCTTTTTTATAGACCATTGTGTTGTAGGTATAAAGACATTCTATTCACGTACGGTACCTTTACTTTCATATGACTGCTTAACATATAACAGTGTACTCAATTTGCAATTGTGAAGTACTATGTGTGATCTGGAAATCTTTATGCATCATGAAGTGTATATCTTTGAGAAATCAACGAATTCTCAATCTTTTGCCAGAATAGGAAGCGGGAAAGGGGGTGCGTAAAATGTAAGCAATAGTTTGCATCTTTATATGTGCAATTTTTCTGAGACAGTAATTCTCAAACGCGGCCCTTAGGGCCCCATGCTGTCCATGGCCCTGTCGGCGCAACAACTGAATTGATGTTACGTTTTGGAAAAATCACATTTTACAAGAAAATCCTAACAAAGTTGGACTAAGGGCCACAAACCATTCGGCTATGTAGTTTTAAACTATTTATTTTTTACGCCTGAGTGGCATATAGTTATGCAGTTAGAAAGAAGCAATGGTGCATTGTGGAGTGTGTGTATTTGTAGTGGCAAAGCTTGTAGCAAACATATACCCCGGAATTCTTGATTGTTGCAAAGAATCATCGTAAAATTCAAGAACGTATCTTGTTAAACTTGTATTGATTGGTTGCTGAATTTAAAATTTAAAAAGCGAGATTTCTCCATAATTTTCTACATCACTTTCCTTCACATTCAAAAATGGGCTCTTAATTGTTGCCAGATAGTCTTTAGCCCACGTTGTAACACTAGCATAGCACGTCATGCCATCGCATCGCATCGCATCACATCTCTACCCATCGCGCAGCATAGTATAGCATATATATAGCAGACTATTGCACTTCACAACATCGCATAGACCCTTCTCCAAATAGCAATTGCAAACTAAGGATTATGGGATAGAATTTTGGCACTCGTCGTTTTGTCAATGGGATTTTGCTTTGGCCAAAAAACGACGCATTCAAAACTCTATCTCATTATCCTTTGCAATTGCCATTTGGAGAATTGATTCTTTTGTGTAGGACATTGCAGAATAGGCGTATGGTTCATTGTTTGTTTTCACATATTTAAACATCACTTGATCAGCTCATCAAATAGGCCATGTTCCTCAATACTGATTGTTAATATTACTTCTTTGCATTAATTAATCATTACTATACGTATATACTATCTCTGTATAATAAAATTTAGTAAAAATGAAAGAACGGTCTGCTAAGTTTTTTAAAGTTTTGTTGTGATGATGTGGACTGCACCACAGAGAAAACAAAAGAAAAACTGTTGTAAAAAATAATTGGCGCAACTAAGAACGTGACATAGTCACTTTGTTAAGTATGGCTGTGTGCAAGAAAATTGCAGTGGTTGAAGTTTTTCATGTATATAATAGTCCGAAAGAGAGATCTAGCATTACAGGGTATCGAACAAGCTATAGGCTAAGGAAAGGATATCTGATCTTCGAATTGGTAAGGTAAGGAGTGGCAGTGGCGTAGCCAGGATTTTTTGCTCAGGGGGAAACTGGGGGTCAGGAACCTTTTCTAGGGGACACAATTTCTGAATTTCCTCCCTCTCTGTAGGGCTTATATACAGAACTGGGCATTCCAAAATTTTCCACGGGGGCACCTGGGGTGGCACGGCTTTGTCGGGGGCACGTGCCCCTTCATGACCAGTAGCTACGTCACTGAGGAGTGGCCCCTCCAGGATTCAAAAAATGGGATAGAGGTGGGTGAGGAGAGTGGATAGGGCTGAAGACAAGAGGAAAGTGAGGGTGGGACAAAAAGCCGTGAGTGCGCATTGCTCCTGTACTCTACACTTTTGAACAGGAGCCGACAGGGGAGCAAGTGGGGGCAACGTCAATGATTGGCGGTAAATGCTCTTCCATACCCACCTTTTGTCGGTGCCCCAGTTGGTAGCTGACATCCAGGCTGGGAGTATATTTATCACTGACCAAAGGGAGAGGTGGTGCAAGCTCCCAGCAAGCAAGCCCCATTGGGCCCCAGTTGGGTTTTACTTGGGAAGCTTGGGCTTAATTGGGCTGAGGTTGGTGTTTACCTCGGGTTCCAACTGGAGCCCAATTGGGCTCATGAGAGAGATGCTGTTAACTCATTTGGGCCAAGCTGGGATCCAGTTGGGATTAAGTGGGCTACGTTAGCCCAATTGGGGCCTGATAAAATCCGTGTGACAAAACAGATTGGGCCCCAATCGGTACCCCAATTTGGCCTCATTTGGGACCCAATATGGTGTGTTGTTGGGGAGCTGGCTCTCAGTAATAGTTGGGACAAACTTTAAATATTGTATGAGGGACAAGAAGGAATTAGAGAAGAATTTGAGGGTTAATGTTTCACCTCTATTTGCCACCTGACTTTGCATGAGATGGTGCCAGCAGAATTTGACTCAGGCAAGTGTAACCTTTGACCCTGCAAAGTGACTTTATTTTTTTCCTTGCACCATATGAAATTCATAAAAACCTTATTATTGACAGACACACCCATACCTAATTGCGCTGCTTTGCGGAGTAGGCAGATGTTTGACATGCATGACAATAGGATTAAGCTTGTTAAGCAATGCATTGATGCGCTGTGTTCTGAAAGGTCTATTTCAGAGAGGTTCTCTTGTCGCAAGGAGAAAGCTCAGTGAAAGTTTGCCTACGTAGCAGGATGTACGGCATACTCCATAGTGCCTACTTACATGACCATTTACCGCTTTACAGCAAACAGCAGACCCGAGTATTGTATGAGGATTCAGGGGTTAAAACATCTCACACTTCAGTAATTGCTGAAAGTACGTATTTCACGCTTGAGCTGGCAAAGTGTACCTTGAGTTTATAAGTTAGGTAACACCCTCTGAGATCAATTGTGAGTAACCCTCGAGGCCATTCACATTTCTTGGCCTCAGTCGGGTGCGATCACATTGAATCTCCTTGGTGAAATGGGAAACCCGTATAATTGACCGGACGGGGATTGGCGCCTCTGGGCTACTTCTCTCAGAAAAGCGAAGTCTGTGCTGTACCAGTGGTAGGAGAATGTGCACACTATGCCTCGTTTAGGAGTTAGAGTTAAGAGTCAGATGAGGTTTTACGGCTCAGTTTCTAACCAACTGGTTTAAGTCGGGCCGGCCACGGCCTTTTTTCCAGTTGTGAGTCACTGGCTTATTTTCCCTACTCCATTGCTTATGCTAAGCACATTGGCAGCAGGTTCCATTTTTAAAGTCTTCGGTATGACCCGGCCAGGAGTCGAACCCCAGACCTAAGACTTACAGATTTGATCGACGGGGAATGGGTTGAGCAAACAGAGCCCGCTCCGCTGGGTAAGTGAGAGTTTGTCGTTGCCCTTCCGAACTATTTTATCTAGTCAGCTCATAATCATAATACAGCAAAGATCTTCACTTGGTATGTGATATAGGGAGCTAAGTCTTCAGCTAGGGGAGGGGAATGTATGCCTATTTCTAGAAAGACGGTGGTCTTCATGATCCAAAATTACCAAAGATAAATACAGTACCAAGATGGATGTCAACGTGATGGGCTAATTAGGAGCTGTTGTCCCCTCAAAAAGATAAGGGTTTCTTTCCAATTACCCTTCTACATCAATGGTCAACGGTTGAGCTCGTTTAATAGAACGGTTTGAGCTTAAAGGGGCTCATTGAGTTGACAGAGATTATTTTATGACGAGTCTGCAGGAAATCATTGCATGACAATGCTTCTAGTTAGCCTCATTACTCATGTATCACTTCCTATAGTTACCAAAAAATTGAGAATTTTGTAGCTTTTGTGAACTTAAAAGCTTGTATTTCACGATCATTGTCCAAGCCCTTGATATACCTGGCTCTTTCAAGTTAAATACACAACATGTATATACAATTGAAGCCTTCATAAAAACAGCTTTTGGTATCAGGAGTTGCAAGCCTGTCAATCAAGTTGGTATAAGCTTCACTCATTGTTGCCTTTGAAAAGGGGTTGCATATGATTACTACCCAGTGGTAAAAAGTATCTGGTCACGAATTTGTAATAAATGATTTTAATCATTAATTACCCCACTATTGCCGTTTAAGTTGCGTGTCACATATGCAGAACCTCTTAGTCTGAATATTTACCATCAATATGTGAGTAAAACTCTGCAGGTGTGACAAAAAATCATGAATTTCTTGAACAACTCAATAATTCCCTTTAACTACAATTCTGTTATTTTGTAAGTTGGAACGGTTCTAAATCCATGCATTCTGGTAAAATTTGCATTCACATCCTATTTGTGATTCTACAGATACTAGCACTGATGAAGTTATCTCATGTTCAATCCAAAACGACTTGAAGCAAGCAAACGTGACATCACATCTTCACATAAATCAACCATGTTTTTTTGTTTTATTCAAACCGCATAGTCAATTTTCCCCTCTCTAATCTAAAGGTTTTGCAATGTGAATGCATGAGAAGCATTAGGGGGAATGTCCATTAGCCAGGACTGAGAAAAACTCTAACCACAACTAAACCTCTTAGCAAATAAACTGTGCTGCTCAACTTCCTGGCAGGCATGAACCTCACCTTGACTCCTGGGAGCTTGTATTGTTAAAAGTCACTCATGCATGACGCACTGAATAGCTGTGCTGGGCCTGAATGGGAGAGCCTCCCCAACAGTTGTGAGGAGGAAACCACAAAGCAAACACATCAATAAGGAGGTCTAATATTACTTCCCCCGACTTGCCACTGGCACATAGGGTTAGACAGGTAATGGAAGGTACCTGTCATGAGCAAGGAGTTTTTCCAAACTGTACATTTCCCATGCGAAACGCATATAATGATAACATCACTACTGGGTGCTTCTAGTTCACTTCAAGTTACAAATTCAGCAACTTGGTCTGCTAACATTTAGAGAAATGCGCTTTGGAATCGCTTGAAAATTCCGCCAGGATTCGAAAAGTGTCGTTCCTCTTTGCATCAATGGGCGTCATCAGGTGGAAACTGGGGACTGGTCTCCCACTTTTAAAAGTGGAGGGATTGCCTCCCCCTTCTACTTTTCCAGAACCCTATATAGTAGCCACATGCTTAATTCCATAGCTTTCAATGAAGCTGATTCAATGAAATCAAACTGGAAAATGTTATAGAAACAGCCATTTAATGGAAAGTTAAAATTGTGAAAGAATGCTTCAGAATAAACTACAGCTCATATGGTTTCCTTTTTTTTTCAGGGACCTCACTTTGGGTCACAAATGTAGTAACTTCATTTGCCGATACCTCGAAAACTACTTGTCCAAATTGAATGAAAGTTTCACCAAATTGCTGAGATTAGTCCCTCTTTTACACATGTAAATTAATTTTTTGCCTTCCTTTGAGTGAGACCAGGATTCCTCGATTCTTGGTCTTCGCGTTCTGTGTTTGTAGTAGTTCAGGTCAAGGTCACACCCCCTCACTTTTGAGAAGCTGTTGAAGCTCATGTTTATATCAAAAACGAATCTTTACAGTAATCGTTCCTTTCAATATGCATGACTTAACTTTTACAACACTAGAGGTATTGTCCACGAACATTTTATTTCAGCAATGTCGATAAATATTAACCATGAACTATTAAAGGTAAGTGGTAACGCTTCTTTCTCTTTTTACCGAAAAACATCATATCAATTTAAGCCTTAGGGTGGTGGGCGGGAAAAAACATAAGTTCAATCAACCATCATAATGCCCTGATTTTTCGTTTATTGTGCGGTATGACGCATGCAGGCGCCATAAAACAATATAAAATAAATTTCTACAATTGCCAGCAAATGTTAGGGCCTATCATCAAAACTCGGCTCTTGAGATTTGAATTCACTGATAATTTAACTTTGTGAAGAAGAAGAAAAAACAAAAATCACCGGAAGAGAATGTAGGCTGAAATGTGTTTAAGGATTTATGTTGCCTTTAGTATTTTCTATTTTATTATTCTTCTTGATATCAAGTTTCTGCTGTTTTTCACATTTAAGTTATCGGCAATTGATAAAGCAGTGATTAGCCATGCAGTCGTTTATCGACCTTACTAACAAGATACCTACACTAAATTACCACAAGGTGACGTAGCCTATACTTTTGGTGGCTGCTGAAGTTGTATTATTAAAGTGGAACTGCTTTGTATTGTTATTTTTCAGAGTTTTTCTTATTATTTTTATTTTTCCAATACGGTAGACTGCTCAGTCCAGTAATATCACAGGTTCAATAGTTAGAAAGGTGAAAAACCGATAGAACAATTTTCAAACATCTTCCAAAGTGCAAAAACTCACTTACAGTCCTATATATTCCTATCAGTGATAAAAATCATGTTGACATCAGTATGTACCACACAGTATGTAGAGGTCGAAGGACACCAAATACATGATGAGATTTCTTTCATTTCAGTTGGACGTTTCATGAATACGTCGTTGTCCAAGTTTTCTTACCATAGTTTTTTTTCAGTAGACAAGTAAGAAATTTTAATAACTGAAAAAATGCATTTTATCACTTATCTACAAATGTCACGAAAAACCTGATTTGAACCGTAGCCTACTTGCAATTAGAACGAGTATGTAAAGATTCAAGAACATGATTGCGGGGGCAAGATAAGATGGCATGACCACAATGACTTGATTGTTTTAAAAGGTGGAAATATTTATTGTTGTAGAATGTCCTCATGTCTTCAATCCATACAAAAAATAGTTAATCTGTTGTATGCTTGGAACTATTACTTCCTATGCCACTCCGAACGTTGCGAAACATTTCCTGTCTGTAAGACATCCATATCATCTTCAACAGGTTGTATACACTGTGAGTGGAAGGAGTTAATATCGTGGAAACAAGGTTGTGCTATACGTCATCATCAACATGTATGAGACCAGTTTGAAGACGACACATACGCGTATATACAGGGCCCCGGAATCGGGGAGGGGTTGGGGGCTGCAGCGTTCCCTATAATTTTCGGTTTGAAGATAATTTCATCTTAAAACGTTCACCCCCTCCCTCCTTTCAGTATGTAACGAAGACATTCCGAAAAATGTCTGCCTATATTACAAATAAATAGTACAATGCAATGCTGTTTGAAAACAGAACTATGCAATGTTCAAGTTGAAGGACTTGTTACATGTACAATGTCTTCAGCACAGTATTTTAAAGGTTACATGTGAGTGTACTTTGCACCCAGATTTGATAAGGACGGTCAATTCACACCAAAATCTTGGAACAATGGCGTAGCTAGCACTTTGACGCCATCCGGGCGGCACTTGAATTAATCAACCTTTTAATAGGTAAAAACGTCTTCTGTTCTTTATAAGGTCATGTGACATGCCACCAAAAGGAGCTGCTTCTCTTGTCAGTTAAAGAATTAAGCCCTCCAATGAAAGATCCGTTGGAATAATTTCAATGGCTTCTACGTTTTCTTGATATTTAATGCTTTTTACATCAAATATCCAACTATGTAATTTTCATGTCACACGACCTTTAAGCCGGTCTAAAGCATGTAACCCATGGCAGACCCATGATATAGACAGGGAGTTGCTGTTAACTCTCTGATATAGAGGTCTGAAGATGAAACGGTTAATCATAATAAGTGCGGTGTCCCTTCAGGGGACGTACGGTAGCTCTTTAGGGGAGCTGAACTCCCTCTGGATAATCAGGTGATGTTTGGTTTCGGCCTTGGGCTTCGGTTGTTGAGACTTTAAAAAAGGAAAAAAAAGCCTGTCCATTTTCATTACATTAGACCGAAAGTGGCTCCCCCAAAAGGTAAAGTTACCGTATCGCAAAATGAAATGCAACTCAGTACGTGTTATTTTATCAGATAAATAAGCGTGATGATGGACCTGGGTCCAACTTTGACGCAATGGAAATGGGTTTTGAGCATGCTAGTTGATTTATAAGCATGTAGAGGAAAAGCCTGAACAGCTGGCGTTCCGATATCTAAGTAAGTGAGATAGCTGGTTTGTGAAACCGAGAATGAGAAAACTACCTCTGTTCCGCATGAAAGTGGTAGGGATTTGTTAACAGAGATCACGTACCAAACAGAACACGTATTTACTGATAAAAGAGGTATCTGATCCCACAATATGAATCAGTTGGTTAGACTACAGCGATGACGTATTGTTTATGTGGGTGTAACCTATACTCAGGGGATAAGAATCCCAACGATTAACTCACGGCGTCCAAACTGAAATTCTTTGAAAAGAAAAGTAAATAGCATAATCTCGTGTGGGTGGGGTTACGTCGTTGGGGTGAGGTTGTGGGGTGTAGGAGGGGTGGGGATGATGATGCAATTAGTTTCAACCCAGTTTTATTTCAAACGCCGTTTGTCTCTTTCTTGTCTCGACAGGAGAATTATCTGTCAAATGTTTCCATGACGTCACTGGGTGGCTTCTTGTCGACAAAAGCTAGTCACGAGGGATCTGTGATGTACTTAATTACGTGTTTCATTGCTTGTTGATCGTTATCGTGGAAGGATCTAATTGAAGCAATTCTTTTGGAGAAAATATCGTTTTACCAAGAAATATATATAATACCTGTCTGTTATATGGAAGTGTGGAAATGTTTATTACACCCTGAAGGTTATGGCTCAAATCGAGACAATTACTTTGTAAAATAAGGAAACTCACATCCTTTATGCGGTAGCAAAATCCGTTCAAATAAACCTATGCTAACAATAGATGACCACATTATATAGTAACCATATGTGATGAAGTATTGTGCGCATGCTCAGTGAAAGTCAACTTCGCACTTTGGAGGATGCTGCTATTTTAGTCATTGATTTAAATTGTTACCGGTGACTCACTATTATCATAATATGAACTTAGCTACAAAGGCAACTTTTAGCGTCCTCCTTTGAACAGGACGAATAATTTTAATGTTTGAGTTGAAAACGTGAGCCTGATAGATATATGTCTTCAAAGTACAAAAAGCTTATATTTAAACATATTTTATCCATAATGCAATGCCTTCATTCGAACTTGAATCCATGTGTTAACCTTCGTGAAGTGGAATTCAATCTCCGTGATAAAATTCATCTCCCCCAAAAATTAAACGAAATGTTACGTACACTCTAAAAATCAACGGTAGCACTTTTTTAACACTAAAACACGTTTATGGTAAAAAAAACAATAGAATGCATAAGCACATTAAACACTATAACGCGTCTTAGGCTCCATAGTAAACGCGTTTATGTGTGTAATACTAAACGCAAAACAGTGCTAATAATAAACATTATGCGTTTAAATTAAACACATAAACGTGTTAATCATGGAGCCTTATAACGCGTTAATGTGTTTATGTTAGCAATATATGATTATGCATTTTATTGTTGTTTCCTTTGCCATAAACGCTTTACAGTGTTAAAAAAGCGTTAACGTTCATTTTTACAGCGTAGAGTATAATTCTTTGTGTTAGTGATTTTAGTTAGCAGTGTGGGAAACATGTTTCACCGTCCGATCGTGTCCGTTTATAAGCACGTAAAAAGTACGCCGTAACGCTGTTCAAGATACAGCAAGGCAGTAGGAAGGCTTCTTGTTCTTTTTAAATTTCGTTTCCTCCACTGGAAAGGCTACTCCTTTTTGGGAGTAGTTCAGGTTTTCGCCTGCTTGGGGTCATTGTGACCAGACAACTCCCATCCCGACAAAACCCACCCATGAACATTACCCCTTTTAGACCGCTTCCAGAAAATATATAGAACTCTCTTGGGTACAAATCGTCCAGGTAGGAATTTTCCGGGGGGTTGTCCTGGTGAAAATTGTCGATGGGGGGAGTCTGGGAATAGTGGGAGATAATTAGCAGGATAAGACAAGTAGAAAATGTAAGTACTACTTAGGCAGCACTTTTTATGCAAGAAGTGTCGGCGAAAACCTGAAACTACTCAATGGTAACGCCAGGATTAAATTGATCAACGAAAAGACCAAGCTCCTGCATGCACTCTAAAACACTTTGGTCAAATTGACCAATGACTGGGTCAACTATGCACCAAACCAAATATGGTCAAATAGTTTGACTTAAACTATGGTCAAATCTGACCACTTAATGGTCAAATTTGACCACTTAATGGTCAAAGTTGACCATAGTTTAGTCAAACTACTTGACCATATTTGGTTCGGTGCATAGTTGACCCAGTCATTGATCAACTTGACCAAAGTGTTTTTAGAGTGTGGGGTGGGGAGCAGCATGCAATACGCCGACCCCGACAACGACGAAGGGTTGCAAGATTGACGGTGAAGCGAAAAATTTGGCGCGTGGTTCGCGCAAATGGTTTCAGGCTGTCAGGCTGTTATTGGGAAAAAATGAAAAATTTGGGTTTCAGAGATAACTGAGGTTGTACAGCTAAAGGGAAGGAAACGTGTTGGTCCGACTTTTTCAATGTATGTTGTCTTATGCTTAAAAGAAAATTTGAATATCGTAGTTTGCGAGGAATATACATCAAGATAGATTCAGCTTGGTTAAATTAACAACACTCGACTTCTAGCTTGCTCGTCGATTCCTTGTCAGTTATAGGAGAGACATAGGCGTACAGGGATTTTCTTGAGGGGAGGGAGAAACTAAGCCTTTTTCCTTTAAAAATGCCTGAATTGGTTTAACCGAATTGCCATCTAACTTTTATCCAGACATCTTCTTAAGAAATTGGCTGTACACAAATTCAACTGTTCAAGGGAGACTGCTGGCACATTGTCCCTGGCTTGTAAATCAATGGGTACACGAGGTATTATTCCTTAACTATTTTACATGGTTAAGCTTTAGAAAAGTTAGACTCTGAAAAGTCTCCTAAAAGAATTTTACCCTGAGTGCTAGCATCTCTAGTAATGTTTTGCCACATAGGACACTCCTCCCACTAAGATAGATATCCATGTCACATTTCAGACAAACATATTGCAAGATGCATGGAGGGGCCAGAGGTTATTGAGAAATAAATCGGTCGGTTCCAATTCTCCTAAAAGGTTTTATTAAGTTTTATTCTAGAGATAAATAAGAATCGAACATGCAAGGGTCATTAAGAAGAGTCAGTCCAGGGAGCAGCCGACCGGCTTGATTGTAAGTAGGACAAGATGTATGCTCTAAACAGGCCAAATGCCAAAAGTGTGTAACCTATAGGTCTATACAGTACATATATCGGCCTGTGCACATCGAATTTTCCACACGTCCATTAATTACCAGCTTGTTGTAATTCATGGTAAGTATAACCATGAATGTTAGTATCTTCTCCAGTAAAATTCCTCCTGTTCTCAATTAACTACAAATGTTAGACATTAGACTCACATTTACGGAACATTAAACTTTCATTGAGACTAGTCAACTATAATTTATCAACATGTAATGGGTAAGTGCATGGTTATTTTGGTTCTAAATTTACGCCATAAGATCAGCAATACGGCTAGCAAAACACGATGCATCACACGGGTTGCTCTAAGAGTACTACTGGCTGCTAAACTGTCTCTAAATCAGCGAGTCAGGCCGAAAGATTGTGAAGGTTTCGAATTGCAGTTGCTGAACGCAGTTTGCCTTTTACAAGCGTGGGTTTAATTTCCTTTGGTCGTGGGGAAGGGGATTGTTCGGAACCCTCTGTGGTTACAGACACGGTTTGGACGATTAAAAAAAAACAACTGATGATAAGTTCGATTCCACACAATGTATAATTTGGCAAAATGCTTATTTCTGTATTTGTCTCTCTCCACCTACATGGTAAATGTGGACATGTGACTGAGGAAACATGCCATTAGAAGCTGTATGACCTCGGTTGCTGGGACTGTCCCATAAACAGCCTATCGGTAATACGTGGTGCGGTTTTGATAATGATTACTAGCTATATTTGGCGTCTTATCATTTCATCCAAAGTGTTATTAGGGATAACTAGGCTATGTTACTCTCACCTACCCCCCTGACTCAAAATCTCGACTAGACAAGCAACTGTTTAGTAAAGGCCGGCTTATACTTTGCAATTTTCAAGCTCTGTAAAGCTATAAGAACCATAAGTGGTCATCCCTTGCTCTGCGGACCAATTACGTACATAGCTAAGAGTTGCCATGAACAGTGTTCAACTTTTATAGCTTTATCGCGCTATACTGAAATATGAATCGGCCTTGAATAATGAAATCAATGTACCTCGTGACTGAAGTAAAGACTCACCGATTACGTCATATAGCTAGGCTAGTCTCGGGGCGGACCTCCCGGCGGCGTACAGTAGTCTTTTCCCCAGGACGAATGGGGGCAATTTCATATTTTTACCTTTAAGGCCCTCTGAGCTCACCCCAGACAGTAACAATTCTCCCAACTAACCTAACTTCTAGCCCCGCCTCCAACTTAAGTACAAACAACTGTGTAGTAGTAGAACACTTCCAAGACAGAGCCACGGCAGCAGCCTGCCCTGAGTGTCAATTGCTCAAGGCAATATTGAAAAGCAAACTGTGACTGTGAACCTAACTAAGGACACAACTGACTGTCCACGTCATCTTTACCAACCAGAGTGGTGTTATTATTGTTTGAATGAATGCCAATTAAAGTACAGTCACCAACTGGATTAACAATTAAGAACTATGGGGATATGTCTAAATATATTTGGGGGATGTCATAGCTCCTTTATCCCTA
The DNA here is from genome assembly GCA_029531755.1 of Holothuria leucospilota. NCBI lineage: Eukaryota > Metazoa > Echinodermata > Holothuroidea > Aspidochirotida > Holothuriidae > Holothuria > Holothuria leucospilota. The sequence goes on along the minus strand of CM055982.1, from coordinate 19,119,716 downwards.
ATCTTCATCCCAACCTGGGCATCATTTTTCATTTATCATGATTTCTATGGAAATTTCCGAAAATCGTCCCCATTCGTCCTGGAAAAAATTCTGCCTCCCGTCGTGCGTCCTGGAAAATGTGGAGGCCAGGTGATTTTTTAGGCAAAAATTTGAGGCATTTACCCACTATTTTAACTTTCCATTGTATGGCTGTTTCTACCACTTTCGATCTTGACTTTATTGAATCAGCTCCTGGCAAGCTATGGAATCAAACTACTATTTTCGCTGGCCCGAGGTTCTAGAAAAAAGTAAGGGGGGGGGGGCAATCCAGTTTAAAAGGTGGGGAACATTTCTCCCTCAGTCCCCACCTGTTGACGCCCATGCCGGCGTGACCATATATGTAACTAGCCAATTCCGCGCATTATGTCGCAGGACTGGCTTATTAAAGCAATGACTAGGAAGCCCACGAGCAACTATGGCTTGCATAACATATAGCCTGCCCCCTGTGGGCTGGGGGTTGTAGAATATGCCCACGGTATTTCCCGCCTGTCGTAAGAGGCGACTAAAGGGAAGGACTTGCCCGTGTTTGGACTGTATTTAAAACCGAACTTGAACCGTATTTAAATTTTACCTTTTTATCTAGTTGACACTATATAACACATTCGTGTTGGTGTGTCGTTAACTCTTATCTAACTAACTAACATACAGCCTAGCTTACGCCCTGAGAATTGTTTTCACTGCAATGCATTGTCAGTTGTGCCATCCTAATGTCACGGGTATCGAACCTTTCCAGAGAAAAGTACCTATAAAGATGAAGACTGAAGAACTCTTAGTGTTATGTTGTACTTTTCGAGCTGGGTACTCAAATGATGTTGCAATCTGTTACCCTTCACAGTTCACACTGACAGTAGTTGATCATAAACAAGTTTTTTTTCTAGGGCCATAGGGAGTGTTAAAGAGGGTCTCTAACTTGGAGTGAATGGGGATCGAAGCCCTTAGATCCATAATGAACTCTCGAGGAAAGTGGCATACTGAGGGAGCGACAGTACCACTTGATTCAGAATAATGCTTCTTTATATCGTAAGACCAGAACCGTCACATGAGCCCATAGGCGTCGGCAGGTTGGGGCAAGGGGGCACTTGCCCCTGGAAAATCAAAAACTTGAAAAAAAAAAACTTGAAGAAAAAAATAACTAAACCTTTAAGACTAATAAGTTCTGTCAAAAGTCGAAAATCTCGCACCATTTTGCATCTAGGCTACTTGAAAAAGGCAAAAACTCTCCCCTTACACCCCCCCAGGCCAGCGACATTCCTACATTGATGTGACCCTCCAAGTGGTTACTCCAGCTACGGCCTGCTGATCTGATCAATTAAACGTTTTGCCCCCACCCTGAATTTTTTTCTGCGGACGCCCATGCATGTGCCGCATTTTCTTTGTACGATTTCAAAATTTAGAACAGGTACCGTGGTTAACCCTTAAAGTTACAATTCTGCCCTTTTTAAACATTATTTCTGTTTTCGGTACTCATCAAGCACCTACGGCCCTCCTTACCCACAACTTCCGTTTGCAAATTTCCGAGTACCAGCTCCCTTGCCATTTAAGACAGAGCCGCGACAGGCCACGAAGTCACGCACAGACTTTAAAACTGTGACGCATACTTACTCTACAACTGAACGGTGCTTCCACCAACTGACTGTATCGGACCAATGGCATAAATGAACGAACGGACGGAGCGACAGACGAATTAACGAATGAACGAACGAACGAATGAATGAATGAATGACCGTACAAACGAACGAATGAGTAAATGAATGACATCTTCAGCATAACCGGACCGGGATTTGCAAAGTGGTTCCCGGGATCCCGGATAGCTCTTTTCCAGGACAATTCCTACTCGGACCGTTTCCCCCGAGGCATTGCCAATCCTGAATAATTCCAAGCTTTACAATGGGGGTTGTCTGAGTGGTAATTGTCATGAATAGGAAGTATCCGAGATGGACATTGCTGCGGTGCTCCGAAAAGAGTGTTCGGGACCGGAATGGTCCTGGTGGGAGTCGTTCGGCTTGAGAGAAGTTGTCTGGTTACGATGTAAAGTTATAGTATATAACTATTGTTATATACTATAGTATTGTTTATATTGTTATAGTATCTGTAATTGTCATTTTAGATTACTATAAGAAAATGTTGAATTTTTTTTTCTGAAAGTGGAAGCACTTCTGCTGAGAAGAAAAGGGGATCATTTTCATTTCTATGTCTCAACACGGAAGAGGAGTTTGTTTGTGTACGTTGCGTAGAGACTGTAGGCCAGTGAGGTCGAAAACAGTATCATTAAAAATACAGAAATACATTTCCAGGCAGAGAAGAAAGTCGATCATTCTTGTTATGAGTAGTCAGTTATGGACTGATATTTGAACCCCGCTACGTGACACTAGCGGCATTATACCAACTATCATGAGTGACGAAAGTTTTGGGACATTTATTACTGTTCCAGCATGAATCTTGGATTTTAAAGGGGACATTCGATTGCAAAATCAGTCGTTTCATTGTTTATGTCTTCCTACTTTCACTTATTGGGTCCTAAATTGCAGACTAGTAGCGTGTCCAATAACCCTGTAGTCCATACGGCTATAGTAAACCAGCCTCCTTCTGGGACCATTACGATAGACATTATTATTGTATGTTCTGAGGACAGAGAGCACCTTGAACTCCCAGACGAAGCACAGTCATTACAAGGGAGGAGCTAACCCACAAAGTCGTAAATTTAAGGATAGTGAGGTGAGGGGCTTCTTGACGTCAAAATGTTCCAGGATTTCGAGTTCAATGACACTGTTTATCTTAGATCACGAGAACAACATTATTTTCACCGCAAGCTGTAGATGTTTACATTAAGGTATTTAATGTGAAGTAATTTAACGAAAGACGGCATTGACACCATAGTAGCACGGAAAGGAATGTGATCGCAAAGTTGTTGAGAATGACGCGATAATCTTACACCAGACCGGAACCGAGGGACTCGTATAATGCCCTTTGTTCTACTTTTTAACTTCCGTTTTATGGTGAATGTCATAACACCGATGTTCACTTTTGTAATTTCCCTAATTTGGCGTACGTGTGAATCTAAGCTGCAGTGCTTATGGCTGTGCCGGTTCCACGTGTAAGTACCGTTTCAGTAAGCCTGGAGTAGAAGCCATCCCTGTTTTGAATACTTGAAAGTCGAATTGTGGAAGTATGACATGAGTATTTAATTTTTGTTGTAACTTTTGTAGTTACATCTAGTCCCACCCGGCATCAGCAGGTGGCGTCAGGATTTGCCCGACAGGGAAGTCAAGCTCCCAGACAGGGGCCAGCAACCCGAAGCCCCGACAAAGGTGACTGGTTGCCCGAAGGATCGCGAAAGAAATAATTTCCGTGCACCGAAATTGTGGTTTTTCTTGAAGAGAATTTGAAAACTTAGGGGTTTTATTTGATGAAAATTTGAAAAGTTTGGGCGTTTAATGGGTACAGTTTGAAAATTGGGACTTTTATTAAAGAATCTGCTTTCCTTTAAAGCAAAACCATCAAAACTGTCCGGTCGGCTTTTCGCCGTCGGAATTACATACTTTATCATGCCCATGGCTCTCCTACGAACCTGGAAACATTTCCCCCGACGGGGACCAACCTTCCCTGACCATGACCCGCCACCACCTGGCGCAACCTTGGTCATCTTGTGTATTTGCAAAAGTCTGCGGCGGGTTCAGTTACCCTAATTTTACTGGTCATTCCCAATGTAGCGCCCTATTAGTCATCCCAGTGACAGTTCAATAGGCTCTTTTACATAGAAGAGGACATTTTGTTCAGAAATGAAGATTTTAAACTTTTAGGTAAGCTATTCTTGTCAAGAAACAATTACAACTTTTCCAAGGCAAGGAATACTTTAGTCTAAAAATTTTGCATGGCATCTTTACAATGCATATTCCATGTTGTGGTGAAGTTTCCCAAATCTGAATAGCAATTTTTACAGTAGTGATTATTCAGTGGCCGATCCAGCCTATGAAGGAGGGGGGGGGGTGAATATTAATCTTTGTCCTAGGAGATGGGTGTAAGGAGAGGGTCACCATCCTTCGAAAAATTCTGATGAGTTATGGCCACATAGATGCGATCTGTTCAAATAGTTTACACCAGAAATATAAACAAAATGTCATTTCATGCTCTGAAACAGTACAAGATACTGCCCTAAAATTGAACGAAAAATTTGATGATATCCGAGGAAATTTTCTTTGGTCAAATATGGGTGCTCAGGTGTAAAACTGCAGTAGTGTGCTTAAAAATCATGTCATAATTCAGAAATACGGCAGAGGTCATGGGACAATTATACGATATTTTCCAAGATTTCCGATGAAATCTCATTCCTTTTGTCTGGGTATTTTACTCTGCGTACCCGAGAGAGTAGGTGGTTTCTCGAAACAAACCTAGTAGTCATCAAACAACATTGACTTTACAACCTCGTCTGTGGTGCCCTCATCTTTGCATATGTCTGTCTCTGTGAATGAGACCGTGTTTGCGTTCATGTCGGTAACTGCTAAATTTTCCAGCTTCTCTGTTGACGTCGTATTCCTGAGTCACATCGGGTACTAGGAAGGCTCCTCGGAACTTTCTTCATTCTTACTCTTAACATGCATGAAGCTATTTGTCCATGGAGCTATTGTTCCATGTTTTGGGTAAGATCGTGCTTAGTATCTGTTTCTTTTCAATCAGTCTAAAACGGGACCAAGCATGACATACCCTTGATGTAGAAGTCTGAAGGTCAAGAGCTTCGTCACGTTAAGTATGTGAGTCTCTTGGGGACATAGCTCCTTTGGAGAGCAAAACTCCTTTGGCAGTAACGCTTGGTTTTCGGCCTTGGGCTCTCATAGCCAGAAAAACATTCGGAAAAATTAGGCGAAGTACTCTGCATCACAGTCATTGCAGGCTAGTGAACAGACCACCCCACATGATTCGGGGCTTTTGTGATTGGGTGCAATCAACATCTGCCTTAATGTTGTATATATTATGTGTTCAATTCCGAGTCCGGTTGTTTGACAATGTATACAATATCATACAAATGCTTTTTATACCATTTTAAGTACATTTTCTCAAAAAATGTCAATTTCATAGTCTGTTCCATCCTGTAATTAAGTTGACAGGGTGTGACCATTCGTGAATACCAATAAGAATATATCTTAAAGTAACGTTAAAGAAACTTTCATTTTTGTGGACTCGGCTGAAATCGGCTCAGAGTTTGAGTCTAGCTGCAGCCGGGGCCATTCTGGGCTAATTCCGAGTCCAGTAAAAACGGACTCGAGCCCGGAATCGAGTCCGAGTCCGGACTCTGTTGTTACACCCCTAATATGCCTTTAACGCCCATCCAAGTGTTCATGTTTCAATGTGGTATTCATCGTGGTCAGTTCCGAATATGTACAAGGATGGGGGTAGGTAGCTCGCGAAACTAAAAAGGAAGTGAACCACGAATTATCCTCTTTTGAAAGGAGACAGGTTCTTAAAAGTAGGAGGACATGCATGGCCTCAATCAGCAATTTATCTAAGCCTTAGATGCGAAGCCCTAGAAGCAAGGGATCCGGGGCTCACTTTAGGGCCTTGAAAAACTGAGGGCCACATAATCTGTGGCGCAATCGGTGGCATTTTCTCACGATTTTAATACATCAAAACGTTGTTTCCACCATTTTCGAGTTTGATGTCATTACATCAGCAATATTGCAACCTACAGCTCCTTCATTTTGTTAGGGTCCTGGAAAAGGGACAATTCCTTCCACTTTCAAAAGTGGGAGAAATCCCCCCCCCCCCGTTCTCCCCCTGTTGACGCCCATAACTTACTATATGGTATTTGTTATGGTCACTGAAGACTTGTAGAAGTTCCCAACAAGTAGAAGCGTTTTTGTTACCATTTTTGCAATTGTATGCTACCTTTCAAGAGAAAACTCATAGATCATTAAAAGTGCTTTCAAATTTGTGTACTCACAGGGAAAAAATGTTTCATTTTTAATTTCGTAAATGCACATGAACGATCTTACTACTTGATTACTAGGATCTAAACACGCCGTTAATCCATAGCTTGTGGTGATATATGGATATTGCCCACTTTTAGCTTGATTACTACTACCACTGTGATTCCGTGATTCCGATATGATAAGGTAACATTAAATGTCCTTAACTCGTATCCGCGGTTTACGTTGTCGTGATCAAGTACATATTTATACGTTTAAGTTGAAACATGGTGTGCACATGTTAAGGATTAACATATTTACCATAATACTTTACCACGAAATCTTGAATAATAGGGTAGTGGTTTCACTTTGACATTTTACTCAAATTGAGGTTTCAATGGTATTGTATAACGGAAGGAAATAACACAAAAATTGTCTTCTGTATCTTCAATTTCCTTCTTTTTTGCACAGTAAGCATTGGCCTTTAATTTCTTCCCCACAAATTTGACCATTTTCGTTTCGTTTTGTTTATTTGATTTTCCACAGAGAAACTAAAATACCCCCAGGGCTTGTTGATGAGTTTCACTCCTTACAAACTCAGCAAACTTGAACCTCAGAATGCAAGAGAATACCGGCAGAAAAAACCAAAGAGAAAAACGGAAAATAACCAACAGAGGAATGCAAAACCACATGGAGACTCAACCTTTTCTAATAACCCCACTGAGCAACCCGCGACCCCATCCTCACTCTGATCTCGAAGCCTTCCCATTTAGACCGACAGCTTCCCGCATTATAACAAGCGAGTTGGGAAACCGACATGCAATGCATGCTGGGAAGAAAAGTGTACCATAACAAAGACTGCATGTCTAAGACAGATATTTTGTATAATTACAAGCAATTTCGAGTTTAAAACTATGGTTCTCTTCGGTGGCACGGGCACGAGGGGGCATGGGGACGCGTGTCCCCAATAGAGTTCAGAATTTTTTTGGGGGGGGGGGAGGGGAGAAGCGCAACAGCAAAAGTTGAAAGCTGTTTACGAATTCTCAGGTAAAAGACTGACTTTGTGATTGGCATTTAGGTTTGCTGGGAAATTGAAATTGTCTCGATGCAGAGAATGAATGCAGGTTTTTTCATGGAAATCTAATTTAATGAAAAATTTCCGTGCGCTTCGCGCGCATTCGTCACGGTTTGCACTCCAGGTTATGGCCATTATTAGGGGAATAATACATGCACCTATTTTGATCACAGCAATTGTCCGAGAAAAAAGGACATCTCCAACCTCTGTAGGGGCCTCGTGTCGATATGGGATCTTTCAATCTAATTTGTAGCATGATGTGGAAGGTTGAAAGTACGTATTTGCCGTTATTCCTTTTTTTTTAAAAAAAAATACCCCTGCAGCGTTTCGCTCGCAGCCATTATCGGTATGTAGGCCTATGCTGATTGTTTATACACTTAACGACGAAAAAGCATTCTGAAACGCGCTTGTTAGTCCTTCACCCCTTTTGCTATACCGAGCAGGTAGGTCTAATGTCACCTCCTTGTACCTATACCCTCCCCCCCCCCCTCCTATTTCCCATTACTGGAAGCTGTTCGTCTTGATTTTCCTTCAAACTTAGTAAAAATACGGTAGTTGTAATGTGCTTGGCATCATACTCTATAGTATCATTCGGATGTCAGATGACAAGCATCATGTCAGCGCCCCATTTTATATGTTTACCCACTCTTCCAGGAGGTCGTATACCGGTGTCTGCCAGCCTTAGATACCCTTCTATAATGTACAATGTAGCAAAGGAAAATTTTGTAATAGTCCAAGAATGTTTCTGTGGACTCCGAGCACGTATTTTTGCTTAAAATCTTTCCCCGAATAAAAGGCAGTAAAGTAGCCAAAAGGACTTCAGGAGGTTTGTTGTACTCTCCTCTTTTACCTAACCAAAAATAAGAATTCACTAAATTAATTTACATTTTCCAGCCATATATGATCAGTTCCAAAAATATCCCAAAGATAGCACTATTTTGCATCTATAAGCAACCTTAAATTAACAAAAATTCCTCAAAGGGGAAGGGCAACTCCCTCCCCTTAGACTCCTCTTCCAGGACGGCACATTTAAGTAGTGACAAAGGATCCCCCACTGCTGTATACAATCGCAGGGATGCATAAAAAAGGTACAATTTACGCAGACTTTGGGGTTCAACTGAGGTGGCATTACGACGTCATCTGTGATGCCCCCGTCACCAAATCCTGGCGGCGCCACTGGTTCTCTAGACATCAATCACTTGTCAAAACGAATTTTTTTTTTAGAGGAAAAGTTCTTTTTGAAGTTTATCTCCTTAGATTGGGCCGAAAAGGTTGGACAGTATGACAGTAAGTTGTAGAAGACAAAAACAAAAATCTCTCGAAGCCTTCGTATCCGTGCGAAAATGTCCGTGGATTTGATCTGTAGTACTACATGGTACAGCAAAATCTATAATTTCCCCACTCGTTCATCTGTTCATTGCGTTGTCACGATACATTTATGTGAAGTAAGCGCTCAGATATGGCGAGAAAAAAATAAGCAAGGACAGGCAAGGATATGGGTTATGGGGTCGGTAGGTCATTCGGGTCTTTCCGTTACCCTAGCAACTGGAGTGAAAGCAACAACTGACTGCAGTAGGACCATATGGAAACACTTAACGCGCGACATAGCTGGAGTGAAAACAATCCTTGCACGACTACACTACGGGCTGAATACGCGCAAAACTTTGTTTTCACTCCAAAACATTGTTGTCATGGAAAGTGACGTTCCACCGACCTATATAGAGGTTTTTTCACTGACGTCACCGGGTTCGCGGGTCTCTCTGTTAGTTTTGACGGTCAGGCGCCTAGTGTATAACAATCGTAACTGAGATCCCGCAGACTTTTGCGCATGATCAGTGACGGCCAGTATGCCAAATTGAAACGCGCTGACGTCACGTGAAAAACCTCTATGGACCTTATGCATATGATGTCACAGAACAGAAAGTGTTCTATCGTTTGGAGGAAAAGCGCGTATCGTTGCAAGTTACACCAACAAATGCTGACAGCTGATTTGTTCACCGGTGGATAGCGTGTAAGTCTGCTTCACACGCGTGCGAAATCTACGCCTTTAGTGCACGTGTGCTTCATTGTTTTCCTCCAACATGACTTCAGTGTGACGTCAATGCATAAGGTCTATAGGGAGCTTGTACCAAAGGTCAAATGGTGAAATTCAGTGTTCTGGAGGACACCGTGCCACGCATCACATTGCTTTAGTGCATGACCCAGCGTCCGCGTGTGCTGCTTGTCCTCCAGAACTCGGTTGCGTTGACATTTGAACGCGTGAAACCTCCCTAGCCCTATAGACCTTATGCATATGATGTCACAAAGGACGTCAGTGTGATGTCAAAGCATAAGGTATCACTGAGCTATATAACTGGAGGACGCACGTCAATGCGAAATACGCGACGAAACTGAAGCCGACCTGGAGGGTCACGTGATGTAGGTTAGCTTACTCAAGTCGATTCCATTGCCCTAGAAACGCGCAGCTACAAGTGAAAATAATGTAACGCAGGATCATTGATGTACACGCTAAAGCAATCCTTTGTTACTCATTACATCTCCAGTGCTTTTGTTGTAATTACTTAGTAGGACATCTGTACACTATGGTTCATGATTGTGTGATCAAAAGATTGTTTTTTTTTTTACAAGCTTTCCTTGTTTTAGGAGTGGTCCTGCCTATTTGAAGGACAGCGCGTGTGACCGCATTTCGTATGGTGAGTCGAGACGCGATGACTGCGTAACATTCGCGACAGCACCGTCACTGAACAGAGTACACAGAGTAGGCGCGCTTGTTATTGACTGTCCATACCTGTGCACAGATAATCTGTACAACGCGTCGAACGCGTCCTCTTGAAAAAAAGACGCACGAAGGGAAAGTAACACGCGCGCACATGCACGCGTGCATTTTGGCCAATGATGTGCGTCAAAGCTTCCTACACGCTGAGCGTTTGGTGCTCTGTATGTTATACGGCTATTGTGATGTATGCCTTTTCAGGAAGTTGCTAAGGCAACTTTACCTCGGCGCAATGGCGTGCATGCTAACGCGTGGTAGCCGGCAAATAAGCGACCAAGAGGCTGAAGAGACGCTAAGGCAGACTACGGCGCGTTAGCATGTACATCATTGCCACCGCGTTTTCACTTCTAGGTACGCGCTTCTACGGCTGTGGCGACTTGAGTAAGCTAACCTACATCACGTGACCCTCCATGATGGCTTCAAAACATTATTGTGGAATGATCCTTCCTAGCATATAGTTCAGTGTAAGGTATAGACTTAATGCATTGACATCACAGTGACATCATTTTGGGAGCACAATCTAGCACACGTGCACTCAAGGCGTAGATTTCGCCGCACGTGTAGTAGACTTACAGTGTAGGTATAGGAGTTTGGAATCTATGCTTATAATATCTTTGGTACAACCATTAATACAATGCTATGAAGAGTTGGAAGAGACCTCTTCTAAAAGAATATATGCATATGACGTCACAGAAGAGAAAGTGTGCCCTCCAGTGGAGGCCAGCGCGTATCATTACAACTGACACCAACAAATGCAGACAGCTGATACTCGCGGAGTCTTCTACGAGGCGACGTGCGAAGTCTACGTATAGTAAGTGCAGTGTGCTTCATTGTTATGCCGCCAAACTGATGTCGCTTGACGTCAGTGCATAAGGTCCATGTAAAGTAGGCTTTGAAATTAATGTGCCGGGTACTTTGTTGTTTGTTCCATAGTTTTCTAGCCCTGTAGTGCAACCTTAGCTTCAACTTCCTAATCCTCACTGAGCCTATCAAAATGTTAGGTACTATACTAACTGTGCAGAGAGACACTTTCGGGGGCGGAATTCTCTTGAATTGGAATAGTGGTGCGCTACAAACACTAGCTTCCATAAGTTGATTTGACAAGTCTAGCCCAATGGTTACACATTATGCGAAAACCGCTAACCTGCTTGAATTCTCTCAGCGTAAGTGAGGATTTGATTGTCAGAAATTGATTCATTTCCGATTCAAAGAACCACCAATTATAAGTTAGTTTAAGGGTAAAATATTGAAAAGATTGTTACGATCATGAGAATACTTCTTCCCATTTATCCCCCCCCCCCCCCGTAAACGTTGGCAACACTGTGGGGCTGTTACATGTGGTCCATCCTGACGTTTTAAGCCACCTTTTTACGCAAACTTCAAAGAAGCAAATAGTAAATTCCTAGAAGCGGTACTAAAAACTGAATTATTCCAAATTTGAGTTAAAATGTTGAATTGGGAGCCACTTAACCTGAAGTTGTTATCACTAAACGAGTCATCATTGACGTCACACCGACGTTATGTTAGACTGTTAGAAGACAAAAAATGAAGCTAGCTATATAAGGTACTTGACTTTGGTAAACACACTGTGCACACAACGTAGCCTTCGCCTGGTATCTCAAATTACAACATATGTCCAAACGTGTGTAATGAGCCCATGAGCTGTCAGTTTTCGTGCACAATGTAAGGAAAGTACTAAGTGACACACTGATCTGTTTTAGGGTTGGCAATACTGACCAAGAGTTTTGTAAGTACGAAAATTGTGAGTCGCCTGGTCACATGTTTTTGAAGTAAACCAGGAGCCAAATGTCTGGGACCATGTGGATGAAAATCGCACGGCACCTGCTTAATGTAAGGCTTGATCAGACTACCCCAGCGTCATTGGAGAACCTATATAGCAATGCGCCTTACTCAAGAGAAGGGGTCACAGCATGGTGAGGTTTTCATACAAGAGCAATCTATGACATCGGTAGTCGTTTAGTATCGTTAAAATAAGTACCTCTCAGGGGTGGGATTTGATGTCTGAAAATGGGGGCAACTTGCCCCAACTCCCCCTTGTCCCCTGTAATCTCACCTATGCTACCTCTAGGTCATTACCTTTATGAAAAATATCGGGTTGAAATAAACAAGCCCCTGGTAAATGGTTCTTTTGATGTCCAAATTAAATTGACATATATTGACGCTAATTGTTAAATGTTTTTCAGCCAGTTCTGAACCGGGAGGGACTGAGCATCTCATCAACTGGAATTCTTGTCACGCCATAAATGCGGTAGGCTAACTGGTGTTTTCTCCGACAGCATGTATGTCTGCATTTGTGTCCCTTTTCTCTCCCTAGAAAGATTATAAATGACACACAAAAGTTCTTAAAAGTATAAAAAGTTCTTTTCCGATGATGATAAACTTCTTAGTAGGAAATCTAGGCCTATCTTGAATGATCATTCGAAACAATCTTTAAAGTTTCAGGATACATGTTGCAATTCACCCTCCTCAGGTTCTTTCTTCCAAAAATGATCAGAATCATCAGAATGAAAAAGGAAGTCCGGTTTATTGGTTAGGGCCTATACTTTACAACAATTTCTTGGCTAATCCAGCACATCGTTCCTGACACAATACGGCAGGCACGTGACCAAAGCTCCCCAATTAGTCTTCTCACAGGGTGGGGATAATGAGGTAACCAAGGGGGGCCAGGGTGACCAATACCATCCCAATCAGAAAAAAAAAAAACCAGAAGCATACAGCGGAAAATAAGAACTATAATTCTGGATCTGTCCTTGACTGCAGTATAGTACCAGTAACTACAGGCCCTACAGTTTCACTGACTTGCACCGCACTTTATGGTAAATATTGACATACATTTTAACATAACTTCGTCCATTTGACCTCAATATAAAATCATGGCTACGACAGTAATGACTTTACACTAGTGAGTTTTCAATGAAAGCCCAATTTTGAGCCCCCTTTGAAGTGTTCTTCCGTTTTTGTACCCCCACCCCTCTTTCAAATGTCTGACTACTTACTGCCCAATTCCCTTTGTAATTTCTACCAATTTGCATCTAATCTTTCCAATTATATTCCTCCACCTTCAATAGACCAGGGAGTTGTATCTCTGTTGCAACTCCCTGAATGGATCGCAACAGTTATACCCGTCTCTTACTGCGAGTTTCTCTGCATATTTTAGAGCTTATCTTAAATTTATTTACATGTAATATTTCACCAACGACCGTTGTCATTAGCCAAAAGGCTCGTTAGGGTTATTTTTCTTTATTTTAAAGAGGAAGGGTAATCTTCTTCCCGTGCCTCTCTTCCCTGAGAGATTCCGTTTCAGAAATTGCATCTCGAATAATATTTTATTTTATGGGCTTATCATATTGAAACATTTTGATTAGGCAGTTGAAATGCCTAGGTGGGCTGCAACTCCATGATACATTCAGATTTACTGACCGTGTTTATGACCAACAGTCGTGTGATTACAGATTTATCGTTCGGCAAGACACGAAGTATGTACGGGGTCAGTAAGATGTAGGTAATGAGACTTATCTCAGACTTCCTATGCCACATTTTATTATTATAACGGCGCCGAGCGTCCACTCTAAATATTTGTTGGGTAAACTTTTTACTCAGATTGGACACGGATGAGTCTAGCTAATTGTTGGGCGCAGACGCGTTAGTGCCAAAGATATTATAAGCATAAATTCCAAACTTAAAATGGCGCGCTTACTCCTCATGGAGGCCAAAATATCGGGGCGGAAGTGCTGATCACTGTCCAGTCGCTTTGAAAACAATCAGACAAATTTAAGTCTTGAGTAAGTGTAACTACTAGTTAATTCGGAACATTCTTAAATCTAAGAAATAATCACTCCTTAATATATTCTATTCACAGAGATGAGAATGTTTTTCCCCTTGGCATGGCAAGCAAACACTCTGGTATGAACGCACAGTGACTGTTTTGAAGTCCGCAATCTATAAATAGGTCAGTTACCATGGTCTCATCAAAAAAACGCAGTTAAAAATGTGCGTCGACTTCTTACACGCATTTAACGGGAACGCAATTAGCGCGTTCTTTTTTAAGAGCGCGGTAGTAAGCTTCATGTAATTTAGATAAATGCACAGAGAAAGGTACATTGCTCGTAAGAAACGCGCTGTCAAAGCGCTCGTGCGGGTCAACCTTTTTATAACAATGGCGTTGTCCGGAACGCGTTCTTCTTTTCGTACGCAGATCGTCGAATAGAACGGCGCACTTGTCAATACCACACTTCCGCCCCAATATTTGCGTCTCGATGAGGAGTCAATCTCTGTAAAAGTGTAGGTATAGGAGTTTGGAATCTATGCTTATAATATCTTTGGTTACTACAGTGCAAAGTTGTGGCATGTAAAACAAAATACCAGCTCTCAGTCCGGGGGCAAATTTCACTAACATCAGTTTTAGAGATCATCGCTAAGTCGCTCGCTAACTAGAAACATCGCTCGTTGCGATAGCGATGGATTTTTGGTTTCACGAACCCCATCGCTACTAGCGATGTAAAAAAAAATAAATAAAACTTCCTCGAACGAGTATGATCGCTAAAATTACTGCAACCTTTGACCTTGAGCTGCAAACAACGTCACAAATTGCGCACGATATCGGGAAGCAGACGACGCTACAGAAAATATGGCAAGTGCAGACTCAGTGAACGAAAAGGCTGAATAGGCATGAAAGAGTCAAATAGTCTACATAAAATGTGCATAAAATCAGGGAAAGCTTGAAACTCGACCAGACAACGTCATTTCATTGATGTTGAAGATACAATAAATGAGCAGCCATGGTGGTATGGTCGCAACTTTCTTGTGGACAGGCAGTGGCGGCACCCGCAGGATTTTAAAAGTGGGGGGGGGGGGCAAATGGACGGCAACAGAAAATGTTGGGGGCAAGAAACTTTTTCGCACGTAGCGCGAGCTTTAGCGGGTGGGGTAAAGGGGACCTCCCTAAAGGGTCCCTGGTGGGGTCCAGGGGCAAAGCCCCGGTGGGGGTCCAGGGGGAAGCCCCCGGAAGCTCTGAGGTTTTATAATATCTCTGGGTGAAAAATTAAGTACCAGGAAGGATAGAGTTTGGTTCATAATGCATTATTAAATGCAAAGATTCCAAATAGTTTTAATGTATTAGGTTATTCCTCCAGTCAGGCCACTTTACTTCAGGAGTTGAGTGGGGGCATCTGGGGGCAATGCTTCTGACGGGAGGCAAATGCCCCCATGCCCCCCTTGGTACCTCCACTGTGGACAGGAATAAAATACCATGTGTTCTTGAGAGCATGTATCAAGCATCAGTAGCGTGCACAATGGGGAGGGGACGCATGGCTCTCTCCCTCTTTAGGTAGTCGGGGGAAATCAGAAAGTCAGGGAAAATCACTCGGAAGCAGTCTGACTGATTGATACTCCCCGGATACCAGGAAAATTGCCCTCGTCCTGTGGCGGTTTCAGGTGGGGGCAGGAGCGCCCCCTTTTGGGTATCATTCGTGTTTAAATATGCTTCGAAATGTGTCAAATATATTAACATATTTATGCATCTTGCCCACTTCCGACCGAAAGCAAAAAATTTCCGAAGAGGCAGGGAACCCTCCCCTTAGTCCCTCGCTCATGTCAGTCGGGGAAATTCACTGTCCGGCCCCCACCTCACAATTCCTGCGCACGCCATTGTCAAGCATACTAGAAAAATAGACTAAATGGCGCGAAAATATAATGATGAGTTATTGCGTGTGGCAATTTTTAGCAGTAGATTTACCGTTTGCGTCTATTAAACAGTCATCGCTAAAACCCATTGCTAACGACACAACTTAACGATGAGAAATTGATCGCTAAAGTTTAGTGAAATTGATTGTAAAAATCGATCGCTAAATTACGATGGGTCTATGGTTTAGCGATTGGTATCGACGTTAGCGATGATCGCTAAACGTTAGAGAAATCGGCCCGTGTGTATCCAACATGGCGGTGTAAAGAAGAGAGGGTGTCACGTCAAATGGGTCTGTTGTAAGCGTTATTGGTGTAAATATAATCAACGTCATTCACTCGGCAAATAGCACCACCATAAACTCATTACTCTCTAAATATAAAAGAGTGAAATTTTACCAAAAAGAGTGATTACAGTGCAGTGGCGCAGCCAGGATTTTTTGAGCAGGGGCACTGGGGGGTCACGAACCTTTTCTAGGGGGCACAATTTCTGAATTCTCTCTCTACAGGGCTTATATACAGAACTGTGCATTCTAAAATTTTCCACGGGGGCACCTGGGTGGCACGGTTTTGTCGTGGGGGGAACGTGCCCCCTCATGTCCTCTGTCGCCACGCCACTGCTACGGTGACAACTCTGACTTTCGAGTGACATTCTACTCTCCGTCGAGGGACAGTTTGACTCAATAAGAGTTAACAACCACTCCAAACAAAGTGGAATCTCAATCGAATTCCATTCTTTTAAAGAGTGGTCACTGTAGTCACTCTTTTACATTTAGAGAGTATATAATGCAAAATGTCAGTTAGATATTTCATATCGCATATAGACACAAACTTTCTCACAGTAAATCCATATACACTATTCAAAGGATTAAGCTAGCACATGTGGATAACAAGAAGAAAACGCAACCCACTTTTCAATAAGTGAGAAAACTGTCTTTCTTTAAAAATATCTCTTTGCAAAGAAAACAAAAAGAAATGAAAAAAAAAGAAAAAAACTGCTACACAAAAGAAAAGAAAAATAAAAAACAACAGAAAAGAAAAAATAAAAAGAAAGAAAAGAAAAAACAAAAAGGAAAAGAAAAGAGAAAAGAAAAGAAATGGAAAAGGACAAAAGAGGATTAAAAAGAAAAGGAAGAGGAACAGCAAAGAGAAAGGAAAGAAAAGAGAAGGGGAAAGGAAAAGCAAGTATGTATTTCTGTAGCAAAGAAATAACAGAAATGGCATCGTGATTTACATATAAAACTAGGCACAAGCTGTTATTAATACATCTTTAAAGGGGCAGAAGAGATGTTTCATGTGACGTCACGAGTTTGGGATTGCCTTTCTGCCTGTGACCCAAACTATGTGACACAATGGACTCCTGAGCTGGAAAGTGTTCAACAACCAAGGAGTCTCGCGACCACGTGACGTCGATGAAACACCAGGGAGAGACTCATCGACGTCACGTGGTCGCGAGTCTCCTTGGTTGCTGGACATTTTGCCAGTCAAGCGTTCATTAACACAGTATGTTTACGCCGTGGGGGGAGAAGAGCCTGAGGCAATACCAAACGCGTGACGTCACATGAAATACCTCTGTTGGTAATAATTATTACTAACGCTCGTAAAGATAGTACTTTGAGAAATTCGTCGGCAATATACATGTTTCAACGTTATATGTTAAAAAGTAATGCATTTCTGCACAGAATTTCTTATTTGGAATTGGTTCGAACAAACGAACTATTGTTATCAGACTGTCTGAGTACTAAACATCTCATAAAGTGAGGCCTGCCGATTGAAAATAAATTAAAATTTCAGAATTGTTTCACTTTATCCATCAGGATTAGTCCTGCTGTTGCGTAGGTTTGACGGAAAAACGTCCCTCAAATGATTTGTGTGTAGTGCTAATTGTGGAATGGCATTTCAAGAAGTCCAATTAATCAAAGAATGTTTGTTTTCCTAGGCTCTATATCCGGCCTCATATGATGTTAGACCCCGACAAAACATATAACTATTACATTAAGCTGCAACCTATGAGTCTGGTTATTCTGTTTTAGTCACTACTTCTCATGTCATAACTTGCTGGTGATTTTATACATAGAACCCGACAGGGACATACACTTTTCTCTGGATGTAGACAAACAAGTCATAATTCATAAATATTGAACGGATTTCCTAGACTCAAATTTACTGTTAATGTATAAGAGAGGATGTCATTCTAAGTATTCTAGTGGACGTTCCGTTTAATGATGATCATTTCTGGAGATATCAAAAGCTGACGTGATCAAATTTTGTACCAAGTAAGCACGTGTGACGTCATAAATTCAATTTGATGAGCAATGTTTTGCATTTCATTATTTTTTTAACCTAGTGTTACAATCTTATATTGGATAGGGTTGCTAGGCTATACGCTAAGGGTATGTAAACTTTGTGACATTTCAGTGTCCAAGAATTATTCATAGCATGAATGCATCTGAAGTTTGTATTGTAAAATGAAATGGTGGATAACGAAGAAAATAAAAAACATAGGTCGTCAATGTGAATTAATGACCTCATCCTGCTTCCTCCAAGTTCGCTTTTCGTAGAAAATGTGATAACTTCGGCTTTTGTTATCCCGAGAAGTGAACAAAGTAACTGAATAAAAGTTTCGCCCGAATGAGTAGACTAACTTCCTCGTTCATATGTCAAAATAAATCTGGGTCTGGAGACCATTCTTCTAAGTACTGGATGTCCCACGTCGTAATTTGACCATAAAATGAGGCCAACTAGGTTTGCTTTGGGATTTCATAGATCGCTAATTGGTAAATTTTAGGCCATCATTAAACAAAAGAATTTTAATTGCTTGGATATTTAAGGGGCAACCAACCTGAGGGTATTAACAAATGACAAAGGACATTCATTGATGACCATCTTTCTTTTTTCAGTTCATATTAAAGTTGCATATCATTGACCAAGTTGGTTATTTCTCGTTCTCTCAGTGATTAGTGGAAGAAGTGGGTTGGGTTTAATATATATACATCAAAACTTTTAACTACAAATTTATCAGAAATTTTGCATGGAATTTCTGAAGTGATTGGACAGTTTAAGAAAATGACAAGTGGCTCCAGTCAGGGAATTAGAGTAATCCAGCTCCCTGGACGAGATATGCTTTACCATCTCCCACAGTCAGACAGTAGTAGCCAGTACTCTTCTTCAAGAAGATCACGTACAACAAGAAAAGGTTTCAAGGGTAAACGTCGATATCTTCCCTCCCCATCACAAAACAAGTTGAATTTGTCAGCGGAATACACTGGTTCAGTCCCGTACAGACAAGGTACTGAAGAAGGTGAGACAGATTCCAGGGAAGAAACATTTTTAGGGTGACGAGATATGCCAAAACGCCAATAGCCAATAGTAATTTTTGGTTCTAGAGGACAAAAAGTTTTAGGGCGCTCTGCTTGCCCTTTAGCTAAGGGCCTGCATCGGGTTACATTACTTCCTCTCTGTACTATTCTTACATGGAGAATTTGTCGTTAAAATTTGTAAACATTTCATTATTAACCAAATCGGAGGTACTTTGTACGGATGGTGATGGCGTTAGGGAGAGCAGAGTCTGCTCAGCAGACCATTGAATGAACCCACTACTACAATTAACCGGTTTTGAAAGGTCACATTTCAGCTCTAAGCCTGCGCAGAACGCAGTTTCAAGCTGTGATATGTTCACAACCGTGGCGTCATTTTATGCCTCCAAAACGTTTTGTCATTATGCAGTTTTATTTGTCAGCTGTAGACATCACACATAATGAAGAGGCCGGCTGTAAGGGGGCGTTCCTTTCAAACTCCATGTAGGACGAGTGTGCACGTGTGATAGTAGGTATTAATGCAGAACGCACAAGGACGTCAGAAATCACGAAACAAGTTTGTTTCGCACTTGTTTCGTGTTTTCGTTGGTGTACCTGCACATGGTGAACGGTCAACGCACACACACGAAAACAAACAAACAAACAAAAAAAAAAAACAAAAACAAAAAGAAAAAAAAACGAGCGCGAAACAAAATTCGGCTGTACAGAAAGTAACTTTCTAGCTCTCCCAGTCATTGCTCGTCGTAATCTATATGGTAATGTACAACATGGTACGGACAGACTCCTTGAAAAAGCACCAAAAATGTCCCTGCGGCAGGAGTGTCGCTAGATAGAGGAAAACAGGGGCCATGCCTCCCGTCGGGAAAGGTTACCCTCCCCCGTTGGGAAAATTTTCCACTTTCAGGGCCGAAAGTCGGTGAGATAAAGTATGTAGTCCCTGACGGTGACCAGTCACCTCGACGGTCAAGCTGCTTTTGCTCTCAACTGCTGAATAAGGTAGTTTCTTCAGAATTCTTCAAAATTTTCGAAGCCCTTCGCACAAGAGATTTCATTGTTTGTTTCTTTCATAGTTCCGTTTCATATACCTTAATAGTACAGGTCTATTTCACTTTCCAAGTAACCTTGAAGTAGCCTACACAGTGTTATGCAAAGGTCTAGGAAATTTCATCTCATATCGTATACCCTAGAAAAAATATTGGCGGATTCATGCCGGTTTATACCCACCAACATCCCTGTGCTATCCCCACATAGTCTACCTTTAAGAACACTAGGCTACATTCAGGCTGGGATGATGGGATCTTTCCTGTGAAGATTTGAAAAAAGAGGCGCCCCTATTTTTTCACTCCCCGGGTTCTGAGGGCCGTTACAATTCAGAATCAACTACTACATGGAACCCTGCCTTTTTATGCATATTTCAAAGAAGGAATGTGTATAGTGTACAATGTGCAGAGATGGACGCAGCAAATTAATTGAATAATGAAGTGACATTTACCAAGGAGCATGTTAATTTTCGACCGAAGCCACTGTTTACAAAATTCAATGTGATGAAAATTCTGTCTGCCTTCGTTTCGGGTATCAGTTATGTCACTTTTTTCCAAATTTACATTATAATTTCTTTCGTCTCCTTTTACTTCCTTTGAAAACAGACTGGGGGTCACATTTAGTTTTTACAGGGGAATGCATGCCTACCCCTACATTCCCCGTATGTGCGCTCTGCCCCCATGACGAATATGGGGCTGCTGACGGACACCAACTGCTCACCGCGCCATGGATATCAGTTTGCTTCATTTTCCCCACTCAGCTCCATGAGATACTTCAAGAATACAGACTACAATCATGAGTTGCGTAATCCGATATTTTGGAGCATATGCCTGTGCAACTTTCCCAGTGACAAAACTTCCTTGTTGCAAACGAAATGTGTTTTGGATATGGAAAATTTCGTCAAGTTAAAACATGATCAGCAAATGTTATACACCACCTCTCCACCCCACTGTACACTTTTTGAAAGGATTCTATCCCTTCTGATTTAGCCTTTGCATCTGCATGTCAACAAACTTGGGACTTGTGATCAAGGCGATTAAAAGTGGTACCTGAAGTCCACTGCTCCGTATTCACTAGCCTGACGAGATTGTATTTACCTTTAAAAAACTAAAGATTTTGTTTGTTTCTGTTCTAACATGAAACAGAAACGTAACAGTAATATACAGCCCATACTTATTAAAGATAATTGAGTCAAGTATGTGCATGAGTTACGTCATTGATACATATTCTCTTCGTGTGCATATTGACTTGTAAGTAATGTTTCGCTAAGCAAGTCGCATTGCTCATAACAGTGTAATTGAAATAACATAAAATGCAGATTGGTAGAGACCGCTCGGATAAAACAAATGAGTGGTGTAGTAAAGGGAAATGGGATGCGTGTCCCCTTCTCCAAAGTGTGTGGTAAACCCATATGCCATCCACAGGAAATGTCTGTATAAACAAACAATGCACAATCACATCTTTAAATATATTGATTTGGCCACGAGAACCCAGTGCTACATCATCAGTCAATCAGGGGAACTAAAATTGCACTAAATGCCCTCAAAAGTACATTTTCTGCGGAACACTCAGTTCCCGGGTGTCTTCTTTTGTCAAGCATGGTATGAATGCTAGGAAATTTTACATTTCAGAGTTGTTTAATCGTCTGTTTTCAAGGATGTCATGATGCATTGACTGTGCTTAGCAGTTGTTCTTTCACACCCCACAATTCGATTGTCTAAGTGGGGTATATAATGTAACCAGTCCTGTAGTCTAAGGCTGTTGCAAATCCAGGAGCTCTCGAATGCATTTTGGAAGATGATTGTGGCAATTAATTGTGTCTTCGAGATGACATCTTCACCTGAACTGCACAGTCGTTAGTTAATCTAAGAAAGTAACGGTTCATCATTTTAGAGAGGCCAATTCATCATGTGGGACCAATAAGGCAACAAATACTCATTCAATCAACTTCCCTTCACAAATATGTCCGAAAAGTATCAAGACTGTCTTTTTATTGCACAGTCAAAAACACATTTAGGCACTTGAAAGCCTCATCTTTTAAGGTCCGTTATTTTATATACCTCACAACTTGCAAGGGAAGCTTTGCGGCTCTTAGTGTAGATAAAAATGATGAGAAACTCTTTGCTCTAATTATCGTTTTAAGGCGCTCAGGACCCATTAAATCGCACACAGCGGCTTCTTTTTCAAATTCTCACTGGGAGGGCCCGGAAAGTCCCGTATCCTTCAATGTGATGCACCTACGGTGCTCTTAGGTGAGGCTCACGTCATCTCCGTGGTGTTCACCGTACAGTTGTCTCATCAAATAAACTGTTAAATACAGATAATCATCATCCCAAGTATGACTTTTACTTGGGGAAAAGCAAAACTCTCAATTGGTGACTGCTCTTTGATTGAAATCAGCCTAGTTACAAAGTTCAAAAGATGCAGAGTAGTTTAATATTACATGGCATGTGCAGAGAGTGTTCTGATTACACATTAGGGCCTTGTATGCTCACCAGGGTATCTCCTTAAAGGCAGTATGTAGTCACCCCAATCAGATAGAGTGTGCTCTGTCACTCTCGTTTATGACTGGGCTATTTTGATCATGTGACAATATTTTTGTTGGTGAATTGTGAAATTCAAGAAGAATTTCTCCTTGCTTTACCTGTTGTTTGAAATAGTTATGTTCAAAACATCTTCAGAAGTGCTTGTAAAGCAATAAGAGGAGATTTGCAAGAGTTTGCTGATTTTTCAAAGAAAATTTTGGGGCGACTGCCTATTGCCTTTAAGCAATAAACTAGGTTTGTGTCTTCATAAGGAGAAAGTTAAAGAAGGTTGTGGGCGGGGCTAGGAATAACCTAGTTGGGAGAATTGGAACTCTCTGGGGTGATGAGTATCTGTCATTAAAGTGGTTTGTCAGGAAATAAATTCAGTGATTCAATGAAAGAAAGATTTGATTTTTTGTTTCAGAGGGTGAAAACCCATGCAAAGAGCATGTAGCGTTTGGAAGATACAAATTTTCAAAGACATGTATTTATTTATCATGGGAAATCATGGTGGAAAATCAGTGATGCCATCGCGAGATCGTGGCACATTCATTAGACATAGCACTGTATTCCTTTATGATGTTGACATCCTTGTATATGGACTATTTGACAACTTTGTTTGCTCTACCTTACATATGGCATGGTTTTATGTTAGGTCGAGCACATGTAAAGATATTTAAACATCCCAGCAGTAGTCAAATTGTAAGGACAAACCGAGTATTGAATTAAAAGAAATATCAAAAGGATTCTTTGCATCGCATTCTGTGACTTGAGGGAACTATAGACGACAGGATTTCTTGTCTGCAAAAGGCATCATATAAATAAAGACCAAGCATAAGGTTTATGACGCGGAGCTAGGGAGAGATTAGTCAGGGTAACCCTGCCGCAAGATAACGTGTTTGTTTTTGGTCTTTTCACTCAGACCTTGACGTCAGGGAACATTTTGTACTGATTTTTACTTCCAGTGAAGGTGGAGCTATATACTTTTTTTCAAACTAAGTCCCCTCGACTGGCGAAGAGCCAAGGGACGAAACCAAACATTAATCCCGAAGGAGTTCTGCTCCCCTAAGAAGCTACGTCCCGGAAGGACACCATACGTCCTCTAAAGGACAACTTAACTGACCACGCGTGGTCCTGTTCTAGACTGGCGGAATAACCTCCACATCTTGAGGAGCTCCTCTGTGATTACGGATTTTCTTGCGCCGGTGAAGATAGGGCTATATACTTGTTCAAAAGTCCCCAGCTCGACTCTCTGGCGAAGAGCCAAGGGGGGAAACCAAACATTACTCCCGACGGAGTTCTGCTCCCTAAAGGAGCTACTTCCCCAGGGGACAACATAACTAACTGACCAAACTCTCGACCCTCAGACCTCTTCATCATGGGTCTGTCATGCGTGGTCCCGTTCTTGCTTCGCGCCTAGATATACATATTTGTGAGGAGCGCTGTTGCTATTGACCACTTAAAGCGTTCAACCAAAAACACTGACATTGTACAAGGTTTCAGTCGAGTGAACAGTGACGTCAAGTTTCGCCGTAACAAACTAATCCGGAACATTTTCAATGTTTATCCACGATGACGTAGGCGTGAGGCTTTCAGAAAGGTATGGAGCAAATGCTATCATCCTTTTATGTGCATGACTTCTCGGTAAGAATTGGATTCAACGAAAAATATACGTTGTTGTGGTACAAGATCAAGAGAAGCTTGTTTCTCATCCACGTTTTCCATTGGCTTCAATTTCTCAGTCTTATGGGTATTCATATAAGATGAGCGTTCTTATCCCTGATTGGCTCTCCGCATTTTTTTTTTCGGTTGGGAAGTGACCTTCTTCACGTTTTGCTCCCTGACGTCGGGGGATAAGTGAAAAGACCAAATGTAAACACGTTCCCTCGCATCATGGTAACCCTGACTAGGGAGAGCTGAGCCCCTTTCCTGGAAGCAAAAGGTCAATTTCAAGGGTGAAAAATGTCGATATCTAGGTACTTATTATACTTTATAGTCCTGGTAAAATTCATGCTAGCGAAAATTGAAGGGCAAAATCTCTACAGAGAGCAGGGGGCCACAGTCTCCCTCTATTCGATCAAGAAATTCCGCGTGCTTGGGAAAATATGCTTCTGTCGAGAAAACCTGTGATACTGCAAAATCTGCAAATTTCGGGAAAAAGTGCTAAACCCAGTATGGGCTATGGGGTCAGAGGCACTCTACGGGTACCCCCTTCCCATACAACCCCCTCAATATTTTTTGAAAACCGTATGGTCCCTGAACACGAAATCAAGTAGAAACAGTGAATATTTGGGGTCTCATTCATTCAAAATAGCTGCCAAAAACAAAATGGTAGCAACAATTATAAATACTTTTATTAAATAATAATAAGAAAAATAATCTTAAAAAATATTTTTGAAAATACTTCAAATTTGTCCTTATGTTATGCTAAATACTTAAATTTTACTTTTTGGAACTTTTTGTAGAGAATCAGGTCAACAAAGATGGCAGAAAACAATATGGCCACCCAAATAAATGAATTACATTAAAAAATATTATTCAAAAAAAGGAAAACACCACGATCCCCACTCATAGTGATGTAATTTAATGTTTATTGTAATTAAATCTGGATTTCACATACCTTCGCACAAGAATTATCATGGGCGGCGATCACGGAGGACAGGGGATATTTCCCCTCAATATTTTTAGTGGGGGCACATAATATCAAATGTATCCCCCCCCCCCCAATATTTAGAGGTGTACAGAAAAAATAAATGTTGTTACACACATTTTCGATAAGAATAATTGTGATATTAGCCTATAATGGCAGCTGGGGAACTTTAGATCAGAAATATGTGATCTGTGTCCTCTAGAATGCACCAAATTGCTCGACTTCCAGGGGCTTTGTCCCTGGACCCCAACAGGGGACCTATGGAGGTCCCCTGTACCTCTTCCAAAGCATGGGCGTCGACTGCCCTTCACACTTTTGTGACTTGGAGCCCTACAGTACTAAATGTACGTCTTTACACGCACCATGGTCTACGGAAGCCGAGGACATCGCGGTGGTGTGAAATCTGACATGCCAGTTTTCCCATCCCTTTCTTCGGTAAACATGGGAAGGAGAAATCAAGATACGATTTCTGCTTACCATTATCCACCGATAATGTGGAGTGGAGAAAATCAGTGAGGGGGTACTTCAAGAAGGGGCCATTACACAGTGTCTATTTTCGAACACCCTGTCCATAAATGGGCTATGTCCATTGATCCTCTTTTTACTTTAAGTTACATAGCTAGCTCGCTCGTCGATAATTTCTCCATACCACTGTGGGATCATCCCACGTTGGTAATAATACAACCAAAGTTATATGGCGTCAATCCGTGTCGTGTACGGGCTCGTCCATTTATGGACAGGTAGTTCGAAAATAGACACTGTGTAATGGTCCTTTCTTGAAGTACTCCATCACTAACTTTGGTTTTCTCCACTCCACATTATCGGTGGATAATGTTAAGGAGAAATCGTATCTTGATTTCTTCTTCCCATGTTTACCGAAGAAAGGGGTGGGAAACTGGCATGTCAGATTTCACACCACGGCGATGTTCTCGGCTTCCGTAATGGTCCTTGCATACCGGGTTAGAAACCTATCCGTGTAAACGGAATCGCAATTCTCAACTAGAAATCCTGAACTTGCAGGCAAGTACATCGAAGCCCATGACTGTTGAAACTGTTGGCAGAGAAATACCAACAATGTCACACAGCAAACAGAATTAACCATACAGTACGTAGCTCTAACTGACAAAAGCTACAATTAAACCGTATGACTAGTCTACATTGCATTCCTAACGTTAGGACTGTCAAAAATGCACATGAACTGAACAATTTACAGTAAGCCTATAGGCTAAACAATTAGTAGGCTACTATACTTCTACGCTGTAGTACCATGGATGATTATAGCGTTCCATTAACTTGGAGAAACTACGAAGCCTGACTCCCAATTAACGGTTTGCGAGCCACAGATGGTTTGTTTACTATAAGCCTAATGTTATAAGTTACATTAGCGCTCCTATTACTCCAACGGGGCAAAAACGGACACTATCGTTACTGTAACAAAGCAAACTAACACGAAGTTAAAAGAACGAGAAACTTAAAATTACCTTTGGCTAATGTTATTGACTGTAGATTGGGCTATATACTACTAGTACCTAAGCTTATTAGGTAGGACCAGTGTTGCCACGTCACTCAGACTAATTCCCGCCCAATTTTTCTTAAAAACCCGTCCAAAACCGCCCACATTTCGCAAAGACCGCACAAAACCGCATAAACGTAAGATTATTGTAAAACGTCCATCCTGTGCACCCTCAACATAATTTGGCTGTTATTTTACGGTATATACGTAATTATAACTATTGGTGGTTACGTTCCAACTACGGAGATGCTATTCACTGAAAGTGTTGTAGTGATTGCAGTCGATCGGAAAATAGGCCCTAATAGACGAGGTGGCAAATTGGATTTTGCTGTACCATAGACCCTTTTCCTGCAAACAGCAATTACAAAGGATTGTGGGATAGAATTTTGTACACATTCTTTTTGGCCACAGTAAAATGCCATTAACATTAACAACGCGCACCAAAAACTCTATCGTCCACAATCCTTTGCAATTGCTATTTGGAAAAAGGTCCATGTAGTGATCAAGTCCACGGATATTTCCGTACCGATACGAAGTTTTCAAGTAACTGTTATCTTGTCTTCCACGATTTGTCATACTGCCCAATCTTTTCGGTCCAATTTAAGGAGAAAATAACTTCAAAAAGAACCACTTCCTCCAAAGGAATATCTCTTTCACCAGTGATTGATGTCTAGAGAACCATCATTTTAAAGTCGAAAATTGTGCGTGATTACAAAAGATTATCTGTGTTGCACATGTAGTCTCTGTTATGGTACCCTTTCCTTCCCAGCATGCATTGTGTATCGCACTTTCCCAACCCTCTTATTCGACTCGTCTCAGGATCTGCAGGTAGCGTTATCAACGGTTGTGCAGTCATTACAGGGATATCCCAAAATATTGTGATGACAAATGCCCTTTGTAGATTTAGGTATCCCTTTTAATACTTCCAACCTTCCAAAGATAATATCGTTAAAACAAACTAAGCAATAACATGAACTCAACGCAATAACACACTTAATCATGAACTTTTAATAATACAGTAGGCTATAGAAAATGTTTTAACGCCTTTTTTAATGCCTTAAAATGAACTCTTTGATCACGCCGTGTTTGAGTATCTCGAAGTTAGCGAACAGAAGCGTTATAGTTCGAGCGCGCACTTTTCACTGGATGTTTCACAATACTTCATGAACTCTTTAGAAGGCGTTTCTTTTACGAGAAAGTGGTAGTAATGAGATTGCTAGAAATGTCAGTGTATACCGCAAAATAACCCCCAAAGCCAAACAAGCCCAAAAATCCGCAACCCGCCTGAGCTTTAAAAAACCCGCCTGAGTAGTAAAAAACCGCCCAATTGGGCGTAAAAACCGCCCACGTGGCAACACTGGGTAGGACACATGTACATTTCTTGTTTGTATGTTGCCAGGTACACGTACGGTATACACACCGCGTTGCACTTGCACATCGCCTTGCCTGGGCATGTCACGTACATGTATAGAAAACTTCTGTTATGTGTTACATGTGTAAGTTTACGTATATGTATCCGTAGTACACTTGGTAAACGTTAATGAGTTTCCAACGGACGTAGGGACTAGAAAAATGCACTTCTTAGTTGATCGTTGATGTTTAAAAGTATTGAAAACATGTTTGAATATTATTTTACGATCATTATAATTATTAACCACTCGATCATATTAAATTACACAATCTATTAAGTATTTTCGGTTAAATGGTTGGAATTTAGTAAGCAGCATGCGTTTCGTATGCGTACCTGTTCCTATGCCGATACGTCCATGTTGAACGTGTATACTTCATGACGGATGGATTTTGAAAAAATTGCCATACGTGTTTACTTCATGACGGATGGATTTTGAAAATTTTGCCATTTCGCGTGCGTAGCTGTTCGCTGTGCCAATACGTTAATGTTGAACTTGTGTGCACGAGAAAGTATACCGAGCCGGATAAGCAGTCGAAAAAGTCGTGTCCACGAAAGCAATCCCTACAATCGAAGCTGTGGGCTTCGATTAATTAAGTTGTCAGCTTGCTTCATGTGAACTCATTTCAAATAGGTGTCACGTTACTACTGCTGTTCGTAGGAAAGCGTTAAATGGAATTATCTCGTTATTATATTGTATAGGATAGCAAATTACTCAAGTTTCCAAATCGCCTGTTGCAACCCCTCCCGTTCTTCACCAACTATATCACCATCCTCACCAAATTCACAGACGGTTACTATAGTGAAATATTCACAAGAAAATATTTTATTACCATTTGAAATTACACCTTGTGGATGCAGGATTTTCCCTAGAAATGATCCAGAATGGCCACAAAAGCCATCAAGGTCCCTAGCCTCCGGCTTCCCGCTTATCGAGTTGGAGGTTAAAGGCTTCGCTGGTCACACCTAACAAAGATGCAGCCTCCAATGAAAATTGCTTCCCTGGCATTTTTACTGCGGACGTCCATGGCCGTGTCTCTGTAAGAATTACCTATATCAACATTTCATTGATTTTGGAAAGTATTATATACCCTCTAACCCTCAAACTTTGGTCGTCCTTTTATTTTTCACAGTAATAAAAAGTTGAGGGGTCCCTTGTCCCAGATCATTGACAAAAATGAAACATAAAGGAAAGAAGAGGTGGCTGGGGAAGTAAGGAAAATCTTTCATGTAATGGATAATGTTGTATTTAAAAAATAAAAAAAATCAAAAGGCTACAATAAAATGTCTTAATATTTTTCGGCGCGATCGCAAGCATCCGTTTTAAATATTGTTTGGTGGTTACTTCCTGCAGAACACCTTGTGTGTTCCATAGTTTTGTTCAGTCTCTTCCATTATCAGTGTAACTACCGTACCCAAAAACCAAACCCTCTTCATCATAAAATGACCTATTATTCTAAATATACTAATTCTTAAAATGGTAAAAAAGTGATTTTTGTGATCTGTTTAGTGCACATCCGGTGAGTTATAAAAAAGCCAAATGCTTTTAGTATTCTAGCCAAATTCTAATGGTTTTAATCCTTTAAATACATCAGGACTTTAGGGGGCTTTTTCCCTGGACCACCACCGGGGTGTTGCTCCTGGACCACCAGGAGCCCTACTGCGTAGGCCCCTGGAGTTCCTGCGGCGCCTTAGGCGTCGTCTGGTAATCCACCCAGGTTTGCCCCCCTTACTTTCAGACATCAACTCCCGCCCTGGTGGTCACTGTAGTTAATCATTTGGTCTGTTGCGTAACTTTGTGTCAGGGTGCCAGGCAGCCAGGGGGCAAGAATTGGTTGGGTGCCTAACAATGACGAATTGACATGTGCGCATGCTGCAGCAGAGCGAATTAAGCTGGGGATAACAGATGGCCTATGTGTCATGTGGCTATCCTAACGTAAAAATACGGCCTAAAAAAAAATTACCCAAAATGAAAAAATCTAAGCCAATTTTTACTTGTCACATCTGCCATATACCAAATGAAATTACTTGGCATATCCATGACTTTTTACATATGTGCTACCCTTTGAAAATGATTCAGGGCTGTCAACTTTTAGTGACTGGTGAAAGTGAGATTCGCTGGGAGACTACTGACGCAGAACGCGACCATCGGCTCGCGCGAAGCGTCCCGCCAATGGGAGTTTTTGCCAAAAATACCCTTAGATAGCAGGAAATGGCACTTTTCGTGCCTCATTACTGCATGCCAAGAATTGCCAGTTTTCAGATGTTTCATGTTCCTGGAAATTTTTTATGGAGACATGATCAGTTGGAGAAGTTACCTTCATAGCAGGTGTCGAATATGTACTCCTTTCGGCGTACATACTCTAACAGTGCAGCTAATATAGGTGCAGGAGTAATGCGCGTCCGCCGGGAGGGCAATTGGAGAAGGAACTCAGGTAGCGTGACAGCTGGCGTTTTACCGACACCCGGCATACCGTTTGCATCATGGGTGGAATTTTTTACACTATGTTGAGACATTGCGTGAGAAACTAATAATACATCGTGAGATCGTGAGATTGCGCTGAAATGCGTGACTCTCACGCTGAATGCGTGAGAGTTGACAGCCCTAAAAATGAGTCTCAGCTTCTCCATCTTTGCGGGTCTACATTTTTCTTTGTTATGAAGTGATTGAAGTCAGCTTGAATGTTGTATACCAGGTAGAAGTTAGAACGCAAATTATAACTCCCTCGTTTAACTGCTTTGGCTTGTTATATTGAGAGTGCTCAACCTATTTCCAAAATGAACATTCAGTCCAAAGCGGATATTTCGATACCCAGTACATGAGGTACTGGTCTCGTTAAAACTCAGTACTAAAAACCTCTTTCCCCTACTCTATTTCACCAATTGCCTCAAGACTGAACGTTTCCATTGTCCAGATCATAACATGTGATACAGCTTGTTGGAAAGAGATAATTAATTGGCTCGGCGATGGAGATAGCCTCGGGCGTTAGAAAGTGACATATAATCCTACCCCACGAAAGTCCAATTTTTGTGAGGTCGGAAATCTAACATTTTTAACGGGTGCAATACGGCATGACTAATAGATATTAAAAGCTATGATCAGACAGTTTGATGTCTTCTCAAGACTTCGATAGACATGGTCAAAAGTGTAATCCTACGCCAGGCACAGGTGGGGGAAGGTTTCCACTTACGAGAGAGTCTATTGCAAACAAAGTATCATCGTGGGTGCTAAACTCGCCGGGTGCCCCCCTAGCCCGGGTGCCCGGGGGTTCGCCCCATCAGAGCGAATAGGAGTTAACACCAATTCTTTTGGTAGATTTTCACTCTTTTTTATTAAGAGATACGGATTGTGGCATAAAGACTTGATGTCCGTCATTGTTGGCCACAGTAAAATGCCATTGACAAATCCGACGAATACCAAAACTCTGTCCCATAATCCTTTGTAATTGCTATTTAGAAAAGGGTCTATGGAACGGGTAATTACCGCACCCAGTGGATAAAGCTGTATAATACAATGAATGAATGATTGACGGTAAATATGTCGAACAAGCAAATAGAAAATATATGTACCAAACATTGTCTTTACAAATTCAAGCATCATTCACCTTCCTACCCCCCCCCCCCACCGGTCTCTCTCTCCTCTTTCCATACACTGACATTTGGACCCATCCTTCACATTTCAATTTAACAAACGTAGTTACAGTGCATTTGCCGTTTTAAGCTTCTCGACTTAAGATTGCCGTAAGGGTTTACTTTGTTTAGCTGGAACCCAAACAATCACCCACAATCTCCCGAACAGTTATCTGGAAATTTTATTCACCCTCATTTTAACAGCTTAAGATCAGAGTCATAAGAAAGTGTTTATCTTACTGAAATGTCCTAGATGGACTTTCTGTAAAATAATGGAGGCCCGAAACAGTGAAACCCTAAACGACGCCTCTCCTTACAAATGGCGAATTAATGGAGTCCTCTTCAACATCTGTAACGAAAGTATTGGAGCCCATTGTTATCACGATGTATGTTTGTTTAAACATATTAGCCATCTGACGAAGTCTGACACCAACTGTAAATAATTTTCGTTTAATGGGTAGAGGTGGATGAAGAAGCCCCATGCATATACTGAAGGATATTGTCCTTCCCTCTTAAAGTAAGAGCAACCTTAATACAGTTACCAATAGTATATACAGTCCTCCATGAAATGAGTTAAAGGCTAAAAATCTGCCGACCATTCGGACGCAAATTATGAGATATCGAATCGGCAAGGATGTGATCCATAAAGCATAGGAAAGGTATTCACGTAAAGCAAATTAAAAGAAAAGGTACAGTCGAAAGGCTACTGAGGTTTGGCGCTAAACAGTTAACTTCAAGTTCCTGGATTTTAGCATTTCCTAGAGTACTTTTCGACCATGTAAGAGACAGTTTACACAGTTATGACACTTTTGGATGAAAAACTTTAAACTATTGGACGCACTTTTACGTCAATTATACATCAACCTTCTTTCTCGACAAGAGACAGCTGTGTCAAAATACTGTGGAGGACTTAATTATTTTCAAAGAAAATGTTATTTTCAACGTCATGCCTTTACGATGACCTAGTAATGCGGTGGAAGATGTTTGAATTTTGACGTCGATGGACCCGAAATAATTCGCTGAAAAACTCTAAATTTATCTGATTGTCCCGTGGTCTAATTCGCTACAGTGGCTCTCCGGACATGACCTTGCCACAACAAAAATGGAAAATACTGCCACTCAATTATTCATGGCTTTGCAAATCGGACCGTAAACGTGTAAACGTAATCATAAAATTCGACATAATATTCATTAGCTTTCTCACACAATAAATTGTTTACCTTCGGGCTGACTCAATTTGTACTATTCGGAGTAAAACTTCGGAATGAGATATACACAAGGGACTTCTAAATGTAATAATTTTGTGGAAACTGAAAAAATCCAAATAAAAAATAAAAAACTAAAGGACGTAAAACTCTCGGGTATACTGACGCTTCAGGCAAAGATGGTTACGTCAATTGACGTAGAATTGTGGGTTTCAGTCAGTTTGAGGTCAAAAAGTCGTCCATTCAGAAAATAGAAAATTGGGAATAATGGGATGATAGAAACAAATATGAAGAGATTGTTATTATTCCGAAGAGCTACCTTGAAGGCGTGTGGTCCAGGGCCCCTGGGGGTCCTTGGGCTATGCTCCGGTGGGCAAAGCCCCCTGGAACTCTAAGGTATTTAGAAAATTAAAATCATTAGAATGAAGCTTTTTTCTTTTTCCTTTTTTTTTTTTTTTTTTGCTTTTTTGAATCTCAATGCGATGTGTACTAAACATATCACAAAAATTACATTTCACGTGTACGTTGCTAAGAACGTCCGCGTACTCTCAATGGTCTATGTGCGTGACTTCAAATTGAAGGGTGCGTACTTATGTAAAAATGTAAGCTTTCTTTAAAATCTCGAATAGTCTTGGGACTAGCTGTACAGAGGAGCTTGTTATCAGGGTCGTAGCCTGCGAGAGGGGACAGGGGGAAGGTTCCCTTTGCGATTCCCAACCCTAAATGAAAGCTTGGTAGCATATTTATAAAGTATGCGGAAAATGTTGAAAATTTAATTGTCGCTTTAATGATTTTAATGATCTAAGAGCCCGGGAAATTCAGTTGCATACAAGGACTTCTCTCCCCCCCCCCCCCTTTTTGCCTTGGATATCTCCGAACCTCGCTGTAGCTGCGCTATGTGCTTCACTTGTTCTGGCGATACGAATGAGCATTTTCCATTAGTACTGGATATGCCCATTTCTAGTTACGAATGTTGCTGCACTAACTGTAACTATACGGTAATGTATAGAACACATCACCTGACACCCAGTGAATGCTATTTACTAGGCTTATTCTTCCTGTTAACGCATACCACAGTATGCTTTTACAAAATAGGCTAATCCAAATTACTTTAGTTCAATGATACTTTATCCATAATCGTAGGAAACGAGGGCTGCGGGGCTGGTCGGGTGGAAGTATGCTTCCGCCCCCACAATCCAAGGACTAAATCCGTTACTTGTTTCCTCTGTAAAAATGTAAAAAAATGGCAGTAATTTTCCTTAAAATTTGCTCAATATGTTGCACCAAATTGCACCTAAGCGCCCTCTAATTTTCATAATTTTTTTTCCAAAGGGGAGGGGGAACCCCATCCTTCCGCCTGGACGGCGGTCCGAAAAAACTTTCACCCTCCAGTCTCGAACAGCTTCCTACGCCCTTGCTTAAATCAAAGAACTTGTAAAGTAACTTCAAGTCCTGTTTCCCTTACAAAGTGTTATTACTGACTACCTTTCTCGTATTTACCCTTTTCCCTTGAAGTCTTAAATTTTAAGCGTGCATGAAATCTGAGAATAACGTTTAGATGCAGGTTACAAGGCCTAGAGTTTTCCGCGCAATGTGGGAAGCATATTTGACAAAAATTTTCTCGACATGCCTACTCGACGAGACAAAGAATGGTGGCCTTAAAGCCATACGCCATGGAACAACTGAAGACAATCACTAAATAATAATTTCTAAAAATTTAATGAGCCTGTTCAAAGATATAAGTTCAATTTTGCCAGATAGCACTATTTGGAATCTAAGCCATCATACAGGTAAAATTCTCTCAAAGTAGGCAACTAGGAGACATCCTGCCAGAAAAACAAAAACCGAACTGAATTCACTCAATGGCGATTGTGTTTAATCATGTAATCAGTTCAAAGGTTTAACAAAACATCCAAACATTCTCGCATACAAAAAATTTCTCAAAGGGTGAGGGTGTCACCCTCTCCCCTATGATAATATTCCTTCCCTCCAACCCAGCCAAGAGAGAAGAAATGTTCACTACACAATCTAACAAGATTTTTTTTTGCCCGAGTGTCACCCGTTGAATAATGTATGATGTCTGTCCTTTTCAGGCCGGTTTATAGAAAGAACCCCGTATGACAGACCCATGATCAGAATCGGAAATTTGTGTGAAAAAGTGGGGACGGGGGGAGGGGGGGATAAAGGGCCCTTGAGGCAAAAGTTAATGTGTGAAAATGTAAAAGTCAATGGGAGAATTTCCAAAAAGTGTGTGTGTGTGTGTGGGATATATCTCCCATCCTTTTCAAACTGCCCCCCCCCCCTTCAGCTAGGGGCTGGATCCGCCCTTGCCCATCCTCCCAGGGATCTCCGCCTATGCCCATGATGTAGAGGTCTAAAGATTGACAGATTGTGTTCAGTTAAGTCTATGTATCCCTTAAAGGGTACGAAGTTCCTTTAGGAAGCAGAAATCCTTTGTGGTTAGAGTTTGGGTTTCGTTCTTCGGCACCGAACTGAATGAACGTTAGAGAAAGAGGATATCGCATCTCGGACTTTGGCAACTGTCATACAAATAGCATCTAAACTTTTCAGCCAGTCTAGAAAGGATAAGCCATTACATAACTGACCTATGATGAAATGGTCCGAGGGCCGAGCGGTTGATCCCTGGCACACGTTCAGTCTGGTGTCCCGTCTGGGACGAACACCTCCATTTGAGAATTGTTTGGTTTTCGCTTTTCGGCTTCGGTTGTTGAGATTGTAGAAAGAAAAAAAGATGCCGTTCTTAGTAAAGAAAATATGACTAACAAGAAAACTTTGCAACGTCAAGACCTAAAGGTGAATACATATGCCACACTCTAAAGGAACTTTTGTAGTACTCTCATCTTTATTGACAAAAGGTGCCAATAACAGAACCGGTCTCCTTCATTGTAATTGGTAATTTGTGTTTTTTTTTTTCAAGATTCGATGAAGAAAACGAATCTGAAAATAATTTACATTGAAATCAATGAGAGTGTAAAATAATACAGCATCAGATAAAAGTCAGTTCCCTGTCATCACCAGGGTTGGTACCAGGTGGGGAAAGGAATGCCCCCGCCCATCGGAGAACTACACTCGGGGAATGTTTGCAATTTGGATTAGTGGTAAAAGTAAGTACTGCAGTATGTGATTTCCATAAGAACCCCAAAGTTTTGACGCGCTTCGCGTGTTGCACAATTCCGTTTTGGCATCTTCTTCCATAGTTTCGATCCAACTATATAACGTGATATTTACAGGGCTGTAACACCCGAGTTCGGACTCGGACTCAATTCCGGACTCGAGTCCGGTTTTTCCTGGAATCGGAATTGGCCCGGAATGGGAGGTCCTGGAATCGGAATTGGCCCGGAATGGGCTGCAACTGGACTCGGAGTCGAGTCCAGCCGAGTCCACTTAAATGAAAATTTGATGCCTCCCTAGCATATTAGCTCATATTTACCACTGGGCTATCAGCCTATTGTCTGGGAAAAGGAAAAGTGCCCCTGGGATGTTTGCAACATTGGGGGCATGGGAGTTGTTTATCGAGAATCAGCTGGGGTTGAGACTTATTCAGGTTGGAATTCTGTAAGTGGGATAAGGGCTTTTTCTTGGGGAAAGGATTTGCTAAGTCCTCCTTGGGTACCAGGCTAGCCAGGGGTAGATGGGGAAATCAATTGGTCTGGTCCGGTAATAATGTAATGCAAGCCTCCCATCCCCACGACCCCCACCCTCACCCTCTCTCTAGGTCGAGAAATTAATCCCTATATAATTCGTCCTTCTCTTGTATTTGCCGCATGGTATTAGAAACGGCTCGAGGAGGGACGTTTGAATATCCAAACAGGCAACAACAACGCCCTTGACCTGAGACGGGTAAGAAACAGAATATAAAATGAGCCGAAATTAAATTTAAAATTGAAATGTCCCATTTTTTATGTCTTCTCTTCTCTTCTTTGCATTCTCCTCTTTCCTTTTCTTATCTATTTTATTGCTAATATGAAACACCACCTGACGCCAAGATAGTGTGATGTCCACATTTCTCCAATTTTGAAGAACATCACCTTTTAACGTTTAAAGGGAGAATACAGTCTCCCCAAAAAAGAATTGTATAGTAGACTATCCTATTTCCTGAATGGCTCTTGAGAATCATGTGACAGTATTTTTCTCACTCAGTTGTAAAATTTACAAGGAGCAACGGCTTGATTTACCTTGAATATGCAATATTTATGTTCTAAAATATCATGAAAGATACGTGAAGCGAAATAAGGAGAAATTTGTGACATTTAGCAATTGTTTCAAAATATGTTTGGGGCGACTGCTTCTGACCTTTAAGTCCCTGCTTTAAGTATATCTTTGAGTGTGTCCTTATTATAGCAATGATCTGCCAACTTATATATAATGGACATATAATTTCCAGGACTCTCTACTGTATGTTACGGAAAATTGCGTTTGTTCATGGAAAATTTTCATATTTTTAAAACCAATATTTCTAGATACAGAATGATAGATAGAAGCTACAAATAAGGCAGTACAGCGGGGGCGTAGCTAGGATGAAATTTTTAGGGGGTGCTAGGTATCAAATGGGGGGTCACGGCATCGATCGCCGTCCTTAATTCTTACACATTTTATTAGGACACGCACAATTTTTGGAGGTGCCTGGCAAACATCTGGGGGCACAGCGCCCACCCCCGGTAGCTACGCGCCTGCAGTAGCTTTCCTTCCACTGTAAGGTTTTCACAGAAAGAAATTCGCTTAGGCTATTTGTTGCTCCAGAATAATTTGTTGGCACAAACTTTCAAAACTTCAGATGGTGCAACATCGGTAACTCTTGTAATGCATAACATTTTGAGGAAAGTAGGGTATCGTTTGAGTTGATTGGTGAGACTGAATGGTTTAATAATGATCATACTGCTATTTTCGTTGTATGCCAGGTTGGTGCATTTTAAATGCTATATTTGAATGACACACTGGTTGCACATGCCTTCAGCTTAGTGAATGCAACAGAACAGGATAAAGGAATATCCTGCTCTTTGGTGAATGCTGTTTGAATTATGCAATCAGGAGACGGAGTGGATACGATACAGTTCATGTTACTGCCGATAAATCCGCCGCCCCATTTTAATCTAAAGTGTTTGATCCTTTTGTATCTGCCCACTAATTATATGCCGTTGAATGAGCTGCATCAATTAAGAATTCCAGTTGCCACAAACTTAATATATACAGGGGTGATGAGTGTCATTCTTCACTTCTTATAGTGCGTGTGACATTGTCTTTTCATTTCTAAATTGTTACATTCATGCAGAGTAATTCCTCGGTTTGCCTTAAACATCCAATACTTATGTCCAGAAACTTCCTGAATACTCAGTGCACTTAATTGTAGGAGAAGTACCGAAAGCAAATTGGTTAGGTTTAGCTCAGTTTTCAAAACTATTTAAGGTTGGGGAGACTGCATATTCCGTTCAACGGACGAAAACAGTTAAATCGCTTCCTATTACAAAGTTCCGTATATCCTTTACCTACCGGAATGAGCCTTGTTAATGAATTTGTAAGGTGCAATGAACTCAAAGGATTACACGTATATAGCCAGGCCTTCACCTTTACAATACTAGAGTTATAAAGGTTACTAATTTGAAAATTTGGGCCAAAAAAATCATTTATGAACTACAAAGATGCGATTTTCTTCCCTCAATGAGAGACACTTTTCTTGAAAAAAAAAGTGAACCAGCCAAATCATTTTAAGTATTTGTGCCACAAATTCACTAGCCCGTTTAAGTGGTACAATTTCAGTCCTTCGGACTTAGACTGAAGATTTTGAAGAATTTTGCTCCCTTACTAATGAGATCCTTACATTTTGCCCTTCCATAAAATTATTCACCCTCTTCATCAACTGTCCCACTGGAAAATGTGAATCTTCAGGACAGGCAAAACTTCGCGGCTAATTGAAAATTTTTAAAGTTGTGTACGAGGGCAGAAATGAAAAGGACGAATTTCGTCGGAGAAGACTTTGGAAAAGTCCACTCTAGACTCAGGATGAAGTTACCGGCCATCCCCTTTAAGTACTCTTTATTCTACCTTAGCTTTTAATAAGGTTTTTTTTTATGATGTGAAAGGCAGAAGAAGACAAAAATGATGATGGTGAGAATGGCAAAACATGGCTCTTTTTTATGTTTTCATTTTTCTTTATCAAACGTTCGATGAGAATATACTTCAGCAAAAACATTAGAAAGATTAATCTTAATGTATAAAAATTGTGGCATTTAATGTTATCTAAAATTTAGTTACAGATAAGCCCCGTGTAGCAGAGTACTTTACTGCCTTGTGTAGCTTTAATATTGAGGGCACACTTTCATTTTTGAAGTAGAGTTAAGTTTTAAAGCAATACTAAACATGATGACTCCCAAACTATTACCATGAAAACCTACACACAAACTGGAGAGTGTAACTGAGTCCATGATGTAGTTACAGTATCTTTCTTTAGGGATGGGGAAGGATTTATAAATTTCTTCATAACAGACCTGCCACCTCTCAGGGTTTCACACTACATTAAAATTATTCAAACAAGTATACAAACACTAAACATGTAAATCACACAGCACATGACAGCTCTTCAATTTCACTATTACTCATAAAGCAGGGTTGTAAGTTAACACATACTAGAGAAGAATATCTTGAGCTAAATCACACATGTGAGCTGTTTCAATGTTCTCTACAAGTGTGACA
The DNA here is from genome assembly GCA_029531755.1 of Holothuria leucospilota. Taxonomy (NCBI): domain Eukaryota; kingdom Metazoa; phylum Echinodermata; class Holothuroidea; order Aspidochirotida; family Holothuriidae; genus Holothuria; species Holothuria leucospilota. The sequence continues at coordinate 19,080,232 of CM055982.1, read as the reverse complement.
ATTTGTGTAACTTGCAAGATGGAGGGGTGACAGCCACCCCCCCCCCCCAATAGAGAGCTCCGACCCTATCCTCCCAAGTAATTTTGGAAGACAAATGAGAGGGCATTATTTTAAAAATAGAGAGTGCACAGTCAGCCTCTCCCCTTACTCCCCCCTTTCCCCCACCCCCATCCCCATCTGTTATATGCCCAGTGAAGGAAAAAACTCATCATGGTACAAAGCAGAACAAATTTCACATCTCCTGGTTTGCAATTCTGCAGTTAGAGTGAAGAACCTATCCGAACTATCTGCAGATGATAAAGAAAATAGGCTTGCAAATGTGTAGTTTGCCTTTTTAGTGACAAAGTGCCTTTCACAGAAATTTTCAGGGATAAAATGGGGACTTCAAAGGTCATACCACTATCAGTACAAATACTCAGCAATACATTTGCTGCAGATGCTCTGAGCTTTAAAACAGAGACAAAAAGTGACTCTGACTCCATTCCCCCCCTTCCTTCTGCTCCCTGACAATAACGAGAGTGGCTACAGGTACATGCCTAAAGCTGGTTTATGTAAAAACACTGTCCATCGATGAAAGTAAAGAACAGTCCACTGTATCTACTTTAATATGCAACTAATATTTAACTAATACAGATAACCTACACTGCAATGCAAAAAGTGGCATAAAGTTAAACATGTTAAGCTTTTGTTTTAAATGAGAAAATGTTATTCTTAATCTCCAAAAGACTTATCTAGATTCGTATCCATTACCTATCATACTAAAGCTTAGACTGTAATTCAATGTCCACCATTTCCAGTAGTCCTGTGAGTTCCACAATGATAGACTTTATACTGTACCTCAAGACACCCTGAGAAGTGTTATATTTGAAGCACTACCCCAAATGAACCTCTCTTCACACTTTGCCTCCCTGCCTCTCTACCTCCCCCAAGAAATCAGGGGCTGAAAGATAATAGCTAGTCTTACTTGTTCCCTCATCCCACTCTTGACTATACACCTCTGTCAAGTACCAACCCCCAGGGAGCAAATTTTGGTAATACCACTAGGCAGCAGACATAAGTGTACAAGGCTGGGGGGGGGGGGGGGGGGGGGGCATATGCCCGCGCGATTCGGGCAAAAATATTGGATCCATTTGGGCAAATGAGACAACCAAGAAAAAACATGCCCTTTTGCAACCGAGACAACGGTATCAAAATTCCGGCAACTTGGTCCAAAATTCTAAATTCTGGCAAAAATGATCCCTGACCCCCACCCCCAGAAATACTGACCCCCGTATGCCTATGGCAGCAGAGATCAAACAAACTTTCAAACAACCCCTTACCTAACAACTGTTCATTATCTTTGTTTTAGATTCATAATTCTATAAATTCAGCATTCACCATTTACCATTATACCCTCAATTTCCAGGTCCTCCAAACAAACTTTCCTCTACAGTTCATTTCAATTTGTGAATGCAGGGTTCACCCTGGATGTAACCCTTCCCTTAAGGGAGGTCACCAATGAATGCAATATTCCTACAAATTCTGGAACAGTACTCTGATGTGAAATAGCCTGACAAATTATTTTCATAACATTCAACAAACTAGGGTCTTTTTCCATCATAATAGGAAGTACGGTCACTTTAATTCAGAAACCAAGCCACAAAACCAAGGACGAACTTTGAGTGCAATGGACATCTCTGGGATTCCACCAACTGTGAGCCTCAAAATGTAGTCCTTCATTCATTTCCCTCATGGAAACATCACAATTGACTTTAAGTCACCACAGTTTCTTCATAGTACAGTGGACATAATAGCTCATACAGTGTGACCTTTTCTACAGTACTGCTGCAAATGAACCCTCAGGTCAAAGGTTATGACCCAATCAGGAGGCTGCCATGTTTTCATCCTCTGCCTCCTCTTGAAGAGACTGGTAAAAATCTCTGACCTTCACTTTTTGAGGTAGAATATCTGCAATGAGAAAAAATAGCAAAAATACAAATTTTAATCGAAAAGTTTTCACTTTTTTGTAATTGGCATGCATGCTATACTCAATCCACACAAACAGATTAGAATTAATACCCCATCACCTCCTCAATCATGACCAAACCCCCCACTGCACTTCACCACCTACCCTTTGAATATTTTTTTCCCAGAATTACTTTTCAGAGATCTATACAACATTTGCAACAGTTTTCTGACCACACTTTTACTGTGCATGAATGTACAGTAGGCCAGCTTTTCATACCCACATTAACCTTTTTGTTGACTGTCCACATACTGGAGTGATTTATCAATTTTGGTTTTAAAACTGCAAAACAAAACTTGTTCTCTCAGATGAAACTTTCCTGTTTTTCTTCATTTTACGATAGGCAGGTTTGATAGTAAAAACTTACTGTACTGTACAATGCATCAGCTTTATTGTGCTGTATCAAAACTCCCATTCCCCCCATTGCCACCATACCGTATGCAGGTACCTGCTTGTAGTGATTATTTTTCTTTCTACAATACAACATAACTCCATGCTTTCAACATTTCACTTAAAAGTTCATGGAGATAAAATATTTTGGATCATTTCCTGTACATATTTCCAGGCCAATTGCTTATCCCTCAACTAATGTTTAAACCATACATGTACAGAAATAAGATTGATTTAGTATTCTGTAGATGCAGGGCTGAAATTTAATAGTCATCCGATTGTCTGTGACCCATAAAATTTGCACCAAGGACAACCAATTTGTCTCTTTGAGCTTGTCTGATGGATGAGTAGATTTTATTTGCAATAACAGAACAGTCTCAACAACAAGCAAGAAAGCATACAAAAAATCATGTCAAGGAGTTGGTATTTAGACAATGTTTTGGCCTATTATTCATCACCAAAACATAAAAATAGCAGAACAAAACATTTTGGTACTAAATTAGAACATGGGGTGGGGGGGGGGGGCATTTAATAGAAATTTTGGGTAAGAATGCTTCTTTTGGACGACCAAGAAACATTTTGGACAAGCAAAATCTTGTTTCAGGTTTTCCAAAGGTCACCCTGAAAATTTCCAAGTAAAATCAGGCCTGAGGTGGTCTACGTCATGGGTACAGCAAAGTGCCAGGAATCCTGCCTGGAATGCAATGTACTGCTGTAATGTTTATTGGGTTTACTTATTAGAATTAGAAACTTGGGTCATGTAATACTCCAAGCAAATATATTATGGCTACATATTCCATCTTGTACTTGAAAGCACAAACAAATATAGGCTACAAATACATAAGAAATCCATCAGTGCACAGGGATTTACAGAATAGGATAGTAGTAACAAGAAAGAAAGCTCTAGGCAAACATTATGAAACTTTTCCCCCTTTTTTTTTGGTCCTCTCCGAAACTGTGGTAAGGATTCTTCCAACCAGACTTCCTGTTTAACACCTTCAAGCATCTTCTCCTGATAAGCTAGTAATTCTTATTTGCACAGATAAAGGGAACTGCTTTCCACTTGCACAACTGTGTGTGTGAGGGTGTGTGTGTGTGTGTGTGTGGGTGGGTGGGTGTATTAAACCCTAAGATGGACACAGAAGCCATTGTACTCTTCAATGATTAGCTGAAGTGAACGTTTATTGAGATAACCCTTCAGGGAGAGATAAAATTGATAGGTAAAGGAACAAAGTTTTTGGTCACTTTTAGTGAAGGAAAATTTTCGCTGGTCTATGACCATACTGTTACTGTGTACATGTATATCAACCAGCATATCCCATGCATTGTGTAACGTCACAGGCACACTTTACTTCCACCTTCCTTACCACATTCAGAAAAAAGAAAAAGAAAAACAAACAAACAAAAAACACACAAAACAGGGGCAATGACATCACCTGCTTGATGAAATCAACTTGAAGGCACATTTACCAAGTCCTATACTTGAAGAAAAACATAAAAGAACTTTGCTTACCTGCTGCTGCACATTACCCACAAACTAGCTAGCGCTGTACCATATGTTCCTGACCACCGACTCGCGGTGGTCTAAAAGATGACACTGCACATTGCATGTATTGCAGTGCATGTAGTTTACTACTGATCAAGCTACACCCTGTGAAGCACAATGTTTATTTTGATGTTTCTCACCAAACTATAAACCGGTTTGATATGTACAGTACAGTAGTCATGACACACATGGTTTACAACAAGTGAGAAAATACTACAATAATACAATAATGCAAAGTAACAATTGAGCTACAGTGCTGATTGAGCAGGCCGCCTAATTTTCTTTCCCACGAGGTTATGGGCAAATTTAATTTTCAAAATTTTTTTAAATTTGTTTCAAAATCATGGTTAGGGGTATATTTAGGGTTAGGGTTATGTGGCCAAGGGTTATTTGGCTTGTTCTTTCATAATCCGGTGTCAGAATTACAATAAAAGGGTCGGAAAGCTGTCATTTTGGAACTACGGGTGTGGCCTATTTTCAAGAAGCTGATTGGTCCATCGGCATGATTTGCCCATAACCTCGTGGGAAAAAAAATTACGCTAGCAGGCCGTGTACTTACGTAACTGTTCCAGTTTTACTTTAAGCTGTGGGCTGTGTAGCCTACATATTTTCTCTTTAAGAGAATATGATTTTACTACCTGTATTCAACCAAATGCATAGAAAGTGGAAACTTATGCCCCCAGTTTGCTTTGGTAGTAGCCTAACATGATCAACTGTGATATCTTTTTCTTACACTTTTTACCTTTTTTTTTTTCTTTCTTACAAATCGCCATTTTCTGCTTTCTACTCTTAATTTTCCAGAATTATGCTTTTTCGCAGAATTCCTGCGAAGCAGAAAATTCTTGACACTAATCTACCTGGACATCACCTGTACCCTGGGGCTATTAATTCATGCAAGGTCTGGGAATAGCCTTTTGAAAGTTCAATTTTAAAAGTTTTACTTAAAGATGGCACACATATTTGACCAGACTTCCTTTAAAAATGTCATGTACAGTACAAGTACTGTAGCATGCTCTAATTGTAAGATCCAATACCACTGAAAATGTACCTCTAAAGGCAAAAGTAATTCATTCTGGTTAATTTGAAAGGACTCTGTGCATGAATTGCTCCTTAATTGCCACATTGCCATATTTATACAAAACCTGAAAACAGAATTAGTGGCTATTAACATAAACAAATGCAGGATCCCATAAACAGATGATGCAGTCACTCAAAATTTTTCAAAAATACAAATCAGGGTTCCAGGGTTCGATTTACAGTACCTGGTAACCCTAGGCCAGTAAGTTTCATGCAAGACCAGAAAGAATTTTAAGAAGTATGTACTGTAAGCCTGTTGAGCCACTTGACTTTTATGGTAGCTGTAAATACTGATAAAGCCAGGCCAGTACTAAAAGTTTCTTGCCTTGCTAGCAGCTTTACAACCTCACTTAGCCTTGCTGGATGAATCCTGAAGTCAAACCCTGTGATTTTTATCAAAAAAAGAAAAGAAAACTCTCCTCTGTATGTAGCACCCCTATTGCCCCAGCTGAATCAAATGCTCAATTGCTCATGTACTGAAAATGAGATGAAAGTTACAGAAAGGCAAATTTCTTCTAGGGGGAATGACCTGAGAAAATTCTGCTGGAAGGGGAAGGGGGGGGGTAGACTAAGTACAGTAAATGTGACCTTTATAATAGCCAAAAAAATGTCAAATTTTTACTCTAACCAAGGAAATGTTGAAACTGGTCAAAACACCCACAGCACAGGCTCTACATACTGTACTGTACTGCACATAGTCCAAAGAGGCTGCTGTTTTTGTCAAGTTTCCATAGGGTAATGTGAAAATGCTGCCAAATAATGGGGGGGGGGGGGGGGGATAAGTGTCACACAGAAGATCAATCCACATCATATTAATATAACAGTTTTTATAAAGGACCTTACACAAGAAGTCTCAGAGTGCATGGGTCGGTCAGTGGTGCTACAACTTCCCACATGGGCATTTACAACAACCAGTGTGTTTTGGAGGCTGCCCATGGATGCAAATATAAACAGATACAAACTACAGTACATACAAGTATCTACCTGCTTCCAACATGGACACGTAAACAAAACATGTCCGGATATGAAATACTGTACATGTACTGCACAGTCTGATATGACAAGGCTCAAAACTAATTTAAGTAAGCACACTTTAAAGGGCAACAAATCTCACCCTCAACAGGGCTCGAAATAACGGGGGCCCGTGGGCCCGATGCTCCTAGAAATTCCCTCGGTCCCATAACTTCTACAGGGAAAGGGGCCCGGTTGGCTCCTAAATATTTCAAGTGTAATTGTACAGTCTGCATGTGAACCTCTCCATCCACAACTCAATGATCTTATATCTCGCACAGCCTGTGTATTCCTATGCTAACAGTCACTAAAAACCTGCGAAACACACATTATTTCTGAAATCAATTCACATCGCTCATAAAGAGTCTGCTTTGTCACAACACACGGAAGATCACTCACGCAGACATACACCGATGTCAGTCACGAGTATTGTAGACGGAGCCTCACAAGATCACCTGACGAAGACGGTCGGTGGGAATTGAACAGTGCCCTTCATTTTTACCGGGTAATAACTTCCGGAGTTACGAGAAAATTTTGAAAATGTACAGTAGCCTACATGCAACATGGTCTAAGAGGGTGTGGACAGATTGGCTTCAGGCCAGTTTCAGCCTCAACTTGCCTTAATTATACCCATACTACACGTTTTCAAGCACGTAAAAAGCACTCGTACACTTTATCAGTCCTTTTTTGTTTGTAAGTTTTGGGCCCCTTGATTTCTCATTTGGCCCCTAGATTCCATGGGCTAGGGGCCAGGCAGGCCCACAAAGGTTGAAGGCTTATTTCGACCCCTGCTCAATGATAAAATTCTCCTAAGTTTACTTCAAGCCCTTCCTCCAACTTCAAGAAGGAAACCTTTGTTTACAAAAGTGCACCTCCCAGACAAAGCAACAACAGTCTGTAAGTTTAAATTGCTCAAAGCCATATCCACACAGGCTGTGTGTGAGCTGTCTGGGAACACAAAGTACCGAGTGACCTCTACACTTTGTGACAGACCAATCAGAGTGCTGCTATTGTTTGAATTAAAGAGTCAATCAGAGAGCAGTCATCAATGGTATTTAGAAATATGGGGCTCCTAAATATGTTTGGCAAGATACCACAGACCCTTTAAATTTAGGAGTTAGAGTTAGATGAGGTTTTACGGCTCAGTTTCTAACCAATTGGTTTAAGTGGGGCCGGCCACGGCCTTTTGTCCAATTGTGGCTCACTGACTTGTTTTCTCTACTCCACTGCTTATGCTGAGCACCAAGTACAATGGCAGTGGGTTCCATCATTGAAGTCTTTGGTATAACCTGGCTTAGTGTCAAACCCCAGACCTTCCGGCTGCAAGTTGGATGCTCTAACCACTTGACCATGCAGTCGGTAGGAAAACATACATTGCCACAGTACACTGTAACATACTGTACAGATATCTACAGATCTATACAGTACCTACAGATATCTACCCTGTCACCTGAGTTAACTGTACATATTCCAAAAAAGCAAAAAGCTTGTGTTTGGTTATGTTCTTAAAATTACCCCAGAATTGTCTCATCCTCAAATGAAAACTTAAATTTGACAATACCCATGGAACATCTTTAAGTATTTTTCCATTGTGCCACTGTTTATAAGCCACATAAAAACTCTGACACATCCATCTGTAATTGATGACAAAATTAGGTCACCTTTACAAATGACCAATTTTGATAACTTAAGCTTTAAATAACAATAATGATATATTAGGTTAAATTCTTGTAATAATGTTTTACACAAATTATAGCAAAAAATAAACTTTATTCATTGTGCCCGAAGATAAATAGCCCAGTACAAAACAAGCTGATTTATGGTATGTATACAGTATACTGTGTACGCATGAAGGCCAATTGTCATTTAACTTCATTTTGTGAGTACAGTAGCCTATTGGTGAGAAATTAAGTTCACAAACCGTGATGAAAAGCATTAAAAAACAATTTCGAAGAAAATTAAACATAAATACTGTAAATTTTTCTTTTCTGCTGGACACGAACCTCGAGCCTTCAAAAGCTGTGTAACATGTGGCTGCCAAGTGAATTATGTACAGTATTCTTAATATGTAATACGGTAGCAGCCTATTGTACATTGTTATAATAGCACTTAGCAAACACATGTATGGGAGTCTGCAGTGATACAAAAGGAGGTAGTCCCCCCCCCCCCCCGGGATATAACAAAACTCATGAATGGGAGGACACAGCTCTCCTTGTACTGTACCTAGCAAAGGACATCCATTCATGTACAGTAGACCCAACCCCTCTACATTGACCCAACCCCTCCATACAGACCTACCCCAAACATGAAAAGTTCACTAAATAACAGACCTGTAGTGAGTACATACTTGTACTCAGTTTTGCTCCATTGCCTGTACTCAGAGATTTTGGAAGTAATGCACTGGGACATTAATGCAAAATTTTGCACTCATACTCATGAAAAGGACACATAATCATACTTAAAACCAGAGGCACTCCACTTGTACTCATACTCATGTCAATGTATGCACTCTACAAGTCTGCTAAATATATAATGGAAATTTAAACAATTTCAAGATCACCATTTTGCAAGTACTGCATACTACTTTCACTTGACAAAAGTAAGACACTTGCACAGTTATAAAGTGGGTATGTTTAAACTTGTAATCCAGTGTTCAACTTTTGCCAAAGATAGCCACATTTGCACCTAAGCTACTTAACATTACATTGACAAAAATGATCCCTTAGCCTAACAGATCCCTTCACATGACAGCATTCCCTGCATTTTATGACAAAGGAAGAATCTGCCCCATGGGTAAGATACAGGTAAGTAAGTAGAAAGACCGCTTCAACAAACTGGAAAAATCTGACCAAAAAGTTGTTTAGAGCAGGGAAAAAATGACTTTCTGATTTCCACATTCCATGACAAATGAGGACATCTCTACTCCCATTATGATTATTGTACAACAAGTTGTGATTGTTCATACAAAAGATTGAATTTAAAATCAAACTTTTAAAAATTTCATCACTAATGAATTTGCAGCAATAAGTATCTGTAACTTATTCCCTTGGGTAATTATATACAGGTCTATTGAAATGGACATACATGCTGGTACTAAAAGTTAGCAAAATGTCCCAGGAAAAGCACAACTTTGAAGACCTTGCAAACTCAAATACTGTACTGTAGTACTTTGCTTGATTATGTACCTTAAAGGGAAATATTGCATTTGTTTTACAAAAAAGTTTCATTTTTTAAAACCAGTATTTATATGGAATGATAGATAATGCAAAATAAGGCAGTGCAGTACAATTTAAGGGAGCACAGAAAGAAATTCAGTAAATTTGTTGCTCAAGAATAATTTTTTGGCCCAAACTTTCCAAAATTTAAATGATGTAAAACCCATAACTCTTGTAATGCATAATATTTTGAGGAGATGAAGCTATTACTGGAGTTTGTTGGCAAAGCTGAATGGTTTAATAATGATTATGGCTATTTTCTCTATATGCCATGTGGTTGCATTTAAATGCAACATTTCTCTGTAACGTTTTGTACTGTGAAGCTTTAGTACTATACGTACAGGTACCGTACATTGTGCAACCAGATTTTAAAAACCAGGAACCCTTTACTTGTTATACAACATATACACAAAACTAGTACGGCCTTATAACACTTGACTTTGAATAAAATACAAAAACAAACAGAGCTACTTGGCTAATTTTTCAAATTAATTCACTTCCCTGAAGCTATTTTGTCGATGCATAAACGGATGATAGATGTATACCATACATGTTTACGACAGTAACAATCATGCGAGGGTCAAAGCACAGAGCATAAATAAACTTGTTGTTTACTCTGTTATCATTAACTATAATACAATTTACGGGCTGGAGATGGACGCAAACTCAAATGGAGGGCAACTGGTGAAAATATCACAAATTTAAAAAGCACTGAAAATATGAAATACTAAAATAGCCACAATTTTCATCAAAGATGATCCATTTAGAAAGGTTATTTTCAGTTTATATCACCCACAGCATGTACAAGCACTATAGCTATAAACAAACTGTGCAAAAGTAAAGATGGACTTAAAAGTTCTATCATATTTAATTAACCCTTCATTTATATATTTCAAGAGTAGACTTCACTAAGTCTTTCTTGGCAAACAATAGCCCTTCCTTGGCTCCCTTTTTGATCTTCCTTTGTAAACAAGTTAAAACAACTCACAAAGTTTGCACATACAGTACTGTAACTTTGACTCTGTGCCTATCCTGTGGTTCACATCCCAGAGGCAGTACGAGGAGGAAGTCAATTTCATGGAAGGGTAGAAGTAGGGACCTTCCCACAGAGGGAGTAAAAATCTCTGAACAGACTGCCAGAGTTTGTACTGTTTTTAAAGGTCATGTGACACGAAAATAACATAGTTGGATATTTGATGTAAAAAGCATTAAAAATCCACAAAACAGCTGCAATTTCCATTAAAATCCATCAATTATTGACCATTTTACAGGGAAATTTCTATTTCACACTTGTATCATGAATAAACATGAGTTAAATATGCAAATATGTGACATCAAAAGATGGACATACCATATATGGCACATGTTAGCCTTTGTTTTTTCAACCTTAATTTCAAGGACACTGGGTAGCATTGTTATTCCCTGAGGGGTTTATTATAAAAGTTAAAATTTTTTCCTTGAAAATATTGATATCACTCACCAAGTTGTAATCTATATGATCAGTAATTAAGAGATAATTTATATAGGGTTAACAAAAGAAATCATAACACTGTGCAACACTCCACATCATTATTTTTGCATAAGCAATTAGTTTCTTCAGAAACCATCAAACTTTGAAGACATATATTTTGAGAACAGTATAAAAGATATTGAAATAATTCCAAAGGATCTTTGATTGGAGGACTTAATTCTTTAACTGACATGTGAAACAGCTCTTTTTGGTGGCATGTCACACAACCTTTAAAGGGCAGCCACAGTACATGTATATTGTTTACTACATATGCCTTTAAGGGATTTAGTTTGGAAGAACCACCTGCCAATTATTTGTCAACAACACACCAAACTACACACTACTGTAGCTGGTAATACGTAGCGCTGTCCAGACTGATTATTGGTATACTGTAGTATTCAATACTGGTATTGGCCAATATTCCCTTATTATGTCTTTGTTGGTTCCAGTAAAATACACTGACCTGAAATGCCAATATTAAAATAACCAGTATATAGTACTGTATTTCTCTTCCTGTACAATACTTCAAAAAAATATTACATTTAACTAATATGTTCAACAAGAGGTCCCAATATTTTACCAGATGAAAATGAAAGAACACATAGTGGTAGTGCCCAATAGCCCATAAAAGAACACAGTGGTAGTGCCCAATAGCCCATGAAAGAACACAGTGGTAGTGGCCAATACCCATGATTTGGTGCATACAGTAGTATGGTCATGTCTCAACTCTCAAATATTGGTACTGGAATCAGCCGATCTTGCGAACTGAAATGTCAGTATTGGTAGTACTTATCAAGTAATTGAAATATTGGAACAACTCTAGAAATACAATAAAGAGATTATTTTTATATTGTAAGGCAGGGTTTGACTTGAAATTGTATTATGTTTGACAGGCAAGCTGGGCCGCTGCATTCATAAAGCAGCTAACAAGGCAAGAAACTTTACTCTATACTGCCTGATGTTCTCAGTGTATCTTGCCAATCCTTAAAATCAGCTGGCCCATCAGGCTTGGCTCTTAAAATTTTTAATGGACTGTAGTGAAACTTACTGGTCTTTGGCCTCCACATAAATTGAAAAAAGCAACACTGACACTACACAACATTCCACATACTGTAATGGAATGATTATCCATGGAGCTGTAGCTATTTTATGAGTGATCTCTAAAATAGTAAACTTTGAAGAGGTACAGTCAATCTCTACTTTGTTTACAGTATCAAACTACAATAGTCCAACTGATCTTTCATTTAGGGATTTAAATCTGAAACTCTTCAGTTGGAATAAAGCAGCTCTCTTTTTGGTTTCATATCCTCTATACCTTTGTGCCAAAAACACTCCTTGTACTTTACCCTGAATACAATACGCAGAATGTGGGGAGGTTGTAACAGACTGTAACAGACTAACATGTGAACAGTGTGTAAAGTACTGTACAGGTAAGTAAACAAAACACACTGAACGTGTGTTATTTACAGGTTTTTCTTTTGGGGGTTGACCATCCCAGGGACGAGTTTAAGGACAGCAGGACACCACCCCTTCACAAATTTTTTGTTTAGCTTTCATGCAAAATCAAGGTTTCCATGAAAAAATTTTGAAGTTTTAACTCTAAAAAAATAAATATTGACCTGGCTACTGGCCACGCACAACAAATTTCATAAAACACACATGCTCTCCAAACCTGTATACATGTCAAGAGGTAGAAATCAGTTTAAAGTAAAATTTTTAAAAATCAAAGATATAAATTATATCAATGAAGGATACTGAAAATACTGTACCTTGCAAGGTCCTTGACCATCAATACTGTATTTGGGGAATTTCCTGACACAAACGGTTATTACCCTGTGCCAAAGTCAAAGCTATGTATTGAGACAAAAGCATTTTCTTTTTGACGAATCACAGGCCAGAACACAGGGTATTTTCTGGCACTTCCAGATGTTAAAACTTTTGTAAATTATCTGGCAGTAATGCACTGAGTCCACACAGCATGATAGGTTATCAGCCTATGCACTTCGTATCCTCACACTGGCCTTGCAAGAGTTCCTTTCAAAGCCGCCATATCACCTGTAATACATGTATTTCAGTTGTTTGAAACAGTATAAACTATACATCATAATGCCAATACCTACTATTGCCTTTTGCCATATAGGTATACGAACAGGGACAGACCACAGCACTGCTGCTGAAATCTAGAAACCCTTCAGTGTGTTGGTCAAATTCAAGTAATTGTGACATTTTGGTACCTACAGTACAAGTTCAAATAATATCTACCTCTGTTCATAACTTTTCACAAATATTTACAGCATTGATAGTTTTATCCTAGTGCAGTATTTCATGCATGGATGATGGCACAGTGCTGATTTGCATTGTAATGACACATTACTGTATGCACTAATTGAGGTGTCTAATTATTTCGGCATTCTTGATGTGCTTAGCTGACTAGAATCTTGTCAACGAGCTACTTCCTAATAATGACCTTGTCATGTTTTTCACAGAGTATAACACATAAAACCTAAATCTTTGTAGTTGCTTATGGGGCTCCTAAAACCGAGCATTTCCTTGTACAGTAACATCACATAATGTCATAATCTTTCAGTGGATATCAACAACATTGCATCTGTTGTAGAAATGAATTAGGCCTAACATATTCGATATTCATATTGATACATGCTGTGACACCTTAATTCTTGGCTTATGTACAGCAGGCTTGGGCGGGGGTCATCTGACTCTACTCAAGAGTCCCAACTCCTGGCTGGGAGTTAAGAGGCAAATCCACTTTCACTGAAATTGTGACTACTGTGTTATTTTCAATACTGTCAAAAATGTGCACAAAAAATCATATTATACATGTTATATGATCACAGGTTTTAATGGGGTGGAATAAACCAACCGACACTTTTGATCTTTTTGCAATTCAATCTTGCCTTCAGTTGGCCATCACGATTCTCTGACATTGTCAGTTAAGTACCTCAGCCATTACGAAGCCTGTAGTGTAAAGCTTGCTGGTGTACAGTATTGATACACACTGGTAGGTTAGTTAGTTAGATGGGATTTTACGACACACCAACACAATTGTGTTATATAGTGGCAAGCAAAGTTTAAATATGGTGCAAGTCCTTCCCTTTAGTCGCCTCTTACGACAAGCAGGAAATACCATGGGCATATTCTACAACCCCCAGCCCACAGGGGGCTACACACTGGTAGGCTAGTAGTGGGCAGTTTATAGGTATTAAGTTCCTGCATTTAGTTATGACATCACTGAATTTGTAGGACTCCAGACTTTTTCAGAGCCAGGCAGGCACCTAGCTCCAGGGAGGGAGGCAGACATTTGTTAGGCCCCCCAAAACTGTGTCCTAGTAAAATGTGTAAGAATTAAGAAAGAATAAATGTGTAAAAAGCACATTTTGCACACATATGAAATCAGTGAATAAGTTTTGAACATAAATTCAGTTAAAACAATGAAAAATATAGCACCAGATTGCATCCAAGGCCACCTAAACACTGCCTCCTCTTAGACCCCTTCCCCAGGATGGCGATCAATGCCATGACCCCCCATTTGATACCTAAGCCCCCTTAAAAATTTCATTCTGACTACACTCCTGGAGTCAGGGTTAAAAGGGTTGCGAGTACCTGATTCCAAAATATTGGAGTTTCCCAAGCCTAATAAACAGTTCTGCAGAATACATACCTGATAAAAATTGGAATGAGTCATGTTCTTCAACTACTTGGGCTAGGCCACTGTATGTGACATCCTTACCACTCTTCTTATGTGCTTCTTGTGCCAAAGCATGGACAAATAATTCCTGCAAGAAAAGTTTTGTTTCTGGCATGAATTCATATTCATGAACAGTATGGAGATGTTAATGATTACTGAAGTACATAAACAGAATTTAAGTAAGATTTAGATTTACAAAATTAAAGCAACATTTATGGAATTATTTAGCATAACTGCATCGGACTCTTAGTCAGCACTGTAGTGCAACTATACATTTGTTCACTTGGATAGCCATTTCTTTGTTTTTTTCTGTTGTTTTTTTTCTTACAGTACACAACCCAAGATGTGACAGTCAGCAACAATTGCCACTAAAAAGATGGGCTTACTAGTCCTCAAAAAGTCAGACTGGTCTCGATCTTTGTAAAACTTCCATACTCCTAAATATAAATTTTTAGGTTTCCTTTATATGTTAAAGAGAGATAATTTGCATTTTAAGAGCACTCAGTAACCATAATAATGATTTCTACAAGCCATCCTTATTTGCTTATCCACAGTTTTGCATATACTGATTTGTTGCCACAAAGCGAACACCACTCTATGCTAAATAGAATGCAGTGTAGTTCTATTATCAGACCGTCTGATCATGTTTTGGCAAAATACACACACATGCACACACACACACACACATGTAGGCCTAAGCCAACAACAACAACGACAACAACAACAACCATCACTGACTCTGCGGTTTTTTTCCCTTTGTTTTCACATGACATGCTTACAGGGCACTGCTCCAGTGCTCAATGGTCAAACAGATAGCAGTTTTCTCTGGCCTTCTTCAGGAAACAAGGCATATGGTAAGATTATTGTTAGGCCTGAGGACTTCTGGATAATGGAAATGATGCAATCAGAAAATAAAAAGAAACACCAAATTAATTATTAAAGCCTTTTAGAACAAAGAAAATTTGCCATTTTTTATTAGGGTTAGGCATTAGGCCAGAGTTGAAACAGTATATAAGTGGTTAATTATCTGCGCCATGTATAGCTCAGTCAACATAGCATTATGAACACTGCTTCAGAGGGAGTGAGCACTATTTAGTATTCACTTCTAGCCTAATCTACTTTGGCTTTATGAAGATCATGGCTGTGTCTGTAATGTGTTGAGTTGCCTCAAACATTAGAAATTAATAAAGCCTACCTGTAGGGCTAGGGTAGGATGGGGGGCGGGGGGGGGGGGATATTCAACTGTCATGAACATTTCTGCAAAATGTGAATTTCTTGAAGAAACAACAGTAAACGTCTTTGCCAACAAGTACTATGAACTAGTGGCAAAATAATCACTCAACTTTTGACCCAAGCTAACCAGTCACAGGATCCGCCTTAAGGATATTGTTTTGCATACAGTAGCAAAACTGCTATGCATTTTTATTACAGTAAATTGCAATACACAAATTTTGCATAGCAGTTTTGTTGTTGACAAAAAAGTAATCCACACAGTGTAAAAAAACATGTTGATTTCAGTAAACATATTTTCGTAACTAATTACTGAATTGTTAAAAATCCAAACTCTAGAGGGAACTGATTCATTTTAATGATAGTATTTAGTAGTGTTTGCACCGGGTACCCAGGTACCCGACCGACGATGTCAAGACCCGATTCTGAGATTGCTACCCAGATTCAAAGTTTCACTACAGTAACATAGATGGCACGTGTGACAGAACACCTAACATGTTACTTTTTTCTTGCAAAATTTATCACACACATGCCTAGAACACTTGTCATGCCTGTACGTACAGTAAGATACATTGGTGTTATATTATATCAACGTGCAAAGCAAAATTTCTTTTTATGACTTTACAACGAACTCGCAGCCTAACGGAAGTTATATTTTCGGGTACCCGGGTACCCGACCAACCATCAACTTCGGGTACCTGGTTCTGAATTTTGATCCCGGTGCAAACACTAGTATTTAGGTTAGAATTGAAAAGTAAAAATTAGGTGTGAAAGGAGATCAAGTCCAATGGTTGTGTGGATGCCAGAATGCCTGTACAAATTACTTCAATCAATTTGCAGGTTTGTGTCCCAAATATGCGCAGCGTTAAAACTTTTTTATTGCTACTGTGCTGTATTGCATCATTGCCGACCCCGAGCATTTAATACAAAAACACCAAACCTGAAAACCAAATACTGGAACTCATGTTTTCTTAAAATGGGCGATAAGCCACATGACTTACTTCCACATACCTTTATACCCACAAACTTAATTATTTAAGGTGGTCAAATCTGATAAGCCAAATAGACCTATGTTCTCATGAAAAGAACCTGAGCCAAAATTGTAACTACCCTCATTAAATGGTGAGGTCAAAAACTGCAAACCACTTTTTAACTTGTGAAAGGCTATTTTCGACCACCTAGTTTTTGACCAGCATAAAATCAAGGAAACTCCTGTAATTTGATTAAGTTTAAGTGATATAATTAGCTGTATAATATACCAAATGTAAAACAGTTAGCTTCATATGTAACTTCTATCACAACATCTGTGCAATGACTACTCATGACCCATAGAAAATTCATTTTACATTAACTTTAATTAGCATGGTTTTCAATGGGGCAGTTGAAAATACCCTAAGCTAGATTGAAAATAGCCAATTTTCATCCATTTTTATCATCATTGCTCATTCCAGTAAGAGAAAACTAATAAAACAAAGACAAACAGAATGATTGATGGTACAGGCATTGTAGGAGTTGACCAAAGGTACAGTAATTTGGTTCAATGATAAAGCTCTTTTTAATTTTTGAACTGAAAACCATTAAGCAACTGAAAATCCCCAATCCTAGCCTACTCCTAGGTCTTTTTGTTACAGTAATAGTAATCAATTAACATAACCTACAAAACATTCACATGATTTGAGCACATAAAATGCAGAATGGTGCTTTTGGATTGCAATTTGCAGCAAGGCTTGTTGGCACTTATCATTTGTGTGAATAGTAAGTGTATGTGTGTGCGGGGGAGGGGGCAGGGCTGTCAACTCTCATGCATTCAGGGTGAGAGTCACTCACTTCAGTGCAATCTCACACTTTCATGATGAAGCATCAGTTTCTTATCAATGTCTCAGTATGGTGTAAAAAATTCCACTTAATACACAAAGGATGTGACAGGTATCGGCAAAACGCCAGCTATCATGCCACCTGAGTTCCTTCTCCAGCTGATCGTAGTCTGTGCTGAGAGCAGTGCAGTATACAGTAATACATACCTGTAGGCTTCAGAATTTCCAATTTTTTTGTAGGCCTTTTTATAATGTGAACAAAATGTCTTCTTACAAATTTCCAGGAACATGAAACATGTGAAAACTCTCAATTCTGGGTAGGCAGTAATGAGGCACGGGAAGTGCCATTTCCAGCAATCTAGGGGTATTTTTGGCAAAAAGTCCTCCTGGCAGGATGCTTCATGCGAACCGATGGTCCCTCCATGTCAGTGGTCTCCCAGCAAATCTCACTCTCACCAGTCACTTAGTAGGCTCCCAACAAATCTCACTCTCACCAGCCACTTAAAGTTGACAGCCCTGGGTGGGAGGGGGTGGGGGTAGATAGATAATGGGCCCTAATGGCAAAAGTTTAAATCTAGGCCTATTTCTCCTCAATCCTTCCATACGATTTCCACCTAGAATATATGCCTAATGTTACTGTATGCTTGTTGGGGGGTGCATAATGCGGTTAACAGTATATAAAATTAGTTGCAATTTCATACAATTATAGATCAACACTGCTTTGAAGGTTCAATAACTGAAATTAAAAAGCCCAGATGAGTATAGTCCTCAGTAAAGGCACGTGTAGGCCTATAGTCGGTCACAGATAGCTCCCTATACATGGTCCTTACACCGATCCATTGCAAACCCGAAGTCTTCGACAAGAACAGTGCTGGTCAAAATTGGTATTCTTCTTATGGCAAAGCTAGGACTGAAAGTCTAAATGTACTATTCCTTTTCCTTTCTAAATCTTACACTTATATTGCAGTTGTTTTTTTATCACTTTAAACCTCTGAAAAGTTCCAAAAATTTGAAATAAAATCATCAACTTTGCCACTTCGTTCAAAATTGTTGTTGACATCAGAATGCCGTGTTCGTAACATTGTGACGTCACGCACAATAGGGCTGTGAATGTTTAGCAAAATTACTGAACATTTAATTGCAAAATTTTGCGATTGTTTAGTGATTAACTGCAAGTATCCATGATCAACACAGAGACTTTAAACGTGCTCTTGAACATGATGAATATGTAAAATGCGTTAGTGACATCCGGGGAACATAGTTTCCATGAACCTTAAACACGGATCCTCATAGAAGCTCAACTTTGATGTCGTACAGTACTGTATGTTTACATGTGTGCCATTTGTATAGCCTAATTATGTATAAATTTCACTTTTTCAAAAAGAGTTAAAGTGAACATAGATTTTCTCTAATGACTGCAGACAGTTTTTTATTCCGTATGGAAAAACAGGTTTTACGATTAATCACTGGTAGCTTTGTACTTTAAACGTTTATTACACATGGGATCGTTCAGCGATAAATCGCTAAATGGTCACAGCCCTAACGCACAACATTTTGATTACTATAGCTCCGATACATACATATGGTAATTGCCTCTGCAAACATCCTAGGCCTGTACTGACGTAACGATATAGTCACATAGCAATAGCATAGGCCTACTGATGTAAACAAAGTTCCATAGTCGCACAGTAAATTTTACGGTGTGAAAAAGTTGCTGATTTCATTTCATATTTTTGGCACTTTCCAAAAATTCTCAGTGATCAAAACTGCTGCAATATGCCTGTAAGATCTGGAGAAGAAAAGTCCTGGTAGTAGCCTAAATTTGGATTTTTCTTTCAAAATTTACTGTGAGAAGAAAGACAATTTCAACCATTACATAGACGGCCAATCCCCCCACATTTTCATAGGTCGGTGTAAGGACTGTGCATAGCGAGCTGTAGGCGAATGACCACAGTCCTTTACTGAGGACTAAGACGAGTAATGCTCTAAAATCTTAAAGGGGAACAATAGTGGCCATTTGACCCTTTACATATGTGTAGTATACATATAAATACTACAGATAATCTTTACCTGGTGGACCTTACATGAAACCTTTACTAAGAATAATATATTTCAAATTGCCCTCGCTTGCTGGCATGTGCGCAGACATATTGGAAAGAAGACGACTAGATATCAGCTGATTGCTGACGTACAACACGCACCTCACGATTTCCAGAGCAAAATGTTGCCAGCTCAAATGAATTTAAATAGGCCGCCTTAATTTTTGTGAGTGGTGGTTCAAAATTTCAAAATTATGTATTTTAAATCATAAAAAATATAGAAAGTATAACAAAAACTTCAATGGGATTTTTATGCCCCGCAGCTAAAAATACTAAATAGTTCTTGCCCATTTATTTTTCGTAGTATTGCAAGAGGATGCTATCAAGAAATACTCTCTTTCAGTGGTTCCATTTTCCGAGCCCATGGTATCACGCTGAAGGGCTGTGTTCATGCGGTGTTTGGATAGTTCTTCATAAAGTGATGATTATCTGTTTTTACTCTTATGTTACCATAAGAACATTAAGAGATTCAACTCTTCGGTAGTAGTCATGAAAACTTAAGGAAACCCTGATCCACTGAGGGAAATTTTTGTCTAACTTATGGAAATACTATTCTCCTAAAAACACCTATAAGTGTTCGCTAGGGCCTGGCTTTCGTTCGAGACGTAAGTCTTGTGATATTTTCTGATTTAGTGCATATAATGAGGATTTTGCGTAGACACTGTGAAGTATGATATCGATTATTGCAAATTTGGTGGAGTACTGGCCGCATTCTTTCAGCAACACCTTGAAATGTCAGTCGTGAGTTGTACAGTATTTGAGTCTACCGGAAACAAGCGTAACCATTCTCCGCGATGTGTTCCCATCATGGCTGCCTCGAGCTTTCGGTAACAGGCACAGAATTTCTTTTTGGTTGAGTAAGCTTCAATCAGACGCATTTGGTCTGGTAAGAGACTTCTGTGTATTGTTTGAATATTTTACTTTGAATTTTACAACATTTATTGGCAGATTGGCTGTTGAGAGTTTAGAAAAATCTAAAACGTTTTGACAAGTATGATCGAATCCCCTCGGACTACAGTACGGCGATGCAGTGCAGTGGTCAGTACCATGCACTGATGCATGTGTGTGATATGCCATATAGAGTCAATATGGATTTCGAGCTGTACTTATAAGTGCAGGGTGAAGGATTTTCTCGAACTTTTTAACTGCTTAAAAATCGTACGTATCAAGTTAGAAGAAGGCTGTATGATGATATTAGATAGTAATGTACAGATTTCTGGATTTTAATGGCAAATTTAACTGCTGCATTTTTTGAAAATTAAAGATAGGCCTAGTTTTGACGTTACCGTGAATACTGTAGGTGTGTGCTTACAAACTACACAAGCAGTTGTTGTAAAACCCGCGGCGAGGTGCAGGTGTGACATCACAGTTCCGTTGCATTGTGGGTAATATCACAATATCATGACTGCCTACGCAGTGGCATTTAGAGAGTTTCAAAAATTTTTTGAAAAATTCGTGTTAAATAAGATATAGAGTTATATTAGTTGTTAATGGTATCACAATGCTTGGAAAAATGTGTTCTAAATGTTGTACTTGCTTAGAAAGCTGTACAATTGTTTCCCTTTAACTAGTTCTATCTTCGCCGTACTGTACGAACGTGAAGTATTTCGTGGAACTCCTAGCTACAGTAATCCTCCAGCATGAGGCCCTTACCGTCGCCTTTGTTATTAAATGTAACGATGCTTGACTGATAACGTCAATTTCGGGCGAACTCTTCATTATTGTTCGAATTCGTGCCGTAGGAAGACCTCCTGAGAATGGTTTCTGATCTTTCTCTGTCATTTTAGCCTTCAGTTTTTCTACTGCACAACACGCAACAAACTTCAACGAACAGTTTGCACTTTGCAGTATATACCGTTCGCAGATTTATTCTGAGCACGCGCAATTAGTAGTCTATGTGACGTCATGGTATTACAGCTGTCAATCAAATAAGCTACTGTACCGTGGCTAGGAACATTCGCATTCGGTAAAGATGTATGTCGGAAACGAAGTGAAGGCGCTCTTTGCAAAATAAACATATTTCAAGAGAAAGAGCCTGGGCCTCCTTCCGTGCATCCCTGATGTTGGAGTTGGACATTGTTCTAATTGCCAATGTCATCCTCATTGCTAAGCACCCTAAATTTCCAATGCACTTAATACCACATCCAAATGGGTTAACCACATGCATCCTTGCAGTGAAATGTGCCAAGGGGAAGGTGGGATGGGTCATGGGGTATTGCAGAGCAGTGAAATGTGCAAAGGGTGGCAGAAAAGGGGGTGGGCAGACCAGGCCATGTCCCCAACTAGCACCAACAGTCCAACACCTACAGGAATTGCTCTGCAGTCTCTGGGCAGTGCCTCTAACACTACTTGGCCAGTTTGCTCTGTCCCTCCCCTACACCCCCCCCCCCCCCCCATTATATGCAATGCTGGTCATGTGCCTGAACAGCATAGGCACTACATCTGAAAAGAGGTCAAGCAATCTAGTGCTCAAATTCAAGCATTTAAGGGGCAAGATACTTTTCACATACTCATTATAAAAGACAAAACCCAGTGATATTCTTTAAACATTGAGCAGAAGTATATTTTCTCCATATTTTGAAATAACTTTGAAAAATAAGTCTATAAAATATAAATGTGCATACATTTCTTTTCTTTTTTTTAAATCAGCATATCTGTTGCAAATTTTTTTAAAGTTGAATGAGTTGACCTACTGCAGACATGCAACGGTAGGAATGAAATGTGAATACAAAAAATGAATACAATGGAATATATTTTATAATCTGGTACGGATCTCACAAAAAGGCATTTTACTTTGTTCACGAAACATGGTTTCATTTTTGAAAGGGAAATGTTAAAACAGCCTGAAAACACAAATAAATGGGACACAATTTTAACAGATTTCAGTTTACAATATGGGACAGCTAAATCTTGAAACTATCCTCAAATCTCCCTCAAAAGTCTTTAATGTTGTTGGAACATAAATATTGAATGTTTAAGGTTAAACATCGAAGTATTCTGCAGGAATTTACCTACTCTGTATTAATTAGAGCAAAAATATTGTCACACGACTGAAAGAGCTGTACATCATCAATTGTCACACCCGAGTAAACCTATTCAAATTGCGAAAACTGTATTTGCTCTTCTGTAGAGACCTTTTAGGGGAACAAAAATGTTATGTAACATACTTTTAGAAACAAAACTCCCAGACTGCCATTTTCACATCACGTTTCTGACATAAACTAGTTCAATTCAAAATAGTAGATTGTGCAATAATTTCTGATGTTACTGTGGTAATACTCAGATAACCAAATTTTGTTTTCCTATAAAGTTAAAATATTTAGCTAACCTTCGGAAGATATATCTATTTCTTGAATGTTTTTCGGACTTTTGGGCACAGTGGACCCAAATAATCTTACCATTTTACACCAGTGAAACACTGATCACATTTTTACTAACCTGCAAAGGTTGTTTGAAAAACAGAGAAATACATATGCAATTAATTTTAGTACAAAAGTGACATCAGAAATTATTTGACAGTCTAATAATCGAAACAAACTGAATATTCAACATTTTGTACCTTCAGCAAAGGAGTAAGCTATGAGGATTGGATTTCAATGAATTTCATTTTCCATCTCTTAAACATCCGCTCAAAATCTTACTCTGTATGTACCCCTTTTTGAGATCTCAGCTAAATTAGAACTTTAAATACTTTACCACTAATATCTGTGCAATCCTGTAAGCAAGGGAAGCATATGGGCAGGGGTACATGGGTAAGTGGAAGCATGGGAGAGGGGGAGTTTACTACTTACTAATTGTAACAGAGTAGTTCTAGCTCTAAGAAAACAAACTTATCCATTTTAATTTTGTTTAGTTTTCCTTCTTCCGTTTACAGACACAAATCCCAAACTAATTGATAACAAGCACCCACCACTATAGTGTAACAAAGATCACCTGTACAAACCAAAGAATATTTATCAGATCTTGGCTTTTCAACTTCTAAGTGCAGTAACTGGAATGTTCAGCCATTCCATGTGCATAAAAAAAAAATCACAATTTAATATCAACTTTAAATAATACTGCTGTGAAATGAGGCACAAATTGTGATGATTTATTGCTACATATTGACAAGTATGAAATCAGAATATTTCCTGGTGCTGCATGGAAAGGGCCTACAGGCAGGGATGTAGCTACGGTGGGCGGCCCTGGGCGGTGACACCCAGCACTCGATATTCCCATCCGGCACTCCAGGTAAACACACGTCTTCCCGCCCACCACAAATCTGCCTACCAAGGCCTAAAACTAGCCCCAAATTTACTCCCTAAAGTAAAATGAGGGAAAAATGAAAAATTAATGGCTGAAAAATGGGGTAGATGCAATGGGGTGGGGTGAGGTGCTTTCCCCAGATCAGACAATTACCCAGCACTCAAATTTGGCTAGCTCCATGGCTTAAGTGTAACAGAAACAATGTGTGGAAATATGTACTGTTGGACTTCTTATAAAAATGACAAAGAAATGTGTAACCAAAAATGTTGTCATCGTTTGACTAAATTCAGACATACCAAATACTCGGCCACTGGGCTAATGTCATACGTGCATGTTTATGATTCATCTGCCAAATTTCAGACAACACACAATAAAATCTAAATATGCAAATTCCTCCTGCATAAGTTTCACCTTTACCAAGACTTGTACTTTTTTTCAGAAACTTCCTAACTTGCCTATCTTAAAATGTTTCATCAGTGTATTGACAAACCACTTGAATAGGTTCATACTTTATGCAGAAGTCTTTATACCTCAAGCATCTTGGTTGGATTAAACATGTATTTACCGTGGTAATGCTCTGTATATACAATGGTTGCCTAAGATGTTCTGTCCACATTAAACAAAGTCCGTGCCTTTGGCTTTTGAAGTGATGTACAGTACATGGCCATAAACATGTAATAATAAAGAGCACAAATCATACTCTAACACATAGCACAGTCAAAATGGTGCACTGCTGTGTTGATAACACTCCTGAAGACAAAAACACCTTGACTGGCCTCCCAATTTGCTACTGTCTCTCTGGTCTGGAATGATTCATCATTTTGTTCTTTTTTCTGCTTTGTTTAGCACCATTTTTATTAAATAAACATACCTGCCCTAGCACTGAAAGTTTCAAACTGGTAATCAATTTTACCAAATTATTCATCCCTTGAACTAATTTTCCATTTATAGGTTCATCAAACCCATACACATACATCCAAGAACACAAATAAACATAAAACAAACATACATAAAACAAATAAAATAAAAAAAGCGTACCAGCACCATTATCTCTGCCGATTCCCTACCTCTACATCTATCTTCAACTCTTGTTTGACATTTTCCGTAAAAATAACTAAATTTCTTAATAAATTCTTTTTTTCTTAAGATGGGAGTTTTGAGGGGCATGTGGCTAGCTCCAGCCCTACCCCTCCCCCTCCTCTCTTTACCCCTGAGTATATTCTGAATGTCATGGCAAATGGACTGTAATTTTACTATAAAGAACATTAACTCAGCAAAATATGACCTCAGCTTACTAACTTGGTAACTGCTTATTCACCACAAATAAAGTTAATGGTCAAGAACTCTGCCAACTCTTACTTAATGCACTTATGGTGAGACACTATGCATGCCAGGAGTTGTTCTTGAGTAAAATTCACAGGTAATGCAGAATTAATCTGAAATGAAATAAACTGAACAAGGTATTATATTTAATGAAAGTACTGTAATTAAAATATGTGAAATAAACATAATTTTTTAAATAATAAGAGGTTCTAATTCTCTTTTCTAAAAGCAGCTGTAGACAAGCACCAGCACATTACATAACACATGAATGTAAAAAAAAAAGAAAAGAAACCAAGTCAAATCTTCATTAAATTTGTAATGCCCCAAACCATTTTTTCTTCATCTTTCTAGCTTGCACCTTCCACCTTATGCATTTTCGTTCAGTCAGACATTGCCCCGTTGAGGCAAACCTTCATGCATTAAGCATACAATCCAGCTGGGTAGGGGGAATAGGGGGATGCAGCCCCCATCCCCCAGAGTTTTGGCAAATTTCTTTCCTGGGTATTTAGAACAAAATAAGAGATTTTCAAAGGCTAAATTGATTCAGCCCCCATCAAAAAATATCCTGTCCCCTGTGACCTTAAGAAGCAAAGTAAAAAGCAAAAACAACAACAAAAAAAAAAAGGTGAACCAGCAGTACCTTCAGAAAGAGCAGAATGTAAAATTAAAGAGACCTATCTTCAAAAAAGTTTTTGAAATTTTTTATGCCCAAACCAGCATTTTCTTCATTTTTTTTTTTGACTTGTTTATCTTAACTTTTAGACCAGATGCTGCCAAATGAAGGCAAAGTGTCTTTAGATGCGTAGTTTTGTATTACAAAAGTGTGGACTGGCAGTCTCTTCAGGAAAGGGAGAACCATGCCACTGTTGTATAAATAATAAAAAGTACAATATGAACAGCTTTACATATAATCTAAGGCTGGGTAGGGCCCTTCCAGTAGGTATGGGTTTGAGAGGAATTAAAGTTATTCCACCTCTCTAAATTAAAATTGATCCCCCGCTCCCACCTCCACCCATTACTTTGCAAGCATTGCAATAAAAAGACGCTACTGTAAGTACAAACCTTTCAAGAAAAGAAACTGGCAAGTAGCAGACTACTTTAACGGAGTTTTCGGAACCTCTCATGTCTGAAAGTCCAAACTTACCTTTTGTCTGTACTGATTTTTACTATTTTCTTATTCATTAGTTCCTTTTACTTTGGTAACAACTATCCGAACAAATGAGAGGCACAACCCTGCACATGGACAGTTGTAATAGGGGTGGGGCTAAATAACTTACCCCCTCTCCCCACAAAAAACAAGTCTAGCTATGCCCCTATCCACATGATTATACAAGCAAATGACTATCTGAAGCCTGCCAACATGGCAAGTGAAAAGCAGTATCAGGCTCTGTGAGGTATCTCCCCCATCTCAAGTCTCACCACAGTCAATTTCATTTTAAAAGCACTTCTATTTCTATACAAGGCATAATAATGTGCTCTGATTAAATAATATTCCTATATTACTTTCTACCATAGTATGGTAATTATTGCTGTGAGCTGTAGTTAAAATGCCTAAATATGGTTAAGTTTTGCATAAAATACAACATGACTTTCCTAGGAACCAGAAATATATATAAATTTCTCTGATCCACTTGCGATAACTTGCGATAGCAGCAAAGGGAATTCTACCATTACACCAAGCAAGGAGTTGTTATTTGTCAATAGCAACTCCTTTTTTCAAATAAAAACTCCCTGCACCAAGGCTGGGAAAATGTTGAGTTCCCAGAAAGCAACTCAAATGCCTCACAAATTTTTTTAATGTCCTCAAGCACAAAACACCAAATTTCCATTGAATTGACAAATTTCTGTCCAAATTACCAAAATCTCCCAGAAAGGAGTTTCCCAGATTCTCATTTCTTTTCCATCCAATCTATGACATAATTGGTGGTTTGGTGGTTGCCTCTAATATGGAAACTGAGCAATCACATTAAAGAGCCATTTCACAGTGTTCAGAGTTAGTGCAGGTCAGCAAAAACATTACACTCACATGAAGGGGGTACCTTGTTCACAACAAACTGACCAATGAAAATTAGTTTTAAAGTGTTGCAATGATACATGTGCCATTTCTAATCGGTCTGACTCTGGCTGTATGTATGAGCATTTGCCAACCAGTGACAACTTACAATTTTTTTTAAAATAGTGACAGTAAGTCAATGTTAACACAGTAAGTGCAGCTTTTGTTTAAAGTTGTAACAAATGATAAGTAAAGGGTGTATAAGCACCTTAACTCATATCAATTGCATTTAAGCATTACAAACATTGCTACCTCCTCTCCCTCAGATACAGAAGCACAGGGGGATCAGGCTAGTTACAGTAAGCCCGTCCTTTTGTATTCTTTTATAGATGCTATTGTTTGCACAAATAATTACTGATTTTAACGCTGAAAGTCTTTTCAAAGTTTCCCAGGAGGTGGAAACCCCTTACATCCCCATCTCTGCCTTAGACACACCTTTGGTGCTCTGAGGTGAAAGCTTGGCCCTCATAAAGGTGTCCCTCTTTCTCTGATCCATTCCTGCATCTCTTCACACAATGGTTCCATCATAACTTTGTAAGGTGTGGTCTGGTATCGTTGGAGGATGATGGAGCATCTGTTTCATCCTCTTCAAAGACAACATTGTCCTTTGCTTCCATCTCTGCACTGTTTTCCTTTGAAGCAGAAGAAAAAAATGAAACTTTTAGTTATCTGATGTTATGTCTGAATACCATGGTATGTTACACTTTAGTATGGTGAGTAATGGGCCCTAGGAAATAAGGGGCAGAAGTTAGCAAAGCTGCAGGTAGGTGACATTAATATCCCTCTTATCTCCCTCTCTGGCCACTGAGTATCACAGTCCATTTCATGATTTTCTGCTAGTTTGACCACAGGACTGAATATCCAGTTAGAGCTGTTAACAATCTACTGTGTGGAACTGATGAAGAGTAAGTAATTTTTGAAGCTTGTGCCACTCACAGGCCTCCTGTTCTGCACTGGAATGAATACTGGCAGTTAATATACATGTGATACAAGTATAGGGTGGATCAAGTCTAGCTCGGCCAAGCAGGCTGGAAAGTTATTAAGGGTGTGTATCCAATATCTTAGACTCCAACCATTTATAGTATATATGGTTGGGTTGAAAATATGTTTCACTATCCTAATGCAAATGCACTATGTTGGCATGTTGCATTTACTCCCTTTATACCACCAAAACTGAAGAAAAGAAGTCAAATGTCATAAAGATGGCAGAATATCAAAGTTGTCGCCATTTCTTCAATTTATGGAAAAAAAACTATCCACAACCAAAACAATTGCCCCTCATTCCTACTGGGCCACTGACCTTCGACAGTACCCCAGAATGGTACCCTGCCAATACAAGTGGCAGAACATGTAAGAGCATCCCCCCAATCCCCCCCCCCCCCCACTAACCAGCAGCAGCTACACAACTGCACTATATGTCCCCAAAGCCCACCCCTAATCCCTACGAATAGAAAGTGTTCTAAGCTGGGAGTGAACATTTCAGACCACTGTTTAGGGAAAGGGGTCTAAAGCTCCACTATTAAAAATTATTTTCAAATATATATTTAAGCATGCTCTGAATACAATTTGCTAAATTTTGTGTAGATACTGAAAAAGTCATATAAATCATTGAAAAAGTTTTGATGTATTTCACAGAGGGAATATACTGTACAAGGGACTTTGATCCTTGAAAATGAGGGGTGAAGGGTGGATGAAGGCAGAAGCATATTTTAACCCCCACATTTTGAGGGGGGGGGGCATTTGTGCTCCAGCCATTCCACTTCCTACACCTATGCCCCACCCTAACTGGAAAGAGCACAAAATCATGGTATTAAAGAACAGTAGTAAGGAAAATTCACAAGAGTGAAGACATTTTTCAGTAACTTTATTGCTGTTTGGAGAGGCAAAGGAAAAGGGACTTACACAAAAAGGAAAAATTTAATACCACAACAATTTCTCCTGGGCTTTTTCTACAACTATGAGCCCCCTTCTCTCTCCACTAAGAAATAGTGAAAACTGACTGAAGGTTATGTTATGTGTAGTATATGTACTCAACACATGTTAAATAGCTTGAAACATGGGTACTACAGTACAGTACAGTAGAATAATAATTACATGAAGTAAAATCTATTCGAATTCTGTTTACACCTTTTTCACTTCATATTCCCAGGTTCTCTTGACCTACAAGTCTAGTTTATAACAACCCCAGACCTTTTACTTCTCTTTACTAGAAATTTTCAAACAGCACAATGTGTTAACCTTTAATGCCATGGCAACAATTATAGATACATCCCTCCTGAATGCTAGATGATGTTACTAGCAATGAATGACTAACAATGTTTCCAAAAAGGATGACAGGTAGGTGAGAGGAGCCCCCCCCCCCCCCCCCCACTTTTCCAAAATCAAAGGTGGAAAATTGTTGAGTTCCAAGGTGAACATTATGTATCAACTTCAGTCAAGATCATGGTTTGTTAATATAGTATTGCTGCAGAAATTGATGTTTAACAAACAGTATCTACATCTTTCAAACTGTTCACTTCCATGAACATTCCCACCCAACCCCTTCCCCTAAATGCAACTGGGGCTACAGCCATGATCCCATGTATCTTTGACATCCTACTACAGTGATAAAGAATCCACAACTCCCTAATACCTGTGCAAAAGCCTCTTTTTGTGTTAAAGTTGCTTCAGCTGCTGCAGGGCAAAGACCTTACCACCACAGGGGTTCTGTTCCCTCAAGGGGCAACATTCCCTGATGGTCACTGTGATTTAACATGACCATCAGAAACTTACATCTTAGGTTTGTCATGCATGGCCCTGTCAAGAAACCCTGGATAAGATGGACTGCTAGTCAAATTAGGACACAAAGCACATACTTTACTACTACTGCATGACAAACACTATCATACAGTATGCATACTACAGACAATAGGTAATACTCTTACCTGGGGAAGTTCTATGTGATATATCATTGCTTCCAATGCCCAACTGTTTCTCCATTTCTCCTTTGGACTTTGAGGTGTTGCATATTCAATGAAATTTTTGTTATGATTTGCATAGGTTTGGTCCTTCTTGCTCCTTCTCACTTGACAAAAATGGTAACAAATAACTGGTAACAAAAGAGCAGAATAATGAATATTACCTGTACGTACAAGCAAGACATTCACAATGATGGTGGGGCTGGTGAATATTTGCATAAATTATAACATGCATATGCATTTACTTCAGAGTTCCTTGAAGAGGTTTCAATCCATTTTACATTACAGCACACCAGTTGTGAAAATACTGCTCTTAAGCCTAGTGCTCATGTACAACAGTACCATATATACAGCTACTGTAGAGCTTTGGGGGCGGAGCTTATTGTGGGCGGAGCTTAATTTTTCAACCTTAAATCACAAAATTACTTCTAATATTCTGATACTAGACACTCTCAGTAAAATAATATTTCAATATTACTGGAAAAATGTGCTTCATATTAGATGGCAACCTAAATTAGACTTAAGTCTTTTCCTATGGTCACAAAAGTGGCACATTTTATTTAACTATTACATTACAGTGGAAATAGAATTACATAAACTGTTATGCAGCATTTCAACAATTTATGCCTTAAACTAATGAGTAAGGAAAATAATGATCCTGGGTAGCTCCAGGTTCCACAATTTTATATTGTGATAAATTTATGCATGGGTACAGGTTGCCCTTGGTGTGGCCCACCTACTTCGTGGGCTGCCCATGATGTGGCGACCTACCCAAACCATCTAAATGAAAAGGAATTACATTACTTTTATGCAGTCAGGTTTCAAATAAGATTAAATTCAGGATGTCCTAAATCATCATCTATTTCTAGATCCATCAGAACCATACAGAGGGTTTACACATACTTATGGTTTTGTGTCCTGGGATGTATTTGCCTACGTAGCAGTACGGCATACTCCTTGTTCAGTCATATCCCTAACGTCTGCCAAAGTGAACACCGAACAAATTCTTTTGGACATCATAGAAATATGTGGCCTCAAGACTGGTTGAATGTTAGTGAATATTTATTAGAAGGCAACATCTGGTCCTGTTTAAATCTTGCAGTAGCCTATGCCACCCACAGAGTTGGTATGTCATTGTAATACCCACTCCCTGGTAGTGCCCACTGCACAGGTGGTTATGCAACACAGCAATGATAGGACTTCTCAGGTTTCAGTCTAGGTTTTCCGTTTACGACTACAGGAGTACACACACTCACTCCAAAACGATAGCATGAATAATGAGAGAGTACATGAATAAGTCATATTATGGTAATAAAGTTTGCGTCTAAAATCGGACGGAGTCCTCTTCGCTTTGGAGGACGGTGGTTTGGGAAGCTGAGGAGCTGAGCAAACAGAGTCTGCTCTGTGGGTTAGGGATGCATATGAACCCCTTTTTGGTATAATTAATGAAATCTGCCACAAAGTATTAGAGTGTATTTCCAGTCCCTTATGTGCTGAGTCCAGTTTCTTTATCCTGTGTATCCCACAATTCCATGTGGCATTTGGATCAAACTTGCTTATATACTTATATTCTCCACTTTCCCATCATTGCTAGAATGCATCCTGCAGTTTGTGGAATTCATAGACTCTTTTCCCAATAGGAATTACAAAGGACTGTGGGATAGAATTTTGGTGGGCATCATTTTTTGCCACAGCAAAATGCCATTGACAAAAACATTGTCAACCAGAACTCTATCCCACAATCCATTGCAATTGCTATTTGGAAAAGGGTCTATTGACACATTGTATAATGGAGTTTAACACTGTTTACACTTTCTAGGTCAAAGTGAGATGAAGTGGTGAGTGACAAGATACAGTATATCATATAAAGAGGCCTCAATATACTGTAGTGACACCTCCTTCATGCTTTGTGGAAGTTGGTGTACCTCATAGGCACTGTTATCAAAATACAATACTGATGCCAACACATGTGACACATCTACGGTATCATGCTCATGTTCAGTGCTTTCCCTTTACCCTGTCTCTCATTTGACAGTCACAGTAATATTAAAATTCATTAAAGAATATTGTGGAATTCCTAAAAAGTCATGACCAATGCTACCTTTGTGGTCTGACTGTATAGAATATTTACAGTAAAATGTGACTGTTTACCTCCCCTTCTTTAGGGTGAACAGCATGGGCTATAGTGATGCCATAACACTTTATTGGGAACATTTTATTTTCCCTGTACCCTGTACCCATGAACTAGAAATTTTTCTCTAGAGAAAAAGCTCCCATGTAACAGACTATTAGAGCCCTGGGAATGACCTAGGTGGAAAATCTGTGTTAAAAAAAATAACTTACACATAAAGAAAATAACAGCTGCCAATGCCACTGCTATGAGAAACCAATGCACCACTGAAAGATTGGAACTGTTGTTATCCCCTCCGCTGGCAAATGTGGTGCCACTTATGACATCTGAGGTCATGTCCGAAACTTGCTCTCTAGAGGTCTGTCTTTTTGTGACAGAAATGGCAAGAGTTGATTCCATTCCCATAGGGCTGGTAAATCCCGTTGAAGAAGATCCTACTGAGGTGGACAAATGTTCTGTGGTGGATGACCCTATGGAAGTGTGTAATCCTATTGTAGTGGATGATCCTACTGTAGATGATCCCATTGTGGTGGATAACTCTACAGTTGACAATCCTATTGTGGTGGCAGAACCAACACTTGTGGACAATAAGGGCATAGTTTTTACATTTGTGGTACCAGAGGTTGGCATGACACTTGCTACTGATTGATTTGAAAGACTAGTTGTCCTACTTGAGAACGTAGTGGGTTGCTGAGACTGAGAAGTAATTTCTGTAGAAGGTAACAAAGTTGTAAGTCCATCTTCTATTGGATTACTAGTAGTGACTTGAGTTGCCAGAGTCATGGATAATGACTGAATGTTACTTTGAGCTGTTGTGGTTTCTAGTCCATTCCCACTTGTGACTTGGGTATGAAGGTCACTTGGCAAGACTGTTGTCAACTCCTTTGTAGACATCCTTTGAACAGTTGTTGGGGAAACTGTTGTAGCCAATGAGTGGGTGACGATGGAAGCAAATATCAACCATAAAACTGCATGGGTGATGAAAAAAAATATACAATTAAAACCTCAAATCAACTCTCTTCTAGGAGCAGAAAGAGACAGTTCCCTAGCTTATAATGCTGTGTCACAGGGCAGGTCTACCACACTTCCTATTCTTTAGCCTTTGAAAAGCTTCTTGGTAAATTTAAGGTTTTATTCTAAAAAATTACTGCATGCACACTGTGTAGATTATGGTTTACAAGTATCACTCAACCACAGGAATACTTGCAGGCATTTTATCAGAAAAATCAAGTCACATTTGCCGTGCAGGCTTTCAAATGTACAGTACCAGTGTGGTAGGGGGGAGCATTTTACATGCTCTCATGTAAAATACTGTACCTTGTTTTAAGTTTTCCTTTCCAAGCCACCCCCCTCTCCCCCCCCCCCCCCATTTCACTTAAGCTGGGGTATGATTCAAAACTTAATGTTTGATTCCAAAATTGACATGGTGTACTTCTAGGCAGCCATCTCATGATGCTACTGTATGGTATCACAACTGCTGGAAGAGTCTGCCACACTACAAAAGGTGAAGGAAAGCCTTTCTTTTCACTACATCTAGACACACCCAAGATAAAGCAACAAAAGTATGCAACTTTAGATCACAGAATTATTACAGCTTGTTTTAACTTGTTTTCTAATGAGATATGACTATTTCCTTATTATTTACAGATAATTCGCCATAAATGTTCACCTGTTCACCTTATTAAGGGATTTCATGTGACATCACACGGGTGGGATTCCCAGGCACTGAAGGGCAAAACACATTCACAGTAAGCGTATCTACAGCACACGCACACAGCATAACCATAGATACTACTGTGGCACAAAGAGACACGCAATCTTGCCCTTCAAAACCAAAGAGATGCACGATCACGTGACATGGGTAAAACCCCTCTATACCAGCATTATTGTGCTGTAATGTTTTCAGAGTCACAACAACTTTTCTCTGTATACTGTACTTTGTTTATTAAAAAGCAGTCTCAAATATTTTCTTGAAAGCAACCAACACAGGAAAATCATACAGAATATTTATCTTTGAAGTTTATTTATTTTCAAAGGTAAACACTTTGAGAATGAGACATACTGTACAGTCCTGCTTTTCTACAAAAGCAAATAACTTATTGAAGAAAAACCAAAGATTATATTGTACAATTTTCTCTAAGTGTGGTTCTGCCATGACATCATAAACTTGTTCCAAGTCACTTAAAGATAATCTTCAAACACCAGTACTTTAAAAGCCAGGCATTTTGTTTGCAATTTATGGGAGTTTCATCATCAGAGAAAATCTTTCAACTTGTGACCTTGGTAATTTGTCCTTTACACCAACAAATTTGTGTACACTACTGTACCATTTCAATGCATCAATTCCAACAACAAGCCTGCCTTGAATTTAGGCACACCCACTCCCCCCCCCCCACCCTCCCACTTCACTGTAGAGTAGAATGCCTGTCATCCAGTAACTACTTCTGTAGCAAACTACATCAGTGCAGTAGCAACACTACATAATATGTACATCTGTCATACCTTTCCATGGTCTGATATACAACCACCGAGTTGCCATGGCAACCTCACCCATCATGTGAAGTACTCAACTAAAATCCTGCAATAAAAATAACAAAATATTATGAGTAAGTTGGAACATATTAGTTAATTTGCTAGTATTTAATTTTCAATACAAGTGCAGGTAGGGATTCAGTATTAATCCACACTGTAAAGAAGGACTCGACAAATCCCCCGCCCGACAGTCTGGGGCAAGAACAAAATCACTGCAAAAGTGCACTGTTCAATATCATATTCCTCTGGGCAAGTACCCCAGCAAAGTCTTTTCCACAGTGGCAATTGGGCAAATTCAAACTGCACAAGTAAATATTCATGTGGGCAAGAAGATTTTATAGTAAACGGCTAGCCCAACAGACAAGTAATGAAAAAACAATTTGTCGAAGCCTGCTGTAAAGTTTCTGAACATAAAAACTTCACCTGTCGTCATTGTATAAGCCTCATACTGTAAATACACAGCTCAAAACCAAGCACAACAAAGTAAAACTCTTTTAAGACAGAAAAATGTGAAAATTTTGCAAGATATGGTGTCCATGTAGCATCAGTACTATGATGACATGAAATATCATATTTCTCATCAGTATGGTAAATGCTGCTCATTAATTTCATTCTTCTGTCATCCTGTACAGTAGCTGCCATCTACTGTATGGAATAATGCTTCACATTACCTTCTTAATTTGATATTTACATTAAAAGTCAGGATTTTATTATAATAAACAGCACACAAACACACTGTGGACTAATTTACGTACACTAAAAAGTTGCAATACAGGGTACCTGGTATTATTTCTCATTCATGATTGAAAACTGTATCATTGAATTTGTTTTGCTACTTTGACTTGAAAGTACTGTAAATTACAAATCTGTATTTATGTTGGGGATGTCTATATTTAAAAATACTTGATAGAGAAGTGTATGGATGGTGTCCAGTAGCATCGGGATATTTGCCAAGATTGTCCAAAAGAAGACTGATACCACAAACTTCTGCATCTTGTTGGAAACAAAAGGTTATGATTTTGTTGAAGTAGTAGCCCTGTGGCAACTAAAACAAATATCAGATCTATAATATTAAGTGAATTTAAAATTTTGACCCTACGTCACAAATTGTGCCCCAACTTCATGCAATAAGCTGTATATAACTTAAACAATGAGTTTAATGAAATGAGTTTATTTCTCACGTCAACTGCCAAGTGGCCAGAACCTGCATCTTATAGGCTAACTAAGGAACAGATTCTACAAGGCTAGGCCTAGGCTGGCTAGCAGATACTGAACAGGCTGCAGGCTATGCAATTTTCACCCCACTCCACTCCTTGTTGAGTGGAAAAGTGTACATTAAAGGAAGGGTTTTTAAAGCAAAAAAGTAATTTCCATATTTGAAAGAGGAACTAAATTTACGCAATTTGTTGCAACTCATTCAAACTGGACATGCTGTACTGAGTGTACTAAAGATATCAGCAAATGAAGTTACGTGTACTACATTACATTTGTGACCCAAAGTAAGCTTGTGGCAAGCAGGGATTATATCATTTCCTCACATTGATGAGAAATGCTTTGTTTCCTTTGTTTTTCAGTCTGTTGTGCTGACCTTAAAGGTAGGGACAGGATCTCTATGGAATGGATCCCCATGTGGAATGTAAAGTCTGTAAAATTCTAATGCCTCTCATGCAATTATATTCCAATAACATGTGATTGTGGAAAAAATTGGTAGAAAAGTTTAAAGAAAAACAAAAGACTGCTCATTAATGTGAGGCTGTGACATCATGCAGTATGTATGTACTTGCTTCAAGTTCACTTTGTGTTGAAAATGTGACAACTTCAACTGCTAATACTGTATCTTGAGAACCACACATCGGATTTCAAACCAAATTTCACCAGAATGCTTATAAAGAATAAGCATCCCTCTAACATATCAAAACTTCATTTTAGCTTAGACCCTTCTTTTAACATGCACAACATAGAATAATCTGGACAAATTGCAACTGTTAGTTCTAACATTAGGGCTAGGCTAAAACTAACCATACTAAGTTACTAACTACTGAAGATGGTATCCTAACAGAAGTGAGTCTAGGCGAGGCCTGCCCTAGAACCTTCAGTAAACATCACACAGCAAACATCACACTTAGAAATGGCATTACTTCCTACTGTAGTTGACCCCTTTCTGACAATCCCAAACATCTTTGACACACTAGGACATTATTTTGTTAAGGACAAATAAAGTTTGCCAT
The DNA here is from genome assembly GCA_029531755.1 of Holothuria leucospilota. Lineage (NCBI taxonomy): Eukaryota > Metazoa > Echinodermata > Holothuroidea > Aspidochirotida > Holothuriidae > Holothuria > Holothuria leucospilota. The sequence continues at coordinate 19,043,160 of CM055982.1, read as the reverse complement.
CAAACCAATTCAAACAAACACACCAACTTGGCTACTCTTCGCTGTTCAACCACATGCTAAAACATTGTACTATAGGTACACTGAAATACATTCGAGAACGTTATATGCTAGCTGCAATGCTGCATAATCATGCAAGCATACCTAGCAGCTATGTAGCAGTGCATGCATGTGGGAAACAGTTTGAAGTTAGCCAGATACAAAGATTTATACCACAGAGAAAGCTACTTGACTAGAAAATCGGAGCTATGTCACTTCCAGGTACAAAAAAGAATACCCGGCCTTCCAGAAGGTCTGTTTTTCAAGTGGAGTCGGGGTCGCAGTCAACCGCGACTCCGACTCCACTTCACAAGATACATAACAGGATAGTTTCTCACCGCGACTCAGACTCCAGCGAAAAAAATATTTCCTCTCCCACCTCGACTCCAACTCAACTTGACAAATACAGGTGGACCCAAAGATGCGTCGTTCTCAAACAGGATATATCTAGATGGATACATAACAGGATAGTTTCTCACTGTGACTTTGACTCCAGCGAAAAAAATATTTCCTCTTCCACCTCGACTCCGACTCCACTTGACAACAGGTGGACCCAAAGATGTGTCATTCTCAAACAGGTTATATCTAGATAGTTTCTCACCGTGACTCCGACTCCAGAGAAAAAATATTTCCTCTCCCACCTTGACTCCGACTCCACTTGACAAACAGGCCTACTGGGGGAACCAAAGATGTGTCATTCTTGAACAGGATATTTAGAGGCATGTGTCCACTTTCACTCCGACTCCATCAGCAAGTGCAATTGCATCTTCACTGCGACTCTGACTCCACTCATAAACTACTAGTAATTCAATGTCTCCTACCTTGATTCCGACTCCATTTTCTACGGTAAATAGGCCTATGTATACGCTGACCACTGACACTCCGACTCCACACTGAAAAAGTACTCGACCTATAGACGGCACATGAGACTGAGTGTGTCGTTCTCAAAGCGCAATACTCTGAAGTAGAGTTAAAAAATTCAAATCCCATTTTCTTCATAGAACGTCTTGTAACAATCAGCCACTGCGACTCCATGACTCCATAGGTTAGAACTCCTTTAAAAGAGGGGGGTATTCTATAATTACTCCTGTCACTTCCATTTACAGTTAGTATATTTTTCATGCTATACAGCAGGTTGCATGTTTCTTATGCTTGAAAGTTTACACACAAATGGTGAGCTCTGCAATGCATTTTTTTTGTATTACATTCCTGCAGTAGCTGTTAATATGCATGCTACAGTACAGTACTTCCACATCAGGACTGGAGTTTCTATAAGACAAAGTTACGTACAAATACCATGTGGGACCTATTGCAGTGCAGAAAATCGGAAAACGACAGACAAAATTCGGAACATGGCAAATCTGGGCTGAAAAAACGGAACTGTTCCCCCTAGGCCTTAATCGGAACAGTTGGCAGCTCTGTGAATAATGAAAAAAAGCCTCACGTTTTCTAACACCACCCGGGTGGCTGGGTGGTATTCTATGACCCAGGCTGGAAAGTATCCATTTTGCGTGGGCAAGTCACTTGTTATTTCTCATCCGATGTGTGGCCATGGGCCAGATTCACAGACCTCTGCGTGGTCAAATGTCGGTCAGGTCTTGCCCCCATATGGGCATTAGGTATTTGCTTTCAGGTAGGCCCAGTCTGGAAAACATGTAGGTGCACTGAAGATCTTCGTCATGGCACTCAAGCGTTCACGCCAAATTTCTGGCGTATTTTGTCTGCCTGATTTCTATTTGGCACACCTACAGTAGCCTACAGCAGATATTGGTGTAATTTTTATCTTGCCTTTCCTTTGGCCGCATAAATCTTCGGCGGCGAAAAAACGAACTTTCCAACGTGGAGGTAGGCCTACCTTTTGCCTCGCAGCATCACGGCCAGTTTGCATCACATGTGTGGCCAGATCTATGACCAGCAATTTTTTGCACAGCCAGGTACCAAACTGCACAGTTGCGTGCACAAGGCAAACTTTCCAGTCTGGTCTATGAGTCCCTCGGCCTCATTAGCGCACACTGGCACTGTGGCCAGTATGGAAAGTATGGCAATTGCACACCCGAGATTTATTTTCTAGATTTTTATTGCACACTTCAAAATTCACATTGCACACCTGATTTTTTAAGCCGACAGCGATTGCCTTGTATAAACCTAGGTATATGTTATATTGACTTGGCCAATTGGATGATCACAAGTCATGATCATAACATACTGATGACTTGATTGAATGATGTATGCAGTGTCGGCCATCACTCGGCCAAGACCCCTGGAGTGAGGCGTATTTGGAACTTACAGTATGATATGGTATCGATCCCATGCTTTCCACTCTGGATGTTAAGAAGGCCTTCAAGAGCTTTGTTTAAATTTCTCCCTAGTAGGCATTGTCTGGTGGCATTTTGTAGGGGTCTTATAGGAAAGATAAAAATTTTTCACTACATGTCATCCAAACTCCATACTAAAACTCCATTCCTACAGTAACTCAAGATATCCCTTCCAAAAGACTGGTTACTTTTGACAAGAAATACCTCCAGATTTCCTCACGGTCACACTCACAGAACATGAAGCAAAGAGGGCAAATTGTGTCAGATACCTTTTGTTATTCTTTATAATTGGATACAGGGCTGAAATTTAGCACTCGTCCGATCGTCCGTGACGGGTAAAACTTGCATCGGACAACCACGTTCTCTCTTTTAACTTGTCCGATGGACGAGTAGATTTTATTTGTAACTGAATAGTTTCCTACATCAGCAGGAAAGTATGTCATAAAAACCCTCTTAAGAAGTGGCATTGAGACAATGGTATTGACTACCATTCATCATTGTACCATGCCAATAAATATGCAAAAATGCAGAATTTAAAGTAAATGTTTGTTTTCTATGGCAGAGACAGGAAATAGAATTGTTCATCTCTTGTTCGTCACTTTCATTCGGACAACCAAAAACTATTTCGGACAACCTAAATTTAGTTTCAGGTTTTCCGATGGGCAACCTGAAAATTTCCTTAAAAATCAGGCCTGGGATACCTTATTTGTCCTTGAAATTTGATACCGTTGGAATGTTTAGATGCTTTTCCGTGTAGATATAGTGTAAAACTGTGCCATACTTATCGCACAGCAAATAAAGTTATGAAATAATCAATTTAGTGAGATCAACATTATAAAGAAATACAAAAGCTACATCTAATCAATTTGCCCAGATGACATCACAGATTTCCCATCATGCACTGCGGAACATGAAAATAAAGCATTTCTTCAAAAATTCATATCATCCAGATGCAAGATGCCATAGAGATGGCATTTTCACTGCCTAACACAGAAAATTTTTCTGCTTTTTTTGAAAACATCAAATTTGGTCACCAGAACATGCTTTTCACACTTGAGCTTCGTGTTCACAAGCAACTGACAACTGCAACCGTGCAAACTTGTTGGCAGCAACCACACAAGTTGCCTGGAAAAGGGGATTTCCTGCAATCTACAGTAGGACTCGGTAGTTGTGGCCAAAATTTTCTCAGTGGGCTCTTCGCCCACCGATGGTAGCCCTCCGCTTAGGCCCCGTCTGGAAAACATGTATATTACGCCGAAGATACTCGGCGTGTAGTAAAGACCTTATACTCCAATTTGATGGTGTGATTTTCTTGTCTTTTACATACACACTGTACCTAAAACACAGTACAACAATTTGGCGTGGCGTAAAAATTGCGAAAAGAGGTGAATGGCGTAAAAATTTGGTGTAGCAGATATGAACTTTCCAGACTGGGCTTAGGCCTAGATAGTATCATCCGCGCAATTTTCTTGATCATTATTAAAATCCCCCGCACACCATTACAAGTTTTCCAATCTGGCACACCCAAGATCTCGGCAAAAAGTGTCATACTTTCCAATCTGGCACTGTGGAAGATCCAGCTTTGTAGAGAATCACCGAGACATCTGGGGGATATCATTCCACTGAGCGTTTAAAAACACTCATCATAACAACTGACATCAACCCTAGCTTACAGGCCTAACCTTACCATTCCAATTAATCGCATGAATGATATAGACCTAACTTCAATAGGCCTAACGTTAGGCTAGTATAAGTAGGCCTAGGCCCTATAGCCAGTAATCCAGTATTATAACATCGACAGTAAGTAGGCTAGGCCTTACGTTCGTATTATGTTGGTAGCCTAACAGTTAAGATGTAAGGCGGTCAACCCTTCCGGATGATTTTTAAATCATAGGTTAAAACTTAGAGATTAGTAAGTCAAAGAAAGGTGGCCTGAAGCTCACCTGAGACAAAGAACCAACAAGACGTTTCACTGCTGACATAATATGTTGCAGTTAACAAAAAAGGGTTGATATTTGATTTCTTCACCGTTTCGATGCCTGCGACCGCATTTTTTTTTTCCAAGAGGTTATGGGCAAATCATGCCAATGGAAGAATAGGCCACACCTCCAAAATCCAAAATGACAGCTTTTCGACCATTTTCTTGTAATTCTGACAAGCGATTATGAAAAAACAGGCCAAATAACCGCAATCTACTTAACTAAACCCCTAAAAAATAATCCTTACCATGATTTTGAAACAAATTTGAAAAATTTTCAATAGCAAATTTGCCCATAACCCCTTGGGAAAAATATGAGGCGGCCTGCGAGCCTCATTTTTTTTGCCACGAGGTTATGGGCATAATTGCTTTTCAAAATTTTTCAAATTTGTTTCAAAATCATGGCAAGGGTCATTTTTAGTCATAGATTAAGGAACAGGGGTTATTTGGCCTGTTCCTTCATACTCCGGTGTCAGAATTACAAGAAAAGGGTCGAAAAGCTGACATTTTGGAATAAAGGGTGTGGCCAATTTCCAAGAAGCTGATTTGTCCATTGGAATTGTTTGCCCATAACCTCGCGGGGAAACAAATTGCACGGCCTGCGATGATTAGTTCGTCCTTTGAACTTGCCCAAGTCTCCCTCCGCGTTTTCCCTGCCGTTAAGGGGGCGCTCCACCATTGCATAAAATTGCACTTTGGCTGGGGGTGAACCCTCTACATGTAGTCCCTAAAAATTTTGTTTGGGTTGACTTTGACCCTGTTATGAGAGGGCAGTGAATCCTTTGTTAGATGTATTTGGTAGTGATTGAGTTGGAGATTATGCTGTCAAAAAAATGGTTGGAATTGATACCACCTGAGCCGATTGTGAGGTTTTGGAAAGACAGCGGACCTATCTCATATATTGGTGAGTGACAAGGGGCGGGGGTGGCGGATCACCGGGTGGCTTAGACCCCGTTCATTACTTAACCAATTTTATTAGGGCTTAGGGCACCACCTGACGCATGCGCGGTGTAGTAATGTCCTCTGGATGTGTCACCGTGATCCGAAAGAAGAAAGAAAGAAGAAGATCACAAGTTCTCTATTCATGCAGCTGTAGCTCAAAAAGTCAATGGTCATGCTGCGAAAATTCTTATGTGCCAGTAACAACCAACTCGTGAGCTTTGCATTGCAGGGGGTCACAATTTGTGCTGGCGTTGAAACTTTGACAAGGAATGAGAGGCAGCTTAATAAGGCCCGTTTTAGTGTGTAAGTCGGACCAAATCTGAAGTGCTGCATGAGGTTAATAATAAAGGAATGGTTACGGGTTCGTCGAATACAGCCTTGTACATCCGCGTATGCAGGATCACTTAATTGAAGGGGGTGACTAATTCAAGTTTGACAAATGCCGAGTATAACGGCCTATGGAAGAGTGTAGTAAAATGTCTTCAACAAGGGGAGCCCCCAACTGAACGCCCTCCACCTCCCCCCTTTGATACACACTTGAATGCAAAATGCTTCTTCAGGTTAAAGATACCAATCACAGTACAGCCGACAAGCTGGCCATCATTAGATATTTAATTTACCATATCACTACGGTAAGGATTTTGGAAAAAAGTCTTCATGATTATTTAAACTTCAGAAAGCGCGTACTGTACGTGTACCAGCAATCATTCTTCCATTGATTCGCGTAAACTTGATTTTGGTTCACTTGAAGGCCTTTGAAAAGTATGTTAATGTCACAAGTAAGTAAAGCTCGAACTCTACAGCGCCCGATGGGCGATGAAAATGTTGTGTTCGAGTTGGGGAATTTGTGCTCTTGAGACCAAGGAATTCAGACATTCAGGGGACTGATCGTCGTCGGGACAGTGGTGAAACCAGATGGGGGTAGGTGCCATGTATGACCCTCGTCGAGGACGGATACCCCCCCCCCCCTGTCGTTGAAATTTCCCAGTGTAGTCAGGAAACGTTAAAATATGAAGTAGTCCACAATAGCCAGTCGCCCCTTGTGGTTGACTTGATATTTTGATTTAAATGCCAGGGCAGATCCTGTAGTAAATCCGGCAAATTTTCCGATTTCACGCTTAAAATCTCAAAATGCGCGCCAAAAGTTTTGAATTTTGCTCTCGACGACCTCACGGCACTCCGTCTTCCTTGTCGGGGCTTCAGGCTGCAGTCATACGTAGGAAACTTTGGACCTGTGGCGCAAATTCTGGCGCTACCCCCTGCCAGCGTCGGGATTACGCATTTTATCGTACAAGCTAGGCCTATCCCCATTACATGTTTACCGAAGAAATTGGAAAATTTTGCGACCGGCAAGACCACCGCTTCCTGAGCTTTACCCCGTCCCTCCCCCACCCCTATTGATGTCATTTATAGGGCAGGCTACTAAGAAACATTTACCGGCCATGCTATAAACATCGATAGCGTAACATTCAAGCATATTGAAACAAATTTTGGAGGCTTGTTTCAGGCAATTTAAAGTACGGTACCAATATTTAAGAATACAGGTGAAAAGGGGTGTTCGCTCCAGCTCCCGACTCCCCCTTACATCTGGCACTTTTACTTGTATATCACACAACTTAACGCTATAGACTATAAATATTAATTACAGTGCGCTGGATTATCAGCATTGTCGTGGCTAAGTTGGTATGGCGCTCGACTCCGATTGTAAGTACGTGAGTTCAAGTCCTGGTAGTTTGTTTTTCTCGTTTTGCGGTTTTAATGTTTGAACTGTCGACATTTTACAGTTGCTTTCTCTTTCGTATCTTCCTTTTGTAGCTTTTATCGACTTCTCTTCGTTCACACTTTTTCTTTTCTGAATTAGGCTTCGTTATGTTAATCATATCTTACTGTAAATTTTCCAAATCAGGTCACTACACGCCACTACATGTAGTCTACATTATCAAGGCGTACACCCCCCCCCCCTTTCCACGTTGTATTTTTCGGTTGAAATTGCTAATTGTTTTATGAATTTTTTCCCATTCTTAGATGAAACCGATTCCATATTTCATGTAATTTGCATTTCATACGAAAGGTATCAATAAAGACAGGGCTCCCGGCTACTTTAGTAGCCGGGAGACCTGTCTTTATTGATACCAAATTTGCCTACCTTCCCAACGCCACTCTTGTTTCTAAAGGAAAGCGACTCTGAACTGAATATTCTTAAATGACCGACTGTAAAATCGGAAGCCATTATATATGACCCTAACCCTCAGTCTTCAATTTTGGGTAACCTACTAGAGTCTAATGTTGCTAGAGTGTACTGTTATTGGAACTGATGTCGGGTGTTGGTGTCGGTGTCTGTGTCGGATCCTTCCGTGTCGGGCTCCCATTTCCATTACCGGTGACTGTGTCGGTGTTGGTGTCGAGAGCTGTTGGTGTCGGACACAACACTGGTAAGTTCCATTAATATATGTTTTTTTCTGAAGATCTCATGTCTTAGAGATTTACACTTTAGGTTTAAAAGACCCTGGTAGAAAACGATCGACATATTACTGATCCGTTTTCGGCTTGGCAATTGGAGCGCCTTTCGAAAGGCATGGGGTTCATGGGCCTTTCTCGTGGCCCTTGTTGACTCTCATGGGTAATACTTTCATGGGGGTCATTGGGAAGCTCTGGGTTAATTACAAAATGGGGACAGAAGCATGGCATGAGCAGAGACCATCTTCTACTGGGAGTGAGAAAGGGGGATAGGAATAACGGAATGGGTCTAGGATTTATACATCAGCAAGTTTTAGAGCACGTTTTCTTCGTTTCCTCAATGAATTAGCCTTACTCTCAGGATCTACCGATAATGGGTGCGCGCGAAGTGCGCAGAACTGTTGTTTGAAAAGAATGTAGAACAAGAATTGTATACTTTAATTCTTCTAAATCACGCTGGCACGTTACCGTTCTCTTGATAGTTGATTAGTAAATGTTGCCCTCATAATGCGCGGCTCCGACGAGGGCTGAAGATGAACTCTGGATTTTCTGGATTTCGGAAGTGTTCAAAAGAACTATTCCTTGTTTAATATTGCCCTTAGATTCAGAGTGTAAATCGCCACGAATGTGTGCGAAGCGCGCCGAAATTTTGAATTGAAAATACCATATTTCATTACAAAAATTGCATTCACACCTTGCACTCAGACTCGTTCTGTGTCCAAACAAAATGTCTACCAAGAAGGCAATGGTGAATTAATCCTCTAAATATATTTTGATTATCACAAGTAAGTATGTCTTCTGAAAAGTTCAACGCTGTATTCCTTCATAATCACGCATAAACATTAAGACAGCGGACATAAGATTGAAAGCCCTTGCCGTTGAATGATGCTCATGCGTTTCAGAAGGTATTGGTTATTAGCATATAGCAATGAGGTGGTAAGCTCGTAGAAATTTTGGTTGTTATCTAAGCATTTGCAAATATTTTTTGGTAAGGTTTAGTAGTTCTGATTTGGCGACGAAATGGTCAACCGTACCCCTAGACAGATACAGTAACAACTAAGCTATTGAGGGTTACGTATGGTAAGGGTGAGACTTGTTCGGTAATATTTCGCCTAAATATGCAAGAAAGCCATACAAATTTTTGGTTCCTGTCGACGAAACCAACTCCTCAAAGGCAAGTACAGGTAAACTGTCAGGGAGACTGTCCCCGGAAGGGGATTACACACTATCAGTTTATCGCATCATGCGTGACTATGGCTCATTGACCTCTACCCTCACCATGGTTTGAGCTGAGGCTAAAAAGTATCATTGGAAACGTCTTAGACTGCAAAATAACTTATCCTAGAGCATAAGGGTGTCACTGCAGAATTTCACGTCCATCATACATGATTTCTAGAGTTTAAGCAGGTAAGGGAAAATTTGGCATCATAAACGAGAAGCTTTTCACTATAGTTCAATGCAGTCTATCATGCGTGGGCGCCAAATATGGTGGGAAGAGACATAAAATGGAATCAGGGTTCATAGGAGCTAACGCAATCGAACCTTTAATCACCCACTTGTCTATCATATCGATAAACATAAAACTATAGTGGCCATCAGTCGGAAATTTACATCAGACAGAACCAGCCTAGTCATTACAAGGAAATAGGTGCGCAAAGAATGCAAATGTACATACTCTAACCTTGTTTTGAACATCAAAGATACTCGAACCAATGATACTGCATGCCTTCGAAGGGTGCGGAAAATAGAGGTGTTGGAATAATGACGTAATCATGCTTGTTGTGTTATCTTTATATTCATATGGAATGTGTTTAGTTTGTGACAATGTCTGGTCCTCCATTGCAAAAGGCTAGAAGAAGTCATAAGTATAAGGAAGAACCATCCCTAATTCATAAAGGGGTTCTATGTCAAAGGGGGTGGGGGTTCGATTTCAAAAACGAACCCATTGACGAACCACTCGACACCCCCGAGTACTGGCCTGCTCCCCCATCATAATTCCCGCATCAACAACTCCACCGGCTGTTAGCCCGAGTTAAGAAATAATAAAAAAGGGTTCAAATTGTGATTTTAGTGGTCTATTTAGAGCCCACTATACTTCTTAAATTCTAAATTCTCATTGAAATGCCCATTATTTTGGAAATGGCTCAAAATTTCCAGGGGCCTAGCCCCTGACCCCCATCTGGGCGTCGCCTTGTGGTCCCGAATTGTGACCCTGAGACTGGCCCCTGGACTCTGCATACACTTGCTTTGCGCTTCTCCCCACGTCATTTTTTCTGTCCGCATTTTCTTCCCTTTAGTCGGCAAAACATGGGGCACCCCCATCCATTTAGAATGCCCTGGCGACGCCCCTCATCATGGGTCTGTCATGCATGGCCCCGTTCTGGAATGATTGAAAAGAACAGATACTTTTCTCTGATTTTTATGACGAGCTTTACAAATAATATGCAAACGTGGTAGAAAATATAGCTCATTCGTAAAATGAAGAGATTACACAAGAAAAGAAGGACAGAATGAGTACAAAATTGAAACACAAGTGGAAAAACTATACGAAAAGTGCGATGAAGAAGATTCAAGCGTAGCTTACAAAAATTAGCTGAAAATTAATCCCTTCCTAGAACTCAGGTTTCTAAAACACTTGGGAGTGAATTTCACCCGGAGAGGAGTGAAAATTCACTCCAAATGGAGCGATACTTTATACACATGGAATAAAATATTGCTCTATTTGGAGTGAATTTTCATTCCATTCAGGGTGAAATTCACTCTTACTTAGGAGTGGTCCCTCAGAATACTCTTTTTGGACTGAATTTTACTCTTTTGTTTTTAGAGTGTAACATTATAAGTAATGTAGAGCAATTGGAGTCAAACTTGACGTAAAGTAAAATTAAAACCTTTACCTACAACATTTACAAAGGATTTCTCTGTTACCCAATTTGTTAAGAGAGACGGTTGAAATCGGCTGTTACTCTATAGATAATTTTCTTGAAGATCATTTTGATGAAGTCATTAAATTCAATCTCCTGTTTTCAAGCACATGGATGCACCGACATTTCCACATGGTATGTTTAGCAACGATAAAGATAAACCGGACCCTACTCAAAACAGAATTCGTGGCACAGGAGATGGGGGGGGGGGGGTGGGTGGACCCAAACATGAAATGATGAAAATCAAAATCCAAAATATTTCTGAGCAATTTTCTGGGGGTAGAATGAACCCGAACGATATTGTAGAATCTGGAAAATCCCCAAAATAGATGAACAATCGTCTCTAACTTCCAACAGTTTCTTAGTTTGCACATACATTGTAGATTTCCCACTTCCTCAACCTTTCTCCAGTGTACAGAATAGAAGGAGCTAATCTCAATGAAAATCAACTCTATATTAATTTCTGATCCTGAAGGGGATCAAACACAGCCTTCTAAATAGCTCCCCTCGGTAATCAGGGTTGTTGACTTCAACCTCCGGGGCTGGTGTCCAACTATAAATGATCTTAGCCAAAAGATATTTTTTTCTAAAGTCCTATCGACTCTTTGCAGAAGAGTCGAAGGGCGAAAACCAAACGTTACCCCCGAAGGAGTTTTACACCCAAAGGAGCTACGTCCCCAAGAGAAACTCAGACCTCCTTCTTCGTGCTATTTTGTACCACTAGAAACATAATTACCTGCAAGAAATGGCATTGCAAACTTTTGACATCTTTTTACAGAGGAAAAAAATAAGAGGTTTTCGTCCTTCAATTCCGCCCACCACATTTATGACTTGGGGCTTAAACCACCGTCCCCTCAAGGCTTCCTACGCCCTTGTTAGTGTCCAGGATTTTTTTGTGAAACAAGGCAAAGTATGTTTTGGGATAATGAAAACATCAACACTTTACTCGCCATAAGCCGAAGCTGTATGATGATGAGCAAAATGCAAAAATGGAGCCTGTTCCCATACGGGATAACTTGTTTCGCGGTGCACCCTGTATTATGCAAAAGAAAAACTAGGCTATGTCATTAAGGATGAAATATGCAGCCTTACCATAAACGTGCTAACGCTAAGTGTGATTGGGTTTCTAAGTATGGCGGAAGGACAAAATACTATTTACTACATGAGACAAAAATGCGAAACAAAAGCAAAGAAACTCTAAAGCGCGCGAAGCGCGCCAAAATTGTTGTGTTCGTATAAAAGGATTTCTGTTCCTTTAGAGCATCAAAATGTAAATCGTAAAGGCGACTGTTCCTCACGGGGATAAAAATGTCACATTTTATCGTACCCAGTAGCTCCAGAAGATAATGGAAAATTCGCTGATGGGAGCACATCGGTCCCTATCTCCCTCTGGTATACCAACCGTAGTTAATGGGGATGTCAAAATGGTTATGATGCTATTATTTAATGAAAATACATTCCAGATCAAATTCTCTCGCCAAACATAGACTACTATGGCTTGCATTCAGGACGTTCCTCACCATTGGAACTTCGTAATTGCATATTTCAGTTGAATACGATAAGATGAAATGTTAAGAAACCAAACAGCACACATACAGTGTAAGCAAATGTTTGCAACGGAGTTAATCTAAGAAATATGAACCCATGTATACTCTTTTCTTCCATCAAAAGTTTCATCAGACAGAACCAGGTGAACATTTGGAAAGTTTGTTGTTTGTTCACAACACTAGCAAATTAAGCTACATTTACCTTTCCTTGGTACATAAAGGGAATCCATAGATCCATGTCGCGCGAGAAGCGTCCGAAAATATTAGTGTTTGAAGTCTTCAATAATATATTATGTTCTGTAATTTATGTCAATAGGAAAACTTTTGAAAGTATATTGAAAAAAAAAACATCATGGCGGCTTGATGTGGTCAATAAAAGTTGCGGTATCAGCACTTGAGATTGCGGGGAGGAAAGCTAGGGGCGTTCGCCCCCATTACCTTTCAAAGTGGGGGAGATCATCCCTCTGCCCTGACCCCCCCCCATCGTCTTCAATGCAAACACCCAAAATTTTCGGCGCGCTTAGCACGCCTTAAATTTTGCTTTTGCTTTCATTTGGCAATCCGTCTGAGCTGCAGGTTGCTAGGCTTTCCCTTCAGGGAGCTTGACCCCCTGTAGGAAAAATCGTAGCGTCAACTTTGATTTCTAATTCATGATGCACATGTGAGAAGATAAAAAGTAGCACCATTTTGCTTGTAAGTAAGCTCCTTCTAAGAGAGAAATAATCTTACATTAAGAAAACAGAAAACTTCCCCAACCCCAAATCATGCTTGTACAGACACGTAATTCGTACGCCGCATGGAATTGTGGGATACACGCGGGATAAACAAACCGAGCTCAGCACGTAGTATACAGCGTTCTCCTATTTTCGTGCACCACCAATTATCGTGCATACATATATTATTATATAGAAAAGAAAGAAAACGCCGGAAAAAACAGATACATTATTATACATACATCATCAGCCTAAGTCCACGTGTGGCTATCACATACTGCACGAAAATAGGGGTCTCCTTCCTACTTTACGGCAAATTATATATATATTTTTTACACCAAAGAGGCAGCTTATATGCAGTCAAGAACTTGACATAAACCACTTGAAAGAATCCCCCATTATATTTGCAATGGATTTAAAAAAGGGACATAAGTTAAAAATGAAACACTTTAGCTCATTTTTAGCCTTATCTAGAGAAACATTTGAGCAAATTTCTGTTCGTGCCCCGATTGATGAAATTGTTTTCAACGTTTAATCGGACGTTGTTAGATGAATGTTTCTTCAGGAAAATTTGCCCTCCCGGCCGACGTGTATTACTCTTGCACCTATATTGGCTGCACTCGTAATACTGTTAGAGTATGTACGCTGAAGAGGAGTACATATTCGACACCTGCTATGAGGGTAACAGGAAAATAGCATCATACTTATTCAACTATTGCGTGGATATTGTGATATTAATATATTTTGTTTTTGCTTTTTTGTATCCCTGTGTTTCCAATCCCTTTTATTGATACACAAACTGAATGATAACAAATCCACAGTGGGAGACCAAAATTTTGTCGTCCATCTTCATATCCCCAACCAAAATGGAACTTGGTAATTTTGACATTTTCAGCTCATTGCATTTTCAGCGCACTCCGGCAACTCGCCAATTGTTGATGCGTAACACCAGTATTGGATTAAGGCATTCATGTTCCGAACTTAACTGTAAGTCTCATGGAGCCTCTTTTACGCTCCATAGACCTCTTTCCAAATAGCAATTACAAAGGATTGTGGGATAGAGTTTTGGTGTGCGTCATTTTTGGCCACAGTAAAATGCCATTGACAAAAACGACGCATACCAAAACTCTATCCCATAATCCTTTGTGACTGCTATTTGGAAAAGGGTCTATGGAACCATCATTTCATTATTCTTTCCAGCCAAGTTGGCCAACACACTTTGTTCTTTACAGTTAGTGACCAGTTTTTAGCCTGGTATCTTTGCAAAACGGATAAAACTACTTTTTGATTGTACGTTGCGCTACTGATCTTCATTCGATTGTGGACAATTTCTTATAATTAGGGTCTCTGGGGTCTTCAACCCCACAGGACATAGCGTAAGCCCTAGTGGATCAAACCTTGGGCTTACACAACTACGGATTTCGAAATCTCGCACAATGTAGTATTTACGTACGTACGTTTTCTTCAACACGAGAATTTTCTGCTTCGCGCGGCAATGTTGCTGGCGTGTCGTTGTCAGCTGGTCAGGAACCGTTCCCTTGTTATTTCTTTTATCCTCACAGTCTGTCATCCAATCAAATCAAGGAGCTGTGCATGTGAGAAACAGCTCCAGGCGTGACGGAACCAAAAAAAAAAAAAAAAAAAAAAAATGGGGGGGGGGGGGGTGTGGGCCAGCAAGATTATCTAAGCGGAGAGCCACCATCAGTTGACACGGAACGGACAAGAAAATTTTTGGCTTTACAAGCCCTCCAGATTGCCGAAAACAGCACTTCCCGAGTGTTCTAAGCTGCATGTACCCAGCCTTGAAACGTGGATCCCATGTCTGCGATCTCCCTGCAGTCCCCACTTCTTTGGAGCACTTGGCAAATATTGGGGGGGGGGGGGGCTTAGCCCCCCACTTTTTATTGGGGGCTGAGCCTCCTAGGTCCCCCGGTTCCTCCGCCACTGGACAGCTCCCCGCTTAAATCAAGGGGCTGTTGGATATAAAACTGCATGGTAAAAGTTTGGCTGTTACTGATTTCTGAATGCACTCCAGATGCTACTTGGGACTAGAAAAAAGGAAAATTTATGCTTCTTCGACTCTTCTAAAGAGCACAATTCGTTACATTACATAAACATATACGTTAATATTTCCATATACATTTATGTACATATACACATAAGTCTATGTATACGTTTACATATACATATGGGCATTATATACGTTTACATGTAGGTATATAGTCATATAGGGCCTCTACTATCAGTGAAAGGGAATCACAATTCTCAGTGAATTTTTCAATGTGCTTCGTATGAACTCAGTATAAATAGGTGTCACGTTTGTACTGATGTCCGTAGTAAAACTTAGGTGGAATTGCGTCGTTATACCATCTTGTAGGATAGCTTGAGTAAATTACCATTTCCAAATCCCTTGTAACCCTTTCCGAAGTTCACTAACTACCCCACCAACTACCACCATCCTCATCAAATCGATTGGCAGTTACTGCCATAAATTTGCAATCATAATAACAAAAAAAAATTCATTGGCATTGTAAATTATATCGTGGGGACACATGAGTTTCTCTGGAATAGTCCAGAATGGCCCCAAAAGCCATCAAATTTAAGAAAAATACTGGGGGAAGATCCACGGTCCCCAGCCTTCGGCGCTCGCGGTTAAAGGCTTCCGTCGCCGGCCACACCTTACGAAGATGTAGTATCCGATATAAATTACTTCCCAGGTATTTTACGCCCATGACCATGTCAACGTAAGAACTACCTATAACATTTCATTTATTTGTGAAGTATAATATACTCATAGCCCTCAAACTTTGATTTTCCTTACAATTTTTCACAGTAATAAAGAACTTGAGGGGTCCCTTATCCCAGATGATCGACAAATATGAAACACCAAAGAAAGAATAGGTAAGTTGTTAAAGTAGGAGAATCTTTTATGTATTGGATAATATTGCATTTAAAAATATAGAACAACAATATGTTACAACAAAATGTCTTTGAAAACGTTGTTTTCTTTGGCGCGCTTCGAGCGCATCCGTTTCAGATGTTGTTCAGATGTTGTTCAGATGTTGTTCCATGCTCTACTTCTCAGTATGGAACATCTTGCGTGTTCCATAGCTTCGTACTAACTTTTACATTATCATCATCATAATCACTCACAAGCCAAACCCTCTTCATAAAAATAACCTGTTATTTTTATTAAGGTTGTTATTAAAATAGTCAAAACGAAATCTTTATGATCTTCTTTTAGCAGTTTAGTGCACATCCGACGAGTTAAGATAGCCAGATGCTTCATTAGTGGTTTTCATTCTTTACATACCTCAATGCTTCCAGGGCCTTGTCACCTGGAATCACACCGAAGCATTGCCCCTGGATCCCAGCAAGGTCCCTAAGGCGGGCCCCTGTACCCTTCGCCTTCGCCCTCCCCTGCGCCTTAATTTTGATATTCCAATCAGGGTTACC
Source organism: Holothuria leucospilota (assembly GCA_029531755.1). Lineage (NCBI taxonomy): Eukaryota > Metazoa > Echinodermata > Holothuroidea > Aspidochirotida > Holothuriidae > Holothuria > Holothuria leucospilota. Next base: position 19,026,795 of record CM055982.1, on the reverse strand, counting down.
CCCACTTTCAGACATCCGCAAAGTCCCCCTCCCTGGTCGGAGCTGAATGAAAATTTCTCTAGAATCATGTTAACATTTTCATTTCATACATTTGTTTCTCCACTTCGAATATAATGAGTGACAATTTCAAGTTAACAAAATATTAACAGAATAATGAGAAGTGAAAGGACGTGCAAGTAAAAGCCACAGGGCTTGTCGAGAGTGCACTGCCTGGAATAAACGAACATAATATCTAATAATTAACGCAAGGAAAGAGTCAATGCCATGCAAAAACAAAGACCCCCCACCCAACCCCAAAAAGAAGCCAACAATTTTTTTAGTTGCAGTGCCAGAAACAAAAAGCCTTTACTTGTTCTTTCAAATATCAAAAATAAATTCAAGCTGAGCGAGACAGGAATATGTTCCCGTCAGTTATAACATCACTAACAAGGCCCCGGCAATATTGGAGTCGCCCAATCCATTGTCAGATGAATATACTTTTGATACCCTATCAGTAGAATAGACTCCCCCATAATGCTTGTCGATGTCACTCATGCATAACCTTTGACCTGTACACTTCCTTCTACAACGCTGCCGACCAGCCGTCGGAGCCAACGCATACGGCGAAGAAATGTTTTCTTTGTAATTATTTTTGCCCGTACTTTGGGAATTTAACCGGATATTTATCATGTATCAAGCTCCAGGAGGACCCCCACCCCAGCTGCGCTATGGTAAGTGTCTAGAATTTGCAGAAAATGTAGGCATCTTTTCGCGGTTGTTAGTTGGGATCGATACACTGAATATGCACTTACAACTGTACTGTGTAAGTGCCGAGAGTGAGAACGAAATTTGTCGATACGAGAGATTCGATGCCCAAGCCGGTTACCGGCATTGTTTACACCCAAAATTGTTATAAAATCAGGTGTCCTATGACGTGAAATTTGGTCACAGAGCTTTTTATTATTCATATGAAGTTAATTCAGTATCCGTGTAGCATAACCTCTCCCAAACTGTTTTTCTAATTTATCAAAAATAGCACTAGGCAAGGCCAGATTTCTGCTGTGGCTTGGGCTATGGCTAGTTGTGAATGTTAGGCTGCTGTCTGATTCGCATTGGTGAATGAACAACAGTAGAGTAGGCTAATACTAAGCACAAAGGCTTGACCCGTTGGGACAAGAGTAGGCCTACAGGCAGGTATGAGTGGAGGAACAGCAGATAGATAGTGGTTGGGATACCAGTGCAGTTTTGTGTGAATTGTAGCCTACAGGCCTGAGCATTACAGTGCCTTGTAGTGTCTGTGAATTGAATGATACAAAGTGTTTCTCTTTCTGCTTGAATGGAGATAACCTTGGTGATGTACAGAAGTACTGTAGGCCTAGGTCTATAGGCTATAGTAAGTTGGCCTTGACTTGTGGTTCAATGTAGGCTAGAACATTCATTGAGACATGTTATTGAAATAAGAGACCAAACATTTGATCCATACATTAGGAAGATATGCCATTGTCAGTGATAATCCTTGAACTAAAAATTAAAGTAGGATCATTCTGTGAATGTTGTCTCAAAGTAGCCTACCATTACATTGTTAGCTGACATTACTAAGAACCATACAGTGGCAAGATCATACAGTGGCAAGAATAAAATTGCTTTTATCTTCCCCCACAACAGGGGTTTCCCTGCATATTTGGGAGCAACTGCAGAATACAACTTCCCTCCAAAAAGCAACCTTTTAAAAATCATGGAGTCGCACATGTACACAGTCTCTCTGTTCCTCCTACTCTTCAAGTCTGTAACCCCACAACAGCATGCCTATGTACATGTGCAGTAACTTTAGTAATGCATGGCTCATATTGTTGGGGGAAGATAGCCTGAAGTGGAGGCGCAGTCGTAGTCACAGTGGAAGAACATGAATCTTCCAACCTAGACTGGAGGCGCAGTCGTAGTGGCAGTGGAAGAACATGAATCTTCCAACCTAGACTGGAGGCGCAGTTGTAGTCACAGTGGTGGAACATGAAGGTTGTGTTATTTTGAGAACAATTCAATGTGAATCTTGCGTTCATTGTTTACGTCCACTGAGTTTTAGAGGCGCAGTCGCGGTGACTGCGACTGCGCCTCCAGAGCCTCAGTGGTATGTCTTTGAGAGACGTTGTATTCTGCAGTTGTACCCATATTTGGCAGGGGGGGGGGGGCATTTGGGGTGAGAAGTAATAACATGGAATGGAATAGCCTACCTGTAAGAAATGAGGACTTCATGCACTAGAATGGTAAACTTTAGTGTGTACATAAAATTGAGGGCCATGGTGGACCCTGTGGACTAATGGTGGTAAACATTTTACAGTCAAAATTAATTGTAAAATGTGGTGGGAAAAGGGAACAGTTTAGAAATGGACTTGTCATTGGTAGATTTCAAGGACTGAATTTGAACGCAGTTCAGGAAAGACAGGACAAAATTTGCATGGTTTGCTGAACAGTATTGAAGGAAGTGTAGTAGAGCAGGATTGAAGAACCATTAGGACTAGTGCAAGATTTATTTGTGAGTTAAAAAATGAAGGTACACAGCAGTGTTTCCTATAAGAAATTATCCATTGGGTCAATATACACAATTTGAGAAAATCTGACTCACTAGAAATTTCAAAGCCATGCATTCACACATATCAACTTTAAGGAATGAATGAAACCCTACTTTTCAAGTTTTTGCCATGAATATCTTTGCGTCAAATGGAAAAGTCACTGCGTCAAAATTACATCATAGCATCTTAGCAGAAACACTGGTACACAGTTGTTTCTAAATTATAAAGCATGGTTAAACGGATTAAATTAAACATCAGTGATCATTAAAGAGGAGCAACTGTGCAGCCTTCTAAGCAGGGACAGCGTTCAGAACAGATTTTCCAGTGGTGATAGTGCCATTAAAAACTAATATAACTTAAAATGTAATTAAGCACAATTTTTCAAGAACATTTCTGACACTCACTGAGCCTTACTCGGTAAGCAACAATGTTATTGTGTTATTTCTCACAATGCAACAGAATTCTGACATCATACCCACACCTTGCTGCAAGCTGGGAGTCCTGTCAAATCTCCCTGGTTAGATAAAGTACTACATAGGCAACCTGGTCAGACAACGTAAGAACAGTTACTGTACAGTAGTTGTAGTGAGCAACAATAGCTTTTACGTACTGTAAATTTGTAAGGCCAAGTAAAATACATACAGTAACATGTTTCTCGTCCCCGCCCGCATCCTTTTTTGGGGTGGCATCCTTTTTTTTATTTTTGAACAGCAGAAATCACATTTTATTTCAGCACCTTCTGGACTTTTCCACAAATTGTGGCAATATTCCTTATTGATATGTAAAATGGAATGACTGGACACCGCGACTACAGTCTGTTTTCTCCGAAACTTCAGCGTGCAGCGCACGAATGTGATTTGATAACTACAAGACAAGTTTACTTTGTTTAATATACTCACTTACACTACAGTTGTACATGCAACTTTTTTGTCTTCTTTTTCAGGCAGTTTTGACACCTGCATAAACAAAGGGCCACATCCTCCTTTTGTGAAAAATTCTGGACGGGGATTTTTTTCTTGGCATAATAGTAGTAGTGTATGCATTGCTGTACATGTCATAGTTAATGTGCAACTGTACTGTAGGACATCAAGCACAAATTATGGAACGTAATTTAACTACTTTATTGAAGCCATGGACTTCTTACAACATGGACAGAGCATCCTACACTAATTTCCTACCCTGTAGGTGTAAATTGTCACCACTATGTGTATACTTTAAGGCTTACCAATGTGACTGCCTCCTGTCTTGTTTTGTACTTGCTCAAATGGTTTGGTATTGACTTATTATGCCAGAAACTTGTAAGATTTCACAAAACTGCAAGTTTTTGGTTAAATTCAATAAACATACTGTAATGAAGGACTGTGAATTTGCTTTCCCATTCATGTTTATAGTTTGTCTGAAATATTGCAGATTCTTTGTCAAATTATGCAAATGAGAGTGGTGTGGCGGCCATTTTGGTAAGCCTAAATTTGTTTGAACGATGGTGACACTATTAGTCACTTGATCCTCTGTCTATTTGTATGCAATGCCTACTGTATGGTTGGAGTACCTTGTACCTCTGCCACCTTTTTCCAGTCCTCAAGAGTTAGAAAAAATGTTTAGTTTCTGGGAAGCAAGTAAAATTTTCAATTTTTTTTTTTTGCATACATGTCCTTATTCAAAAAATTTAAATTTCCCAGCTATTGTCAAAATTTCTTCCATGTGCCAGAATTTCAAGTAGGATGCTTAGCTCAGCTTTCCTTTGTTTTCTACCCACCCAATCCAGCCAGAACTGGTTGTAACCAGTTTTCTCTCTCGAAGTCGCTTTTAACTGTACAGCCTAACCACCGACAGTACTATAGTTATACTGTAGCACATAAGTTTATTTAGTGATAAAGGGATGTAGGTGAAAAAATTTGTATGCCCACTGATTGCTATATGTTTGCGCTATTGTTTCATAACCAATCCTACAGTTAAGTTTTTTTTTCTCATTTGGTCACATTCCTATGAAACAACCTGGCATGTAAGATTATGTGTATTTAGAACTGTAGGAATTTTGTGTACAGTAAGTATAGCACTGTATACAGTAGAATCACTTTCATTTTGTATTGTTTGTAGATTTTTGTATCATTTATTTTAAGTTGATGTAGCCTCACAAAGCAGGTCAAAGGTTATATATTCTGCCAGGAAAAATGTATGTACAACCCTACTCATCAGTCTTTTCATGTTTGTTTAGTTTACATTCAAGTGTAGTATATCTCTGTGTTCAAAGGTCATTATTATTCATATTCCAGCTCGCAGTAGCTGTTAATAGTCTCCTTGGTAGTTTGGGCTAATAACTCATCCATGAAATTTTTGGATGGGCATGATTGGAAAATCGTGTCATGTGGTGAATGCTCAGTGGCACGTACCAAGGAGATTTAGGATTGCAGACTTTAAAGGGAAAATGCAGTAACTCCAATTAGATTTAGTATACCCTGGTATCCTAATTCTTGAATGGCTCTTTTTAATCATGTGACCAAATTTTTGTTACTGAAAATTAAATTCATGGAGAACAACTCCTTGATTTACCTTTTGTTTGATTTTAGGCAAAAGTCCACTAATTTTTTTGAAACAAATTTGGGACCACTGTGTATTCCCTTTAAAAAAATTAGTAGTAAGAATAGGTCAGATACATTGATATGGTATGATTGATGCCTTGTCACTTTACAAGCGATGTGCAAAATTAATATGTACATAAAGTTTGAAAATTAGCCAAATGGAGTGAAACATACCATATTGGGGTGGCTGCATTTTTTGTCCACATTTGCATAATTTAAAAGGCCTGCTTATCCTGTGTTGTGTTTTGTGTGCTGAAACTGAAGTTGGTTATCATCATCCATCTTTCAGGTTTGGATGGATAAATTTTTCATTTTTTAAAATGTTAAGATAATTTTTAACTTTAAAAAGAAGTAAAGTATTTTGTTCATTCGTAAGGAGGGTTACTTCTATCAAGAAGCTCTGCTACTTTTTTGCAAGGCTATATGGCTCAACTGTACAGTATAACTTAGGCTGCCCCACTATTGTGTTTACAAATTTCTGGTAGCATTTTAGTAGTATTTTAAATCTTCAGTACGGTAAATATTACCAATATCCTGTATGCAGTTTTCAATATCGGCCGACTCAGATTCGATACTGGGTACTCAGGGGTCGAAATTCCCACTGTTCCGCTGTTCCGAGAACAGTGCTTTTAGTGCTGGAACAGTAACTTTTCAAATGCCACTGTTCCGTGGAACAGTGTTTTTCCACTAGAAAAGTGCATATAAATATACTCACATGCTCAGAGCTGCCAACTAGTATGTTTTAAACGTATTAATACGTTTTTTTAGGGAAAAATACGTTTGTACGTTTTACTGTGCTAAAATCCGTTTTTTAAAAGTTCCGAGTATGGGTGTGCAAATCTGGCTGTCAGTGATAACGAGCTTATGCATTGTAGTGCTATTGCCCTCTGTAAGTGATTTCTATAGCTTGCTGCGCGGGCGCACGCGCACGCATGCACATTGCAAAATAGATGATTGCACACATGATACAAACCGTACACCATGCGTACAGTACTGTACATGGATCTTCTCATGCTCGCACTGCATGTGTTTGCTAATGGCCGTAACATACTCACTGTTTGTGCTAATGCATACAGGGTGTGCAGTTTGTGTGAAAGGAGTATGCATGCGGTGTTCGTACGTCAGTGTATACATACCATACAAATAAAAGTAAGGATTTCTATGGTACATACATAGGGTCGATGTCTTCGTGCATACATGCATTTTCTTTCTTGGATGATATCATTGTGGATACTATCAAGGAATAATGGCGTCAAAAACTAGGCAGTTGCCGATTTGTTTTGAGTATAGCTTTGCACTAGGCACTATGCAGCAGAATTATGCAGCGTGGGATCGTGATTTATGCAAGGTGAAAATGAGGATGAAAAATTTGAGGAATAGGCCTAGGCCTAATGTTAGGCTAATTAAACCTCACTTAGCATAAGACCTAAAAATATTCTAGCCTATGCTAGGCCTAATGAGTAATGTTAGACTACACTTTTTACTGAGTAACAGCGTAATGTTACCGTTACAGTAGGTCTCTTAGTGCCAATATTTTTTGAAAACTCCCGCAATTTTCTTGTATGATACGTCTTCTTTCGTAGTTAATTGCTCATGCTGCTATGCTAGAACAAGGTTAAATATAGAGACTACTGAGCCTAGCCTAGGCCTATTCTCATGAACAAACTCGCCCTGAGAGGCAGTTGCTTATTTGATCTGAGTATGGCTTGGCGCTAAAGCAGGTTATTTGGGGAAAATGCCATATTGCTCTGTCACTCTGAAAATCCTTTTTTTTCCCCTAAAAATATGTTTTTTGTAACTAAAAAATACTTTTTTGTGGTGACAGGTTGGCAGCTCTGCATGCTAATCTCTGATAAAGTAATGACGCTGTGAATATAAAAATCCCCGTAAATTTTGGCTTAAAATCTTGTTCCACCGTTATCAATTAAAGTCGGTTACACTTGCACGTGTTATTCCCTATGCTGCATGGTACAGTGTGTAAATGCACATACTGAAGTTTTACTACCAAATGCAGAAAAACTTTCAGTACAGTATGTCATTATTGCCCTGCAAGCAAAGGTCATCTTAAATCACCCCTTGTCTTGCATGGTATGTTCCAAATGACCTCTTACTATTCATTGATATTCCCTCCACTTGATTGTGTTTTTAGGGGGTTTTGTATTAATATTCCCTCCAAGCTAGCAACTAAGCGCCGAAACTTGAAACGACTAAAAGCAATTCTGACCACTGGCATCTCGCAACCAAAGTCAATGGGTCTTAGTGTTTGTTTTTCCTCGAAAGATCTTCCCATTGACTTATTGTATGGAATGGTACTTGAATCAAGGTTGTGGCGAAGGATACGACTAGAACGATTTCATGTAAATTTGCTGCGAGAAAAGAACATTAGTATGTGCACTCATACTGTATGTTGGAGAACCCAATCATTGCTTTGCTATAGCAGTAAACCGCAATGCAAAGGATGAATCAAGCAAAAATATTACTTTACCGTGGAACTTTTTTGCTCTCACTCAAATCCCATTTGCCTTGTTTGCTGTGCCTTCTGCATCAGTTTTGGATGTAATTTCATCCTACAGTAGGTCTTGGGACACTGCAATTCTAGGTCTCGGGACAATCCAAGATTATTGGCGATAAATTTATGCTTAAAAAATAAGAACCAAAAGAAAATCGGGATATCCCACTGGCTAATTCCCGCTGCAGAAGAAAATTCACCCTCCCCACATTATGGTCAAGTCATGCAGTCATACAACTCTAATACAGTAGACAGCCATTTGCACCTTTGCAGTTTGCACGTGTGCACGAACTCTACGTACATGCCGAGGTACTGCGCTCCGGAACAGTAAAATCTGATCCGGAACAGTAATTTTGGAAAAAGCGCTGTTCCGTGGAACAGCAGCAAAAAAATTAAATTTTGACCCCAGGTACTGATAGTTTAGAAGTATATAATGCTCTTATTAATTGTAACCCCCCCCCCCCCCATACCTGGGTATACAGTAGCAGGGACTTGAGCAGGGATGTGATTTATGAGTGTTTCATTCCTGAATTCAAGATATTGTAGAGTTGGGGCATTGATTTCTACAGTATGCAAAGTCGGAAGTCCACACACATAGTTTGAAAGTACTGTATACCATTACGTGTAAGTCCCTTACAAAGCCCAGCAGCTATTCTTCACAATGTCCCGGCATAAAGGAGCTTCCATTTTTGGTATACTGGGGACTGTAGCATGTCCCCAGCAAAGTTGTCCCGCTAGATCTCCTAGGGATGGGGCCATGTATCAGCCGTCACAAAAAGATTAATTACTTGCTAATTAGTGTTCACTGGGTAGAATTATTTTCCCAGTTACCTCTCTTTCATCGAACGGAACTTGACCGTGTATAAAAGAGGATCGGTAAAAATAAAAAGTGGGACAAACGCAATATTTCCCTTTAAAAAAAGAGCGCACTTACTGTTTTTTAGAAATTTTCATGTTATTGTTTTGTATGTACATAGTACTGTAAGCCGAAGGCACATGGATGAATGCGAAACATGAAACATAAAACATATTTCGTGTCTGACGTCTGTGTGCGTTGGACAAAAACAGCGTTACACTAAACAGCATTTTGCAAAACAGCATTACGCAAAACAAGCACTGCTTGTTTCGTAAAACAAGTTTTCGCTACAATTTTTTGTTATCGTCCAATGCACACGGACGTCAGTGTGAGAAAACATGAAACATGTTTTCTGTTTCGTGTTTTGCATTTTCTGTCGTCCGTGTGCATTCGGCTTAAGTCTGGGAAACTTGTATGGACATGTGCAGAGCCTCCAGTATTTGTACTGTGGAAAGTAAAGTGTGTAGACAATGTTTTACAATTTAATGGCATCTACAGTATTACAGTGGGAGGCAGTAGTAAAGTCAGAAAAGATTACAACTCAGAAATCTGATGGTGTACAAAAAATTATAAAGCATATTTTCTTAAATGTTATTGATTATAGTGCAGTTTTCAGGTTTATTGGCATATATATACTGTTATAAAATTCGTGAAAAAGCTTACTGTAGTACAAATTGATTGCATTTGTATTGCAAAATGACCAGTGTATTGACAAAATGCAGTGCACATACTGAATCATTAAGTAACTCCCAGTGGCAATGATACTGTAAGCTGCAGTTTGAAATTATTACAAACTGTTACTATAAATGTAAAGAAAGGGAACTTTACTTTAGAAAAACTGCATGCACATGCACTTACTGTATGCATACTGATAGTTAATGATACTATCAGTACTTCCCGATAGTTACAATACAAGTTCCATAAATTAGCTTTGACCTTGCAGTATTAGATAATATTTACCATGGTTTTCCTAAAAGATACATGCTTGTATTTAATGTTTGGTACAGTACAGGGCTGAATGAGTGAACATTTTGTGTGACAAGTTAACCTTGCGAATTTGAGCCCACATGTATTGCTACATCAATGTAGTCCTTGCACCGTGACAAACTGTACAATGTGAATACAATACATCCTATTGAACTACTGTACTCTATGGTATTTGTGGTTGCAGCACCTGTACAGTACTGTATGTATTGCACCTTCAGTGTACAATTCTTTCAGAGTTGTGTTTTTGTGTCCAATGGTACGTGTTACACATGTCTCATCTTGAAGAAATGTGAGGTTTATTGTACATGGTTCACTGATAAAAAGACAAAAGACATGCAATTTACCATTTGTAGTGATCATCATCATCATCATTGGACAATATGCAAATATTGCACTCAGGTCAGTGACACACCACCACTATGCATAATGGTACTACTGTATAGTACATTGCAAAGCAGGTCACTAATAAGTCTCAAAATTCAAAATTTGCTCGTTCAGTTTATCATATCCATGAAACTTTTGAACTTTGTATGTCATGTTAGACAATTGGTTGTTTGTGGACTAGGTGACCACCAGAAATGATGCTTTCACTAACCAAGAAACTGCCAGATGGTATTCAACACAGTACAGCTTTACGTGTCTACTGTATACATCAGTAGTGTATAGTCCTACTAATTTCAGTACAGTATGGTACAGTATATTGTACTGTAAGTGCACAGTGCAAAATGGACATACTTGTTGCTGTTGCCAAGTACAGTGCACATAATGATCATTGCTTCTAGTGTTTGATGCACACGATATCACAGGCAGGAAATATGAGTGGCTTTTATCACAAGATCGGAAAAAGTATTTTGTTCCCAGTACATTTATTTTTATCTCTGTGGGGAAATTCACTGAAATGGGAATCCCCATTTGGGACAGAAAAGGTGATAGTGTTTCAAGTCTGTTTTGAAAGAGTAAAAGGCCAAAAGCAATCACCCGTCCTATGTAAAGTGTAGTACCAGTGCTATATTCAGCTAACTTATGCCTTTATTTTGTAAATATATGTGTATTTAGATTTTCATCAAAATGGAGGATGGGGAAAGCATACACAGGCTACTAGAAAACCAGTTTTTTTTTTCAAGGTAGCAACCTTAGTGTGAAGATGAGCAAAATGAGGGTGATGTAAAATGAAAGGAATGCGGAAAGAAAAGGAAATGAATGCAAAGGAGAATGGTAAAATTGCATTGTCATTGAGTGATTAGTACACTTGCCAAGAGACTCTATACCGAATAGAAGTGTAGGAAAAAGCTCTGTGTGTTTGGGGGGGGGGGGGTGTTCCAGGGCAATGGGGAGGAGTATTAAAATGTCGGTATTTTTTATTTTAATGGGTATTGTGTTTCAGGCTGTAAATCGTGGACCACTGTGATGAGGCTGTTGCATTGTTGTCCTAACTTGCTTTGAAATTATCTTTTCTCAGTTAAGGTTGGAATTATGTATTAATACTGTGGCCATCTACAATACTTCGGCAAATTAATTTAAGGTTTTTTGCATATTTTTCATGCACTGTTAGGATGGTAGGCTAGCCAATGCAGTATGGCTGAGCAGAATCTTGGCAACATGCTAACTACATTATGGTGATCTTGTGGTGTTTTTCACATGCGCGGATACTGGATAGTATGTTTTATGGTCACATCGGGCACTTTACTGAATGTTGTACTGTTTGGTAACGTGAAATGAGAAGGCGCTTGCAGTTTTATTCGTAAAGGGACGTCAGGCCGTTATAATAATTCAATTGAAAAAGAAAGCAATCTGAAAGGATTTATTTTTTATTATTTTCCCTTTCCCATTTTGCATCTAACAAGTCAAAGAAATGGTTCAGTTATCTGAAGAAATTGTAGGATTCGAGTATCAGAGTTGGAGTATCAGTTGGGTAACCCTTGCAGACACTGTTCAGTCTATGAGAGTGTTAAGCACTCCTAGACTATAATTAGCAGCCTTAAAATTTTCTGCCTTTAAAACACACATAAGCCTTTCTCAGTGATAACTTCAATTTATGGCCAAGAAAAGTACTCTCTGTGCCTCAGATGTTGCTATTTTTGAACATGGGATGAGTAAGTTGCATATTAAATTGTTAGTTTAGGCAATATTATGGAATGTTTCTGTTCTGTGTAGATCTACAGTAAAATAATCCCATCCACAAATTTATTCCTTCCGCAAGCATAAAGCCACATGCAGTATGTATGTACCCTATTTAGTTCAACAGCAATGATACATCAAACAGTGGGATTTTAAATAACCTTTTTCCAACAGTTTGTGTTGAGGAGAAAGAATTTTTTCAGGAAAATCATGGACATTTAAAAATAGCAATATTTAGTTAATTATGCCACATAAATTTAGGCTTATGAGTAACTTCTATGAAAATACCAATATACAGTAACAAATAAAGTTGTGTACTCTCAACTTAAAATGTAACTCTGTGACTACTGTATGCCCTCTGTACATACTACAATACTCCATGCAGAACCTCACTATTGTTAGGCCCTAGCACAATAGGCTTCAGTATGCACAGTGAAGGTAATGGTATTAGTGCAGGACAACACCAGTGAATTGGATTTAATCCTTTGTTCTTTTGTACTGTACTGCTTGGTAGGGCGCTGTGTACAGTGGAAGCCACAGTGTGTGGGTATTGGAAGTCTGTGGCCATTCATGTAACCAAAACAGTTTTACTCAACAATGATATATTAAGATTCCGTGATGAAAATTCATTTGGAATTATTTGAATATTAGGCTGGTTGACTACAATACTTTTGGAGTCAGGTACCCTTGTTCTGTTAATCATGACTCTGAAGGAGTGGAGTCCTACAATGATGTCATAACTGATGCAAGAATAATAACGAAATTTCGGTACATTAGCCACTGTAAGCTGTCAATTACTACTGTAGCCTACCAGTGAGTATTGGTACACGAGTTGGCTTATACATACAGTACTGCAGGCTTCTGAATGATGCAGGTGATCAGCTGACAATATGGGAGAGTTATACTGACCAACTGAAGGGATGACCTATGGATGTATAGAAGAAAACCAAAACAGCCAGTTGTTTTTTAATACTTGTTCTGCAGAATAGCACAAATATGAACACCAAAATGTGATTTTTGTGAATATTTTAGACAGTAATTGCAAATAGTCAAGGAGTTGTGATTTCAAGGAATGTAGAGTTGTTACTCAACTCCCTGCAAGGAGTTGTGACTCTAAAAGTAGAGTCAGATAACCCGTCCAAGCCTATATACTTTAGCATTCTCAAAATATAACTTAATCTTTAAAGTTTGACCATTTCTTATATTTCTTGTTGTAAAAATTTTGTGTTATATAAATTTAATTACGTAGCAGCTGTTTTCTAGTTTGGTGTTTAATGTCGTTATTTTCAAAGTAGTCAATACACTAGATAATTCTTAGATAAACCCCCAGGGCATGCTAGCAGTACAACTGACCTTGGAATGATGGTTAAACAAACAAAGGATAACACATATTCGTTCATCATCCCACATCACAAATTTACAGATGTACCTGATGTTTGTTCATGATTAAAATGCAAAAACGACCCAAATCCACATATGGTATGGTGTAGGATATTCTTCTCAAGACTTTTAACCCTAATAATCTTGTTCCATGCAACCTCCCAACAAACCTTGTGATATGATATCCATTTAATAGTATAATGTCTTCTGGAGACAAAATGTGACACAATTCAAAATAAAATGTTAAGATATGGTGCAAAAACTGTACTTGTGTTGTAAAATGGTCAAAATTTCATAGATTTTGGGGGAATTGCCACTATTTTTAACATTTTTAATGCTTTTTACATGAAATTGGCAGGTACAGTACTACATACAGACATTATACAGTATGTCTACTGTGACCTTTAATCGTTGGAGCTGCAGTTAAAGGGAACACTTAGTCATCCTTGGCGCCCCTCCCCCCTTCCCCTCCCCCCCTTCCCCCCCCCCCCCAAAAAAAAATTGCAGTGTATCTGCAATTCATGTTTGGCACTTTTTGATAATAGGACAATAATTAGAATAATATTTGTTATTCAATGCTAAATTTATGCAGAATAAACTCCTTGGTTTACCATTATAATGCACTATTAATGTTCTGAAAAGTGTACTTGGAAGAGAATACATGTACAGTAAGGGGCAAATTGTGTTGTTTGGAAGCAAGGTTGGCCAACTGCTTATTCCCTTTGAACTCTACAGTACATAAAGAGCAAGTGTGTGTTGCAATGATGGGATTCCCTATGGAAGAAATCTTTCTTTTGAACTTCAGTGCAGGTTTCCCATGTCACTTGCAAGGAATGTGAATAGTGTAATTGCCAGTATAAAGATAACTGGACATGTATAGGTATTTGAGCATTGCTCGTAGCCAAAATTAGGTGCAGGCCTTCTTTATTTTCCAAAATTTGCGTGAGATAGTTCCTAGTCTAGAATGTTTAGAGGCACCTAAAGCCAAATTTTGAAGATGAGCATCAATTTGAGAAGGTACGTTACAGTATATTTTAATTTTAGTGCAGGGTTGCCATATTGGAATGCAAAAAAGAAAAAAAAAATAAACTGAATTTGGTGTTTTTGAGACAGCATTGACCACAGAAATTTGTATGACACAGGAATTCTGTGGTCTTTCCTAGGAACTTTATAAAACCAATTCATGCCAAACAGCATTTTCAATATTTTTGGCTTATATGCTACAGTACATTCAAAATGCATGTTCTCCATAATTTGTGCAGTAAATGGTAAAACACATATTTATCCTTAAAAACTATCTCCAGAAGCATAAATGAATGAAGAAATACGGTTAGCTATTGTAATTTAAAGCACGTGGTAATTTCACAGGGCATTCAAATTTTCAAAATCAATGCATGTATGGAGCATTAATGCCAACAAATTTGTATTAGGTGTTTTCCAACCACTTTTAATGCCAAATTTAGCCAGTCACAGAGAAAATTTTTGCAAAGTCTGTTTTAAGACTGAACCACAAAATGGAAAAAATGTATACTGGTCCCCATCTCCCATCCCTGCATTGAAAAGAAAAAGCCTGCAGAACTCGAAAAGATAAACAGAGCCCAGAGAAGACTTGATACAGTATGTATGTGGTGGAGTTCAGGTTCCATTATTTTCAGGGCTTGATATTTATAAGCAAAGCTGAGTTTGAAGGGAAGGGCACTAGCAAGTGTTGCTGTTACTTTGATGCCTTATTAAAGAGGCACCAGGGGAAAGATCAAGGGCATGACTATAAACCTTTGCTGCAGGTGACCAATATGTACCGCTTTTCATGTACTGTACCGTACTCACTCTAACACAGGTCTACAAACAGTGACAGAGATCATCCATTCAGTAGGCTTATTTTAAGTTATCTCTCAACTGTTGATTGGTTTAAATATGAATATTCATGTTGCAAGTTGAAGCTTGAACTGTGCATCGTTCTAGGACCTGACTTTTGCACAGTAAGTCAGTAATGGGACTTCTTCATCAATTGAGTTTTTAAGTGAGAGAAATCACACACTAAAACCCCATTGACTTTGGTTGTGTGAAATGCATGCATGGTAATCAGACTTGCTTTTATTTTCATTGAATAGCTTTGATTTGTATTTGTTGTAAACATATGTATTAATAGATTTAGAGCATTCAGTTTTATGCAGATCGACAAAGAGTTCTCGTGAAAGTTCGCTGATGTCGGTATTACAAGTACAGCCCAACACAGGTGCAGGAGTAATACTGTACCTGTCCCCAGGGTGGGCAAGGGCATGACAGGTTTTGCCATCAGTACTATCAGCTATGTCAAGCACTAATTAATTGGAAAAGTGGTATGTACAAGGCAGTGAGAGAAGGATTTGATCAAGACTTAGAATTTATTAGTGGTTGCATATTTAAGGTACCATTTCTTGGGAAATTTTACAGGTCTACTCAAATTGTATCTCATTTTGTAATTCCCAACAGTACGAATTATGGAAGAATTTGCAATACTGTATATGGTTTAGTAGTCTGATAGAAGTCTAATACCGTCGCCTCAGGTGTTACAGAGTGCTGGTTGGTACTAGTAGGTGGTATCAAAGTGGAATAGAAAATATAAGTAATTAGAATAGGGAGGTTTTACGTGTGCAAAAGTCAACTAATGCAACTGCTTTCTGGAGGACAAGCAGCACACGCGGACGCTACATGTAGGTCATGTACTAAAGCAGCATGTTGTATACTGTAGTGCAGTGTCCTCCAGAACAACCAGCAGGTTCACTGACTTTGACCGTTTGACCTTTGGTGCAAGCTCCCTGTAGTGTAGTCACTGTAATGTTCCAAATCTCTGGATGGCAGCATTTGAAATAGCAGTAAACAAAAATGAAAATTTGATGAAACAAAGTATTTTTATGTAGTCGAACTTTTTCCAAGCCAAAATGTTATTCTAAATTGGAATGTTGCTGTCTGGTGGTTGGTAATGTGGTGAAATGGAGACGTACTGTACATATAGTCCTTCAATGGTCAGCTAGCACTAGCAAAGGTACTGTATTAACACAGGATATGATTGTGTGTCTATAAGTGTAAATTCCATTTGCATTGGCCGGGAAAATTCCAGGAATTAGTCAGACCTTCCGGGAATCGTGAAAACGCTTTCGAGATTTTCCCCTCAGTTTTGCAAGTCTCTTTCAGTATCATGAGATATCTGTTCAGTACTTGATTCAAAAGCAATGCACCTAGACATGTATACAGTGACAGGCAAACCTTAGAAGCATAATCCAACACAACCCATCCCCACCCCAATCTTGTCAAATTGTGGTCCATTCTCATTTGAAATGCAGAAAATGTTTATACATTTCAGTTCACATAAATAGGATTGTGCCATACAGGATAGTGTCAAAGAAGTTTCCTAAAATAAAAAAATTAAAAGCCTATTTGAATCACGGAAGTAGATTTCATATTTGTGTTGTGGTAATTCCCCTCCATCTGAGCTAGATATCTTTTAAGTGTGACAGTGGTAAACAGTGCATTGCAACATACAGTACAGAATAGTAATCCAGGAAGTATTGCCATTTATACATAAACCCACAATACTAAAACTTTGAAGCAGGCGGAATCGGAAGTTGTGCTGGTAACTAACTACACTGCAAGAGATCCCCCGGATTTATGCAGGTTATGTATGTATAGTTTTGGTATACGATAGATGAATGCATCTTTACCCCATTAAGGGTGTGGGTGAGAATGGGCAGTGATACACATTGTGGGATTGTGGTGATTAGATACATGACAAAATAGATATGATGCAATGAAACTGCTTTCAACTTTAGTCATTCGAGTAAACAGGTTATTTACAGTAGACCCTAGCAGCTACAGTTCTTACAAGTGCTCTGGAGTTGCTGTTCCTGTGTACATGAAGGGATGTATGGTAATTTTCAGATAAACCTCTTAATTTCTAAATTTGTCTCCATTTTTGAATGTGTATTTAAGAAGTTTAAAGTTGAAAATTGTGAGTTCAGTCAAAATACTATGTGGTGCTATGGTACTGTACGGTACATACGTCATGGAGCAGAACTTTTGTACATTGTCGAAATTTAGTTCATTTTTTTTTTTTTTCTGGTACAGTAGGCTGTAAGTTTGCTTAGTAAGGACTTTCATGTAAATTGATATGTTACACTGCTGCAAGACAATTATGTGCTGGAGATATTTATCTATTGGATAATACGTTTGGAATAAGAAATGAAAATGCTGTAACAGTTTGATAAGGGATTCATAACAAATGGTTTTGTTCTTCTCTTGGCTGATTTGAATGAAGAGGACTTCATTTTCACATGGTCTTCCAAGTTGAATGGTTTTGGAGGATTTAAAATGCAAATACTACAAAAATGTATTGGTATTGTCTTCAAGTGTACTAGAGAAGGCCTACAGTACACTACTTCAAGCATTCACGGACATTTCACTGAAAATCAGTAAAAGTTGGAGGTGTGACTGCATGGACTGGAGGAACATTATCTTGTCAAAGAAAATAGTTTGTAACTTTGTTTGGAAAAAGTGTTAAATGTATACTCTTTCAAAAGAATGATTTTTCCTGTGAATGGCTCATGTTGAAGCACCTATGAAACAGTGATCCTTCTGATCTAACCCTGAGGTAGACATTGCACCCTGTGAAGTTTTGTATTAAAACTAGTTTAGACTCCTTGCTAACTTTAATTAAGTCTTTTTTACTGTTCTTGGAAATTATTGTGCAACTCATTGTGTGAACAAATATTGTGAAAGCATTGGAGGAAGTTGTCATCGAATAATTGAACTGCCATAACAGTGCACGATTTTCAAGGAAATTGTTAATATGGTATTTACTTTTGCTTCAAAACATTCTGTTATGATAGAAGGATCTGTTATTACATAAGGTTAATTTTACGGTGACAGTTAAAGATGAGACTTTATAGTTAGCATGGACACAAAAAGTGTGGGGTATAGTGTACTATATACTGTTGTAGAAAAGTCACAGTCTTACACAGTGGTTGCTACTGTCACCTCAACAGAAGGTTACTCGTACATGACATGATTGACAAAGAGATCTATACTGTACAGTATTGTCAAAATTACTGTTGGCACTTTCTATTTAAAACATTTGCATCATTTTGCATTGTTGGCAAAGTGAAGGCTTGGTAAATCTTTGCCTCAGCCATTTTATTGTTAGTTTAGCATGATACTTTGAAGAAATATGATAATGCCCTCTGTCAGTTTCAGTGGGGAATTTACCTGCAGGAAGGAATAATTGCAATTCCTAATAGTTGTAAGCAAACTGGGAGTTAGATTTGTCAACTTAGGCACAGCTAGTCTCAGTGCATATAGTTTATCACAGGAAATTTAACAAAATTAGTTTTTGTAAAAGAGAAAGTTGCCAAAAGGGAGCAGGTTTCATTTGAAGAAGGATCTCTTTTGATTCATACAACTACTGAAGTTATATTTCAGTAATCATTGTTTCAGTGTGAAACAAAAGACTTTAGCCCTATACTGTAGCACTACAAGTTACCACCCTCTACAGTAGTTCTGATTTCGCAAGAATCATTACTGTGTTCTAATCCAAATTTTATAGAATGCATCACAGTATGGTCAGTTTTAATGTAGAGTAAGAGACATACAGAAGGGACCACTAGACCATGTCTGATTTCTTTGATGAATGCTATCATTTCACAGGATGTATACTGGTATGGATGTATAATTTACAAAAAAGAGCTTTAACTTTTTGTGAGAAAGAACATTTATAGTGTTAATATCAGGAACTGACGTAATACACATTGTTAACGTATGCCAGCTTCTTTGGAGCGATGGATCCTTGGCAGAGTCGACCAGTTTCAGACAATGCACCAACAGAAAGGACAGTTAATGATATATGGGGTCCATTTTGGGGTTTGCATGGCATTTTAAGTGAAGGTAAGCACACCTTAACTTTAATTAGGAGTATGAAGTACTGTCATAGCAAATATTTAAATGTTTACAGCCAATTACAATAGAATCAACTTGATGTGGTGTTATTGGAGCAGTGTAAGAACGCCACATGAAATTATAGGGCAGGGCAGGGCAATGGACTAGATATGTACAGAGACTGCTCCGTATGCGGATGTCTTTTTTTTCTGTCACCTTAGGGATAAGGGTAAAGAGGGTGGGTTAGGGAGGAGAATACATAATGATGATGGTCATGGATAGGGTCTAAAAGAGGTCATTTACAGTTTACATTCTAACTGTATCTCAGTATCTCTGTGAAAGAGGAAAACGATCCATCACTCAAAGCCACGTGTGTATGTGCTGATGTTGGAAGATTTAGATGTTGGGACTAGAAAGGTGTAACCCTACACACCTTATACATATGATGTCACAGAGTAGAAAGTGCTCCCTCGTTTGGAGGAAAAGTGCGTATCATTGCAAGTCCCACCAATAAATGCGGGTAGCTGATTTGTGCACAAGGGGATATGCATGTTAAGTCTACTACACGCTCATGTGAAATCTACGCCATGAGTGCATGTGTGCTTCATTGTTTTCCTCCAAAATGAGGTCAGTGTGATGTCAATGCATAAGGTCTATAGTACCCTACATGCAGCATGTGTAATATCAATCACTAAGATTGCAAGGTGATTGTACAGTGTAGAGTATACTGTACATGTGTCAGACACCATGACAGATAAAGTATAGTTGGCCATAGGCCATATTGAGTTGTCTGTACTACACGTAAGTTAAAGCTTTCTTTTGATATCATATTAATACCTTGGGTACAGTGCACAGTTCTTTTCTGTATTTGGAAGGTTGGGTTAAATAATCCAACTTTCAAGAATTTGCAAGGAGGTTACTTCCACCAACTGTAACTTTTCATCATAATGGGCTACTGTACATGATAAGTTATCTGCCTTGGTGGATTAGAAATTATGACCTTTTTACTGTACAATGAGTTCTATATGGTATCCTTATCCAACTCTCACTCATTCTGTTCTACTCTAGTGGGTTACACCTAGAGTACTGTATGTTCTGACATATCTACTGTAACTGTTCAAACTTCTCTATGTTTTAACAGTTCTTTGTTCAGATATTACTGTATAAGAAAAATGTACGGTTTAAGAAATGGACCCCTAGTGTGGATCTATGCAAACATCCATAGTTGTCCAAGACAAACTCTGTTCCTTCAGCAAACATTCTGCCCCTCACATTGCACACTTCAGTTTTAAAAGTTGTCAGGTTGACCATAACTACCCAACTTAGTGATCATGTACAACCAAAGTAAGCAGGTTATTTGTCCCACTTAAAAGTAATACCAAATTTCACAGAAAAAAGAACAAAATTGGTACCCGGGGAAACATAAATGAGAGCTAAAGTCTTTTCATTGAGCCAGAAATGGGAGACAATTTGTCCTGTGGGCAGTCATAAAACTTCCCTAAAATAAGAGGCCTTAATGGACAAACTTGATAAATGTTTGGGGGGCTGTCGGTTGAGATACAGCTTGGAACCTACAGTACTTTCTCTCCCTTGACATACTGTTAAGTGGAAGTCTCTTTGGCTTCTATTGAAACTTACACAGTATCTACAGTGTTGATTTCAGTTGATTTTTTTATTTTGTACAGTTTAAAATGTGTATTCATATTTATTATATGAACAGTACATGGCAGCTGTTATAGTGTTTGTGTTTTCAGCATCATGGATGATCTGTGCACACTTTAAACTAATCAGTGATTATGAATTTATACTTAAGTTTCTCAGAGATTGTGTATCAGTTTGTTTGTCAGGCAGATGGAGCGTGTTTCGGAACTTGCACTGGTTTTTGTTTGTTAATGCAACGTTCATGTGACAGCCCAAACCAGTCTGTGCCTGGTATATTAAAGACAATAGAATAAGCATTAGTTGTGTGTACAGTGTTTTAATTGATGGCTCAGTAGAGATTGTGTGTCAATGTATCAAGCCCAAGAGTTGACGATACCTGTAATTCTTTGATAGAATATTAATTTGTGATATTACTTGTATCTGCAAATGGTGCTTTTTGGTATTGTGAGGCTTCATGGTACACTGTGGATCTGGTATTTTTTCGGTCATGAGCCATATTAAATTTTTGGGACCAATGCAAGAGCAAAATTAAAGCACTTTTGACAGCAAAATCATACAGTTTAAAATGTTTCTATGTGAAAGGTTAAAATGAGCAGACTGTTACTGTATGAATTATGAACATGTTTTCTTTATATTAAGCTTATTTTCTATACAGGTAAACATATCAGATCTGCCACAGTGCTTCATAAATATGCATAGAAAGACGGCATATACATGTTTGTTTGCATCTTTGTAATACAAGCATGATATTGGGTTATGTTTAGTACTGTGTCTCCTTATTTCCAACAGAATTTCTCCCTCATCAAAACATTGCATTTGTTATTCTAAAGTCTCTGGTACGGTGTACATGTATTGTACAGTACTGCACCAACCAACATATTCAATTTTTCCTTCATGAAGAAAACGATATAATTACTGAATTGGGTGTCATGCTGCTTACTCTGAAATGCTGTACCCCTGGACTGTAGCCATGCCTTCTCTCCATTGTGATATTGGAATGGTTTTTTGGGGGTAACAGTCGAATCTAGAGAGAGATTACTGGGGAAAGTGTGGAATGTAAGAAATTTGTTCTAAGCAAATGTTTATTTGAACCAAAGTAAGCTTGAGTTTAGTTATGTTTTGAATGAGAATGATATTTACTGAATATTCCAACTGTGCTGAAAGCCAAAATTTGTCACAGTTAATTCTTGGTTAAGCTGAACCATCTCATGACAATGACATTTAACATTTGAATGGAAAGAGCTTATCCTGATATTCTGTATGTGGCTAATTCACTGTGCCACTGGAATATAGTACTGTATAAACTTTGCAGTGCAGGACATTCACTTTTCAATACTGATTTACGTAGCTGAAAAGAAGTTTGTACTGTACAGTAGTTGATATGATAGCAAAAGGACCTACAGTAATCAATGCAGACTAGTGAGGGGTGTGGTCTTGGGAATTTTTGACCTACAGGTGTACTACACTGTGAAGACTAATGCAGTTGGAACTTTTGTCATTTTCCAATTTGAATCTACACTTTTGAGTAGGTTACACATGTTGCAAGATGTAAGCAATAGCCATGTGGCAATACACACACACAGAACAGCTTTACAAAATAGTACTGCACACTAGCCTGGCTTGGGCGGGTTACTTGAATTCATTTCACTCCAACTTACAGTACCTCACCTTCAGTCGTGCGACTCGTGACCAGGGACCAGGAGTTGAGTAGCAACTCCACTTTCCTTGGAATCGCAATTCCTAGTTTTCCAAGTGTCAGAAATATGCATGTGCAAAAATAATATTTTCGAATCAACATTTGTGCCAAGTTTTTCCTCCAGTTGGCCACTGTGATATTCTCTGACTTTGTTAGTTAGGTATAAGACTCCAAAACTATTGAAGTCTCCTAGCCTACTGTATGCAGTATATTATGTACTGTACTGTACTGCTGATGTACAGTAATGGGTTCCTGGGCATCACTTGTGAGTCATTGTAAGAGGTGCAACTTCTTCAGAGTTGCGGCTTCTGTAATAGAGCTGCTGGTACAATGAAGACTCCAAAACTACCGGTGTCGCTTAAGCCTACTGTATGTAGTATACTGTACTGTAAAAGTATATATGTATACTGTACTGCACTTTCGGGTTCAATTCATCATGACAACCATATACTGCATGGTGTGGCTTGAGCAAGATTTGCAAGAAACTTCCACATGAAAACAATTGTTATGATTAAACTGTACAGTACTGTACTGTACTGCAATCACCGTGCCAAGAAGTATTGTTGATTTATGGAGGTTTCTCTCATTATGTTCACCTGTATACAGTTCATGGGATATTGCACTTAAGTTCTGTCAACCTGCCATGTCCTTATGTCAAGATACAGATAAACTCTGCAGTTATCCCTCATACTTTGAAGCTGTTTTTCATAGTCCCAGGAGTGTGTCTAAAGTTCATTTGAATGTGCTATAGACAAGCAGACAGTAGGCCTATGTTGTGTTTAACTTATGCTGTAGCACTGTAGGTGTATTTGAGTGTTTCTAATATTCTGCAGTTCTGTATATATCTACATTGTATCATGGGGAAATTGGGGAGATAATTGCTGTACAGTGAAAAGTTGAGCAAAGACAAGTTCATTCCTGGGATAATCTATGTCCAACCTTTTTGTACATACTGCCACATACTGGTACTGTAGCATAAAAGCCAACCTTTCCAGCAAGGCATGTCCCAGAATCATGATTTTTGTACAGCTATGATGCCAATGCTGCATTGCTATAGAATTATGAGTTGAGCCACAGTAGTGCAGCTATCTGTAATGCTATGTAAAGGACAAAATAAGTTATATATAGCATATTGAATTTAGCAGGTTGGTATTTGCATAATTCTGTCTGTTTAATAGCTCAACAAATTTCCAGAAAATCATGGTTGAGCATCAATCATTTAGATTTTCTAAAAATTATTTGTACAATAGAACAGCCTCAGAGGTGAATATATCATATCACTGTAATACATGATTGGAGCTAAGCTGTACTATGGAAGTGATGCAACTTTATCTGAGTCAGTGTCTCTTCAGCCTGAGTTGACATATGCTGTAGAATGTCCCTTTCTTAAAAAAGCCGTGTTTCTGTACAAAAATGCCCATGCTACATAGGACTCTTAAATCTCACCCCGCACTGAAGCAGATCTCCCTACTAAGTTTACTTCCAGCCCCTCCTCCAATTTAAACAAAAAACACCTGTCAAGTACACCTTTAAGACAGAGCCACAGTACTGTACCGTAGCTTACACTGAGCTCAAATTGCTGGAGGCAATATTAAACTGGCTGTACAAGTCATTAGCGACTTTTTGATTTCAGGATGGTAGAGCAACAGGACAGAGAGTGAAAAGCAAAAAATGGCTTACCAGATATGCACTGTTGTCGTTTGTCACGTTCATTTGTGTCAGCAGCTTACTTTGTGCTTTGTGCTCAGCACAAGCAATGGAGTAGGGAAAACAAGCCAGTGAACCACACCTGGACAAAAGGCCGTCTCGACTTGAACCGATTGGTTGGAAACTGGGACGTTAATCTAACTAACCAACTACTGTACATGCCACATTAACAAATGATGTACGTTTGCATACAGCTAACTTCAAATTTAACGTCACAGAAACACATACGTTTTGGACGAGGGAAATTACCATGGCAACCCCTGTACTTTCCTGTTTCTAAGAGAACGTTAAATCGGTCGAAAACCGTCCTGAAAACCAACAGGACGGAGCGAAGCTCGCTTCTACTCATGCGCAGTC
The DNA here is from genome assembly GCA_029531755.1 of Holothuria leucospilota. Classification (NCBI taxonomy): domain Eukaryota; kingdom Metazoa; phylum Echinodermata; class Holothuroidea; order Aspidochirotida; family Holothuriidae; genus Holothuria; species Holothuria leucospilota. The sequence continues at coordinate 19,002,491 of CM055982.1, read as the reverse complement.
CAGTTTTTTTGCTGCGCGTTCTGTCCTCTTTGTCTACCATCCTGAAATCGAAAATTCTGTATTGTTGACCAACCGGAGTGGAACTACTGTACTGTTTATTGTTTGAGTGAATGGCAATCAAAGTGCAATCATCAACTGTACTATATTTAGAACTCTAGGACCATTCCTAAATATGTCTGGGCAGGTAGTTGCCAGCAACTCCCTGGTTTGGGAGATGCCATATCCCCTTTAAGGACATTAGACTATACTGTATGCAAATTCTGTAGGTATACTGTAGCAAAATTTTATGCCATCTGTAAAAAGATCTGCACTTGTTGATCTTCCATTAAATAATTCACATACCTTGCTGACTGACTACCTTTCTGGCAGATGTGAATCTAAGGACGAGCAGACTTAGGCTTCAGTGCAAAATCTAGGTGTTGTCTGCCATTGTAGGCAGACATGAAAAGGAAGGACTTCTAACTTTATTCACTTCACAAAGTCTGAAAGGACACTAGGACTGTTCATAGCAAATTGGCAAATCCAGTTGTACTGTACACGGCCATTCTCCCTTAGCATTATATTCATGGTTGCAACTACTATAGTACAGAATGATACTGTGTGTTGTACAGAGGTGATAACAGTGCAGACAGCATAGTTGAAAGTGCAAAAATAACAGAAGCAACAACTTAAGTATATTTCTGTGTTTTTCATCATATACTAGTTAGCTAAATAATTTTGTGTGGTACCTGCTGTACTGTGAATAATGTTGCAATAGAAATGAACTGTTCTTATGTTGACAAAATTATTTCTTCATAAAATGTTGCTTTGTTTTACTTTATAGGCATGAATCTACAGTATGGACCTGGGCAGCAGCCGCCTCCGATTCAGCGACCACCCTCCGGAGTGCCACCTCCACCCATAGGGCCTCCAACACATGGCACTACTGCACTTCCTCCAGCACCCCCACCAGTACCATTAGGGAGTGGTGTGCCACCCCCTGGGGGTCCTGGACAGCCAATGGTGGGACCCCCAGCTGGGCCGGTAGGGCCACCTGTTGGACCCCCAGCAGGTCCACCACCAGGACAGGGTATGCCAGTCAAGCAACAGTCGCCATCTCCACCTCAGTTGGAACAAGTCTTGCTGCCCAGAAGACCTGGAATAGGGATGGAGGGAAGGAAAATACTTTTACGTGCCAATCACTTTCAAATGAAAATTCCACATGGGGATATTTACCATTACGATGTTACAATAGCACCAGAAAAGTGCCCACGAAGGGTTAACAGGTACATGACAAGCATTTTATATGCTATTGGTAAATTTATATTTACCTAAGTTGGACAGTACACCACAGATGCATAAGATGCACAAAATTTTGAAGATTTTATGCACAAACCAACAGTTTCTCGTAACATGACAGGTAGGGATACTTTCTTTGGGGGATGCAAAGTATGTCTATTTTGTGGTTGTTGGGAGGGAGTTACTTGAATCAGGTCATTATTCCTAATATTTATGTCCGCACATGCGAAGGTACTATCAGTCTTATATCCTGACTGCAGACTTGGTCTTAGGTCAAGACCTCTGATGAGAAATTTTCTGCCCTACATAAAATTGTTTCCACGTTTTTAAGTATTTAATTTTTGGCAAGAATGTCATTTACGTGCCAAATATGATAAGGTGTGTACAGTATCTGGTTGTGCAGTTGCATGCAATCATTGCACATGGATGAATGCTTAGCACACCTTGCATTATATGAATTAAAAATGTCCTTTCAGCATGGGAAAGCTGACCCATGGACTAGCTGACCCTGGAAATAGCTGAGGAACTTGTGCTTCACATGTAATCAGTGTGGCTGTACACTACTGTACTTGTGCGATTTTTCTACTGAAATGCAGCTCCTGGCCTGGAGTCTAGACAAAAGGGACTCATCTTCCCGTTGAGTCATGACCCCTGTGAAATTTTCAGTTCTGCCCGAAACATTCTCCAAGACTATACCTGCATCTTGTAATTGGTCCGAAAAAGGATCTGTTTACTTTAGAAGCTTGAATAAGGTATTGTCCAAAGATACTTTGCTCATTTTCCATTCTCAATCACTAGTATGCCTCTTGAAGTATTTGCCAGCCATGATTCTCTTACGGGTACATTGATCAGCACCTCAGCTGTAGTTACCACTGTCAAGAATGTGAGTTGGAATCACGTCCCTCAAGGTGCCAGGGACTTGACTCCACATTGTTTGAGTCTCCAGTTACAACTGTACAGTATGGTAATCACTACTTCCCATTTGTTTCCCATTTTCAGAGAAGTCATAGATTACCTCGTAGGTGCCTACTCAAGAAATGCTCCCAAAATATTTGAGGGCCAGATGCCTGTATTCGACGGAAGAAAAAACATGTACACAAAGAAACAGCTGCCAATAGGTCAAGAGAAAGTAAGTATTTAAGCACATTTTTGCCCAGTTACAGCTGGGCCCAGAGTATTGTCCTCCTTCCACAACATTAATCCTCCAGTCAGTCCTCCATACATTGTTCACTCCCCACATTTGATGCCCTTTCTTTCCTTTGTCCTCTCTTAGTATCTTTTGCCAAGTTTTGAAAAATTTCTTTGTAATTGTGCATCCCAGTCATGTTTTCTGTCATATAATAATATTTTACAACTTTCTCCATTTTCTTATCATTCAAGGTTGAACTAGAGGTAACTCTGCCTGGTGACGGCAGAGATCGTACTTTCACAGTCACTCTGAAATTTGCCGGTTTCGTCAGCCTTGCTCTTCTTGAGCAAGCATTAGAAGGACGACTTCCCATAATGCCATTTGATGCCATCCAGGCCCTTGATGTTATCATGAGACACTTACCATCAATGACGTAAGTATTATCACGAGGATCGTGCCTGTTGTACATGAGATGAACTTTGTACTGTGTATGCAGACCTGCCACTTTCAAGCATGTTGTATGTGTCACGAAATTCATAACAGCCTGTCTCACGAAAATCTCCCCGTATTTTATGAAATCAAGATCAACTGGAGATAAAGTGGAAAAGAGTATCGAAAATTTGTGCTTTTTTTTTCTTTTTGAATTTGAGTCAATTTCTTGCTATCTAGGGAGCCAAATATTAGAGTCTTGTCTCACTTCAGCCCCACCCTTGGGGCTCATGGACTCAAGAAAGTTGAACAGCTCAACTTAGCAAGTCTGTACATGACTAATAAGTCTGATAGTGGGTGGAGTACATCCCTCAAGTTTTGAAATTTTTCCTGGTATGAAATGCGATATGTCTGTGGTATGATTTTGTAAAGAATAAAATAAAGTTTTATTCTGATTGATTGTTTGCATAATTATGTAAGGATTTCTGACTTTCTAAAACAGTAGTATAGTTGGTTCGTGGTGATCAAGTTAGTCACATTAACTTAACAGGAATTATCAACCATAGATTATCACTGCAATGAAATGTGACCTTTGAACATTTATGAAAGAATGTGAAAGAGTACGCCCAATTCAAGTAACAGAATACAAGTTTCCCTTTATGAGCATCCTCCCATACAATCCATATCTCTCAAAGGCAAAGTGATAATTTCCCTGCAAACTTGAACAACATGGAATGTGACTTAATAAATTGGAAATAACCTAAGTTCCAAATTAGCATTTTTCTGTTAAGTGCTGATCTGCAGATTTTGCAAATTAATGAGCCAAAGATGTATTTTGTTGCTCATAGTTCTTATTTATAGTGATGTACTGTACACCACATTGCCAACTTTCCCAAGAAATTGTTTTGAAAAGACAAGTTCATTGTCGTTATCTTAAAATGCAGAGATTGTCAGTGTTTCTGCGATGGGATTAGTAAAGATTGTCAGTTTGACTCTAATCACCCTACAGTAGGTGAAGTTGCAGACATTTAGTTTCATTTAGGACTTATTAATTTCCTAATGGCCTTACCAATGACTGTCGTAGCACAAACCACCCTTTATCTGGGGTGTGAATGTTTCAAATGGAAATTCTACTTCTACTTGTAAAAATGTGGAGTTAAAATAGGTTTCAATTAAAATTGAGATGTTAGGTTAAATTTATACATATGACAATGTGGGATTTTCTTTTCAAGGATGCCAACGGAGATATTTGATGAATGTTGTCGCAAACAGAATTCCTGTAATCTGGAATAGTATTGGAATTTTGTGCTGACTAGCCTTTTTTTGAAAGCATGTGCATTGTGTATTTTTAAATCACAAATATTTGTACCCATGAAAATGGGTAAACATGAAATCTTTGCATTTTCCTGATTTGGCATACAGTGTCATTTATAAAGTTATGGAATTATATTTTCTTTATATAAATTGAAGGAACATGGTAAAAAACAAGACTTCAGTAAGTCAGATTCAAAGTGATTGTTGTTTACCTATGCATCACAAACTCAATTTCTAAAATATTCTACTTTGGTTTTGAGCCACAACTGGAATAAAGGCTGTGGCTGACTTAAACCAGTTGGTTAGAAACTGAGCTGTAAACCCTCATCTAACTCTAACTCTAATTCTACTTTGGTTTTCCTATTTTGCAGCTATACTCCTGTTGGAAGATCATTCTTCTCCCCTCCTTCAGATTATTTCCACCCCTTGGGTGGGGGCCGTGAGGTATGGTTTGGATTCCATCAGAGTGTTCGACCATCCATGTGGAAGATGATGTTAAATATAGATGGTGAGTGGAGAGTTTGACAGAAATCAGTTTGAAGTGTGAAAGCAAGTAACATGTTCTTTAGCAGTTTCATGTGAGGTACTCACCCATACCATTAAACATTACTGACAATTTTTTTGACAAATACATGAAAACAATTGTTGCAAGAAGCTGCAACATTTTTTTGTAGAAATTGAAAGATAGGTTGCAGGATAGATGCTCTTTTTAGAAAGAAACTAAAAGAAGAGGAGACTGTTCCAAATTTGTTTTCCTAGGAGTTTCCTTTGTATCATCAAAGATTTTGGTAAGCAAAGAGCAGTTTCTTTGTATCATCAAAGATTTTGGTAAGCAAAGAGCAGTTTTGGTAACGTAAATGTTTCTGCTTGCGGGAACTGCTTGAGTCTGGTATACTGGCGGAGCAGTGCTTCCAATACAAAGTTTGAAAAGCTGAGCATATGTGGATTTTAAATTTCTCTCATGTTCTGGGTAATTCCTTGCCATATACCAGAAATTCAAATCAAATGCCTTACAGATATGGTAATGATGCCTTTAAGCTGAAATTTTTAGTTTAAAGGTATGTTATTTGGCAGATTCATTCAAACTGTTGTTGAATCACATCAAAAGGAAGTTTCACAATGACAGCCATGAAGTGCCCTAGGTAAATGGCTGGGAAGTGTAGCAATTAAAAGTCTGGTAAAGGCATTGGTAGGGTATAAAAGCACCATGTCCGGGGGCATGTAGTGGTAACATTTTTATGTCAGTTTTTTTCTGCTGGGGGAAGGGGAGGGGAGGGTGAGTTACTGAAGAAACTGTAATACAAAGTGGGAGGGTTGACTGTGGAATACTTTTACTTAAGATGTAACTTACAGTGGCATACAAAAACCAATTACAGTAAAACCCCGTTTATCCGAACACATCGGGACCGAAGGTTGTTCGGATAACGAAAAAGTTCGGATAAACGAGGTTCCAAGTTTTTGCCTTAGGTACGGTACACCGGGTCCATATAAGACAGTGTGTCAACACATTTCCAAAATAATTCTGAAAAGGCTTAAAATTGCACACAAAATCCCCCAAAATATTTCGTTGGTATTTTTTGTGACCAATGATATGACAAATAAATTTTAAGACGTCTAAAACAGAGAGATTTTATTCCAAAAATTTGAGCCTTCGCTCGACTGATCTGACCAATGCTTTCTGCACACTAAATGAATGTGTGTGCTGAAGAAAAGCTGTAACGATGTGGAGAGGTATCTAGAGTATAAATTCTGCAAAAATTTCAAAAAATGTTAGAGACACATGTGTAGGAGACTCTCAAACAGCAGTTCGCAACGTTTTTGTAAGGTATACTTTCATTATTTTTAGGTATGAAGCTCACTACGTTACTAACTTTTCAGATTTAGTGAAACTAAGACTTACGCTAGCCTAACGTATTTTTGTATGAGAAGATATTGAGCCTATACGGACTCATGGCTCCTAACAAGAATTTCAAAGCAAATACGTACGATATTTCTTCCAAATTTGACAAAGAGATAACAGATTGTTTTCTATGTCCACATGTCGGCTGTTTTAGCCATCGTGACATCTTTCCATTACTTTTAAAGTCCCGAGAAAAACTAGTGCATTTCTGCAAAAATTTACGTGGAATTTTGCCTTGTAAAGCACTTAAAACTTGGTGTATACTACTGTAATTGTGTTGACTATTATTGTTGTAAAATCTGACGGCTAGTTCGGATAAACGGGGTTTCGGATAAACGGGGTTCGGATAAACGGGGTTTTACTGTAAAAGGAAAAGGAACTTTTTTTGCAAATGTGTACTTATTCTCCTGCTTTGACATATTCTCATACTTGTGACTATGAATTTATACAGGTGCTCATCCTCGGGAATTTAGAAAGTAAATGATGGATGCTAGTTTAAAGGTGTGCACTTGTACTCAAAAGAATTGTATTCAAACCCTGAGTTTGGACAATACACTGGTAACAGGCAAGCAAAGATTTGAGGGCTCTCTATCACTAAGATATCTTTCATTTGCCAGGTAGCACTGGGGGTAAGTGAGGGTTAAATTTGTAAATAGGGGTAAGGTATAGGGGTATGTAGATTCCTAAACCAGGGAGTTTTATGGAAACTGGTAATGAAAATAATGTTTGGTTTTGTTCATACTGCTTGTAACCAGTAAAAGGTCCCAGAAATGTTTTACAAAATATTACCCTTGGTCAATGATAACCTGTACAAGGACTTTCCAGCAAGTGAAGTTAAAAACATATGCTGAATGGAACATTGTCTCTCAAGTACCCATTTAACCTACAGTATGGGTGAAGAGATGTGGTTGAGATAAAGGACTTTGCATAAGGATGCAACTGAATTAACAACGGCTGTTATCTCTTTTTGCAGCCAAGAGTTCATTAATATGCTTTACACTTTTATACGACCTTGTATTACACTGTTGAAAAAGCAAAAAGACTCATTTCATATTTGTGTCAGAATGTCCAGGATGTTTCAGCATTTGTTTTTTTCTTCCTTTGTTATTTCCTTTCAGTCTCTGCAACAGCCTTCTACAAAGCTCAGCCTATCATTGACTTCCTGGTTGAAACACTTGACATGCAAAGCATAAACGAGCAGCGGCGCCCATTGACTGACTCACAGAGGGTCAAATTTACCAAAGAAATTAAAGGTAGGTTTGTCCACGGGATGTACATCGTTTGTGGGCGTGGGATGTCAGGCATTGTAGGGCAGTTCTCTCCTGATTTGATTGTTCACCTTTTCTTTTCAGAATTTTTTCACTAGAGGCCATCATATATGGTGAAGCTGTGCAAGTATGTATGCATGAACCCTGCTCTCATACTCAGGTGTTAGCCATTGGCTAGATAAATTCCTAGACAATAAAGATAACCCTGAGTTCATTTTCAGACTTGCAAAATTATGAAAATCTCTTATATGGCCCATGCACAGTTAACTGGAAGGTCTTCCTATCAGCAGGAAATTGTAACTGAGGAGTAAAAATTTCTAAAAATCACAAGGAAATATTGGGCAATTAAATTACTGAGCTTTGTCACCTCCATTGGTTTTGGAGTCAAGTACTTGAGGCACCATTACTGATATCATTCACAATCACTTGATATTACCTGGGCATGCCCTCTTTGGCCCCTAATATACCCTGGTATCTCTTGGCATCTCTTGGATCAGCCTGGTAGTAGTAAAAAACATGTAGAATATTCTCTCAGGAAGGAATAACTGGACTTCTAGTCACCAGAGGTTAAACTCTGAACTGAACACCCTAGGCGTGTGAAATGAAGTCATCTAATCGTCTGTACATTTTTGCATTATGGCATCTCTTCATTCTGCCTGGTAATATTAAAGAATTTAGAGAATATTCTCCAACCCCAGAAGGTCTGGGGGTTGACTCCTGGCCGGGTCATAAAGACTTAAAAATGGAACCTACTGCCATTGTGCTTGGTGCTCAGCATAAGCAATGGAGTAGGGAAAACATGCCAGTGATCCACAACTGGAAAAAAGGCTGCGGCCGACCAGACTTAAACCAGTTGGTTAGAAACTGAGCTGTAAAACCTCATCTAACTCTAACACAGGAAGGAATCACTGGATTTCTGGTCACCAGGGGTCAAAGTCTGAACCGAGGTCATCATATCCTCTATGCATTTTGCATTCTTGGTTTATCACTGTGAAAAGCACTGGATTCCCGATTTCAGTCATAGGGAAGTCATTACTTGAGTATGGATTAGGAGTGATGAAGCTGAACTTAAGTTACTTGCCCATGTCTTGTAATAATCATTTGTAGAAAACTTGTCAAGGTATTCCAGCCTCATTAATTGAAATTCAAAACTATATTTTTTCCTTTTTTCCTTGCAGGGTTAAAAATTGAGGTCACTCATTGCGGAACCATGAGGAGGAAATACCGAGTATGCAATGTTACCAAGAGGCCTGCTTCAGCACAAACGTGAGAAATTTATTTAATATGTGTTTTATCAGTTTGTTTGTCGCTACAAGTTTTTAAACCTTAGAATAAAAATGGTCTAGATTGATGGTCAGTTTTAGCTGTGTATTGTTTACATTATTAGAATTGTAGGTATCATCTTGGTTAACAATCTTTACAATAGATCTTATGATCATAAATGAATTTCAACTTAATTAGTGTCTGTCAGCCTAAATATGTGTAGAATATCTGTTTTGTCTTTTAAAAGAAATTTAGAAAATGCTATGCAGGATCGAAGTGCAAAACATAAAACAATTCACTGTTGTAAAGCAGGACACAAATGGACAAAATGAAAGCAGATTTTTACAGAATCTGTTTGCTGTTAGTAAAATTGTGAGAAGCACCATTGGGAAATAGCTCCTGTGGAATGGCAATACAGTAAAACCCCGTTTATCCGAACACATCGGGATCGAAGGTTGTTCGGATAACGAAAAAGTTCGGATAAACGGGGTTTCCAGTTTTTGCCTTAAGTACGGTACACTGGGTCCATATAAGACAGTGTGTCAACACATTTCCCAAAATAATTCCGAAAAGGCTTAAAATTGCAGACAAAATCCCCCAGAATATTTCGTTACTTTTTTGTGACCGATGATATGACAAATAAATTTTAAGATGTCTAAAACAGAGAGATTTTATTCCAAAAATTTGAGTCTTCGCTCGTCTGAATGATCAATGCTTTCTACACACTAAATGACTGTGTGTGCTGAAGAAAAGCTGTAACGATCTGGAGAGGTATCTAGAGTACAAATTCTGCAAAAATTTCAAAAAATGTTAGAGACACATGTGTAGGAGACTCTCAAACAGCAGTTCGCAATGTTTTTGTAAGGTCTACTTTCATTATTTTTAGGTATGAAGCTCACTACGTTACTAACTTTTCAGATTTAGTGAAACTAAGACTTACGCTAGCCTAACGTATTTTTGTATGAGAGGATATTGAGCCTATACCGACTCATGGCTCCTAACAAGAATGTCAAAGCAAATACGATATTTCTTCCAAATTTGACAAAGAGATAACAGATTGTTTTCCATGTCCACATGTCGGCTGTTTTAGCCATCGTGACATCTTTCCATTACTTTTAAAGTCCCGAGAAAAATTAGTGCATTTCTGCAAAAATTTACGTTGAATTTTGCCTTGTAAAGCACTTAAAACTTGGTGTATACTCTTGTAATTGTGTTGACTATTATTGTTGTTAAATCTGACGGCTAGTTCGGATAAACGGGGTTTCGGATAAACGGGGTTCGGATAAACGGGGTTTTACTGTATTATAAAGTGATATGAGATTCCCCAAATAGATTAAGTTTGTGGTGGTAACATGGTTGTGGGACTCGCAAAATTAAAAGGAACACGGAACACGGAGAGACAAAGTGAGTTCTCAAATTATTTTTGATGAAATCTAATGCAAGGGTTGTAGGGTGATGGCACCCTCAAGAAACAGAATTCAGGAGAAAGTGAGGTTGGATGGTAGCACTGAGAGAATACAGAACTGCTTATTTATATAACGAAGTAGAACTATTTAAAGGTGAAGCCTTCCTTAGGCTTACAGTTGCACTTACAGTATTATGTAATTTGGTCTGGTGTTACACCGAGGAATTCAAATATGATTACAGTCCTTTAAAAATATGGGATATTATATGAATATAGAACAATTGCTAGGAAGATTTCTTGCTTTGAGTTATTAGGATGGCTTGAGTGAACATTTTATGAATCTGGTGTCAGGAAAGAGCCTAGTTTGCATTGTTAAAAATGGCAACAAGCAACAAATTTATGGCCCCATATGCTAGAATTGTCTGTAGGAAATTAGGCATCATATTAGTTTTTGAAATCATCCAGTTATACAACAGAAGGGCAATGTATAACATCCTTCCTGATGATAAACAATTCTGCTGAACGAAATTTCAGTGTGTGAGATTTACCTTTGATTGCATTTTCTAACATGAACTCTGTCGGACATACACCTTCTTTAGATTCTTCTGTACAAAGTAAAGGCATTATAGATACTGTAAAGAAGCATTCTGAGATATTTTTTGCATACCACTGGATTTTTATGCCAACATCTGGGCTTGACATAGTAGATTGCAATAATGAGGAAAAACCTTTGTACCATTGATGTTTACTTTGGTGGTCCATAAAAGGGTATTTATAAAATTTGCAGTAAGTACCCTTCCTATACACTCAGTTTTCTGAGCTGTTTTTGAATTTGTGTGCAGCCCCACATCTTTGTCTTCTGTTAATTAATCAGCTGGGGATGATCTTGCCTTAGTGAGTGAACAAGTAGTATAATTTTGTAGACTCCATTTTTCATATCCGTGAAGATGGAATGATATTGTTTGTTAAATCTAACAATTGAGCCCTTCAATTTCAGATTCCCATGGCAAATGGAAAATGGTCAGACTGTAGAGTGTACAGTGGCAAGATACTTCAGAGAAAGGCATAACAAGATATTACAGTAAGTGGTAGAGATAAATGTAAGAATCTATTTTTAGGCCCATTTCATTTCCATCACATTTTTAATGGCAACACAAAAGGTTGCCATGTTGGGGGGGAGGGGGGGGGGGAAGTGTGGCGCAGATGTACGCATGGACACTGAGCAGCAAGTCAGTGGAAGTCGCGCAGACTGGTGGCATTGGTGCAAATACATAGTATTGCATATTTACACTGTTAAACAGGTGTAGTGTGCAAAATAAATACAAGCTCTCTGTATGTACCTTCAACATAGGACATGAACAAAGGATGACATTGCTTGACAAGGGGTCTATTGAAACATTGCCGCTGTCATTGTTTGAAAGCAGTTAGTATCCCCAGGTACAGTCATGTTTTTGCTGAATCCAGGGTTGAGCTTAAGGTAACACAATGGGAATCCTATCCTATGTGATTTTCTTTAATGTGTCCACTGATGTGAAACAGGTCACCATACTTTTTCTGTGACAGGATGCTATTGAAATATGAAACGTTTCTGAGTGACCGGCTGATTCTTTTAATTAGGTGATAGTCTTCTGTCAAGTGTAGCATTAAGGTCACTCTCTTCTTTGTGATGCTAAACTGATTCCTAGAAAAGCAAAAATGAAAGTGGAATCTCTAGTATTCCTTGGTTTTTACATTGGCATTGGAATGTTTCCAAGTTTGGGGGTGGGGAATGCTTTCAAACTTGGGTGGGTAGGGGAATTTTTTTCTGGTGAATCGTTGGGACACTTAGGTATGGGATGGGGGTGAAAAGTATGTCATGTACATCTTTCACAACCGTACAATGGGGAATCCTTGTAGTGAATGGGGGAAAAGGGCCTGTATGTGTCAGGTTTGTTGGAGATTTTCTGGTCTCATTATTCAGGTATGTTCAGATGATGGTACTTTTATTCAAATAAAAGTTAAAAGCACCTCATTCATTCAGAGTGATGCTTCCCAGTAACTTATGGACCTCCAGACCTGGGGAAAAGGGGCATAGTAGGGGGACATCATGCTCCAGTTCCTGTACCTATTTACAGATGACTTCTTTTGAGTTGTAAAGGTCAAGATAAAGATTGTTAGTTTGATGTCACTGACATCTTTGTCCAACCTTACTATGAGGTAACCCTGTAGTGAACTAGAGAAAAGAAGCATTTCATGCCCTTGTATAGTGTTGGCAGAAGGATTGTGTGATTCCCACTCTCTTCTCAACAGTTCAGCAAGTGTAAGTGAATTTCCTGCACCTGTTGGGAAAATCTGATGGGGAAAAGTTGACTTCTTTTGTTTCAACTAAATATTTTGGGGGGATTTCCCCACCCCCCACCCCCACAAAAGAAAATTCTGAGACCTGAGACCTAGTGCCAATACCGCCACTGTGAAAATTCTGAGACCTGAGACCTAGTGCCAATACTGCCACTGTGGTTTCTTCATTTATTAATTTTGCAACCAGTGCCTGTGGAGTTGAAAAGATCAAGTTGAATGTTGCCATACTTAATGGGGTGAAAGGATTGAATCCTTTCATGGTTGAGTGCTACCTTAAGTAGATTAGGAGAAGATTTCAAAAATATAGGTCAGGTGTCACGTCTGCAAGCATGCATGCTTAATCCTTGAAAATTAGCCAAGAAGAGATGTTTGCTTTTGAATGTGTTGATGCATTTATGGTGAACTTTCCTCTATTTTGTGTTTTGGCAGATACCCTCATTTACCCTGCCTTCAGGTTGGTCAGGAACAGCGCCACACATATCTGCCCTTAGAGGTTTGTCTTTCATAATTATGCTTTAATTATTCTTTTATTATCCCAATTTCCTGGTCTTATGAACAAAAAGATTTGAATTCATAAATATTTCACAACTCATTTAAGGTAATAGTGGGACACTGCACTCCCAGTGTGTTAACCATTTTTGCTAGCGGATCATTTGCAGCCCTGTAAGTTTGGGCCAGGAAGCTTCCAAGGACTTTTCTACTAATTCATTGCTCACAACTCATTGTATCTATATGTTATTTTCATCTTAAAGTATTCGGATGCTAGTTATTTTTCTTCCACAATTTTGTGAGTGTCTGTGGTCAGAGTAAATGAATATGATTTTGCAGTCACAATTTTTCCACTTGAATCGTAAATTATTGAATGTAAGTAATTTGGCCAGGTCAGTATCAGTTTCTTTCACTCTCTTTGTGTCATTTGCCCAGGTCAGTATTAATGTCTTTTCTCTCTCTTTGTTCAAATCCATGCAGGTCTGTAATATAGTTCCAGGTCAGCGCTGTATCAAGAAACTCACAGATATGCAGACCTCCACTATGATCAAGGTACGAAAGTGATTGGAATTTTCACATTGTCTTTCTTTTCTTTTTGGCAAAAGAATTCATAGTCTTTAGAGTGAATTTCAAAAGCTTGTCATGTGGGTGAGATAAAAGGTCATTTGAAGTTTGCTTAAAGCTTATTTTGAAATATTTTATAGAGCCTTTACAATTTAATTCTGCTTTCTCATTAGGAGGGGTGGGGGGAATGGTGATGGTAGGAGCTACATTAGCAATTTAAAGGGTCTCCAAACTTAATATGTAAGTAATTGTTGAACATCCAGGCTGCTGTTTTCTTCCCTTTTGAAAAAGAATACATATCTGTCAAAGTGACTTTCACAGCTTGTCATGTAGGTGAGATACTTCAAAGGTCAAAAAAGAATTGCTAAAGGCTTGTTATGAAATATGAATTGAACTTTTAGAATACATTGTGGTTCTACTTTAAGTAGGTCACTAATAAATGAGGTTTGCATTGTAGTCATGTTACTAAATAATGACACTGGTTTGACTAAACCAAAGAGAGGGATGGGGGGGGGGGGAGGGGTGTATAATAGGGTTTTGGGTAGCCCTTATTTATCCCTTGGAGATATTTGTAAGACATAGCTTATGTTTCAAAAATGGTTTTGGGGTCTTTATTCCCTCAAATTATTCCTCTCTCTTTCTTTCAGGCTACAGCTAGGTCTGCTCCTGACAGGGAAAAAGAAATTAACAGCTTGGTGAGTTTTCCTCCCATGTAGTCATCTATTTCAAATGGTAGTGTATTTAAAAGGAGAGTCATGAAGTAGAGGAGCTTTTCGTGAAGACAGGTTTACTGCACCCTGGGAAAGTCACAGAATTTTACCCTGCTTAACATTCAGGAATCCTGTGAACGTTCCTTTAGGAAAAGCAGGAAATACTGAAAAGCTACATTAGGGCTTGGCATGAAAGTTTATTGTGCTGGGCTCTTTGAGTGTTTACTGTTTCATTAATATCATGGATGTGATTTAATTCAATTATTATTTGAATGAGAAAGACCAGATAAGATAAGAAAATTCTACATGCACATTACTCATGGGTTACTGAGTAGGCTTTCTGTGTGCTATGAATTTGTGCATTTAACAGTTTTGAAAACCATTTCTTGAAGCCGGGAAAGTTTGTCATAAGATTGAATGCGGGCTGTAAATTTCCCATCTGTTCCATAAAGCAGTTTGGGTTCCTGAATTACTTATAGCAATCATGCTTCAATCCAGTACCACTTGGAGAAGATACCAAAAAAAAAAAAATCCTCTCATGAAAGGGACCTTCAAAAGAAAAAGGGAGCTTGTTCTTCAGTTTTGTTTTTTGTAATTATCTTTGACAGACTTAAAGGATCTAGCCTTAATTTACAGTATTTTAAGACTTATAACAAAAGAGATGAAGTTACACATATAAACATATAAGCAGCATAGAAAGGAATTTCCATTTTCCAGTTAAAACCTATCTTGTAATTTTTCACTTTTTCAGGTGAAAAAGGCACAATTCAATAGTGACAGGTTTGTGCAAGAATTTGGTCTTGCAATTAGTCAAGACATGGTGCAGATTGAAGGAAGAGTACTACCGGTACCCAAGATACAGTATGGAGGAAAGGTGAGAAAATCAAATTATTCTCTTGCATATAAGCAGGTTAAAGTTACATTATGTCTATGTAATTGTGTTTAGGATGAGCAAGATACATGATGATAAAATAGGGTTGGCGAGGAACACATTTTGGAAGATGTTTGGGGTCGGGGGGAGGGGACTGAGGCTCTCAAAAGTTTAATGGTAGAAGATGCAGGGAAATAGATAATGTGGTGGATGGAGCCTGTGTGGCATCACTGAAAGTAGAAAGAAACTTAGACAAGTAATATATTGGTTTTGATGATAAGAGAAATCTCTGTACTCATGATTGCTTGTATATGTACTGCATGTTTGAGATTAATCCATTTGCCAAGTATGAGATCTGCCAATGGTACTGTTGTTAACAAGGATAAGAGTATTAGACCTCAGTATGTGTTCCCTTATCATAAAATAGGTAAAATGCTGGGATTACATACAAACAAGAGTGATACATTTTAGCATTTGTATGGCAGATGACCAGCTTGTGTAGCAAAATGCTATTTTAATGCCAGATCAATTATTCCGGCTGTAGTTCAGAAGACTGCAAAGGGTGTACATTGCCTTATCAATGATGCAGGAAACATCTACTTTCCTTTTCTGAGAGAATCAGGTTAAGCTGTTCAATCCACACATAATGGATTAAACAGAAGTAGCCAGTTCTGCAAGAGAGATGACAACTGATCACAACTTTTGGAATTCTAAGTTAACCAGTTAACTGCGGAATTAAAATATTGTAACTTTTATCCCGCTGCGTAATTAATTTGCATACCAGTATATTACAGACGGATATATCCATCATATGCAGTAGCATGAAGTTAGTACATGACGGATATATGAAGTTAGTACATGACGGATATATTGGTCATACACAGTTAACTAGTAATGAATGACCTGAGTAGTAATACTTGGAGACTTATGCAGCAGGCAAAACAGACCAGGCACATAATAGCAGTGTGTTCTAGTATAGCTAGAAGGATAGTATGCCACTCAGCCAACTTATGCATGAAATGTGTGGTTTGAGTAATCTAATGAGGTCAAGAAATTCCTACCCATGCTATGAGCAGGGATCAGTAAACATACTAGCATTCTCAATGTTTTTTTTCAATTTAATAGCTATACTATACTTAAGAATATCGTACTTGGGCCTGAAGACGTCTTAAACTTATGAGTACTCCACGCGCTTATATTCTTTTGTCCTGTAAGTTAAACGACGGGTATCGGAAATCAGTGAAAAGTAGTTTTATTGTCTAGCAAGAAAGGGTGTATCTGAGTGCTACCCGAGAAAATCGAGCTACTGGTCCGTAGTCGTCCTCGTGACTTAAAAATAAATCTCAAAATCTCTTATGAACAGGTTCCATCAAAACAAAATCATCTATAACTCAGCAGTGCAGAAAGGTAATGTGTTGCTGCATGGTTGGGTTATAAATTGACACTGAAACTGTAATGTGATCAACTTGAGGGTGGAAAGGTGATAGGCCAGGTGTTATCTGGAAGGAAATGTTGGCAAAGGGTTAGAAAAAGGGAGACAGTGCGGGGGGCACAAGAGACTGCGACCCACTCTTGAGAGTGCGGGAGCAAACATCCCCCTTTCGCCCACGCACTCAAAAATAAAGCTACCTTAATTTAGGTCCGGCGCTGATTTAGGGGGCAAGCCCCCCCCCCCCCGTGCAGAGCCTGAAAATTCAAAGAAAACAAGAGAAAAGAAAAGAAAAAGAAAGAAAGAAAGAAAGAAAGAAAGAAAGAAAGAAGAAAAGAAAGAAAGATAGAAAGAAAGAAAGAAAGAAAGAAAGAAAGAAAGAAAGAAAGAAAGAAAGAAAGAAAGAAAAGAGGAAGAGAAAAAGTAAAAGGGTCAAAATTGTCTAAAACCTATTCGAAATATATCTTTTTGCAGGCTGTGAGTTGAGGTTGGAGCTTTTTGGTCTTAGAAATCCTTTAAAGTTGTTTTACGAAAGTAGGATAGGGCTTACATATAGTGCAAAATAGGTGAATGGCTGGGGTTTAATTCTAGTCTATAGATGTATAAACGTGGACATAATGGTTTATGCTATGGAGGGATGTGAGGAGGCACAGTTTGCTGCATTGCACTGTCGTAACAAACCTGTTTTTAAGAGTACAAATTTTTGCAACCTAGTTGATTCTAAATGCAAAAGTTTTCACCAAGCAGGTCTTCTAGGATGATTTAGGTCGCCAGACTGGAACGGGGATGTGATATCATGCCCCTCGTCGATTTCCGAAAATTTCCGACAATTTTTAAAATGAGTTGGAGGGCGTTTTAGCTATAGAATTCTACAAGGGGTAGGGTGAGGTGTGTTTTTGACCAAGGGATGGATCTAACATCTTCTATCACAAATAATTTTTTGCGAACTATCAAAATTTTTCCCGTTTCTGGCACTGTTAGCCTCATTGATGTGCTTCCATCACCCGTATTCTCACTATTCCTTGATAAGATTTTTACAATTAAGCCAATAATTCGTGTGCATGGACGTGATTACAGAGCCTGAGAACACAACATTGTAAGCATGTGAAGCAAGAGATCTCTTTCCACCTACCTCTTCTTTTCGAGAGACATTTTATCAAAATGAGATCTTTAACGAAGTACCAGGCACTGGCGGCAAACTCGCATTCTAACTGGAACCTTCTAACTGGAATTCTAACTCGAAACTTCTGGGGCAATTGATGGTGTCTCGGGGCAGAGTCTGGGTGCAACTAGTTTGTCATAGAAATGATTTCCATGCAAAATTTTGGTGCGCTTCGTGGGCATTCGTCATGGTTTGCACGCAGAATTTGATTACCATTATAAGGATAATAGTAACTCGGAATATTATTCTGACCAAAACAACTTGTCAAAAATTAGAGGTATAACTCCAACCTCTGCACGGACCCACATCTAGATGGGATCATAGAGCAATTTAACGTTGTTAGAGATGTTCAGATAGCTGTTGCCCGGTTTGCAAGTCTTCTCGGCCTTTTGGCTGAGATTATGTGCAGTATCTGTTTTTTTCAGCCAGTCTAGAATGTAGCCATGCATGACAGATCCATAATATAGAGGTCTGAAGGTCTAGAAGTTGGTCATGTTCAGTCTCTTTGCTGATTGTTCAAAACAAAGTTGGGGTGACCGCTAACTTCATTTAAAATAAAATTTCTAAACATATAATAAGTTATAAGTGTTATCTTGCCAGCAGATAACTCCATTTTGCATCCAAAGCCACCATACATATGCAACATTTTCTCAAATGCACACCTTAATTGTTACCCTGCATTGAAAACAAAAACTTTACTCAGAAATGAAGATTTTAACCATATAATCACGGTAAACGCAGTTTTACATATCTCGCCCTGCCCCGCCATCACCTTTTAAGCCATCTCGCCCCTTCAGTACCTTATCTGGCTACTAGTCGGCAGCTACTCCATTCCTCAACAAAATGGCTGGTTATTACAAATTAACTTCGTCAAAAAATAAAAATTACGATTTTAATGGTGTGTCGGTTTTTACTTACCGGTTTGAAGCCTGCGTGCTTGTTGCATCAAGTACATCACGTGTAATCATGAACTCTATTCGTGATGCGAAGCGGGATAGGAAAACGATGTTGTATACAGTACTAGCTAGATAAGATTTCAATGCCACATAGAATCAAGGGGTTCGGGACTTGCAGCTATAATGGGTAGTTTGTGGTCACTCTTATATGTAGGCTTACCCTTGCGGAACATTGTGCGCAGTTCTATAGAAGAAACTCAAATATCTTCAAAGTCTCTATAATTTCTTTAAAAATCTATAGAATACCTAAAGAATTTCCATCAAAGTTGTAAACAATTTCTAGGAAGAATTCCCTTCTAAAATGTCCATAGAAATTACGAAGTTTTCTATAGAATTTATATATACAAAGAAGTTCTCGAGTTCTTTATCAGTTCTGTAGAGAAATTGCTATATTATAACGTCGTAGAGATTACTTTATGGAAATTCTTTTGTAATTTTTACAGAAATTCTTTAAAAAGCCTATAGGTTTTTACAGAAATTCTACGTAAATTTTACAAAATTTGAAGAAATTCTAAAAAGTCTTTTACAGACTGAATCTATAAGCTATTTTACATCATCCTAACGTTGTTTCATTTTCTCAAGGTTATTTCAAATTCCTCGGGGAGTGCAGGGTCCTAGACCCAAGCCCGTAGCTAAGGGGTTGCCAGGGGTGGAAAAACCCAGAAAAAATTTCATAATCCACAAAAGTTTTTATAGTACTATTGCAATAATATATTTTATCTCATCTCGCCCCATCTCTAAAAGAAAGTTCGTCTGGAAGCTATTTCTTCCACCTTCAGTGCTTTCTTTGGCTTCAAGCCTTCCTAGGCAATCGATAGATGTCCCCATTCTAAATTCGCCACTGGGATGTAACATGTATTACGTAAGGACAGATTTAATCAATCAAACAGCTAAAGCTATTCAGATCCTCCGGTGTATCGTTTTACATTATTTTTATAATATGCTGAATTATGATTTCGTGCATTATAAAAGTAAATTCAATTGTTTTTTTTTTTTTTTTGTTTTTTTTTTTTTTTAGCAATGTGTTGTCTATCAAAATACAATCGCTTACAAGTATCTGTGTTACAAAATTAATAAAGAGGAGGCTTTAAAGAAAATTTGATCTGATTTTTTTTCAAATGGAAAGGATCTAGACATGTACAATACAGGGTGGTCAAGTACCATTTACGGAAACCTACAAGGTACCTTTGACTTGGTGCTGCACTACCTACGCGCTAACTGACACTATCGTTACGCTTAGTGTCAAATTTTGCTCCTAAAGATAATGGTGTCTCCCTTTCCCATGCATGAGAAAGAAAGTTTGGCTACGCCACACGCTAGGGTCCGTTCCAATGTTTCACATCAGGGCTCGTAACTTAGTTATGCCTCCAGTTACACTTTACCTTAGGAACCTCAGTGGACACAGGTCTGTTGACCTCTATGTCCGAAATCATCATGGTCCCTGGGTAATACATATATCTGGGAAATATACATAATTTTTCCCAAGAGCTATGGGAACTTTGCGGCCGTGAGTCTTTTCTATTCAACACAATTCCCACATCGGTTATCTTAAACTTATTAATGTGGGCTATTGTCATGGCACTGAGGCTGTCTATCTATCTGTCTATCTGTCTGTCTGTCTGTCTGTCTGTCCGTCCATCCTTCTTTCATCAAATGCTTAAAACTATTTAAACTAATTGGTTTGTGTAAGAGGAACTAAATATATGAAACCTGGTAAAATTTGTATTCCATTCATATTAGAGTTTTCCGGCCGGTATATCAGCAATTGAAGTTACTTCACTTGCTACCCAAAGTGATCGCACAACAAGCTGGAGTGAAGCCATCTCACATAAATATGAGCATTTCTTTTTCTTTATTTTGTTTAGTTTTTTACTGGGTTGACTGTTTTGACCTTGATATAACTAAGGATGTGGAAATACCGGTAATTCGAAGTTTGTTAATTTCTATGCTTCTCAATAGTGTCATGCATTCCGATTATGAAAATACAGGGTTATTGAAGACAAAATTTAAATTCAAAGAATAACTTTCCAGTGTTGCCGTTGTAGCGGAAAGAAGTGTCTTCTTTGAAAATGCTGTCTCCTCTACAGTACTTCCACTTTTGAACGTCATTATACTTTCTGACAAAGACCAGATGCATCAAGTTCAAGTAACCAGTGGTGTGGTGGTCTTCAATAGCAAATCAATTACACTGGCAAACTAACTAGATACGTTAGCACACAGAGGATCGTGTTTCACCTTCATCCGCAACTCTTGTTCGGTATTACTCACTGGGTGGTTCAAGAGCAATAGTAGCCATTGTTTATGTGCTGTTTGTAGTTAAGACTAAAGTCAGTCCTGAAATTTTTACCTTAAACTGAAGGTGCACAATGAAACTCAACTAGGAAAGATATCGTAGAGTTAGTTATTGTTTCCGTGTCCTTGTTCGACTGGATACTACAAGTGGGCAATTGTGATACACTAAAATGGGGGGGGGGGGGGGGTGTGCTACATTCTCCCTCTACTAGTTTTACATGCTACATGCTATATGGAATCTTGATCAATGGTCAGCGCCTTTTTGGTCTATGCTGGCCATTACAACTCTGCAACACGACCATAAATACTATTTTAGTGCAATGAACGCCTGGCTGTGTAAAACTTCTATGGCCTACACTGTCTTTGATTCCATGAATCCATTGCAATGAACAAATGACAAAATGAATCACGGTGAAATTAAACGTCTTTTATTCGTTTGTCAAAAGTTTTACAAGATTATTATGAAATTTGTTTAGTTTTTCAAAATTTATGAGGTGAATAATAACTCCCAAACCTATGTCTAGCGGCATTCCATGAAAAAAAGGCTGAAAAAATGGACACACTGTAAACTGAACCCAAAGCTCTTAAAATGACCCCTGAAAAGTCGGTCCTTGTCTCGCCGGACAACATTTCCAGCGTCTGCCCTTAAAAGTATGTCTGGGGGACGATGGTTCTTAGCAAGTTAAGAATATTTGTCCCCAGGACGCAAATTACTGTTATGATTCTATGCGGACGTAAAATCCAGTCTCCACGGACAGTTCTTCCTGTGGGGATGGGACAATATTTCTTCAAAAATATTGTCCTTAGGACATTATTTCCTAGAAAACATGTCCGGCCAGACACATTTCCAGAGGAGACATGATTTCCTTTTATACCGGATCAATGTCAAGCTTTGAGATCTGCTGCGCTTGCCTTAAGTCCGCTCAGGGATTAAAATGTGTTATCTTCTCTAGTTACTATCTCAAAAACCACATATAGGAATTGAATGCCATTTTCTGATTAGAATGCTCATTTTAGTTCCTCTTTAAACCTTTAAACCTCAGGGCCTTTCTTAGTTCCTAAGTTATTCTGCGTCCTTGCCAAATGAAAACGGTTGTCGATTCTTGCTTCGACACATGATTTAAACTTCACAAGATATTTATTTCCAGTATAATTTTGGTTTCGTCCTTTAAAGGTCTGTGCCAGACAAATTAGTGTTATTTTCTTAAGCCAGTAGCCAGGAAAAGGAGGTTTTGGGCCCCCTAGAAAATGTTTGACCATCTAGAAAGTTAAAAATTATCATTACCTTAATGCATTCTAGTACGTCTCGTTCCCAAGAAAATATTTCATCCCCTGCAAACAATTCTCCGCATGCCTTGCTGGCTACTGGCCTTAATCGTCTGTAAACTCCCCCCCCCCCCCCTTCTACGATTGCCCAACAATTTTAAGACAGGTACACTCTTTTGCAGCTATAAACCCCAAAAACTGGAAATCTCACATTCCCCAAGAGACACGTCGCCGTAACTTCATTTATCCCCTTTGTGTCCTCATGTTGCAAACGCCAATGTCTCGGGATGAGTTAGACGGATGCTTGTAACTATGCCTGCGGAAATTCGCAAAGGAAGCACGAAGTGTTCGTCCATGTAATTATGCCTTTCAATTACGAGCGAATTGTTATTATTCCTAGGATACCGATAAAAGAAAGTTAATCCTTTTTGAAAAAAAAACGTCTGGGCCCGTCACTGAGATTTAGGACTATACATGCCTTCAAACTTTAAAATGAAAACCTTGAGTAAATTCCAGACGGCCTTGTAGGCAAATCTTGCCACAAAAATGGAAAGAGTAGCTTAGTTGTTCAGAGCCTGCAACTTCAGGCAATTTCATTTGAAAACTTGCGGAGTGACCCCCACCCCCTCATCCTTTCGAAATTAACAGGTCTTTCTTATAATGATAATCTCTGTTCATCTTTCATTGTCTGTATTAACATTCAAAAAAGTATGGTTAGCAATGGGTTGAATTACTTGTCTTATTTCCGTCATATATATTGGAGTAGGTTCTGTCAATATTCTGTTGGGTACATTTTCTCTTCTGCATGAGGCAGCTAGTGACTGCAAATATTCGATTTTTTTAGCATATAGGACTTATATGAGGTAGGCTACTGCTAGCAAGGAAAGTATCTTGATACTTGAAATATCTTGGCGAAGTTGGCTTTGTGGTTTAAAGAAAAATTTGTAAAAGATAGCATTTTCTGAACATGTTGCTAATCACCCACTGGATGTGGTTAAACTCGAGGGTAAAGAAATGTCAACATTGCCACTTCTGCTTAAACCACAAGGTGAAAATAGGTCACAATCGGGTGGACGGTAGGTATGTACAAACCAGTAGCGTAACTGGGGTGATAAAAGTGGGGGGGGGGCAGGGATGAAAATAAGGTAAATGTACCGACAGCATAGAGTAAATGTACCGACACTTTTTCAAAGGGTTATCACTTAACAAGTCACCCCCACACATGTGACCCCCTCCGTCCACCCAGGGATGGAGCCAGGATTTGCCCGACGGGGGCAGACTCCCCGATGGGAGGGACAACGACCCGAAGACCCGATAGCCCCGATAACGTCGAGGGGTTAGTGAGGGAGGATTTGGGGAAACCTGTGTACTATGCCATGCCATTGCTGGGCACATATTGCATAATATTCGTATAAACTAGAGGGAAATAGCTCCTCGCTGATTTAATGTTTTTTCCAGGATTTACACTTTGAAAAAACGCGCAATTCGCGCGGAAATTGTTTGGGGTAAGCCTACACTAAAAAGAATTGATACTTATTTAAAGCTTATATGTATGTATATATATATATATATATATATATATATATATATATATATATATATATATATGTCAATTGTCCTCGCAGTTGGGCCCTATCAGGCAAAACTTACATTGTAGCCTACTTCCCTCCTCAAGTCACTAGCCGCACCGCACCGCACCGCACGACAGACACAAGAGAACATTTACTAAGTTTAGCGAAATGAGATTAAATTCCCGATATTTACATAAATCCATGTATTTTCTTTATTAAGTTACTTGAAAAGATGTAAAGGGTTTGTGCTAAAGTTTAGCTATAAGTAACGGAACTGAGGAAGAGTGGGTAAAGCGTACCGTGAATTGCGAAGCGTGCGAAGCACGAGAAAAGTTTTAGTAGGCTTACACTAAAAACGTAGGCAATCATTAAGAACAAAAAGAAAAAAAAACTGTACGGGCTGTAGACCGTATCGGGGATAACATATATTTATCGAGATCACATGGACTACCCTCTGAGGTAGCCAAACTTTGCTCCGTGAGTCCCTCACCAACTGACCCTACCGCATGACACACACAAGGGAACAGTAACTACGCCTTGCGATAGGGGATGAAATTTACGACCTTTACATAACTTGTGCACTCTGCCTACACGTTACTTGGTAAGGGTGACAGGACTTATGCTATTTAGCTATGTAGAATGGAACTATTGGAGTAACTTGAGTGACTCCACAGCGAGCGTAGCGCGCCGGAAATTTTGGGTTCTTACTAGAGAAATTGTCCTCTTGAGAGCAAATACAGGTAAACCGTCGCGGAGACTAGTCGCCGTCCACACCGGGCGGATGTACCGACAAGATCAGCAAATGTACCGACAGACCATGCCAGGACGACAAGTGGGGGGGGGGCGGGAGACCGCCCCCTGCCTCCTTCAGTTACGCTACTGGTACAAACAATGAATCAATTTTTTCTCATGTCCTCCGCCGCTGTTTGCATATATTTCCAATACCATTACCTACCCTCTCCTATAACAATAACAAGATATTCTGAAAGCCACAGGACGAGTGATACCTTTTCAATAAATCTGAGCATTTCTCTATGTAAACACCATGAAAAAGGACTAAATGACTACGAATACTTGCATGCATCCTTTATTGATTTGTTTGCAAAATAATTTGCGACATTTTTCCCTGGACAAATGACTTGTCACTGTTGAAACCCTCAACTGTCACATATGATAAGGTTTTTCCTCTCGCACAACACATCCCACTGTCCCTATACCTTTGCACAGCACCAGCCCCTAAAAAAAAAGAAATATTGAACTCCGGAGCCCACATACTAGATTGCTCAGTAATCACGTCATATCCTGTGATCGATTTGAGATTTTACGACAGAGTATGTTTGCTATTTGATCGCTATAAGAGCCTCTACATAGGGTAATGTCAGTTGCCATAGCAATAGTTGCCATGGAATTTCTAGTCCCAGGAGCTAAACCATGGTGGGGTACTCCTGTGTGACCGGAAGTCCATGACTGAGGGAGGGGTAAAACGTGTCCGTGCGGCGTAGTTATCGTGATGATCAGGATTAATTCCAAGCCGGGTGGGTAGCCTTTACGTCAGACTTGGGTTTTATCTCAAAGCAATCTACGTTTTTTTTTATCTCAAATGATCTTCTAACATAGAAACATTCAAAATTGAATCCAAAGTGTCAAAGTGGAAGCCATCGAACGTAAATTTGTAATCCAGCATTTGTGGGCTTCTCCCACATTCGTGGTTGGTCAGTGATAATCGTAAAACAAATTTCTAAAGGCCTGAATTAAAATTCAACAAGTTCGGTATGTCCTCAATTCGTTACGTCCTTCCTGGTGATGTTAAATTAGAGCAGTGGTTCCCAACCTTTTCCAGCTCATCGCCCCCTTTCACCATATAGGGGTGGGCAAACGCCCCCTCCCCCTTCCATGTCCCTTCCAAGTACTACTATAAATGAAACGAAAAAAGTTGAAGCACATGTTGAAATGAAAGGTGCGAATACATCCTTTGCAGGTGTGGGCCCAAGGTAGTACAAACAGACAAAGGCGGTACCGAGTCTTCCTCTTGTGATGGCAAGTTGAAAACCCACGATTAATTTAATAAGGGTGTGAACAGTGGCGTAGCCATGTTTTTTGTCGGGGGGGGGGGGGGGGAGAGCACCAAGATTTTCCCCAATTAGTGATCTGCTTCCTAATAATCAGTGTTCTCCGCAGGTCCCAATTTTGTCCGGGTGCTTTTCTCTGACCTGGCTGATGTGACTGATCGCCGTCCTGGGGGAGGGGTCAATTGTCTACACTTGTCGATTATGTCAGTATGTGCTTCTACGAACAGCAAGGCAAGAGTTGCATTTGAGATTTAATTGGCACGACAACTTTGACCTATGGACCCCATAGCCCTCCCCCTTCACCACCACTGATAAAGGCAATGGGGTCCTCACAAAGAATATTTTTGAATTTCA
The DNA here is from genome assembly GCA_029531755.1 of Holothuria leucospilota. Lineage (NCBI taxonomy): Eukaryota > Metazoa > Echinodermata > Holothuroidea > Aspidochirotida > Holothuriidae > Holothuria > Holothuria leucospilota. Next base: position 18,976,435 of record CM055982.1, on the reverse strand, counting down.
ACACTGTTTGATGCAATTTCCTGGCAGCTAGCAGATGAGATAATTCACAACTTTGTAGTGAACCTAAAGAATGAATGTTAGACATACCCGACTTGTTAACTCGAGCTACTTTATTGCATACTTATCTGAAAGTTCAACTAGAGGAAAACACTTGGTATCTTCTGCAACCCCGTTTAAATTTAGTTTAGTATGATCTCATTTTTTCAAATGCCCCCACTGCCGCCCCTTGGCTCTTATCCCCCCTCAGTTGCGAAATAGCCTTCAGGGGCGATACCACCTAATAGAAACAACTGATCTGTTGGTAAAGATACGAGTACAAAACTCATTGACACATACTTCCAGTCAATCCACTGTTTGCTAAATGAAGTTAACCTTTTACAATCCGTTTATCAAGCTTTGTACGATTATGTCTTCATTACACATATTATATTGTGGAGAATAACAGGACGAGGGAAGTATTTACGTAGCTGGGAATCAGTCACGTAAAACAACATGAAAAACAATCTGATGAATACTATTTCCAGAATTCGTGGTGAGGTTAGGAATGATAAAATCCCTGTCTTTCCTGCTTTACTAATGAACGAAATAACAAAATTATTATTTCAAAACGTAATTAATAATTTTTGCAGATTTTTTAAGGGATGCGGATAATCTCTGATTACAAATTTGTTACAACCTCCAAGTTGTTTCCTGCAAGCTAATACACATGATTAATTTGACAGCTGTTGCCACAAATCCACTTTGCCTTTTGCATAGTAAGTTACATTGTGTCTTCAAGGAAAAGACAGGGAGTTTAATAGGGCAGACTTCCTCATTCCAAAGGCTAAGAAAGCAAAAACAACATTTTAACATCTCCCCTTATTTCAATTTCTCCGACCCACAAAAAGCTTTCTATTTCGGCAGGTGCAATCTACCATGGGCTGCACTCCTTGGCTGATCAGTCACTTCAAAAATATTATCTGGTCTTATTAGCTCTAGTACTCAGCCGAGCTATTGTTATATCACTTATGCTGCTTTAGGCCATGTGTATGAAACAATGCTATAGTCCAAACCTCAGTATCCGAGACCGAGACTATCCCTTCCGGGACCAAGACACCTCTTCATAGACCGGGAACTTTTCAAGTTCTAATCGACTGTTAACACAATTAGTTGTATCATAGCGCCTTGTTCTGCAAGACAGGCCGTCCGTAAATTCAAATCTCAAAATGCTGATATTGCATAAAGTGTTGCCTTCGACAGTTTTCATTGAGATATCGTTCATGACCGTGTGGTAGCGTACATAACTTCATCTTGGGGTCTTCACAAGGAAAATTTTGAAATGCAACACTGTTAAATGCGGTTTCCTGGCAGCTGGCGGATGAGATGATTCACCAATTTTGTAGTGAACCAAAGAGGGAAAGTTAGACCTACACGACTTGATGATTCCATTTTATCTCCAATTTATTGCATACTATTTTGAAAGTTCAGTTAAAGAAAGATACTTGATACCTTTTAAAGCCTTGATTAAATTTAGTATCTCATTTTTGCAAACGCCCCCCTGCCGCCCCCTTGTCTCTGATCGCCCCCCTAAGTTGCAAAAATGCCAACCAGGGGGCGAAGACGCCCCCGTTGGGAAACACTGAATTAGAGGATAACAGGTAAACAAAATGCAGAAGACGTAGTGACATACAGATGGTTACAAATGGTTAAGAACACTTAAAGTTCGCTGAGTTCATGTTGACTACGTCCACTCAGCCCCGTATAAAAGGGGTTGCGAACTTGAAAGATTGAGATAGAAGCTCACGTCTATAAGTATTCATGCTTATGCATATATTGAAAACACATGATATGTTATGCACAAGAAACCACTTCCTGGACAGGTGCTGCAGGATTTAGAAAGTATTGGAACATGACGATTTCTTGACCGTATTCTGTACAAACGAAAACTTAGCTACACAACCTTCAGTCGTCGTTTCCTTCGATTGGCACAAAACAGAATCTCCAAAACTTATTTTATAAGTGAGGGGAAAAACGATCCTTTCTAATTTTGTGACACTGATTTCTTCACCGTTACTGTCTGGGTTACCCTTTTAGTGATTGTAGTAGTTTTTCCTTTTGCTGCTGGTTTGACCTTAGGACCTTTGTATGGGACAACGGCTCTTTTCTTCGGCTTGGCTACAACGCCTGTTCTCTTTCGAGGGGCAGATTTTGGTCTAGAAACCTTCACTGTAACCGATCCACGGGATCGGATACTGACAGATACTCCTTTCCTGCCTTTTGGCATGATCTCTGAAAAGATTAGAAATATGTTTCACAATGTAGATGAATTGTGCGAAAATTGGTATTCTAATTGAATAATCGGTTTGATATTTAAATACCACTTAGACGTGATGAAATTTGGTAGTACCTGAAAATGTTGCAAAATTACAAATGTATTGAAAGTTATTCAGAATCACGCGGTGTTTCTCGAGTGAATAGCACGTCGACTAGACTGCACAAATCTCCAGTAATTAATGCCGGTTTTATTGACGAAAGCTTCAGTTTCTACCAGAAAATTGAAGCCTGGCGCCACGTTTTTTTCAAGTTAAGATACAAAGCATTTAATCCCATGTCAAGTCAAATGAAGTCAAAGGCATGAGTATTTTTTTTTATTTTACATGGGTAAATTAATTAAGTAATTTCTTGTGCATGTGTGAAAAAGAGCGCTTTATATAGGCAAATGCTGTATTGACAACGTTAAAAGGGCTGCTTTCAGACTTTGCCTTTATTTAGTTCTAGTGGGGATTTTCTATGTAAAAATTCCTATCAGGCAGTTCTTTATAAGCTCGGTAAATGTGAATTCAGGTTACAAACAAGAAAACTCCTTATGTAGTGCTTACTGTGTTTACACTTTTATAATACTTGTATAAGCTAATTCGAAGAAACTTCAAGGAGCAGAATTGCGCAATAGGTCAAAAGGTCAAACAGTAACACTTTACTGTGTTCAACGATCGACCATGGCATAGGCCTGAACTATATGGTTTTGCGTATAATGTAGAGTGTTAGGCTACCTAAATTACCGCGGCGGTTGCAATACGAGCGCCGATAATTTTACCCATGGTAATTCTAGGTTATCTGTCTTCACAGTTATCTCATAACTTGTTAAAGATGAAAGGTTGTTTCGAATCGATGACATTCGACTCTGAAATGTTTCTCAATTGAAATATTCCTTCGACAATGGTGTCTCAAACTGCCAGAAATTTGAGCGAACTGGTTTACCTTAATGCAACGCCTATGGGCCTTACTACGAGACTGTGGTAAACTCTGGGCCGTCGCGACCGGGGGTGTGGGGGTGTCTCACCCCTCCCAAAGTTCGTCAGAGCGACGATAGTCGGAAATCTGAAATTCCAGTTGAAATTTCTGATATCTCAGTCTAGCACATGTTTCCGACTGAGCCTTTGTCATTTTTGTATATATTTTCCAACTAGATCAAGTGAGAATAAAGCAAAACGTTATTTTTCTCACGTAAAATCGAATCAGAACTGTCCTTTTTTCCCCAAATTTTTCTCAAACTATCAAAATTTTCGCGCGCTCCGCGCGCTTCAGACCTTACCTCAGTGCTGTTCTTATTATCAATATCTTCCGATAGCAACTTTCGGAGAAGCACAACAGCAGAAGTTGAAAGCTGTTTACAGATTACCCAGTAAAAGACTGGCTTTTTTGGTGGCATGTTGGTTTGTTGGGCAATTGAAAGTATCTCGATACAGATTCTGAATGGAGGTTTTGTCATGGAAATCTTATGAAAATTTCGGAGCGCTTCGCGCGCATACGTCACGATTTGCAATCAATCTCATGAACATTATTAACGTAATTATACCAGTCACAGTTCTACGGGGGCCAGGGGGCTTAAGTCACCCCAAATTTTTCCAAGCCCCACAAATTGCGCAAAATTTTATAAAGACTTATATAGGTGAAGACATAAATATACTCAGGAAATAATCCAAATGTCTATTTATGAGGCCCGTAGCAAGTAAGTTCTGTAACGATTTTTTTTTATTACTTCCCAAAAAATTTTCGCGCGCTAGGCGCGCTTTTATCTATAGTTCTGTCTAGTGGTAACGCCCCCGTTTCGAACATATTGGATTTATTCAATGTTTCTACGAATATTGTTCTTCCGTGTAGACGTGATTCTAGAGAAACACGAAAATGCATCGTTGCGAAGTTCTTCCCTCTTTTTCCTAACTTTTGGAAGATTCTTTCTTCTACCTCGCCATCTTGGCAAACATATTTTGTAAGGAAAAGATTTTTCAGTTTCGTCGGGGAGCCTTAATGGGTAAGATAAAGAATGAAATCACCGACGACGACCATGCAATCGCCCCAACAAATTTCATGGTTTGGCCCAGATTCTTCAATAAAAACCCAAACTTTTTCAACTTTCCTTAATGAAAACAAAAAAGTGAAATCTTTTTTCAATATAATCCCAAATTTTTCATCGCGCTTCGCGCGCCTTTTTTTCGAGTTCGTCAACCTATGGCATCTGTCGGGACTTAGAATAGCTGGCCCCCAGTCAGGGCGGTTCGTCCACATGTCGGTAAATCAAAGCACCACCCATGGCTGAGCCTGCATGCAGGCTTTTCATTTTGGCATTGAGGTATATTCCCGGCGCGTATATATTTCGGCGCGCTTTACGCGCAGTCCTCACAATTCACGTTGTATCACTTATGAACTATAAGCACAAACGAACCAGTAAACCTTTATAGCATAAACTAGTTGTACATTCTGAAACGCGCTTGTTAACCCTACACCACTTTTGATACACTTGCCTGGCAGTCTGGGAGGTCTAATGTCACCTTTCTGCAACTATTCTTTCCCTCCCGCCCATTCCCCATTGTTAGAAGCTGTTTGTCTGAATTTTCGTTCAAAATTAGTAAAAATACGAAAGATGTAAAGTGCTTGGCGTCATACTCTATATTATTATTTAGATGTCAGGTGATAAGCATTATGGCATTGCCCCCATTTTACATAACTGATCCAGAGCTTCCAGGAGGCCCTATACAGGTACATGCAAGCCCTAAGATGCCCGAACAGAAGGCAGTAAAGTAGTCAAAAAGGGGGGCTTCAGGAGGTTTGTTGACAACGTATTCTTCTCTTAGGCAACGTACCGTCTGCTCTCACCTAACCAAATCATAGAATACACTAAATTATGGACATTTTTCAGCCATATATGATCAGTTCCAAAAGTATCCAAAAGATAGCACCATTTTGCATCTAAGCAACCTTACCTTAACAAAAATTTCTCAAAGGGGTGTCCCTTAGACCCCTCCCCCAGGACGGCACCTTTATGTCGTGACGAAGGATCCCCACTGCTGTATACAAACGTGGGGCACATGAAAACGAAGGTGCAATTTACTAGCCGTCACTGATTTGGAAAAAGAATCCAGCCAGTCGGAAAAATTAGAATTCACTTAATTATGGACATTTTCTAGCCATATATGATCAGCTCCAAAAATATCCCAAAGGTAGCACCGTTTTGCATCTAAGCAAACTTAAAACAACAAAAATTTCTCACAGGGGAGGTGACACCCCTCCCCTTAGATCCCTCCCCTAGGACGGCACCTTTATGTAGTGACAAGGGAAGGATCCCCACTGCTGTATATAAACGCAGGGCGCATAAAAAAAAATGGTACAATTTACGAGCCACCATTCAGTTGGAAAAAACATCCATCCAGTCGGAATTTGAAACCTTCGCACCCCCCACCCCCCAAACATATGACCCTAGCTACGGCCCTGGATAAACTGCATGCATATTTAACGATAAGCGGCATGTATTCACTCGAAATGTACCACTTATCATTTAGAAAAACGTAGGTGAAAGAAATTCGTCTTCCACATGAAAACTATACCTTAGATTTAGTTGTCACAAATGCGGAAATGTGATCTCCATGTTCACTAGTAACCTGTATTAATACAGGCAAAGTCGTTCCCATTCATTGTCTACACAATATACTTCATTGCCGCAGCTTGCACGTGAGTCTTATGGAGCGACACAGCGAGGGGCGACTTGACTGGGCCTAGCCTGTGTTATGCATTGTGTATGTTACTATACTATAGGCCACGGCTACTATATACTATAGGCCACGGATCCTTTCCATAGATACTACCGTATGTTGGTTGTTTACGGACCATACCTCAATCCGCACTACACCATAGGTACAAACACTGTGGTGCTTCTAAAGCAGGCTTAGGCTACAATTTGGATAAAATTGCTTATATATCAATCGTGAATTTTGGGGGGTGACAACCATAGACAACCATACGTTTATGTGCAGATTTTGACATAAAAACATATTGATATACTGTTATACTTGATTTTACTCAAAACTAGGGCAAATTCTTTAATAAAAACCGAAAATTTTCCAATGTTCCTTACTACGGACCCTACTATTTTGAATTGTAAATTTAAAAAGCCCAATGTTTTTTCACTAGAACCTTAAAATTTTCGGCGCACTTCGCGGGCTGAAAAAGTAGCTTTCGACATCTTTCGGGAAACCGTTATCCTTGCTGGGGCTTTGGGTTGCTGACCCCATCGGGGAGCTTTGCCCTCTTGTCGGACAAATGCAGGCGCATCCCTGATTGCCCTGGACCACCAGGGGCACATGTCAGTATCCTGGACCCTACGCATTCGAGGTCCCAATATGTCATTTTAATATTATTGCCACCCCAAGCTTTAGTTTACTCCCCACTTTCAAAACAGTGACAGCGCAACTGCGCTAATTTATCCAGACTTCACGTGTACTTTTTGTCATCAAGATTGCTGCAAATTCTTTTTTTTTTTCTGTAAATTTTAAACATGATATAACGAGGGTCTATGTCTGCTTGATTCCTGGAGTAATTCTTCAAAAGCATTCTGTATTTCTATTCTTTACAACTTTTTTCTATATTTCAGTTTAAGTGAATGAATGTGCTAATTAAAATTAAATAGTTACAGTCCTTGAGCAAACTAATGTAAACAGGTACAAAGCTTCCCCAAATTGATAACCGTCATGTGCTGGTAAGGGGTGCAGTGCAAACACGTCTCTTACACCAGATGTGAAGTTTGTATCCGTGATACAGCAATTGAAGCACTTATTCAAAAATGTCACTGCTTGTCTTAAAAAATATGTCAGCTAAACAGCCCTATCAATCCTGTCGTTCTGACTCTATACGGCTGAGTACGTTAGATAACTCTTTAAAGTAAACCTATTTTGAATAGTGTTTGGAGATAATTTCTTTTGTGCAAATTGGTTGATGATGCAAGGGTTGTTTTTCTTCAGAATATTGAATTCAACCGTAGCAGTAGTCTGGTATAGGGTACAAAGACTGAGAGAAGACAACATGTGCCGATTAGATTGGCAGTGCTAATAAATCTAACCGTACACTGCAACCTTTGATATGGAGATAATCTTCAATTCCAAATCCTTAAAGTCCTTGCAGTTAAGTGCATTTTAGTTTGCTTTATTAGCCTATAGTTAGCATTGGAATATGTAGGATTTTGTATGCGTAAAGATTTCGTGGTGACTACTTTTCGTTCCGACATCATTCTGCTCCGACGTCTTTATATGTCCCGACACTTTAATGTTAGGACAGGGTTATAGGACAGTAAGGGTTAGTTGAGGCAGAGAGTCTGTGGCAACTCTCTGTGGCAACTCTCTGGTTGAGGTGAGGAAGATAGAGATGTAGTAACACAGAGGTGCTACCGGTTTCGTAACTGGGGATTTTCCAACTACAGGTACTAATTCCATACTCCCGCCGAGATGACTCAGATGCCGCTGGCGCAATTTTTTTTTCCCACGAGGTTATGGGCAAATCATGCCAATGGACCAATCAGCTTCTTGGAAATAGGCCACACCCCTAATTCCAAGATGACAGCTTTTGAACCATTTTTTTGTAATTCTGACGCCAGATTATAAAAGAACAGGCCAAATAACCCCAGTCCACGTAACCCTAACCTTAGAAATAACCCCAACCATGATTTAGAAACAAATTTGAAAAAAATTTGAAAATCAAATTTGCCCATAACCTCGTGGGAAAAAAAATTAGGCATGCCGCTGTCAATGCTATAACGGTCCCCTTAATTGTGTAAACATGGAAATACCGTATTTGCTAAGTCTATAGTCTCCTCGCATAGCACGCTAGTATTTGGGTTCGTATTGTGAACGTTCGAGTTTTATTCTGTATTTACTAGTGAACACTGAATGGAGCTTATGTGGGTTCTATTTTGGTTTGCGAAGATTGCCCATTAAACATTTTTCGCTTATGATTTGGAAAAATGTTATTTTAAAGAGCCTATGATTATAAAATGTCGCACAGCGCTAACGTACCTTTACTGTTCTCGATTATGAATGCAACGGAGTAGAAGGCGGGGCGAAAGGGCCATCCATAGGCAAATAACTACGGTAGGCGGAGGGTATGAGCGCAGCAGCAGGCCTTATCATGAGCCGAAAACTAACATTGGGGGTGTAACAAATGTTGTTTTCAGGGCAATCATTCTTGCCAAGTGCAATCGTCTTCTGAATCAGACTGACACAACTAAAACAGTTCCAAATGTCAATGGTTAGTCGTTGGCAAAATGCTCGTATCATGTTAATGGCATGAACTGAGCCTGCACCATATTACTAAAAAAGTAGCAAACAGTCTCCCCAAGCTTACTTTATAAGACCTGTTTATGTTTCCAAAATTTGCCTTTCATAACTTGGCAGAAGGAAAACGCTGCATATTAAAGCTAAATCAAGGAGCTATTTTGAATTAATTTAACAATTTATAGGAACAAAAATATTGTTGCGTAAATTACACAGGCCTTTCAATAATAAGAATACCGTGGCATATTAATTCAAAGACGGGTGAATGTATCCTTCCATTACCTTAAAACTTTAATCTCCTTTAATACCCATGTGCCATCTTTTAGTGTCATGCCTACAAACCCGCATGATATGGTGCAGTGACGTTGCTAGATGTTGTTGCCACAATGCGCTAACTTAGTTCTGATTATAAAGTATAATCTGCAGCAAGAATTCACTAAAATTTACAACCAATCAAGATACAGACCTCAAAAGAAAGGAACATCTGGATTTTCTTCAAAAGAGCAAGACATCAAGACAGTTTTTAAGATGTTTGAAAAAGCTTTAAGGTAACTCCCAATGTTTGATTGGGCACTAAGATACAAACGAAGAAAACTTTAATGAAATCCCTCGGGTTGCTATATACATGATCACACTGTTTTTTATACTAGTAACACAATAGTGACACTTTGGACATGCACCACAAAACAGTACCGCCGGGATTTTTCTTGCAGAAATATTTTGGTATTAGAAAATCAGGTAGAAGGAAATTATTTTATGTGGTAAGTGGACGGCACCGTGACTGACGGAGTTTGGGTAAGGGCCATGACGTTAAACTACAGTCTGTTGGCCTTGGTTGAAGGCCGGGGTAAAACGACGAGAAGTATGGGTGGGTACTGGCGCCATTTGCTGTCGGTACGCAGATGTATTGAGAAGTTCTACTTACCAGTACGGTTTGGAGTTTTCCTTTATCTGCAATCAGTGAACGTCTAAGCCTCTAAGACAAGCTGAGGAAACACCTTTTCACTGGAACCAGTATGAGTGCGCTACCAATAATCAAAGAATTTGTACAATATGATCCCTGTTTCTGAACGATGTACCGAGCTTTCTGATTTCAAATTTTGTATTCCCGCTTAAAGCGTATGATAAACAAGACTTTGCTTGTGAACAAATAAATGACAGTCCAAAGGTTTCAAAAACGTTAAGATAACATAATAATTAATAGCTTTAAAAATATCACTCCGTGAGTGTGGAGGCTGCGAGTACTTCAAATTGTTCTCACGAAAGACCTTTTGCCCCCATACAAATATTCTTTGTTAAAGTGTCAATATATTCCCTTGAAGATTTTATAGATTAAACCAAACGGCAAGTAGGACTAACAGACTTTTAAAAGGAACCCACATTCGTGTAGGAATGTTTGAAAATTGTTTCCCTCGGATGTACTTTGACATCGGGAGAGGGGTTAGGAATTTCAAACTTGTTGACGCAAACACGCGGGGAGCGCCATCGTGATTGGTTTGTAGCGACAAAGAAATTTTGACCTAATGATACTTACAAGTTGCCATGAAAGGTACGTCCAAGCCTTGTGACTTTCAAAGAAGAGCACTCCCTTAGTTATTCCTGTTGAAAAATATAGCTTAAAAGTTTTTTGAACTTTTGATTAACAACTGGCAGGGGAGGGGACTTGAGCCCCCCCATCCCCCCCTTATAAAAAAACCCACATTTTTCCTGTAGGAAATAGCTAACTTCCTATAGAATTCCTATAGGAAAGGCCATTTTCCTATAGGAAGTTAACAAACCCCATATGGGAAGTTACACTTCCCATGAACTTCCCATACACTTCCCATATGGGATTCATCAGTTCCCCATATGGGTTTGACTGCTTCCCACATTGGGTACTCTACTTCCCATACAGGATATGCTGTTCCCATATGGGAAGCTACAAGTCCCCACGTGGGACTAGCTGGCTTACTTCCCACGTCACTAGCTTCCCATATGGGATGGACTCCTTCCCACATTTCTCTTTTGCTTCCTGTATGGGATTTAATAAATTGCCAGTTCCCACATGAAACTTTACTCAATTCCCACACTGGGTACTTGTGATATGTATACAGTAATTGTAAAATTCCCTATTATGAGATCTCGTTCCAATTATTGACAGATATTGAAAAATTATTGACAACAGTTTTAATGCATTTTATTACAAATAAATTAATACTGGGATCAGAAAATGAATTTAGATACTAAATATTCTACCTGTATATGATGGGGGGGGGGGGGGGGGAGAGCTATAGACACAAGCTTTTGGGGCATAATGGATTTCCAGTGCTGTTACATCATCGGACAAGTATTCCCTATCTTATATGTGTAGGGAAGGCAATGAAATGTTATGCAAACAAAACAGAGAATAAGTTGAATAATGGATATATACACTTTATTGGAATTTTCACTTCACTATCTCATTTTCAAATGAAAAGGCTGGCATAAACTTGCATAAGGTATAAATTTAATAAATTTAATTGCAATATGAACGAAAACAAGCCCATTAAAAACCAGACTATAGTTTTGTGACATCATAAAATGAAATTATATGCCCCATTTAAATAAGAATAACTCAACAAGCAATCCAGTTCAAGTTTTTCACATTCAATTCAAACCAAGAAAAATCATAAGTTCTTTGCACATTGTACTCCACATACACATTGTATTCACACTGTATACATTATATCATTTCCAATAATAGTGCTTCACTTAGCTCAAAAAATGCGCTTCTGCCATGTGAGCACCTCTTACCGAGTCCACTCCCTTTCAACACCCCATCTGCCCCCCCCCCCCGGTGCTCATTTCCACTCACCAACCTATCTCCATCTCAGACTCCCATCATGCAAAAAATAAGTCTAAATTCTTCCAAACAAGAGTTAGGAAGGGTAAGAATCCTGTACCTAAATTACAGCTTGAATCCATATGGGAAGATGTTATTTCCCACGTGGAAACTTCCAGATTCCCATATGGGGAGACTCTTTCATTTCCCACATGCCCAAAAACCCACATAAATCCCACATCAATTTTTCCTACAGGAATTATGTGGGTTTTTTTTATAAGGGCCCCCCATAAATACATATTCCATACTATTACTATGATTTGCACTACGGTGTAAAAATAGTTCTTTCTACCGTTTAACACTCCTAGCAGAAAAGGGACACGAGGGCAAGGTCCAGGCTTGTCTGTTACAATTTTAAAACTGCTCAACATGTAGTTAAGCAATACTTGATCAATAGGGGTCAGCGGCGGTACCTGTCCTAGAACATAAAAATCAGATAAATTTTAACATTGATTACTTGAATGGAAAGTTTCACCTCCCTCCCATTTAGCGGCAAAGTTTGCTTTGCAGGTAGTTGGCAACCCTGACACTACAATAAGAAGAAGTGGCTGTATTATATTGAAGTTTAGGCCCCACACATGGTACTGTTGCGTGCGCACTGTTGCACGGTTCATTGTGTAGTAGATAAGGTAATATTATAGCATAAGGTGTTCACTTTACAGAATGAACGATGTTCATATTATTATCGCACTCTCATCTTAAGGAAAATAAATATCCTTAACATCATATAAGCAGACTTAAAATGACCAGCTTTTTGTATTTCTGTGAAACCTTAATTGATGATTATGAAATGTGTAGTCATTTTTAGCGTTGTGACATTTAACAAAAAAGTAAGCCTAATCTGCAACTAGAAAATGTGGTTACGAAAATCGTAACCACTTACTGTCCATGATTGTTTCTGTGCTGGTATTTGGAAACGTCCTCAGTGGTTATGCTAGCTTTAGAATATCGCCCTTTCAATTTTCAGTGTTGGCACAGTGAAGATGTGAGAAAGCTCGACTAAATCCGTCAGACAATAGGCCTATATGTACTTGAAGATAATTTAATCCTCTTCATGTACCGAAGTTTGAGTGACAGATCACTTTGCTTTTACTGTTTGACTTTGTGAAGCACAAATTTTTGGTTTTGCATGCAGGAAATAGTACTCTCCTGGTCTTGTGGGAAGTATTCAAAAATATTTCATGTCTAAACAAATCGTCCTGTTGAGACATTTTTACCACGTTCACGTGCATACAGTATACTTAATCCGTTCTTAATAACGAGGGACCACCTATGCACTGAGCGCTGTAGGCCGAATAGCCCAGTGCATGGCCGCGACGCAGCTAGGCGTTAGTGTTAGTGTACTGTAGAGAGCTGCCAATGCGCCTAGCTGTACTTCTCCGCAGATATCATCACAATGATAGTAGTAGTCTGCAAGCTTCATTTCTTGCTTCAAAATGCTTCAAGAAATCTCACTTTTCGTGATTGACCTTGCCTACATACTCTAAGCAATCGACCAATCAGCAAACGCGACAGCACTTATAGCCGTACAGTGTGTGTTTTACGACATAAGAAGCGTGCGTAGAGTACTGGGCGAAATACGACAGTACGACCATGTGCCACAATATACTGTACTACTATTTAGGTAGTTTGACTTACTCAAGCCATTCTTAACAAAACAATAAAATACAAAACTGCCGAAATAAAAACCAGTCATGCTCAGCCCCATTCCAACCAAAAGTGACCAAGAAGTCTCGTTCCCATCTACATGATTCACTCTACATAATGAGCTTAATGGTAGAACAAAGCACTCAGTGAGAATCAAGAAACATTGAACGAAAGAACTGCTTCTCGAAAATGAGAACCGTGCCTAAGGTACTGTCCATGACGTCATGGACAGTACAATGAATGTTGTTCAATGCATTTAAATTGTCAAACTTAACGGGTATTCCTTGCTGAATGATATTCCACTGTTGCAGTTAGAGATCATCCAAACAAGGTATACATACGAATTAACGATCAGTTTATATGAGCAAAGCTATCGTGACTGCCGTTATGTTTGTTCATCCTTTGTTACGTCTAGCTGAAACACGCTGGAGAACTTTCCTTGTACTTGTGAACTATGGCAGTTGCTGCTCACTGACTCAGTCTTGTCCGTTAGTGTTTCAAAATGTCCCAGGAATCCATTTTTTAATGTTCCCCATAAACACCTGGTCAATCACTGGTAGAAAATTTCTACATGAAACTTTTCGGACGGTGGGAATTACCGTAACATACTGTACAATATGATCCCGTAAATATGTAATCATAGGCGTAGGAGGCGGGGAAATGGGGGCTGCAGCCCCCCAACCAAACATTTTTGTGAAAATTCGGGCAAAATGCTGAGAATTTTTCTGGCGCCTACTGAAAGAAAAATAATGCAATGATGTAGCTAAAGGGTATTAATAGTTTAAAAAACTTCCTTGGTAATTAATATAAAGTTCTGATTTGAATTGCACCAGCACCTATATAGTTCGTATTAATTCATCAGTGTGTTTTTAATGATTGAACTTAACATATTATGACTGGTGTATTTGAGGGGCCATTGGGCCATGCCAAACCCTCACTGATGCTGATTTTTTCTACCTAAAATGCGTGAATTTTTTAACACAAATTTTACTTCAAAGGTATCATATTTGGCACCAGAGTGCATGTAAGGACACCTAATTTTTTAAAAATTTTCAAAGAGGAGGAGGTAATGCCGATTTTTTAGTAGCTAAAACACGTAAATGTTTTAGCACAAATTTCACTTCAAAGGTAGCATATGTGGCACCAGATTGCATGTTGGGAGACCTTAATTTTTCAAAAATTTTCAAAGAGGAGGGGGCAACGCCGATTTTTTTTTAGTACCTAAAATAGGTAAATGTTTGAACACAAATTTCACTGCAAAGGTAGCTTATGTGGCACCAGATTGCATGTAAGGACATGTAATTTTTCAAAAATTTTCAAAGGGGAGGGGGAAACCACCTCCCCTTAGACCAGTCCCCCAGGCCGGTGCCGGTGATTACCGACTTCGGCCAAAATTAAAACTAATAAAGAAGGTAGTAACACTGCAAATTATTGCATGTAATTGGCATGCGGTGTGATACCCCCCCCCCCCCATCAACGTTGTCTCCTACGCCTTTTTATTTAATTACAAATTAGCACATGATTTGCATAACTGCTCACAAGATACGCTAAATAACTCCATACTAACTCAAATTGCTTGAAATAAGACTAATGTGAAACTTAGCAGAGGCTAACGTGTTAGAGACTGATTACATATACGCACACCCGCGACACACTGAATATTTTGGTCATGAGCATATTATGTGGTAGACGGTAGGTAGCTAGTAGTCTTGCCTGCTCATTATCATTTTAAAGAGTTTGTGTGACTCGGACAGATAAAAAACCAGGAATGTTAATCAATTTTAGACTAGATTCCCGCTTCCGCCCAATAGAAGCCCAAATATGAAAACCTTCACTATGAGTGAGAGCCTCTGGGCACGTGCTTTAGTTGCTGACCCTTGCTTAATTCGAGCTCTGAGATGATAAATCGTACTTCACCTAACATCAAAAATGTGACGCTTTTGTGAGTGTATGTGTAAGTGCGTTCCAGTGCGAGTGTCTGTATGTGTTTGTGTTTGTGACACTTAGCTTGTAAACACGATGTCTCAGTTTTCCAAAGTAGGTACTTTTCATACTTACAGACTTAGGAGGTCTATTAAGATCACCAGAGTTCAAAAACCTTGAAGACACGATATTTCAAGATAGGAATAATGAATACTTTAAATGCTTAATGTAGTTCAAAATTGCCATAGCCTATTAAGAGAAGAAAGCGTTTTGTTTTGGTGGAAGTCAATGTTTATCTGAGGTCACTAAAATCTTGTAAACGGCTCGTAAACACGATATCTTAAAACAGTAAACATTGAGAGATTTCATTCTTAGCGTGTGGATGTCATATACTGAGTGAAAGAATCCTATTGTTTTTATTGTTACGAACTCTCATCTTATATTAGAAGTCTGTGGTCAAGGTTACCAGACCATAAACCGTGAAAATCTCTTTGAAAAGATATGTACTGAACTTAAACCTTGATGGATCTTACAATTACCATGCAGATTTTCCACATTAAGTTCAGAAACCCCTTGTTTTTCATGAAGGTCAAAGGTCATTTCAGGTCACTGGAAGTCAAATTGTGAAATAATAGTACACATGATATTTCGAGGTATAAAATTTTGAGGGATCTCTCGCGTAGACTGTAAATGAACCACATTGAGTTCAAGGCGTATAGTCAATTCGGTGGAGTTCAAAGGTCATGCCAGATCACCAGAGTCCAAAATGGGAAAACCTCGTAAACATGATATTTCCAGATGGATAACTTTGCAAGTACTTCGCCATTAGATGTTCCACATTAAGTTAAAGAATCCTCCGGTGTTTTTTGTAGGTAAAGGTCATTTCAGGTTACTAGATGTCAAACTTTAAAAGCTTTTGAGCATAATAGATACATACTTTCACACATTTTGACTGCAAAACAAAATTAAAACCACTGTGAACCCTATACGAGCATCACATGTTAAAAGGATAAACCTATATAATTTTAAATGTGTTGCAGAGGTCACAATTTCCTTGTCAATGATTCACATCACCTGTTACTGGCAGTTATCAAGTACTTCCAATCAAGTCCGTAGTAAAAAAGTTTTACAGAGTCCATTTTTTGAAGAGTGGATGGCAAACACATGCTGTAACCAGCTGTTGTGTTGACACTGATTCTATCTCTATAAAGGTAAACTTGTTTTCGAACAAAGATATGCGTTGCCAAAAGTTGAGAGACAGCAATTAAAAATGTGACTCAGTCTTAATAAAAACATTTTCTTCCGGTCCATATCGTATTTCTGAATCTTATTCACTCATTAAGATACAATATTATGGACTTACGATAAACTCAGTGTGCAGTTATCTGTGGTACATTGAAGACTTTTAATGAAAACTATTAATTACAATCATTCAAAATTCATACAGAGATGGGAGTTTTTATCTCTGATTTCATTTCATCCCTCTTCAATCACAGCAGGGTTTGGCCTGTTCTCTCCTGGAAATCTTAAAAGCCAGAGACCAATTTTTGCACATCTTTGAAGACATGATTTATTGACTGCGCCTAAAATTTTGTTTTCCAAACCCCACCATTCTTTTGTCGACTGGGGTATATCCTGTTTCCAATAACCTCCCTTAAGAACCTTGCAAAAGCACAGAGCTATGGAATGCATTTCGATGTAATATATTTGTGTCAACCATCTGTGCCTTTGAGCTCACTCTTTAACCTGGTCTGCACATATATACATAGAAACAACTACTAAACTAGCAGCTAATTATTTAAGGAAGGGCAATCAGTCATGGGTATCAATAAGACAAGTACGAATCTACATATACGCAGTTCAAATGCGAACACACGTGACTATACGAAGTTTAATGCCATGCGTTCCATGTTAATACATGATTTTTTGAAAACACCCCGTTACTGAGGTGGTGTTATTATATGTCTTTTTTATCCCAACATTTGGGTTTAACAGTGCGGGGTAACTGAGCCAAACGTTAAAACATGTCGTGATCCTGAATATTGGTAAGGTAATTTGCAGGCTGCTACTCGCATATAGTAGAAGTGCAAAAAAAAACAACAACAACAACAAAATTGTAGAAGATTTTTATACCTTTACTTCCCACCAAATATTTTAAGCGCAATGAATGTACATAACCGTAAGTGTTTTTCTACGTGCAGTTACTTTCAAAATTATTCGATTATTCACTATATGATAAACCCACTGACTGGATACCAACAACGACTTTATTATTACATATATCGTTAATTCATTTGGTGAATTCTGAGTCCTTACCCTATACTGGACCCTTTCTTGTTTTCATAACTTTTATTGCTAACGTCCTCTTGTGTTAACTGTTAAGCTAAATTTCTGCACCTATATTAAGATACTACAGCCAAGAAGAACGCAGTGGAGATGGTTAACCCAAGGTGCATGCATAGAATTGTTTTTCATTTAATAGGCACTGTACACCGTCTGTTAAGACGGCAGGGAAAACGCGGAGGGAGACTTGGTCAAGTTTAAAGGAACCGCTGTCTTCTTTTACAAATCATCGCATCATGAAACGTGGACAATGGTCACCTATTGTTGGCAGATGCTTAGCCCTACCCCCTAAGAAACTTAATCCATAGTTGCAATACAAGAAGAGCATTTTACAGTCGGTCATTTATGAATATTCAGTTCAGAGTGGCTTTCCTTTAGAAACAAGAGTTGCTTTAGGAACCTAGGCAAATTTGGTATCAATAAAGACAGGTCTCCCGGCTACTTACGTAGCCGGGAGCCCTGTCTTTATTGATACCTTTCGTATCAAATGCAAATTACATGAAATATAGAATCGGTTTCATCTAAGAATGGGAAAAACATTCATAAAACTATAAGCAATTTCAACCGAAAAAAATGCAACGTCCAAAGTGGGGGGGGGGGGGCTTGATAATGTAGGCTACATGCAATAGCGTGTAGTGACCTGATTTGGAAATTTGCAGTAAGATATGATTAACAAAACGAAGTCTAATTAAGAAAAAAGAAAAGTGGGAAAGAAGAGAAGTCGATAAAAGCTACAAAAAGGAAGATATAAAAGAGAAAAACAACTGTAAAAAATCGACAGTTCCACAGCATTAAAACCGCAAAACGAGAAAATGCACACTGCCCAGTCTCCGGGAGGATTTGAACTCACGTACTCAACAGTCGGAGTCGAGCGCCATACCAACTAAGCCACAACAATGCTGATACTCCAGCGCACTATAATTAATATTAGTAGTCTATTGTTACGTTGTGTGATATACAAGTAGATCTACTTGTAAGTGCCGGATGTAAGGGGGGGGGGGGGTCGGGAGCTGGAGCGAGCACCCCTTTTCACCTGCATACTTAAATATTGGTACCGTAATTTAATTAATTGCCTGAAACCTCATGGCAGCACTTAAAATTTGGTCCGACTTACACACTAAAACGGGCCTGCTTGTTACGCTGCCTCTCATTCCTTGTCAAAGTTTTCAACGCCAGCATATGGACCCATCAATTTTCGCAGCATGACCATTGACTCTTTGAGCTACAGGCGCATGAATAAAAAACTTGTGATCCGCCACCCCCGCCCCTTGTCACTCACCAATATATGAGATAAGTCCGCTGTCGTTCCCAAACCTCACAATCTGCTCTGGTGGTATCAATTTCAACCATTTTTTGACAGCATAATCTCCAACTCAGTCACTACCAAAATACATCCAACAAAGAATTCACTGCCCTCTCATAACAGGGTCAAAAATCAACCCAAACAAAATTTTTAGGGACTACATGTAGAGGGTTCCCCCCCCCCCCCCCAGCAAAAGTGCAATTTTATGGAATGGTGGAGCGCCCCCTTAAGCAAAAAATTGTAACTGCTGTTAATGTTAAATTTTCAAGACTAAATTCCCAGAGTGGACCTGAGCTTAGTCTACAGCTTCACAAAACGAAATGATCGTTTTGTTTTCGTGGAAAGATTTCTTAAAGCCTTAAAAGTTTCAGAATACCCACACTTTTAGAATCAACGATCTAAGAAGTTGATATTCGAAATTCTTCGAGCCAACCCTTACTAATGGTAAAAGTGTTTTCTTACAATTCAATGCGTTTTCGAAGGTGAAAAATTAAACGTGTTTCTAGTTGCTTAGTTATTCTTAGGCAAATTTAAAATAATTTTAGACCTACCTTTGTTTGCATTTACCGTTTTGTTTTGTGTTCTAGTTGAGTGTACCTCAGTGCATGATTCAAAGAAATGGACGCTTGCCTACCATGAACTGAATGTTAGCAATTCGGGAAATTCGACCTATTGTGGGAATCTACTTTTATTCATGGCTATGGGCGCGGCCATTTTGTTTATTCTACTCACCGTTTCACGCGTTTTTTGAGTACATTGTCAATAAGCGAATGGGTTTTGGAACTACCTTGCAAAATTTATCGGTCTAATGAAATGAGATTAAATTATATTCCGTAGGTGTATTGTCATAGCTTTTAAAAGTCACCTTCTAAAAGGCAGTTTTTGAGAAAAACTACTAGCTAGAACATCCCTAGTAATGGGATCTGAAGTGGTCACTACACCATCATAATTACTACTTTCACTTACAGTAACATTTACGAAGAGAAAGTCAGATCCTTTTGTATAATTCCAGCTTGGACCTCAGTGAATGTTTTTGATGTGGCTTTGTTTTCCTTATAAAGGGAGCTAAAGCAAAATTAGTTTTGATATCTTATATGCCACTATTATTTGTTTGCAGGGGCGGCGCCACAGGGGGGGCAGGGCAGGCATTTGCCCCCCCTATGGTTTTTGACCCCCAAAATAAAATCGTCTAAATAACGTTTTAAAACACATAATTTTTGTAGGGGTGGGGTGAGGTGTGACAGTATCATGGAATAAAGTATTGTGATACATTATCCGTCGCATATAGGACATTTTCGGTGTAAATCCTCGAAAATTTTTCGCGCTGCGCGCTTGTCTTTTCTGTCTAACTCATTGTACATCAGCCCCATACTGCAATAGTCCTTCGTGCAAATATTTGGAATGTTCTAGTATACACGCATTCATCATTTGCTATATAGCCTATCTTCATCCACCTCAGAGCTTACACTTAGGCCTCTTCTACATCCCAGAAGACCCATGATTGAATTTCTCTCTGTTTTTTTTTTTTTGTTTTTTTTTTGTTTGTTTGTTTGTTTGTTTGTATTTTTTTTTTTTGTCGTTTAAGGATTAATACCTAGTAGCGTAAACAATAGGGGGCCAAAATACAGTATATCCCCTGGCGAGATTCTGTGAAAATTCTTGTCTATTTGAAAACAAGTAAAACAGTATTCAACACTAAACTGACTGATTTGAGTGATTAAAAGTTAATTCAAATCCGTATTTAACCGACGTATTTATCAATATTCTGTAAATTCTCGGACTACGCGCGAATGTGGTATCTATTACGAATTCTATGTCTACCTTCACGACCGTGGTTCACGGAGAAGTAGGCCTAGTACATCATATTTTAGTGTGTAAATACAGTACGCATAGACCTACCAGCTCTAGTTGTACACTTACCCTATACACATGCAGTGACAAGTCTGTTGTGCAGTATCGTATCCAACCAGGGGAGGAGGGGGTAGAATTTTCACCTCCGTGTACTTTGTTCAATCATGTCACAACAATCACAAAATGGTTAAATTGGTACGCAGGGAAGGTTTTACCAGAGGAAGAGTAACAGTTCCGGGAAAGTGGGAAAATATATATAAGGCGTGTAACTTCATATCTAGATGTCTTCAGTCCAATTTGAAAGATCTGGGAAGGGCCATTTCTTGCGATCCGGGAGCTGTTTTGGCAAAAATGATATCGGAACAGTCCGCGCCAGCCAATAGAAATCATGCCACATATCAAGATGGCTTCAGTATAATTTAAAAGGTCTGAGAAGGACCATTTAATTGCGATATAGAAGCCATTTTGGCAACATTTTAAACGGTACGCTCCGTACCAACCGTTAGTGGCGCTTTGCTTCTATACCAACGCAACCAAACGCCGTTCACACGCTCATGCCTGTCAGTCGTCACGTATCAAGTATCGTACGGTTCAAAAATGCCTGCAAGATCCCGAGAAGTGCCATTTCATGCAGTCGGGGGGGGGGGGGGTCTGAAGGGCGAAAACTCTCTTGTACACTTCGCACCAAACTATGATGGAGCTCCGCTTCGATGGCAACTTCCATTCTGCGCCCCTCCCCCAGTAGCTAAAACAAATCGCCGCCCTTGCCCGTTTGTTATGTAATCGTCGACAATAAGTGCAACAAAACTGGAAAACTGTAGTCGGCCAAAAGAAAAGAACGTTGGATTACTAACGTAGAAACTAGACTCCCCTTAACCCCTCCCTCAGAACCGCGATCACTCATCTCATGCCTGGGGCGGATGCAGGGGGAAGGATGCAGTCGCACCCAAAAAATTCAAGAAAAAACGGCAAAAACGTTTGTTAATCTATAGTATGAGGAGGGACAGGATGGAAGTACGCTGCATCTTCGGTCTATGTCCGTCCCCTATACGTTTCTTTGCCTGTGTTTTTTCGTTTCTTCTGTTAAACGTACGTTACCTATCCGTTCATTGTCAAATCTATTCCTTTACGCTTCCGTTACTTATGCTTAGTATCCGTCGAACATTCGGTACAGGTACTGTACTTCTACGTTTCATCCGTTTGTTGTCCGGTAATGATCCGGTGAGCAAATAGCAATCACCGGAGACTAACGGATACTAACGGAGAAGTCCAGTATGAGAAACGCACGAGAAAATGATGAAATGGAAGCTTAACGGATAAGTAACGAATACGTAAGGGGGACCTTTTTCGGTCGACGTCCGGTCCAAGTTTTGTGCATGTTCAAAATTTCTCGCCGTTCATACAGGACGTTCCCGGTCATGAAACGAAGTCGGCGGAGGAGAACAGGAGACTAAACGGATACTAACGTACATCAACGGAGTGCCATTTTAGGTCTTCGTTTCCTCTCCGTTATTGCAATCCGGTGAGGTGTGACAGGCGCTTAAAGACTGACGTGTGTTATGGTACGGTATTTCCCTCCCTCCTCCCTCCCTAGTGACGCCATCCCAACCAATTATTTATACCTCTGCCTGTGAATCCATTCTTAAGGTTTAAGTCCAGATTTTACATAAATAATACTGCAATAAATTTCAATCAGTTTTGTCTCTTATCCCAAACATGCACATTTCATTTTAGGAGTTTAAAGTGGACCTAAAGTGTAGAATTATAGGAATATATACTTTAGACGTTGGAAACGAATTTCACTCATCCAACTTTCATTTTCATAGCTCACCCTGTTGCTGAGATATGAAAAGTTAAGATTTATTCACTTTATTTGAAATAGTCGATTGTGCAATAATTTGTGATGATCTTCTTTTAAAACTCACATTATTTGCTTTTGTTTCCTTTTGAAATTGAAATGTTTATATAACCTTGCAAAAATTACTGTAGTACGGGGAGGTTTTGTGTAGTCAAGTCACCCTATACCAGTGAGAAAGTGATCACATTTTGGCACAAGGTGCAGAGGCTTTCGAAAAAATAAAGAAAACAAAGAATGCAATTTGAGTAGTACAAGAATGACATTACAAGTTATTGCGCCATCTACCATTTTAAATTGAATAAGCACCAACATTTCTTTTATATCTCAGCTCAGGAATTCCTGTAAAGATGGCAGTCAGACCATTTGGATTCATTTTTCAAGCTTTGTAACATATGTTTTTGAATTTTAGCCTTAGGTACACTTTAAATTTAGCTAAAATTTGGCAGTTCCTTGTAGACCAAAAATAAAATGCATTTTCTATGCGCGTTTCTTTCAATATAAAAAGTTGATTTAACTGTATTTTCAAAGCAAAGTGAACTCAAAGCAAGCTGGAGTGATTTCACATTCTCACATTGATGAGCAGTTCTCCCTTTTCTGTGCCTTTCAATCGTTTTGACTTGCAGACCCTTAAGGGTGAAATTTGCAAAATTTCAATATCTCCTATGCATATTACTAAATCGGATTTAAATTTAATGATATACATAAATCAGTCTATTAATGTGAGGAAATGACGTCACTCCTGTTTGCGTAAAGTTTACTTTAGCTTGCAAATTTGGTTACATCATTGGTTCAAAAACTCGAAAAAGTAGAGGTAAAAATTTAATGTTATCTCATAAAAGTTATGATTCCTCTCCCTTTTTCAAAATTCAATTTTGCGTATAACCCTTCCTCAGTGATTCGGCTTTTCTATAAGCAAGAAAAAAACCCCATGATGAGGATTAATTTTTTCTCATTAATTAAGAAATTGCAGACATGAGATCCATATTTCAAGGATGAATACATACAGTTTAGAACACTCGGGAAGTGCCGTTTCCGGCCATCTGGACGGTTTGCAAAGTCAAAAATTTTCTTGAACGCTCCACGCCAACAGATGGTGGCGCTCCGCTTAGAAATATGTATTGCCATTTTTCATAGATATATTTTTTTCTCCTTAAATGAGAAATTGCAGACATATGATCCATACTTCAAGGCTGGGTACATGCAGCTTAGAACACTCGGGAAGTGCCATTTCCGGCCATCTGGAGGGTTTGTGAAGCCAAAAATTTTCTTGTACGCTCCGCGCCAACTGATGGTGGCGCTCCGCTTAGATAGTCTTGCTGCACTCAGCCCCCCCCCAACAGTTTTTCGTTCCGCCGCGCCTGCTGCATAGTTGAAGCGTCTCATTCAGTGAGGGGCCGATTTTCGCTGACAGACAACCAACCCTTCTCACAGTTCGTACTTATTTTAGAAAAAAAAAGTTTTTTTTTGAGAGAGAAAAATAAAGTCCAAGAAAATGAAAACGCCAAAAATGCAGGTTCTGACAAGGAAGGGGGGGGGGGGTAGGGTGAAGCTCGGAAGTCTTCAATGCCTGCACCCCCAAACAATAAAGCTGGGTCCGACCCAGCATGCTTTGCCTCCCCCTATCGAAAAACCCTGGCGCCGCCCCTGTTTGTTTGTAAATTTGTGTTGTGATTAATCAAAAATAAATGAAATAAAATAAAATATAACTGAGGAACTAGATCTATGTATTGTGGTGAAATTTTAACTCAATTCACATCAGTAATTCTGGGCATTATCACATGAAGTTACGACATTTGTACCTAAAAGTAAACTTAAAGCAAACAGGTTCGATGTCATCTCCTCACATCATTGATAAGCATGCTTTTTCCTTTTCCAGCCTATTGTTTTGATTGACATTATCTTTTGAGTTTTCTTCAAGGATTGTAACGATTGCAAAATTCCCAAAACTCTCATGCTTTCCCCAAAACAGGAGATAAAATAGGGGAAAACTCTTTTGAAAATTAAAGAAAACAAAAGAGTGTTGATTAATGTGAGTGAGATTATGATGCCACCTGTGCTTGCTTCAAGTTTACTTTGAAATGAAGAATGGATATTTTGAGTCTAATAATGTCCAAATAGCCGCAAATAGGAATAAGAGTAAATTTCAGTAGAATGCTTAGATTAAAGTACCCCTTTAACGAATCAGAACTTCAAACCTTCCTTTAATTACAACGTAGGGTGTCCGTCTGTTAGTAATCTAACAATGGTCTCTACCATATTTGTATCGAAACCATAGTTGGAGGGACAGAGAGTTTCAATAGGGGGAAAGCATACGTATAAGTATACACATACGTAAACGTACATATACGTAAATAAAAGTATGTGTATACACTTACATTATAGGCATGCATGTACGTACGCGTATACTTATACGGATGTTTTAACATTTGCCTCATCCGGATGTTTCGTAAACGTTACACATAATGCGTAGCAATGAAAGCCTTCTGAAACCCTAAAATGACGGGAAAGTCATAGTCGTACTGACACGTATTAGCGAAACATGAAACATGATGTACACTGACCTCATACCGTATGGCTTGTCCACCAATGCCAGAATGCTATCCAGTGGAGATCAAGAAGCAGGGTCATACTCTATCAAAATTGTTGCTTTTCTTACAGTGTGTTGTAAGTCTAATTATGAGATCCTCAAAGTATAACTTGGTACGTACAAAAATGCCGCTGAAGCATGTGACCGCATACGGTGGGAAAGTGCAATAAAACTAATTTTGAGATAAAGCAAACTGAAGGAGGTGTCTTGTATATAGGCTATTTCTGTGTTCGTGCAAGTTACAAGTCGACTTATTCACCGGTTAGGCTTGGGGAAAGAGAGCTGCGACGAGCAGTTGACGAACTTTGAATATGTCGTGACCAGATGTTCTGAATACTTCAAGGTTTACTGTAGGTCGAGTTGCTACATAATTGCCTTATGACTACCGAATTGTGAACGTTAGCTGTCGATGGCAAGGCACTAGCTGTGACACAAGAACCTCGCTAAAAACGTGTAGCTAGCCCAACTGATCGAAGAAAACTACCCATAAACTTATGCAGTCTTTCCAGGTAAGTCTTTTCTGGTTTCCCTGAGCCTTTCCCAGGCAACAGACCTTTGTGTACTAAATTGATAGATGGTAGCAAAATTTTACACTGGAGCCCTGGGGTCTGGGCATATTTTGGGTGCGAAGTGAATCGCGGCCCTTGAGATGTGATCCCCTGGCTAAGGGTTTACAGAATTAAACTTATCCTTATCTGCATTTTTTCTACGGAACGTAAAGAACAACCACATTTCAATCTATATGACATCGCCAAACCAAATTTTGTGAGTTGTGACCAGTAACTAACTCCCCCTCCAGTTTATACGTACCGCAAATTCAAAATTAATTGAACTGATTCTAAACCGTGAGAAATTTTGGAACTAAGATCTGCATTATGAAGTAAAAAAAATTATTTTGTTACTTAAGTTTTACACTTAGTCCCTTTCAGGTCATATTCTTTACACAAACTACGGAGTCGATCCAATAGTCGAACGGGAGAGGGTGCGAGGCCGTCTCTGCAGGACAAAAAGCCGAGAAAATTACCGAAACTTTTCCAATATTCTGACCGAAATATTGATTTGACCCCTTCCCCCTACCCCCCGGCCTGCACACCTGTGTTTTATCGGTCATGAGAGGGAGTAGGATGAGGAACCTCCTTAGGGTAGGTGTGAAGTAAAACACCCGTAAGATTCCAAAACTCTGCTTCACGGGCATGAAATTGGGGACGGGAAAACATTCCCTCACTTTTTGAGTGGGGGCCACAATGCCGTTTGACCACTTCCCACTATTTGTGACTTGAAGCCCTAAATGAGGGTTTTTAAAGAGATAAGATGAGCCGTGGTCACTAAATACACAAGTTGAAACCTGTATCTGCCAATTCAGATCCTCATACCATTACAAATAACTACGGTAGGCCATTAGCATCACTTTCTTTACAACCGAGTGGAATTGCCTCATTATTACTTTCTGTGCAAAAGCTTAGTGTACTTAGTATTGCTTGCAAAAACCCTTTAACTTCTACATATTACAACTTTCCTCTCAAAATGAACCCCTCCAGTTACTAACCCACCGATCGTTAGTAAGAGGTATTACTAGTTAAAGAGATAAATCACGATCTGTTTGACCTAGTACTCAGTGCACATTGAATGTCATTTGCACACAGTCAAAAGTTGTAATACCAGAAATGTGCAAATATCAATAGAGCTCCGGGGTTTACCTGAACCTCCACCGGGACCGGAACGTTACCCTAGTCAATCCAGCAAAGTGGTACCTGAATCACACGCTGGCATGGAGTACTGCCGCAAGGCCTTTGAAAGTTACAATGAAACTTGCCGCCTACGGCTAATATGCAATTTTAGTTACAAAATAAAATTTTTAGTTATAAAATAAAATTTTTAGTTATAAAATAAAATTTTTAGTTAGAAAATAAAATTTTAGTTATAAAACATTTCATAGGCAGTTCCACATGATAAATTAATCTGGCTAAAGTTACCAGTTCTTTTACTTCCTGTCTGAGGTAAAACATTATAACAAGTGTCTACAGCTGGACATGTGTTGATTGCAGTAATGACATACAATATAGCATGGAGAAAATTCAATTGACACAAACTACTTTCAGAGGAATGCGTCTAGCTCTGGCATCTTTCACTTTCACACGGATATACAACAGGAGAGTTCCCATGCAACCTGTATTTCAATGTAACCTTTTATTAGAATACCAGAAGGTACTCATCTATTAGTTTGTTACTTGTAACCTGAGAGAACAAGGATAAGATTTCCCCGGTATTAGTCAAGAATCGTCCAAAAAAAAAAAAAAAAACACTTTACTTCTAAGAGATTTCTTGGATGACTCTGACCTATCTATCTAATCTATGGATTCGAGCTTTCGGTACTCACTCTCCAATCCCACCCCGTACGCTATCGTACTGAGATCAACTTTATTACTTCCACGTATATGATAGAAAACACTTTAAGAAATTTTTCCAACTGTCAAAAATGTCATGGGGTAGGAAGCGGGGGGTCAAAATGTGGTTGGGCGGAACTATGCTTCTGCCCCTTCAATCCAAGTGCGAAAACCCCTTATTTGTTTCCTCTGTAAGAAATGTCAAAAAATTCGCAGTAATTTACCTTTAAATGTGCCCAAAAATGTTGCACCGAATATCCTCAAATATTCAAAAATTTTCAAAATGTTGCAAAGGTTTTAGCTAGTGAAATTACACTGTTACACCTTCCTGCTTTAAAGGCATATTCTTTTACAAGCGAAAAAGAAACCCCCATTAACTCTATTTAGAGTGCACTAACTTTTCATATCATAAATAGCTAAAGGCAAAACTTCGCAATGCGAATCCAAACAAAGTCCTACTTCTTTGGCAGATTAGATTACAGTTTTAGCACAACCAGCTCTTCCGTGTTCATATCAACGGTTTTACCGCGCATTGCTATTACATTACGTCGGTACCAGCAACTGAACAGCTATGTTTTGGCGGGAGTATGAAATTAGAAGTCGGGAAATTCCGAGTCTCGAAACCGCTGCTCATACAGAATTCTACATTCCTTTTAATAGAGCGAAATTCACAACGGGACTTGAAGGATCTAGAATTGACTTTTGTCTCCATATCGAAGGTTGCAGATTGTGTTAAGATTAATTAACAGTTTGACATCCTAGACGTCTGCTTTTGTCTTCATTGCGTGTGTTGTGAGTTATATCAATTTCCTTCACAGTCTGTATACTGCAAGGGTAAGTACAATTCGATGTCATCTGCAATGACACTACCTTGTATCGGCATTCATACAACTCAAGGTAAACAAAGTAATAGCTCTCTTATCAACATCAGAACCTTCCGGCGTTCTGTAATAAACAAGCAGACTAGTCTCTAGCAGTATCCTATATAGTCCCTTACTCGAAATCCAGATATGGGCCAGATATGAAATTCCATATATGGGCCAGATATGGATTTCATATCTGGCCCATATCTGCTGCAGATATGGGATTTATATCTGGGCCAGATAAAAAATTGGGCAGATATAACCCAGATATACGCCAGAACCAGATCTAAGCCATATATGGCCAGATAAAGTTTTATCTGGATCAAGTCTTTATATGAAACCGATAAAATTTTATCTGGACCAGATATGTTCCTTATATGAGCAGAATATATTTCCATATATGGCCCATTTCTGCACCAGATATGGAATTTATATCAGATCAGATAAAAAGTTAGGCAGATATAACACAGATCTAAACCAGAACCAGATCTAAACCATATATGGCCAGATAAAGTTCTATCTGGATCAAGCTTTTATATGGCACAGATAAAATTGTATCCGGACCATATCTGCGCTAGTTATGAATCATAGTTAGGACTCCTCATGGAGACTTTGAACACCAGCAAACAATGTTTAAGTGCTCCATGAATTAGAATTTAATGTAAGTATTAGGTTGAATTGACTTAAGTACATAAATTCAACTTATTTCATAACAGTGAACAGGAAAATGCCTTGAAATTTCCTATTTAATGTAATCACAGTGATATGGGCTTCTTATTTTAAACTTTATTACGTATTTGACTCTAAATTTTGTTTACTGCGTAGTGCATATTTTACTTTCAACTTCCAAAATCATGAAAAATGTAGGTTTAGATACAAGCTCCGCCCAAATATGCAAATCATTTGCCTAAGTTCACTTAGTACACTGCGGTGTTAACAGAAGTGTAGCCACTAAATAACTGCAATGTCTGGGAAAGTGATGCTGTATCCAAAACATGTCTTTACATATCTGGACTGGCATTTCATCAAGTTATATCTGGCTTGATGTGGCCATACAAAACTTTATTTGCATATCTGGACAGACATTTCATCAAGTTATATCTGGCTTGATATGGCCATATAAAACTTTATTTGTATATCTGAAATTGCATTATATCAAGTTATATCTGGCTTGATATGGCCATATAAAACTTTATTTGTATATCTGAAATTGCATTGTATCAAGTTATATCTGGCTTGATATGGCCATATAAAACTTTATTTGCATATCTGGACAGACATTTCATCAAGTTATATCTGGCTTGATATAGCCATATAAAACTTTATTTGCATATCTGGAATTGCATTGTATCAAGTTATATCTGGCTTGATATGGCCATATAAAACTGTATTTGCATATCTGGACCGGCATTTCATCAAGTTATATCTGGCTTGATATGGCCTTATAAAACTTTATTTACATATCTGGACTGGCATTTCATCAAGTTATATCTGGATTGATATGGCCATATAAAACTGTATTTACATATCTGGACTGGCATTTCATCAAGTTATATCTGGCTTGATGTGGCCATACAAAACTTTATTTGCATATCTGGACAGACATTTCATCAAGTTATATCTGGCTTGATATGGCCATATAAAACTTTATTTGCTTATCTGGAATTGCATTGTATCAAGTTATATCTGGCTTGATACGGCCATATAAAACTTTATTTGCATATCTGGACAGACATTTCATCAAGTTATATCTGGCTGATATGGCCATATAAAACTGTATTTACATATCTGGACTGGTATTTCATCAAGTGATATCTGGCTTGATATGGCCATATAAAACTTTATTTGCATATCTGGAATTGCATTGTATCAAGTTATATCTGGCTTGATATGGCCATATAAAACTTGATATAATGTATCAAGGCATCTAAATCTGGCTGTATATCTGGCTTGATATGGCCACATAAAGACTGTATTTAGCCAGATATATCCAGATATAAATCCATATCTAGATTTGGAGTAAGGGGTGTGCCGAAGCAGAAGACATAACAGGTCCATAGGCCTACGTTACCAGAACTTAGGGCGCTAACAGTTCCTCAAAAGTTGTTGAACATTCCCTTAACCAGAACCAGTGGCGTAGCCAGGATTTTTGTGCAGGGGGCACTAGGAGGTCACGAGCCTTTCCTGGTGGGGCACCATTTTCTGAATTCTCTCCCTCTCTATAGGACTAATATATAAAACTGTACATTCCACAATTTTCCACAGGGGGCACCTGGGTGGCTCAGCTTTGTCGTGGGGAACACGCGCCCCCTCATGCCACCCCGTAGCTATGCCACTGACCAGAACTAATGCGAGTGTGAAGCCTTAGCAGTATAAGGCCCGGGGGCCAGCTTAAAGGCACATAAAATGTTTGTATTCAAGATGCTCTGTGTTATAATCTGAGGCATTTTCCCACAAAAAAGGGAAAAAAGGATATCAAAATTTACGACCATTTGGGTCAGCCTTTGTACGTTAGAGAACATATATAAACAAGAACAAAGAAGAGACCAGTCTCATAGTTGACAAACAAGAAGACAGATTCAAAAAATGAATTATATTGAAATTTTCGGTCCCCTGGGACCTTCTTCAGCAATGACTAGACTGCACCTGCAAAATTTAGAGTTCAATGTAAAAGAAAAGTACTTAGCAAACATATAATGTTAGACTTAGCGATTAAAGAATCGACGATAATACAATAATTTAACAGATAAACTGAGGAAGCCACAGCTGGAGGATTAACGGTGCCTAGCTTAGTTGGTTGAGCATAATAACAACAGCTTCGACAGCGAAAGAAAGTGACAAAGTTTCAAATTTGTTTGCAAAAGTGATAATTGGACAGAATTTCCAAGTCTTTGTTAAGACCGTTTTCATGAGAATTTATTCGAAACATCCAGTCAATTTCCTGGCGCTTTCGTTCCGCTGATGAATTGAAGTTAGATCAGGGAGTTGCTATTTGACAAATAGCAACTCCCTGTTAGATGCAGCTACAAGAATACGTTTCAAATTTATGAGAGAATGCCGGGGAAGATTGAAGTGCCCAGCCACAGGAAACCCGGAAAAATTGTCATGTATCGATTTTTGTGTTTATTAAAACGCAAACGGAAAGAGGCACTGGTTTCACGTACGTAATTACCTTTATTGCAGGCAGTGCAATAAACTATTGAAACATTTGTGGAGTCGCACGAAAGGGAGGGGGGACTGATGGGAGACTGAACCCCAGGGATAGATACATTTGTACCGCTAGAAATGTGAGAACAAATTTGGCATCGCCCTTTTTGGCAGGCGGTGTTGCCTCCGTGTTTGTCACGGTGTGTAGAAAGTTTGGATGTAGTGAGTAATGGCCTAGGGTTAGGTGGTTGCTTCAAAGCAAGTAGGGGAGGTGCACTGAAATGTTCGGATAAAGAATTGTCTTCCTTCAATAATTCAAAATCGCGTCAAAGGCCGGTTCATACTTCCAAATTTCTCGTGTGATAAAGCGATCAATAACCATATATGGTCAAAATATCTTTGCCGCCAGTTCGATTCACGGTCATCGCTTGGAGTTGAACATTGTTCAACTTTTCTCGCAAGCTCTCGAGATATCGCAAAGGAAACGGCTTCTGATTGGCTGCTTGGTAGGTGAACGACCTTTTGAAACGAGCTCACGATCCTACTCGACAACAATGACGGACCTTTTCAGATACCGGCTTATTACATGTATTCGGGTTCCGTGCGACTATCGGTGGCCTGATTGTGACAGTGAGAGTTGTCGGAATGGAGGTAAACAGTTATTGCTTTCCACGAATTAAGACATAAAGGTTAGTAAGGCAGGATTTTCTTGTATTCCCTAAAATTATCACGGTAATCAATAGTGTACTTTGTCGTAGAGCCGATCAAACCGCATACACATATGTACTGTACTTGGCCTTTGCATAGGCAGGTATTGGGAGACTGTGCGTTGCATGGCAGTAACTGCGAAAGTCGAGCTATGCGAGAAAACTGAAGTATGAGTCAATTTTACATCGGCATATCGAGACCCAGCTAACATCCTTAAACACAGCTTTATAGCTGTATAATGAAATATGAACCGGCCTTAACGGTATTCATGAGACATTTGACAGACGGGTGGTGGGTGGTAGGTGGTAACGATTCTTAGTCGCTAAGTCTCACATTGTATATATGTTTGCTAAGTTTAATAGTATGTTTCCTTGTACATTGAACTCTAAATTTTGCACTTGCAGTCTAGTCATTGCTGAAGAAGGCCCCAGGGGGACAGAAAATTTTAATATAATTCATTTTTTGAATCTGTATTCTTGTTTGTCAACTATGAGCAGATGAGACTGGTCTCTTTGTTCTTGTTTGTACTTTTCACCGGAATACAAGTGGATCTAACTTTTATTATGCATATATATATATATATATATATATATATATATATATATATATATATATATATATATATATATATATATATATATATATGTATATATATATATATAAATGCCTAACGAATTCAGGCTAGGTGCGTGCAAAAATGTAGGGAACAAATGATATGATTCCCACACTTTCAAAAGTTGGGGAGAGACATGTGGCCCGTCATTCGCCTGTTGACGCCCATGACCAGGAGGACCAATGTTGGATTCCGTTTTGTCCGTGTCCAAAGGTCACTATTTTCAGTGAGATGAATTAAATAACAGTGTCATAGCAGGTCTAGCTCTGTCTTTATTTCTCTTCCTCTTTGGAGTCATGTCAAGTTACTATGGGAAAGTATTGCTGTGGACTAGTATGGTATTTGGATAACAAAAAGCCTGCCACAAAAATAGGACTTCGGTCAACAAGATTTATATTAGCTTTAAGTTATACAGTTACACAAGATATTCAGCACACATTTTGTCAGTAAAATGAAAACATGCATTAAATGGAGAGAATAGTCTAGACTCATAATGGGTCGTAATATTTTAAAGAGAAGCTTAATCTTAGCATGCTGAATCACAATGAAATTTTCTTCCAAGTACTTTTGTCGATTTTCAATACATTAGCGACTGTAGTTGTCATATTTTCTGCCAAAAGTGAACCTGAGACAAGTCGGATTGATTTCATTAAAACGAATACATGATATTACACCTGCTTACTCCAAGGTAACTTTTGGTATAACCTGTGATAACCACAGTTCCGAATGCCTTGTAACCTAACATAGTAATGAAATAATGTTGCACAAGAACGTTGCAGGTGCTCCTTTTTCTAAAGACCGCTAATGTGGTACTGTGACTATTCATTTTACTCGCTGTCAGTGGACTGAATTTGGAAAGATAATGCACAAATAATTAAAATAAAATTCGCAATTGTTCTCAATTTCAACAGTGGTAGAATAGGTATGAGCCACATGTATCAGACTATCACTGGTTCATAAACCGTCTCTACTGCAGAATTGTCCAATTAACGGAAATCTACACAAAATTTGCAGTCTAGGTGGTTTTTCACACATAACAATCCCCGAAAGTCTGTATATTCCTAATTCACACCCATGGTCTTAGACCAGTATTTCTTAGTCTTAGTCTTAGTGTTTCTTAGTAACAGTGGATAGAGAGGTAAAAAGGTAATGACGTTAGATGAAAGAATCCGCCTTGAGTAGCACACTTGGATTATCCCTATGTTATCATTTTAAAGGGAAACATTACGGTATGTCCTGCTTAACCTATTGCGAAATTGGAGCGACCATCACTCTGCATAATAAAGTAGGGCACGTTATCTCCCCATTTGTTATAACTATGAAACCTTGAATCTGCACGTAACAGGTGAATATTTCTCAAATCGTTTAAGCTAGGGGTGGGGAACCTTCCGCCCGCGGGGCGTATACGGCCCGAGAGACAAATCATAAAGATAAATTCAGAGCACTGGAAAATTAATTAGCCTAATAGTATTTTGTAGCCTTCGATGCCCAGCGTTTTATCCTGCTTATACCACTTTTAGGATATTTTACGTAAAGCTGCTGTGAAACACTACCATAATAAAACCTTAGTATGCACAATGCAACATGCTCAGCGTTTCGCTATACAGGAACCATTTGCAGAATCCCTGTACTACTGGTGATAACTGAAGATTTGCGTGGGAAGCTACGTATATAGCATTAAACAAAATTGCACTATCATATCTCAAGGTCTATCTATTACAGTATACGAAACTTAGTGGGTGCTGTACTTGTCCCGGTAAATTGGGGGGGGGGGGGTTACAACTGTTCCTCCTAAGAGTGAATTCAACGTTAAAAAGTTGATACCTTTATGATACCTTTTCAAGGTAAAGTGAAGAAACGATAAAGTTTGTCAATTTGTGTGCTCCTTCTGCATTACTTCATGCACAAATAGAAAGTCAACTGATCGTATTGTAATACATCTGGTCTGTGTAGCCTTTAATGTCATTAAAATAGTGGTCTACAAATTTGTACGAACTCCAGAGCTGAGCTTCTAGGGGTTTCTCCCTAATTTCTTACGTGGTATTTTTGCCTAGGTCCCATCAGAACCCGTATGAGGAAACTTGCTGCGCCCTCGCTGTCTACGGCCCACGAGTGGGTAATTACTAACAAAGCGATCCGTCAGAGGGAAAAGGTTCCCCAACCCTAGTTTAAGCCCTACATGAAAGAAATTAAGTTATAAAAAATACATGGTACTGTTTTGAAGAATTATTTGAGGAGGGGATTAAGGCTAAACTCTTTTGAACCTGGTGGGGAATCTGGGAAAGAAAGTCTAAAAGCTTTGTTTAGACGTTACTTATACACTGCCAGATTTGTTTAAATAGTGTTTTGGTCTACATAGTCGCGTTTCATACAGGACACATATCACGTGAAATTCCGATAAATGGAAATCCGGGAAAGATATTTTTGACTCCCCAGATCGAACTGGTTCCCACGCCCATTGTTATGCAATAACATTTTTGCTTAATCGGTTGTCATGGACGTACTAGGTTCTGATGATTTGGGGGGGGGGGTTGGGGGGTATGTAGTTGAAATTCCAGCTGGACACACTTTAAAACAAGAAAATTTCATCTGCCTCACTCTATACATACCCGTCAATCACTCTTCCTGTCATTGACCACCTAAACATTTACACAGCACCAGTCTATGTCTTAACCTCTATGCACAACATTAGGTACGTGATGTGCCGAGTGCAGTAGTGTTTTTCTGAATAATCTGACTTGTAGAATTGTGTGTAGAATTACGATGCAGCTGACCGCTATCTGAGATAACTTTCATTGTATCCTATTAATGGTATCATATTTTGGATAACAAAATGGTCAACTGTCAAACATCC
This sequence comes from Holothuria leucospilota, assembly GCA_029531755.1. NCBI lineage: Eukaryota > Metazoa > Echinodermata > Holothuroidea > Aspidochirotida > Holothuriidae > Holothuria > Holothuria leucospilota. The sequence goes on along the minus strand of CM055982.1, from coordinate 18,940,918 downwards.
CGAGTATTTCTACATACCGTGCAGTACAGAAAAGTCAAGAAAACCCCGAACTTTACAGAACTGAAAGCTGAGCATAGGTTACATTAACCAAGCACGGTGAGGGAGGGATTTTACACTATTCAACCAAATAGAGCGATATTATGATAGCAAAATAAAGAACAAATTGTACTCTGCGAGAGGACTGAAAATTTGGGGTCCTTATTGAAGAATCTACCCTCCTTGAGGGTAAAACCAGCTGGTGGGTTACACTTTATCGTAACCGCTATGGTTCGTCGAATTAGTTAATAATTTTTCTGAAGGAAAACCAGTCTTCTTCTGGATATGTCCCTCCTTTGTTGACATAACTGTGGTTGGTAAACATAATTGATGTCTAAGATTGGAGATCTACCCGGAAAAATTTGACTAAAAAGAAACCCTCGAATGGAAATGTCTTGGTTATGGGATCATACTCTTATTATCAGACAATGAAATTTTTAACATTATCATCAGCAATAAATGCAAAACTGCTGTGAAAGAAAACCTTAGAAGGGGGCTAGATGGGGGCTAGATTGGGATGTCTTTATGTCTTTTTCCCTGGCTACATGCAAATGATTTAGCTTATCTTATTGAAAATTAAATGGAAAAGCATAACTAAGGAACATATTAGTTGTGGACGCTTTATGATTAAAAAGAATTTAGACAAAATACACATCAGCAGCACACAACTAAGCGCCAACCATCCGTTCAATTGACATTCTCGTTTGGTACAAATGAAGCCACATGTAGGCTCGTCTCGAAAAGGCGAAAAAGCTGAACACCCACAACTAGCCCCACTTGAGCAATTTTCTCTTTTCTTCTACACAAATCGCTACTTTGGTGTAGAGATGGGCAACTTTTGTATTGAAAATGAGGTGCAACATTATACAAATTCCTTGAAAACGTGCTTTACGTGCACCGGTTCAATATTTATATTATATTATATTATATATATATATATATATATATATATATATATATATATATATATATATATATATATATATATATATATATATATATATATATATATATATATATATAGGTCGAAAGTGTAAAAAGTAATACATTCGATCTTGAATTTTATACCAATCCCAAGATAGAGTATAGCCCTTATCACAGAAGGAAAGGTTCACAGGAAATACCAGAGAGAAAAACTGAGCCGCACCGAGGGTTTGAACCCGCCATCCTCCGCTTTCCGGGCAGAGTCTGTGACCACTACACCAGTTATACAGTGGCGTAGCCAGGGGGGACAGGGGGCAAGTTACCCCCTCTGGAAAAATCTTGGGGGAAATTTTGAAAGTGAATATGTGGTGAAATTTGCGCATGATCTGGTAAAATTTTAAATTTCTCAACCGGTACACTTTACTTATTTTAAAGTATATGCCACACTGGCACAACCAGTCCGCATTAAGCTTTTCAGAGATGGAATGATGACACCATGCTTATAGTTGTACTAGTTATGTTTTACTCTCTGTTTTATACAGCATGAGATCTCTGGACCCAGGGCGTCGCCAGAGCATTTATCATGGGGGGGGGGTGGGGGGGGGGGGTGCCGTATTTGCCGACTAAGAAGAAAGAAATGCCGACTAAAAGTGTTGATAAGAGATGCAGTTAGAGCTGAGAACCGTTAGTCCAACCGGTAGTGGTCCAGCAGGTGTGGCGCCAGGATTTGCCCAACGGGGGGGGGGCGGGGGCAACACCCGGAGCCTCGACAGCCCCAATGCCGTCAAGGGGTTGGTGAGGGGAGATTTGAAGAAAACCTGTGTACTGTACCATGTCATTGCGGGGCATATATTGCATAAAATTTTGTATGTACTAGAGGAAAATACTTCCGCCCGATTTAAGGTTTTTCCCGAAATCTAAACTGTGAAATTGCAGAGCGCGCGAGGCGCGCGAAACTTTTGGGTAAGCCTACACTGAAAAGAATCTGTACTTACTTAAAGCTTATATTGGTCAACCAGTAGCGTACCCAGGATTTCTCTCAAGGGGGGGGATGCAATATGTTGTGTGATCGCCGGCCTGGGGAGGGGTGAAAGGGGAGGGAGTGTCCCCCCCCTCTGAAAGTTTTCGAAAAATTAGGTGACCTTACATGCAATCTGGTGCCACATATGCCACCTTTGGAAGTAAAATTTGTGTTAAAACATTTACCATTTTTAGGGACCAGAAAAAAAGTGGCATCCGTGAGGGGGATATGGCCCAATGGCCTCCCCCCTGTGTACGCCATTGAGGTCAACTGTCCAGGCAGTTGGGCCCAATCGGGCACAACTTACATTGTACTTCCCTCTTCGAGTCACTAGCCGTACCGAAAGACAGACTCAAGAGAACATTACTAGTAACTTAGTTTAGCGAAATGAGATGAGATTCCCGGCATTTACATACAACGATAAATTCTACTTAAGTTACTTGAAAAGATGGAAAGGGTTTGTTCTATATTCAGCTATTAGTAACGAAACTGAGGAAGAGTGGGCAAAGCATACCGAAAATTTGGGGTTTTATCGCAGAAATGACCCTTCTGAAAGCTAATATAAGTAAACCGACCATGGGTGGCGACAGAATTTTCCCAACATGGGCCGGGCCATGCCAGCGACCCCAAGTTCCGAAAGTATGTCGAGGGGGTGAGAAAGGGATATGAAGGAGCCTAACTATCCCATGGCATTGCAGAGTACCGTATATTTAGCATAATATCAATTAATATGTCAAGAGCCGAGTTGCGCACTGATACTATTCTTTTGAGTCTGAATAGTGAAATTGCAAAGGGCGCGAAATTTTTGACAGGCTGACACAAAAACCCCATCAATCCCATAACACCCGTGTTCTGTCAAGAACACCTACTGAGCCCCCTCCCACTAGAACTTGCAACTGCAGGATAAAAGCTAACTGTCCCCTGCGTGGAGAGTGCTTGGTTAGTTTTGTTATAAATGAGTCTACAGTGGCGAGTGGGACCACCACCAAGCAGTACATAAGGCTAGTAAGCGGTGATTTCAAAACACGTTTCAACAATCACACCAAATCATTCAGGCACAGACGTTATGCTAACGACACTGAAGCCCCGTGTACACTATCAACATTTCAAGACATCAACATTTGCTGACACACCTAGACACAGAAATTTTGACCTTGTATACACTAGACACATGTAGCGGACACATGTTGCGACACACTTGAGCAACATGTCAAAAAAGAGCGGGAAAGCAGAATTTTGGAAGGAAGATGGAGGATTCAGAAAGAAAAAGATGTGTTTTGGGAGCAGCTGAAATAATATTGGCAATTGTACACGTTCCCCGAGGGGGTCGAGTAGTTTCCCGCCCCGACGTGCGCCTCACCTACCCCCTACACCAACCAGGGGTGGCACCAGGATTTGCTCGACAGGGGGCAAAGCTCCCCGACGGGGGCAGTAACCCGACGCCTCGATAATGGCGATAGAGTGCCGAAACGATGTTTGAAGCGAAATTTAGAAGCTCAAAGTGCAGTGGCGGATCCAGGATTTGGCAAAAAGGGGGGCCCAGGTCATAGTGGTTTGTATAAAAGCCCAATCTGGGGAGGGGTCTAAGGAGAGGGGGTGCCCAGGAGCAGTGCAAGGGTATTTTGATAGGGGGCAAAGCATGTGATGAGTAATCGCCGTCCTGGGGAGGGGTCTAAGGGGAGGGGGTGTACCCCTCCCCTTTGAGAAATTTTTGTTAATTTAAGGCTGCTCAGATGCAAAATGGTAATGTCTGTGGTGCATATTTTAACTGATCTTATATGGCTGGAAAGTGTTCATAATTCAGTGAATTTTAATTTTTTGGTTGGGTGAAAGATGCTTTTGTGGAGAGGGGTCTAAGAGGAGGGGTGTCCCCTCCCCTTTGAGAAATTTTTGTTAATTTAAGGCTGCTCAGATGCAAAATGGTGATGTCTGTGGTGCATTTTTTGAACTGATCTTGTATGGCTGGAAAGTGTTCATAATTCAGTGAATTTTAATTTTTGGTTGGGTGAAAGATGGTTTTCTGGGGAGGGGTCTAAGGGGAGGGGTGTCCCCCCCTTTGAGAAATTTTTGTTAATTTAAGATTGCTTAGATGCAAAATGGTGATGTTTTTAGCATATTTTTGAACTGATCATATGTCGCTGGAAAATGTTCATAATTTAATGAATTTTAAATTTTACCCTAAATTCACAGTGCATTTCATTAAAATAAATTACAAGGCTTAAATAAGAGACTACAGGGTAATATTGCAGCAAGTTATAATTAAAAGCCTGGTGTTGTCGAAAATATTCGTCTAAATATTAAAGAATTCTGAAATTCCCTTGAAAGTAGAAGCAGTGCTCCCAATGCTGTGGGCCTGGTCGGCAATAGACTGGAAGTTAGCAATCCATTAATACAGCGCTCATGAGTAACTCCTTGCAATGCCCAGAGAAAGTTACTGAGGCCAATATAAGCCAAAATGTTATCAGCTGAAAGTCAGTAGCAGAGTTATTAACATAACACTTATTTTCTGAGGTAGAAAATAATGAACAAGTTTGAGTTTCACTCTGACACATCTCATAGGCCTATTTCATTGGAATAGGGCCTTGTCCTTTGTTTTATGAAGTTGAAAAAACTTTCAAAATTTTTGGAAGGGCCCGGGCCCCCTGGGCCCCCCCTAAATCCGCCCCTGAAGTGCGCCGAAAATTTCGGGCCCTTATTGGAAAAAATTGAAGAAAGTTGAGCTTTTACCCATAGGAAATTTGAAGACATTTGAGTTTTCAACCAAGAAAATTAGAAAAGTTTGGGTTTGTATTGAAGAATTTGCTCTAATTTGGACCGAAATTAAGTCAATCTTCGGGCGACTGGCTGATGTCGGGAACTACATATTTTATCGTATTCATAACGGATCCCCGACAAAACCGGAATTTTCCCCAACAGGCAGCCTTCTCAAACGGGGGGGGGGGGGCATGCCCCGTCCCACTTGGCGCCACCACTGACATCACCACATACATTTTTAATGTCTCTCTTTGTTCTTAATTTTACTCTTTGAATGTTTCCGTCACGAAGGGAGGGGGCTAGCCACCTGCGTCCGCAACTAAGGAAGGGGAGGGTTCTGACAGGCGGTTCGGAGGTGGGACTTTCAATGGATTTGATGGAGAGGGCATGGTGGGGGAGGAGGGGTATTTGACATGGGAGCCACGAGATGACACGGTAACATTGGGGAAAATTCCATATATCCCGTTGGGCCCTCCTCAATTTCTCGACGAGAAGGACAAACTTCACCGACGGGGGGGGGCAGGCAAGCTTCTCCGACTGAGCATAGCCCCCAGGGCTCTCTGGCACCACCCCTGATTTTTAGATGACTGGTTGTATAGAAAACCATTATTCAAAGGGAGATTTTAGTTGAGTGGTACTTTTCATAGCAGGGGGCAAAAGCTTAATTTTGAAATTAGCTGGGGCCCGCCACGCTATTACACCAACTGGAGAACACTGATACATACTCTTGCCCAAAGGTGGAATATTTCCAAACCGGTATCAGGATCCCCCGGACAATTGCCCACCTCCCTCGTCAATTCCCCTTAGGCAATTACTGCGGTCAAGTTTCCCCTTCCTTAAAATAGCCCCCATGATAATCACCCAATTGAGTGACCTGCCCGGGGCTAATTTCATAGGCCTACGAGAAAGCTCACGAGAGTGCCTGAAATGTCTTCAATTTTCTCTATTTTTGCAGGATGAGTACTTCAGTTCCTTTCCTACCGGATACACATCACAACTGGAACGCATCTTTTCAGCAACATGATCTAAACTGCCCCCCCCCCCAAAAAAAAAAAAAAAAAAAATCGAGCGTGTTAAATTCGCTTACGTGACATACTCCGCGGATATGCCCCTTGAATTAGTGGTGCGCTACCTACAGATGGCTCAGCTGCTGATTAAAATACGATTTCTGATTGGTCAGAGCTTGGACACATGTTGCCGGAAAATTGATTTTGAATTACTTGACGACATGTGTCGATACATGTCGGGACACATGTTGCCATTGGTTTTACTCTGTACACACTGTCAACATTTTTGGAAACAAGGTGTTGTAGCAACTTGTGTCGACACATGTGTCCCGACATGTTGATAGTGCACAAAGGCCTTGAGCTACCCAAATACATTTGGGACCTAAAGGACAAAGGTCAAAGCTTTTTCATCTACTGGGAGGCACTCAAACGCTCAAACACACAGGCGTTCATCCGGCCTCTGCAACCTCTGCATGGATGAGAAGCTTGAAATCCTGCTTTCTACCAACAAAGTTAATAAAAGAACCGAACTTATCCCCACTTGCCATCACGGTTCAAAGCCTCCGGATAGATCCAAAAAGAAATTTTAAGAACAGTAGCAGTACACTTTGCCCGGGGATCGCTGTGCCATTCGCACGTGCGTGAAGCACTGTGTAGCAAAATAGTATGTACTTCGTGTAGTACAATCTGTATGTGTGTATCATATAGCTCTGTTTTTCTAACATTGAGCACTCTACTCGGACAGTATACCTCTATTTCGATATATATATATATATATATATATATATATATATATATATATATATATATATATATATATATATATATATATATAGAAGAAGTCAAGTGCAGTAATGAAACGTTTTTTCACAAATTTTCGGACGACAAAGCGTCCTTCTTCAGGTCATATATATATATATTATAAGTTAACCAATTATTACTTTTTGTAGGACAGCTCTGGGGAAGTTATTGTCCCGAGACCTTAGGGAAATCTTCACTATCACCCATCCTCCCCTACACCGTCAAAGCCTCTGCATCGTCCATTCCGTCCGGGAGTTTGTCAGTAGGAGTAAAGTTAAAAATGAAAAAAATATGAGTGTACTAGCCAAAAAAAGTGTGAAATTGTGATCTTTGCGGTCTTTTTAGGGCACAACAAATGTCATTTGAAGAAGGTTAAATTCGTCACTCGAATGTCTACAACTTCGAAAAGACCCCTGCTTTCGGGGGGGGGGTTGCCCCTGGATCCTACTAGAGTCCCAAGGCGCACTCCTGTACCCCACGCTGTTGGGGAACCCTTTACACGCTCGCAGCGTCTTTGTCGCCGTTTTGTCACTTCAAATTCATCCCCTCCCCTTGACCAAAGTGATGTCTAGCCACGTTTTTTGCTTTTAATGGTTCGACAGTATTTTATTGACCCAAAAAAACCGAATTTGTGACCCTACTAAACAAACAGGCTGTTTCGTTGGAAATAAAGACGTCGGGTAACCTCCAATAATTTTAAATTTGACGTTTTTCTTCAAGCGGTTATCACTAGCTGTGCTTGAGAATGGCCAAACAGACTCTCGAAAATTCCAACATCCATGAGCTAAGGGGTTTCGGACCCGCCCACACCCCAAACTTGCAAGCCCTCCGCCTGCTCTGATGAATCAAAGGAAAACTTGTGAATGGTTCCAGGCGGTGATCGCCTCAACTAAGCATAGTATGCGCGTGCACGTTGCAATTAAGCTTGCCTAACCAGGAACAGGAAGTGCAAAATTAACACAAGGAATGATGGAACTTTGTAAGTAGCCTAGAACTACGTTAGTGCAGCAAAGTTAGTTAAAAAAGTAGGCTAACCACTAAGTATTGACTTTGTGGCTTAGCAAGATAGTAAGGTTTGCCTAATACTTAAGTTAGGTTAACAATATTTCTACCCACGTTACAAAATAAAAATGAATGTAGTTAATATTTACTGTACTTGTACCTGACGCGAAATCACTGCAGTGCATGCAGACGACAGTGGACAAGGAATCTCCCATGACGCCACAATTTAACTGAAAGTCGCTAGCACGGTTTCGACTTTAACACTGAAGTCTCGTGTACGGTGGGTTTTGGGCATATTTCTCAAGCTTGCGACGGATATGAATTATTAGCAGCAAACCTTTGTAAACTATTTCAAACGGTTTCGGCTTTACAGAGAGCATTTTGCGCCGCATGTACGGTGCACTTAACTTACGCCAAAGCCGGCAACAGATATCAAAAGTAGTCACAGTCGGGGTCGTGGCGGGTTCATTGCACGCGCAACAGGTGAGCGACAACTACGGTTCCCGGCTTCGCCTGGAACCAGAAATATATCCTCACAACTTTGACTCGACATGAATGGTTCTGGACTGAGAAAAACTGCTTTGATACTTGGACTTTAGAATAGAAAATGAGGTCAATGTTATAAAATGTGGTACTCTTTAATAGTTGTAAGTTAAGTTAATAAGTTGGCTTATAATAGCTCTAAAAACATGTGATTGTGAATAAATTTTCAATATCATAATTTATATATACGTCATAAATATTTTTAGGCCTTCTTAGAAGTACTAAACTTGAGCACTTTCAGTTTTATGTAACAGATTGAGTATCGAACTACGACTGATTTAGAAGAACGTTTTCGCATGTATCTTTTTAATCATGAATCATGTTTATTCGTCTTTGTAGATAACCATGCCAAAGGCCACAAAATCAAAAAAGGGAGTTGCTGTCACCATCCGGACACCTGGGGCTGTTACAGTAAAGGTTTCTGGACCGAAATCTGCCTCTCAAAAGAGAACGGGCGTTGTAGCTAAGCCGAAGAATAAGGCCGTTGTTCCGTACAGGCCCCCTAAGGTCAAACCAGCCCCTAAGAAAACAACGACGACAGTTACCAAAAGGGTGACCCAGACAATCACAGTGAAGAAGACAATATCAAAAAAGTAAACAAAGAAGAGTACATGGAACCCGTCTATTCTCTAGCTTACAAGACTTGTTTTTTTTCAAGTTTGAAGAAAATTTGCACACGGAAGGAGATAGAGAAGGCTGATAATAGTAGTATCCTTGCAAACTGTGAATCATGCTGATAATCTGAACCATACAGACTTTGTCGAGATTTTATATGATAAGGACAAATTGCACGGGCTTTCCCTGTAACGTCCTTCCTTCGTTTGATATTAGATTGTCCAATGAAGCTGCATAGATGTCTATTTAAAGGACATTAATTCCCACCCCCATATTCTAAGGTGGGTGAAGGTTTCATAAACATTAACACGCAGTTAACGTTGCAAGTTTGATGCAGTACTAACGTGGGTCATTCTCGTAAAGAGAGCGTGTGCACAGAGCCGATAAGTCTGATCTAGTACAAACAAAAAGGACTTTTTTCTATTTACAGATGTCATAGCAACGTGTTGAATTCTTTTCTTAGAGGGGTTCTGGTTTACCTTCTCTTTTTACCTAAACTAGCATTGTAACTTGTTGAAAGCTTAACGTATTTCTACGCCTATTAAAAGATTGCTGTCATTGCAGTATATCGTATGCTTACATGGCTCTTGAGAACTGCTTGATTTACCTTGAATATGCAATATTTATATTCTAAAGCATCATGAAAGATACTTGGAGGCGAAATAAGAAGAAATTTGTGACATTTAGCTATTGTTTCAAAATAAGTTTGGGCGACTGCTTCTGACCTTTAATGTCTTTAAATATTGTCTGGAACATTGGTAGCTGCATAGTCAAACAAGGAACATAATCTTCACAGACTCTTATTTGTTGCCCTTTAATACTGAACTCTGCCCCTTTTGGACACCTAGCTGCATGACAATCGTCTGTCAGTGAGAAAATACTTGCTAGTGGCTGCCTTACACTTTTACCCATGCAATCACAGAAAGAAACTGGAAGAAGGATGTTCGCCCACTCTTCATGTTGTTTTAAAAGTTGGAATCACATGGATAAAGAAGAACCAAAATAATAACTGTTTGTATTGAAACATTTTGGGAACTGTGACACAGGATCCAAGGAGTGAAGGATAGTGATCATGTCAAGGATAGCCGTTGCTAAATTGAACAAGTATCATGTCTATTACCGACCTTCACACAAGTATGTAAGTAGAAACTTTTGCTATTGCTAAAGCAAAGAGACGACCTGTGGGAGAAGAAGGCTGGGGTAAGTACGTCAGGGCCCCGTCAGGGTTGGGAGGAGGGGGCGGGATGATGCACGACCTTTGTGTTTAATGCACTTTCACACATGCCCCATTGCCCAAGATCAGGTCCTGCCCCCTTATGTTGGTCTGTTCTTCCGACAAACATGTACATATAATTGAAAATTTATATGCTAATACCACAGCAACGGGGCTGGTGAAGTTCGCAGAAGGATGGGGTAAGTACTCCAGGGACTGGACAGGGACTGGAGAAAGGGAAAGATGGTTGTACGTTTCTAAGATTTAGTGCACTTTGAAACATGTTTCATTGCCCAAGATCAGATCCTGCCCCCTAATGTTGATCCAGCCCTTTTCACCTTGCACAAGTCCGACAGTAGCGAATCAATTCTGAGGCCAGCAATCTCATGCGCCATCGGTGTTCCTGTATTCTTCAAATATGAAGTCATGAATAAGCATTTACTCTGTAAAAGAAATTAGCGTCTTGTGCCCAATGCGTTCATGAGATTCATAGATTCGCCACTGTCGAACTCCTTACTTCTTACACTAATTTGTGTATGCACCAATTTGTGTATCATTCATTCATATTTTGCATACTAGGCATGACTGTCAACATTATGCCTAGATCTACTTAATGTTACCCCTTAGCCGGGCCCACAGCCTGTTTTTAAACTGTAGGGGAAGTTCGTTTGGACAGATGCAATTTTGTTGGGGGATTTTCCCCCAGAATATCCCCCACGGCTACGGTCCCGGCTGAGGCGTGCATTGCAGTACAGTAGTATTAGGCCTTTTTCAGTAAAGCAAAGAAATGACACACTTCAGTAAAGTAATTTCAGTGACGTAACGACGTAACGAAACCTTTTGTTGGGGGGGGGGGGGGTAGAACGCCCTTGTAACTTCAGATGAGAGTACCGCGCTGTAATGTAGTTGTTAAGTCAGTACTGTCAGTTTTCATTTCCGTTGTAACCTGTAAAGTCAATTGTCTACAGTAAAGGTCGATCACTTCACAGTGAAGTAACTAAACCCTCTTGCCCGGAGGGTGCTCTTGTAACTTGTGGTGAAACTTCTTCTGCACTGTAATATGTAATCATAAGTCAGTAATGTTAGTTTTCAATTCCTGTTGTGACCATGTCCACAGTAAAGAAAAGTTCAGTGACGTAATCAAACCCTCTTGTCGAGGGAAGGCAGTCTGTGACGTAACCAAATCCCCCCGTTGGAGGAGGGCGCTCTTCTTTCTACCACTGGTGAAACTTTCACTGTTTTGGCATTTGGCAGTGTTTTGGCATTTTAACACAACTCCTCAGCCCCTTGTCTGTAACCCCACTGGTTTCTAACCGCTCCTGGTTCCTTGCCCCTATGCTCACGAGGAAAGCGATCATCTGTGGTTTAACCCTTTTCCCAGGGGCTGCAGCCCCGTAGCCCCTAACCCTCCATGCGACTCCTTTCCCTTTTATAGTCCCTACAGCTTCAAGCCCTTCCTTGTTCCAAGGTTCTCCAGGTTCCTTTCCCCCGGGGCTGCAGCTCCTATCCCCTGGCTCCTAACCTCTCCTCTGCAGCTCCTATCCCCTGGCTCCTAACCTCTCCAGGCTCCTCTTTCGGCAGGGTTTGTATCCCCGTAGCCCCTGGTTCCTGGTTCCTAATTCCTCTGAACGCACGTCGTGCCGGGTCAAGAATAGGAATGTTAATCAGGTCAAGTCAGGCCGGTTAAAATCATCAAAATGAATCCACTAAAAATTTTAAAATACCGAGTTATAAAAATGTCATGAATACCCTTCACTTAGCACAATTTAACTTCTTGAACCTTGAGATACATTTATACACAGACAAGATACTAAAACTCCACCTCCTCGTATTGAAAATATTCGAGCTTTGACGGATATACAATCAGACATTAAATTTGAACGTCCAGGTGTAGATCTGAAGGCGAGGTTGGAATTTAGTAACTACTGCTTCGGTATGTATCAAAGACGTCTACAGTAACGGGCGCATGGAGGAGGATGTCTATTTCCACGGACTTGCCCCGAGCTAAAACGCTTAGCCCAGCTCTTTCTCCAACGAACTTGTTTTCTTCTAGGATCACATAAGAGAATACTTCGAATACTACGAAGGATCACCCGTCACATTAAGCTATTAAGGTGAGATGTGGGTCTAGTTTATTTTTATTAAATGTTTTCTTTTTATTAAATGTCTTCACATGGGTACTCCAGGCTGTATGGTACGGCCTAAAAAAGTATCCATTTCAGTCTTTAAGGTTCAATGTTAATCCACGAAAACGCTTACGAGGATGAGATTAAACAATAGTAATTAGGTACCAAGGGAGCTCTTAACAGCCTCTTGTTTATTGGTATATACGAGCAGCAGGGTGCTTCCTCAACTAGACCCAGAATAATAGATCAGGTGAGGCGTTTAATGAGTATGCATGGATTTATTGAAATCCCACTAACTAATCTCTTGTGTTAATTTATTATGGTAAGAATATTACATTTAAAGTTTAGACTTTTATACTGGGGATACGTTTACCATTAATATTTAAATGTAGGCATATGTAGTTAGACAATTAACTGCAGAATTTTCACGCAGGTGGTTAGGTTTAATTTGCACATATATTTTCAGGATATGTAAGATACATAGATTCAAAGACTAAGCAGGTTGAAATTAAAAGATTTACATCTTAACATTTGTAATACATATTTAGATGCCTACACCCTTTATTCCTTTTTACTTTCTTATATTTATAATTAGTTATTAAGGGATTAGTTAGTGGAATTTAGATTCAAAACTAATATTTAAACTTTTTCGCATTTAAGTCAAAGCTGAAACTTTTATCAGACTTTATACAGCTTACAGTTCTCATATAATATTTAGGATACAGAGTTTGTAGTGAAATATCCAGTATGAGACACAACGATTCTTACATGGTGTTTAGAATACAATGAACTTATAGAATAAGAAGAAGTTCTTTGCAAAGAATAAGATCTTTAATCTCTCTATCTCTATAAGAAAGAAATGTTATATCATGATATTTAGAATAAGAAAAATATTTAGTAAAAGATTCTTTCCTAATATTTAGATTAATGTGCAAAGATTCTTTAATAATGTTTAGAATATGATGGAGAGGTTTCTTAAACATTTAGAATAAGATATAGATTTATTTAAAATTTTTCCTGAGATACAAATATTCTTTCATACCGTTCAAAATAAGGTACAAAGCCTTATTAGGTTTAGCATAAGACGGAGATAAATAGTTCAATGGCTTTAATGAGATGCAAAGGTTTTTATGCAACATTTAGTACAACGATAAAGATAATTTAGATTAAGGTACAAGGACATTTTAATAATATTTAGAATAAGATGCAGAGATTCTTTAAACATGAATAAGATACAGATATTCATTAATGTTTAGTATAAGATACAGAGATTAGAATAAGACTGGTAAAAAATTCTTTAATAATATTTAGAATAAGATGTAGAGATTCTTTTAAAATATTTAGATCTTATGGATGCTAGCATAGCTTATGCAGTTATTCTACATTTCTATTTCTAGAGAGGTATTTCTATTGAGGTATCAATTCAGAATGTAGCATTTATTGAAATTTAGACATTTTTCTGGCTGAACTTAACTGTTTCAATAATGATTTACATTTAGGAGCAGACTTACAATGTAGGTTTAACTTTACAGGAAGGAGAAGACTTAGGCGGTAGGTTAGATGTAGACCTTAAAATTGAAGCATTACGATTCGATTGTATAATGCTTGTATGTATTTAGAAGATTTAAGAAACATCAGGAATTTAGATTCCCTTCTTAGACCAGAGGAATGGATTTTGATGGTTAGGTCCTAATGTAAGTTTATCTTAGTAAAGATAATTTTACATTCAGGCTTTCGTTCAGGAAAGGAGAGAGATGTAGGGTAGACTATGATTACATATTTTGCCTCGGTGAAAGTAAAACTTAGCTTGTTAGATATCTAGAGATATAGCTTATGGAGTACATAGAGCGGATCTGATGTTGGGACTAGCTAGATGTTGATGTAGTTGTAACGTAGGCCTATATAATTTAAGACGTACGTGTAAAGGGAGTTGAAGGTTTTAATTGAGGGATTAGATAAGATGGTAAAATAAATTTAGGATATTGATCAAATACAAGACCACTTATTAGATACTAAGATTTGCATTTAGAAGAAGACTTAGACGATATAATAAAAACAATAGAATTTTTTAAATACCGCTTATACACTTAGAAGCAGTGATAGACGTAGGAAGTAGATTTATAACGGGAGAAAAGATTACGAGATTAAAATAAATTTTGATGCTTCAAAGATTAAGAAACGTTGGATACAAGGAGGCTGACTTTTACACTAGGAGATGTAGGGTTAGATTGCTGAGACTGGTTGTTTTGGTTCTAGTGAGTTTAATTCTGATTAGTGTTAGTAATGCAGATATAGAAATCAGTTGTAACATGTTTGACTAAGGCTTCCATTTTATCCCTGGTTTCTACTTATAAGGCAGATTAAATGGTTTAGATTAAGGAAAGGAGTTGACCTACTTAGGGTAGGTTTGCACCTTTACATTTTAAATATGATTTAGATTCAGACTTACAATTGCTCCCTCATAAATAGATTTAGGAGAATAGACTTGGACTTAGCTTGGAATGTACAATTATATCTTAACCACATTCGATTGTGCACGTTTCTAGGTCCTATCCAATATTTAGAATAGGCTAAAAGGGTGTTAGGGGTAAGCTGTACTTAGCGTGTTAGAGAGCAATAGGGATCTCGATTTAGGAATCTACAGACATTTTAGATTCGTTGGTTAAACTGGAACCGTACCTTAGGCCTACTATCGAAGAAAGTAGTTTTAAAATGTAGACACAATGACGTACTTAGGTGGGGGAGCTTATATTGGTTAAGATGCTTCCGTAATCGGAAGTTTTAGACTAACTTCTCACTTTGGATATCAAAATATAGAGATTTCAACATCGGTTCGGATATTTATTTGAGATTTACATCAGAACAAAAATTTTACTATTCATTGAACAAAAGTTAAGGAAAAGATGCAGATCGATGCAGATGCAGATATTTTTAGTTCATAGGGAGGATTAATTTCTCAAGTGATATTTATAGTACCTTGTTTAAAAATGGCAATCACGTTCTGCGGGGTAGAAGGCGGGTGGGGGTTAAGCGGTGGGGGACGGAAGAGGCTTATATCGGGAAACGGTAGGAAAGGTGAACATCTTAGCAGCAGTCTAGTTCAACAGTAAGCAAGTTTTGTGGAGTAGAACCGGGGTTAGGTAAAACATTGGGGGAGGGAGAAGACAAAGGGGCTGATACTGAGAAACGGTACGTAAGATGAACAACTCAGGGGCAAATAAACTAAAACAGCGAGCAAGTTCTGTGCGGAGGTTTCGAATGGGGTAAAGCAGTGTGTTTGTGGGTGTGTGTGGCTAGACAGTAAGTAATAAGAATTATGGGGTTGCTATTGGGGAAACGGTACCAAAGATATACAGCAGCAGAGCCAAAGTGCGGTGAGTGGGGTCGAAGCAATGGGGGAGTGAGGGGAAATAAGTCATTGGAGTGAGTAAGTAAGATGAACACCTTAAGAGCAAAGCGTAGTTTAACAAAAACATGCACGTTCTGTGGGGGAGAAGGAGGCGGATGTG
The DNA here is from genome assembly GCA_029531755.1 of Holothuria leucospilota. Taxonomy (NCBI): domain Eukaryota; kingdom Metazoa; phylum Echinodermata; class Holothuroidea; order Aspidochirotida; family Holothuriidae; genus Holothuria; species Holothuria leucospilota. The sequence continues at coordinate 18,925,367 of CM055982.1, read as the reverse complement.
GTGAAGCAATGGGTGAGGCGAAATAATTATTGGACTTGTATTGGGAAATGGGACGTATGATGAAAACCTTAGAAGCAAAGTCTACTTTAACAACAGCAAAACCGCTCTGTGGCGTAGCAGAAGCCGGTGGGGTGAAGCAGTGGATGAGGGGGTAACAAATAGGACCTATATCGGGAAATGGTACGAAAGATGAACACCTTTGCAGCAAAACCTAGTTTCACAACAGCAGCAGCAAGCACTTTCTCTAAAGTGGGAGTGGGTCGGGTATCAGACGAATTTACAATTGAAGATAGTTTGTGGTAAAGGGATGTAAACTGCAAGCTACATATTAATGAATTTTTAATGTTTAATTAATGGCCCTCTGCAGTTCACGCTTAAACTTCGTGGTCTTTCCACGTTCGGTCGCCATTGTATTCGATACCAGTTAGCCACTGCAGCTAATAGCAACGGAGTTAGACTAGGGAGTTACATTGATAAGCGCAGATAAGTCTCGGAGAGCCTTACCATAGAGATCGAAATATCGTAGAACGTAATTTGCGCGGACGTGATACTACGAACAAGTGTGACAGGTTCAATTCTCCTCAGTGTAGAATATAGTTACACTGATTCTACTTGCGCCGAGGATTGATCCTGCTACAACGGCACATGAGGCGGGGAGCACTCTCCGTACGTCATTGCGCCCAAGGGCCCCTTAGGCTCCTGATGGGGTTCCGGGCAGCAATCCCGGAAGTCCTGGTGTATTTACAAACTTGTGAGCAGTTAGAATAAAAGGGCAATGGATGACGTCAGAGGTTTGCAATAATTCCACTCACCTTATCTTACACAAAGCGGCACGACATTATGAGGATCACGTTGCAGGACGAGCTTCCTTTATAAGAAGCAAACGGTGCATCATCGAAAACGACTCACAGCTATTCGGATCCCATTTATGGTGCCCCTAAGAAATTGACGAAGTACTCTCCTCTGCCCCTCCACCGAGCCTCCCCTGAAAATGTTGAAATCCTCAACAACTAATACAATCCTCGACGAAAATATTGGGAAAAAACACGCAAAACAAGCAACAGTGAGATCACAATACCCCTGCTTGCATCCCCATTCCCCTGTTCAATGTTACGGCCGCCAAACGTGTCTTGAGACTTCAACAATTGATACGGGGAGCGGGATTGTCCAATGTACTTTTTTCGAGGATTGTCCAAAGCCTGTACAAAGGTATAGGATTTTCCAAATTTGGTTTTCAGTGCTTCAAAAAGCGGAAGTTGCAGTTTTATTTTTCAAGTGATGATAAGGGATTAACAGTTTAATTTGCATGGCCAGTACCCTTGCTTGTCAGTATGTCACATTTATGTTACACTATCATGAGAAGGAGCCACTTCATTTAGCATGGGATTTTATTTGAATTCTTCTTGGTAGGAGATCGGGGAAAGGAATATACCTCCTCAGCAGATTCATATGAGGTCGGGGGTGGGGTGTAGTTTCTGGCTGGTCAGTGTTTATATTTGTATTAAATTGTAATAAATTGCAATGGAAAGAAGGGAATTTTTTTTATTTATCTCGGTTTATCTGGACTGCATGGGAAGGGGGAGCGGCGGTTGTAACAAATTGCGCAATGTACCGAACGGTTAACCACAAAGTTCTCTATGTTTTGCAAACATAAACAAACTACAATCTGGTTAGTAAACATGAAAATGCACTTAAGGATTACACTGAATTGAAACGGTTAACCATTTTTCTACAATAAAAGGCTTTATATACAGAGAGATTTTATGTAGATTGGGCGGATGACCATCATCGACACACGTTGAAATAGTGTGTAGGTCAACGGTTAACCTTGTTGAGGTCAATGGTAAACAGTGGCACTATTTTGGTACGATGGGATCTAGTAACGTAGTGACAATGAGTTCTACGTTCAACTAGTATGAATAAATTTAGCCAAAATTAGGTCCACATGTAGGGATTTCTCGCTGCTCGGTCTATCGAACTTTCAGTGCAATTTTACTTGTAACTGAGTATATCCCCCCCCCCGGAAAAATATCTCCTCAGGAGGTTATCTTGTCCCCTTTAGTACCTTGTTTGGCTATGGGCCTTTCGATAATTGTGATGCCGAAAGAAAAGTTGTATGCAAACCATGCATGCAAGAGTTATTTTGTTCACTGCTCTGCCATTGTACGACGGCCGAGGACAAAAGTATGTATGATATTAAAAATGTTACATTTGCTATCCTTAATGTTTTGGTATTAAAGCCCTGACGACCGTGCGTGCCCATATGGGGCCCGTATGAGCAATCATCTGGGCCCTAATGATTCCCTTATGCGCACCACATGGGAGGACTTTTCCACATGAGGGTGGCCTGGTCGCCTACACCGTTTATCCCTCACACCAGAAAGTAAATATCAGCATTTCGCATAGTACTAGGCAGAAACCAGAAATCAGGACAGAAAATTAGGAAAGGGGGATTAAAAGAGAAAATCAAACAAGAAACTCAGGCCGGAACGTATGGGATAGAATAACAGACCATATTCAATTCCCCCGCATGTAAGCCTTACCATGCCCTAGTCAATAAGTATTTATGCAATACGGTCATAGGCTTCCTCAGTTAACGAAGAACAGCACTCAGTTACACCAGTTATGGCGATACATAGCATATCAAAATCCACTTAGCCTTCAGACGAAATAGAAGCTGAATTAACGTCCCACAGATAAACATTTACACTTTTGTACCTCACAAGCATGAACAGTTATGCAAACATATTTCTACACTGGTAACAAGAAAAATATGAACTTTCAGATTAATATATCTACATAATCTCGAATCTGGTTGAAGTAAAACAAAATTGCACGCTACTCAGGATGTCGGAGTATACATGCTCCTCAACATAAACAACAGAATTTTACGGCTCTCCTACCGGACCTCCTCACTTCTCTTGTTGAACATTTGGAGGCAAGTGACAAGAACCGCTCCCTTAGGTAGGCTTCTACGTACCCTCGAACGATTGAGGAATGCATACATTGACATAGCCTACCCGTATGCTTACTTGCATATCAAAGGCTTGCATACAACTTAAAACGAATGAAAAAAGTTACAAGAAACAGCTGGTGAGGGTGTGTTTGGAACGCCACCTGTAACAGTGCGAAGTGTCCCATCAGTTGTACAGTTGTTCCCTAAAGAACGAAATTCTTGTTGCCCCTATAAAGGTTTCATTAACCAAAAGAATTTGTTTTAATGATTACTTGTTTTATAATATGTATTCACACCTCACCTCGATACAAACACTGCTGGTCCTCAAGCGCCCCCTCACTCGCGCGGAACGCCATATATATATATATATATATATATATATATATATATATATATATATATATATACTTCATGATCGAACACCAAACACAACTTTCGACCTACTTATTCCACGTTCGATCTACCTAACTTCGACCTACTATAAATATATATATATAAATATATATATATATAAATATAAATAAATATATATATATATATATATATATATATATATATATATATATATATATATATATATATATATATATATAGGCTATGATGTACACACTTTGGGAGCCAATTCATGAGCCATAAAGGCAAGAACACTGACTTCCCTATAAGCGGTTTCGAGAATTTGTCTGCATATGCGCACATGGTCCAAACCCGTAGAGATAAACAAAACACACTCGTGCCTACAACACGTCTTTCAAAATTTGAGTTTACTTGATGAAGTTATCCAATTACCATCGTAAATGTAAGGTTCTTACGAGTGGTTTTGTGGCGTGCAGGTAAACTGCCTCTTTCATGTAAAAATGTATTCTATTCTGCCGTAAAGTAGTATCGAGACCCCTATGTTCGTGCAGTTAGGCTGCTCACACTTAGATTTAGGGTTAAAGGGGAAATCTCCTCACGCCAAATAATTCCAATTCTTTCAACTAAGTTAGTTTTAGTTTTAGCCCCCTCCCCCCCTCCATAACTGTCTTTAGCTTTTCTTGTTCAGACACAAACAGCTTATTGCTTATAACCGGTGCTGTGGTCGAGTGGATAAAGGCGGTAGCATTTGAAGCGATGGAGCTTGACAACCGGAGGCTCGGGGTTTGATCCCAGGCCCGGTTAAAGTAAGTTGGCTTTTTCATCAAAGAGCAATCTGCTGTTTTCCTATCTGAACTGGCTTTTCAAAAGAAAACAAATTTGATTTAAATTGTTGAGTTGGTTAGCTACCCGACGTGAAGTTGTAATTCATAAGCCATATGGGCCTCTCCCAGATTTGTGGTCGCTTAGCTTCGTAAAACAACTGCCTTTCAAGACCTGAATTATTATATATGATTTATAACTGCTATAGCTTAATGTCATATCCTGATGAGCATAAATGCCCTTATGAGTAATGAAAACACTCTCTCTGCATGCTGTGTAATATGATCTACTCTGCACCTTTTGAGTTTTGTATCTCTGATGTCAATCAAAGGGCAGTAACCAATGGAGACTTCTGCTTGTCCCCAAGTAAAAGTCGTATTTGAGGTGACGAGTATCTGTCTTTAATGGTTTATGTATGTACTACACGAAAACTGGGGACGCACGAAAGAAGGGGAACGCAGTGCACTATGCACTGAGCGCGGTGTTCGTTTTTCCAGCGTGTTTCCCACAATTCCATGCGGCAACGAATTATCGAACTCGCTTATTGTCAAGAACTGGACTTGTATCATGTGTTTCACTGATTTAACTAGGCCACATTACACCATCCGTCTATACACATGCAAATTAGTAAGTCATTTCAACTCATTCCCCAGCTTGGTTTTTCCAGCCTCCGAGAATGCCGAAGGCTAATCCCAGTATAGGAATAATGAATTTAAGTTTTGTATCCGTTGTTGTTTTAGGGTGTAATTTCTCTGTAAATTTAGTCAAGGAATTCCAAAAATCCACCTCTCTGGTCGTTGACATCAAGCGAAATCTCAAAATAAGACGATTCCATATATACTTAATATCTAAACCTCTCACAACACTGAAAGACAAAACGACTGGTACAAAGAGTTTAACAACACCAAGAACATTGTAGATAAAAAGAAGGTGCTGATTTTCCAGATACTTAGGATCATCACAAGAATATGGACAAGCTTTCTGTATCCCTCGAGGATGTATAGGATACTGGGTTGATGGCACAGTGGAGTTGAAAGCTATCTCAGGTTTCTTGTAGGACCAAGTTATATATGCTGCTCCTCCAAATGTAACACTAAAAATAATAATGCTCAGCCAAAGAAGAAATATTTTGCGAAGATTGTAATAGTTATAGAAAAACTCCTTTACTTTTTCTGTGCAGTCTTCAAGGTTCCTAGTATTTGTTGCGATAAAACGTCCCGTTTGTTGGTACTCTTCTTCAAGAATGACACGTTGGAGGTATAAAACATAGCAAAAATTTGCAAAGTATGTCAAGCCAATAAGTTCAGAGGTTATCCATACGTAGGAGAACCAGGTTAAACAGTAATTGTTAACCTTAATGTAGATTGTTAGTATCCCACTTGAGACCAGCAACCCACAACAGTGAAAAAATATAAATATCATTGGTTTAGGAACAGGAAACATCCTACATGTTTCTATGTAGGATAAACGTTTCAAAAATGTTGACTCATGCAACGACGAGATCCACGATATCTCTTTATAATAAAGGTTGGATTTCCTGAAATTATTTGTAATCAATGCTGGCAGACAGAAGACAATACCAGACATTAAAGATGACCAGTAACAGATTACAACAAAGAGGAATCGAAGAAAATGTTCTTTTAAACCAAAGAAGCAAATGAAATAAGTGATGGCTCCGAAGTAAGAAGTAAAAGCCATTATAAAAATCCAAAGTAGATATAAAACGAAGACGAACTTTCGACGTAATCTGAAATTTCCTGTGGAAATGAATAGAAATTAAATATGAGTAAAACGCAATGTCCTCAAATTATTGTTGAATAGTTAGTCTGATTTTGTTGGACTGTCTTTATTTAGCTCGTGCTGTAAATAAGTAATTCTTTCAAAACCTCCTACGTTAAGGTTCCTGTCAGCGGTGCACGACCGTATCAACCGACTGGGACGCTCTACATTAGTTATGTTTTGGGGGCCTGAACCTCTTTTCTTGAATTCGGTTCATCGAGTTTCCTACTGCAGGTACGTGTGGTAGTACACTCCTGTTCAAAGCTGCAACGTTGCACATCCTTTACTACTAAGGCGCTGCACCTGGTTGGATTTAAAGACACCAGGCTTCGGAAAACCCCCACCTTCCAGCCCCCACAGGGTAAGCAAAAATCACTCGGACAAGTGCAGAGCTCAATACCGCACCGTAGTATTCCTTGTCTTTAAAAAGAATCCTTCAAAACCAAATATTGATAACACTTAGCAAAGCCTAGGCTACAGCTGCAATCACAAAATCCAACGTAAATATCCTTTTCTTTATTTGAGCAGAAACATGGGGATTTTATTATATTAGAGTCTTACGTAATGCCATGCAGGTCTGTATTGGGCGAGTCGATATTCATGCGGGCAAGTTGGTTTAGAAAACAGCTGGTCGAACTGACACGGTTCTGAAAAAAGGAATTCATCTGAGCCATATACAAAGCATGCTACATTGTTTATTCTGTGGGCGGCAGTATGCCTACTACTCGTGAGCTGTCCAGTTCCTTGGTACTGCACTAGTAGTGGTTTTACTTGGTGTATTTACCTGTCCTAAACTATCGGGGAAATGGTCAGCAAAATAATTTGTGGGTTATTAACTTATTATTAGTTTCAAATCAAGAGTTTTCGAAAAACATCTATGAACTGCCTTGCGGACAGGATCAAATGATCTGGGGGACCGGAGATCACCCATGTTCTAAATGAATCTTCAACATAGCACACGATACCCAGTAAAGATGAGCAAATATCTACACACGCTACGCTGGCGTCTGCCCTCAATCCGTCGAGGTTGTCTATAAATTTGTACTTTCGATTTCTCCCTTATCAAGAGATGGGGGATTTCTACACCTCTACTATCGCCTTCGTCCGCTCAGCCTCTGTGATGGCGTCATCGTCGGCCTCAATCGTATCTGAGACCGGCCACCCTCGCATTTATCTCTCAAATATAAAACTTACCTGTACACCTTATGCATTGACATCACGCGACGTCTTCTCGTGGGCAAACAATTAAGCACACTGTACGCACGACCTTGGCAACACGCACGTAGTTGACTTACACACGTATCCGACAGGTACACAAATCAGCTGTCTGCATTTATTGGTGTAGGTTGTAATGATACGGTATATATATATATATATATATATATATATATATATATATATATATATATATATATATATATATATATATATATATATATATATATATATATATATATAATATATGTATATAAACAAACAAATAATACTGGTGTTATTTGTTTGTTTATTTGTATGTTTCCAACACGTGGAACTCTCACTCATGCATATATATAATATATATATTAGAAAAGCTACGAAGCTTCCGCTGTCAAGCTCGGCGAAATGTGTGGGATCTTCTATAAGCACATACCCTAAAGCAGATTTAAAGTCGAGTGACTGACAACCGTCTGGGAATACACGCTAAGCCGACAAGCCCCCCACCTTTGCGTCACACCCGTAACAGTTGCCTACGCTGTTTACAATTTTCTCAAGAAGCGTTTTACCTCATCTCCGTACATGTAATGTCTGTGAGTGTCCAAGTGAGTCAGTGAGTGTGTGAGTGTTTGGGGGAGTGAACACCCATGCATGTAATATTTGTCAATCGGGGATCAACGTTTTTAACAGTGAAAATGGGGATATCCCCACTTGGAGGTGTATCCGCACTTGGCTATTGAAAAAAAGCTTATGTCCCGGATTAGCCTGTATTAAACGCACACACACACTCACACACACTCACACAATCGCATGGTGAGTTCCCTGATGATGAGTGAAACCCATGTAAAAATGGGGGAAACGTCAGAAATGCTTCAAAATTGAAAAGGTACATCTTTGAAAGGTAAAAATACAATTTCATGGCAAATTTTACATTTGGGAACTAGGTATATGCTCACTTGCCGGTATGTCCACACTTGACTAGGGAAAAATAACACTTATGTCCCCATTTACACCTATTCCATACGCAAAAATGTGCCTCCAACTCCTCCTAAACCGTAATGTCGATCGAGGTCAAACTTGGTGGGCAGGTACCTCATCATTAAATTTATGCATACGTAATTGATGACGTCATAGGTCTAAGGTCAATTTGGCCAGAAATATGTATTTTACCATTATTTGCCTATCAGTATGTTAGAGAAAGTAATAAAATCATATGATGCTAGGACTGATGAGATCAATTATACTATAGTGCTTTTGAGTGCTTACGGTGTGGTCAAAGGTAAAAATGTAGATTAAAGGTCAAATTTGCCTAAATTTTGGGAAAATGTGTGTCGCGAACTCCTCCTAAATCGTAAGTCCGATCAAGTTCAGACTTGATGCTTAGGTACCTGACCATTAATATTTGTGCATGCATAATTGATGACGTCATAGGTAAAAGGTCAAGAGTCTAAGGTCAAATTTGGTAAAAATTCGATTTTTGCCGTAATTTCCCTATCAGTATGTCAGAAAAGGTAATAAAAGCAAATAAAATACTAGGACTGACAAGTTAACGTTTGAAATAGTGCATTTTGGTTGCTAAGGGTGGCATAAAATGTAAAAATGTAGTTCGTAGGTCAGATTAGCCTAAACTTTGCGAAAAAAAATGTGTCACGACCTTTTCTGCTAAATTTGGGGTTGGAGGTCAAATGTGGGTAAAGGTCAAATTGCGTAGAAGTGTGTTTCATCCTAAATTGTACTTGGCAATGAACCTCAAACTGAAAGAGATGAGATCTGCAACTCCATGGAATGCCCTCTTGTTTAGTTTGCCGTGCCAAGCATTTTAAACAGGCAACGATATTACATAGCAGTTTTAAAGATCTGCATAAAGTTTTATAAATTCAAAAGGATACTGAAAAATTACCCGCTATCCGTATTATTCATATATGGAGGAATTCTTTCCGTTTGTTCAGTGCTTCAAAAGTGTTTGTTAGAATTACTATACATCAATACTTACCGACGATAGGAGACGAAAAGATATCTGGGTTGCCTTCATATTGTGGAGATGTCCAGCTTATTATTCCCAAGCTCCATATTACGGCCAGTAATAAAATGGGAGGTTTTCGTCTGGGGTTGATTTGTGTGCTTCGTGTTAACGAAGTCATGTCTTCCAAGTCCATTCCGGTTAAGTAGTCATACGTTGGTTAAAGTAAATTAAATAATCAGAGAAGTTGAAAGAAATTTTCAACTGTTAGTTTTTGAAATCTGCCTTCAAAGAGGAAGAGAGCTTATAAATGTGTTGATTACTTTTGGAGGGGATAACAGAAATGGCAAAAGGCACAAACAGACGCCGCAATTACTTCGCTGAAATAGAAACGACCGTACGATGCTGGCGAAACTTAGACTAACAAATTGAAAGCAATGTACTCAGAAATTGGTAATTTACTTTTGAGGAATTGTAAAGGTATCTGCTTGGAAATTTTATAGCGTAATTAATCATTAATTACTGATAAAGTACATTGTCTACTTCCACAATATGGTATGATTCACCTGGTCCCTCCTGTTTCCTTGAATTTTAGTACATGTATTCTTGACGATTAGTGCTTATGTTGTAAATATCTCAGCTTTCCCTGTGTAATCACTATACGTAATTGACGATAATTTGTTGATATCTTGTAAATAATTTAGCGCTGTCATTTTGGGGGAGTCCTCCACCGCGTTTAGTCGGTTGAGCTTTTCTGTTGGATTTCCTTTCACATTGTATAACTTTATGGTATAACACATGTAAATCAAATCATCTTTGAAGGAATAATAATGACTAAAAACTACATTTAAACCATGTAAACAAAGACTAGTAACATGTTGTTTAAAAAAAACCCTTCAAAACAGAGAACAACTGCTGCTAATGCATTTAATCTTTATTTTGTGTGACTGATGCTTTCTCTTCAAAGTGGTCATAGTGAGGCGTTATCAGCAAAAAGTGGAAGGCCACGATATAGATTTGACAGTTACTTTACTGACAGAGAAAGATCGTAAGTGACAAGACATTATAACTGAAAACAACTCATATTAAAAAAGTAGTTAACATTAAGGGATTGTTCGTTAGGCTGTTTGACAAAATGCGAAGGTAGTTGCTTTTGCTTTCACAAAAAGTTAAAGTGCATACTGTAAAAGTTTATTTTAAAGTCAAAGCGACACCAATGAAGAAAATCACAACATATTTTAGCAAATAAAGTAGATGAAGCGATCCCGCTTATGGCGGGACAGGGCAATATGCACTCTGAAGGATTTGAGGTCCCTGGGCTCTTACGTTGCAAGTGATCAATAACGAATGCAAAAGAGTTCTTGCATTGGAACAGCGACTAGATGTTTACTGATGATGAATTTCAACAAAAGACAGGAGAGCCACTATTTTCAGTAACTTGATACTCTATTTTGGTCCACACATGGAACCATCTTCAGGCGGAATGTTACAAGCAAGCAAAGGAACAAAATGACCTAACACGGCGACAATAGCTCAGACAATGACAAGTGAGTGAAAACAAAGGAAATGGAGAATGTAAAATACAGTCAGAAAAGTTTCAGTTAAGGGATGATCCTCTTGCTTTGATTTTAAGTCTCTCCCTTATTTTACGCCCATTGAATTTAGATTCGTTGCCGAGAATACTTTAATGGGAGAGGAACTCCGGTAAAGCGTGATTATTCTCACTGCAGTGTTGATATATAACCCCTTTTTGACTGCCAAAAGATTTCCTCAGATGTTCTTTAAATCTGTCTGCGAGCCTCCTGCTAGTCCCTTCAACATAAACAGAATTACAGTCTGGACAATTGATTTAGTAAACTACATTATTGGCAAATTGGATACTGTAATGATCTTTAAAATGAAACAAAGAGGAAATCTTCTTCTAAGTAAAAACAGCCCTAAATTCAACACCATCCCCACAAGTGTTTTCATGATCTTTTTCAGACTTTTAGCGATTTTATCGATGCTGGGACCAATATAAGGTAAATCAATGTAAATAGTTGAAGATACAAATGACCCAATATATAGTCACTTTGAACACGTACGTACTCTTCAATAAAATTCTACAATACACTTCGTAAAAAACCAGTGTACAGGATAGAGAGACTCCCCAAAAAGTCGTGAACGTAGTCTTACACTAATGTCCATCCACTGGACAATCCACTTGGCAACCTCACCATGGATAACTTAAAAATTAGACTACAATACTATTAACCCATACTCAATCTAAACCTGCACAATACACAGCTCTGTACGAAATGTAGTGTAAAATACTAATCTTGCGAGGCATCTCATTCTCACCGAAATATTACGCTAACATACACGTGTAGAAGTCATGATAAATAATGACATACCCTAATGGTCTCCTCCATGTAGAAACTTTGCACCTCATATATCCAATAACACGCAATCGCTCTATAGAGTATTTTAACCATGTATATTAACTAAACAATATAACATCTGTTACAGATCAACATATATCAGCCAATGGATCAATTCACTTTCGCATGTTTAGCTGTAGGCCTATCAACTACAAAGTAAATACCAACTATTTAGTTATATTTAATGATAAGTAGCTACTACACATGAAATGATAATTATACCCCACAGCCCTCTGCCCTCACAGTACTTACCACATCATATTTAAAGATACATTTTGACCGCACATTCAATGACACTATAACTACGATGCGAACAGTGTACAATATAATACTCAAGCTCAGCTAAATTCTACTAATCTATACTCAGACATAAGCCCTAATGAAACTCAAGTGCATGGTCTTTGCACCTCTTTAACCACCCTCTTGACACCCTTTTCATTCGGCCAGGCTAAGAAGATACACCTCATGTGCCTTCAATGAAGATCCTGTCGCCCACAGCAATGAGCTCAGTAAACACAACTATCACAATCTATGCCAAATACAAGGATACTTCAAGCAACTGCAATACAAGTTAAAATGATCTGTCAGTTGCCGTTACATATTATCGACTTGCCTATCTTAGTGGAATACTACACAGTCCTTGCTGAGACAGTTGGTGCTTAACGATTTCCAGACATTGATTCTTCAAGTTTTAAGTGTGAAGCTTCGACTTTATTATTTCTGCCTGCTTATATGGCTCCGGTATACGTTCTCATACACACAAAATCAACATTAACGTATTGGCTCAGCGAACAGCTACGCATGCGAAATGACAAATTTTTCAAAATGCATCCGTTATCAAGAATACACGTTCAACATGGGCGTATCGGCATAGGCTTTGAGGGTGGAAATTTTTATACTCCCATCACACTTTTTAGAGCTTAGCAACTATTAAAGGGGGAGAGCGTTGTTTTAACAGTAATTAAAGTCTTCACCCCTCAAGGGCATAAATATGGTAATACGGTGCTCTATATTTGTTGACGGTAAAATTTTAAACCTCACCGCTAAGGTTGAGCTAAGGGATATTTCCGCATAAATTTCAAGTTTCACATTGTGTCGATATAAAACAATGCATAGAAATGGTGAGACTACTTAGTTTAAACATGCAGACTATGTGCCCATAATTCACTTAATTTCCCTTTACAATAAATAGGTGAAGCCTTAAGTCGGACACTCTCCTCTTTCAATTAGCTTTGTTAGGATATTTTTTATTTACGCCATTTGACCCTTTCAATATTCTGCTGTTTTTTATATTAACCTTACTATTATTCCAGTGTAAGGAGTTATGGACTTTGAAAAGAATATGAAAAATTCATACGTTTGATTCATCAAATAGGGATACCATAATTAGATACATAAACAGATACACGGTGTTTACCAACGATTGGCACCGTATAATTTACTGGGCTCCAACGCACCAGTCCGAATTCGAGTAGCTTAATGCCGTTCTCAAGAGCGTTTTTTCTAGATTAGGAATTTGCCCGAAATAGAAGGTTCCGGAATCGAACTTTTCCCGGAATGTGATATAACTGGACTTGTGATCGGAGTTCATTCCAGCCGAGTTCTCACATACGAAAGTAACATTAAAAGTTTTTAAAGTTTCATTGTAATTTGTGGACAGTGTTCAGATGTAAAGTATTGTCGCACATGATCACTAAATTGCTGAGGAGGCCGGGCTATGGAAGTGATTACAAACAATGACTTTATTAATGGTGGACATGTACAACAGAATTAAATCATCTGTAAGTTTGATATGCTGTACGTTGGCAAAAAAGACTGGTCTCGGAATTGGTGCCACTGGAATCAGAACTGGCCGGGACTTGAGGGTTACGTACCATTGCTATTAAAGGTTAGGGAATCTAGAATCGCAGTTAGTTCCAGTTCGGATAGGTTGGACTAGGGTCCAGCCCTAACGTCTTAAAAGGCAATGATTAAACTTTCAAAGTAAGCCTAGTATTTGAATACCAATGAGCCAACCTGTTTCACACGGTGCACTATCCCCACTGTGTCCTCTAAAGGACAATATGAGTACTAAACTAAGGGCCAGCTTACTTCACTTATATATATATATATATATATATATATATATATATATATATATATATATATATACTATATAAAGCCAGCTGGGCCTTAGTTTGCCAGAGGACAGTTCAGTATTCTTCAACAAATCGCACAAAGATTCGGTCTCATGGATAATAAGCATTGATCTGTCTAATAAGTAATTTGACACACAAATCAAATTTTAAACTTAGTTTTATCGACAATCAAGTTACTCTGTAAGCCTACAGCATGTGCATCTGACACCAACTTCTGATTCTAATCGTGAATAAAATTTGATGTTGGTGAGGGCGACGTCGATAATAGAAATGAATGATAAATATATCTAAAATAATTTTACCACCAAAGTGTCAGCATCAATTTAAAAATTTTTTCTTACTACTTCGAGCTTTTGTGGTCATTTTGGCTATTTGTAACGGGAAGGTAACGGGTCCCAAATGTAACGCCGTTACAGTTACTTTTACACGGAATTGTAACTAGTTACTTGCTCCGTTATTGAAATGCAAATGTAACTCGTTACAGGGTTTCGTTACACAAAATGTAACTCGTTACAGTAACGGCGTTACTTGTAACTCGTTACTTCCCAACCCTGTGCCCAGGTAAGGCGATAGTGCAAGTGCAACCTAGCTCGCAACATACCAACAAGACAGTCCCACCTAGGATAGTCCTACGCTACAGTCAATAATATTAGCCAAAGGTAGGCTTAATTAAACGTTTCTCGTTCCTTTAACTTCGTGTTATTTTGCTTCGTTACAGTAACAGTAGCGTCCACTTTTTGCATCGCTGGAGTAAAAGGAGCCCTAACGTTAGAGCCTAACGTAAGGTTTATCAACAGACATGTTGGGAGACAGGCTTCCGAGTTCCTCATGTTTTGAAGCGCGGCCATAGGCTTAACGTTTGGGTTTGCGTAAGGGTTTTGACATAGCCTAGAAAGTAGAATAGGCCTGAAGCTACTCCACGTTTATGGTACACTATGAACTACTATACTTTACTCATAAACAGAAGGTTTCTCAAACTAAACTTACCCTCAATAGGCCTAGCTTAGGGTAAGCTTCCTACTCCTAACCAACTAGTAGGCCAACAATTTCAGCAGCTTTCCTGGGCTTCGATGTACTTGCCTGCAAGTTCAGGATTTCTAGTTTTCTTTGCGTTTGTGATCTTTTTTGTACTTCTGACCCTGGCCGACGATTCAGTTTGCTCCTGTCCTATTGAAGCATCTTGAATATACCATGTTTCAGCTAAAACATGGAAAAGTATGCTTCCTCTACAACCTAGACATAATAATATTAAACCGTTACAAACTTCCCAGACTACAAACGGTAATTAAAGGCCAACAGAGTAAGAAACCTAGACATGCTAATCAGGGGCGTAGCCAGGAATTTGTCAAAAGGGGGGGGGGAGCCCATAGACAAACTCAGCGTTCCGCGCCACCATGTGTTGGCGCAAAGCTAAAGAAAAGTTTGTCCCAATATTCCTCCCAGATCGCTGGAAAAGGCACTTCCCAGGCCGCGCCTATTTATCGCATATAAATAGGGGAAACACTAGCAATATTTTAAACATGAACATTAAAAAATACCTAAAATATGCTTAAGGGGGCCGCCCCCCACCTTGGCTACGCACCTGATGTTAATCATCTCATAGCTAAACCTAGACATGCTAATCATCTCATCGCTCAGAATGATGGTTTGATGTTTGGGTCAGAAAGAGTTACCTTCCACTTCATAGGCGTACCTTTTCCACACTTACAAGACTCTCTTCATCTTAGATAGATTTATGTAATAGAAGACCACCTTGAAAATTGAGAACTGAGAACAAGCCTTTCTTTCATTCAGAGAGGAGGTATAAAAGATGTGAGGAAACTGGTGCTATTCGTACAACCCGTGCGAATTTTGATATACTTGTCATTCAACAGCCACCGCGGCTTGTAATTGATATGTCTCTTCACAACTGGCCCTTTTGATGTTGAAGACTCAGAAAATTTGAGTTATCATGAATGTCACATTCTGGACTAAAATCGGGTACAAAATAAGTCCGAAGCAGTTGCAACAGTTCACTGTACTTACGTTCTATTGATGCCTGGGCACACTCTTGCATTTGCAAGGGCGTGTTACCTCTAAATGAAAGTGAAGCCAGAACCAAGAAAACGTACGACTCTAATGGCTAACTCAGGGAGAAAGTGCTCTAAACCGTTACCAATCGGCTTTGAAGAATTTTAGGAAATATAAAATCCCAAACACTTTAGCATGTAACTCCGAAACTACCTTCATCCTGCTTTGTCTATCTCCCTGCGTTTGTACTTTTTTAAGAATTCCTACAAGACCTTTGATTGTATATATGATATAAATATAGTTCTCAGCTTTGTCAACATAAACGTCTAATTTAAAGGGACAGCCCCTTTGTTATGCACCAGTCAACTACACCATCAAGCCATCCTTTCTGCATGTTTTTGGCAAACGATTCCAATTCATTATCGAGGTACAGAGGGACAGAGACTTGCGTTAGGCCTCGGAAGCACTGACGTTTACCCTATGATGTTGAACCAATGACGCCAGATTCAGCTAGGCCAAATCTGAATGAATTTGCTGAAGTCGGTGATGATGATGTAAGGAAAATTATATTTGGATGCAAGGTCAAATCATGTCATCTGGATCACATCCCAAAACTCCTATTGAAACTTTGTGTTGATACTGTGATACCTTTGGTCACTAGAACCAGCAATTTGTCTCTCAAAGGTGGCGTTGTGGCTACTACATGGAAATCTGCTATTGTCACTTCACTATATAAGAGACCTTCTCTGGACCGTGTCCTCCAAAATTATAGACAGGTTAGCAATATATACTTCAATTCCAAGGTTATTGAGATGGCTGTCATTGCTCAAATCATACATCATGGGAATACGCACTACCCTTTACTAAGCTATCAATCTGATTACAGGCCAAACCATTCTACGGAAACCCTGGTCACTAAGCTCCATTGCGACGGACATTCTGATGGGAATGGACAATCAGCACTTGGCGATGCTGGTGCTGATTGATCTTAGTGCAGCGTTTGATCTTGTGCTCCATTATAGCCTTATCCGATGCTTAGAGAGATTTCAGTATTGCAGATGAGGCTCTGCAATGGTTCGCGTCGTATCTGAGTAGTTGAGTCCAGCGTGTACGTGTGGGTACTTCTTCAATCTCACCCGCTCAATTGCAAAGTTGGTGTCCCACAGGGCTCGTGTCTAGGGTTAGTTAGATGAGGTTTTAGGGCTCAGTTTCTCATGTCTAGGACCCACTCTCTATGCGTCTTCGCCTTCTAAAGTTGTTGAACGGTATGCCGTTAGGTTGGGAGGTTACGCTGATGACCATTACACCCTGAATCTTTTCAAACCTGGTCACCTCAATGGAATTCAAGCAAAGGCTTGTATTGAAGATTGCATTACTAATATCAGGAGTTGCATGCTTTAACAAGGTTTGAAGATAAATTGAAAATTATATTTTTGGTACGTCTAAGTAGTTAGATGAAGTTGACTTTAGTGGTATTAGTGTAGGTGGGGTTGTGGAACTCACTCCCTCGTGGAATCGTAGAATCACCGTCTTTTGTTATGTTTAAGAGTAAGTTGAAAACTTATCTTTTTGAGTTAGCTTTTCGTTGATTTATCATTATTTTGGGAGAAAGTTAGAAAATTACCTGTTTGTACTGCTCTTTGCTGTGCTGTTGTGAAGCACGACTGAACATGCTAATGGTAGTGCGCTATGTAAGTATTGTAATGTTGCCTAATGTAAAATAATGTAATTCAGTTTTCCAAACATCATGGCGAGTCCCAGCACCGGAATGATAAATCTAAATTAACTTTGTGCCCACCCTTTTTTAATGTTGCAAATCTTGTGTGTATTTAATAAGTATGTTCAAGAAATCTAATTTAATCTAAATCTCTTGTCGTAATCAAAAAGCGAAGTTTCAGTATAAAACAGAAGTTCCACATACATTCACCGAACTTAGAGCATTGCCAAATTTCAATCTCCTTAAATAGTCTGAAATTACTGTAAGAATGCTCTTACAGAGGCAGTTGCTTGGACTAGTACGATTCATAACCTACCTTTGATTAACAAGGAAGACTCCAAACCTGGCAAGGTGATGAAATTTTACAAAATAAGTTATACTTCACACTCTACTTCCGGGATCTGTGAGGTACAATTACCCACCTTTGGGTACCTTTCCACCAAGCTTGAAGAGAATTTGTCCAGCCCACTAGGAGGGATGTTGACACAAACTTTCCCTTAAAAATATACAATTTTCCTTTCATCACTTGACCTTTCATCTCCGTTTCCATGACAAGCACTTATTTTGGTAGTTTTAGACATCCATGTTATATGTGTGAAGTTTTATGTCAGAGACACAAGGGTTTTACCTAGGCTACTATCGCACTAATTTTCAAGAAAATTGACTGGTCGTTTTCGGAGGTATTTACAAAACAAAATTGGACACACACGTACATACACACATAACACCCACATAACACCCATAACACCCAGTCAAGGACTTCCGGTATCCGAGAGGTACCCGCCATGGGTTAGAACCTGAAACTTGTACC
This sequence comes from Holothuria leucospilota, assembly GCA_029531755.1. Classification (NCBI taxonomy): domain Eukaryota; kingdom Metazoa; phylum Echinodermata; class Holothuroidea; order Aspidochirotida; family Holothuriidae; genus Holothuria; species Holothuria leucospilota. The sequence continues at coordinate 18,907,206 of CM055982.1, read as the reverse complement.
TTGGAAATATTAACCGTTACCGTGGAAACGGTTGCTCAGCTGGTATTGCCGTTGCCGCATAAAACTCAACTAGCGAAGTGACTATAATATATCTCATTTTCCTCACGGAGCGATGAGAAAAGAAACAAAACAGTAAAGTTTCTATGCAAAGGACTGGAAGAACTCCACCAACTGATGTGATAGCGTGATAACAAGCTTCTTAATTCACAATTAGCCTACATATCGTTGTTAAATAAAAGTAAGTTTCTATTCTTTCCAATTCTATTTATAAATTCTGCTAATTCTCTGTTCTTTTTACTTTCTTTGTTTCTGACTCAGCTACTTCAGTTTGTTTTTGTAGTTATGGGGAGTAAAACTCTCGACAAGCCCCTCAGGGTTTTCAGTTTTACTTCCATCTACTTCATTATCATATTGGTAATTACTATTTCATGTATCTGTACTTTATATTGATGTAGAAAAAGAAATAAACGAAACGAAACGAAGCGAAGGAATTCTTCCGTAACATAGGCTATATACATCTTTTAACAGCCGAATACGGCATCATGGACAGGTGACAAATTTACCTTAAGATATAAGAGATGCACCTTCATATGATACAACTCAAACATGAGCATACGAGTCTACTTTCAATTAGAGTCTGAACTCATTTTTGCCCTAAATTTTAATGCATTTATGACCACAAATCACCTTAACCAGGGCTGTAACGTCCAAATCAGGACTCGGACTCGATTCTGTACTAGAGTCCGTTTTTCTTTAAATTTGGAATTGGCCCGGAATGGGTGCAGCTGGATTCGCACTCAGAGCCGATTCAAGCCGAGTCAACAAATTTAAGGTCACATATATATTACCTAGGGCCACATTGTTATTAGTGCGCAAGTGAACATGTGAATGGTCACATATAGTCACCTAAATAACCGGGTGAACCAGGGTATGAAATTTACTCCTAAAAATTCCCGTTTTAATTGAATGTACAAAAAATATTACGAGGAGCATTTTTAGCTATCCTTTTTGGCGTCGAGGAAAGTCACCATGGTATTTAGTCCTTTTTAAAGGAAGAGGTGCTTTAAATAAGTCTAAAGAGTTGGTCAGTCGTATTTTAGGCCAATTCGCAGCGCATATACACAACAAACGTAAATGCCCAATGATTTCAGTTGGCGTTATCCTGAAATTATCTTGGCTTTCACCCAGTCAAAACGCTAAAAAATGTTTGCGCCAGGCAAAATTGATTGCTTTGGACAAAACAAAGGTAATTTTATTTCAGATTTTTTCCCCACATACTTCGATAAAATAATAAAACAGAATTTTCAGTCTGAGAGAGGATTACGGACAAGATTTTCAAGCAACTGAGATCAGCTAATTTTATATTTTTTGTTCCTATCAAGAAAAAATCCTTCCAACCCGGAACATTTAATTTTCGATTCCAAGTTGCCCCCTAAAAGCATTTTTTCCTCATATCGCTTATTACTAATCAAGATGTGGGTATAAACAAACCGTGAACGACTGTGCAAGATTTCCGACAAAATTTCCTACAAAAATACCAAAATTCTGACAAAAGGAAGGGTTTTATGGCAAAAACTTGAAAAAAAAGCTGAAGCGACTCCAAATAACCATCGATCAATACAATATTTTTGAAGCTTCATTTCCGTGGCTACAATCTTGGACAAAACTGTTGGGACGCTTTGTCATAATATTTTTGAATCTCCGTTCCCAGGTTTGCATGAAGCCCCCGCTCCCCCTTCCAAAGTTGCGCAGAGAGAATGACTGTATGCCGTGAAAATGGTCAACTTTGTGAAGGGGAGCGGGGGTGTCCCAACGAGTTTTGTCCAAGATTGTCTGAGTTTTAAGTGAGCGATTTACGAGAACAAATTCCGGTTAATTTTCCGAGCAGCTGTATTCAGTACACTTTTTCGGAGGCTTATAGGCCTGAGGAATTTAGCCAAATGAAAGTATAATTTAAAATTGTTTTATTGTGTTGTTTTGTTTATTTGTTTATACTGATTTATTGTTGGTTGGCGAGATCATAATGGATAGACTGTTTCAGGTATTCGCAGGGAATGTCAGGCAGAAATGTTTACGTTCCGTAACGATGTCTATGGCAGCCATATGCGTTGCATATTTTAGCAAATAAAAAGGAGGATGACAACTCTTCGTAAGTTGTAAGACGGAAAACAAAACAATTTCTTTCATGGATAGATCGAAGAGTCTCACTGCTATTGCAAACTAGTGGTAAGAAGGCAAGATTTCAACTGAAAGAGCGCCACGATCTACCATGAAATGTTAAAAGCAGAACTGCAAGCCAAGCTTTTTATTATAACGATGGTAGATCGTTAATTGGGGCTGGTTTTAGACATATTTTGAAGCGAATTTGATGCCTATGACAACATTTTTTCATGTTACATGAAGCTGATGACGTTTCCATTATGCCTTCTTTTAGCCGACTCAATTTCTTTACATTTTGCTTTCAAATTTGCTCTCAACACAAATGGTAGACCGTTTGGTTAACTTAGCCTTCACCCCCGGTCTCGTCAAATTAGCATGTATGGCATATTTTCTGTATAGTTTCAGCCTACTCAAATGAAAGTTACTGCGTTATAAAGGTGAAATGAATATACATTCAAGTACTTTTTAACTTATTTCTGGTAAATTACTTTAATATAAAGTAATAGGCAGGATACAACACGTACTTCTGCTGAATGTTCTTTTTATTTGGTACCTGTTCAGACAGTGTGAGCCCAAAATACGTGACTATTGAAAATGTCTTCCTGAACGAGAGGACGCTTTGAACTTATTTAGCTACCTTCCCAATGCTTTTTGCTTCAATAGTATTTTATTAACAAGAACTTCAATATGGACTCAGAATATGCTGATTATTCTCTGTTACTGTTCTCTTATACCTAAAGATAAGGCACCTACCCTTTTGCGAATCAACGCAACGCAAAGAAACACTTTCTACCGTGGGCCGCGAGCAGTTCTAACTTCTCGAATTTCTCAGACAATCTTGGACAAAACTGTTGGGACGCTTTGTCATAATATTTTTGAATCTCCGTTCCCAGGTTTGCATGAAGCCCCCGCTCCCCCTTCCAAAGTTGCGCAGAGAGAATGACTGTATGCCGTGAAAATGGTCAACTTTGTGAAGGGGAGCGGGGGTGTCCCAACGAGTTTTGTCCAAGATTGTAGTTCCACATCCTCTCCAAATTTCAGATCCATAGCTTTAAAAACGGTCAAAAGAAAACGCAATTTAAAGACGAAAATCTCTGAACGGCCTCCCCGAAACTGCTGTTAAGATTGCATTACTTCGACTATAGCCTTCTATTCGAAACTAAAAATGGCATCAAAAAGGCTCTCAAATTTAGAAGGGGTGACCTATTGACACAAAAAAGTCCCAAATAAGAGCACACCTTTTTTGACGCACGGTTAATGGTACGCCACTTATTCTGAAAAAGGTCCGAGATAGGAACAAAAAATTCATCGTTAGCATCACTGAAAATACATCAGACTCCTTGTGTCAAGCATGAGATCTGGTGTTTTTCTGATCTCTCTTCATATGAATTTAACGAAATATAAGAATATACACGTAGACAAACAAATTACGGAAAAATACTAAACTTTATTGCGACGTTTCGATAGGCTCTACCTATCTTCTTCAGGTGTAAAATAGCTCTGAATCATAAAAAAGTAAGTACCTATGTATGCCAACTAACAGAAAACTAAAAAGCTGTGGCTACCAACCGTAACAACATATATCTAACACACACATATATATATATATATATATATACATTATACATACATTTTGGAAATTTTGTAAGTAAATAAGCATATATCACATGCCCCGTGTCACATATATACATAGATATAGTGCCTATGTTAGAAGTAAAATCGCCTAAGGGCCCTTTCACTCATATATGCATATATATATATATATATATATATATATATATATATATATATATATATACATATACATACATACATATATTTATGTATAACTACTGCAACTTAAAACTGAAAAGCTGTGGCTACCAACCGTAACAACATATATCTAACATACATATATATATATACATTATACATACATACATTTTGTAAATTTTGTAAGTAAATAAGCATATATCACATGCCCCATGTCACATATATACATAGATATAGTGCCTATATTAGAAGTAAAATCGCCTAAGGGCCCTTTCACTCATATATGCATATGTATGTATACATATATATATATATATATATATATATATATATATATATATACATACATACATACATACATACATACATACATACATACATACATACATACATACATACATACATACATACATACATACATACATACATACATACATACATACATACATACATACATACATACATACATACATACATACATACATACATACATACATACATACATACATACATACATACATACATACATACATACATACATACATACATACATATATTTATGTATAACTACTGCAACTTAGTGACTATGTATCACGTACCTAAAGAATTCAAAATCTTTCCTGTCTCAAAGAATTTTTCTCCCGGTATTGCAAATAGGACAAAGTCCCCCAGTTGCTCTTTTAATGCTATAATATGTAAAAAGAATTGATACTGATTATGGTATATCATCTGGTAGTCCAGTTCAAGTAAAGTTCATATTCGTCCAGTCGTCTTAAAGGGAAAAAGCAGTCACCCCACTTTGAATTAGTGTGTCCCGGTATCCTGTTTCATCAATGGCTCAATCATATGACAATATTTTTGTTACTGAATTGTTAACTCCACGCATAATAACTCCTAACTTTACCTTTAATGTTCAATGTTTATGTTTGAAAACGTCATAAAATATACTTGTTAGGGAAATATGAGGAGATCTGTAAGATAAAGCTAATGTTTTAAAAATAAATCTGGGGCGATTGCTTATACCCTTTTAAGTATCAATTGTATCCATAATAGATGTTACGGTTGGCAGGCAATCGTCTGAGATTCTCTCTGATCCCCACTTGGGCTACAGAGGATAGAATGCGTTATTTGTACACTATGAATTAGTTATGCAAAATATTTCAATTATTTTTACCAAATTTGTAACTTATATACAGCTGTTGCGTGGACATTTTCTAACATTATCTGCTTGTGGAACCGATGGAAATCTGAGCATGGATCCTCTGTACATCTTTGTCAATAATGAGGTTAACATGCATGGACACAAGGGCGGATTCAGGGGGCAACTGGGGTTCAGTAGCCCCATGACCAATCTGGCGCCCCCAACTACAAGAAAAATGCGCCCCTCCTGCGTCCCAAGAAATTAAGTAAAACTACCACTTGCTGGCGCCCCCTTTTCAAACTGCCCCCATGAGCTAGAGGCTGGATCCACCCTTCCATGGATAGTCAAGTTACTGCCAGACTGCACATTTACTCATTATGAGTAAATGTGCAGTCTGGCAGTAACATGATAGTGGAGACCAGTGGCGTCTCCAAAGGGGGGAGTGCACGTGCCCCCAAAACGTTGACTGTGCCCCCGTGTGCCCCAGTGAGATTTTGGATATGAAAAATTTAGGCACAGACACATATACCGATATGAAAACGAGGAATCACTGTCAATTTATCAGTCAATCACGAGGCTAAATTGCACAAAATGTACTCAAAACTACAATTTTGTGGCAAGGATCTGTTTGTTGAAATATGTAAAGAACTGCCTTATTGTGAGATGTAATCCACAGCTATTGTTTCAACATTTAGTGCTAACAGCTATGGGACTTCTGCAGCCGTGAGTCCTCTCTCCTGTAATATCCGCCTTCCCACATTGATTATCTTTCAGTCAGATATGATGTTCGAAAAATGTAAAAATTACACTTGTGACTTACTTTCACTTTGACTTTGACCAATAAAATATGAGGATAATTAAATAACTTCACTCTCTGGTTAATGTCCGTTCATTTTAAATACCGGTGTCTTCAAATTTCCAACTTTTCTCCCGTGATTCCTCACCGAGGTGGAGCTAAGCACCACACCAGGGATCATAAAGTGGTGATACCTCCGAGAGGAGTGAAAAAACTTGCACAAATTTTCATAAATGCTTAATCCCAGATTTTCCTGCTCGCTTCGCATGAGGACCAGGGATGGTCTCGGGGGGCGCTATCTACCCCTTTTTCATTAATTGCTGAAGGTAATGCAGGAAACATATTTGTTATAATTATCATATTAATGCACCCCAAACCCACTGAACCACATTCAAGGGGTTTTTTTTCCAAATTATTCCGTCTAGTCCCGAATACGCAGTCGTATACGCACCTTCGAGGCTCTTATGTGAAGGCTTGCCCTCAATGGCATACCTGGAAGGTAGTCGTCTCAACATTAGTTCCTACTGGGCAGCATGAGTGGATTTTCATTTAAAGCTCAATGCAAAACCTAACCTTGTCCATCGCCCACTCACCTCCCCTAACCATTAAATCGTTACTGCGCCAATAAGGCTAACAAACATGGCCAAATTGTGATTTCTATTTTGGGGGTCTGTGTAGTGCACATCCAGTGCCGTTTTGGCGATAGTCAAATGGTTCATTCTAATGGTCATAATTTATAAATACCCTAGGGCCTCCGGGAGCTTCTCCCCTGGACCCGTAATGGAACGTTGTCCCTGGACCCTACTTGGGGCCAGCGGTGGTCCCTAGGGCCCAAATCCTACAGGGGAGCACTGCGCGTCACTACGACGCCTCCAGAGACGTTCGGTCCTTCATTTTGGTGTGCCCTCTAGCGGAACGCTTGACCCCAGTGCCCCCACTTCAACAAATTTGGAGACGCCACTGGTGGAGACTTATACATACCGATCCATACGCGTATTACGTAGGACGTAGGGGCGAAAGTCCTCAGTTAAAAATGTGGGGGGGGGGCTAAAGTACTTTTCCTCCCCCACCTTTCAAGGACCTAAACCCCTTATTTTTCTTCATTGTAAACTTGATCAAAAGTTTTGAATAAAATATCAAACTTTAAAGAAACTGCCCAAGATGAAGCTTAAAATTGCATTTGAAGGCCCTCAAATATTCTGAAAATTCCAAATGGGGATACCCTCCCCCTTAAAGTCCTTCCTCAGGCGGTAGTCTGAAATGTTTAACCCCTTCCCCAGCTGTGGACAGCTTTCTACTCCTATGTAGCGATCCGCCTTTCCAGTGATGACATCTTTCTATTCACGGCTTTCGAAGCCAGGGGAGGACAAGGGCGTGGATCAATCTCCAAAGATGGGGGGGGGGGACTTTTCACCATTTGCGAATCGCCGTCCTGGGGAGGGGTCTAAGGGAGGGGGTGTCTCCCTCCCCTTTGGAAAAGTTGCTTACGAAAGGTGGGCTGGAAGCAAAATAGTGCTACATTTGGTGCTAAATTTAAATTGAATATATCACCAAGAATTTTTACTTTTTTTAGGAAGTTTTTCATCTTCCTTGCTTTAGTGAATATATTACTTAGTTCTTGGGGTAAATTAAGACCACACTGTGAAGTATTTGAACAGTAAATCGTTAGACTACATATACCATTAGCCAGGGGCGTATATACATGAATTTGCAGGGGGTGAACTGTTTTGGGAACAACTACATATCTTGGAGACCGACTCCCATTGACATAGTTGTATGTTCCAAATTTCCTAGATAATTACAATTTACAGGACGGTAGTAACAATCATAGGCGTACGGGACTCTTCCAATTTGGGAATAGAAAATCTTTTGCCCGAATCTCCAAAATTTGCCAAAAATTCGTTGCAGTTCAGGTGCCTAAAATAGACCACTAAGCCATTGCATCCGCGCGAAGCGCGAGAAAATTTTTGCACATTTTTGGGGCATTCGATCAAAATTTCGAAAACTCAGTAGAAAATTCGGGCAATCTTTTCAATTCAAATGTTTTTCATGTCTGGTTTACTGTTAAAAAGGCATACTTAACTGGACTCCACTAAACCGCTGCATGCGCGCCAAGCGCGCGAAAATTTTTGCACGTATTGGGGGCATTCGATCAAGAAATAGGGAGCTCAGTAGAAAATTTTCACTTCAAATGTTGTTGATGTCTGGTCTATTGTTACAAACGCATATTGAACTGGATTTGAGACCGGCTTTTTGGCGCACAGAGACCGACCTTTGATTTTCACTGGGGGCCACCCCCTCCGTATTTACGCCCCTGTCATTAGTATGTTTACTCATATCTAATAAAATGTGGATATGGAAGTGACCAGGTCTGTGCATGTCACAGCTTTTTCAAAAGTCTGATAGAGGTGATACTGGTAGCAATCTTTATCATTATTTCACTGTGGTACACCTTGTCCTAGCACAGTAGTCAACTCTCAACGAATCTTTCCAATATTTTATTCAACTAGCATAAATTAGTTTTAGGAGCTTTAGTAAATAGTACGTGCCAGTGGAATTTTGTGTGCACAGAACCGACGGCAAACTACAGGGGCAGCACGGCCATTTTTGACGTCGGCATTAGCAATTTTTAAGTAACTTTACGATTTTGTCTCTTATTTCGAGCAATGAGTAAAGGCCACAAACATGGGAATGGGTTGGGGTCACCTCTCCTGTGAAAAAATTGAAATTGGAAGGTGTCTAGATGGCAAGTGGTGCAATATTTGGGCACAATTTTGCTTTCATAAAATGTAGTGTCAGTTTGTAATCTACTGTTATATTATCTTCTTCACAGTTTTTGTTTTCATCATTTTGAAAAAGTGAGGGGGACTTTTTGGAGATGTCCCCCCTTCCAAAAAGTGAGGGGGACACGTTCCCCGTCCCCCCATGATCCACGCCCATGGGGGAGGATAACTGAAAACCCCCTTGCCAATTTTCAGCTGAGAATTTCTTCAAAAGTAATCATTGCCTCTGAATAAGAGCGGCAAAACATACCTTGAAAATGTTATAATACCAGGAGTTTAAGAGTCTCAGCCCTGCAATACTACAAAAAATGTCACTGCTCTTCTGTTTCATTTCATCGACCAATACACCCAACCAACAAACCATACATTTGAATATACTTTCAACAACTAACCCAACGCAAATCATTCATGACTTTTCCAACCTCCAAGAAAACCAAAAGCAAGTCCTAAGACAGGAATAATAAATCTCAGTTTTGTGTCCAGCTGGTTTTTGGGATGTAAATCCTTTGTGTATCTAATCAATCTTTCCCAGAAGTCCAAGTGATCAGTCGTAGACATCAAGCGAAGTCTTAGTATGAAACGGTTCCACATATACTTAATGTCCAATCCTCTCATTACACTGAAAGACAAAACGGCTGGTATTAGGAGTTTAGCAAACGCAAGAACGTTGTAGATGAGAAGATGGTGTTGGTTCTCAAAATATTTCGGATCATCGCAACTATATGGACAATACTTCTTCAGTCCCTTCGGATGTATGGGGTATTGGGTTGGTAACACAGTGGAATTAGTTCGTATTTCAGGTTCTTTGTATGACCAAGTTGAGTAGGCGGCAATTCCAAAAGTAATACTAAAAAAGATAATACTTAACCACAGTAAGAACATTTTACGAAGTTGAAAGTAGTTAAAAAATAAGTTTTTTAGTTTTTTAGTACAGTCTTCAAGATTCCCGGTATTGGCTTTAATAAAACGCTCTAATTCTTTGAATTCTTCTTCAAGACTAACCCGATGTAGGTATAAAAAGTAACAAAACTGAGCTAGATAAAATAAACCAATGAATTCAGAAGCAGTCCAAACGTATGACATCCAAGTCATACAATCATTGTACACTTCAGTGTAGAGTAAAAGTACAACAAACGAAACCGCTAGGAAACAAATATTAAAGAACACAAAAACCGGTAGTCTAGGAAGTATAAACATATTGAACTTTTTCATGTAGTTGATTCGTTGGAGAAATGCCGATTCTTGAAACAGGTTTAACCAAGACATACTAAAGTCATCAATTTCGGACTTTTTACACCTGTTCCTGACAAAGGCCAAAATAGAAAAAAAATGTTCCAGACATCAATGATGGCTCGTAACATACAACAACTATAACGAAACGAAGAAAGTGTTCCTTTAACCCATAGAAGCATATGAAGTAAGTCAGTGCTCCAGAGTATGCTGTTAGGGCCGCTGTAATAACCCATCCAACTGTGACTATAAACGTGATTTTCCGGTGCAGTCTAGATCTCCCTGTAAAAGATGATAAAATTAGACAGAAGGTTAATGAAGACCTCCATAAATTCTCCGTTACTTAGGCTACAGCCAGCGTCAATCAATTGGATATGATTTCTAAATATATCACCATACAATTAGTAGATGCGCGAATTAACCAAAAGCTTGTTTCGGAATCTTAAAATATCCTCCTATCAGCTAATTATTTCTGATACTCTGTTTATAAGAGGTATTTCGTGCGAGGATAGAAATAAGAATTGATTCATTGTTGCCATTATCTGCAAATAATGGGAATCGGTAAGAAAAACTGTTTACGGTAAGTATTTATTTCTTAAAAGTGTAAGCAAATATCAACTTAGGCCTAATTCACAAAGACTATTTACGCACAATAACTTGCGTAAGTCGGACTTACGAAGCATAGGCTACCTTGCCCAGTCGGTATTCACGAAGGGAGAAGTTTGTAAATATTTTGGGTAACTTTCGGCAAGCTGCAGAGTTGAGACGTAAGTGCACAAAGCACATACCGCTGTACTAAATAGTTGTTAACGGCGTAGGACTGCTCTTGTAACCACAGGAGACCGTGCGCGTCGTTTTAACAATAACAGTCAATGTATTTGGCTAATGTGAGAAAACAATATGCAATCCCTTACTCAAAATCCAGATATGGGCCAGATATGAAATTCCATATATGGGCCAGATATGGATTTCATATCTGGCCCATATCTGCTGTAGATATGGGATTTATATCTGGGCCAGATAAAAAATTGGGCAGATATAACCCAGATCTACGCCAGAACCAGATCTAAGCCATATATGGCCAGATAAAGTTTTATCTGGATCAAGTCTTTATATGGAACAGATAAAATTTTATCTGGACCAGATATGGTCCTTATATGAACAGAATATATTTCCATATAAGGCCCATATCTGCACCAGATATGGAATTTATATCAGATCGGATAAAAAGTTAGGCAGATATAACACAGATCTAAACCAGAACCAGATCTAAACCATATATGGCCAAATAAAGTTCTATCTGGATCAAGCCTTTATCTGCTCTAGTTATGAATCATAGTTAGGACTTATAGTCCACACTCCTCATGGAGACTTTGAACACCAGAAAACAATGTTTAAGTGCTCCATGTATTAGAAATTTAATGTAAGAATTAGGTTGAATTGACTTAAGTACATAAATTCAACTTATTTTATAACAGTGAACAGAAAAATGCCTTGAAATTTCCTATTTTATGTAATCACAGTGATATGGGCTTCTTACGTATTTGACTCTAAATTTTGTTTACTGCGTAGTGCATATTTTACTTTCAACTTCCTAAATCATGAAAAATGTAGGTTTAGATACAAGCTCCACCCAAATATGCAAATCATTTGCCTAACTTCACTTAGTACACTGCGGTATTAACAGAAGTGTAGCCACTAAATAACTGCAATGTCTGGGAAGGTGATACTGTATCCAAAACATGTCTTAGTTTATAACAAGCATAATCCAAGAATCAAATCAAATAAATAATAAAACAAACTAACAAAATGCTCATTTGCATATCTAGCATGTCAAGTTATATCTGGCTTGATATGGCCATATAAAACTTTATTTGCATATCTGGAATTGCATGGTATCAAGTTATATGTGGCTCGATATGGCCATATAAAACTGTATTTACATATCTGGACTGGCATCTCATCAAGTTATATCTGGCTTGATATGGCCATATAAAGACTGTATTTACATATCTGGACAGACATTTCATCAAGTTATATCTGGCTTGATATGGCCATATAAAACTTTATTTGCATATCTGGAATTGCATTGAATCATGTTATATCTGGCTTGATATGGCCATATAAAACTTTATTTGCATATCTGGAATTGCATTGTATCAAGTTATATCTGGCTTGATATGGCCATATTAAACTTTATTTGCATATCTGGAATTGCATTGTATCAAGTTATATCTGGCTTGATATGGCCATATAAAACTGTATTAACATATCTGGACTGGCATTTCATCAAGTTATATCTGGCTTGAAAAGGCCATATAAAACTGTATTTGCATATCTGGACAGACATTTCATCAAGTTATATCTGGCTTGATACGGCCATATAAAACTCTATTTGCATATCTGGAATTGCATTGTATCAAGTTATATCTGGCTTGATATGGCCATATAAAACTGTATTTACATATCTGGACTAGCATTTCATCAAGTTATATTTGGCTTGATATGGCCATATTAAACTTTATTTGCATATCTGGAATTGCATTGTATCAAGTTATATCTGGCTTGATATGGCCATATAAAACTTTATTTGCATATCTGGAATTGCATTGTATCAAGTTATATCTGGCTTGATATGGCCATATTAAACTTTATTTGCATATCTGGAATTGCATTGTATCAAGTTATATCTAGCTTGATATGGCCATATAAAACTGTATTTACATATCAGGACTAGCATTTCATCAAGTTATATCTGGCTTGATATGGCCATATAAAACTGTATTTACATATCAGGACTAGCATTTCATCAAGTTATATCTGGCTTGATATGGCCATATAAAACTGTATTTACATATCTGGACAGACATTTCATCAAGTTATATCTGGCTTGATATGGCCATATAAAACTGTATTTGCATATCTGGAATTGCATTGTATCAAGTTATATCTGGCTTGATATGGCCATATAAAACTTTATTTGCATATCTGGAATTGCATTGTATCAAGTTATATCTAGCTTGATATGGCCATATAAAACTTCATATAATGTATCAAGGCATCTAAATCTAGCTCTATATCTGGCTTGATATGGCCATATAAAGACTGTATTTAGCCAGATATATCCAAATATAAATCCATATCTGGATTTGGAGTAAGGGACCGCACACACGATTGGCTCTAGCTTAGGGTACCGAGGCCTAGTTCTCACGTACACTTTGTTCCCTGAACTAGGCCTGGGCTAACCTCGTTCAAAGTTTTCTCCACATGTTTCTGTGAGAGTAACATCGTCTGCGTGAGTGCTGCAATGATTGTTGCTACATACGCGTATATGTGTGTATCATCGTAACCATAGCTAGTGGACTATGTCACCATTGCACAGCAATGCGTGCTATTTAGCATACAATAGTGCAGACGTTCTAGTAGCAAGACTAAGCAGTTTCATAAAGTGTTTAAAAAACAAAACAGGATCGTTTGTGTAAATCAAAATTTTTGGTCTCTTTTTGGACGCTAAGTGCAAATATTCTTAGAATTTAAGGTCTTAAACATATGAATGACCCGTAGAGATCAATTACCTAGGAATATACGTGACTGAGAAATATAGAGACCGTTCAAAATTTTTGAAGGTTCGGTAGTCCAGCTTTGCAAATGGCGATATTGCCGACCTAGTAATGTTAGCCCCAAAGCGACCCAAATACTAAGTCAGTAGACTGTTGACTAGATTGGTTCATGTGCTTTTGTTGCAGTAACGCTGCATATATTTTCGAACTGCGTAAGATGTTATCGTGAACATCACTTAAGAAGTTCTTAGGCAGTGTGTAAGTATTGTTAGAAGTATTTGCTGTTAGATAAGCCAGAACAGCTTTCTTGGCATTGTTATTTGATTCAACGATGAGTTTAATCCTTTTGTGTTCAGTTTAATTTGCCTTTCAATAAATGGTGTAGCATTTCCAGCTTTCAGTACAGAATTTTTTGACACATAACGAGGAATTTTTACAGCCCATTGAAGAGCGTTTACCTGGACTATTTCAAGTGTGGATAAGTTTGTTCTGTTGGTTACCAACAAGGCTATGCTGTCGTATTCTAATATAAGACTGCGAAGGGCATTGTAGATTATTAAACACTTTCTGTAGGATATGTGAGGGTTAAGAAATAGATTTTGAAGAATTCTGAGTTGCCGCCAAGCCCTGAGTGTTATATTGTGTATGTGGGAAGTACGAGAATAGTTTTCATTAAGTGTAATACCTAAAAATTTGGCTTCTTTTACAACAGGAATGTTATTTCCGATAAGGTTTACGGGATAAGGGACAGGGTCAGTAGCTTTACTTTTTCTTGTAAAGTGAACGAGACAAGACTTAGTAGGGTTTATTTTAACTCTCCACTTACAACACCAAGTTTCAATTTCATTGAAGGTTTCTGGAGATAAGTGTTACTAGATTTTTGGCTTTTTGAAGTATGCCATAAAGCAATATCGTCTGCGAATTTGGCAAAGTTACAGTGGATTTCCGTACAGATAGGGATATCATTGGAGGGTACCTGCTCTTAGATCAAAAGTGTCAGAGTAAATATCTCTACAAAAGAGTCATTTTTCTATCACTACGACAGGATGAAATAATTTTAAGCACTTTGGGAGGAAAATTGCGTAAATTCAGTTTATGTTTTACCCCATTATGCCACTTTTGATCGAAGGATTTTTCTTCATCAAGATATATAGCAGTCGTAGTCTTTTGGTTTTCAAAACCATTTTTAATATTTTCAGATTATGTAAATAGGTGATTTGAAGTACTTTTGATCTTCCAAAACCGCATTGACTGGAAGAGAACACTTCCTTAGCTTTGAGATGATCTTTCAGTCTTGTAGAGATAATTTCTTCAAATAGCTTGCCTATACAATAGAGAAGACTTACAGTTCTATAGCTTTCGGGCTTTTTATTTTTTTTTATTTTTGGTTTAGGGATAACAATAGTTTTGGATAATTTCCTTGGAAAGTAACTGTGAGTCATAAAAATTGAGTAAAATTCAGAAAGAATACCTATGAAGGAGGGTGGACATTGCCTCATCATTTGATAAGTATCATTATCTCGCATTGTTGTAATGGCTCAAGTCACTGACTCAACTCGAGTCGGACTCGAGTCACGATTTGTGATGACTCGACTCGACTCGAGTCAGTTGGGCCAAAAGACTCGACTTGACTCGAGTCAGAAGTTTGAGAAAGTGCAACGGATTCGACTCGACTCGAGTCAGTATGTGTAAGAGATTGGACTCGAGTCACCATGTTGGATGACTCGACTCTACTCGAGTCTTTTCTCACAATGACTCGAGTAAAACATATTGGCAGCCAAAAATTGAAAATATCCGACTTTCCGACCAGCTGGAAAAGTGTACATTTGGTCGACATTTTACATTAGGTCTTCATTTTACTGTGAGTCGACCTTTTGTTTTTACTACCATTTTTAAGAAACATTTTTACTGTGGGAAATAGCTTCCTAATGTTCTCCGTTCACTTACAAGCTTTGGTTAGGGTAGGGTCAGGGTTGATATTAGAAAAAATCGACTGAATTTGTAAAAATTTAATGTTTAAGTCAATGTATCTGTCTACCTAAGGTGACTGTAGTTATTTTGGGGTGTAGAATACAGTACATTTATTATCAGTATTATTCATTTGGTTATTCCCACCCTTGGATTTTAATTATGCTAAGTCCAGTCTATCTAGTGAACAATGGTGCGTTCTGAATGGTGATTAATGGAGGACCTTGTTTTTGCGAGTGGCACTCGGTTTTGTTTACTGATTAAGGGTACAAACAATTGGAGAAACATGAGGGGGTATTGTATGTGATTGATAGTTGTCTTGAATCTTGAGTAAGATAAATAGATGATAAACAGATCACCTGAAGTGGAACATAATTTTTTTCGTTTATTGTAATACTTTCTAAGTAAAGAAAAGGTTTGCTTCGTAAATACTTTTATTTAAACTCGGTGGTATGGCATCAACATGAGCTTCTGAGAGATTCCTGGATGCAAAAATGGAAACGACCTTAAAAAAGGAAAACATCCTTAAAAAAGAAAGAAAAAACTTGTTGACTAACTTAAGTGAACTGGAGAGTTAAAGTAAGCTGTACAAAGTAAAAGAGTAAACAAATCTGTAATGGTAGGAATTCATCATAACTTGATACTCGTTGATATATAGATGAAAGGAGGTGGCACAATTCTCTCCCCCCCCCCACCGGTTTCAGGATCCGGAGTGACCAAGACAGCATGTTTAGCAAGTGTGTAAATAACTTGCTTGCGTGATGTAGTATTGTATGTAAATTGAAGGTCAATATGCTCAACTGACTCGAGATGACTCGAGTAGACAGAGTGACTCTTCTCGACTCGAGCGTCGTTGGGGACTCGACTCAACTCGACTCGAGTTCAGTTGATGACTCGAATCGACTCCTCATGGCAAGTAAAAGACTCTGACTCGAATCTGACTTGACTCGAGACTCGAACGTCAGTGACTCGATTACAACACTGTTATCTAGACCCGGCGCAGAATAATTAGGGAGGATCTTTAATAGTGTCACAATTTCTAGAACAGTAACTGAGTAAGCTAGATGGCTATCATCGCTTTCGGGGTCATGAAAATTGGACTTGAAATGCTGGTTATTTGAGAAATGAATAAGTCAACTTCTTTTTTAAACTTATCGTCGAATTTGTCATGACAAGGGTGTCTGAAAAATATTTGTATAATATGGTGCCAAGAATTTAATCTTGTCTTCAGGATCTATAACCATATCACCATTTTCATTTACGAGATTTGAATACTTTTGTTACTATTTGAGGCAGGTTTAGTAATCTTTTTGCTTGTATTCCAAACGTCTTCGGTTGCTACCACTACTGTCAATATTATCACAAGTATTGTTCCAATTTCTGGCTTTCTGGAGTTTGATTTCTTTCTTAATTTGGTATTTGAGCTGATTTACCCTGACGTTTGGTATTTGTATTACGAGTTCTATGGTATTTATATATTCCTAAGTTTAAGTTTTGTTTTGATAACATTCATAATATTGTAAGTGAGGGTCCAGGATTGAATCTTCTATGAAGAAAAGGACAATTGTTCTTAAAACGTTGGTAGATAGTGGTGGATAATGATTTATCAAAGGAGTCAAGGGTGTTTCGTTAGCAACAAGGGATTCTATCTCAACCTCTCAAGTGTTTGTAATGTTATCGACTTCATCCTTAAATTTATCCCAATTACATTGGGGGGGGGGGTCTATAAAAGTTATCTTCAAGTGGAGTCAGAGTACTCAGTTTTAACTTAATTAGAGCAAGGTAGTGATCACTTATGAGACTATCTTCAGTTCTATACTTGCTTTTCGATATGAATTTTGGAGGTATCAATAGTGCCTATTACTACATCTAAGAGCTCCTCTATAGGATTTCGCCTGGTCTTAAGATTTAGAGTAAGCAACGTGAGTTGATACTTGTCAAGAATTTTAAGTTTAACTCCATTTGGGAAGGTTCGATTACAACCAAAAAACGTGTGTGTGTGTTGGGTGGAGGGGGCGGGTTCAAATCACCTATGGGTAGTGTGCTGCCTTTACAGAGTTTAATGACTTCTTCAATGATGACTTTCTTGGGAGGGATTGTAGTAAAAAATCATTTGTAAAGGCCACTTCTCCTCTTGAACCAGCGATATCTTTACGGATAATAGTATAGTTGTCGATGTTTATTTGAGTCGAATTTTTCAGTTTAGTTTAAATTCGTTCAATAATAGGATATTTGGTTTAAGGTTATGTAAATAATGTTTAAGTAGATCTGGTTTATGCCTTGCACTCTTAATGTTCAAATGTAGTATTGAGAAATCATAAGTACGTGCCTACATCTCCCCCGAGCGATCCTCATCTGCTGCGTATTTATAATAAAGTAATGGCTGACGTAAACATGGTCTCCGTCGGAATACTTGAGAACCAAACGTTGAATTAATGTATTGTTCCAGATTTAGGCATATTATGCCAATCAAAAATGCTTAATTGTATTAAAAATTAAGAAAATATAGCTTTAAAGTTTGTAGATCTAAGGCCTACTGAATATGTGGATTTTACTTCTAATAAATAAAACTTAAAACAGGATATGTCAAAGTTTATCGTAAAGCAAATCGTTGTAAATTGTAAATGTGCGAGGGAGGAGTAAGTTTATGATTTGACTGGTAACGAGTTGGCATACACATGTAATACTTCTCAGTCAACTGAGACCTGGAAAATACTTTGGTCTCGTTCACAGCTTTGTAAACATTGACCAATATCAACGTTTCACAAATGAGTTGTTATCTGCAAGGCAATTATAGTTAATCTGAAGGACTGCAAAATTAAAAGCTTTCCTTTTCTCGTTTTTTTTTTCGTTAGACTACTTTCAGCAAATGAAAGTCAGCAAATCAAGAGCAGGTGGCCTAAGTCTACATTTTTCCCTTTTCACACTTTAATTCTTGAAGTATATCATTAAAAATATCCACCCCCCACTAAAAAACACGTCTTATTAATTAATGATTCTCAAACAGTTTGTGTAATGTACTATTCCACTTATTTTTCTTTTTGTCCTAGCCTTTTAAAAGCCCCAGCATTAATATCATTGTAACATCACTGAGAAGAAAATTAAGTACTGTAGCAACATTTAAGTGAAACTAACTTACCAATAATAGGGCAGTACAAGTAATATTGATTGCCGTCACATCTTGGTGGGGACCAATCTATGATCCCTAAACTCCACATTACAACCATTAAGAAAATGGGAACACGTGTTCTGAATTTTTCACGACTGTTGTTAATGAGCAGTGTCACCTCCTGTGAGTCCATCCTGGTGAAATGGAGATTAAATAGTTCAAATAGTAACAATACCCAACACAGTACTTTACACTACATTTCGTACAGAGTTGGGTATTGTGCAGGTTTAGATGGAGTATTGGTTTGGCCCGTATTGGTTGGCCCGCATTGAACACCCAAACC
Organism: Holothuria leucospilota; assembly: GCA_029531755.1. NCBI lineage: Eukaryota > Metazoa > Echinodermata > Holothuroidea > Aspidochirotida > Holothuriidae > Holothuria > Holothuria leucospilota. The sequence goes on along the minus strand of CM055982.1, from coordinate 18,888,364 downwards.
CGCTGACCCGCCCAACCCTTTGAAAAACCCGCATTTCAATACATGACAGAGCCACAAAACTAAACCCTGCCTTCGGAAGTATACTCCCAACTAAACCACAAATTAAGCAAATTACGATACCAATCACATCATAGTGCATCCCACTGCTTGCCTTGCGAAAGGCACTCTTATTACGTAGAATGTAGCAACATAGCTAACCTCCATAGCAGGTATTGAAAATACGTTAATGGAGCAATCGAGCAGGGAGGTGCTAATAACACCTCCCTCAATCGAGTCAAATGACCGCGCGACGCAACTTACAAAACCAAAAAACAATGCCCGTTTCGCGGGTTAGAGGCAGGGCTTGCCACAGAAATTTCAACCCAATGAATGAACGAAATTTTTTAGCCGACTTTATCATAACCACTCAGCCCTACCCTTACAAAAAATTGTGTGGCAAAAGTTCCAATACCACACATAAAATACTGTGTCGAACTGTGCAAAACTATGGTGGGGTGTGGAGAGGAGTGAAATTTCTGTGAATTTTTGAGTGACAATGTATGTCATTAATAAACAGTTGACACACTTTTCCAAAGTGCCATGCGTTGACCAGCATTTTCACAGTTTGGACATGAGGCAATGTGTGGAAAACCGAAAATCACGCTTTGACACATGTAACAGGAGGCAAACTGGGGTAAAGTAGGCAAAGTGTGGAGATGTGTGGAGAAGTGTGGTGCTGAGTAAAGTAAATTCAATAGTTCGATTTCGTTCACTGGCTTTGTTTGCCACACTTTGCCCTGGTTTGCCACATGTGTCAACTTGACACAGCTTTCCTCACTTTGACCCAGATTTCAAGGTGTGACAATCATGCAGTGAAAAGCGTGGTCCTTTGTGTCAGATTGGTTCCAATACCACATGTGTCACCACACATAACCACATTTTTTCCCTATGTATTTTCACATGCTCTGTCACACGTGATTATGTGTGTTCACATGTGGCATGCCACCCTTTTTTGTAAGGGTATGCAAAAATACGTAATTACCTTTGCACTATCAGGGCCGCATAAACATTTTATTCAAGTTACACTCATCCTATGGTAATTCCTTTAAGATATGTACACGTGTTTGTGAAAGAAACTAATTCAAGCAAAATTCCCATTATGGAAAGTGTGTGATGTTTTTTTCAGTGTGAATTTAACACGGGCCTGCTTTCCTTGGTATATCACCTAGCAGCAGCATGGTGTCGTTTACGCCGAACGTGCTACGTGCTGCTTGATTCCTGAACTGTGCTGCATCAGAAATTAAGGGTAACAATAAACAACAAATGATCGCTACCTTTTGGAGAGGTTTAAATTTTGCGAGCTTGTGAGTAACAGTGCAGACATTTTTGGCGGCAAATTAATGAAATTACGTTGACTGATTTGCCAAAAAGTGCTACCATTTTGCGTGTAGACACCTATAAAATTCAAAAATTTTCCAAAAGGGGAGGGCGAAATTATATGAAGCGAAAAATGCAAAAATAAGACATGGGAAGTGCTATTTCCGGCGATCTGGGGGGTCTATTTTGTCGCAAATTTTTTTGTACGCTCCACGCCAACCGATTGTGGCGCTCCTCTTAGATGGTATAGTGCCATTGATCACATGTCGAACAACTTCGGCCCACCCTTTCCAGAAATCCTGGATCCACCCCTGACATCACATTTAAACATACATTTTGACCATACATTCAATGCCACTATACACTGTTAAAAATAATTGTAAAATTACAGTAACTTTATGTCCCTTAACTCTGAAATTGTTGTACTTCGACAAAAAATTAATGTTTCATGTAATGTTTGGCAACTTCAGTTTACAAACAAATTTTCTGTTAAAAAACAAACTTAAAAAGGCTGCATATTATTTTAGGAAATTATACATTCACAATTAACTTTATGTCTGATTATGAGAAAGTTTTTGTACATTTACAATTCATGTATGTTTATTTAATTGTCAATGAATGTCCGTTCAAAAACATTTGCTTTCTGTAGAGATGCAAACTTGTACCCGATGCATACGTTACCACCAATGGCTGTAAATTTACAGTAATTCTCCATGCCTCCTAAAGAAATTACTGTCCATAAACACAACTTTTATGTTTGCAGAATATTAATAGAATTTCTGTTCAAAAACAAAACTTTATGTAAGGCCACAAACTTGAGACAGGAACATTTGTTACAAAGAAATTATAAAATTACAATAGTTTTATTTTGAGGAAGACCTACAGTAGTTACCGTAAATATGCAGCTCGTACTTTAATTCTGTATCGACACAGGTGAATTCTACCTGGGAGCAAAATTGCGATCGAACCATAGGTTGGAGGATTTTTGTGAAATTAATAATAATTTTTATGTCCCCCCGAAACAGTTTGTTTTAAGCATACATCATATTAATTGTGGACCTTAGGAAAAAACCAGTGTAGGCGTTTGTGTATCCATGGCTAAATTTACGTTACTACATTAATTTTATGTAGGCTACCATACATCGTGTGAGAAATATTTATTGTGGGTTTCGGTTACATAATTACATAAGGCTACAGCTAGTGCAGAATCGTTTGTGCTGGTAGACGAATGAAACTCCTCTATGTTTGTTGAGTGCATTTTGAATCGATTGTGTCACGGTGAGCACTTTGTTAGGATAAAATTAAGTACACACATAGCCCATGACACACCGTCGGTTTAGTGTGATTGTTTTCCCTCATGTTCCTCAGTTCTTATTTGCCACAACGAAAGGAACTTTTTTCGACGCAGCTTAGTGGCATACTACAGCCTATGATATACGATGATGAGGGTAGTACATAGTATTAACTTGGGTTGAAATGAAAAGTGCCAAAGAATGAAGCGATCCCCTTGATGGCGAAGGGCCGATGTGGGGTTTAGTGGAAGCCGGGCGTTCTGGTGGGTTCATGGGACTAATTAAGCCACTGAAAGCTCTGGGTATTTAAGAGATGAACAGCTGTGAACAGTGGGAAATGATGTATTTAACTGGTCTACAAACGTCATTAATGAGTACCGTGCTTCAAGTTAGACATGCATTCCGACGAAGGTTCTAGGAAGATGCATTCATTTCGATGTCAGGCTCGGATCCAAGGCGGGGGGGGGGGGGGCTTTCCCGGCCTCAGCCCCCCTTTTCGCCATATCAACAATAAAAAATACGCGAAAATGAGCATAATGTTAATCTAGAATATTCAATGGGGCTTTCAGCCCCCCCTTTTTTTCGAAATGTCTGGATTCGCTCCTGGATGTAGGTTACGTACTAGCAGGAACAGAACCGAGTTGCAGTTTATTGTAATAACAATAACTTTTCCATAGGCTGAAAGTAGATATTTGCAGCAGGAATGCCAACAGCACACTGACAGAGATGCCATTGGTCTACTTGAAAGACGCAATGACCGTTAGCCTGCAGGCTCTGAGGCAGAAATTTCAGTTGTTGGTGTCCAATTGAGAATAGTGGGTGTGCTAACATATTGGCCCAATATGATGCGAAGGCATCATCACGATCGCGAAGCAATCACCTTCCTTGGCAGGAATTCAGGGGGGCCCTTGTGGGGGTTAAGGGGACAAGTTTAGAATTTTGCATTTTAGAGGTTTCTGAGGGTAAAATACAAGCTGTTTCAGCCTATTTTTGAGACTTCTTGGACCTGAAATATGAGTTTGACAATACAATATCTGCCCCCTTCTGGTCTTCCGCCAAAATACTAGTCTTCCGACTCCGAGGCTGATGTTTACTAAAACAGGACATCAGGATAAGGGCTAGCTGCATTTTGTTTTTTTTTTTTTTGGGGGGGGGGGCATTCCAACCATGTGAAATATTTGGAAAATTAGAAATGGTGTGAGGTATCGTCTTTGCTACAAACTTACAAACCAAAAGTATCCAACCTCACGTGCCCTTCCCTCAGTTTTGCCTAGCCATAGGCCTAATTGTAGCCAAGTATTAATCCTTAGCCTTTAGCTTTAACTTATAACCTTACTGTAACTGTAAAACTAAATCCTGACTTGCAGTGTTACTGATTCTAAACAATGGCACCGTCTGCTAGACTGTAGTTCCAATAGCCGTAGTATGTAGATCTACAGAGAGCACAGCACTTGGCTTCAAAGTCAAACAGAACTACTGTGATGTGTTTCCCTATGCAGCATACATGCTAAAGCATTCACCAAATAAACTTGATACATCTACAAAAAATGAAAAAAATTCAGCAACTTTTATCATTGATGATAATGAGCAATTTCGTATGCTTCTAATATCCGGAGATTGTTGTCCAAACATTCCAGCCTACGATCACTCTTTTGGTCTCATTTCTACTGTAGTACACACTAAATATGCAGTGCCACAGTCTGAAGGTAGAAATCTTCGATGTCAAACTTAAAGGCATCCAAAATTATCAAGAGTGACAAACATTTCATAAATTAATTATGAGGTATGTGTAAATCACTCTAACTTAGCCCCTTGTAATATTTTCGGAACCTTTACTTCAGTACTTTTCTTGCACGATCCTTTATTATCCACAAACACCCACACTAGCTCATACGCTATCCTAACGTATTTATATATGGAGATATATCAAACCTAAGCTAGTGTCATGCTTGTGTGAGAACAGTCTGATCCTACGGACAGACTACATTGTAAAATGTATGGTATCAAGCGCTCGCAGCATAACATGCAGCAATAGCACTAACCACACAATTCAGTTGACAGGATTTTCGTATGGCAAGTACATCGAACGTAGTTAAAGTCAACGCATTACTGCATTGACTCAATATGTGCTGCTATCAGAATTCCGATGTACAAGAAGAGACGTGTATGCATGTTACTAGAATTGTGATTTGAACAAAATCACGCTAGTAGTCCCGCTGAAAACTAGGGAAGATGAAAAGGTCTTCCGATTGGAGAAATGGTCGTCTCGGACGCTTATATCAAACAGTCTTAATATGTATACTGGAAGCTTGGGAGAATTGGTGCACGGCTTCATGTATATTCTGAAAGCCGTGTACGAAAATATAGGCCGTCATTTTGGGAAACCGGCCGTGCAAAGGACGGCTGGACGGCTGGCTGCCTAAATCACTGCTTACAAGCCTCACTACATCTCACAAAAATAGATTTATGTAATAGGAGACCACCTTGAAAATAAATTGACAATTTAGAACTAGGCTTTCTTCTATTCAGAGAAGAGCTATATAAACTGTGAGGAAACTGGTGCTATTCGATACAATAGATATTGGACATACTGGCCATTCAACAGCCATCGCGGCTTGTAATTGATATGCCTATACACAAACGGCCCTTTTTATGGTGAGGGCCCCGAAATATGAATTCTCATGAGTGTCACATTCTGGACTAAATCGAATGATATAACATTAAAATAAATTTTCCAGCGTATAAAATAAGTCCGAAGCATTTGCAACAGTTTACTGCACTTAAATTCCATTGGTGCCTTGACACATTCTTGCAATTGCAAGGGCGTATTTCTTCTAAATGGATGTGAAGCCAAAACCAAGAAAACTTACTACTCTAATGGCTAACTCAGGGAGAAAGTGTCCTGAACCATTACCAATCGGCTTTGAAGAATTTTAGAAAATATAAAATCCCAAACATTTTAGCATGTAACTCCCAAACTATCTCCACCCTATTTTGTCTATCACCCTGCGTTTATGTCGTTTGAAGAACTTTTAAGTGACATTTGATTGTATGTAAGACCAACTAGAGTTATTCTCAACTTTGTCAACTTATGTCATGATTAAGTTTCATAAAAAATAAAGAAGGGTTTTTTATTTGACAAAAGGGAAGCAAAGTACTATTTTGGAGAAAATTATTTACCAATATCTATACATTGTTGTTATCCAAGTCAATTCTGTAACATTTCAACAACGCTACGGACAAATGAGATATTTAAAACACATGGCTAGAATGGAGATTATTTCAGGGAGGTGTTATTAGCTGGAGATCCATCGAATACTCTTTCTTTGAACCTTACTAGTTGCCGACAATAATTTCTTTCGTGTGTTGTTCTTGATGATTCAATAGGCTTAAGAGCTGTTAGGAACAAAGTACAAGTGAGGTACGTCGTCTGCTACATCTCGAAGAGCTGATCGGGAAATTTGCCCCTTGCCTTAACATTGCCAGTCGCTTAAGATGTAAATTAATTTGAGGGTTTGGACGAGTTTGGACGCTATTTACAACATACTTGTCTTGTTTCCTATAACTTGCTCAATATGAGTGTGCCTTTTAAGCCATGCGAGGGAATGCGGAAATTAGTCAAAATCCGACAGCAAAGTTTAGTCTTATACTTCTTTTGCTCATTTGCATAAATCATGATCACTGGTTTATAACCAGCATCATAAGGTTTCTTTGCAATAAATTTAAACAGTCGTTTTGAATGTCAGAACAGTGTTTTGTACTCGACTGTCGGCAACTAGTTAGACATTAAAGCATTGTTCCAAATAATCCTTTTTGTTAGGGTCGCTGTTAGTATGAATGAGGTTGCCTAGATATTAGACAAAGGAATTCAATGCCCTTTAGTTCAACAATCCCCAATTAAAGGATTTAGTCTCCACTCTAAGGGCAATCTAATTGGATTAGCATAAATTAAAGTTTTCGATGGATCTACAGCTAATAACACCTCCCTGATTATTTCAAGACTTCAAGCGTCTGCACATTTTCTATAGTCAATCATTCATCCTCAATATTCTTTTTGAGAAGAGGAAAGGATGAAGTGCATTGCATCTATGTTTAATTTTATTAAGGTTTATTCATTCACGAACAAAAGAATGGGTCGTAGCTATAACGAGGTCAACATAATAAAGTCAAAATAAATGTTGTGAAACTCTCATGTCCTTGTTTTTCATATATTAAGCTGCTTAAAAGTTAACCTTTTTTTTGGCCTATATGTTTCGAGACCAACCTTATTTTAGAGATACAATCTACTTAATTTAAACATTTGAAAAGTCACCCAGAACTAGGCAGGGCAAAGAGTGGAATGCGATAGGATATTACTTTTCAAGGGCAGTAAGAGCTATGCAACGCGGTCAGTCACATTTTGTGAAATAAATTTTGTCCTAGTTAAAACCGGATGTGGTCAATACCAATGATTTTAATGTCTTGGTGTAGCCTACAATTTGCGTTTGCATCTACCCAGACGGCTGGCTACATGAACAAGATTGAATGAAAGGTAGTTGGCTTCAACTCAAGGATTTACAGTTCCAATTCATTCTCGAGGGACAGAGGGACAGAGACTTGCGATAGGCCTGGGAAGCACTGACGTTTACCGCTATGATGTTGAAACAATGAATCCAGGTTCAGCGAGGCCAAGATGGTGATGGCTAGGCCAAGATGATGATGATGATAATGATGATGATGATGATGATGATGATGATGATGATGATGATGATGATGATGATGATGATGACGACGACGACGATGACGATGACGATGACGATGACCGTGTCCTAGAAAACTATAGACTGGTTAGCAATTTATGCTTGACCTTCAAGGTTGTTGAGAAGGCTGTCACTGCTCAAATAATGCACCATGTGAATAGGCACTATACCCTTTACCAAGCTATCAATCTGCTTACAGGCGGGACCATTCTATGGAAACCCTGCTCACAGAGCTCCATTCCGACATTTTGATACGAATGGACAATCAGCACGTGGTGATGTTCGTGCTGATTGATCTTAGTTCAGCGTTTGATCTTGTGCCCCATGACAGATAAAGTGGTCTATACTGGTATTAGTGTGGGTGGGGTAGCCATTAAAAAAGTGGATACTGTAAGGAACTTAAGCTTTCACTTTGATTCTGCTCTGAATTTCGACAAACACATTTCTACTAAAATTCGGACCGCTTTTTAACATCCACAACATTCAAACATTTCTCAATATCTCTCGGCAACTTCCGTAGAACAGCTCATTCATGGATTAGTCTTTTCTCACTTCGATTTATTGTAAAAGTTTGTTGTACGTTTTATCAAAATGCCAGATTCAGAGATGTCAAAAAATTCAGAATTTTGCTGCCAGAATGATTTTTGGCACCAGATACCATGAACACATCACTCCTGTTTTAAAGAGCCTACTCTGGCTTCCAATTGAATCTAGAATCCAGTACAAGATACTCACCCTTGTGTATAGGTCAGTTCATGGTCAAGCTCTTGTTTTTTTTATAAGACCTGTGTAACAGAAACACGTCTACCTATCATTGCGTATAGTTGTGACTCAAATGAGCTTGTTGTTACTCGCATTAAGCATAACACCTTTGGGGATGGGCCTTTTGCCTTTGTTGAAAACTTATCTTTTTGAGTTAGCTTTTCGTTGAGTTATAATTGTTTTGGGAGTAAGTTAGATAATTACCTGACAGTGTTTTTATTGTCCTTTGCTGTGTTGTTGTCAAGCGCGACTGAACATGCTAATGGTAGTGTGCTATATGTAAGTAATGTAATGCTGCCTAATGTTCCAACCATCATGGCGAGTCCTAGCAACGGAATGATAAATCTAAATTAATTTTGTGTCCACTCTTTTTTATGATGCAAATCGTGTGTATATTTAATCAATATGTTCAAGAAATCATAATTATCTTGTCATAAACAAAAAGCGAAGTTTCAGTATAAAACGATTCCACATACATACACCGAACTTAGCGCATTGCCAAATTTCGCTCTCCTTAAAAAGTTCGAAATTATTCAGTGTAAGAATATTCTTAAAGCGCTGAAGGGCTGTGTTCATGCGGTGTTTGGATAGTTCTGGCTGCCTCGAGCTATCGGTAACAGGCACAGCATTTCTTTTTGGTTGAGTAAGCTTCAATCAGACGCATTTTGTCTGATAAGAGACTTCTGTGTATTGTTTGAATATTTTACTGAGAGTTTAGAAAAATCTATAACGTGTTGACAAGTATGATCGATACGCAGTGGCAGTGATTCAAATTTTTTTGAAAAATTCGTGTTAAATAAGATATTGAGTTATATTAGTTGTTAATGGTATCACAATGCATGAAAAAATGTGTTCTAAATGTTGTACTTGCTTAGAAAGCTGTACAATTGTTTCCCTTTAAAGTTTGTTTGTTAGTTAGTTAGTTAGTTAGTTAGTTAGTTAGTTAGTTAGTTAGTTAGTTAGTTAGTTAGTTCGTAGGTTGGTTAGATGAGGTTTTAAGGCTCAGTTTCTAACCAATTGGTTTAGGTCGGGCCGGCCACGGTCTTTTTTCCAGTTGTGGCTCACTGGCTTTTTTCCCTACTCCATTGAAATGCTCTTACAGAGGCAGTTGCTTGGGCTAGTACGATTCATAACCTACTTTGATTACATGGAAGACTCAAAACCTGGTAAGTTGAATAAATTTTACATAACAAGTCATACTTCACACTTAACTTCCGGGATCTGCGAGGTACAATTACCCACCTTGGGGTACCTTCCCACCAAACTTGAAGAGAATTTGTCAGCCCACTAGGAGGGATTTTGACACAAACTTTCCCTTAAAAATACACATTTTTCACTTGACCTTTGATCTCCGTTTCCATGACAACCACTTATTTTGTTAGTTTTAGACATCCATGTTACATGTGTGAAGTCTTATGTCAGAGGTACAAGGGTTTTACCTAGGGTACTATCCCAAAGAATTTGTAGAAAATTGACTTGGCCGTTTCGGAGACATTTACAAAACAAAATTGGACATACACGTACATACACACACAACACCCACTCACATGCACCTACACGGACACGTTTTGACCCCTCCCCAGTCTTGGACTTCCCCTATCCTTGAGGTACCCACCATGGGTTAGACCCTGAGATTCGCAACTTAGAAATGTTAACCGTTACCATGGAAATGGTCGCTCAGTTGACATTGCCGTTGCCGTAGAGTACAACTGGCAAAGTGACTATAATATCTCATACTCTTCACGGAGCGATGAGATCACAAACAAAACAGTAAAGTTGTTATGCAAAGGACAGGAAGAACCCACCACCCGATGTGATAGCGTGATTTCAAGCTATAGTAGCAAGCGTACATATAGTCGTTAAATAAAAATAAGTTTCTATTCTTTCCAATTCTGTTTACAAATTCTGCTAATTCTTACGTAACATAGACTATATACATCTTTTAACAGAATGCGACATCATGGATAGGTGACAGTTACCTTAAGATATTAGAGATGTAAATTCATATGATACAACTCAAACATGAGCATACGAGCCTACTTTCAAATGGAGTCTAAACACTTTTACTCTAAATTTTAATGCATATATCCCACAAGTCACATTGTACACTCCTGAACCACGGCTGTAACGTCCAAGTCAGGACCCGGACTCGATTCTGCACGAGAGTCCTTTTTTCTTTGGACTCGGAATTGGCCAGGAATGGACTGCAGCTGGACTCGCACTCGGAGTCGATTCAAGACGAGTCAACAAAATTTAAAGTTGACGTAACGTATGGTGTGTGATAATGCCGTAATTTATCACTATCAAATGAATGTTGTCGGCGAAAAAATGAATATGGTCTTTGTGGGTTATGCAAAGTCATCAAAAAGCTTCTAGTTTTATTTTATAAACTTCATTTTTAAGACACGTAGTTGAAACTATGAAGGTCCATCAAATTATCACTTAAAAATGTTCAAGAGCCATTGGTAACAAGCTATAAACTTTGATTTGGTACTCGTGTATGCCATCATTTGTCCAGCTATGAAGTTATGGGAAGAGTGACAAAAGAATGATTGACTTCCTGACATTTAACATTTCGCAAACGAAAGTAATTTAAAGATTTTGACATAAAAAACTCGAAATTTCTACTTTTTCCTCAATAAAATTAAACTAGCCTCAAAAAAAAAAAACAAAAAACAAAAAACAAAAATCAAGAAAAGAAAAACGTTCAGGGCAAAAACTGATATGGCATACACCAACGAAATAAGTTAATACACAAAGAAATCTTCAAGGGCCAAAAAAAAGGAGGATTCATGGGCTAAAAAAAATTAGGCAAAAAATCATGATGTCATTATGTACGGAAGTACGAAACCGTAGTCATAATTTCTCTGCCTTACTATATGCTGAACACCTGCTGTGCGTTATGTTCTCAACTTCGCCCGGAGAAGTGGTGGAACCCATGACCAATAATTCGGATATCGTCTAAGGCAGAGACATTTTAGAATAAGAGAAAGGGGTACCGCAAGGAAGAGAGGTGGACTACCCTATAGGCTCCGCCGCTTCTGCTTGACCGGGGACAGTGACCACGCCCTCTGCACACTTGGAGGGCAGCTCCCAACGGGGTCCAAAGACCGGCACCCTCCTGCAACTGTGGGCCTACTATATCCAGGAGTCCCGACTATGATTTTACTACCTCTTACCCCTCGCACCCCACTGGTTCCTTGGTTTCTTCTGCAAGGGGTCCAAGGAGACACCGACAGTAGATCTTCAGCCCCTGGGGATTTGCAACATCTTTTTAACGTTTTTTCACTCCTGATTTTTTTCGTCATTTTTTTCTTTTTTATTTTTTTTAATTTGAATTTTTTTTTTTTGGTCACAAAACATTTTTTATGTTGCCCAGCAATAATTTTTCGACTATGTCAGTAATGGGCCACAGTAGGAAGACTGCGTGCCCTTGTTTCACTTTGGTTCTGAGCCCGTGTTTGTCCAGAGTAAATGCTGTCTTTTTCTGCTTTCATGACAATATGTATACAAAGCTCTGAATGTTTATACATAGGGAATGATGTTCCCATTGGAGGTTTTTTCAAGTACGAACACATGGTTTGTATGGCACTTCCCAATAATAGATAACTCTAGAGAGTAGCCTACGTCTAGAAAGTTCCAAGATTGTATATTTCCCATGATTGGCAGAACACATTGTCTCATTACACAAATAACAACTACATTGGTAATGCGATTCTAAATTATACTTTAGATACTACAGATCGCGGAACCAAAGTCGTAGTGTTTGTTCAGTCAACGCCTTTTCAAAGAAAAACGAAACTCTCTGCTTAGCATGTAAAGACCAATGAGCTACTGGTAGTAAAAGTAGCATCAAAAATTAAATAGGTGAACAACAATTACGGCAGATAATTTTGTTTTACAAAATGCAATACTTAAAGTGGAACCAGAGGCGTCAATCCGTATTCAAATGTGGGGAGGGGGGGGGACGGGGGACATACATGACTTGGTACAAACCAATCTCTTTGGTTTTGAAGAGGGGGTGTCTTCCTATAGGCCTTTTCCTCCCCCCCCCTTATGATGACTGACACCCTATTCTAATAAGAATTATCATTTCAAAGTTAACATGGCCATCATATATGATCTGCCAGGTGGAATACACGGAGTCTACGGAATTACTTCAAGATGTTATTTTCACCATGTCCCCAAATAGCTGAAACCACGATTTGCAGCGTGGATCATTGTCGGAGATCATGGACCCGACCAGGCCCGTTGCTAGGGTGATATGTTTGGGGGTGTTAAGGTCCCAAATTGGACTGGCTGGATGTTTTTTCCAACTGAGTGGAGGCGTGTAAATTTGCACTTTGTTTATGCGCTCTGCGTTTTGTATACAGCAGTGGGGGTCCTTCCTTTGCCACTACATAAATGTGTCGTCCTGGGGAGGGGTCTCCTCCCCTTTGAGAAAGTTTTGTTAATTGAAGGCTGCTTACGTGCAAAACGGTGCTATCTTTGGGATATTTTTGGAGCTGATCGTATATGGCTGGGAAATGTCCAAAATTTAGTGAATTTGAATTTTTCCTACGGCTGGATGTTTTTACTAACTGCAGTGGCGGCGCGTAAATTTCACCTTTTTTATGCACCCTGCGTTTTTTGTATAAAGCTGTGGGGATCATTCCTTTGTCACTATATAAAGGTGTCATCCTGGGGAAGGGGTCTAAGGGGCGTCCCCCTCCCCTCTGAGAAATTTTTGTTAATTTAAGGTTGCCTAGATACAAAATGGTGCTATCTTTGGGATATTTTTTGAGCTGATCGTAGTAAAGCAAAGGTGTGAAGGACTAGCAAGGGCGTTTTCGAATGCTGTTTAGTCGTAAGTGTATTAACAATCATCATCTATATCGATGGCTTCGGCGAAGCTCTCGGTAAAAATTTTTGAAAAATGTTTAACGGCAACAACGTACTTTCAACCTTCCACATCATGCTACAAATTAGACTGAATGCAGTGGCGTACCCAGGATTTCTCTCAAGGGGGGGGGGGGGGCATGATGTATGTTGTGTGACCACCGGCCTAGGGGAGGGGTCTAAGGGGAGTGGCAGTGGCGTAGCCAGGGGGGCAGCCGGCGAGTTGCCCCCTCTGGAAAAATCTTGGGGGAAATTTCGAAAGTGAATATATGGTGAAATTTGCGCATGATCTGGTAAAATTTTAAATTTCTCAACCAGTACACTTTACTTATTTAAAAGTATATGCCACACTGGCACAACCAGTCCTATAAAGTTTTCAGAGATGGAATGATGACACCATGCTTATAGTTGTACTAGTTATGTTTTTCTATCTGTTTTATACAGCATAGGATCTCTGGACTTCTGACAAGGGACTATGTCCTTTTACTGTATACTCCCAATGTTTCTTGATAATTAAAGCAGCAGCATTGTGGTTTATGCAGTTAATTGTTAGAATGGGTCAGTGGTCAAGTGCTATACTCAGCTACAAGGGCATGTCCTCGTAAAATTTGATTGTGATGAATGTGGTGAACTGATGAAGGGAAAGGTGTACCAGGGTTCACTTAATTACTGTACTTAGCCCATTGTGATTCTGATCTACCAGTAGGACTCAAGAAAAATTCACCAAGACCTGAAGACAAGCAAGACAAAAAAGCTTCCTAAAAAAATAGGAATTCTTGGTGATGTATTCCGTTTACATTTCGCACCAAATGTGGCACCATTTTGCATCTAGCCCACCTTATATGAGCAAACATTTTCCAAAGGGGAGGGGGCACCCCCTTAGACCCCTCCCCCAGGACGGCGATCAGTCATATCAGCCAGGTCAGAGGAAAGCACCCGGGCAAAATTTGGACCTGCGGAGAACACTGATTATTAAGAAGCAGATCACTAATTGGGGGAAATCTTGGTGCTCTTGCCCCCCCCCTGACAAAAAACCTGGCAACGCCACTGGGGAGTGGTGTCCCCCTCCTCTTGGAAATTTTTTGAAAAATAAGATGTCCTTACATGCAATCTAATACCACATGTTACCTTTTGAAGTAAAGTTTGTGTTAAAAAATTTACGTTTTTTTAGGAACTAAAAAATAGGCATCAGTGAGGGAGGCTATGACCCAATGGGGTGTCCCCCTCCCCTTTGAAAATTGTTGAAAAATTTGGTGTCCTTACATGGAATCTGGTGCCAAATATGCTACCTTTTGAAGTAAAATTTGTGTTAAAAATTAACTTATTTTTAGAAACTGAAAAGAATAGGCATCAGTGAGGGGGATGGCCGAACAGGGGTGGCGCCAGGATTTCCCCGACAGGGGGGCCAAGCTCCCCGACGGGGGGCCAGCAACCCAAAGTCTCAACGAAGGAAATAAAGTGAGGAAACGATGTTTGAAGGAAAATTTTGGCGCGCGAAGCGCGCCGACAATTTTGGGCACTTTTTGGAGAAAATTTGAAAAAATTGCCGGCATTTTCCATGGAAAATTTGAAAAAATGGGGCTTTGAAGAAGAAAATTGGAAAATTTGGGGTTTTTATTGAAGAATTTGCCCTAATTTAGACCAAAATTAAGTAAATCGTCGGGGTGACTGGGCGTTGTCGGGGACTACATATTTTATCGTATACATAACAGCTCCCCGACGAAACCGAAAAATTTAGCCGGACGGGGGGGGGACAGCCTTCCCCGATGGGGGGCCATGGCCCCTTGGCCCCCCGCTGGCGCCACCCTTGTGGCCGAATGGGATGTCCCCCTCTCCCTTGAAAAGTTTTGAAAAATTTGGTGTCCTTACATGCAATCTGGTGCCAAATATGCTACCTTTTGAAGTAAATTTGTGTTAAAAATTTACGTATTTTTAGGAACTTAGAAAAATCGGAATCAGTGAGGGGGGCATGGCCGAATGGCCTCCCCTCTGCGTACGCCACTGATTGAATGATCCCATATTGATGCGAGCCCCTTCAGATGTTTGGAGATGTATGTCTGTTTTCGGAGAGTGTTGTGATCAGAATAGTTCCATGTATAATTACCTTTCTAATGGTCCTGAGAAGGAGTGCAAACCGTGACGCATGCACGCGAAGCGCGCCGAAATTTTGCCATTAAATAGCCTAATATTTCCCTGACGAAATCTACATTCAGAATCTGCATCGAGACACCTAACATTTGCCCAACAAACCTACATGCCACTCAAAAAGCCAGTCAAATAGAGCCACGACACTACTCTTTTACGTAAATGCAAAGGCGTAGATCCCGGGGGATGGGGGATATATCCCCCCAACATTTGACTAGGGGGGATGGCCCTTGTAATCATCCCCCCAATGTTACAGTCTACAGATACCGTGTATGCTGAAAAGTACATTTTATTCTTCATTTTTGTAAGAAATTTTTGAATCATTTTCTGTCACAAATGTTTCTCAAACTATCAGAATTTAAGCAATTCCTACGTTAGCTATCAAAATTTTCGCGCGCTCCGCGCGCTTCAAACCTTACGTCAGTGTTAGTCTTATTATCAATATCTTCCGATAGCAACTTTCGGAGATGCACAGCAGCAAAAAGTTGAAAGTTCACGAAATAACAGGTAAAAGACTGCCTTATGGCAGTGGCATGCAGGTTTGTTGGGCAATTGAAACTGTCTCGATGCAGAGCCCGAATGCAGGTTTTGTCATCGAAATCTTATTTACTGAAAAATTTCAGCGCGCTTCTCCGGCATTCGTCACGCTTTTCATTCCATGCCATGACCATTATTATGGTAATAACTTCTGATCACAACATTTTCCGAAGAACAGAGATAAATCTCCAGACATCTGTGGGGGCCTCGCATCAATATGGGATCTTTCAATCTAATATGTAGCATGATGCGGAAGGTTGAAAGTATGTATCTGCCGTTTTACATTTTTCAAGTATTTTTACAGAGCGCTTCGCGGGCAGTCATTATCGGTATAAATGGTGATTGTTAATACATTTACGACGAAAACAGCATTCTGAAACGCGCTTAGTAGTCATTCATCCCTTTTGCTACACCTATCAGGGAGGCCCAATATCACCTCCCTGCACCTTTACTCTCCCTCCCTGTCATTCCCCATTGCTGGAAGCTGTCCTTCCTGATTTTTGTTCAAAATTAGTAAAAATAGGATAGTTGTAAAGTGCTCGGCGTCATACTCTACATTATCATGTGGATGTCAGGTAGTACGCATTATGTCATTGCCCCCATTTAATATGATTAATGCAGAGCTTCGATAAGGTCCTATACAGGTACCTGCTAGTCTAAGATGCCCTTTCATTATGCACAGTGAAGGAAAGGAAACATTTCTTAATAGTCCAAGAATGTTTCTGTGGACTTCACGCACGTATTTTGTGTGAAAACTTTCCCGAAATAGAAAGCAGTAAAAAGGGAGGAGGCTTCAGAGAGTTTATTGGCAACGTATCTTTCTCTTAATAGACAATATATTCTCCTCTTTGACCTTACCAAAAATTAGCATTCACTAAATTATGGACATTTTCCAGCCATATATGATCAGTTCCAAAAACATCCCAAAGATAGCACCATTTTTTGCGTCTAAAAGACCTTAAATTAACAAAACATTTTTAAAGGGGAGGGGGACTCCTTCCCCAGGACGGCATCTTTATGTAGTGACAAACGAAAGATCAAAACCTCTGTATACAAATGCCGGGACGCATCATAAATAAAGGGGCAATTTACGTAGACTTGGGGGAACTGAGGTATTATTACGTCATCATCTATTGTGCTCCCAATAACAAAAAAACTGGCGGCGCCACTGACCTCAAGCAAACTTGCAGGTCTTGTAATGATCTCTGAATTCAAAATCCAGTTGTCTGAGATAACCCTATAGGTTGATCCCTGCCATTTTGAGCTTAGCAGGACATTGTTGCTCTTGTACAATTTCAATCCAGTGCAGCTTATTAATGAGTTTTGTGCTCAAAATAGCATTTATTAAATGTATAAATATGGGGCTTAGTCCCCTGGACCCCTACCGGGGCTTTGCCCCTGGACCCCACCAGGGGCCCTAAGGCGGGCCCCTGGACCCCACCCGTGATGGGCTTCGCGCTCGCCGTGCACGCGGAGCGTGCACATTTTCTAGATTTGCGATAATCCACCCCATCCCCCCCAAAGTTGAGAAGAAATCTACGCCCCTGCGTAAATGTGTGGGGGGACATTTGATATTGTGTCCTCCACCCATCGAAATGTGGGAGGAATAGTCACCCTGCCCCCCCCCCCCCCCAGGATTGAAGCCCATGAGTGGAACGCGATTTAAATTATCATTCTTATTAGGACTGTGTTGTTAATATAAATGAGGAGAGATGTGCCATTATGACTTCCAAAACACAACACGGACACCTTTATACTGTAGGCACATCCGCTAAGATAAAGCAGAATCTTTCGTTTTGGAAATCATGATTTTTCAATGTGTTGCCAGAGTCAATGCTATTGCAATGTATGAGCTGTTGCTTTTGTATCACGTAGTGTTAAATAACATTTGTGACTTCACAAAATGAAGTGTTTATGCAACTTGGGCATTGGTTTGCACCTTGGAATACAATTATTTGCTTTAACTGGCCCAAAATTCTGGTTTCGTATGTACAAAGCTTATCGTATTTTGCAGAATATTTTGTCCTTACGTGATGTCATGTTGGTTAGATGCAATGCAGGAAGATTTGGCTACTCACACCTCACCCCTTCAGTGCCCCTACATGACAAAGGAACTTTTCAAAAACTGCACTGGGAAATTACATTATCTTATAAATGAAAATATACTTTTGTAAACTGATTGCCTTTATTTTAGTGTCACATGTTCCAGGTATGTCAGGGTTATTTGCATTATTGAAAACAACGCCGAGATATTTTGCTTTAGTATAATTCAGTAATTTAAAACAGTTGAGAGTAATGCAAGGTCAGGAAGCCACCTAGACTCATCACAAACACTATGCAATGTTCATTTGGATGTAATAGGCTGGGTTTCCCCTTTTTTGGACTACAGGGTAATGAGGAGGGGTGTACTGTATGCCACCCAATCCTCCAAGGACCACCATTTAGTGTTATCTACCTGACAGATGAAAGTTTATCTACTTGTCTTATAGCCACTGTCCCATGAACGTTGACGCTAGTGGTGAGGGCAGTAGGAATATTACCGGCCGTCATGAAATTCGATGGACTCGATATCATATGTACTATCATACCCGTTACATCTCCCATAGAATCACATTGCAAGATCAAATCAAGTTTTTGATTATAGTTTTCCAAAAGCCCTTTTAACGTTTACCGTTTCCCATCCTTCCCATCCTAATTCCCATGGCATCATTCAATCGACCACCCTTTAGTTGAAGCCCAGGTGTTTCGAAAATGATTTTTCCTTTTCCTGAGGTCCCTGGACATGACGCTGAGAGGGAGGAACGCTTCAGCCTTTGGCGACGTTGGGTCATTCTTACGTGCCTGACATACCTCTCCACTTTCGAAAAAAGAATCGTCACCCTTGTCTTCATGAAGGCTGAGAAATATAGGGGACCCTTACACTGTCTGCATCACAGTTGCACAAGTGTGTCGGGCACTTGAAGGGGGATTCACTTGATGGCCTAATGAGCTGCTCTACTCGGACCACAAGCTCTATTTAATTCAAAAATTATGAACACCTAGAATCATATCGAACAGCTTTCGTGATATAGCAGGACATATGGATTTCATTACGTACAACCTAACCAATTATCCAACTCCCGATCTTTTGGAGATAGCACGACTCGCTGGATAAGTCTATACCGTCGCCATATAGGCTAACACTGACGGTATTAAACCGGCGACAACGTGAGTGACATGAAGATCATTAAAATAAGAAATGGTTTTAGAATGCTTTGATTGAACAACATAAAGTTCACATGTGTAGAATAAAGGAACTCATCCTACGACAAAAATCAAAATAGTCATTCTACTGACCAATACCTTATAGTCCACAGTTTTCTCAATCTTTTTTTTTGATTAGAAGAAGATCGAAGTTTAGATACTGAGAAAATGACGGTAAAAGTATATTCACTTCCAACTGTCAAAGGAAGTCCCTTGTGATCCTGATCTATGTATGGACACTCGTCGTGTTAGTCAGTGCTTTCTAAGTACCTGTTTGTTGCACTATACACTCAGGGGATAAATGCGAAGGTGCTCCGGTCTTAAATGTGATTTTGAAATGACGATGACGTCATCACAGAGGCTGTGTGGACCGAGAGGACAGCCGAGGTTCGCTGCCTCTGTGATGACGTCATCGGAGGTCTGAGGTCACATTTAAGACCGGGGCACACTGCTTTTATCCCCATTTATAAACACTGAACATTAAAATGCTAGGAACCCACAAAAACATGGAATTTTCGACAAAATTTTACAGATAACATTTTACTTCTCCTAGCTAACTTAGGGCATGTTTAGTTTCTTGCGATAGTAGCGAGCAACTTCAAACCAAAAGAAAGTGGACAACCACAGAAATATTTTCACTTCTTTAAAACAAATTCATTTAAAATTCAATCGTTTGAACAAAATCTAATTCCACTGACATAGCAAATACTATGCCTTTCTTGAATTTGCTTTCTTTTGTCTTACATCACTTACCTTAAGGTTCAAATTGATACGGGTAAGAAGTGAGCGACGTAAACGTACACAGGACACAACTGCACTACATACACAATACCCAATAACACAGTAGTTGGCTACACACGCAGTGGCACACAGTATATAGTACGGGGGTAATTACTGGATGTACTGGAAGTTGTGAGAGACGCGTTTGCTTTCACGGTGTGGTGCGTTCGTTTTCCGTACAAGTACTGAAAAACACAGGGAAGTTTATTACACTTTTAAACCGTGCTCACGAAAAACACGGTATTGTTATTTTCCCAACTGTCAGGAAACTGGTCTTCAATACGATTTAAGACCAGTCTCAAATGGTTTTCAACCAATCAGAGAGAAAAAATTCAATTAAAGTCTTTATGAATAATTGATACTTCTATGGCCTTTGTAGCTATTTGAAGACTGAAAGGGGAATTCGAGACAAGCTTATCGTGAATATTTTATGTTCGAGTTGAAGATCAACGTTTGTGTTTCACTTAAAAACCTAATTGAAAACAATGGGCAAACGCTCGCAGATTTCACACCGCGAGCGACCAAAGCAAAGTGTCTCGAGCGGTTTGCTAGCGTCCCGCTCGGTATAATGTTGGCCCAATTTGCTCAAAATGCTGGGCAAACAAGCTTCATGGCACGGACAATAAGATCTCTGAGTTTGTCGTACAAAGCAATGAAAAAGAAAATTAGTTTGATCACTTTACATAAGACCTCTTTCAGGTAAGCCTATACAATAATATGGACCGACTGCATGGTCAAGTGGTTAGAACATACGACTTGCAGCCGGAAGGTCTGGGGTTCAACTCCTGGCCGGGTCATACCAAAGACTTTAAAAATGAAACCTACTGCCATTGTGTTTGGCGCTCAGCATAAGCAATGGAGTAGGGAAGCAAGCCAGTGAGCCACAACTGGAAAAAGGCTGTGGCCGGCCCGACTTAAACCAATTGGTTAGAAAGTGAGCCGTAAAACCTCATCTAACTAACTAACCTATACAATAATGTTAAGAAACATTTAGACTGGAAACTTAAAGTAAATCCCGTAAAGGGCAATATATTACTTTTATGGTGTCAATCAAAAATCCAGCTATACCTTGTCCGCATATCTAAAAGACACTTGAGCAAATGGTTTCTTTCAAGATGTACAGTTATAGTCCTGACGAGTAACCTTCATAGCAGGTGTCGAATATGTACTCCTCTTTGGCGTACATATTCTAACACCTGCGAACAACGAGAGAGATCATCCAGTTTCGTTATATTCATAAGCCCAATATGATTTTACTCTCTCGACTATTGACTGATTTCAATATATGAATATTCATATTGCACGAAAAGGCTTCAGCTGCAACGTTCACTTTTACACAGTAAGTCAATGGGAATTCATGGTGTGAGCTTGAAGCGGGCGAAATCACACACTAAAAACCTCATTGACATTTGTCTTTCGAAACAGCATAATAATCAAGACTTGCTTTAGTCGTTTTTTCGTTGAATATTTATAAATCTGTTTGTTGTGATGGTATATATGAATAGTTAATAGCATACAGATTTTACGCCGTTTGACGAAGAACTCTTGCGAAAGTTTGCGGACGTTGGTATCACGAGTGCAGCCAATATATGTGCAGGAGTAATACACGTCCGCCGGGCGGGCAAGTTGACGAGACTCCTTCAGGGGCATCGCCAGAGCATTTATCATGGGGGGCCCGGGGGGAGGGTGTGGTGCCGTATTTGCCGACTGAGAAGAAACAAATTCCGACTGAAAGTGTTGATAAGAGATGCAGTTAGAGCTGAGAACCGTTAGTCCAACCGGTAGTGGTCCAACAAGGGTAGCGCCAGGATTTGCCCAACGGGGGGGGGGGGGGGCAACGACCCGAAGCCTCGACAGCCCGATGCCGTTGGTGAGGGGAGATTTGAAGAAAACCTGTGTACTATACCACGCCATTGCGGGGTGGCATATATTGCATAAAATTTTTATATGCTACAGGGAAATAGTTCAGCCCGATTTAAGGTTTTTCCCGAAATTTAAACTGTGACATTGCAAAGCGCGCGAAGCGCGCGAAATTTTTGGGTAAGCTTACACTAAAAAGAACTTTACTTATTTAAAGCTTATATAGGTCAACCAGTGACGTACCCAGGATTTCTCTCAAGGGGCATGCAATATGTTGTGGGATCGCCGGCCTGGGGAGGGGTGTAAGGGGAGGGGTGTCAGGGGAGGGGTGTCAGGGGAGGGCGCCCCTCCCCTTTGAAAATTTTTGAAAAATTAGGTGTCACATATGCCACATATGCCACCTTTGGAAGGAAAATTTGTTTTTAAACATTTACGTTTTTTTAGGACCTGGAATAAATTGGCATCCGTGAGGGGGACATGGCCCAAAGGCCTCACCTTTGTGTACGCCACTGCATGAGGTCCACTGTCTGGGCAGTTGGGCCCTAACGGGCACAACTTACATTGTACTTCCCTCTTCGAGTCACTAGCCGTACCGAAAGACAGACTCAAGAGAACATTAACTTAGTTTAGCGAAATGAGATGAGATTCCTGCATTTACATAAAACGATAAATTTTACTTAAGTTACTTGAAAAGATGGAAAGGGTTTGTTCTATATTTAGCTGTTAGTAACGAAACAGGAATATTGCTCAAAGCATACCGAAAATATGGGGTTCTATCGCAGAAATGACCTTTCTGAAAGCTAAAATAAGTAAACCGACCATGTATAGCGACAGAATTTCCCCGACATGGGGCCAGGCCATGCCAACGACCCCAAGTTCCGACAGCATGTCGAGGGGCTGAAAAGGGATATGGAGGAGCCTAACTTTCACATGCCATTGCAGACGGGGTATCGTTTATTTAGCATTATATCACTTAATATGACAAAATTCGAGTTACACACTGCTACTGTTCTTTTGAGTCTGAATCGTGAAAGTGCAAAGGGCGCGAAAATTTTTGGTAGGCTGACACAAAAAACATGTTATTCTTAAGAACAAAAAGAAAACCATAAACACTGTAAAGTTTGTAGACTGTATCGGGGACAACATACATTGTGTCAAAATCACCTGGATTACCCGATAAAATTGCCAACCTTTGCTCCGTGAGTTGCTCACCAACTGACTGCCACAGCATGACACACATTCAGTAGAGAACGGCAACTAGGCTTTGCGATATGGGATGAAATGCACGATCTCTACATAACCTGTGTACCCTGCCTACCCTACCTACATGTTACTAGGTAAGGTTGACAGAACTTATGCTATCTAGCTATGTGGAATGGAACTACTGAAGAAACTGGAGTGATATTACAGCGCGCGTAGTGCGTCGAAAATTTTGGGTTCTGATTACAGATTTTAAGTTTCAAAAAGTGTTGCTTACGGGCTTTGAAAATATTGTAATAAACGTTGTCTACAAATGCATTCCAATCTCCTGTCTTCCGTCTGCACCAGCCCCTTTCTCTTGCCCTGCTTTGTCCCTCCCTCCCCTGTTCTTTTCTCTGTTCGCTCGGTCTTTCTCCCTCTTCTCTCTCCTCTGTTTTTCTCTTTTTTCTCTTTTTTCTCTCTTTTTTCTTCCCTCTAACTTTTTGTCGTTTGCACTTCCCTTTTTCCTTCATTTTGCCGACTAGTGCAGGATTTTGCCGACTGCGTGGATCTTGAGGGGTGTCACACACCCCCATACCCCCTCTAGCGTCGTCCCTGGACTCCTTCTAGTCAATTGTTTCGTTAATCACTGGGTGACTGTTCGCGAGTCTTTGCTGTGAGCATTGTTAAAGATATGAATTCTTACACTCACCAATGGTGAGTACTGATACAGAAGTATCAGTACTGATACAGTATACACAAGTACTGATACAGGTTTATACCAAACATTACCTCAAAATAATAACAGAACGTTTCATTTCCTTAATAAAGCAGTAGACTCGTAGTACGTCTACAGGGCATTCAGAGGGACAAAGCACGTTTGAAGTATAAGCAACCTATTGTAAAATGTAATGTTAAAAACTGTGATAAAAATTACACATTGGACTATCTGAATAATTTGGCTCCTTCAAAATAACACTGAATGAAGGCTCTAACGTATATGTTTCTTAGGAACTCGCGAAAGATGGATACTTTTCAGGGGAAGCTACTTGTCGGATTATCCAATGTGAACATCAGGTATTGTGCTTTTGGTCTGAGACGATTGGGGGACCCTACGATAATATCACTTTAACATATCTTTGTTATTACCTGCAATTTTCGCATAAGCCTAAACCTAAACGTACGGTAGTCTCTTACAACTAACCAAAACTATTATTGTGTGTCTATTACCTTGGCGCTCGAGTCACCGGCAGGGAAAAACATTTTGGAAGTAGGACCTACAAAAATGTATCAGGACAATGGTGTAATTTTATTTAACTTCTATGTGGGCGAAAATTTATGGGGCCCTTGGCAACTGGCTTGCTTACTGTCTACCAAAAACAAAATAAATGAATAAATGAATGAATGAATGAATGAATGAATGAATGAATGAATGAATGAATGAATGAATGAATGAATGAATGAATGAATGAATGAATGAATGAATGAATGAATGAATGAATGAATGAATAAATAAGGATGTTTCAGAAGCTGTTTGAAACCAAAGAAGAAATCTTTCTTCGAAAAAAAAAACATCTACCATTAAACATAGTCTCAACATCCAACGGGAAAGAAGAAACGATATGGCAGTTCCAAAATAAATGTTCAATAGTCTCTTCATGAATTTTTCAAAAAGAACATACTGGGCTCTCAATAAGTTTCATATGATGTAAGCGTCTCTTTGTCCCTAAAATTCTATGTAAAAAACGAAATTGAAAGTAATGTAACTTCACATCCCTTACTGAGAACCAAGAGCTAGAAAAAATATTTGACCATTTATCTTTCTCGAAGTGATAATTCCATTTCTGTAAAGCTGTTGATGGAGTAAAAATTTCGTTGGCTATATTACCATATGCCCACTGTGAAATACTCTTATGAGCGAGCAACCTATTAAGTAAATCCTCGTTATGATAATAGGAGTAATCTGTATCTTGCAGATTTTGTTTCCATAAAGTTGGTATTGCAGAAATTAATCCGTTATACCTGATAAAAGGAAAGTTATCTAAGTGTAAACTTCAACAAACTCATTATACTGCATTGGCTTTTTATCATTATTGAAAAAATTGTATACATGGTCAATTCCCTTAGAGTGCAGAAACTGATAAAACCCAATCTAATTATTGACTTTGATATGTGAATTATTTTAGATTATCTCATTTTCAAACTAACTTATCGGTTCTTTAAAATTCAACAAAGACCAAGTTTTACAAATTTCATATACAAACAAATTATTAATTTTGGGAATATCGTCTTTACTACAATTACATTTAAAGAAAAACTCTTTTCCAAAATCACTCAAATAATAATCCAAAAAGATCTTCCACACACCATTACTCTCGCTTAAATACCTTTTAATCCATGTAATCTTCAAACTGTGTATAAAACTCTCCAAATGAATTACCTTTAAACCACCTAAATGAATAGGGTTAATGATTGTCTGGCGTTTCACTTTGTCAGGCTTATCTTTCCATATAAAGTTGTACAGAATTGAATTCAATTCCAAAATAAAACTACTCGGTGGATTTGGAAGAGTCTGAAAAGGGTAAACAAGTTTTGAGATTGCATATGTTTTGAATAAAATATTTCTGCCAATTGGAATAATGTCTCTCTGAGTCCATAGATTTAAAGACCGTTTAAGCCGAGACAACTTTGGTGGAAAATTTAATTGAAAGAGGTCTTCTCTATTACATGTAAATGTAATTCCCAACATAGTAACTGGGCCTTTTGACCAAGTGATAGGGAAGTCATTAACAAAATACGGTTTCGAGTGAGTATGTGGACCAACTGACCAAGTGGGAAAGAATGGTTTTATCAAAATTAATTTTTAGCCCAGAAGCATTTCCAAAATCACTCAAAACACGAAGAACCTCCTGAATAGAATTTGGGCTGTTATCTAAATAAATAGTAGTGTCGTCAGCGTACTGCATTATCTTCACTTCGTTATTTAAAATAACTTACAACTTTTTAATTTATCACTCGAAATTTTATATTTTTCAATGTAAGCAAGAAAATAAACTACCAAATATTTTTGAGTTTGAATATAAATTTAAATTTGCTTTGGATGTCGAAAAGCAGATCTCAATGAGAAAAGCGAGTAAAAGATGCTTAACATATAATGAGTTCGATGATACTTTTCAAAATATTCATTTGTAATCTTTCTCAGGGATATATGCTTTGGAATTTTCAAACCACACTACGTAATTTTTTTACCTGTTACTAAAAAGATGATTTGTGATTCGTATATTGTTGATGTATTTGCACAAGAGCAAGAAGTGAAATAAAAAGTGGATGGAAAAAATAAATAAATAAATAAATAAATAAATAAATAAATAAATAAATAAATAAATAAATAAATAAATAAATAAATAAATAAATAAATAAATAAATAAATAGACAGACAGACAGACAGACAGACAGACAGACAGACAGACAGACAGACAGACAGACAGACAGACAGACAGACAGACAGACAGACAGACAGACAGACAGACAGACAGACAGGCAGGCAGGCAGGCAGGCAGGCAGGCAGGCAGGCAGGCAGGCAGGCAGGCAGGCAGGCAGGCAGGCAGGCAGGCAGGCAGGCAGGCAGGCAGGCAGGCAGGGAGGCAGGCAGGCAGGCAGGCAGGCAGACTGACAGACAGACAGACAAATAAATAAATAAATGAGAGTTGTAGAGAGTGGATCTCTGTTTACTCTCATTTCAATCTTGGAGAGGATAGAGCGAACGCATTCCTAAGCTACCATAAATTTTACGCCCGAGTTCTTCACGTTTGGGAGAATCGCAGGGGTCACCGCATCCCACAGTGCAATGGACAGGTCTCACCCTGGGAGCTCCGCCTCCCTAATTTCGGATATTCCTCCGTCAGGTGTATTGCGAGTACTTACCCTCATTTCGAGCAGTGTTTTGGTGGCTAATATGTATATCATATAAATTTTTTTATGTTCACCCACTTCAGCGATGAACTGCCGAAAGGAAAATAAAAAACAAAATACCTTAAATAACTACCCAACAAAAATTGGTAAGGTATGATACCAAGAATAAGAGTTTGTAAAAGGCAATTCGGTATAAATCGTCAGCCATATGATTGAAATGTTTTGGTCTTCATCTGTGAAACTTCAGTCATAGTCCTTTCAAGAGCTACTTGTTGCTCTCTCTGATTACAGTTCGCTATCCCCTCTCTCTTTTTTTGGGAGGAGCTATCGTGGCAAAGAAATGTTCCCAACAGTTGACGCTAAGTACAATTCAGTACACTGAGCTGGCGGTTGCATTTGTTTTGTAACAAAAAGTATTGGCTATTGTTTAAGTAAGTACAGGTTTATCCCATTCTCAGTCGTATAGTTCTTTTCTTTTATTTGTGGAATGGGGAACCCGTAGGAAAACCCTTTCTCAGGACACAAGTGTAAGCAGGATATACTATGCATTCAATTCTAGGGTTGGCACCAGGTTGGGGCAAGTGATCATAGACTCTCCGTAGGAAAACTGATAATAAAGATAATCACTACGCCATACTTTTGAAAGTAAATAAGTGAAAAATGCAATATATTGGAAATACAATATGTTTGAATAAATTCCCACTTTTCATGCCTGGGCTATTCAAAGGGCTAAACCTACTGGGCCAGACTTTAGCCTCATTAGCCTCCTTTCCTCACAACTGATTAAGATACAAAAAAGTTAAATACAAGGACTTCTGGTAATGCACAGCTCAGATGCATACTTGTCATCTTGCTGTCTAGTGGTGCACGTAACTAGCAACATCTTCTAGGTGATAGGGAAAAAGAGATTACTTCCCATTATCCCAAAATTTTAAACAATATAGTGACAGTCTTCTATTAAATATCATTTGTTACGCACAGTCCCATATTATTATTTAACCTCCCAAGTTTAATTATGGTTCGCTATGATATGATCAGTACATCTTGAAAGCCTCCTTAAACTGGGTCTGAATACCTCCTTGTGGGGAGGAAGGACAACTGACTTTTGAGTCCCTCCTTCACCTGATGAAGTAAAACCATTCCAAAGAAGTGAAAACGGGACATTCAAGGGCAGCAGTTTGGGTGAAAATGGGTAGATGGGGATGCACAAGTAGGGGCTGTTTCAGTTTCAGTTTATTCTCTTTGTATCCTTGTCTTGAGGTGTAAGAGACAATGGATACAATAATTACATAATGGAATACGAAAAGAAAAATAACGAAATGCAAAAATAAAAATGAAGGAATAAAAAAATGATAAATCACAAAGCAAACTTGGAAATTACTTCAGACTCAATGAAGCGAATAATAGTTAATAAAAAGTATATACGACAAAATAACTCAGAAAAGTACTTTTGGCTCAAACCTTACAACCTATGCTGGTAGTTTTAGATGAATAAATTATAAACTTTTAATAATTTTATACAAAATAAACTTACCTTAACTAATGACTTAATGTACCTATTTTGAAAAAGCACTTTCATCTTTAAAGCACTGGAAATTTTTCTATAGTAGGGTTTAATAAAATTGCGTCTCTCAACTGAGAATTTTGAACATTCAAAAATGTAATGGAATTCATCACCTAACACAGACTGTGAACAAAGGGTACAAATACTTTCACCTAATAAGATGTCATGATATCTTCAGTAACTGATGGAATGTTACTGTGGTTGCAACGAAATCTACATAGGCTAAGTTTAAGAGATTAGGAAATGAGAGGGTGAGGTACGTTTTAACTTTCAAATCAGTTTCAATATTCTATGATTTTCACATTGCGTTATGTACCTCGGTGGACCATTCTTGCTTAGAAATGTCACTTAACCTACATTTTACGGGTTTTTTCAACCATGGGTAATTAACTATGGGAAATCGTGTAGGATCTTCGATTAAGAAATTGTGAATATGGTTGTTCCATGCAAAAGGCATTCCAATTCTGTTAAATAAATCGTGCATTTTACTTATCCAGGGAAAGCTGTACATACCTTTGTCATGGAAAATTCCCAAAATTTTATACATAATGTGAGCTAACTTGTGATCATTACTATTAACTGTTCTACCCCAAAATTCAATCATTCTTAGTTCACTTGTATTTACAACTTTGTGTCCCTAGCTCACCATATACCATACAATGAGGAGTACTTATCTTAACCTTTAAGACCTGTGTACAAAAACTGAGATGGAATGCTTCTAGTTGTTTGATATCTTCGTAACTCCAGGTTTCACAACCATATAACAACAACAAATCCAAAGGCAAATTCAAATTGTGAGACTTGATAAGTAAACTGTAAAGTGCATTCTAGATGAATTTGTTTGCTTACATTTAGCCTTTGCAAATTTAATATTGTAATTAAAGGTGACACCTAAATATTTGTAATCTTCAACAACATTAACTACTTTTACCCGCAAAATAGAAAGTTGGAACTTTCCTAGCTTTCCCTCTCGAAAAATAATCTTGGTTTTACTTGGATTAACAGACATATGCCAGGCTTTACAATAATTTTCTACCCCTTTTATCGCTGATTTCATATCCGACCCAGTATCAGCTAGAACAATTAGTGTCATCAGCATAAAGTAATGTAAATAACCTAGTAAAAACATCAAAATCTTCATTACTTTAAGTGTACTTAAAGTCTCGAATTACAAGAATATATATTTTAGAGGTTGGAAAAAGAAGTTTATTCATCTAACTTCCATTTACATAGCTTACTCCGTTGCTGAGATATAAAATGTTGAAATTTATTCACTTAGTTTGAAATAGTCGATTGCTCAATAGTTGAGACGTCCCTTTTGTACAAGTAACATTACCTGCTTTTGTTTCCTTTTGAAATTTAACTGTTGATATGACATTGAAAAATTTACTGTTTCCTAGCATAGCATGTTGTACGGAAAGGGTTTATATAGCTAACTCACCTAATAACAGTAAGACAGTGATCACATTTTGACACAAGGTGCAGTGGCTTTCGAAAAAAAAACAAAGAAAAAGAACGACGGTAATTTGAGTTGTACAAGAATGACATCACAAATTATTGTGCAATCTACCATAAATTGAGTAAATAGCTGTAACATTTTACATCTCAGCTCAAGAATGCCCTGTGAAAATGGAAGTCAGACCATTTGGATCCATATTTCAACTTTGTAACATATATTTTTGGAATTTTAACCTGGTACCAAAAATTTGAATGTGCTGTCCTGTTAACAACGTAAGCTTCGGAAGTAATTGAATCGGTCGATGTCGCGACTTTTGCTGATTGCGGTTTGCTTTAGTCCTTTGTGTGATTGTCTGATGAAACTCTACATTGCTCTTTTCTTGATTTAATCTGTCGGCCGACTTTGCAACATTTACTGGTTGTGACTTTTACTCAAATGTCCTCCAGACCAGTTACGTAATCAAGATGTTTTTGTGTGAGGCAAAAGCTTATGCTGAAGCTATAGGAAAACATTTCCGCGTCCCGCCCGCAAAACGCAGCAGATTTCGATTTTGGTGTGAACGCACCTTTATAGTGAGTCAGTGCCTATTCCTTCTGCATAAACATTGTGTGCAAAACTAATGTACTGTTATCAGGAGACTTGGTTGAAGTTTTCACTGGGCACGTGTTATCCCTCATATGAAAGCTGACGAGTAGGCCTTTCACAGCGATTTTAAATTTGTGTACCATGACCGTTGAGATTTTGAGCTAGAAGGGCTAGAGTGGTGGTTCCTGCTTTTTTTACTCATTCAAAATGCCATTTTGCATCGCGGAAGGATATATTGCAAAAAAGGGCCTGAAATACCGCCCTTTTTCTTTATTTTTGCAGAAAAAGTACTTCAATTCCTTCCCTACCAGATACCCATTACAAATTGAACACATCATTTCAGCAACATGATGTAAACTGTCCCCCCAAAAGTTCTGTTAGGATGTTAAATTCGTAGGGTAATATCCTCCGCGGGGATTCCCCTTGAAGTATGGTGTGCTACCTTGTGCGGTAAAAAAAGAAGCCTACCCGCATTGCGCACTTCGTTTTCGATTGTATATTTATCATTTCTTGTTTGCGACATCGCTTGGCGCATTTTTTTTTGACACCATCACGATTCCACCTCAACTATATAATCCGTCTTCAAACATTGCGTCCAATGTAGCTTTGATAGTCTCTTGGTCACATTGGCAAACATTATTTATCATTTCATTTAGTGCCGTCTCGAACCTCTCATCAATGTCATTTCCCCCACGGTGGGTTTTCGTTTAAGGTGACGGGTGGGGGTTTACTTTGTCATTTACAAAATCCCTTTCAAGTTCCTGTGCGATTTCCCCTATTTCATCCATTGTGTCTAAATAAACTAATGTCAGTGATAATAAAACTGATCAAAACCTTTTCATAAAAAGCTTCTCCATACCTAAAAATAAGAAACAAGGAGATTCCCAAATAGCGCCCTCGCTCTCCTAAAGTATATAGAAATAAATCAAAACATGTTTCTTTACTGCAAAACGTCTTCCAGTGATAGGAAATTCTGTTTATGAACAACCGATGTAAAAACAGCAGATTTTATTTATTCACGTCGCAGACATATACTTACCCCTTGCTACATCTAATTTGCATTATTCTCGCGCGCTGCGCGCTGCTCGGGACAGTTCTGACAGCGCGCCCTCTATATCCGCTATCTTGGCCGATGGCTCGTCCTCATTCTCCTTCCGCTGCAAAGCTGTTGCCTCGGAGGTTTCTGAGTCTTCAAAGTCTTGAAGCTTTTTCAGTCTTCCGACCTCGGATTCACGCTAAGTGTTCTACTATTATTATATCTAGTATTCTAAACTCCCTTTAAGCCCTTTTCCAGCTCCTCGTGAGGTTTGGTCTTCGGTTTTTTTAGGGGAAGCTTTTCCACCTTCGTGGAGCTTCGTAAGTCTAGCTTAGGCTACTAGCCTAACGTTCACCGTGTATTGTATTGTATTGTACTGACGTAGCCTTGTGCCTTGGCACGCGTTTTCTTCCCTCTTGTGAAGCGACCTTTGTATTCTCATTGTATCTTACTATTTTATTCTACATTGATCTTACTATTGTACTATTGTTGTCGCTTCTGTCCCGTAAGTCCTTAGGAATTCTTAAACTTGCCTTACAGGCCCCAGGTGGTTAACTACCGTGACTATTTTCATTGTTTACAGGTATCTAACTTTACGAACTCCTTTGTGTGTATTTTTCCTGAAGTTTTCTCAAGTACTGTTTCTAGTATTAGTATTTCCTTCTCGTGCCTTGAGAGAGCCTGCCTATTTTTGTATTGTATTATGGACGAGGGTGCCCGTTGCGCTCTTTGTTCCCAGTTTCGCCCGGGGAGGGTCTGGGATCCTCACTCCGTCTGCCCGGCTTGCAGATCTTGCACGCGGCGTGACCCGTGCGAGCGCTGCATGGGCTTCTCTGCGGACCAGTGGCGGGAGATCGACTCCTGGCTGCAGGCCCGCAGGGATAAGCTCCAGTCGCGGCTTGACGCGATCCCGGACCCCTTAGCCCCGGGCCCCTCAGATTTACCCCCACCTTCCTCCGGAGGAAAGGGGGGTCTAAAGGTAAGGCCCCGGCCAAACGGTCGAGGAATCCCCCTAAGAAGGCAGGCTCCTCCAGGAAGGCTAGTAAGAAGAAGAGTAAGAAGAGTGGAGATGGTTCTGAGACTAGGAAGGGTGGGCGGCCCGGTGCCGGAGTCCGCGACTCCGCCACCGCGGCTGACCCGGGGGTCATGCCATCCGTAAGCCCGGAAGGCAGTGCCCCCACCGGGTCC
This sequence comes from Holothuria leucospilota, assembly GCA_029531755.1. Lineage (NCBI taxonomy): Eukaryota > Metazoa > Echinodermata > Holothuroidea > Aspidochirotida > Holothuriidae > Holothuria > Holothuria leucospilota. The sequence continues at coordinate 18,855,849 of CM055982.1, read as the reverse complement.
GCAGACCGGCGCGCTCCGGTAACTGCGGACCCAACGAACTCAGGAGCCTCGGCTCCAGAGCTGGGATCCTCTGCTCCTCGGAGCCAGGTTCCCCGCGCCGAGTTCATCCCTTCCGCTCCAGCGGACCTCGTAGGTTCTCCGACCCCATCCCGGGACCGGGAACCGCAGAGGTCCCAAGGAGCCACGGGTTCCCCTGGTGCTCCTACGGGTGCACCTCGGGACAGTCAGTCGCCGGACCCGGGAGCCTCGGCTCCAGGTGCCGACGCAGGCTCGGAGGCTCCGGCCTCCTAACCCGTGTTGCTGGACACCCAGCCTACCCGGGACCGTTCGCGGTCCCGGGAGGGGAGCTCCCGCCGTCCCGAACGGCGGGAGTCCTCCGGGAGCCGCATACTGCCTAGGGGTTCGAAGGACCACCGGTCCCGAAGCCCCTCGAGTCAGTCTGGGCACCGGGGGAGGAGCCCGTGGTCTTCGGACTCGGACTTGGACTCCGACGCTGGGTACCGTCGGGACCGGTCTCACCGGCCCCGCCGGGATAGTCCTAGGGGATTCCCGGATCCATTGGATCCGGGGTGGATGGCCCAGTTGGCTAGCCTTCTGGGACCCATGATCGCCGGTGAAGTGGCCAAGCAAACGGCTCACTTGCGTCCATCCACACCCCCCCCCCACAAGCCTCAGAACCTGATGTGGGTCCTCCTCGGGCCGATCCTCCAGCCCCGCAGCCTCCTTCTGCCCCTCCCCTCCATTCCCTGGAGCTCATGGCTTCGGATGAGTTCGAGGAGGAGGAGGAGGACGAGACGGAGTCTGAGGACGTGGAGGTATCGGTGCCGGCTGCCGCTCCCTCTGAGGAAGAGTCCCCTCGTGGGACCGACCTGCCTCAGAGCCTGATAGGTTCTTATCTCCAAACTGGGCTTTCAGAGGCCCGTTAAGTCTACGCCGGAGACCTCCGGGTCCCGGCTTAGCGCCACTAACGAGGCTGTGCAGTCCGTACCGCCAGAACTCCCGGCAGACGTCCAGTCAAACCGCGTCTGGAATCTCTGGCGGCCAAGCAGTCCTGGTCGGCCTTCGCCGCCCAACAGGAAAGGCTAGTCTGTGAAAGGCTAGGCTGTGTCTGAGGAAACTCGGAACAAGGTGAGGGTGGCCGAGGGACTCGCCTCCGGCATGTTCCGGGAGCCTCTTCGCAAGAGGATCGAGGACGACTGGTACCAAGCCGACCTAGCGGCGCGTACCGGCCTCAAGTTCTCTTCGGTCTATCTGCTAGGTCCACTCTCCCGGCTGGTCTACGACCAGTTCGCGAGAGTGGCCCTGAAGGCTGTGAGGGTCCGTCGGGGAAATATTCTCGATGCCTTCCCATGGCCTTCCGCCGAGGCGAGAAGCCGCCTAGAGCAGTTACCGGTTACTAGCCCCGACCTCTTCGCCAACCAGTTCCTGGACAAATTCGTGCAGGAGGTCAAGAGGCACGAAGAGACGGCCTCGGCCTTCTTCAAACCTCCAGCTAGACCCGTACCGACTCCACCCCCCCCCGTGCCGCTTCCAAAGCGAAGCCTAAGACAGCTAAGAAGCCCTCCGTCGGGTTCCAGGCCTTCCTATGGCCCCCAGCACCCGACTGAGTTCCCACCTCAGCAGCCCTAGGGGTGCCCACCCTACCGTGGTCCCAGTGGTAGGGGGAGGTTGAGGCTTTTTGCCAACATCTGGGAGGCGTTCTGCCCGGATCGGTGGGTGGTAAACGTGGTAACCACCGGTTACCGGCTGGAGTTCACGGCCCCACCACCTACGGGGGGCGGCGGGAGAGTAACTCCAACCTAAACCGATCCGACTCTACGGGGGGTCCTGGAAGAGGAGATGCAGGCCCTTCTACGGAAGGGCGCTGTCCGCAGGACTACCGGAGAGGAGGGACCCCTCTTCCGGTCGTCCTTCTTCCTGGCCCCGAAAAAGAACGGCTCCTGGAGGCCCATCCTCAATCTGAGGCCTCTCAACCCCGCCTACATGCGACCACGGCGGTTCCGCATGGAAACCCTCGCGGTCATTCTCCCGGCCCTCCGGGTCGGTATGTGGGCGGCAAGTTTGGACCTCAAAGATGCGTATCTTCACATTCCCATTGCCCCGGCATCCCAACGGTTCCTCGCCTACGAGTACCGGGGGGAGACGTTCAAGTTCACGTCCCTCCCCTTCGGACTCTCCACCTCCCCCCGGGTCTTCACCCGGGTAGCCGGAGCAGTCGTCGCCGAACTTCGGAGACGCGGCGTGCTGCTCTTCGCCTACCTGGACGATTGGATCGTCCTGGGGGATTCGGAGCAGCAGGCGAGGGCCAACGTCGAGGCAACGATCACCCTCCTGCACCAAACGGGATGGATGATCAACTGGGAGAATTCGCATCCCATCCCGCACGGTCACTGCAATATCTAGGAGCCCGACTAGACCTGACTCGAGGCCGAGCCTTTCCCACCGTGGAGAGGGCCAGGGCGCTCAGAGAGGCCATCACGAGGATCCTATCCTCCCCTTCCAGCTCAGCTCGAGCATGGCTCCAGCTGCTGGGCCTCCTCGCAAGTCTGGTCGACGTCGTACCCCTCTGCCGCCTGCACATGAGACCACTTCAATTCCACCTTCTGACCTACTTCCGGCCCGCGTCCAGGGACCTGCAAGTCCCGGTGCCCATGGCCAACCGTCCGACCCCACCTCTTGTGGTGGACGCGGGACGAGCACCTCTTCGAGGGAGAACCCTTCGGGATCTTTCGCCCCAGTCTCGCCGTCACTACCGACGCTTCGCAGTCGGGCTGGGGCGCCTTCTGCGAAAGCAGAACCCTCGCAGGGGTGTGGTCAGAAGAGGAATGGAGACTTCACATCAACTTTCTCGAACTAGAAGCGGTCGTGAGGGCCCTAGCGGCCCTCCGGGATCATGTGCGAGGCAGAAGCCCTGCGGTCTTCTCGGACAACACCACCGTCGTAGCTTACATCAACAGGCAGGGGGGAACTCACTCCCCCAGCTTTGCCTGAAGGTGTGGTCCCTCCTCCAGTGGTGCCGGAAGCACGACATCGGGCTGAGGGCTTCCCACGTGGCGGGGAGGGACAACACTCTCGCCGACGCGTTGTCCAGAGGCCGGGCAAGTCAGAGAGAGTGGGAACTGGCGTCCAGGTGGGCTCAGTGGCTGTTCAAACAGATCCACAGGCCCAACCTGGACCTGTTCGCAACGGCGGCGAATGCCAAACTACCAACCTTCTGCTCGAGGGCGTTCCACCCTCGGGAATGGGCGGTAGACGCGATGTCCATACCGTGGGACGGGATAGACGCGTACGCATTCCCGCCGTTCTCCATCATCCACAGGGTCCTGCTCAAGATCCGAGCATCCAGGACCCGAGTGCTGCTGGTGGCCCCGATATGGCCCCGGCAGCCGTGGTTTCCACTCCTCCTCCACCTGCGGGTGGACCACCCTGTGACCCTCCCTTGTTCCCCCGACCTGGTGTCTCAGGACAGGGGCAGGGTCCTTCACCCACGGGCCCAGGACCTGCACTTGACTGCATGGAGGCTGTCCGGCATTCCCTCAGAGTACAAGGACTTTCTGAGGACGTTGCCTCCATGGCGGCCGCAGCAAAGAGACCCTCCACCCTCCGCACTTACGATTCTAGACTGGCAAGATTCGGAGGGTGGTGTGCAAAACAGAAAATTGCAAATTCGGCATCTTTAGCACAGGTCTCCAAGTTCTTGATGGTCCTCTTTGAAGAGGGTAAACAGATCAACACCATCAAGAACTACCGCTCGGCCATCGCCGCGGTCCACCGGGGCTTCCCCGACGGGACCACGGTCAGTTCAAGTCAGGTCATCCAGCAGCTCCTCAAGGGGATGTCTAACACCAGACCCGTGGTGCGGCCCCTAGCACCATCGTGGTCCATCAACGGAGTCCTGCGGGCCCTCGCCTTTCGAACCGCTCCACTCCGTCCCTCTTGAGCTCTTGACTCGCAAGACCCTGTTCTTGGTGGCGGCGGCCTCGGCTAGACGACGGAGTTGCCTCCAGGCTCTCTCGGTCAAGCCGGGCCACATTCGGTTCGAGAACCACGGGGTCCGTCTCATCCCGGATCCCTCGTTCTTGGCCAAGAACCAGACCTTGGACTTCCTGCCGGGCGACCTCTTCATCCCAGAGATCGCCACGGCCTCCTCCATTAGGGAGGACAGGAGGTGGTGCCCAGTCCGGGCACTCAAGTGGTACCTACACCGGACCAAGGACATCCGGGCCTCGGATAGGCTCTTTGTCCTCCCGAGGAGGCCCCACACGGCGGCCTCTAGGGACACTATCTCCCGGTGGTTGTCCGAGGTCATCAAGCCACATGCCCAAGGACGGGTCCGGGCGCATGAGGTCCGGGGCCAGGCGGCTTCGAGGGCCCTCTTAGCAGGCGCGCCAATTGAGGACATACTCAAGGCGGCAGCCTGGAAGACTCCATCGTTCTTCGTAGCCTGCTACCTCTCGGACACTCTCTCTTCCGAGGCGGCCTTCGGTCGTGCTGCTCTTGGTGCCCTCCCAGGGCACCCCCCATCCAGCTCCACTCGGTGTCACTCTAATGCAAATTAGATGTAGCAAGGGGTAAGTATATGTCTGCGACGTGAATTCCCCCCACCTTCCTGGTGGGCGTATTCACGAGCGACTATACTTACCCCTCGCTACATTCCCTCCGACCCACCCCCGCTATTGGGGGCTCGGGGGCACTTTTTAACCTGTATATAGCTATATTTGTAAATAAACCATATGTATTTATGTAAATACCTTCTGTACAGTTTGTAGGTAGCTAACCCTCCCCCTGTTTACCTCACGAGGACTCGTTTGGGCTTCGGGAGAGGGTTCATTGGGGGGTTCGTATTCCTCACTTGGCGGCACCGCCTGGCCGAGGCCGGGCGCCTTCGGTCGGAGGGCTTCGCCTTTGCCTGTTGAGAAGACCTCCGCTCTCACTGGTAAGTGCTCCCGAGAAAACCTCCTCGCTTTGCGCTTCAGGCCAATGAGGACGAGCCATCGGCCAAGATGGCGGATATAGAGGGCGCGGTGTCAGAACTGTCCCGAGCAGCGCGCAGCGCGCGAGAATAATGCAAATTAGATGTAGCAAGGGGTAAGTATAGTCGCTCGTGAATACGCCCACCAGGAAGGTAGGGGGAATACAGATGGAATGTATCATAATTATGTAAGCAAAATTTTCCGTGCACCTACGCACATTTTTTTACAGTGCAGGTGAAGGGCCGCAGATGGCCAGGGGATTGCCACCTGGGAAACTTTGCTCTGTGTTGTAAATCAGGAGCACAGAACTTTTTTCCTATGAAGGGCCATTTTTGATTGTCATTATATCACTCGTGGACCAACGGCGCCGCAAAAGCCGAGGAAACCCAACTCCCATCTCGTTTAAGGAGTGGAACATGTCGCCCTTTTGATGGCCTCTTTGGATTTAGGGTTAACACCCGGAAGCGCTGGATTTTCTACAAACTTGTGGGGGTTAATTTGAAGCATTACACTGTCTCTACATGACAAGCGCGAGGCTGAGCAGATCACAAACATCACAACTTGAGCAAATCTTTTAATAAATATTAGTTCGAGCTTAGGGCAGATCGATGGAATGATGTATGGAGTATCAAATTAATGAGCTAACATCTGAGAAAACAAAAACGCATTTTGAGGGCATTCTAGTCATATTTATGCTTTGGTTTAGATTGCACAAGTTTTCCACTTTTTTGATTTTCGACCCACTTATGTGCTAGTAGTCCACTAGCGCTGTATCACAACAACACGATTCATCGAATTACATTCCACAGATAGGTTTGGTACTACACTCCTGTTCAAAGCTTCAACGCTGAACCTCCCGTAGTACTAAGACGCTGCACCTGGTTTGTCCTTAAAGACAAGGCTTCGACAAATCCCCCACCCGCCTTCCCAGGGCCAAGCAAAATATCACTCGGGCAAGTGTAGTGCTCAATATACCACACCGTAGTATTCCTTGTCTTTATAATAAAAATAAACAAAGTTCTAAAAACAAATATTATAAACAGTTAGCAAATCCTAGGTTACAGCTGCAATCGCAAAATCCAACATAAAAATCCCTTTCTTTATTTGAGCAGCAACATGGGGATAAGGCTCGTTCGCAATGAACATGCAGGTCTGAAAAGGGCTAGCCGATATAAATGCCGGCAAGTGGGTTTAGAAAACAACTGGCCTAAATGGTGAGGTTCGGAACAAAAGAATTTATGCAAGCCTGGAAGATAGGCCATATACAGTGCATGCTACATTGTGTATTTTGTGGACGGCTGTGGTCTACTGTCAGGTGGCTGCCCAGCTCCTTGATACTGCAATGGCAGTGGTTTTACTTGTTATATTTACCTGTCCTAAACTATCAGGGAAGTGAACAAAATAGTCGATGGGTTTTTAACTTATTATTTAGTTATAGATTATAAGATTCTGAAATAACATTTATGAATTGCCTTGGGAGCAGGATCAAATGCTTTGGTGGACCATATACGGCCCGTGGACCGGAGATCACCCACCCTCGTTCTAAATGATACTCAGAATAGCACACATTACCGAGTACTTCAGCCCTAATTTTATTTCATCATGTCGTAGTGATGTATACCAAAGATGTGCGAATGCCAACACACGCTGCGCCTTTGCCGTCTGCCAATCCGTCGAGGTTGCCTATAAATTTGGCTTTGGATTTCTCCCCATTTAGAGGAACCAAGTTGAATGCACCAGTTCAGGGGAGCCTCTGCATTTTCTAGATGGGGGAGGGACGACACTATCTAAGCCACCACGAATGCCCTAGATACAGGCTGAATGGCAATAAGGTTGTCGATTGGAGTGTAGAATAGTTAGAAAGCACTATAAAATGAAGTTATATTGCATAGCTTATTTGTCACAAAAACAAAGAATTAGGCAGGGGAGGATCTAGGATTTTTCGTTAGGGGGGGGGGGGCGCGCTGACGGCCAAACATCCGCCCGAACGACTATCTAAGCGGAGCGCCACCATCGGTTGGCGCGGAGCTTACAGAAAATTTTGAAAAATCGAGACCCCTCAGATAGCCGGAAATGGCATTTCCCAGGCTTGTTAGTAGAGTCTAAGCAGTCGATATTTTGAGCTTTCGTTTGCCAAAAAATTTTCCCTTCAATTAAAAATGAGAAAATTGCAAAATGATTAGAAAATCACCAAATAAAATGCAGGGGCAAAGTCTTTTCATAGTTCCCGTTTTTGACCGCCGTCATGGAGTGTCCCCTTTCCTTTTAAAATTTTTTTGCTGTCCCGAAGGGCTTAAAAAATCGTGCTATATTTTGCTCCTTTTCACACTAGATCCATGTGCTGAAAATGTCTTGATTATCATTCTATCAATGAATAATATTATTCATAATTTTTACGAAAAACGAAATATGATGTGGACGCCTACATTGTTCTGTTAATCTGTTTCGTCATAGTTTTCAATATCATAAAAAGATCACAGTTGTGAAGGAAATATTTCCCAATTACCCTCCCTCTAGCTCTAGGCCTCTAACCCTCACCCTTCCACCCGAACAACATCCCATCCGTCCCTCCTCTCGCCGTTTTATTTTTGATCCCCTTCATTTTTTCAACATCGTCGACCGCGTCCCTAAAATTTCTGTGCGGGCATTCTGCCCCCTGCTGGCTAGGTCAGTGAAAACATGTACCACTACCATTGGATGAAATGGTCTTGTACCTTTCCGGGACAAAAAAAAACCATACAAGGGAATTGAAAACATGCTTATGACTGCGTATCTTTTACGACACTTGTCCGAACTGAAGGTCCACTGAATTTATGCCACTGTCTATATTGCTGCCCGAACTCCCGACTATAGATGAATTTACTCAGTGGCGTGCGCAGGAATTTGAGGAGAGGGGGAGACGTAGCCCATAGACAGACTCTCAGCGCTCCGCGCCACTTTCGTTTGGCGCGGAGCGCAAGGAAATTTTGGCTCAAAATGTCTCCCAGATAGCTGGAAATGGCACTTCCCAGGCCTATTTACCGCATATAAATTTGGGGAAACACTAGCAATATTGTAAAAAATAAACATAGAATACTAGAAATAAGGTGGGACTGTCCCCTTCGCCCCTCCTCCTTGGCTTATAATAGATGATTAATTAGATGATTAATTAAAAAAAATCATACTCGTCAAATTATAGATCAATAGATGATTTACCGTTTTTTTCAGAACTGCTATTTATTTAGTGGTAAACCTTTGGAAGGTAAAACAAGTTTCAACAGAGGTGCGCAAGGTTTGATTCTTTGCCGTCCTGGGGAGGGGTCTAGAAACTTTTGCCTAAGAAAGAGAGCTGAGATGCAAAATGGTGCTATATTTGAAACATTTTGAAGCATATTAAAACACACATGGGAGAGCGCGCCTGTTGCTCCGCCAGAGTAGGTCAGACTGCTCCCGATTTCCCCCGACCAGTTGATTTTTCTCCGACAACTTATAGAGGTGGGGCCCATGGCCCACCCGTCCCCCCCCCCCCAATGCGCACGCTACTGAGTTTACTACTAACACCTTCTGAGGAAAACCGGTATGTCACGTTCCAAGATGGCTTTGAAGAATTTTCAGGCGTACTTATGGGAAGATTTTCTCACACTAAATTCATATGTGAAATTGAAGAAAAAGATACTTTTACCGTTGCCCGATTTGGGGTTAAAAGCACTGCAGCCTATAAGTAGCAAGTTTTGCACAATTGACGGTGGCCCACATTGAAAATGCAAAATCGTGAACACACATAGCTGCCCGAATACGTCCCGACTAAACCGAATCTTCGCCTTATGATGACTATTGGTAGTATTGTCATAAAGAAATATGACACGTCAAAAATGGTCTTTGATTAATTTCTTTGGGCAAAATTTTGGGCTTTGTATACACCTATACACCCTCCGTCTGTCAGTGTAATCTAGCAATTGAAAACATCCCAGAATTTTTTTACAACTTTCGCGGGAATATTCTACCATTTGGGGCAAAGTTTAGTTTGCACGGGACTATGAAGTGAGACTGAGGAAAATTGTTTTTCCATACGCGACACGGATGTGTCGCGAATTTTTGTGTTCTTTTCGTTTCGTCATGAAATTTTTACTTCGACTATGATGCTTTTTTTACGTTTCGGACAAATGTTTCAAAGAATTGGGAGATTCGGACTTTTCGGGCAAAGTGTTGCGCAAGACTATAAAAAGAGGCTGAGGAATAAAAGTTTTTTTGACGCTTTTTAATTTTTCTGGCAAATCTTTGGAAGAATTCGGGCACGATAGGAATTTTGAGTGGAATTAAAACATGCGAGATTTTTTAAGACTCAAATGGCTGTGCAAACCCATGGCAGAAATTAAGATCTTGTGGAAATTTGGGGACAGTCTGCCCTCTTCCCCTGCATTGTACGCCTATTTGACAAATGACCAGTTTGGAGTTCGACTTTTCCAGTATCTGTAAGCCGTAAGCGATCAATGGTTCGCGCGTTGCGTAAGAGTGAAATTTTGCAAAATGAGCCTCCCAGATTGCAGGAAATGGCCCTTCCCATGCCCTATAAGTTGCGAGATACGGTCGAGATCTTCGATGTCACCCTGTTGCCATTCCATCGGAAAACTTGAAACTGTATACTTTTAAACTGCTATTATTTTGTAGCAACTATAAGACAATACAACATGACGAAAAATCAAGTAGGCGAAGTGATCCGTTCTACGAAGGTTAAAAAAACAAACCTTGGAAAATTTTAGGGGGGGGGGGGCGCGCGCCGGGTGCGCCCCCTTCTAAATCCGCCACTGTTAGGCATAACGGATTCATGTATCGTGTTTGAGTTTCACACTTAGGTAGTTTCGTTTTTCTTTCTTTTTTCCTTGTCGGGGATGAGCTCACTTATGCATTGAATGACACGGCCTTCCAAGCACGTCAACTATTTGTAAGGAAGCAAACATGAATGCAAAAAGATCGGCAGTCTTATTGTATGATTCCTGTCATAGATAATTTGCACTTTATCGTTTCCACTCATTCTGTTCAACATTATGACTATACTAACTTTTATGTGACGGTACCACACAAGAAAAAGCTTTTTCATGTTGCAAAATTGTTTTCTAGATCACTTTGTAGGTCAGGTAAGTTTGGGTTTCCTTGTAGTGTGGGTGAAGGCAGAGGTTGTAGCTCACAACTTGTGTTCATTCTGTTTTAAAAACAAGAGACATCACGGCCTGGTTGGCAAAAGAGTTGATAAGGCGCGTTTACACTGTCGTCACAACGAAAGTGAAATATTCTAATTCGTCTTTTGTGTGCTTACAATCGTCCCAGCGTGTGTACACGTGCAAAACCGGACATTAATGCATGAGTTTCTGTGTATGCTCTATGCCAGCCATTGCCTACAGTGACGTAACCTTAAATGGTCTAATATGAAACATACCTACCAGGCGCGGATCCAGACATTTCGAAAAGGGGGGGGGGGAGCTGAAAGCCCCCTTGAATATTCTCCTAGATTAACATTATGCTAATTTTCGCGTGTTTGTTATTGTTGATGTGGCGAAAATGGGGGCGGGGGCTGAGCCCGAGGAAGCCCCCCCCCCCTTTTGGATCCGCGCCTGCCTACAGACTTTACATATTGATGTCACGCGACGTCATTTCCGTGAGCAAAAAATGAACACACTGTACGCACGACGCAGCGTGTAGTGGCGCCTATCGGACAGGTACACAAATCAGCTGTCTGCTTTTGTGTTGATGTAAGTTGTAATAGAGACCCTACAGTCCTACTGTAGGGTTTCTAAGTTGTAATGATACACACTGACCGCTTTCCCAGGGGGCATTATATCTGTTCTTTGACTTAATATGCATAAGGTATACGAAAAGCAACGAAGCGTCACAGCGCTGTCAAGCACGGCAAAATGTGTGGAATCTTCCATAAGCATACACCCTAAAGCAAATTAAAAGTCGGGTAACTGACAGCCGTCTGAGAATACACGCTTAGCCGACGGGGCCCCACCGTGGCATCCCATCTGTAACAGTTGCCTATGCTGTTTACAATTTCTGAAGCTGCTTTTTATCTCATCTCTTTGTATGTAATGTATAGGGACATGAGGTACGGTACGGTACTTCACCTAACATTAGAAATGTGTGTGAGTGTGTGCGTGTGTGGGTGTGTGAGTGTGAGGGTGAGTGAACAAAAAAGTATGTAGCGAACTTCTCCTAAACCGTTAGTCCGATCAACTTTGTGGGCAGGTACCTCATCATATATATAAAAAAAAAAAAAAAAAAAAAAAAAATAAAAAAAAAAAAAAAAAAAAAAAAAAAAAAAAAAAAAAAAAAAAAACTTGTGCATGCTTAACTGATGACGCCATAGGTCAAACGTCAAAGTTGGTTTAGTTGGGCTTTTTGCCATTATTTGCCTACCATTATGTTTCAAAAAGTAATAAAAAACATGCTGAGCTAGGAGTGATGAGATGAATTTTACAATAGAGCTTTTTTGGTGCTAACGGTGGGGTCAAAGGTCAAACTCTACGTTAAAGGTCAAATTTGCCTAAAATTTGCGAAAAGATGTGTCGCGAACTCCGATCAAACTCAGACTTGGTGGGTAGGTACCTGACCATGAACTTGTGCAAGTGTAATTGATGACGTTATAGGACAAAGGTCAAGTTTGCCAGAAACTGGGTATTTTGCCATTATTTGCCTATCAATATGTTAGGATGAGTAATATAAAACCATATGATAGACTGGTATTGACAACATAATTTTAAGCATAGAACTTTTTACTTGTGAAGGACGGTTAGAGTTTTTTTTTTTTTCGTGGGCATAATGGAGTACATCGACGTTAAGATCAAGGGGATACGAATACAAAGCTTTAGAGACTGGCTTGGTGCGAATTTGGTAAGATGCTGTTGCATCCATGTTAAGGTTTTAGGATTAGCCCAACTATTCACTCATGGACATCACTCTCACTTAGTCTAGGCTGGGAGCCTACCGTTATCTAACTGAGCTCTTACATTGACTTAATACGTTCACATCCTTATATATAGTACCGTCCGCCAGTCCGTTGAAACTCACAGTACCACAGTAGCCACACTAGCAGGAAACGATGTCTCAGATCAAAACGAGACAACACAGTGCTAGCGAAGCTGACCTTGTGTCCTCTGTATTAGAGCAAGTGCTTAAAAGCCAGGAATTTCAGGATCTGTTAAAAACAAGTGTTGAAAAGGCTCTCAATAAAATATTGGTTCCACTCAAGGAAAACATTGAAGAAAAGAAAGGGCGTATTCATGAACTTGAATGTGAAGTTGAACCACTGGCCAAGAAGACTAAAAAGCTGGATATGCTATGCGACAAAATGCAGCACCAAAATGTTGATTTGGCCAAAAAACTTGACGATACAGAGCAATACTCACGCAGAAATTGCCTTACAAAATCGGGAGTTCCTGAAAGTAAGGGCGAAAACACCGACTAAGTGGTGATGGATATTGCTTCATCTTGTCTCCATGTAAATATTTCTCTGTCCGACAATGATAGTTCCCACCGGATCGGTAATCCCGAAAGAAACAAAACCCACTCCATCATTGTCAAATTTACCACATAACGAGCCCGCAACACTTTAATCAAGGACAGAAGGAAGTTAAACCAAGAACTGCTAACTAAAACAAAATCTCACCAGCTAGTGAAGTCTGCTTGGACCACTGATGGTAGGGTTGTCGCGCTCATCTCAAAGAACGGAGCAGAATTTCGCGAAAAGATACAAAGCATCAACGATCTAAAAACTCTGTAACTGTGCCATTATTTCAAGGTCTTCAAGGAGTTTTACCGTAGCCTATTAGACCCTTACATCGTCCGACTTCTACACCCAGCATTTGTTTTCACTTGACCAGTGTGACCAGTGTTTACACTACGCGAGTATTTATAGTCTCTCTATTCTTGCTATGCATTTAGGTTACTTTCATGTCAATTTGTTCACTTATTTTTATCGTGTTTTGCTTCATTTCCTTTTTTACACTATTTTGGGGGTGCTACCACGCAATTTAATCTATCGACGTGTATTGAATGCCAAACATGTATATATATATATATATATATATATATATATATATATATATATATATATATATATATATATATATAGGTCGAAAGGTAAATAGTAGTACATTCGATCTTGGATTTTTATACCAATCCTAGATAGAGCATAGCCCTTATCAAAGCAGGAAAGGTTCAGAGAAAATACCAGAGAGAAAAATTGAGCCGTACCGAGGGTTTGAACCCGCCATCCTCCGCTTTCCGGGCAGAGTCTGTGACCACTACACCAGTTCGGCTTGTGATTCACAGAAGTGACAGACAGGCTACAAATACCTCGTGTGATTCAATTTTCTCTCCAGGTTACCATGGTAGTCCCAAGCGGGATGAATATTCAGTAGGTCGAGGTTGGTAGATCGAAGTTAGAATGTGTAGGTATATATATATATATATATATATATATATATATATATATGATATATATATATATATATATATATATATATTATATATATATTGAATATATATATATATATATATATATATATATATATATATATATATTATATATATATATATGCAACAACAGTTTTGACATCAAATACTAAGCTTACAAGATTTACAAAGAAGACTTTCTTTACTGCCATGCTCTTCTATCTGTCTATGTCAGAACGCAATTTATATGAACTTCCATTCTTTAATATTGATAACGATGATGAATTTCGATCCTATTTGGCATGGATCAATTGATGTAGAAAGACCCTAGCCTGACTCATTCCATAATCAAATTCCGGGTAACTTGAGCAGATATTTTTGCAATAATTCAATGTGTTTTAAGATCGATGAGTTTAATCTTGTTGAAAAGGGAACGTTTAGTGTTTTCCATCTTAATTGCCGTAGCTTAGTGAGGAACATTAATCATGTGACTGACTACCTGTCGTTATCACGTCATAACTTTTCTGTGCTTGGTTTTACTGAAACTTGGCTCAATGACAGCAGGTCCCTGGATATCGGCTTAGGTAACTACATTTTAATTGAAAGTCACCGTCAGACAAAAAGAGGTTGTGGCGTTACAATGTTTGTTAGTAACCAGTTTCAGTTTACTTCTCGTAGAGACCTTTGTTATTTCAATGTAGATATTGAATGTATTTTGTAGAACTGCGTATTCCTATATCGAAGCACAAAGTCATAGTGGGTGTGGTATATCGTCCTCCTCACGGTAGCACTGCTAGATGTAGTGATTACTTGTATGATGTTCTCAAAAAGATTTTAGTAGAAGGTCAGTATTGCTATGTAATGGGCGACTTTAATATTGACCTTTGTAAGACTTACTCATCTGATTTTGTTAACAATATAGTCGCTTGTGATTTCAGTTCCACTATCAACAAACTCACATGAGTGACAAGCAGCTCAGCTTCACTCACTGACAACATAATCACAAATGTTAGTAGTATTGATTCCAAGGTTCACATTGACGTTTCTGGTATTCTAGTCACTGATGTCAGGGACCATTTCCCGATTTTCACAAATTTATCTTTTCAAACAAAACGTCTTAAGAATGAACCAATCTACATCCGCAATTATGCTGATGGCAATATACAACTATTTGTGTCATGTATTGAGTGTACTGATTGGCCAGATGTTTACCAAACTAAAGACCGAAATCTAGTTTTCAACACTTTCATTCAAACTTTCCTCCATATTTACGATGCAACTTCCGCAATCACAATATTAAACAAACACAAAAGGAAGAAAAAGGATTGGATTACAAGAGGCATTATCAATTCCATCAAAACTAAAAAAAAGCTCTACAAGAGTTATCTGAATACTCCAACATCTACAAAACGAAAAACCATGGGCGTCTGGAGGGGGCAAGGGGGGCACTTGCCCCCTGGAAAATCAAAAACTTGAAAAACGAAGAAAAAATAAAGAAAAAAAAAACGAAAAAAATATAACATCAACATTTCTTAACAGTTTTCTCAAAACAGGAATTGAATACAAATATCAACACTCAGGCCCCAGCAGCCCCCCGAGCATATTTTTGGTATTTTTTAAAGTTTATATTTACGATATTGATAGTGTTTCCCCTTTTTACATGCGGTAAATAGGCCATGGAAGTGCCATTTCCAGCGATCTTGGAAGCACTTTGGGCCAAAATTTTCTTGCGCTCCGCGCCAACTCATGGTGGCGCGGAGCGCTGAGGGTCTGTATATGGGCTTCGCCCCCCCTTGACAAATTCCTGACTACGCCTTTGTCAACACTGTGTGGAAGTAGCATCTAAACTCTTTTCTGGGAGTAAAGTATTTCCCACTACAAAAGTTGGGCCCCCTGAATTTTTTCTGCGGACGCCCATGCGAAAAACCTATAACAATTTCGTAATAAGCTTAATCATGTAGTGCGCATAGCAAAAAGGAAGCATTATACTGCTATGTTCAACAAATCTAAACACAACATGAAACGTACGTGGCAAAATATTAATGACATTCTGCACAAAGAACAACCACAGAGTAGTTACCCTGACAAGTTCATAAATGAGAACACCAAGATTTCAGATCCAAAGCTATCGCTAATGCACTTAATGACTTTTTTGTAAACCTTGGTCCATCTCTTGCATCCAAAATTCCACGAAACACACGCCTAAAGGAACTAATCAGTGGCGTAGGAACGGGGGGGGGGGGCAAGGGGGCCATGGCCTCCCAATATGATTTGTGAGGGCCAAATGTCATTTTGACCCCCCCCCCAAATATTGCGACAGTTTACAGTTTCGTTTCACCCGTTTTTGCTCGCAAGAGGACAATTTCTCTAATAAGAACACAAAATTTTCGGCGCGCTACGGGCGTAGAAGAGCTACTCTACTTTCTTCAATAGTTCCATTCTACATCTCTAGATAGCGCAAGTCCTTTCCACCTTACCAAGTAACATGTAGGAAAAGTACACAGTTTACGTAGGGGTCGCAAATTTCATCCCATATCGCAAAGCCTAGTAACTGTTGTCTTGTGTGTGTCAAGCGGTACGGTCAGTTGGTGAGGGACTCACGGAGCAATATTTGGCTATTTCATCGCATAGGTAAGGTAGTTTCAATACATTGCATATTATCTCCTATACGGTCCAGAGCCCCAACAGATTTTCCTTCTTTTTTGTTCTTAATGTTTACATATTTTTTTTTTGTGAAAACCTACCAAAAATTTCGCGCTTCGCGCGCTTTGCAATTTTTACAGCTTAGATTCCGGGGAAAACATTTAATCAACGCGGAACTATGCTTCTCTAGTATATACAAATTTTATGCAATATATGCCCCGAATGAAATGGTCTAGTACACAGGTTTTCTTCAAATCCCACTTATACCCGACGGCACTGGGGCTGTCGAGGAAGTTCAGGTCGGTGGCCCCCGTCGGACAAATCTTGGCGCCACCAACTTAATAATAGTAGACTCTGGCTGTGGAAAATCTCCATTCCAATCAATCCACCGAAATCCATGGGACTAACTCCACTCTGAATAATTTTGAATAAAGTCGGATAGATTGTGACAAACCTAATGTGTTTTAGAACAAATTCAAATCAACCTTTAAAAAATTTTCACAGCAATTGCACATCTTTATGGCTACTATCAAGCCTGGCAAGTGCCATTTCCGGCGATCTGGGATGTGTTCAATCTCAATTTTCTCGGTTTGCTCCGTGCAAACCTGTGGTGGCGCTCCGCTTAGATAATAAATGGGATTCAAACTTGCAATCCTCGGGCCCCAAGTCCTGCCAGCTCAGCTAATCCGTCCTCACAGAAATGTGTTTTAGAATAAAATCAAATCAAGCTTTACATTTTTTCACAAAAATTGCACATCTTGATGGCTGCTATCAAGCCTGGCAAGTGCCATTTCTGGCGATCTGGGATGTATTCAATCTCAAATTTTCTTGGTACGCTCCGCACCAACCTATGGTGGCGCTCCGCTTAGACAGTAAACGGGAGTCCTACTCCTCTCCCCCCCCCCCCCAAATAACTCCAGTACTCCAGAGCCTCCCAAACAAAAAGAATCTTAGCTACACCACGGCTGCATGGTGTTGATGTTGTTGTTTTCCTTTTTCTTTGAATATTTTTATTTTGCTTAAATTAAAATCGGAAAAATTATAATGAGCAAATATGATGTTTTGTTGTGGTATCAAGGTCGAGAAATCGCATCTGGTCTCCCCCCCCCCCCATGCCAGACATCTTCCTACGCCGCTGCTAATACCAGACTACAGGTCCAGCTCATTCTTTCTTTCATCCAGTAAAGAGGAACTTGTCAGTGTTTCTTTAGTGTATCTAAATCCCAATAAGGCTGCGGGCTATGATGGTTTTCGGCCTCAGGTAGTTCGTAAAGTTATTTCGTACATTTCCGAACCATTGACCTACCAGCCTACATTTGTAACCTGTCTTTTAATGTGGGAATCTTTCCAGACAAACTTAAAATCGCTTAAGTTGTCCCCATTTACAAAAAGGTGATCAAAATCAGTTCCTCAATTACCGTACAGTTTCAGTTTTTTCATGCTTCTCTAAAATTTTAGAAAGACTGATATTCAACAGAGTACAAACTCTTCTTGCTAAACACAATGTTCTTACCAACAGCCAATACGGGTTTCTTCCAGGTCACTCAACTGAACTTGCTCTTATTGAAGCCGTTGACAAATTACGTACCGTAGTTCTATTGACAATAGTAATACATGTATTGGGGTGTTTCTTGATCTTTCAAAGGCATTTGACACAATTGACCACGGTATTCTTTACAGAAACTTGATGGCTATGGTATAAGAGGTATTTGTCTGAACTGGTTTGAAAGCTTTCTCTCTGACAGGTTACAACTTACATCATTTAACAATATAAGGTCAAAATTAAACTGTAAGGTGTGGTGTACTGCAGGGCTTAATTCTTGGGCCCTTACTTTTTTTATTATTTATATATATGAATGATATTACTCTGGTTTCTAAGAAAGCAGAAGTTGTACTGTTTGCTGATGATACAAATATTTTCTTCACTGGGAATGACCCATATCAAAAGTATTTCTCCAAAAATTCCCAAAGGAATCGGTTTAATTTGTAGATTAAGACATTTGTTGCCAAAAGGTATTCTCCGTACAATTTACCTTACTCTGGTGTATCCTCATCTAATGTATTGTGCCACAGTTTGGTTAGGTACGAAAACCTCCTACCTTCACAAGCTGGTTCTTTTGCAAAAAAAAAAAAAAAAAGTTATCCGCTACATCTCTTTATCCGGACCCCGTGATCACACCAGCGAGTTGTGTAAGTCTCTTAATCTCTTGAAACTGTTCGATATGATCAACCTTAACATTGTTTCATTCACCTATCGTTTCATGCGCAGCCTTTTACTAAAATCATTTTCAGAATTCTTCATCAAAAATTCTTTAGTCCACAACTATTTTACCCTCGCCAATCTCATCTCCTACATGCTATTGGTACCCGTAAATCATCTTCACAGTTGACATTACCCTACAGAGCTATACAACTGTGAAATCCATCACCTCCCACATTAATTAACAGGCCAAGTATAAGTTCTTTTCGGAGAGGTTTCACCCAGTACTACATAGCATTTTTAACACTTAAAGGCATTTTCCAGTAGCTTTTCACAAGGGTCCCATGTAAAAGAGTGGAAAATTTCAGTTCATACTCTCCAAACTCCGTAGCAATACTCTTTTCCTAACTCTAGATATCTAATATTAAAGACTACTTATTTCAGGGAGTTGCTATTTTACCTCCAGTTCTCATCAAGGTCACAGAATTTATGTAAAGTGGGCACATTGCCTCAGATTTCTTTTATTTTCCTTTATAATTGAATGTCCTGTTGTCCTTGAAATTTGATACTGTTGGAAAGTTGGAGTATCTTTCCATGTAGGTTTAGCATAAATCTACACCATATGTACGGCATAATAAATAAAGTTGCTAAATATTCCCTACAGCAGTGTCCATATCATAAAGAAATTCAATGCTTTGTCAAATTAATGTGCCGCGATGACATCACAGATTTCCCATAATGCACTTTCTCTTGAGAAAAAATTGCATTTCTTTGAAAATAAGTATCCTCCAAACACTTAAATCTATTGAGATGCTGTTTTCACCTCCTAGAAGAAAAAAAATTCTGCATTTTTTGAAGTCATTGATTTTTGTCACTGGCAAATCCCTTTAAGCAGTGTCCATCACATTTTTATATGCCAGGTTTATTGTAACGCTGTAACTTCTTGATTGACCTATCATACTGTTTGAATGCATCCATTACATGTGTGATTTGTCACTACGCATTTTGTCTGTGGAAATCCGTGGACTTTAGTGGGGAGGGGGGGGGGGACACGGATTGAAAGGGATGGGGTCTGTGAGGGAAAGTTCTGGTCCTATTATCTTAGTCTTTACTTTTGTTTTAGTTAATTGTTTTTACTGGCCTTTATATCTTTAATTCTTTGTTCTGTTTGCTTTCTTTGTTTCTTACTAAGCTACGTCAGTTACCTTTGTTTTTGTAGTTATGGGGAGTAAAACTCTCGACAAGCCCCTCAGTGGTTTTAGTTTTACTTCCATGTCCTTCATTATGATATCGGTAATTATTATATTATGTATCTGTACTTTTCAATGATGTAGAAAAACCAATAAACGAAACAAAACGAATCGAAATAATAGGTCAAAGGTCAACTCTGCCTAAATTTTAAGACAAAGTTTGTCCCGAACTTCACCTATAAACCGAACACCAGATCACATTCAAACTTGGTGGGTAGGAACCCGACCAAACAAATAGGTGCATGCGTAACTGATGACGTAATACGTTAGTGGTCAGAGGTCTGAGGTCAACTTCTACTAAAACTCTTTTCTGGCCACAAATTCCCCTATCAGTATGTCAGAAAAAGTAATAAAACCAGATGATATACTAGGACTGACAACCAAATATTTGAAATAGTGCAGTTTGGTTGCTATGGGTGGGGTAAAAAGTCAGAATGTAGGTCATAGGTCAAACTTACCTAAACGTTGAGAAAAAGTGTTACGGCCTTTTTGGTTACGTTGGAGTCAGGTAAATTGCTAATAAGTGCAATAGCTCAAGACGCAAAGATTGATATCCTTTCGACAAGGATTCACCAAGCCTTTGGCTTTGGGGTTAAACAGACAACGATATTACATAGCAGTATTTTTGAAAAGAACTGCATAAAAATTTATCAAGTCAAGCGGACACCGAAGAATTGCCAGTTAGTATCAATCATATGTCAAGAAATTCTTTCCGTTTGTTCGGTGCTTCAGAAGTGAGTCACTAAATATCAGTACTTATCGACGATAGGAGACGAAAAGATATTTGTAAGTTGATTTCATATCGCGGAGATGTCCAGCTTATTATTCCCAAGCTCCATATAACGACCAAGAATAAAATGGGAGCTTTTCGCTTGGGACTGATTTGTTTGCTTCTTGTTAACGAAGTCATGTCTTCCAAGTCAATTCCGGTAGAGTAGGTATACGTCATTAATATGTGGAGAAGTTGAAAGAAATTTTCAACTGTAAGTTCTCGAAATCTGCCTTCAAAATGGAAGAGGGCTTGTAATTGTGTTGCTTACGTTTGGAGCGGATAAAAGAAATGACAAAAGGCACAAAGACTTTAAAATTAAATTAGAAATGTACTACTTTGGGGGAATTGTAAAGATAAGTGACAAGACCATAAACCGAGGGTACTGTTGTAACTCATATTAAACAAATATAAAGATTTAGGAATTGTTCGTTAGGCTGTTTGACAAAATAGGAAGGAAGTTACTTTTGCTTTCACAAAAAGTGAAAGTAAATATTTACGAGTTTATTTAAAGTCAAAGCGATACCAATGAAGAAAAATAGTATTTTAACAAACGTAAAGAATAGCAGAACAATTCTTCGCAAGAATAACGCTATCTCAAACGCCTTTCAATAGCCTAATAGCAGCCAATATCTAAATCTAAGTAAACAGTTCCTTAACCTTTGCTGTTCCCTGTATTTTACATACTTTGCCTCACACAACGGTAGCTTGAAGGTTCGAGTAAGTTCATTCCCTTTAAACAATAAATGTGCCGTTACTATCAGTACAAGCTGATATTTTTAAGATGGAGACTCGACATATTGTCGCATTAACAGTCAATTAACCTGTCTTTTGTTTTTCAGCTATGCTTGCTTAATGTGCTCCTTAACATGTATTCCTTCCTATATGTTATTTTCATTCATTGGTATTTGGGTCACTAGCCTAGTTAATAGGTTTCTGTTTTTGCAGTGTCCTTGAAATGATTTCTTGTTATTTTGTTATGTATATCAATGTTTTTCTGTACTTTTTGAAATAATTTGTGAAATAAATTTGATTTGTTTCCATTCAATGATTGCATATCTTGCGTTAAAAACATACTAAGGAAGGCCAGGAAAAGCTTAGAGACTCGTAATTTAGAACTTTTAAGCTCTGAAACCTTGTGGTGTGAAAACCTTTTGAACCATTTCATAAGATTATAGGTTTCCTTCATGAAGATTAGTTTATGAAGTACGAAATAAATTTAAACTTTGAGAAAAGTTTAAGTTTATATATTTGCTTAAAACAACTTATTGAAGGTGCCAATCCAGGCGCCATTCTTCAAGCACCCATAATACAAGTGAATATGATCTGTCAGGTGCCGTTGCATATTTTGACTTAACTGTCTTAGGGATATACACAGTCCTTCCTGAGACAGTTGGTGCTTAGCTATCTCCAGTGGCGTAGGAACCCGGGGGGGGGGGCCATGGCCCCCCAATGTGTTTTGACGGGGGCCAAATGTCATTTTGGCCCCCCCAAAATCATGATAGTTTACAGTTTTGTTTTACCCGTTTTTTGCTCTCATGAGAACAATTTCTCTAATAAGAACCCAAAATTTTCGGCGCGCTACGCGCGCTATAGTGCGACCCTAGTTTCTTCAATAGTTCCATTCTACAAAGCTAGATAGTGCAAGTCCTTTCCACCTTTCCAAGTAACATGTAGAGAAAGTAGTTTATGTAGAGGTCGTAAGTTCATCTCATATCTCAAAGCCTAGTTACTATTCTCTTGTGTGTGTCATGCGGTACGTTCAGTTGGTGAGGGACTCACGGAGCAATGTTTGGCCACCTGTATTTCATCGGGTACTTAGGAATGGTTTCAGTACAATGTATATTATCTCCAATATGGTCTACAACCTGTCACAGTGGCGTAGGAACCGGGGGACCAGAGGGGCCATGTCCCCCAATGTGTTTTGACGGGGGCCAAATGTCATTTTGCCCCCCCCCTAAAATCGCGATAGTTTACAGTTTTGTTTTACCCGTTTTTTGCTCTCATGAGAACAATTTCTCTAAATAAGAACCCAAAATTTTCGGCGCGCCACGCGCGCTATAGAGCCACCCTAGTTTCTTCAATAGTTCCATTCTACATAGCTAGATAGTGCAAGTCCTTTCCCCCTTTCCAAGTAACATGTAGAGAAAGTAGTTTATGAAGAGGTCGTAAAATTCATCTCATATCGCAAAGCCTAGTTACTATTCTCTTGTGTGTGTCATGCGGAACGTTCAGTTGGTGAGGGACTCACGGAGCAATGTTTGGCCACCGGTATTTCATCGGGTAGTCGGGATGGTTTCGATACAATGCATATTATCTCCAATATGGTCTACAACCTGTCAACCCCTAGAGATTTTCTTTCTTCTTTTTATTCTTAATGATTACATACGTTTTTTTCTTTTTTTTTTTTTTGGTGAAAACCTACCAAGAAATTCGCGCGCTTTGCAATTTTTCACTTTAGATTCCGGGAAAAACATTTAAAGAACGCGGAACTATGCTTTTCTAGTTTACACAAATTTTATGCAATATACATATGCCCCGAATGACATGGTCTAGTACACAGGTTTTCTTCAAATTCCACCTCACCAATACCCGACGGCAATGGGGCTGTCGGAGCTTCGGGTCGCTGCCCCCCCCCCTTTCGAGCAAATCCTGGCGCCACCTCTACTCAACTTGATAATTGACTCAGGCTGGCTGTGGAAAATCTCCAGTCCAATTAATCCACTGAAATCCACGGGGATAACTCCACTCTGAATAATTTTGAATAAATTCGGATAGATTGTGACAAACTTAATGTGTTTTAGAATAAATTCAAATCAACCTTCACAAATTTTCTACAAAAGTTGCAGATCTTGATGGCTGCTATTAAGGCCGGCAAGTGCCATTTCCGGCGATCTGGCATGTATTAAAATCTCAAATTTTCTTGTTGCGCTCCGCGCCAACCAATGGTGGCGCTACTCTTAGATAGTAAACGAGAGCCAACGTCAACAAAAATCCCAGCCCTCCGGACCACCATAAATATCTTAGCTACACCACGCTGATGTTTTGTTGTTGTTGTTTCCTTTTTCTTTCAATATACTACTTTGAGCAAATATTAAGTGGGAGTGTAGAAAGGGTCAGGGTTCAAGGTCGAGAAATCGCATCTTGTCCTCCCCCCCCCCCAATGTCAAACATCTTCCTACGCCGCTGATCTCAAGACATTGATTCTTCAAGTTCTAAGTGTGAAGCTTCGAGTTTATTTCTTTGATTTGCATATGAAATAAATCACTTTGAAAAAATAATACATCACCTGATACGTTTACTCAAAATGCAGATAATGAGATTGAAAGGTGGATAAAAAACCATTAGATTCATCAGTCTAAATGAGAAAGAAAAAGAACACCCTTGTCTGTTTCTTGGGCAAGTGTACCGTTCCTTTGTTGACACACTATAGTTTTCAGTGGCGAATACAGGGACACAACAGCCCCCTCTTACCGACTCCTGAAACAGGACCGAGGAAAGCTTCCAAATATTTTTTTATTCCAAATGTAAAAGATAAGTTGCCATTGTCAAGAATTTTCCTTACGTTTGTGACTTTTTTGTACTTTGACCGTGGCCGACGACTCAGTTTCACCTCAGTCCTATTAACACATTCTGGATACACCAATGTGTTTAAGCTAGTACATGGCAGAGCGTTCTTCCTCTACTACCTAGACAGATAAAAACATTAAAACGTTAAGAGCTTCCCAGACCACAAAGGTTAATTGAAAGCCCAGAAGGTTAAGTAACCTAGGCAAGCTAATCTTCTCTTAGCTAAGAATGATGGTTTGTACTTTGTGTCAGAAAGAAATACCTCCCACTTCATAGGTGTAATTTTTCCACACTTACAAGCCTCTTTTTCCTGAGAAACACGTAACTGGAGACCACGTTGAAAATATATTGAACTAGAAATAGCCTTTCTTCATTCAGAGAAGAGCTATATAGGCTGTGAGGGAACCAGTGCTAATCAATACAACCCATGAGAAATTAGATTTATTCAACAGTCATCGCGGTTTGTAATTTTTTTCGCGGTTGGTAATTGATATGCCTATACAAGGTCGAAGAAATATGACTAAATCATGAGAGTCACATTCTGGACTAAAAATAAATAGAAGGATAACGTTACTCAATAATTGTTTACAGAGTATAAAATAAGTCCGAAGCAGTTTGCCAAATTTACTGTGCTTGCATGCTATTGATGCCTTCACACATTCTTGCATTTGCAAGGGCATGTTACTTCTAAATGAAATTAAAGTCGAAAACTAAGAAAAATTGCGATTCTAATGGCTAACCCAGGAAGAAAGTATCCTTAATCATTTCCAATCAGTTTTGAACAATTTTAGTAATTATAAAATCCCAAACATTTTAGTATGTAACTCCGAAACTACCTCCACCCTGTTTTGTCAGTCTCCCTGTGTTTGTACTTTTTGAAGAATTCTTAAGTGACATTTGATTGTATGTATAACCTAAATAGAGTTCTAAGTTTGTCAACTTAAATGTCATGTTTTATTTTCATACAAGATAAAGAATCGTGGTTTTTCTTTCGACAAAAGGGAAGTACCCTGCTGTTTAAGAGGAAATAATTCTTCTACATCGATGCATAATCGTTTTGCAAGTCAAATCTGTAACGTTTTGAATTAAAATAGGCGCCATGGAAAGGTAATGAATTAATGAATTTAAAATACATGGCTAGAATGGAAATTATTTCACGACGTCGAACGTTTGCACATTTTCAACAGTCAATCACTCCTCCTTAAGAGTATTTTGAGAAGAAGAAAGAGTGAAGTGCATTGTACCTAAATTTTCCTTAAATATTCATTACGGGTTAAATTCGTTGAATTCAGGAACAAACGAATAAGTTGTATCCACAATGGGGTTAAAATCATAAAGTCATGAAAACTGTTGAGAAACTCATATCATTACGTTGTCATATTGCAAAGAAGCTACGTAAATATCGTTTTTTGTCCTACACGTTTCGAGACAATCCTTGCTTTGGAGGCTACAATCTACTTAATTGAAACATTCGAAAAGCAACTCAGAACTTGACAGGGAAAAGAGTAGAATAAGGAGAGCAAATTACTTTTCAAGAGCAGTAAGAGCTATGCAACGTGGTAATTCATATTTTGTGAAACTAAGTTTTGTCTTAAGACCGGATATGACCAAACGGTATTGCGAATGATTTGAATGTCTTCGTGTAAAGTTTGCGTTTGTATCTACCGTGACGACTTGCTACATTAAACAAGAATAAATTAAAAGGGAGTTGGATTCAACCCAGGAATTTTCAGTTTTACGGAAGAGGAGAGTTTGTACTTTTGTCCACAGAACTGAATGTAGGGAAGGAATACCTACCTCGACACCCTAATAAAAGGGGCCGGACCCATGATATGCAATGCAAATTTACTTCAGAATTGTAAAAGGTGAGGACAGTTTGCATCTTATCACCCTTAATTGTCCTTAAGGGATATAGGCCTACCCTCACGTATGACCACTTTTAGTGAGTTCTTTTTTATGCGCCAGTCAACCACATCTTCAAGCTGTCTTTCATGCATGTTTTCGACAAACGATTCCAATTCATTCATTTTTCCAACCATCAAGGCGAGTACTAGTACAAGAATCTAAATTAATTTTGTATCCATCCTTTATCAGCATGCAAATATTGCGTTTATTTAATCAATGTGTTTAGAAATCTAAATTATATTGATAATTATAAACAAAAGGCAAAGTTCTAGTATGAAAGGATTCCACATACATACACTGACCAAACTTTGTGCATTGCCAAATTTCGCTCTCCCCTGAATAGTTCGAAATTACTGTAACAATGCTCCTGCAGGGGCAGTTGCATGGATACATAACCTACTTTTGACTACAAGGAAGACTCAAAACCTGGTAAGTTAAATAAATTTTACATAATTAGTTATACTTCACACTATAACACAAACACACACACACACACACACACACACAAACTCACACAACATTCTCTCCCATACAGACACAAGCATGGTCGCTTTGACCCCTTCTTCAGTCTTGGACCCCCAGTTACCTTGGGGTACCCGGCCACCATGGATTAGACCCTGAGAGTAGTGACTTAGAAATATTAACCGTTATCAGGGTAAAGGTTGCTCAGCTGGCGTTGCCGTTGCCACATAAAACTCAACTGGCGAAGTGACTATAATATATCTCATCCTCCTCAAGGAGTGATGAGATAACAAACAAAACAGTTAAGTTGTTATGCAAAGGAAGGGAGAACTCCACCACACGATGTGATAGCGTGATTACAAACTTCTGAAATAACAACAAGCCTTCATATCGTCGTTCAATAAAAGTAATTTTCTATTCCATTATATTTCCAATTCTATTTATAGATTCTGCTAATTCTTCCGTACCATGTATACATCTTTTAACAGATAAGTGCCATCTTGCAATTTAGATGGATAGGTTGCAAAGTTCCTTATAACATTAGACTGTGATGAAAATTCATATTATACAACTCAAACAACTTTCAATTGGAGTTTGAACACTTCTGCCCAAAATTTTAATGCATATATGCTCACAAGTTCTACCTTGTACACCCATTAACTTAAAACAAGTGAGATATATTTCGAACCGGACTCACTTAACTCTCTAGGACCAAGCCGTTTTATTCTCATTTACTGCTCTAACGGTTTGGAAACGTACGAATTTTCTGCTAAAATAAACAAACTTTTGATGATTTACATTCACGTGATAAAATTTGCATATTTTAAATATCAAAGATGGGAGTGTCCTTTCAGATACCATGTTGAGATTTATTTTCTAATTTGGGCAAAAAACTTTATTTCCAGCTTGACAGAGCTGGGTCTTGTCACTTTTTACCTTGTATGCATGATGCTTTGAAAGAAGTGGTACCTGTAACCTAAATCTCCCATAGCAGTGTAAGGAATATCATCTGGTGACCAAATTCAATGTTTTTAAATAAATGCAGGAAAATGTTCTGTAGTAGGCAGTGAAAACCACATCTCAATAGCACCTTGCATTTGGAAGATACTAATTTTTGAAGAAATGTTTATTTTTTGCTTCCGCAATAATTACTGAAAATTTGTGATGTCATCTGGGCAAACTGGTTAGATGTAGCTTTTGTATTTTTTCTTAATGTTGATAATACTATGTTGAACATTTCATAATTTTGTTTGCTATACCATAAGTATGGAACAGTTTTACACTACACTGAAAAATGTCTAAACATTCCAACACTATAAAATTTCAAGGACAACAAGTTATTCAATTCAAAAACTAACCAAAGGAATCTGAGGCAATTTGTCCACTTGGCATCACTTTCTTTAATCCTGAGAAAACGTGGAGGTATTTCTTGACAAATATAACCAGTCTTCAAGAAGGAATATCTTAAGCGAGTTTTGGTAAGGGTTTTGGATGACATGCTACGAAATATTTTTATCTTTCATATAAGGCCCCCACAAAATACCACCAGACAATGACCTTAAATGGAGGCAAATATCTCTTTCTACGTGTTTTGGATTTTTCAATAATGTGGGATTGAGCTTTGTTTGGCATGCAGTCACATAATTAAAATATGAATTCATTCAGGGATTCTGATTCTGGTCCCTTTTGCATACAAATAACGGTAGCAGTAGCTGTGATTACGTAATTTTATCTAGTGTACATATACACTTGGTAACACGACACCTGAAAAGGCCTGGAATATTACTTTCTACGATTCATTGCTTCAAAAGGTTCAGAATGTTTATTCATGAAGAGCCTAAGATATTGTCAAAAAAATGAAGTATTTTAGCTTAAATGCAAATATAGACAATAAGTATCAATGATAAGTATGATAATCCCCCACGGCCAGTCAGGATGGTTCAAGCGTTTCATAGTTTATAATGTAATCTAAACAAAGAATCATCTTGCATGCCACTTAATATCATACCCCTTGAAAGGCATCAAACACTGATGTTGTAGAGAAGGTGGTTGGGGCACCAAAGTGGTTTGGTGTTTCACAACAGGGGAATAAGCCATATTGAATTGCCAAGTCTAAAATGTTGAAATGTAATAACGATAAAGATCCCTCACAGAAGTAATCCTACCATGCATTGCTCATTAGCATGTAAACGACCGAAGGTATGAAACAGGCGCGGTTCTAGACCGAGACTTTTGGGGGGGGGGGGCTTAGCGGGGGCTTGAAACGGAAGAATACAATTTTCTGTCATTATCAATACCGACATTGGGGAATGATGCTAAGGAGGACTCCATCAGTGGCGTACCCAGGATTTCTTTCACGGGGGGGGGGGGGGGGACATGCAGTGTGTTGTGTGATCGCCGGCCTGGGGGAAGGGTCTAAGGGGAGGAGGTGTCCCTCCCCTTGAAAATTTTTGAAAAATTAGATGTACTTACATGCAATTTGGTGCCACATACGCTACATTTTGAAGCAGAATTTGTGTTAAAAAAATTTACGTCTTTTAGGAACTTAAAAAAAATTGGCATCAGGGAGGGGGCATGGCCCCACTGCGTATGCCACTGATAGTAATAATCATAGGCGTATGGGACTCTTACAGTTTGGGGTCCAGAAAATTTTTTGCCCGAACTTCTCAAAAAGTTGCCAGAAATCCGTTGAAGTTCAGGTGCATGAAATAGACCACTAAACCACTATAGGCGCGCGAAGCGCGCGAAAATTTTTGCACATTTTTCGGGCATTCGATCAAAAATTCGGGAACTCAGTAGAAAATTAGGGCAATCTTTTCAATTTTACTTCATCTCTGCCGAAATTTCAATTTGAGTAAGGTATCAAATGTTGTTCATGTCTGGTCTACGGTTACAAAGGCATACTGAACTGGGTTTGAGCAATCACTGGATTTGAGACCGACTTTTTGGCGCTCAGAGACCGACTTTTGATTTTCACGCCCCCCCCCCCACACACACACCTGTATTTACGCCCCTGGGACTGGCGTCGAACGTAAGAATGCAGCTGAGTAAGCTAGTAGGCGCCCGCACTGTGCCTACCGTCGTAATACAGTACTAAGGCGAAGCGTGGCTGCCGTACTACATGCAGTCAAAACAACGGTGTACGTACGTGGACGTGGATACAAGAAACGTGATCACATGCCTATCTTGCATGACACATTTGAGAAACTAAATCCACTGGACTAAGATGTGCACAAATGTATTGGACAATTTTGTTTTTCTCAATACACGCAAATATAGCATGAAGATAACACACAACCTCGGAAATTTTTTTTTTTTTGGGGGGGGGGCTTGAGCGAATTTTGGGGGGCTTGAGTCCCCAAAGCCCCCCCGTAAAACCGCGCCTGGTATGAAAACAATTATAATGTCTGGAACAGGCAATCTTTATCATGCAGTCAGTCCAACCACTGGTGTGAATGAGCTAATGGGGGGTGCACTAATATATGAATATTCAGTCGGCGGAAACAAGGGGAACAAACAACCGGCTGCACACGTATATACCAGCGGACTAGCACTGTGCATTCTATAGTCACGGAAAAGACAAGCCATGTACACATGTGACTGTAGTACATAGGCTGTTTTTCGAAGCAACTAGCCCTCACTAAAAGCTGAGTAAATGGAGAGCCTGCCTTTCGTTGAAGTCCACATTACAAATTTCAGAACAAGTTGTAGTCCTCGTAGGGGAGTCGATTACATAACAGAATGACCAGATACATGAAAGAACGAGACACTGCAGACGCAAAAACTGAACCTAACGACATGTAAATGCAGGGGCCTTAAATTTGTGAGGTTTCATTGTCACTGAATAGTGCTGGCCGGATTTTTGCATGATTCCGATGATAAACCGTTCACACTGATGAGTGTAATTCTAAAAACGTACGAGACTTGCCTTCTTTGTTGTAACATTTAACACATAATGAGATATTCAAGTTCTTGATGGTCTAACGGTTTCAGTTTGGACTCTTACGTCAGAGGTTTTTCGGTGCATTTCCAAGCCCTACCTGTAGCTTTACTTTACCTAGCTTAAATATACAGTTTCGGTTATTCAGCTGTCACGGATTTTTTACATGGTGGGAGTTCATGAAAAACATGCAACAATTGGAATTGACAGAAGGGGAAACTATTGCTGTATGAGGAAATCTAACTGGTAACGAAAATTTCCATCAGTGTTTGAGCTTGACACCATTGTCACTAGACCACCACGCGTATTGATAAAGGTGAAAGTCACAGAAGCATTCACACTTGTGACAGATTTTTGGTCAGTTAGTCACCTTTTGTATATTTGAAGGGGAAATTTTGATATACATCTGCATTGACAGCTTAAGGACGAGCTGAGATGCAGCGAAATCCACGTACAAGTAACGATGATAATAACGTCACAGTGTCTTCTTGAACCGTCTTATAGTGAGTATAATATGACACGGAAACTAACTTGCGAAACTGTTATTAGACAAGTGACATTTCATTAGTTTCAAAAGTCATATGTGCTGTACAGTATAAACCTACATTATCACACCATCCTCAAGTGAATACACAAAGAGCCGCAGCCACATAACGCCACTACATTTACAGTAGTTCGGTGCATGCAGCTGCGTGATACATTGCATATTCATAAGTGCTCAGATAATCGCGTGTTTCAAGCTGTTTGTATTAAGAAAGTTTTTTAATTTGAAATTAGCTAGCAAATTTTGAGTGTTTTTGTGCCGTTTCTTTAACTTTATATTTTTCTCATCACTGTCAGTTGTAGTCATTAAAGGCTTTAATCCACGCACATTACAGCTCGTTCATTGACAAATAAAAAATGATAACA
Source organism: Holothuria leucospilota (assembly GCA_029531755.1). Classification (NCBI taxonomy): domain Eukaryota; kingdom Metazoa; phylum Echinodermata; class Holothuroidea; order Aspidochirotida; family Holothuriidae; genus Holothuria; species Holothuria leucospilota. The sequence goes on along the minus strand of CM055982.1, from coordinate 18,824,798 downwards.
TAAGACCTTAAGGCCTTGTGTTTTCTGTTTTATATATTATGAGTTACGTTTATACTTCGGCCAGATGATCGACTAGTGGAAGTATGCGATCGCAACAGCCGGTATGGGGGAGTACTTTCGAGATGCTTTGCCTTTCGATAAAGTTTCTCCAGCGTTTTAAAAGATACGGATCTGAAATTTGGGCATGATGTGGAACGTTTCATGGAAGTTTCTACTGTAAAATGTTTTACTGATCGATGGTTATTTGGAGTTGCTCCGAGGACCCCGAGTTTGGCCAAAAAAAAAATAACTTTGATTGCGTAATAAGGTACCATGCCGTGTAATATGAGCCAAATTATGCATGCGTGGTATCTTAGAAGCAAACAAATTTCTGGAGCCGGTACCTGGCTAGCCTCGTCGTAACCGAACTTTGCACCAATGGTGCTCTTGTTTCCTTTTTCGATATGCACGGATTCAAGGAGCCCCTTATTAGTCCCGGTTAAAGTGACATTGTTTGCTCACTAAATGTGTGGGGGAGTTGGCGAGGTGGCTGAGTGTACAGCCATGCTTGCTGGAAGTATTCGGATCAAATCCTGATGGCATCTGGGGACTCAGATTTCCTTTTTCAGCACAGCTGTTTACCGGGATGATTAAGGGGCTTAAACTGTAAAATTAAAACTAGAGTATCTGGTTGTCCGTCACAAGGAGTCGTCCGCTTTGCAGGCTTTCAGCTATCGAGCAGTGGTGCGCAGAGCAAAGATGATCACCCACCTCCCTATCTTCAGGACTGGTTTAAGACTGGTGATACAATCACGTTCGTCGGATGGGGACATTGAATGGGGTTCTAGGGAGCAGGATAGGAAACATTTAGTACACCCCTGTCTCGTTACCCTCTGAGCACGTTGAACGGAGAAGGCGAGTCTCACAGGTGTTCATCCAAGATCAATTTGGTATAGAGTCCTTGATGAGCCCATTGCAGGTGGCCTCTTGACAGTGAAACTTGTAACTAAACCCACTTGGGTGACATTCTGTAAACAAACGCCTCTTTTACTGCATTACAAATTCTTTTCCCAAAAAGTCTGACAGATTGCCGGAAATGGCGCTTCCCATGCCTAGTAAATTTGTCTAAAGATATTCCTTTAAAGTACGAAACGTTTTTCAACAGCGTAATTTTTATTTTTGTGTTTACTTTAAACAGATGACGGTATAATTATGGTTTTATAACATTTAATAGAGGCAATGTCGGATTATCCGATCTGTATAGAATTAGGCACTGTGCCTTATACTTACCAAATATTTTGGGGGCCCACGAAGATTTGGTGGGCCTAAGAAATACCAAGTGCGAGCATAAAACATTGCAACTACTTTTGAAATCAATATATAATATAACTCTGTTATACCCCACAGTCTTTGCAATGGTCATGTGACTGCAAAGGCATAGGAAGCTTTTCTCGACTGGGGTTGAACGTTGTTTCGGACCACCATTCTGGGGGAGGGGTCTAAGGAGAGGGGTGTCCCCTTCCCCTTTGGAAAATTATTGATTATTTGAGGGTCCTTATAGATGCAATTTGGACAAATTTAAGGAAAATTACTGCAAATTTTTGAATTGCTTACGGAAGAAACAAATAAGGCGTTTTCATCGGCTCCTTGAATTGAGGAGGGGCGGATACATACTTCCACTCCATCACATTTTTGACTTGGGCCTTAGCCCCCCTTTCAGTCCGCCGCTTTCTACGCCTCTGTGTGTCTATTGGTTTATTATTTTCAACAAAACTACGCCTGAAGCTGAACATCGGATGCCCGGTCGTAGTATGAATTGCACATTAACACTGTGTTCAAACGAAGCTGAAAATGCCTTTGACTACCCGATTCCTCTACAATGGTCAGTTTCCCTGGCGCTTTTTCATCTCAATGAAAGCAAATTATCTTTATTATTGCAACATAAGATTTCCACAGTGCTCCAGGAGCAGGGGTGGCGCCAGGATTTCCCCGACAGGGGGGCCAAGCTCCCCGACGGGGGGGGGGCCAGCAACCCAAAGTCTCAACGAAGGAAATAAAGTGCCGCAACGATGTTTGAAGGAAAATTTTGGCGCGCGAAGCGCGCCGAAAATTTTAGGCTCTTTTTGGAGAAAATTAATTTGAAAAAATTGCCGGCAATTTCCATGGAAAATTTGAAAAATGGGGCTTTGAAGAAGAAAATTGGAAAATTTGCTGGTTTTATTGAAGAATTTGCCCTAATTTAGACCAAAATTAAGTAAATCGTCGGGGCGACTGGGCGTTGTCAGGGACTACATATTTTATCGTATACATAACAGCTCCCCGACGAAACCGAAAAATTTCCCCGACGGGGGGGGGGCCATGGCCCCCTGCCCCCCCCCCCCGCTGGCGCCACCCTTGTCCAGGAGTGTAGAGAGATTCTTCGTTTTCTTTTCATAATTTTGTTTCCAAAGGCTAAGTACTTACCACTGCTTATCCTGTAAGCAGCTTATACCATGGAGCTAATACTTGGAGGTAGTAGCTCCATGCTTATACTGTTTTTTGTTGAGTTTGGGCATTTTGCTGATCATCAGCTGCTTATATTGCATAGTTCTTTGTTGCGGTAAACGTTTCGTGAGATTCAATTATCGAGCAAACTTACTTTGCAGGATCATTTTTTGTTGTAATTTTAAGCCAAAAGTTTCGGTGTGAACAAAATTTCTGGAAAAACACCAGATTGCCAAAAAGTCTATTACATCAAGTAGTTGTTGTGCAAAGCGTACTATATCTTATAATGGTATGGAAGCTTTCTTCAGTCGTATTTATGGCACTTCACATCCTTATCCTTACAGCATTCCCCTCGAACCAACCCGATAGAGCTTCGGGTTGTTGCAACCCCCGCCTTGTGGAGAAGCTTGGCACCCTGTCAAGAAATCCTGGCGCAACCCCTCTTTCGTAAAATTAGTGCCTAGGGCCCATGGCAGTTTAGACCCAGCCCCGGATGAAATCTTAAAGACGTCAAATTGACGTCAATAGACTCACTACACCGTTGTCCAGCTGTTAATAAGGGAAAGCATTAAGAAGGACATAGGCGTAGGAAGTGGGGGCTGTAGAGGCTAAAGCCCCTAGTCAAAAATGTGGTCAGAGGAAGAATGCTTCCTCCCCCTCAGTTCAAGAACGAAAACGTAAAACGTTTGCAGGAATTTCCTCACAATTTGCCCAATATGTTGCAAAAAATTACCTCAAATTTTCAGAAATTTTCCGAAGGGTAAGGGGAACACCATCCTCTGAGAAAAGCATTCTACGCCTATGAAGAAGGGCAGATTTCAGTAAATCAAGACGAGAAATTGACAGAATCGATTTGTAGTATTTGCTAACAATTTGATTTACAATATCTCGGATGAATGAATGTATCGACTTACATGTGCACTCTTACCTACAACTGGAATTCCCCTGAGACAAAGTGACAACGACATTACGGAATATTTCGTAGAAAATACTGACTCTTACTAGCTCAGTTGATATTATTGGCTTGGTTCTGATAGTTTTACAGCAAGGAGGAAGAGACTTTTATACGAACCCGGATATTTGCCCAGTGCAGTAAATTATACCAAGGATAACTTTACTTGTCTATTAATTAATATCAATGTAGGCTATAAAAAGATGTTATCAAAAGCTATCAATTGAAACTACAGCTGGACAATAGCCAGTATGTATAAACGTTTGTTAGCAAGCTTTGAGAAGCACGAACTGTCACGGTGTTTCGGCAATCGAAAGAAGAGGAGAGTCCTTGAACTAACATTTCAGTTTCAAATGCAGGTTAATCATGACGTTTTCATTGTTCTGATTAAAAGAGAAGGGATTGAGGGTTAACAGAAAATAATTGTACTTATCAAAGATTCATACTTACTTGGCTCGCGTTTGATCATTGCGAATAACATAGGCTTACGTCGAGTACATTGCGAAGCCATTGACGTACACAAGACAGGTACGACAACGGATACGCTATGACAGTTTTGTCATGTGAAACTGTGCGTTTTGACATAGTACAACTCAATGTCTAATACACGATTTGTGTAAAATTCTCTTAGGCTGTAGAGAGTAAGAACTGATGGATATAAAAAGACAGAAGACGATAATATGTTTTTTCCAATGCGCCACTGTCTACATTTGATCAAACTGCCAAAAGGCAGCTAGAAGAAGCACTTGTTAAAATGGGGCACCAGGGAGATCAGCCCTCAACTCGGCACACACGTAGAAGAACGCATACTTTCTTGTAACATGTCAAGATCAAACATAGGTAGGCTGGGACTCTTGGCTGGAAACAAGGCGTTTTCATAAGCCAGGAAAACAGGATTAAACTATGATTAAAGCAAACCAAAAATGTGGGTCAAAAGCATGGTTTTTCTCCCAATTTTTAAGGGAGAACCGATTAATTTTTCCTGAATGACATAAATGAAACTTTTGTAATAATATACTAGATCTTTTAGATAAATGTAGTTCTTTAGCTCCACAAAATGTAGCATCAAAGTGCATCTAAAAATAGTCAAACCTCCAAACTAATTCCTCCACCTCTGCTTTCACCCCCGACGACGGTCTAGAACTTTCACCCCACCCTCACCCCTTAAACCCACGGAGGTGCCCATAACATCAGCTACTTAAATTTTTCCATAGCTCAGGAAGAGAACAAAAAGTTATAGCCTTCAATCTACATTTGCGTTAAGATGTGTATTCAGGTCCGGATTTCTAGGGACGGGTCCAGATACGTCCCCCTTGCATTACTTTTGTCTTCAAAACATGTGTACCATAATTAACGTGTATAGTAAGTAGCATTTTTCACACTCCATGTCATCTATAGTTGTATGCGTTGTTTGAAATTGAAACATGCAACTCCAATTCCAGTACAGACTGTGACACTCAACAGCAGTGAGAGTGACACATTTTTCGGTGGCTTCCTGCCGAACATGTATATAAAGGTGGCACTCCTCTAGGTAGTAGTAAAAACGTTGCCAAATGAGCGACCATATGATCACCGAAAACACGGTCCATGCCCATCCCATTTTGGAAATACAATTATCACCGGTTTCACACATACTGCTGTAATTCTTCTTATGTCATCTGCCTATTTTTGAGCGATATTTGTCCCACGGTCCTTAAATAGGGGAGTCATCCACGGCATTAAGATTAAGATTTAAAAACCAAGCCAGCATCTGCAACAAAAGCACAGGGCTCCGTGTTGCTGACCACTTTTTAACTAATCACGGTGTCTGCGACTTGAAAGTTGCTATGCTAGTGAGCTTTCCTACATCTGAGACACGTAAAAAACAGGAATTAAGACTTATCTAAAGATGTGAAAGCCACGTTCACGGCCGTGATCTTTCTTTATTATCTAACAAGCGTGACTGTTAAGGTCGCATGCACTTTCGTTCTACTTAACAATGTTTAATTTTTCATTTTTCTACTGACTGACTGAGGAAGAACCTATGGTTCTGAACGTTCAGTTTGTAGTGTTCTGTGAATATTTGCGATCTGTTTCTAATTTTGTAAAAAAGATTCGTTAACACATAAAGTACCGTATGTACAATTTATTTTGGTTGGTGACAGAGGTATTGCTCTTTCTACTTATATATATATATATATATATATATATATATATATATATATATATATATATATATTAATAACTACTGCAACTTAGTGACTTTGTATACGTTCCTAAAGAATATTCAAAGTTCCTTCCTGTCTCAAAGATTTTTTTCTTCCGGTTCAGAAAACAAGACAAAGTCCCTCAGTTGCTCTGTCAGTGCTATACTATGTACAAAGAATTGATACTGATAATGGTATACCATCTGTTAGCCCAGTTCAAGTAAGATTAATATTCATCGATTCAATTGGAATAAGTGCACCTCGGTATCCTGTTTCATGAATGGCTCTTTTGAGTCATATGACAATATTTTTGTTACTGAATTGCTAAATTTGTGCAGAATAACTCCTTACATTACTTTTAATATTCAATGTTTATGTTCGAAAACGTCATGAAATATACTTGTAAGGGTCATATGAGGAGATCTGTAAGATAAAGCTAATGTTGAAAAATAAATCTGGGGAGATTGCTTATTCCCTTTAAGTACCAATGAATCCCTAATAGATGTTACGGTTGACAAGCAATTGTCTGAGATTCTGTCTGATCCCCACTTGGGCTACAAAGGATAGAGTATGTTATTTGTACACTTTAATTTACTCATGCGAAATATTTCAATAATTGTTACCAAACTTGTAACTTATATACAGCAGTTGCGTAGACATTTTTTAACATTATCTGCTCGTGGAAACGATAGAAATCTGAGCATTGTTCGTTTGTACATCTTTATTCATAATAAGGTTAACATGCATGGACAGTCACCTTACTGTCAGACTGCACATTCACTCATAGTGAGGACCAGTGGCGTCGCCAAAAGGGGGAGGGCGTGTCCCCAAAACGTTGGCTGTGCTCCTGTGTGGTCCGAATCAGATTTGAGTATGAAAAAATTAGGCACAAACATACCGTCCACACATAAATCAATATGAACAAGAGGATCCACCGTCACTTTATCAGTCAATCATGTACCTTAAATTGCACAAAATATTCTCATTATTATAATGTGGCGAGCATCTTTTTTTTGAACTATGGAAAGGACTACCTTATTGTGAGATGTACTCCACAGCTATTTGTTCAACATTTAGTTTCAACAGCTATGGGACTTCTGCGGCCGTGAGTCCTCTCCCTTCAATAACTTCCCACATTGATTATCATTTAGTTAGATTTTATGTTCGAAAACTGTAAAAAAATAAACGGGATTTGCTTTGAACTTTTTAAGGTGTAAACAATAAATATGAGGATAATGAAGTAACTTCACTCTTCGGTTAATGTCCGTTTGTTTTAAACACCCGTGCCTTCAAATTTCCAGAAAAGGGGGAACTTTGCTCTCCTGGTTCCTCGCCGAGGCGGAGACAAGCACCAGGGATCATAAATTGGTGATACCTCCGAAAGGAGTATAAGAACTTACAGGAAAGTTTCATAGATGCTTAATCCCGGATTTCCCTGCTCGCTTCGCGCGAGCACCAGGGATGGTCTCAGCGGACGCCAGTCACCCCTGCTGAAGAAAATACAGGAAATATACCTGTTATAGATATAATGTTAATGCACACAAAACCCATTGAACCACATTCAAGGGTTTCTTTTTCCATTTTTTTTTTCGGCTAGCCTCTGATATGCAGCCGTATATACACCTTCGATGCTTTATATGAATGTTTTTCCTCAGTGACATACCTCATGGAAGGTACTTGTCTCAAATAGTTCCTATTGGGCAGCATGAGTAGATTTATATTTAAAGCTTAATGCAAACCTTAACATCATCCGTCGTCCCTAGTGCAAAGTGCTAACAAAAATGGCCAAATTGTGATTTCTGTTTTAAGGACCTGTTTAGTGCCCATTTAGTGCCATGCCGGCGATTGCCAAATGCTTCATTCTGATGGTCACAACTTATAAATACCCCAGAGCTCCCGGGGCCTCATCCCTGGACCCCTAATGGAGCATTGTCCCTGGACCTCAGCATGGGACCAACAGTGGTCACCTGGGACCCGACACATACAGGGGAGCTGTGCGCCACTACGACGCCTCCAGAGGCGTACAGTCCTTCATTCATTTTGGTGTGCCCCTCTGGCGGAACACTTGACCCCCCGTGCCCTCCACTTCGACAAGTTTGGCGACGCTATTGGTGAAGATGTTTATATACCGATCAATACTCGTATTATCTCTCCCACCTTTCAATTACCCAAACCCCTTCTTTTTCAACATTGTAAACTTGATCAAAAGTTTCCAATAAAATATCAAACTTATTCAATACATTTTCTTCGAAAACTGCCCAAGACGAAGCCTAAAACTGCATCTATATACCCTCAAATATTCTAAAATAATTTCCAAATGGGGTCCCCTCCCCCTTAAAGTCCTTCCTCAAGACGGCAGTCTGAAACATTTAATCCCTCCCTCCCCCCTCCTCAGCTGAGGACAGCTTCCTTCTCCCATGTACCGATGCGCCTTTCCAGTGATGTCATCTTTCTACTCACTGCTGTCGGAACAGCAAATTGTCCGTACCAACTCCCTGGTCGAAGCCAGAAGAGGAGGGCTTAAAACCCCCTTGCCAATTTTCAGCTTGAAGAATTTCTTCAAAAGTAATCATTGCCATTGAATAAGAACGGCAAAAAATACCTTGAAAATATCAAAATCCAGGAACTTAAAAGTCTTGGCCCTGCAATCCTAGAAATCTTGTTACTGCTCTTCCATTTCATTTCATCGACCAGTACACCCAACCAACAAACCCTACATTTGAGCGTACTTTCAACAACTAACCCATCGCAAATCATTCATGACTTTTCCATCCTCCAAGAAAACCAAAAGCAAGTCCTAAGACAGGAATAATAAATCTCAGTTTTGTGTCCAGCTGGTTTTCGGGATGTAAATCTTTTGTATATCTAATAAATGTATTCCAGAAATCCAAATGATCCGTCGTAGACATCAAGCGAAGTCTTAGTATGAAACGGTTCCACATATACTTAATGTCCAATCCTCTCATTACACTGAAAGATAAAACGGCTGGTATTAGGAGTTTAGCAAATGCAAGAACATTGTAGATGAGAAGATGGTGTTGGTTCTCAAAATATTTCGGATCATCGCAACTATATGGGCAATATTTCTTTATTCCCTTCGGATGCAGGGGGTATTGTGTTGGTAACACAGTGGAATTAGTTCGTATTTCAGGTTTTTTGTATGACCAAGTTGCGTAGGCTGCAATTCCAAAAGTAATACTAAAAAAGATAATACTTAACCACAGTAAGAACAGTTTACGAAGTTGAAAGTAGTTACAAAATAAGTTCTTTACTTTTTGGGTGCAATTTTCAAGTTTCCCGGCATTGGCTTTAATGAAACACTCTGATTCCTTGAATTCTTCTTCAAGACTAACCCGTTGTAGGTATAAAAAGTAACAAAATTGAGCAAGGTAAATTAAACCAATGAATTCAGAAGCAGTCCAAATGTAAGACACCCAAGTCAAACAATCATTGTACACTTCAATATAGAGTATAAGTATCACAAACGAAACTGCTAGCGAACAAATATTAAAGAACACGTAAACCGCTAGTCTAGGAAGTATAAACATGTTGAACTTTTTTATGTAGTTGATTCGTTGGAGAAATGCCGACTCTTTAAACAAGTTTACCCAAGACATATTAAACTCATCAATTTCGGACTTTTTACACCTGTTACTGAAAAAGGCGGGAATATAAAACATTGTTCCAGACATCAGTGAAGGATAGTAACATACAACAACTATAACGAAACGAAGAAAATGTTCCTTTAACCCAAAGAAGCATATAAAATAAGTTAGTGCTCCAAAATATGCTGTTAGGGCCATTGTAAAAAGCCATCCAATTGAGACCACAAACGTGATTTTCCGGTGCAGTCTGGATCTCCCTGTAAAAGATGATAAAATTAAACAGAAGGTTGACGAAGATTTTCTCCTTTCATTTTCAGTATAATTCACAGCTAGTGTTACCCAATTGGATATGATTCTAGTTATATCACTACACAATAAGTAGATGCGCGAATGAGCCAAAAGTCTATGGCCTTCTTTCGGAATCTTAAAACATCCTCATATCAGCATGTTGTTGCTTATACCCTGTGTTTAAGAGACAGTTCGTGCAAGGATAAAATACGAATTGATTCCTAATTGTTGTCATTATCTGCAAATAATTGGAATCGAGAAGAAAAATTATTAACGGTAAGTATATTTATTTCTTAATAGTGTAAGTAAATATGACATGGAGCCGGATTCCAAAGAATACTTCCGCACAATAGCTTGCGTAATTCAGACTTACGAAGCGTAACTTCCTTGGTCGGTATTCACGAAGAGAAAAGTTTGGAAAAATTCTGCGTAACTTTCCGCAAGCTGCACGGTTTACATAAGTACACAAAGCACATGAAGAGACACGCTGTACCAAATAGTTGTGTACGGCGTAGGATTGCGCGTGTAACCACAGAAGACCGTGAACGTCGATTTAACAATAACAGGCAATGTATAATAAGCCAGGTAGGTAATTCAGTACTTCCGTAGGGTCACAAGGTCAGCTTTACAGTGACAACGCAAAGTAAGTGGTTCACTTGACCTTTGACCCATCCCATGATACATTGCGTGCAAAGTATTTTTCCAATTCGTCTATTGGCTGACAATGTGACAAAACAGGATGCAACCGCACATAGGATTCGCTGATACGCTTTTATTGCAGTAACACTGCGTATCTATTAGAACTGCGTAAGATGTTTTCGTGAGTATTACTTAAGAAAGTTGCGTATTTGACTAACGCTACAATATCCCGATCTCTGACATTTAAGACCATTCACGGTAACGTAACTGTAGGCACTGGTTGGCATAGAGTATGCGCAGGAGCATATGCGTGTATTTTAGGTTTTGCGCTTGTGAACGCTGGCGAGATTGCACGCAGAAAGTAGACAAATAAGAGCTTACTTTTCATTGTTACAACATGTGTAAGCTCTCCTAATCAACTCTTTTGCCAACCAGCCGTGACGTAATTTGTTTGCAAACATGAATGAGTCCTTTAGAAATTCCTCCAGTGAAAAGTATTTAGAGACAACAGTTAGCTTTCCACTTAAGGGGGCTCAAAATCTTTGACGTGCAGCAGTTAGCAGTTGATACATTCTATCCCCATTGTGTCACGAATCGAGAGGAGTACTACCGTAAACTATACCTAGGTTTTCAAGAGTCCGCGGGCCACTTGTACTGAAAACGCTCTAACAACACTCGAGGAAACCGATTTCTTTAACATAAATATCGCAGGTATAAAGGTTGACTGGCTGTCGTAAGTCTGGTAGGGCTCATCTGGCCGGGAACTCCCGTTTTTTGCATATCGTTATTTTTCGAAGGCACTGTCGCTAGAAATGAGCTGAAATTTCATTGTCCTGTTAAAGAATGCATGAACCTCAGAACCTGGACAGACGCTCTTCAATACTTTATGGAGCGAGGCACACTGCCACCATACCATCAGTTGATCAGTGGCGAGGTTTGCTCCACTCCCCACAATACTCACACCCGGATCATGCTGAAAGTATGACGACTTTGTGTTTCAGTGTGCAATTTTCTTCAAGTGGTTGGAATGCAAGATTTTTCGGTCCCATAGCTTAGGTAACAAGCCACCAAGCAATGATAGATCCAGAACTGATGAGACATACGTGATTTGCGCAATGCGATTACCTGTTAAGCGTTCTGGATGCAATTTTTTCTACGATAGGCTACTAGCTATCCACAATTGGTGGGCACAGGAACATAATAACAAATGGCTGTTTAGAATGCAAATTCCTACAGTACGCCATTTGGAATGTTAAAGTTCTCACACCAACCCAAATGGAGGCTCGACACAAATTTAACTTAAAGGTCACCAATTGGTGACCATCAGTGCGGGATTACTTTCAATGGAGAGGCTGAGCACTTATGTCTGAAGTTTGATGCCTTTTGCCCAAAAATAACACACATTTAGACCGCAAAATGCAAATATTTGGCCAGAGTAGAGAGGCTGAAGCCCAAGCCCTCCACCTAGTATGCCTAGAGTGTTCATTTCCAAAATTTAAAGTAGCTAAGTTAGAAAATTCAAATGCAATTTTTTTATTTCATTCAAGTTACGTGACAAGCTAAATGTTGCTGATTGAGCGGTCTTATTCTACGTGGCCGTCAAATTTCATTGAGAGAAATTCATTGTGGCTGCGAAATTCCATATGACACACTTGGTTATTCACGCCAGTGAAAGTTTATTGGTGGATGCCGACACCATAATGTGATGATATTTCTATATAAATACAACTGGTGAGTGCACATTACAGCAGCTTCACACTTGGTTGGTCAATGATGACTTGTTCCGTCAGTTGTGTATCCAATTAAATTAAGCTCACACACAGTATTGTGTTGATAAGGCATTGAGCAGTTTAAACTCGGTGCAGGCCATTTTAGTTTTCATACACATGCATTTTTCGTTTGAATTGGAGGTAATCTAGAAGCAGGGAGCTGTCTTCCAGCTCCCTGCTAGAAGTAACTTGATTGGGAGAATTTCTACTGTCTAGGGTGAAACTTCTTGTGTATACAATACATCGCTTTCTTGCACAGACTGTGTACAACATACCGAGGAAGACGGTATGACGTTTGTGCATTCCTAGTGAAGCGATTCATTTTTCAGATAGTTGCCACTTGGTTTACAGAGAATTGTGATTATGACCTGAAGTCTCAAAAAGCCGCCAGCCCATATCAAATTAAGTGTTACTGTAACTAAAAATGTATCATTTGGTTATGTGAAACAAAATTTTGACTTTGTTGGTGTATGCACATTTTTCTAGTTAAAATTACATTAAACTGATCGCAACGTTTAGCAAACTTCCGGTGTATGTTTCAGGGTAGCTGGGGTGCCACTTGTTACCAAAGTCTCTTGAGCTCTGCTATATCTGTAATTCTGTCCTCTATCGCAAAGTAGTCGTTCTCTTGCATTGGTCGAGTGGTAGTCTACTCGGGAAACCTAGTCGTGGGATAGGCGGTTGGATAAGATGCAATGCACGTTATCCCACGGTGTTAACTGATTTGGGTAGGAGACAAGACCTTCATGCCTGGAATTTTTTTATTTTCCTGCCGATGTTAGAGCGCATGATATAAAATATCCCTATGGTCATCAGTGGTCCCTGACGGTTTACCTGTTTTCGTTCTCAAAGTTGGTAGACTTACAAATGGAAAACTAACTGAGATTTTCGGCACCTATCACGCTCTATATAGAGTATTTCCGTTCAATGCAGCCTTAATTCATAGTCTAAATCTCTGCCAAATAGCCTCAAAAGTTTTCTGTGAAGGTTTCCATGGGAAAGTTTATCATAATCGCATAGTTGTTTTCAGACATTCTCCTTACGGCATGGTAGGAACTTGCGGCGGAAGGTGTGGCTATTCATATGGAAGCCGAGATGGATTGACCCACAGTTCAGTCCATGTTACCCCTGATGCTTAGGACAGCAATCCCGACACTTGGCCCTATGTTGCTTTTAGAGTGTATAGAACTATAGATTCTGCTGTCAGTAGGCCTACCTATTAAAATCTTCGCTACTCTCCAGTTTCTTGGGACGCCTGACGCGCTGTGAAGCTATTTTTTGTGTTTCTTTCACAGTTTGGCTTCATATCGATAAATGGTAACCCCTCGTCAAAGTGGCATAACAAAGCAGCTAATTCAGTATCCTGTAATAGTCGGGAGATCCATTTTCTCCTCAACTGCATGGTTCTTCGTTTGTATTTTTAGATCTTAGCATACAGGAAATGACTCAGAAAACCTTCATGGAATAAACAGGTGAATTCATTCCGATGCATATGATCCCCGTAATAGCGTGTCAACTGGACATAAACTTAATTTCTCAATGGTGAGAATTCCTCTATTATCACTTTGACATTTGAGAAGCCAGAATTCCGACAAAGAAGTAAATCATCACCAAATTTGGTACATAAAGTTTGTATGCTGAGGAAAATGTGCTATGATAGTCATACTATGGCGTCATGAACATTTTTGATCTTGATTTGATCAAACGTTATACATATGGTGACTATATTCACCTTCCATGGTTCAGAAGTAACGATGGAGGAATGTCACTTGGAGGAATGTCACTCCTCATCTCTTTGGAGAAGCTAGTCATCCTATCTTTGGCAAATCCTGGAACCACGCCTGCCCATATGACCCTCTCTTAGGGTAAGAGTTAGATTATGATGAGTTTTACCGCTCAGTTTCTAATCAATCGGTCCTTCTCTCACGGACCATCAATCTTTCTATAGAAAAACTACAGATAAGACTCCCAGCACCCGGTTAGCGTTATTCGTCGAGACCTAAACCAAATAAACAGGATCCAAATAGCCCTCAGAGCCCGTTTATTTTCACCATTGAAACTACTTCCTCTTACAGGCGCGGATCCAAGGGGGGGGGGCTTTCCCGGCCTCAGCCCCCCCCCTTTTCGCCATATCAGCAATACCAAATACGGGAAAATTAGTATAATGTTAATCTAGGAGAATATTCAAGTGGTCTTTCAGTCCCCCTTTTCAAAATTTCTGGATCCGGGCCTGTCTTAAGTAGGGCCTCGCCCGCAAGAATAGGCCTTATGCATATGACCTCACACGAGGGAGTAGAAAGTTTATGATTTGGCTGGTAACGACATATACACATGCGATATTTTTCGGTCAATTGAAACCTGGGAAATATTTCAGTCTCATTTGCAGCTTTGTAAACATTGGCCAATGTTTAACATCTCACAAATGAGTTGTTATCTTGTAGGCAACTATAATTAATTTTAATTAAAAGCTTTCCTTTTCTCGATTTCCTTTTTTCTTCCTTAGACAACTTTTCAGCAGATGGATATCAGCAAATCAAGTGCAGGTTAGTCAACATTCTAGTTCTTTACCCCATTGCCACACCTGGACTCTTGCAGAAAACAATTAAAACACAAAAAAGAACAATTCCTAATGATAAGCAGTTCTCAAACATTTTGTGTATTATAACTATTCCACTTACTTTTAATTTTGTCCGGACATTTTTATAGACCACAACATTAATATCATAGTAACATCACTAAGATTAAACGTAGGTATGTAGCAGCAACATTTAATTGAAACTAACTTACCAATAATGGGACAGTACAAGTACAAGCTCTCACATGTTGGTGGGGACCAGTCAATGATCCCTAAACTCCATAATACAATCATTAGCAAAATGGGAACACGTGTTTTGAATTTTTCACGACTGTTGTTAATAAGCAGTGTCACCTCCTGTGAGTCCATCCTGGTGAAATGGAGATTAAACAGTTCAAATAGTAACAACACCCAACACAGTAATTAACAAGCAAATAAGGGTGACATAAGCTTGCTGTACATTTGAATGAAATGTTTCGCTTTTCCTGTTCAGACTGTAGCTCATAATTGCCAGTCAATTGTGGTGGAACATAAATGTCACTTTTCTCTTCTCTTAGTTTGCCTTACATGCATTGCATAAGATCGATCAAAGGGCTGCAAAATGAAACCAAGACAAAGAGTAACATGAAATTAAAACGTAGGATTGTCAAACTGAATACGTTTATAGACTGGAAGATGAAGCTATATAAATACACGCATTTCATAGAGAAAGAAAGTTGAAGAATGTATGTCTGCTTCCTAATAATATCTGTGTTATTGCGCGCTTTGCACAAATCAGTAACGAAGTAATAAGGCTTCAAAGAGGCGGGGTGAGTAATGTTTTTACTTATGTTTACAGGGCAGAGACGTTTTTGCAGTAGATAAATTTGTAAAGGCAAGAGCAATTTATTGTTTCAAAACATTAAATTTAAGGGCCATGTTTAGGGTAGGAACTCTAGGCTCCTTGGCCCAATGGGTTTAGTTTTGCACCAGAAGAGGCTCAAAGAGCTGCTAACAGTACTCCAGGTCAATGACAATCAAGAGTTGTAACAGAAGGGACGACCACAAAGCACTAGAAGTGAGGGGTCCGGGGATCACTTAACAAGGAGAAGTGAACAAATGTGGAGGCCAGATGATTTGCAGTGTATTCTATGCCATTTTTCCACGGTTTTAATCCATTAAATAGCTATTTCCACCGTTTTCGAGTTTGATTTTGTTGAATTAGATATATTGTAAGCTATGGAAGCAAACATGTGCCTACTACTTTCTCAAAGGGTCTGGGAAAAGTTAGGGGGAGAATTCCCTCCACTTTGAAAAGTGAGGGGGCATTCCCACAGTGCCCCACTTGTTAACGCCCACAATCATGTCAACAAATCTCAAAGACAATCCTTTCAAAAACGTGGCTGTTACGTCCACTGTGCTCAATAACAACTTCAAAGACACCCATTTACCCCCCCCCCCCTCGGTGAGATGAAGTAACTTGCAAAAGTCTTAAGGCCCATTTTTCCTTCGATATTTGCACGCGCTTTAGAGCTATAAGAAGCTTAAAAGGTCATTCCTTGCTTGGGTCAATCACGGACATAGCACAAAAGTTGAGCAGTGTTCAACTTGCATACCTTAGAGCAATATACAGAAGAGTAGTGTAGTGATGGCAGGTTTTAACCCCCCAGGACACCCTAAGGGCGTCCCCCATTTTTTCTGGGCGTCCTCGGGGGCTACCCGGTTTGAGGGTGTTATGTGGGAATCTCAGTGTTGTTGGTAAGGTCTCCGAGATAATGTCAGTTGTATTGCGAAATGCGGGGAAGTTTTTTTTTTTTTTTTTTAGGTATGGGCAAACATGTCGTAACACGTTTGATGAACAGTACACTAGGTTTAGCCTACACACAATGTTAATGCAGAAGGTATGTGCGCTGACTTCCATCTTAGTTTTAGTACAAACATGTCGTACCACGTTTGATAAAGAGTGCGCTAGGTTTATGCACAACTGAATTAATGGAGAAAGTATGTGCGTTAACTTCCCATAAGTACAGTAGAA
Source organism: Holothuria leucospilota (assembly GCA_029531755.1). Taxonomy (NCBI): domain Eukaryota; kingdom Metazoa; phylum Echinodermata; class Holothuroidea; order Aspidochirotida; family Holothuriidae; genus Holothuria; species Holothuria leucospilota. The sequence goes on along the minus strand of CM055982.1, from coordinate 18,808,307 downwards.
GCTTTTGCCTCGTACGCAATTAGCTAACATCTTGATGACGCAACCGATCTTGAAGGTCAGTCAACTACTTCAACTACTCTAGTCATGCAAAGGAAGTCACAACCAGCAAAACCGACAGATTATACAATTAAGGCGTTGTACGCTGTAGTTACAGTACGTACTAGCTTTTTACACACGATATTAAAGTGTACCTAAAGTCTGAAAATTCAAAAATATATATTACAGAGCATGAAAACTGAATTCCAATTGTCCAATTCCCATCTTCACAGGACTTTCTTAAGCTGAGATATAAAATGTTGAAGTTTATTCACTCGATTTAAAAAGGTAGAATGCGCAATAATTTGTGATGTCATTGTTGTACTACTCAAATTACAATCTTTGTATTTCTTTATTTTTCTGAAAGCCACCGCACCTTGTGCCAAAATGTGATCGCGTTCTTACTGCTTTGGGGTGACTTGACTATATAAGCCCTCTCTGTACAGCATGTCAACGCTTCTCAAATTTCATATCTCCCACCCCTCAAATGTGCCCAGAAAAGCTTAAACATTTACAAGAGACTTACAAAGATTACGCGTAAACCTTACGATCACACACCATTATCACGATATCACCTAAATTCCTGTTTTGTCCTGGCGCCTTGGAGCAGGTGAATATGCACAGTTGAGCATATGAAGCAGGTGAGCAGCAGGGGTGCAGAAGATGAGCAGTAGTGGAGCAGTAGTGGAGCAGCAGGGGAGCAGCTGGGGAGCAGTAGGGGAGCAGCAGATGAGCAGTAGTGGAGCAGCACGGGCGCAGCAGAGGAGCAGCAGGGGAGCAGCTGGGGAGCAGCTGGGGAGCAGTAGGGGAGCAGCAGATGAGCAGTAGTGGAGCAGCACGGGAGCAGCAGAGGAGCAGCAGGGGAGCAGCTAAGGAGCAGTAGGGGAGCAGTAGGGGAGCAGTAGGGGAGCAGTAGGGGAGCAGTAGGGGAGCAGTAGGGGAGCAGTAGGGGAGCAGTAGGGGAGCAGTAGGGGAGCAGTAGGGGAGCAGTAGGGGAGCAGTAGGGGAGCAGTAGGGGAGCAGTAGGGGAGCAGCAGGGGAGCAGTAGGGGAGCATTAGATGAGCAGTAGGGTAGCATTAGATGAGCACTATTCTAACACGTTTGAGGCTCTTAGTATGCTTACCACGAAGCACTTACGACTGCATGCAGACTCCATAGGCTCTAAGTTTGGAAGATACTGGGGAAAGACACAGCCACGGATCAGCCATTCCTACATTGCTAGTACCAAAGTCAACGAGTTTTGAGTAACGGTGATATTCTAAGGGCGAGGGACCTAGGTTAATTAAGGGTGTACATTGTAACACAAAAACAAACTGTGACATTCACCGAAACCAGTGTTACGGCTTGTGGTCGCGAGTCAAACCAATAACAGCGAAAGATCACAGAAGAACGAGATTAAAATTCAACAACTTAATGATTATTTACAATCTCCTTATCTTACTTAAATTTACAATAATTAATTAGACTTACTCACAATCCTTTACTTAATATTTGCCTGGTCTGGTCCAAGGGCTGGTAGTGCATGCACGTTGACGATGGCACAGTGGTAGACCTGCAGCGTGCTGTAGCGTAGGAACTGGTTCCACGAGCGAATAATGACAACGCTAGGCGATGATGGATGATAACAATCTCAATACACAGTGTAGAAACGGCGTAAGGCAATTTGTCACAAGTGTGAATTGTCAGTGGCTGGCCTCATATGATTCGGTCAACAAACGGACAGCAGAATAACGTCTGGACTCGATGGTGTCTCTCGATGAAGTATTAGGGTATCTCTCGCCGATAATAGTTGTTGAACTGCCTTTTATATGCTAGGCTTTTATTCGAGAACTCTCCAGAATTTAACAGAAACTTCTAGTGTACACAGTCCAGTAATTACGAGAACGTTCCTTAATAGAAACTTCTAGAACACACAGTAGTTGAATAACGATAATTGCAGCTTCTTCGAAGTGTTGCCAGGTCGCTGCTATAATTGGGACATAACGTAAACAGTTCTCACTTCTAGACAGTTCTAGAAAGGCTGCGTTGAAGTTGAATTCTCTGGAACTTTCCATTCGCTCGTCGATGGATTCAATCCGGTGTTCCTGACGGGTCGTCTTGTAACACTCCCCCCCTTGAAAAAGTTTTGGACGTCTCGGACAAAACTTAAGTTACAATATTTACAATGTATAACTTTACAGTAATAACTACAGTATGTATATTATGTAGTCCAATATTTAATGGAAGGTACAATTATAACATATAATTTGTCTTGCAAGGTGATGATACATGAATACAGTAACATTATCAATACACATTGTGCCATAGTTAACACAAAATTTCAAAACTTACAGTGATATCTTCAACATACTGCATCAAATCACATTCTTGACAAAGAGTCTGGAACAACATTGTCTTTCCCCTTAATGTGCTTAATATCTACATTATATGATTGCAGAAATAAACTCCACCTCATCAATCTTTGATTCTTATTCTTCATCTTAGATAAAAATGTCAAAGGGTTATGATCAGTGTATACAGTGATAGGGAAACTAGTAGTTCCCAAATAAACATCAAAGTGTTGAAGACCAAGTATCAAAGCTAATGTTTCTTTTTCAATTGTTGAATAATTTTTCTGGTGTTTGTCAAATTTCTTAGAATAATAACAAACAGGGTGATCAACACCATGCTCATCAGCTTGAAGCAAAACTGCTCCTATGCCATTGTCACTGGCATCCACTGCCAACTTAAATTGTTTTTCAAAATCTGGAGCGATCAACACTGGTGAACTCATTAGTGCCTTTTTCAATAATTCAAATGCTGCTTGGCAATTATCCGTCCAATCAAACTTTTCATTTTTCTTTAACAATTTTGTCAGTGGTGCAGCAATGTCAGAGAAATTCGGACAAAAACGTCTGTAGTAACCAGCCATGCCTAGGAAGCGCATGAGCTGCCTTTTATCAGTTGGGGCAGGAAATTTGTCAATGCCCTCAACTTTAGCCTTAATTGGTCTAACTTTACCCTGACCAACCACATGCCCTAAGTACACCACATGGGCACAAGCAATCTCACTTTTGACCAAATTGACAGTCAAATTACACTCTTAAAAGAGCCGGATGAAATTTGATCCAATCCGGATCAAATTTGATCCGGATTCCGTTTCCCAGGGGCACCTATCCGTTCCGGATGAAAATGACTCGGAATTCCGGATAAAAAACAAATGACCCCATTCCGGATCAAATCTGATCCGGATTCCGTTTCCCAGGGGCACCTATCCGGTCCGGATGAAAATGACTCGGAATTCCGGATAAAAAACAAATGACCTCATTCCGGATCAAATATGATCCGGATTCCGTTTCCCAGGGGCACCCACCCAGTCCGGATAAAAATGACTGGGAATTCCGGATAAAAAACAAATGACCCCATTCTGGATCAAATCTGATCCCAATTCCGGATCCCAAAGGCACCTATTCCATCCAGATAAAAACGACTGAATTCCGGATAGTAAACCAATGACCCCATTCGGGTTCAAATCTGAATGGATGCCACCTGGAAACCCGGAGCACCTAATTGATCTGCACTGTTGCTTTCTCAATAAAGAGGGCCTGTTCTGGATTAAATTCAAATTCTCTCACTCAATTTTCTCTGAAGGAAACAAGGTGGCAATGCTCAGTCTCTCCACTTACAGCATGAATGATAAGGTCACAAAATTTAGTAAGCCTCGAAAATAGAAAGTTCAATGGTGAAAATAAGAAACAATAATAGCTACAAATATTAGTTGAGTTGACTATGTATTTTGGAGCACACTGCAAAACAAATGACCTATTTCCAACAACAAAAAATCTGCTACATCGAAAGCAGCAGCAGTTCAAAGCTTCAATGTGTCATACACTAGACATGTTTACATATGGTCTTTAAACGATGTTATGGAGAGAAAAGCACTTAAAGAGACAGCAATGTTGATAAATGTAAAATCTTAAAATGATGGAATGACCAAAAGCACGACCTTAATCGAGACAGCAATGTTTATACATGTAACATTGAAAGTACAGTTATGGTATGGCTTACAGCACACAATTGATCTATTTAGTACTTTTTTAATTATGAGTACATTTCACATTTCACAGATGCCTACTGTTAGCCTCTTACTTCATAATTAGCCTTTCATTTTACGTTGATAAAAGTCTTTGAAAGCTGCTTCAAAATAGTCATTGAAGGAAAAGGTATTCAGGATTACTCATTTCTGATCCAGTAACTGTAGTAACAGCTAGCAGAGTTATATAAAAAAGTGGTTATGTGTATTATGCCCTTACAAAACATGAAACCCTGCTGCATACTGTAGGCCTACTTAATATTTACTTAATTGTAAGGAAAGTGAATAAGATATAAAGAGCATACAATACAGAAACAATAAAAAATTGAACCTAACTTCATTATTTTTCATCCACTGGCATGGGATTCAGAAACAAGGCAGTTGGGGTGGGAGCAGGGAATGGGGGAAGCACTACTATGCAGTTATAAATCCTATCCTAGGCTCTTAAGTAACAGTGGAAATTACATTCTTACGTAACACTCTATCCAACACATGCTGGTTTGCATGTAGGATTGCGTTGGTCAAAAGCAATTACCAAGCATTGATTACTATTATTTAGTTATAGCTGGATTAAAACTATATGGAACTCTGCAAAACCAGTGTGATGACTTGTCCATTTATGGAGGTAAAGTACTTGTTATATGTTTTTGCCTGGGTGGGGGTCACTGGGATGGGAGTGGGGAGAGTTAAGGGGGTCACTGATGGCACTTGCAGAATTTGTCTGAAAGATTGAAAAGTTTGATAACATGAAAACAAAATTTGCACCTACTCAGTGTTAATTACTGTTCCAGTGGCAAAGGTATTTCCCTTTAATTTTAAACATAAACTTCCATTTTAAAGCCCTTCATTCATTTTCAGGTAATGCCTGACCTGTTTCCCCACACAATTAAGTAAAATTAGAAGCATAACAATTCTGTAGTAACTCCCTCTTAGTATTAAGGAGTTAAATATGAGAAAGAAACCATGGCAACTTGCAGACTCATAGTGAAAATAGCATGCAATACTTATATGATACATTTAGTTTCAAAGTAGCATTTCAGTAGCTACATCACACAGTAGACCATAACACTAGCATAAATACATGCAGTGCATACTCTTCATTCAATCTGTATGGTTAAAAACTGTGACCTAGGCTTCCTGTTGAAATGGATTTATCCTCCTCAGATCTACCTCTTTCAAGATGGGACAAGGGATACTGCATTTTTCAAAAAGTCCCATGTCTATTGAAACTGCCATGCGTAATTTATGTTCAGGACATAAAATAACTGAAAGCAAATTTCAGCTCCCTGCAAAATAGTCCTGTTCATAGTAAGCCCCTTTCTACACAGTAATATACACCTACTTCAGTTGTTTTTCTGGTCTTAAATCCAAAACAAAAGGCTGTGTCTGCTGCACCTCTTCCAGGAAGTAAGGTGTTGGTGGAAATCTATAAAATGCACTCAAAAAGTTTTTCATCAAGTTTTTAAAATATGAATACCTTGGTTACAAGAAGTATTTTTCAGCAGTGGCAAGATCTGCAACACTTTCATTAATGGTCATCTGCAAGAACAAATTATCAATAGCTTAAAGTTACTCTGCTAATTTATTATTTAACATGCAGAAGGGGTAGAAAATTATTAATTTTCACTTTCATACGTACTTTAACGAAAATCACCTTTGAAGATGGCAGCTGGACAAATAACATTCATGTTTCAACGTTTGCAACATCTTTTTCAATATATGTGTTTGTAACTACAGACAATCCAAGCAGTTAAGTGATAGAAAATTAACACTGGTAGGCTTTGAGAAATCCCCACCCAACTGTCTGGAACAAGTAAAAAGCTACTTTGGCAAGTGCACTGCTCGATATCTCGATATTGTAGCTGCTTGCAAAGAGTCTAAAGTTACACTAAACTTAATGTAAACTATGTCTTGAACTCAATGGTGTGATTTCAACCAAATGCACTCTCCCTACATCTCCCTAATTGATGGATGTGATTGAAGCTAACTGCAAACTACCCAACTCCACTACAATTCAATGTGCAATTACACCAGGGAAGTGATATCCTGAAGGAAAACCCCCGATAAAATAGACTAAGTGCATAGCACAGTTAAGGTACAAAGGCATGCAGAGAGTATAACACCCACAGCTCAATTTAGATCATGCAATTCTAGGCATGAAATAACCTCAGTGGTAGAGTTACATAAGATCAGCAATATTGACCTGCCTTGAATCATACAAGATGAAAAAGTGTGCAGCTGGTGTAAAAATATGCATAACAATTTCCATAGAACAGTAGGTTGCTTGACAACCCACAACCCCCCCCCCCCCACTACATCCTGCAAGATGTCCTATTTGAAATGCTGATGAAACAAAGCTACAAAGAAAATTAAAAAAGTTTCCTACCTGGTCAGTGTCAGGTCCAAAACTATTGTGTAAACAAACTTTGATGGATAAGGACTTTTACTCTAGGTTTCTCAGTTGTGGTCTAGTCCCTCCTTACACGAACCAGTTTTCAAGGTGCAGTACAGTAGCTTGTTGCTTCATAATGACCTGTGATCAGAAATACGTATTATGTCAAAAAAATGTCTAAAACATTTTAAAGTGATCTACAAGATTTCACTTACATTACTATTCCACTTATACTTCTCATCAATATATAAAACAACAGCAAGAACAACAACAAAAGAGATTGTAACCCCCCCCCCTGCACAGTAAACATATAAAGCCTGTAAGCTCAGGCTTCAACTAATTCATTTTTTAGTACATGCAACTTCAGCTTTTTGTTAAACCCACTAACCCCCTTGAATATCAATTTGCTCAATACAAGCCTACAGTGAGCCACAACTGGAAAAAGGGCTGTGGCCGGCTCGAATTGAACCAATAGGTTGGAAACGTGGCCGTAAAACTTCATCTAACCAAACCTACATGGAAATTATAAAAGACACTCATTGCTGCACTGTCCAAGACAAGGGTGTAGTATTAATGGTGAATTTTGTGACTGTAACAACAGGTTTTGCTAACAATATTCGTTTTTCACTGGCTACATTGAGGGCAATAGGGACTTGCCCAACAGACTACACTACTGAGCACTACATTGGACCGAGTAACTATATTTTTACTCTGAACTTGTGGGCGAGGTATTCACCCAAGCATGATGTTCCTTTCACAAACAAGTATCTATTTTCAAATTTGATTTCAAGTTGTATTATTTTTTAACAACATGAGTCCCAATTAGGTTCTTTACACATGTAAGGAAAGTGATGACCAAATTTATAATTGGGGTATTGTCATTTTTCAGAAAAATGGGCTAAAAAATTGTTGCATAAGATTTAGTAAAACTTAGACAAGACCTTAATAGAGTATGTTACTTCCTCGACCCTTGAAGGGGAGAGGGGTGGTAGCAATGTGCACTGCTGGGCAATGGAGGGATGTAGCAAGACCCTGTTCAAATGAACATGGTAATCCATGTTACAATCTCAATTTTCCACAAAATTTGGAGATATCTGTATGGTGTGCTGCAATATAATGGAACATGTGCCAAGTGCAGTCCAATGTTTGAAGTTGAAAAGGACCTGCACATGAACTGAATGGCCCTCTGCTCTAATAGAAATTATTAAGCGTTACAACACAAAAAGTCCAGGAAAGAACACTACGTAAAGTACTTACATTACATGTCTATCTTTCTCTTCTTTGTCCAAGAAAGGAAATTCTGCAATGATGAACTCAACCATGGCAATCTTACAGTAAAGGTATCTTCACTGTTAGCTGAAAAAAATTAACATAAGTCCTGTTTTTGAGGTGGAGAATGATACACAGTACAGTACCTACAGTACCCAAATGTTCCAAAAATATGTGTAGATCGTATTTGTCAAATTAACAACATTCAGAACCCTTCCATGTCAAATCTAACTTCACACTTTGCTACAAGATTCAACAATCATGCCAACAGAAAGCACAAAATCAAAGGATATCAAGTCCACTCCCAAATGGTCCAAAAATAGTTTTTTGAGGAATAATTTGACAATATACTTAGATCTGCAGAAATTGCCAGACAGTTGTGTGTACAAAACACTAATCTATATCACACAATGTACCCATGGCAACTCATGATCACACAACTTTCCTCACTAGAAAATTTGTTCAGTAATTGTCCAGGTGGAAATTGCAAGAAAGTGTTCATGACAAGCTGAAGAAATGACACTTTGACATTTTGATAATGTACCATGACCTTGGTATAAGTATTGATTGCAATTAAAAATTATGCATGTATGGTATTAAAAAACACTCATGCTCAAAAATGACACTGTACATGCCAGAGATGAATTGTTGAACTACATGTACTGTAGTTTTTCTTTTTGTGACTACTGTAAACTTGGGTTACATACCGTACAGTAAGAGTGGGCCACAAGTATGTACTGTATACCTTCCCTTGTGGCTATGAGTCTTGTTTAAATACCATACTTATTCTAATTTTTATATTCAGTCAGGATAATTACTTACTGTTTAGGATTTAATGATCTATCAGATGAGAAAACAAAGCCCTCACAGATTCTGTTGTGACATGTGATGAACCATCTTCCATATCTCCTTCATTGCAGCTCTAGTCATATTTCCCTGGTGCTCTGAATAAAAAAGGCAAATCAGACTAGTTACTAGCATAGCAATGACATTTACAGTGCAGGACTGTAACTACATTAACGTGTGTTTACTGCAATTTCCTTGACAGATACTGTAGATACAGTACAGTACTGAACTGTACATTAATGTGCTACAGTAACTCTATTACATAGTACAGTAGTGAGCTCTGCTACATACTACCTTAACCTAACATTAAGGAAAGAAAGTAGTATTTAATGTCTTACAACCAAAGTATATTAGGCCAACAGGGTTCACAGAACAAAGTCAATGTTTTAACCTCCATGGCTAAAATTACTTTGACAAATGTATGGGCTATAGATCTCATTCATCATGAAACCATAGGGATGAAGAGAAATGCAGACCTGATCACTGGAAAGAACACTGAATTTGCAACTAACATGTTCAATATGGCAGTGACACGAAATACAACGGACCACCTGTGCATTTTTATGACAGCATGTACAGTATACACTGTTTCTGACGTCTTTCCCCTAAAAGGTGTTGTATGCAATATATTGTATGTGGCACATGTCTTGAAAAAAACGCTTACCGAATGCATCAAGGTGTACACTAATTATGCATGCAAATAAATGCTAGGTTTACAGGTATTATTGGTCCTCTTTTACTGGGGCACTTCAACTCGTAAATTTCCCTTAACCTGATACTGTAGTGTAGCTCTAGGGTATCCTATGTATTGTGAAGCCTTGCAATGCCAAAGCATCAGCTTTCACATGCCAGCAGACCAGTGCTGGGTATTCTATAACTCCTTAGAATTCAGTAGAAGTACTGTACATGTCAGAAAGTTTTATAGCTGATATTTTGATGTAGGCTAACCTTTGCAGCACAAATTAGACATGTGGAACACTCATTCTTAGCACCACCACACATAAGCAATTTTTGCCAAAAAGCTCGGATTATACTATAGGCTTGTGCACAAACTTTAATCCTCCGAGGAGGGGTGACGTAGCAGACCTTGCCTACAGTATGTGTACCAATAGTGCCGGAACATATTAGAATTGCATTCTTCAGAGCTTATCAAATCGGTTGTACTGTAGAGTCGCTACTAACCTCAGAATAAAGACACAGTCTTTCAGATAACATTGAAATAACCGAACAATAAATTGTTATACAACACAAAGACATTGGTAAGCATACTTTAACTGGTTTCGCACTATAAAATTTGTACTCATACTGTACCCTTACACTTCAGGTTTACAATTGCAAATTTTGACAACCACTTTTCTGAGCAGCAATGACTTCCAATTTAGGGCCCTACAACAGGCCTAGCCAGTAACGTTACAACTTCCTGAACTGGACCTTCCGCCTTATTTTATTCAGGCCTTGCCTTACAGTACACTCGGCCTAATTCAGATTAGAATGTACATTTGGTCTAGGCCTATAAAATGATATTGACACTTTTTAGCTTGTGCAGACACTGACTCCCCTTAGACAACAATAATTCGTAAAGTGGTCATGACTGTTAGCCAGTAACTCACTGTACAGTGATTTCAATAGGCTTAAATACATTCTCTACATAGACTACAGTAGCCTTTAGTAACACTAACAGTAACACAGTTAGTCTGAATGATGTGAATCATGCATAACAAATTAACATTACGCTGTTCACAGTAATATCGTCCATAGGCCTAGCCTGCACTACGGCACAGTATATTATGCTATAATAATATAGGCTTACGCACTAAGTACTGTAAGTTAACCGACGTTTGAGTCAGTCCACTAAATGACATGAAGAGAGAATGATATCCAACCCTTCAAGTTCTTAACATATTTGGCTCATTTTTCTTACCCTCATTTAAGCAGCTCTTTCACTACAAGATCATCTTGGAGGTGATTTGTCTTAAAATTCGAAATAACGAACGTTTCCTGCAACCACTCGACCTCTATGCTGCAACCAAGTTGAAAATAGTAGCGAGTTTTACGTCACATAATGTCACCTGATGCAGACCAGCCAATCACGTTACAGACGTGGTTGGGTTATTCGGAAATGTATCAGTTTTATCCCGAACAGGATGAAAATATGGTTACGTTTAGCCGGAAATGGATGAATTTTATCCCAAAACGGATGAGAATATTTTTATCAGGTATCCGGATCAAAAATTTCATCCGGCTCTTTTAAGAGTGTAGCTTTGGCAAGTTTGTCAAATAATGCCTTAACATGTTGTACATGTTCATCCCACGAGTTGCTGTACACAATACGGTCATCAACATATACTTCACAATTTTCTAAATTTGACGTAAGATTATTTACTAAGCGCTGAAACGTCATCGGTGAGTTTTTCATACCAAACGGCATGACCTTATACTGAAATAACCCATCTGGCGTCACGAATGCCGAGATTTTCCGAGCCCTCTCAGTGAGTGGTATCTCCCAGTACCCCTTTAGTAAGTCAAACTTTGATACATACGTAGCTTTCCCAATCCTATCAATGCAATCATCGATACGGGGTATCGGATAGGAATCCGTTCTTGTGACTGCATTCACCTTTCGGTAATCAGTACAAAATCTGTACCCACCGTCTGGCTTGGGGACCAATATACAAGGGGAAGACCATTCACTATTACTAGGTTCTATAATGTCATGGTCTAACATATACCGAACCTCATCCCTGAGATGTTGTCGTTTTCTAGGGTTAACTCGGTAAGGATGCTGCTTGATTGGTGTGGCATCTCCCACATCAACATCATGTTCAATCAAATTTGTCCTAGTAGGATCATCTGAGAACAAGCATGCATATTCATAGAGGTTAATGATTTCATTTCTGACTTTTCTTTGTGATCCAGATGACTTAATTTCTGGTCAAGATTTTTCAACACATCAGAATTTTGTAACTTAATACACATATCAGGAACATTATTAGCCTTGATCTCATCATTACTGAGTTCATAATCAGTATTGATAATACACACTTGATCACCTGTATCATTAGTGTTACTATTTACATCATGTATACTTTCACCCTTAGAAATGTCACAATCTTCTCTTTCATAATATCTCTTCATCATATTAATATGACATATTCTTTTAGATTTACGCTTGTCAGGTGTCAGAATGACGTAATCTGTGTCACTGGCCTTTCTCTCAATGACATAAGGTCCTTGAAAGCGAGCTTGAAGTGGCTGACCAGAAACAGGTAAAAAAACTAGCACCTTATCACCAGGATTAAACTCTCTTTTCACAGTGGTCTTGTCGTACCACGCTTTCATTTTCTTCTGAGAGTGCCTCAGATTTTCCTGAGCAAGTTCACATGCTCCATGAAGACGATCTTTAAAGCGGGATACTTAATCAAGTAGATGTATGTCTTCACCTGGATCTGATAACCACTTCTCCTTTAACAATTTCAATGGTCCACGAACTGTGTGTCCAAAGACAAGTTCAAATGGACTGAACCCAAGTGACTCTTGTATAGATTCCCTGGCAGCTAACATTACAAATGGAATGCCTTCATCCCAATCTCTCTCATTACCATGACAATATGTCTTTAACATATTCTTCAATGTTTGGTGAAACCTTTCTAAAGCCCCTTGGCTTTCCGGATGATAAGCCGAAGACTTAATTTGATCTATGCCTAACTCATATAACATCTGTTGGAATACAGTTGACATGAAATTAGACCCTTGATCTGATTGGATCTCTTTTGGCAATCCAAACAATGTGAAAAATTTAAGTAAAGCTTGTAAGACTGTCCGAGCCTTAATATTCCTCAGAGGTATTGCCTCTGGAAACCTTGTAGAAGCACACATAATGGTTAATATATACTGATGTCCTGCCCTACTCTTAGGTAGGGGGCCCACACAATCAATGATGACTCTATAAAACGGCTCTTCAAAAGCAGGAATTGGCTTTAAGGGTGCAGCCGGAATATTCTGATTCGGCTTCCCAACCATTTGACATGAGTGACAGGTCTTACAAAATTTGGCCACATCACTTTTAAGTATTGGCCAATAAAAGTGATTTAGAATTCTGTGGTAAGTCTTATTGACTCCTAGGTGCCCTGCAAATGGCATTTCATGAGCAATACTCAGTATTTCCCTTCTATAGGTCCTAGGTACCACAATTTGATGGTAAATTCTCCACTCTTCATCTAATGGTGCATCAGGTGGTCGCCATTTACGCATCAAAATATTGTTTTTCAAATAAAAGCAGACTGGGACGTCTTTCGATTCATCCTCAGTGAGTGCACCAGCTATTAATGGCTGAAGTTCTTCATCATGTTGTTGTTGGACTGACAACTGGTCTCTGTGGAGTGTGTCAGACATTTTTGATTTTTCCTGTTCTACCCCCTCACTATGTGTGGGGCCAGGAGACTCACAATCCTGACTATCATTAAGATTAGTCATAAAAGATTGGCTGAGATCATACCAAGAATCTTCACTTTCGTGACTATTTTTACTAGAATCTTTTTCAGATTCTGACTCCTCCTTCGGGAGTGTTGTTCCATTTTTAGGAACTAATTCCTCAATTTTAGAGGGCGGATGATGAAGTTTATCATCCTTATTTTCAGAAATCATACCCTCATTTTTAGAGAGTGGATGTTCAAGATTATCATCCTTACATGATTCCCTACTTGTTCCACTTTTGGGAACTGTATCCTCACTTTTGGAGGGTGGATGTTTAAGATTATCATCCACGGCGAGCTTTTGTGACATAGCTCTAGTGACAGCATAGGCAGGGAATAAATTTGGAAATTCCTTTTCTAATTGCTCTGTGTTGTTATAATCACATGGTTTATCTGTCAAAATTGCACTGGCTACTACCTTTCCACCAGCTGGGTCATTGCCTAGCAACAGAGATACCCCCTTTACAGGTAGAGTAGGTCTGACCCCTACTATGACCGACCCAGAAACTAAATCTGACTTCAAATTAATTTTGTGGAGAGGGACAGAAATAAATCCACACTCAACCCCCTGAATTAGTACATTTGCCCCTGTGGAAGTAGAGTCCGATAATGGCAAAACTCCATCAAGAAGCAACGACTGAGTTGCGCCTGTGTCACGCAAAATTTTAATTTTGACGGGTGGATGAGCTGAATTCCCATCTAGGGAAATAAACCCCTCAGACACAAATGGAAGGTATTCTTCCTTAATTTTGTCGTTAGAATTAGGCCGTAAAGTCACGACTACCTCAGAAGAATTCTCTGCAATGGCTAAGGCATTGGAGGCTGTTTCAGTCTCCTTTAATTTTGCCAATGTGAAGCAATTTGCCATTGTGTGGCCCTTTTTGTGACAGAAACCACAAGTTATGTCTTTAAAGGCAGCTTTGTTTGAGCTGACCTGGTCGTTCTTTTGACGACTTGAATCTGGTTGTTTTTTACCAGAATTTGTTGGAGAGATAGAACCAGACTGAGATCCACTGTTACCTGTTGTGCCACTACTATTGCCATATTTCTTATTTGGCCTACTAAACTGACCCTTGTTTTGAGTCTGACCCACTTTACCGAATTTATGGGTAAGTGCATACTGATCAGCCAAATTTGCAACTTCCTTTAATTTGTCAGCCTTATTTTCCTCAAGGTGAGTCTTAATGTCATCATTCACACACCGTTTGAAATCCTCGACCAGCATCAGTTGTCTTAAAGTGTCAAATGTGGAGACCTTTTTGGAAGCACACCATCTATCGAAATGCCTTTCTTTTTGATAAGCAAACTCTACATAGGTTTGTGTATCCGCCTTACGATACTTTCTAAATTTTTGGCGATAAGCTTCGGGCACCAATTCATAGGCTTGTAATATGGCCTTTTTAACCTTATCATAATCCATGCTGTCCTCTATTGACAGAGCGGAATACACTTCTTGAGCCTTGCCTGTGAAATTACTCTGGATGAGTATGGACCATTTATCTCTTGGCCACTTTAGTTGCTCACCCAGCTTTTCGAAATGGTTAAAGAATTTCTCCACATTATCCTCCTGAAATTTGGGGACAAATTTTACGTGCTTTGAAACATCGAATCCCCCAGTATCCAAGCCTATTTTAGGGTCTGAGCCTTTTATGACCCCTAACTCTAGTTGCTTCAACCTAAATTCATGTTCTCTTTCCTCTCTTTCCCTTTCTCTTTCCATTTCTTTTAATCTAATCTCCTTATTCATTTCTATTTCAAGCCTTTTCAATTCAAATGTGTTGTCAGTTGGCACAGTGATAGCTGTTTCCAATACTGTACTAGGCAGGACACTTTCATCCACAAGATATTCTAGAACATATCTTTTAATCTCGTCCTTCCGCATTAAAGGCTGAAATTCAATGCCATAATGTTTTGCGACCTTGACAATCTCAGACTTCTTTAATGAATCCAGTTCCTCGACTGAGGGACTAGCCACGAATTTATCTAAGTTGAATGGCATTTTGAAATTGTATCAAGCCTTCAACAAACAAATAAGTAGTCTGAGCAAACACAGTTGCTTACGATTCACAACAGAATTTCTCGAATTTTCTAGTATTTTCGTTCCCGGATAGGCCCCCAATTCTGTTACGGCTTGTGGTCGCGAGTCAAACCAATAACAGCGAAAGATCACAGAAGAACGAGATTAAAATTCAACAACTTAATGATTATTTACAATCTCCTTATCTTACTTAAATTTACAATAATTAATTAGACTTACTCACAATCCTTTACTTAATATTTGCCTGGTCTGCTCCAAGGGCTGGTAGTGCATGCACGTTGACGATGGCACAGTGGTAGACCTGCAGCGTGCTGTAGCGTAGGAACTGGTTCCACGAGCGAATAATGACAACGCTAGGCGATGATGGATGATAACAATCTCAATACACAGTGTAGAAACGGCGTAAGGCAATTTGTCACAAGTGTGAATTGTCAGTGGCTGGCCTCATATGATTCGGTCAACAAACGGACAGCAGAATAACGTCTGGACTCGATGGTGTCTCTCGATGAAGTATTAGGGTATCTCTCGCCGATAATAGTTGTTGAACTGCCTTTTATATGCTAGGCTTTTATTCGAGAACTCTCCAGAATTTAACAGAAACTTCTAGTGTACACAGTCCAGTAATTACGAGAACGTTCCTTAATAGAAACTTCTAGAACACACAGTAGTTGAATAACGATAATTGCAGCTTCTTCGAAGTGTTGCCAGGTCGCTGCTATAATTGGGACATAACGTAAACAGTTCTCACTTCTAGACAGTTCTAGAAAGGCTGCGTTGAAGTTGAATTCTCTGGAACTTTCCATTCGCTCGTCGATGGATTCAATCCGGTGTTCCTGACGGGTCGTCTTGTAACACCAGTATGGGATGCACTAAAGGAAAAAGACATTGAACAGACTATTCGCACTCGTCTAGAAGAGAGATTCATATCGCGGTGGATGGGAAAATTCAATTATCATGCTGGGGAGTAGCATTATGGTGTATAACATGGTCACTTCAGTATCCAGAAATGTCGATTGAATAAAGCAAATGAAGAAAGACACGATAATTATCTTTGTTTATGTTTTCATTTCCACTGTTTTATTGATTTATAAACCAACACCTTCACCATTCCCATTCCCCTTACACTTATCAGTGTTTTGTTGTCACGACTGTCGTGTCTGAGCATTGAAGGACACCTCTCATCCACTGCACACGAAGCACTTTTCGGTAAAAGATCTTCGACTCCGGGATTTGGAACGGGTATAGTTTATCCTTAGTTTTGCAATGCAGAGTCTGTCCATTTCTTAAGTTCCTGTTTTAAAATAACTCGCATGGCCTTATTCATATGAGCTAGAGCTTCCCAAGTGTCAATCGGGCAACACACGTTTTTACTGCCATCGTCCTCCTCGCCATCATTATCGGTCACAGTGTCGTCTTCTTCGGACTCCTCTCCGCTGCTGTCGGCTTCCTCGGTGTCGCTATCGGCGTCACTGTCGTCAGTTTCACTGCTATCAGTCATGTCGTCTTCCTCTAGAGGCTCTGATGCACTGTCGTTAGTATCGCTCTCTGAGATATCTTCGTATGGACCTTCGTATGAAGAGTCGTGATGTCGCTTCCCTTCGCCCTTCTTAGAGCCCCCACCGTACATCTCGAGGTCTCCATGACCGTGTTTGTGGACCCGCTCTATATGCCGACGGAGATTGTAACCTCGCGTAAACGGCAACTCACAGATATGACAAAGATGAGACATGCTGAAAGTGCTGCAATCACGATGATCAGCTACAAAATGTGCGAAACACGAGTTTCCATCGACTTAAATGTACCCCCACTCGCTCGGAGTAGACGAGCATGCGTCACAGAGCATTCGGAGCACATAAGCATGGTCAATGGAGCACGCGGAGCAGAAGAGCATGCGCAGTAGAGTACATGGAGCACGGAAAGCACGTGTGATAACACTGGGGAAAAGGACAGATGCTGTGAGGCACGTAGGGTCGATACGCATGCACGTATGGGGCAATGGGAGCAGAGGAGCATACCTAGTGGTGTGCTCCGGAGCAGAGGAGCATACGCAGTGCAGCCTTCGGAGCAGAGGAGCATATGTATGTGAAGCAGATGGAGCACTGTGATAACACTGGGGGAAGAGGACAGATGCTGTGAGGCACGTAGGGCCGATAAGCATGCGCTTGTGGAGTAATCAGAGCAGAGGAGCATACCTAGTGGTTGGCATGGAGCAGAGGAGCAAGGCACAGAGCATCAGAGTAGAGGAGCGTACGTCGGTGTGTTGCAAACAAGCACGTTTGTGCGCCCCATAAGTTTGGCAGTATAGACTCGTCACGTCAAGGCAGAGACAGTTGACACTGCATGGTACTATTTTATCCGCAAGAGTCCGCTCTTTCTTTTCATGTACTGATAATATTTAGCTTTATGCGTTGTATCAGTCATAAATCTTTCGCTTAGGCTTTGCCAATAGTTTTTCCAACCCAGACCTACGGGTGGGCTCTTCTCGACATACATGCGATTTTCCCTATTTCACCCATCGTGTCTACATAAACTCATGTCAGTCACTGGCCAAAACCTTTCCATAAAAATAAAATAATTGTGTAAATTGTGGAACTAGTGTTCTTATGTTTGCTAGTAGTAAAAACATATACTGTAATTATAGTGAGTCAGTGCATTTTCCTTCTGCATAAACATTGTGTGGAACTAACGTACTGTTTTCAAGTTGATTTTTTTAACGAAATATCCTCGAGACCGGTTACTTGATCAAGATGTTTGCTAATAGTATACCAGGAAATAGCTTATACTGTACTTACAGGAATTCAACGTACATACCTTCTGCATTAACATTGTGTGTAATAAGCTTATACTGTAACAACGGCGTACACCGCCTTTATTCTATTATCTCTTGGTTTTGCTGGTTGCGACTTCCTTTAGTGACTGGAGTAGTTGTCTGACCTTCGAGATCGCTTACGTTATCAAGATGCTTGCTAATAGTATACCAGGCAAAATCTTATAGGAATTCAATGCACATACCGTAGCTATAGGAAGTCAGCGCACATACCTTCTGCATTAACATTGTGTATAAAACTAGTGTGCTGATTATTACAAGTGTTTTGAAACGATCACGCATGCTTGCCCATACCTAAAAAAAAAAAAAAAAACTTCCCCGCATTTCGCAATACAACTGAAATTATCTCGGAGACCTTACCAACAACACTGAGATTCCCACATAACACCCTCAAACCGGGTAGCCCCCGAGGACGCCCCGAAAAGTGGGGGCCGCCCTTAGGGTGTCCCGAAAATCGGGACGGTCGGCCTCTTCGTTGGAGGCCGATCGGCCTCCTGGGGGGGTTAAAACCTGCCATCACTACACTACTCAGAAGTATAGATCTGCCTTAAAAGTCATTCCTTGCTCTTCCGGGTCAACCAAGGACATAGCACAGAGTGTTGTGTCAACTTTCACAACTTTACATAGCGCTATACTGATGTATGAATCAGCTTTTAACACGACGTACTTGAATTGAATAAGAAACAAACAAGCACTCCTGTGACATCACATCCGGGCACTTAGCCAATAGTCGACCACACTCTCATAATCACACTGTGGTAAGGACATTCTAACAGATGCAAGCAAAAGTGTTTACATATAGCATGTTTTATTTTATTTTTCGAGAGTTTTGTTGTTCCTAAAATCGTTTCTACATAAATGCAACAGTTCTTTAAGGAAATGGTACCGATTAGATTTCACAAGTGGGTGGGGGCACACTGGGGAAACCAGAAATGTTTTAGAAAAGCGTTTACTTCTTTCTGTTTCAAAAGTCTGCTCCTTTTTCGTGTTTGCCGTCACCAGAACCCTTATCAGAACATCTCACTTGGTACATGAAGTGAAAATTGCAGAGTCGCTGAAATTGATTTCTGCTCAACGTTTTTTGGGATAATCGTAATATCATTGATGGTTAAAAAATATTAAAGAAGCTTAGCACGTGCTGGCTAAATGGTCAGTTAAGGAAGAGTGATTGACCTTTCAGGAAAAAGGTTCTTCCAAGCTTTGGACGGAAAATGACTGGTAAATGGTTTATGGAAGTAAACCAAAGGAGCAAGGAAAATGACATGGAATGTCGAAGTCAGGGAAATATTGGATAGTTGCACTTTTCTGGATATAGTTGCCAAAAATTTGACACTTTGTGTAACACACATGGAAAGGCCATTTGAATACAGAAGTAAAAGACACATCTATTTATTCAAGTCATGGCGCAGTAGTATCTCATGCAGACCATCAGTGGTGACTTATTCAATAACGCGGAAAAATGTAGCGACATTTTACAGTCAATTTTGCCCAGTAACTTTCATAATTTCTCAAATTAACCATAGCTGGTCACGTTATCGTTATCACAATTAAAGGTAACTATATTTGACACTACTGTAAATTTGCTGTTTTATTGTATCACTTAGAAGTGGTATTAAACCATCAAGTTTTACACAACTGTTGATGCCGAAAATATCCCACAAAATGGCTGCCATTTGGGAAAGGGTTATAGCCACCCTTGCCTGCTTGCACATGAGAAGAAAAAGTAAATTCGTTGCTGGGTTTATGGTGTACATATACTATGCCATAACGAAAACAAAATGTTTCTAAATATTTGACACAAAAATGACTCCACTGAAAAAAACCAGCGAAGTTGGTTAATTTCCGTACCATTGTACAGAGTAGGAAGCTACCAGACTTGGCAGGAAATGTAGATGACTATTTTTGTGAAGCGATTTTACCTACATACGATGGATGAAAAAACTTTTGTTATACTCAGAAACAGTGGAGAGGCATCTACCCCCGAATACCTACTAGTTATCACAACCATCTATTTTCCGTGACACTCATCCAGATATATCCAAGCATCCTACCGCTGACGTAACTTGTGGTGTGCGGTATTGCCGAAACGAATCCTTAAAATGAATATTTCCGGCGAAAGAATGATGGTCTTTAGGAGTTATGCAAAGTCATCAAAACAGCATCTAGTTTCATTTTACAAACCTCTTGTAAAGACACGTAATTGAAACTAGAAAAGTCTATCAAGTTACTATTAAATAAAGCCATTGTTAATAAACGATAACGTTTGAAAATTGGTATTTGTATATGCCATCATTTGTCAAGCTATGCAGCTAGGAGAAGAGTGACAAAAGGATGATTGACTTCCTGATGTTTAATATGTCGCATTCGACTTTAAAAACTTAAAATTTCTCCCTTTTTTCTCAGTAAAATTAAACTAGCCTCAAAAAGAAAAGAAAAACATCAAGGCAATAAAAAACAATAAAGAGGAAAAAGCCTCATGGGGCATGGACCAACGAAAGAAGTTCATGCACAAAGAAAAATTCAAGGGCCAAAAGAAAAATATTCATGGGCCAAAGAAAAAATCGTTTTAGGCAAAAAATCATGATGCCATAATGTACAGGAGTTTAAAGCCGTAGTCATAAATGCTCTGCCTTTCTATTGCCAACGCCTGTTGTGCGTGTTGCCATTGTTAACAGGTGTTAGAGTATGTACGGCAAAAAAGTAGTACATAGTAGAAACCTGCTATGAAGGTAACTCCCAACGGAGTCCGAAACCGGCGCCCTCCGGTAACTGAGGGCCCACTAGATCCAGTGGCTCCGGCTATCATGAATTTGCCATGACCATGGCGATGACCATGCGTTTACTACCTCACATCTCACTGGTTCCTCGGTTCCATCTGCAAGGGATCCAAGGAGACACGGACAGTAGATCTTCAGCCCAAGGGCATTTGAAACATCTTTTTTTCGTTCCTGTGTTTTTCCTCATTTTTTTTATTTTATCTATGTCTTTTTTCTTTTGATGTCGTAAACTTTTTATGGGACTATTTTTTTATTTTGCTGATCATGAATTGTTTGACTATGGTAGTAATGGACCACCGTAGAAAGATTGCATGACTTTCTTTCACTTTGGGTTCTGAGATCCGTCGTTTTGGCTTAGAGTAAACATTGTCTTTTATATACTTGACAAAATGTATACAAAAGTCTGAATGTTTACACATAGGGAAGGAAATTCCGGTCGATGGTATTTGCAAGTGTGAAAACATGGTATGTAAGGCACTTCCTACTTATAGAGAGTACCGTACGTTTAGAAAGTTCCAAGACCCTGTATATTTCAGATGGTTGGCAAAACACGATGTCTAAGTACACAAATGACAACTGGGTAGGTACTGCGATTCTGAATCATATTTCAGATACTACAGATCAAGGAAGAAAAATCGTAGTGTTTGTTCAACGCCTATTCAAAGAAAAAACGAAACTCTCTACCCAGCATGCAGAAAACCGATCAGCTACTAGTAGTGAAAGTAGCATCAAAAATTATAAATATGAACATAATGAAATTGCAGCAGATATTTTGTATTGCAAAATGCAATACTTTGAAGTGAAACACTACCTAGATTAACATCATTATTAGGACTATGTTGGTAATAGTTAATACGAGAAGAATTATGCCAACCAAAATGCAAAACAGACACCTTTAATAATGTAGGTACAATAGCCAAGTTAAGGTAGAATAGTTGGTTGTGGGAATCATGCATTCCAAAGTGTTGACAGAATCAATTTTATTGCAATGTATGAGCTGTGGCTTTGTTATCACGTGATGTCAAATAACATTCATGACTTCACAAAATGAAGTTTTTATTCAAATTGGACATCGGTTTGCACCTTGGAGTACAATTCTGGGGTTCGACTCCTGGCCGGGTCATACCAAAGACTTTAAAATGGAACCTACTGTCATTGTGCTTAGAGCTCAGCATAAGCAATGGAGTAGGGAAAACAAGCCAGTGAGCCACAACTGGAAAAAAGGCCGTGGCCGGCCGACTTAAACCAATTGGTTGGAAACTGGGACTTTAAAGGCAATAGGCAGTCGCCCCAAAATTTTCTTTGAAAAATCAGCAAACTCTTGCAAATCTCCTCTTATTGCATTACAAACACCTCTGAGGATGTTTTGAACATAACTATTACAAACAATAGGTAAAGCAAGGCGAAATTCTCCTTGAATTCCACAATTCACTAACAAAAATATTGTCACATGATCAAAATAGGCCATTCATGAACTAGAGTGACAGGATACACTCACTCTGTTTGGGGTGACTGCATACTGCCTTTAAACCTCATTTACCTCTAACTCTTTTTTAAGCAGCCAAACATTCTGGTTTTGTATGTACAAAGCTTATTTTATTTTGCATAATATTTTGTCCTTACTTGATGCCATGTTGGTAAGATTCATTACAGGAAGGTTTGGCTACGCACATCCCACCCCTTTCGTGCCCCCATAAGACAAAGGAACTTGTCAAAAACTGCACTGAGAAATTACATTATCTTATAAATAAAAACATACGGTACTTTTGTAAACTGATTTCCTTTATTTACGTGTCACACTGTCCGTATGTCAGGGTTATTTGCATTACTGAAAACAACGCCAACGCAGAGACATTTTAGGTAAATGTAATTGAGTAATTCAAGGTCAGGAAGCTACCTAGGCTCATCACAAACACTATGCAATGTTCGTTTGGATGCACTAGACGGAGTAGCTTTTTTGACCTATAGGGTAATGAGGCAGGGGTGTACTAATACCACCCAATCCTCCAAGGACCAAAATTCAATGTTGTCTACCTGATAGATGAAAGTTTATCTACTGGTTCTTTAACCACTATCCCATGAACGTTGACGCTAGTGGTGAGGGCAGTAGAAATATTACCGTCATGAAATCGATGGACTCGATATCATATGTACTATCATACTCGTTACATCTCCAATAGAATCATATTGGAAGATCAAATCAACGATCAAGTTGCTAATTATAGTGTACCAAAGGCCCTTATAACATTTACCATTCCCATCCTCCCAATCCTAGTTCCCACGACATCATTCAATCGACCTTTAGTTGAAGCCCAGCTGTTTCAAAAATGGTCAAACTGTGATTTTTTCCTGTTTCTGGGGTCCCTGGACCTGACGCTGGGAGGGAGGAGCGCTTCAGCATTTGGCGACGTTGGGTCATTCTTACGTGCTTAACAACCCTCTCCGCTTTCGAAAAAATCGTCCTTGTCTGTCTAAAGGATTAGAGGGGTAGGTACCCTTACACTGTCTGCACCAGAGTTACACAAGTGTGTTGAACACTTGTACCCAGAATCACCTTTAACAACTTTCCTGCTGTAGCAGGACACATTGACTGCAATACGTACAACGTAATCAATTATCCAACTCCCCATCTTTTGGGGATAGCACGATTCGCGGGGTAAGTCTAGATCAGGAGTGCCCAACCAGTCGATCGCGGTCTACTGGTAGACCGCGGACTGATCCCAAGTCTACCGCTCGGAGTGTAAGAAAAGTGAAAAAATAAAGTTTTCTCTACGTAACTGAATGACAGTGTATGTTTTGTAGATCTCGGGAGGGTGGTTACTTGAAAAGTAGATCTTGGGTCAAAAAAGGTTGGGCACCTTTGGTCTAGATGAACAGTCACTGAATAGTATAACTTTGACATTACAGAACCGGCGACAACATGAGTGACATAACGTCATTCAAATAAGAAATGGTTTTAGAATGCTTTGAAACATCAAATTTAAATCCTTAGTCTAAAAAGAAGTCATCCTAGGACAATACCCTATTGCACTTACAGATTGTGTTATGGGTAAATATTCATTCTACTGACCAATACCTCATAAGCCTCATTTTTTTCAATCTCTACTTTTGCTTATAAGAAGATTCAAGTTTAGATATTCAGAAAATTACAGTATGAGTAAACTTACTTCCGACTATCATAGGAAGTCTCGTATAATTCTCGTATAATCCTGATTTATAGGCAATCGTCGTGCTGGTCAGTACTGCTTTCTGAGTTCCTGTTCATTGCAGTCTACACTAATTGATATCTCAATGACTGCGTGGCTATATGAAGACCGTGACTGAAACAGGAACTCGAGACAAGATTGTCGTTACGTGCTTCATATTTGAGTGAAAGGTCATCAATTTGTTTTGTTTCATGTTTCATTACTTGTTATACACTTAAAAGGTGTACAGGTGTAAGAATATTCGAAAAAATAACATGCTAACCGGTTAGACGGGACGTTTTTAGGATATATATATATATATACATATATATGTTGCGGTTACAGTGCACAATCCACGAAAGTGTATCCAGGCCGGTGGCCAGTCGGGGGCACGGTGCACTACTGCTCTTCCATTTGGAAAATAGATCTCACAAGAAAATTTTCGTACCTATGAAGTGGCGCAGGAAACGGAGTGTGGGGACGCATCCCCCAAGCTATTGTCAAACAGACTTCATAATGATCCCAGAAGTTACAAAAGGTCTGTAGTTGAGTAGGGTAAGGTAATCTGAAGAAGTTACAACGAACGATGGACTTATTTTAACCGGTTTCTGTCACAAGTCTTTCGTAAACTGGGAAGAAATGTGCGCCCTTTCACCTGCTTTTCTAATATTTCTTCAACACCACTTGAAACGTTTTGACTCTTTTCAACGGTAAACAAATGTCTCACAGTTATTGTTTTCCGTGCAGTTGTGATCGTGTGGGATTGGACACAGATTGCAAAGATGCGAAGGAGATTTATTTGGTCTTCTTTTCCTGGAAGATGATTGTCAACTCAAAATGGCCATGATAGCAAACATATTTTGTTAGAAAATGAACATATGTCAGTGCTGACCTGCATGTAATTCTTACCATTGTCAATACTTCTATTGCAAAATTTCGGCGCGCTTCGCACAAACAATTATTAGCACAGTAGTACACATTAACGACTCTGGCCGACCAAAACTGCAGTCAGGTTGAGAAGACGGGCATCAAGAGGTTTTCATGTGGCAATTTAATACTTTGAGTAGAAATCGAAGGCAATGAATTTCATTTGAAGCTTTACTAGCTATACAAGCTTAGTCAAACATATTTTCCATCCATGGTGCCTGTACATTTATTTAACACACTGCGAAGAATACAAAAATTAAATCAGTGACTGTTCGTCCTATCTCCCTTTGCTTATACCTTCTCCCTTCTCGCTTAAACTTTTGCAAGCTGTTCGTGAAGATTTATTTTCAAAGTTTGTAAAACTTGGATGACTGTGAAGAGCTTCTTGTGTTCTCAGTGTAATTTGGAGGTCACCTAGAAAGCTCCATGCAAGTATACCCATATTGTTAATGATTCAGCTTCCTGGAAATTTTTACCACGGATCACGTCATAATGTTACTTCTGAACCACTCCAGGGGCCGATTTCACGAGCGTTTAGCGATCATCGCTAACGCCGATATCCATCGCAATTTAGCGATTGAGTTTTGCAATCGGTTTCACTTAACTTTAGCAATCAATTTCTCATCGTTAAGTTGTGTCGTTAAGTTGACGAGTTTTAGCGATGACTGTTTAGTAGACGCAAAAGGTAAATTTATAGCTAAAAATTGTCACACGCAATGACTCATCATTATATGTTCGCGCCATTTAGTCTATTTTTTTTTATTATGCTTGACAGTGGCGTGCACAAGAATTGTGAGGTGGGAGCCGGACTGTGAACTTATTTTCCGGACTGACATGAGCGAGGGACTAAGGGGGTCCCCTGCCTCTTCGGAAAATTTTGCTTTCGGAAGGGGGCAAGATGCATAATATGGGCCTATTAATATATTTTACACATTTCGAGCAGGGCAATTTCCCTAGTATCCGGGGAGTATCAATCATTCAGACTGCTTCCGAGTGATTTTCCCTGAGTTGCTGATTCTCCCCGACTACCTAAAGAGGTGGGAAACTATGCGCCCCTTCCCCATTGTGCACGCCACTGATGCTTGATACATACGCTCAAGTACACATCGTGTTTTATTCCTGTCCGCAAGAATGTTGCGTTGTCAGGTCAAGTTTCAAGCTTCCCCTGATTTTATGCACATTTTATCTAGACTATTTGACTCCTTCATGCCTATTCAGCCTTTTTCTCGTTCAAACTGCACTTGCCATATTTCCTGTAGCATCGTCTTCTTCGCGATATCGTGCGCAATTTGTGACATTGTTTGCAGTTCAAGGTCAAAGGTTGCAGTAAGTTTAGCGATCAGCCTCGTTCGTCGAAGAAGTTTTATTCTTTTTACATCGCAAATAGCGATGGGTTTAGTGAAACCAAAAACCCATCGCTATCTCTCCTAGCGATGATTTCTAGTTGGCGAGCGACTTAGCGATGATCGCTAAAATTGATGTTAGTGATATCACCCTAGAGCCTCATCGCGGCCCATGAACCCCTTACTGTTGGCAGAGGACTTCATGCTTCAAGTTCTATTGTGCTTGCTGAGCTGGACAAGCATTATTACAGCCAGTTCTTCCTCTCACTTGTGATGGAAGTTCTACCCCTCTGTATGGCAGCAGAAAAAGAAACTTGCCTCTAGACAGGAAATTATGGCACACTTGGCGCAGTTTTGCATAATTAACTACTTCCTGGGGCTATCTTGCTACAACTAAGTATACGTGTACATAAACTACAGCTTTTCCGTAAGCTTAGTGTCAAATATGTCAAAAAATAAGAGAATTGCATCGTCAAATATATCCCTTGAAACAAATTTCCTGGAGCATCTGAAACACTAAAACGCATCGAACTTCGGGGGCTTGCCCACCGGACCCCCGCAGGGGCTTTGTGCCCTTGGACCCCACCAGACGCCACACGAGGGGAACCTGGGGCCTACCTGTTATGGAATTTTCGCCTGCCGTGCACGTTATTTGGCTCCCAGTTGTAAAGCTGTTCCGCTGCCACTGCGCTGACCATTTAGTTGCGCCACCGCCCCCATATTGAAAAATCCTGGATACCCCATTGGTTACCATAGGTAGGTCCAGTGAGGAGAGGGAAAAATTTTAAGCTAATTACAAAAGTGACTTAATTAGATGTTTTCAAAATGAAGGAAAATTTTCTGTATCAGAAAGTTAAAACCCCATCAATGTGAATCTGATGTTGCATTCGGAAATATTACTATTGAGAAAATACCGCTTGTCACTTCCGTAGTGCATGATGGAAAAATCTGTGATGTCATCGGAACCAATTGACAAGATACGGCTTTTTTGTGACTCTTAGCTTGTGAACACAATATCTCATAACAGAAATGATGAATATTTTTAAAAACTTTGTCTATAGTTTTTCATTTTGAGAAAAAGAACCCTGTTGTTTAAGTAAGAGATCAAAGGTCATTTGAAGTCACTATAAGTCAAAACTAAAATCTTTGTATATACGATATCTCAAGTTAAGGAAACATAGACGCTTTTCATACTTGACAGTGGATGTGTTATAGTCACAGGGCGGTAGCCTGCAGGGAGGAGGGGGGAGGAGGCAGTTGCACACCAGAGATTTTCAAACCGTTAATGAATGTTAGCCTACTTCTACATGAGAAATATCCCGAACATTTTACTGTCCTAATTATGATTTTTAGGCCCTAAGAACCTCCAAAATTGCATATAATGGTTCTTTCTTCAACTTTCCCTGGGAAGTCCCGGGACCCCGCCGTGGACGCTGCCTTGTGTGGTTTAATCTTCCAGACGGATGAACTATATTCCTACTACTTGATACACAGCTTGAATACATCTGCATATATGCAGGCCTAAGATCTTTAGCATTATCGTCATACCTTGCGACAGAATGCTTTTAGAATAGCCTATGTGTATCTTTAATTACCGTATAAGCTTAACTCAGTAAGCATGTAAAGCAACTTAATTTTAATCAAATCTTTCTTCTCCTCTTGAAATCTAAATTTGTTTCAACTATGTTAAGAAAAAGAGAATGTTTAGATTCAGCTTACAAGGTCTAAAATGTACTATTTCTCCCATCTGAGATGCATTTCGACTAAAAATTTCCTTTTTCTTGGTAGATTTCCCAGTGACGAAACCAAGGGGGAGCAGCCTGCACCGGATGCCAGCCTTGTAGGGTGCTATGAAATAACCTAAAAAATTCATTGAAGCAAAATTTCTGACTATACGATCAGTTTAAAGCTCTACCAAAGATAACACCATTTTGGATCTAGGAAACCTTAGAACAACAAGAGTTTCTCGTAGTAGGGATGTCACCCCTCTCCTTATACAACATCCCCTTCAATTCCACCAGGGCAGTAATAATAATAACACCTCATTCTGTGATTCATCGTCCCATAACACTGCGTTATCATGGATGGAGCTGAACCAAAGTTCAACACGAAGTATATATCACGTACATAGTTCCTATACGATAATACTCTCAGTCTGAAACTTCGGTGCGACAATGTATTTCCTCGTAAATCGGAAAGCGTTTGAGCTATCTGGTTTCACGGTGTTGACTTTACAATGGGATATTTCACAAATTGATTTGCTATGTCACAAATGAGTAACAGTTGTATGTTATAGGTAAAAGTATTTAAACAAACCAACAGTATCAACTTTCAAAGACAAACAGGGTTTCCTTTTTAAAAGAAAACAACAGAACTCAGAGGAAATAGCAAACTTTGTATCATGTTCTCTGACCTTAAAAAATCTTGGGGAAAATTCTTGCAAAAAGTAAGCAATCTTCAGAATGGAATATCTTGAGTATGAATGGAATTTTCACCACAAGATATGGAATTATATGCACTGATTTTTTACGTCTTTCATAGATTCCCTTAGAAAAAGCCCCCAGAAAAGGCGCTCTAATCTTACCCCAGGCAGTAAAAGTCTCCATACTCAGTTCACGTTTCGCCCCTCCTCCAATTTAAGCAAACAACACCTGTCTAGTACACCTCCAAGACAGAGGCGCAGTACCTAGCCTGCACTGAATTTAATTTGCTCGAGGCCATATATATATTGACACACAATGACTGTTTGTGAGCTGAATTGGGAACACAACTGACTGTACAAGTCATCGTAAAGCCAACGACTGCCGTGTATTCGGTAAATCGAAGTTTGTGCGCATCTGGTTATTGATAGTTTGAGTGTACTACACTGTATAGCAGTCAGTTATAACCATTGTTTTTCGTTGAGGCCGGAGGCCTGGGAATAGTAAATTACGTGAGACGATCTAAGCGGAGCTACAAAATTAGTCGAAGTCCAGCGTACAAAGGAAAAATTCCTTAAATAAAGTACATGTCGAAAACTGACCCATGCAAGTAGCCTACCAAATTAGATATTTTGGGTATTTAACAATCATGCATATCTACCCTGTTTCGATTTGGACATGACCGACTGCCACTTCAGTCAAGCAGGGGTCTAAAATTTCACAAAACATTCTAAAAACCAAAACTATAATTTTGTCGCCTGCATAGCACACAGCGATTTTTTTCAATTACTGGGAAATTTAGAATTATTATATCAACATCCATTACAAGGGCTATGGGAGGGTAATACTTCCATGATGGGATCACTCTGGTCGTACGTCCTCCCCATTTATTACAATTCCCTGATCGATTATCCGTTAGACCAATTCTATGTTTGAAAACCGTTAAGATGCAAGTTTTGTTGTTCCTTTTTAACTCGAATTCAATAACATATGAAGATAGTGACATAGCTTTATCTCATAATGCCTTTTATTTTAAATACTGGTGTCTTATGAGTTGTTGGGGAAACAGTGCTCTCTCCGCATCTAGGCAGACTGAAACATGCACCACACCATGTATTGCTTATGAAAATGCAGGAAACCACTGCGTCCTAATTATGATTTAAAGGCACCAAGAACCCACTAGATTATATACAAGGTTTTTTTCTTCCAATTTGATTTTCCGGCGAGGCCCCGGATCCCCCGCCGTATAGATGCACCTTCAGTGCCCTTATGCAGGGGCATCCCCTCAGTGGGATACCTGCCGGTGGGTAATGTATTTGTTCATTCTGATGGTCATATTTTTAAGAATCCAAAGGCTTCCAGGGGCTTCGTCCGCTGGACCCCACCGGTACATCCCCCCTGGACGTCACCAGCTCTATACAAGGGCCCTTGGCCTCAACCACCGCTCAGTCCTCCCTGTCAGTGTTCGCTCCGGCGGAACGTTGCACCCCAGTGCCCCAACCCCTACTTTAAAAAGTCTGGTAACGCCACTGGATTGCAAGGACGTCGTTTAGGGGAAAGCGTATCTTTCTCTTAGGAAAATCTTTACTTTCAAAGCATTGGTCCATGCCTTAGTACTTTAATCGTATCATTGCTTAATAGAACATTTGCTTTGCAAACCTGAGGGCTGTGATAAATTGATTTCCTATAACTTGAAAGTAGGATTGACTTCTTTAAATTAAGATGTTGTATGCCCCCAATCTAAGCGTATAAACTGCTGTCGGGGAAATCCCCCCCCCCCCGTAAAAAATTTTGATTTCAGAGTAAATTGTGATTTTCAGAGCAAAATTTATTTCATGATTGTTTATCTATTAGGGAAAATTTCTGAGCAACCCCCCCCCCCTTTTGAACGTCTTCCCATACTCCTGTGCTTCCCAGTAAATGCCTGTTTGTACCATCAGACCATGGAAACCACTTGGTTTCAGACACTGCCGATACACTTAAGGATGGGTGGTTCAGTATAGTGGGAAGTTTTGACTTTTCTAGTCTAGATGGTCGATCTTGAATCTACGGATGAGAGCTGTAATAGCTGTTAAGTGCAGTTGGCAGTTCAACTTGTCAGCTGATATACGTACAAGCGAGAATCAATTCGTCATAGGCTGGATGTTTTTCTAGATTGAAAGTTTGCGTTGCAGAAACCTAGGGAAGGGACTATCTTTAAAATATACATGAAATGCTACCACCGAAATGTGCCGCCACCAATAAGGAGGGGCATTGGGGCATCTCTCAGCCTACGTGGGCCGTATACATGAAACCATGATGTTATCTTATAGGGTCTTATGTTGAAATTACCAAATGGCGTCGCATTTGGCAGCGCTCCACCTGAGTAGTAGGGACCCTGGTCGGATCCATATGCAACGCTCCCATAGGAGACAAGGGGTGTAGCGGGTATTTACAATATTATGAAGCATTGTTCAAATGAAATTTAGATGCACACAACAGATGATCACAAATACTATAATCTGACCACCATAATAATAACCTCAAGTCAGGGCCACGGCGGCCACAGCTAGTAGAAAACACTGTCATTGCAAGATTGGGTGGGACATATTCGCATGAATGAGTGTGTTGGGTTGGGGAATAATTTTGACATGTAACTTTCTGAGTGGAGCGCAGACCTCACAATTCTTTGGCCCATGCCAAATATCCGAACTGCCCTCTCCTATCTGTCCTTCCTGAATACTGATACCTGCCGGTCGATTTAATTGTGTAGTCGGTTGCCTTGTGGGTGGCAGGGTGGTGCCAGGATTCGAATAATGAGCGACAAAACTTGATTCCTGTTGATACTGAACAATGTGCAATTGTCGGGACATTATCTTAGGAGCCACTTTTTCAAGAAAAATTATCTTAGGAGCCACTTTTTCAAGAAACAACTCCCAGATTGCCAGAAATGACACTTCCCCGTCCTATTCGTTTGCTTCTTAACATTCTCTATTTTGAGATCCCATGTTAGGGAAATTTCCAAAAAAAAGTACCGTACACTTCAGAATATTATTTTAAGTAAAATAACTTTGTGGGAAAAAACTTGACTTCATTACTTAAAACAAGCTAAAATACATAGACCTAGTTATTGCACATTTACTTCACAGGTACGGATCTAGGATTTTAGAGAAAAGATGACTAGCCTTTGGAGCGCGAAGCCCGAACCTTTGAGAGCTGAAGGGAGCAGCCACGAAAGGGGAAGAATTTTTTACCCTCTGCCTGACATCAGAATAGTTTGCTAACCTTCTCACGAGACTTCTATGTAATACTATACAAACACTTCTATTAACACTTGCAACCTTTTAGCACATATTACCATTCTTGCACTTGCTGAGTAAATCTGCCCCAGGCTTTTCTGCATCTTTTATAAATGGCCTCAACGATATACTCGGAAGGATGAAGATTCAAAGCCCGAGGTATGAAGATTCAAAGCCCATTCATGACACGGAGTATTACTTATGTTTGTAGAAGCCAAGGAGGTAAGCGGATGGTGGTCCTTTTCTAAAATAAACCTTTCCCACATAAATATATGTGAAACTTTGCGATAGCCCAAACGAAAGTCTGCTAAACATTCACCCGCTAGATCACGGAATATTTTTGCTACCTATGTATTCATTTACGAACAAGCATAACACACTGGGGAATTCTGATCACCTTTCTAATTACATTAATATAGCATCATACCCATAATTTGGAAGATTCTAGTTTTCCCTCTGTCGGGAAAAAATTAGTCATAAGCGCTGCCATTTTGACTATTTTCCTACAATTTCGCTCGCTCTGCATGGATATTTTCAGTCTTAAATAGGTTTTTGAACCTCCTTGCAAAGATAACCAGTCAAATGCAGTAGAATTCAATGCATATTTGGTATGGTGTTTTGCCATAGCCCGAAAAAATGGCCTAATAGGTGGTTCACCACGCCGTTTTGAGAAAACTGCAAGTTTGTGAGTAAATTCTTTTTTTGTTAAACCTTGTCTATATTAGGATAGCAGGCAGAGGCAAATTCCAGGGCCCCCTGCCCCTGAAGCGAAAAAATGGAAGAAGGAAAGAAGAGGAGAAGAAAGAAAAAAGAAACGAGAAAGAAGGAAAAGAGAAAAAAATAAGCAAAAATACAACAAAATATATCTTCTTGCAGTGGACTTTCTAGCTGAAATCATCTCTATAGAATCCATCAAATTGGTTGACGAGGAGAGAAGGGCGGCAATGCGCGAAAAGAGGGGGAAATGCTGAGCAATGATGCTAGTCTACGGATCTAAGGACGTGAACGTAATGATATATGCAATAGGTGCACAGCAGCTTGCTGAATTGAACTGCAGTAACAATTGTTTTTGTTAAGGAGTGAAAATGTCTGCAATCTAGGGGATTGTTATGCCAAATGTTTGCCATACAGGCCTTCTAGGATACTTAGAAACGCCAGGCTGGCAAGAGGACGTGCCATCGTGCGCAGTGACGATGGCACGAGAGGCACAGGATACGTGCACCCCATCGATATTAGGAAATTTCCAAGTTTTTTTTTTTTAATTGAACCCAAAATGGGTTTAGACTATAGATTTCAGCTGGAGGTAGGACGAGATGTGTTTTGACTGAGTGATGGATTTATTTTATAGTTTTCTATCTTAAATAGTGTGCAAACTAATAAAGTTTTGAAAATCTTTCCGAATCTATCAAAGTTTTCCGGCGGTCGGAGCGCTTTTAGCCCCTTTGATGTACAATTGTCCATACGGTCTCAAACGTATTCGCGTTATTTATTGTTTATTGAGGGTTCTACAATTAAGCGAATTGTTCTTATGCATACACGCGATTATACAGAGGAGTACAGAATTGTAAGAATGAGAAGCATGGAATTATCTTTCGCCTTTCCTGTTTTTGGGAAGACATATTTTATGAAAATTGAAATCTTTAAGAAACAGTCAGAAGGCCGGCAATCTGATAATGTCTCGGTGCAGAGCCTGCATACAATCTTGTCATAGATATCACTTGTTTAATTCAAAATTTTGGCCCGCTTGGCTTGCATTCGTCATGGTTAGCACCGTATATCTCATGAACATTACTATAGGGCAGTAATACCGAGGAATATTGTTCTAGACAAAACACTTTTCCGACAATTAGAAGTACATCCGCATCCTCGGCAGCGACCGCACATCAAGAGGGAATCATAGGGTATAATAATATCATGAGCAGCCTAAGTAATATTTGTCAGGCTTGTAGCATTGTTTCTAGATGGTAAATATTAATACATTTACACAGTAACAAACCTCTTAGACCATTACCAGTTCGGGAGATAACCGCTTTCGGGTGAAAATGAGAATTCACCCGATTGGGGGAAAATTTTGCACGACTTAAACCATGAATAATCATGAGCCCTTAGTGCCTGCCTCTTAGCAGTCGTTGATTTGTTATAATAAATGTGTCTGTACTCAAATACAAGATAATAGTTCACACACGAAGAACGATACCACATGGAACTTTCAACAACGTGTCTAAACACAAGTGCTGGAAGGATTTACTTGCAAACCTTTGTGTGGAAAACAGTGCACAAAACTTGCGGCTGTGTCGAGTCCATTACTTAAGCTTAGGACAAAGAGCGTAACGAAATTGCTCGATATCTCAAAATCGGGGTGGTGAACTAACAAACAGGACTCAGCTTTTTTGTTCCCCTGCCAGCAAAGTTTTTAAATGTGCCAGAATTTCTCTTTCCTTGGATCGATAAAAATTGCAAGGTTGTTTTGAACGTTTGTCTCCGTTGAAATTGCGCGGTAGGATCGCAAAGCATCACGGGAGAATTTGAAAATGGCGCCACCCATGGCAAGATTTTTTCCCCGATCGGGCGAAAATCGATTTTCCCCCGAAAGTGGTTATCTCCCGAACTGATTACCCTTTGGTTATTTCTGCTCCCCTCTCGCTCACTCCCCATATTGTACGCTGATCGTCTGACTTCCCATAACTCATGTTAGTAACGATCTTATGGTACCATTGATGGAGAGGTACCATGCCACAGCCAAAATACCACTAACAATGAGACGTTCTAAGCATGTCACCATTCCAAAGCTTTGCCAAAGATAGCGTCATTTTGCAACTAAGCAACCTTAAATGAACAAAACTTTGTCAAAGTGGAGCGGGATATCACTGTAAAAATTTTTTTGCTAGAAATACGCAAAAAAACGCGAGTAAAGCTGTCCGCCATAGTATGCACCATTTGCATAAGTTTACTCTGCTATGGTGAGTGTATTTACTCATGGAAAGCTTTGAATACTCAGTATACGTGCGTTTTCGTCATTTGTCCGCTATATTATTCACTTGTCGCTTATTTCATGCACCTTTGTTTAAAATTTAACACGTACTAAGTATTCAAACCTTTCGATGAGTAAATATGCTTTCCATAACAGAGTAAACTTATGCAAATAGGCATACTATAGGGCAGAGCTTTACTTGCGTTTGTTTAGTATTTTTAGTCAAAGGTTTTTTTTTTAACTTTAAGGCCCCCATACAATGTTGTTCAAATCTGTTGTTTTTTGACCAATGTATGATGTTGACTGATTGTCAAGCTGAAGTCCAGTAAAGTTCCTTCTCCAGCTTCACACTAGCCCTGGCCTTTATTGCCACATTAATGTTGTACAAAACTTCTGCAAGTTATTATTTTAACACTTTGAATGGTGCATATTGGACTATTTTACCACATACAATCATGTACGTTTGCCCTCCGTGCTAGAACTGTTATGCTCTGTAGGTACGCCTAGCCTGACGGAAGGTTAGCGGTGGGTCATGAGGCTTACGTTATGTCTAACGTTAGGAGTGCGATAGCCTAGCTTAATAGCAATGTCAATCCTCACATAAAGGTACTCCAAATGTCCAAAATGTTTTACATATTAACACTTTAGGGGCACCATGAAGAGGTTATTTTAATAATTCAACCAAAATAAGTAACCATCTTGTTATTTTCGTCAATATTAAATGGAAAAATGACGAAAATGTGCAGTTTGGAACGATATTTACCTTCGTTTGCAGCAGTCTTGCTGGTCACTCGAAAGACAGCGAGCACTGCTCATATACGCATGTTCGCGTAAATGAATACATCTTTGTGTATATTAAGTCGATGTTTGGTTTTGCTTGGTTGGAGCATAAATATACACAAGTTTGAGTAAAAATAACTCCCTTCCGAGTTTTACTTTCTCCCATCAAAATACGTGCATTACGCAGTTTGAGTGATTCTAAACAAAGCTGAGGAGATTTATCAACTGACGAGTACAAAATCTCACCGAGGTGTTCAAACCATAAGGGGTAGGTTTAAATTACTCGACAGGAGTTTAAGTATGATGATAGCATCGTTTAATCAAACAAGATCTGAATAAAGATACCACAGAAAATGAGTTCTTTGAAAGTTTACTCGACGTTTGGGCGTAATGACACTCATTAAAGGTAAAAATGTTTTTCAGTGTACCCCCTTCCCCAGGACGATACATCTGAACGAAGTGACAAAACAAGGATCAGTGCGGGGTGCAAACTATCGTGGGTACGCATTTGCACTCTTTACACCAACTCCTTGGGTTCGTCTGGGTTGGGATAACGACATCCGCGGTCTTTTTCCATCAAATCCTGGCAGCCCTTCTCATCGTGAGGACTACCGTGCCCATGCCCTGATTAAACAAATCTCTTGCCAAAAGTACAATAACGACAAACAGTGATGCCAACACGTATTGCATGGAAGAGAGTGCTCGCCTAACAGTTTCCAATCGCAATTTAAAATAATCCTAAAAAACCACCTTGATTTCTACAGGCGTGGAGTGAAATATCCTTAACAATGGCTTATTGAGTGACGTATATTGTTTTCTTTTACTTATTTTTCACACGCTATCTTACCTTTTGCACCTTTAACTTCTTTTCAATTTTTTTCATTTCCTTCTTCAATACCATCTCAAATGTTTTCGCTTCAAACAACAGTCAATGTTTTTACATTTATGCTCCTCTGCATTTGCGTGATTGCTCAAGGTAAAGGTTTTAACAACTTTCCGCCTTCTCTTAGTTTTGAAAAGATAAATATATTTGAAGTAAACTAGTCTTCTTCAGCCAATTGCAAAGTATTGATAAAATCACACTTATCCTCTTGACTGAACCAATTTGGTTAGGAAATTGAAGTGTCTCAAAGTACTTTCTTAATAAAAAATTTTACCACGAAAGCAATGTCTAAAAAGCTATAAATTTTGGGAGCTTTGCCTGCAATTGCCCTTACAACAAAACTGTGTTGCAAAAGTTCCAATAGCACACGTGAAATACTGTGTCGAACTGTGCAAAACTATGGTGGGGTGTGGAGAGGCGTGAACTTTCTGTGAATTTTTGCGTGACAATGTGTGTCATTAATGAACAGTTGACACACTTTTCCAAAGTGCCATGCATTGACCAGCATTTTCACAGTTTGGACATGAGGCAATGTGTGGAAAACCGAAAATCACGCTTTGACACATGTAACAGGAGGCAAACTGGGGTAAAGCAGGCAAAGTGTGGAGATGTGTGGAGAAGTGTGGTGCTGAGTAAAGTAATTTCAATAGTTCGATTTCGTTCACTGGCCTTGTTTGCCACACTTTGCCCTGGCTTGCCACATATGTCAACTTGAGACAGCTTTCCCCACTTTGACCCAGATTTCAAGGTGTGACAATCATACAGGGAAAAGCGTGGTCCTGTGTGTCGGATTGGTTCCAATACCACATGTATCACCACGCATAACCACACTTTTTTTCTTATGTATTTTCATATGCTCTGCCACACGTGATTACGTGTGTTCACATGTGGCATGCCACACTTTTTTTGTAAGGGTGCCGCCGTTTACGCTCCCTTACCGACTACCCTTATAAAAGAAATAAAACACTCATAATGGCAAAAGCCATTGCTGAAAACTGAATGTACATCTCGTGCTTAATGCTGGCGTCCAAATTTTGAAACCTCAGATTGTCTTTGACCTCAACCGGCGCACTTTTAGTAACTTGTACTCAGCCATTCAAATCGATCTTCATAAATTATGAAATTGTATAATATCTCCTAAACAAGGTGGCAGGAGCAGATTTTCAGCCTTTCTTATATGTACTATTGCGAGAACTTCTGGGGCTTCTGCCCCTGGACCCTTTCAGGGGCCAAGACTGTGAAGGTTCACTGGGTAGAGTCGGAGAGGACCTACATCTACCACAAGTGGTGCAGAGTTTGACAGGGGTGTAACGTGTGTATACGTTAGAGGTTTGAGGTATTTGGCCATTGGTATACGTGAGTGTCTCAAGTGGGTCTGTCTAAATCTGTAAGTATATATGAGAGGACTCGACGGAAGGTTTCGTTTTTCGATTAGCGTGCGAGTAGCCTACATGTTTTGACTACCATTTAAGGAGAAAAGTGTTTCAAATTGAATTAATGGTCATCGGGGCCAAATCAGGTAATTTGTGCCCACAAGAAAGCTTACCTTTATTTGTGCAGAAGTCAAGCACTTCAGAATTTTGATATTATTAAAGTTTTTTCAAGTTCTCATCTAAAGAAAGCTTTGAAGTGTCTTTTTCCCAGTCCATTGTCTAATTATCAACTATCACGAGGGAGTCAGACTGCCGATAAGTTTTTGAAGTCACATCCCTTTACTGGGGAGTAGTCGGGACGACGGTGACACTATTGAAAGTTCAATTGTTTAGATATTGTAGAGTTTAAGAGATATCCAGTGTTGGGGTCTCGAGGCCAGACCAAGACCGGTCTCAAAGCCAAGTTTTGAGGCCTTGGGCACGGCCTTATGAGGTGATGACGCTTGTCACGGCTTAAAAATTGGAGGCTTCAACGAGGCCAGTTGTTCACTGATGTGTTATGATGGCCCAAAGAATAGTTTTCCCTTGTTAAATGTTTTAGAGTGTGTAACTCTCACCAAGTTTGTTCATAATATTGAATCGTAATACAGCAGAGGTTGCACCAGAAGAGGACAGGCTCCAAGGAGGAACGGTTCGCTACAGAACGCTAGAACCCTGTTGGGAAAATGATAATTCGTTGGGAGCCAGAAATTGTTATCATAAAATATCGCAAGCTCATCATAAATGGATGCCAAATTTGCAGTCATAGCCTACCATCGGACTGACTCACCATGTATGGTTAAAGCAAAATTCTGTTAACGATTTCATTTTGTGTTTGTGAGTCCAATTCCATACAGGCTGCAGTATAAGACGTTTCGTGTAACAAATTTTGTCATATTGGGGACCCACTCATGTTTCATGCAGAAATGAAGTGAAAAATGTTTGCATTAGAGTGCGATTTACTATAACGCATTATAAGACGTTTCGGGTATCAAATTTTCTCATATTGGGAACCCGCTCATGTTTCATGCAGAAATGGAGTAAAACCTTTGCTTTGTAGGTTGTTGAGGATGTCACTATTATCAGGGAAAGCTCGGTGGAGGGGCAGAGGACCATACCCTTAAAGGGAAAACTAGTCCTCGTCTGGTACTTCGTCAATTTCTTAGAAGGCACCATAAATGGGATCCGAATGGTTGTGAGTCGTTTACGACGATTCACCTGTTGTTCTAAGAAAGATCGTTCTTCAACATTATCCCCAAATTGTCGGCCAGCTTTGTGTAAGTTAAGTGTGTAAGATAAAGTGAGTGGAATTATTGCAAAACCCCTGAAGTCATCCATTGCCGTTAAATTGTAAGTGCCCTAAACTGTTGAA
Organism: Holothuria leucospilota; assembly: GCA_029531755.1. Lineage (NCBI taxonomy): Eukaryota > Metazoa > Echinodermata > Holothuroidea > Aspidochirotida > Holothuriidae > Holothuria > Holothuria leucospilota. The sequence goes on along the minus strand of CM055982.1, from coordinate 18,769,006 downwards.
ATACATCAGGACTTCCGGGATTGCTGCCCGGAACCCTATCGGGGGCCTTAGGGGGCCCTGGATGCAATGCCGCATACGGAGAGTGCTTCACGCCTCATGTGCCGTCAACGCCATTAGGCCGTTTCAACACTTTCCCAAAATTTCAAGAGGTCTGCGCTCTTGGTTGAAATACCACATTGTCTCCCATAGGCTATGGGCAATCCCACTCATATAAAATGTAATGTAAATTTTTGTGCTGTATAATACGAGTTCCTACATTGTACTAGTACTAAGGAGTGACAAATTTTTCCCCATACTGGGTAACTGACACATCGTAAAAAAAAAAAGAAAAAAGAAACTGTTGTAAGAAAATTTTGCTCCACCGTTGTGGAAAATCCTGGATCTGCCCTGGTGCAAGTATTTCTTTTTAACGTGGTATTGCTTTCTTTCAAAAATCATATGAAATCATGACCAAGCTTAAAAATCATGCATGCTTCGTGCGTTTTAGAAAACAGGGTTTCCTTATTAAAAAATCGAGGACAGTGTGAATGAAAGTAGATTACTTCATGCAGATATTGGGTGCCATCAAATGTGGGGACTATTGTGGTAAAAAGTTTCGTACCTCTCCCTCTTCGTCGGGGAAGCTACCGCATCCTTGTAGGGCAAATCCTGGCACCAACCCACTTTCATAGGCTTTGGCACATACTGAAAAGTTAGGATAGGGTTTTTCATTGTAATATATGGTAAGCTGGCCACAGGCCTCCGGCCTCGACCTCGGAGGGTATGGTCTCGGCCTTGGCTTCTGCCTCCTCCGAGAACCCTCTGGACTCGACTATATAACACTGGCGATATCGTCTTGTTTATGAGTCATTTTTGGTGAAACAGGTACTTTTTGTTGAGTCCTTTAGCCTTCAATAACTTGAACGAAGCCACTCTTTTGGAAAAGTTTCCATACTACTAGACATTCGGTTGTAACCTTTAAGGCATGTCTTCCGAAAATGCCAAGGATTATTTCTTCCGACTTAAACATCTCCTTAGTTGTCTTAGCCTGCTGTAAGCAGGTTATTGTTGAGTTTTATCCTGGCAGCTACAAGTACAATTCTTAATATTTGCTTACCACCTAAAATTAATGTGCATTATACAGACGATGTTTAATACAATGCAATAGTCTGCCAACTTTCTAGCCAATCTCATTTCCGAGACAAAAATAACTTCATGCACACGTCATCAGCGTTGGTAAGGGGTGGAGTCAACATGAGCGACCGGTTGCTTCGCTACAGCAGACAACTCTTTTCACTTGTATACACGTTGTGCGGTGCAGTACGGCTATTACTGTATAGTTACTGGCTTAGCTGCTACGGTGCTACCTTGTACATGTATACATATACACACAGCTAGCAAGGAACGTTGTCGTCTTGTCCATGCAAGGCAAACCTTGTCCATGCAAGGCCAATATACAGGCCAGTTTGTACAAACCGGCAAGACCTGGGACAAGATCCTACGCCTAACGTTAGGCTTGACTTTTCACTACAAGGATTAGCTCGATTTTAGCCCATTGATAATTACGTACATTTTTAAGATGTCACCATATCTTCAGAAGTATTCGTTTATGTGCATCGTCGCAGGCCGTTGATAGATATGAATAGTCAGTACCGTGAATACCATGTGACCTTCTTATGAATAATAATCTATCCCGTATTTTGGGGATTCGTGTAAATGAAAACTGGACGAAGGTTTGCAGACTCTGTATAGAATATATACAGGGGATGTATTATGATTTCTGAGAGAGCGCCATCGTTGGAAGGCTGCTACAGAGTGTGCTCCGCAGGCTATAGTTGTCTAGACTAGATCTTTGTCTTTCGCGAAAGGACTTAAGTCCCTTTAGCAAAAAAACACGGAGTGCGGCTATGTCATAAATACCGAACAGCACAAGTGACATGTCGAGTTTCAAAATGACGTATCGAAATCACAAATTAGATGTCGAAATGACAGTTGAGCTGTGGAGTTTGAAGATGACATGTCGAATTTCAAAATGAGAGGTCTAGGTTACACGTAAAAATATCGACATGAAAATTTTACTACATCGACACAAATTCACCAAGTAGTCGTACCAACGTCTTACAGTATTGAAATCATCCGCTAACTTCAACGCACGTTTTGAAAATATCCGAGAGTCACTGGTGTGCGGTTAGTGTCATAAATAAAATACCCAAAGTACAAGTGAGGTATCAAGACTGGGTTTGACCACTATTAAACATCCAGACGAGATGTAGAGTCTCAAGGTGAGATATCCAATTTTGAATTGAAATGTCGAAATTCCAAATTAGATGCCGAGTTAAGGGGGGTATCGATGTTTCACTGTGGTATCATGTACCAATGTCGGAAGGTAAACAAACACGCGGTTAGAAAAACAATATATGCATATTATATTAAGCCATAGAGTATTGAAGTTATAACGCAATGCAAATTGTATTGACAACGTAGGGTACGTAGGGGACCGCGAGGAATGTCCCTTGATAATCCGTCGAACACTTGAGTTGAGAGGTTTTGATTAAGGGTTAGAGCAAACAGAGCCGTCCATGCGCAGTGGCGGAGCTAGGGAATTCGTTCAGAGGGAGCAAGAATGGTGTGCAGAGGCTCTTTGAATCAGGTAGATACCCTATGCCTCAACACAATCTAAGTCATGGCTTTTCAACATTTTCTTTTAGATTTCCCCACCTGGTAGAAAACTGTTTTTCCATTCCTCCTCCCCAAGTATTTCTATTAAAACTGTTTCAGTTTTCAATCCCTTCCTTTCACATACTAGTAGAAAGGCGACCAGTATGATTTGCTTAATTTTCAGGTTCTGTCAGGTTCATTAGCAGCTCGACATAAGGTCAAGGGAGGGGGATGCCCCATCTCAAATTTTGCAAAGCATGGTTTTCAATCTTCAAAAAAAAAAAAAAAAAAAGAAACGTGTTATAGAGATGGTGCAAATACAAAGTATTTCCAGATTTGATCGATATCATCCCTTCCATCTCACAAATGCCACGTATTATTTATAAAGTTGTTAATTTAAATACTTTGCAAATTTCTACGTACCTGTTAAGTATGTATTTCGCGTCAGGTGTTTGTGTTTCGTGTCGGGTGCCATGTGAACTAATAGTATTCGAAGCGTCGTGTTTTCAATTTATTTTCGGGCTCGCATGAAGTTTCTTCGAATGAGATATTCTACGGTCGTGGTTTAAGATAAAGAAAAATGATAAAAATCACACTGTGTCAGAGTTGGTGCATAGATTACTAAGAAATTTCTTTTGTTAAAAATGTCTTCTAAGTATCCGACATTGCCGGAAATGTAAGTTGTAAGTTGCTCCATAAAATTTGTTTTGTGTCTTCAGTGTCAAAACTTTTAACTTCCCAAAAAGGGTGAATAGGGAAACGTTTGTTTTGGTAAAATCACTGAAGCCTGCTTAGTCTAGTTACTAACGTAAACTGCGATCAATTTTTAAGGCAAAGCTGTAACGGTGTCTGCTAAAATTTTAACTGGCGGAAACTTCTGAAGGCATACCCAGTCAGTGATCATTTTAATACAGTCGAAGAAGTGCACACGAGAACGCGAAGGGGTAAAAGTCATGTTTTGTCCAAATTTGAACCGAGTTGTGACAATATTTTAAACTGCCTTTTCAGTTTTCCTTTTTTAAATGAATATTATATTATGTAGTGGATCAAGGCTGTTGTTAGACTTCTGACTGACCTCCTTTTTAAGGAGGTGATCTGTTTACCATTCTCAGTTAGGGGTATTCTTCGTTTCCCTTGAAAAAAATGCTTCGGAGGGTACTGAGATCCAAAAATAGTGCTATAATTTTATACTTTACAAATGTATTTATGTTCGACATTTTAGTTATCTTAAAAAAACAATCCAGAAAACCATCATATATATATATGGCCCCTTGGAAAGGTGAAACGTATTATGACACAGTGAAAGAAACATTATACTTTTTAAGGGTAGGCCTGACTTGGTATTTGAGTGTACTGCCTTGCAATCGAGAGGTCACCAGATCAAATCTAGTTGGTGTAATCCTGGCGCTGCGGTAGCACCAGAATTTGTTCGACGGTTCCTAGCTACCCTACGTGTGACTGCAGCCTGAAGCCCCTACAAGGGCGAGGGGTTGCCGAATGTTTGGCGAAAGCAAAACTTTCGGCTCCCATTTTGGGCTTTTAGGTAGTAAATTTGGAAAATTTTAAAGCAACATATCAACTAAATCACAGAGGCGACTGGGCGTTGTGGAGGTAATTAGCACTTTATAGTTTCCCGACGAATGCCCGACCGTGTGGGGTCCTGGCCCCGACGGGGGACATTGCCAATGCCCCCAGCTGGCGTCACCACTGTCCCGAAGACGATCAGTCTCCCCGAATTTTTTACTTTTCTTGGTTTAAAGGGCACAAATCTTGCAATATAAACACAAAGTTTTAGGCGCTCTTCGCGCACTATAGAGTTCTTGCTTTACTTGCGTTTTACTTTGAAATGTTACAAGTTTCCAAAGGCCTTCAAACGGACCAAATTCAAGAACAAACGTTCAGTCAGATTGTGGAGTAATGAGATTTCATGAAAGTATAAGCTTTTACTAATAGCAAACATGAGGACACTACTTTTACACAAAATAACACAAAGAGGAATATTATGCTGAATTCCTGTAGCTGCAGTATAAGCTTTTGCATCGCATACCAGCATCTTGACTACGTAACCGGTCTGGAGGACAGTTCATTGAAAGTCACAACCAGTAAAAGTTGCAAAGTCGGCCGACAGATTAAACAGAGAGAAAGGTAATGTAGAGTTTAATCAGACAACTGGGGAAGAGGGCAGATGCAATGAGGCACATAGGGCCGATAAGCATGCACATATGGGGCAATGGGAGCAGGGGAGCATACCTAGTGGTGTGCTCGGAGCAGGGGAGCGTACGTCGGTGTATAGTAAGAGAACATGGTTGTGGGAGTCATAAGGCAGTATAAACTAGTAACGTCAGTGCAGAGACACGTTTGACCCTACATGGTGGTATTTCATTAGCAAGAGTCCGCTCTTTCTTCCTATGATCTGATAATGTTTAGCTTTATTCAATTTCTCAGTCATAAATCTTTCTCTTTGGCTCTGCCAATATTTCTCCAACCCAGACCTACGGGTGAGCTCTTCCCGACAAACATACATGACACGGAATGACTGACTAAATTGCCATGGCGTATACCGAACAATGATATGACGTTAAGACCTCAATTTGGGCTAACTCTCTGTACAGAAGCTTTACCGTTAATATTGTTTACATTCTCGTCGGTACGTGAGATGTACTTTCTTGCGCTGACACGTCATCCAGTTCTTTGGGTCATTTGATTGGACGAGTTTTCAAACACCCCCCCCCCCCCACACACAAAACTGACATCTCAACGGAACCTTTTCTTGTTAGAAAGAAGTCAACAAGGAACAGCTTCCAAAAGTCCCCATCTTTCGCAAGTTCCTAAGTAACATATACGTCAGAACCTTCATTCAGTGTTATTGTGAAGGCACCTAATTATTTATTTCCTTGTGCCTTTTTGATGTCCTTGTGCCTTTTTGATGTTCTATTTTGTACAGCGCCATAGAGCAATAATTCTATTGGATATGGCGCTTTATAAGTTTTGCATTACAACAACAACAACAACAACAACAACAACAACAACAACAACAACAACAACAACAACAATAATAATAATTTATAAGCGTGAATACCTACTTAGGGCGACAGTTACATTGACTTGTGTACAAAAATTTGAATTTTTCTAACCCTACCCCTAACCCTACCCTAACCAAATTTTGTAGAGATACATTCTAGAGGAGGACGAACAATTTAAGCCTATTTCCGACGATAAAATTATTTTTCTATCTAGTACCTGAGAAATAAGGCGACACATAAACTGTCGCCTTAATTCCAAGTGTCGCCTTAATGTTGTTGAATTAGCATGAACTGTCGCCTTAAGGTGGAATCCATGCGGATAATAATAATGATAATGATAATGATAATGATAATGATAATGATAATGATAATGATAATGATAATGATAATGATAATGATAATGATAATGATAATGATAATGATAATGATTATAATAACAATAATAACAATAATAACACAGTAACACTAACAGCAACAGCAACAATAACAATAACAATAACAATAACAATAACAATAACAATAACAATAACAATAACAATAACAATAACAATAACAATAACAATAACAATAACAATAACAATAACAATAACAATAACAATAACAATAACAATAACAATAACAATAATAATAACCGGCGTGGATTGCACCTTATGGCGACAGTTACCTTGACTTGTACACTAAAATTTCAACTTTTCTAACCCTAACCCTACCCCTAACCCCACCTTAACCAAATTTATTAAAGATACTTTCTAGGGCAAGACGAACAATTTAAGCCTATTTCCGACATTAAAATTATTTTTCTAAATGGTACCTAAAACATTAAGGCGATACTTAACTGTCGCCTTAATGTCAGGTGTCGCCTAAATGTCAATTAATAAGCATGAACTGTCGCCTTAATGCCTAATCCATTCTGATAATAATAATAATAATAATAATAATAATAATAATAATAATAATAATAATAATAATAATAATAATAATAATAATAATAATAATAATAATAATAATAATAATAATAATAATAATAATAATAATAATAATAATAATAATAATAATAATAATAATAATAATAATAATAATAATAATAATAATAATAATAATAATAATAATAATAATAATAATAATAATAATAATAATAATAATAATAATAATAATAATAATAATAATAATAATAATAATAATAATAATAATAATAATAATAATAATAATAATAATAATAATAATAATAATAATAATAATAATAATAATAATAATAATAATAATAATAATAATAATAATAATAATAATATAATAATAATAATAATAATAATAATAATAATAATAATAATAATAATAATAATAATAATAATAATAATAATAATAATAATAATAATAATAATAATAATAATAATAATAATAATAATAATAATAATAATAATAATAATAATAATAATAATAATAATAATAATAATAATAATAATAATAATAATAATAATAATAATAATAATAATAATAATAATAATAATAATAATAATAATAATAATAATAATAATAATAATAATAATAATAATAATAATAATAATAATAATAATAATAATAATAATAATAACAACAACAACAACAACAACAATAACAATAATAATAAGCAGCAGCAGCAGCAGCAACAGCAACAGCAACAGCAACAGCAACAACACTTGTGTCATTTTTATCACAGTTTAGAACGTTACACTTCACAATAGTTTGTTCGTTCTGAATGCCCCGAAGACGAAACGTACTGTTTTTATTTTGAGGTAATGCTTGGTGTAAACCTGTATCGGTATTTTGTCTTTTTCTCATAATTTCTACATACACCTTTTATACGGTAGTAAGTTACCCGTGTCTCCTTGGTTAATCCATTGGTGAGTTTAGGAACATATCTTTAATGGCGATGATTACAACAAACATTCGCAAACAGTCACCGAATGATCAACGAAACAATTGACTAGAACCAGTCTCGTCGATGCCTTTAAGGACTATAAATGTACATCTTGAAAAAAAAAAACATTTGTGCAAGTGTCTTTTGGGTATGCGGACAAGGTAAAGATGTATTTTGGATTGACACCCATAAAGGTAACACGTTGTCCTTTACGCGATATGCTTTAAGTTTCCAGGCTAAATTTTCCCTTACATTATTGTATAGGCCTACCTGGAAGAGGCTATATGTAACGTGATCAAACTAATTTTTTTTTTCGTTGCTTTGTACGACAAACTCAGAGATCTTTTTGTCTCCTGCCATACAGACTGATTGGTGGTGCTTGTAAAACACCCGAGTTGTTTCTATGCAAGCTGCAATCTATGCGCCAACTCTGAGACAGTGTGACATTTTATCATTTTTCTTTATCAAAAACTAGAATGTCCCCCATTGAAGAAGCTTAATTATACGAGCCTGAAAATAAGTTGAAATCCCGACGCCTTGAATACTTTTAACTCACATACCCATTGGTCACATGACCCAGTAAACCTAGAGTGACTCTTGGTATCATCACGAAATACGTATTTGACAATTACGGAGAAAACTAGAAATTTGAATTTGCATGGCAAATCCGACGTAGCCTCTCCGAGAAAGAGGTGTGGGAGTTGTTTTTCAATCGGGAGAAAGGAGATGGAACATAAGGCATATTAATTAACCACGCGCCACAGACATTTTAATTTTTATAAGCAAGCTCATGACAGTAGAGTTCATGAACTTATGGAGTTATTTTACGTAAAATGTCCTGAAAGTGCAGGTAGCTAAGCATGATAAAACAGTGCGTACCGAGGACTTAAAGATTATTATTAAAGATATTATTATTATTCAAGTGAATTGAATTAACTTTTATCAGTAGCTTCGCGGGCCAGATGAATTAGCGGTCTCGCGGGCCGGAGGCTAGACGAACCAACATGACTGAGGTTCCTCACCCTTGCTGCATTGAGCCACCGTACATACCCTAATGATCTAATTGCTAGTGCCCCAGTAGGCTACTTACACATACCGCTGTGTTGTTTTAACGATGGACGTGAATTCATTCATTTTACATTGACGGCGGCAGGAAGGTCCCCATTTTTCCCTCCAAATCTCAAAGTCTTAACTTCTGGCAATTTAATAAACGTCGGCATGCCGATTTATTATCTCAAAATTAATCATATAGCCTAGTAAGTTTCAAGTTTCCCGACGAAAATCGCCTGCGTCTAAATACCTCGTTGCTAAATCAAACAGGCTTTCCGCTGTCAACTTCCCGGCCGGATCCCCGGCCTGCTCCTGCTGGAATTAGCGCTACTCGACTCGCCTTCTGCAACGCCAGCTGTCCAGTGACACTAATAGCTGGTAATACTTTTCTCAAAGTGCTGAAAAAAAATTTCGTCTGTATTCGGACGTGACAGAGAATCACTTCTTAACGATTGGTCATCATTTAAAATTCCCACTTGAGATTGGGTCAATTTAAAAATATTCAGACTATCCCGCATGCGCGGAGCTGCAAATCGAATATTTTTTTTTCAATATATCAGACAGTCTCTTCGATGCATTATTTTGGTATCGTAATTTGTTTTTATAGATTCCCACCGTTCGTACGTTTCAAGAAGTCATTTGAGCATTTAAAATCCTTCAGTTTAAGTCGAGGGGCGACAATGAGAATACGAAAAACTTTGAGATTTGAAAATGAAGGATTATGGTCAACCAAAATTCAAAACGAACAACTCGTCTCGAAAGTAGATCCGTACATACTTTAGTCTATGCAGGTCATGAACAAGCGTGCGTTTGTCTGATGTGTCTAGTTACCCGATACACATAGCATGTCCAGTTTAAACTGATCTGTGTTACAGAAACTGTAACACGTGTTACGAGAACTGTTAATGGTACGATACGGTTGAGTGATTTACAGATAAGTAGTTAATTTAGGAGAACGGCTGTCGAGTTCTCCGCATGGTACAGTGGTCAAGAAGGAATGCATGATACCATGATTTTCAGGGTTCTGGGTTCGATTCCTCTTATAAAATTAACAGGATTTACTCTTATTTTTTTTAGGGATAGGGTTATTCTTAGTGTTAGGGTTAGGGTTAGGGGAAAATTTGTGATATTTAAACGTTCCTCGTGTTACAAAATTATAACATGGCACAGTTTAAAACTGGAAACGGTATTCCACCATGTACAGTATTTACTGTACATGCTATGAAAATTGGCTGGTCTAGTTAATTATATATGTCAATGGTGCGTTACACAGTACGTGCTATAAAGGTAGACCTATAAAAATACAAGTAAGCCACTACATCCTAGGAAGCCATTTTCTAAGTCTCGTTGTCCGGCCCATAAGGGAGCCCAATCATGAATCTTTCGTCCAAACAAGCCACGTGCGACGTCTAATTGTGATTACTTTTGTAAAATATATGAGCAGTGCGAAAGTTTGCAAAGATTCTCATATTTCTTTGCTCTATTGCTGTAAATTCCTTAAATTTCTTCGAGTTATATTCTGTTCGCACCTGAACATTTGGAAGCTGAGTGATCCTGGTAAAACATCGTCAATGGCGACTTAACGGAATACAGGATTCTTCCGCCTTTAATTCATACGCTCAATGGAGTTCGCGTAGTGAAATGGATTACTTTCTTTTGCGCAATGTAAAAAAATGGTCTATTTGGGAGTAGTTTGCCTTCCTAAATGATTAAGATGTGCGGATCTGAAATACGATTCCGTACACGTAGCCTTAGAGGCTACGTAATAAAAATAAGCTACCTGAAGATGCTGTTCAAACTGACCTAAAAAAGTCCATGAACTTCCAACCAGTCACTGAGCATCCATATTCAAGTGTACTTATGTGGAATGAAGCCAGGAAGAAATAAACTTCTTGTAAGCAACAGTTTTTGAGAGTGATACTTCTTAGATTAACAATGTTTCGAAATGACAAGTAATGCTTTTGCCAGTTAGCGCATAAGAGACTAAAGAGGGGCCAAGGCACGCCTGGGCACCTTAGCATGCACATCATTGCTGCAGCGTTACATTATGTATTCTTCTGAATACGCAATACTAGGGCAGCAGAATCGACTTGAGTAAGCTAACCTACATCACGTGACCCTAAATCGGCTTCGGTTTCGAGGCATTTTCCACATAGACGTGGGTCATAGCTGCTATCGCAAAACACTTAACATGACGTCATAATTTAATAGAGCCTCAAGTTGGCTGGGAGAAGTAAATTGTGATCTGTAAAATTTTGTCGAAAATTCAATGTTTTTATCGATTCCCAGCATTTTAATGTTGAGTGTTTATGAATGGGGATAACGGCAGGGTACCCCAGTCTTAAATGGGATTTAAGACCACCGATGACTTCATCAGAGATGCAGCAGACCTCGGCCAGCTCAGCCTTTGTGATGACGTCATCGTCATTCTTAAATCTCTTTTAAGACCGGGACACCCTCGCATTTAACCCCAGGTATATACTGCAATAAACAAGCACGAGGAAAGCACTGATCAACACGACGATTATTCATACATAGATCAGGATCATACGACTTCCTTTGACAGTTGGAAGGGAATATACTTTTACTGTCATTTCTCAGTATCTAAACTCCGATATTCTTCTAATCAAAAACAAAGATTGAGCAAACTGTGGATGATGAGGTATTGGTCAGTAGAATGAATAATTCGATTATTGTCGTAGGATGAGTTCATTTAGTCTAAACATATGAACTTTATGTTGTTCAATCAAAGTATTCTAAAACCATTTCTTATTAAAGAGAGCTTGTGGTGTCCGAGTAGAGCAGCTCATTGGGCCACCAAGTGAATCCCCCTTCAAGTGCGCGACACACTTGTGCAACTGTGATGCAGACAGTGTAAAGGTCCCCTATTCTTTTTCTCAGCCTTCATAATCATTGACAAGAAATACGATTCATTTTCCAAAAGTGGAGAGGTATGTCGGCTCTCCTCCCTCCCACCTTCAGGTCCAGGGACCCCAGAAGCAGGAAACAAATCATTTTCGAAACACCTGGGCTTCAACTAAAGGGTGGTCGATTGAATGATGTCGTGGGAATTAGGAAGGAAAGGATGGGGAATGGTAGATTAAAAGAGCTTTTGGTACACTATAATGAGCAACTTGATCTGATCTTCCAATGTGATTCTATTGGAACAACTTTTTTCCAGGTAGGTCAATCACTCTTCCTTAACTGACCATTTGGCAAGCACGTAGTAAGCTTCTTTTCTGCTTTTCTTACCATCAATAGTATTACGATTATCAGAAAAACGTTGAGCAGAAAATAGTTTCAGCGGCTCAGCAATTTTCACTTCTTGCACCAAGTGAGATGCTCTGATAAAGGTTCTGGTGAGGAAAAACACGAAAAAGGAGCAGACGTTTGAAATAAAAAGAAGTAAACGTTTTTCTAAAGCATTTCTGGTTTCCCCCGCTTGCCCCCACCCACTTCTGAAATCTTATCGGTACCATTTCCTTAAAACACTGTTTGCATTTATGTAGAAACTACTTTAGGAACAACGAAACTCTCGAAAAATCAAATAAAACATGCTATATGTAAACCTTTCACGTGCATCTGTCGGAAAGTCCTGTCGACTATTGGCTAAGTACCGGAAGTGTTGTCAGAGGAGTTCTTGTTTGATTTTTATCTAATTCAAATACGTTGTGTTCAAGGACGATTCAAACATCAGTGTAGCGCTATATAAATCTGTAAAGGTTGAGCACTGCTCATCTCTGTGTTATGTCCTTGATTGACCCCGGAAGAGCAAGGAATGACCTTTTAAGGCCGATCCATACTTCTGAATATTGCTATAAGCTATGAAAGTTGAACACTGCTCAACTTTTGTGTTATGTCCGTGATTGACACGGAAAAGCAGAGAATGACCTTTTAAGCTTCTTATAGCTTTATAGCCCGTGCAAATGGAAGTAAGTAACAGTCTTAAGACTTGGGCAAGGTACTTCATCTCGCCGAGGAGGGTTAAATGGGTATCTGTGAGGTAAATGTTATTGAGCACAGTGGACGTAACAGCCGCGTTTTGAAAGGATTGTCTCTGAGATTGGTTTACATTGTGGGCGTTAACAGGTGGGACGTTGGGGATGTCCCCCTTACTTTTTCCAGATTCTTTAAGAAAACAGTGGGCGCATGTTTTATATTATAGCTTACAATATTTCTGATTCAAAACCGTGGAAACAGCTATTTGATGGATTAAAACCGATGGGAAAATGGCATAAAATTACACTACAAATTATCTGGCCTCCTTTTTTTTACTTCTCCTTGTTAAGTGAGCACCAGATCCCTCACTTTTAGGGCTTTGTGGGCCATCGGCCTTTCCGTTGGAAGTTTGACTGACATGGACCCGAAGCACCCTTAGTAGTTCTTTGAGCCTATTCTGCTACAAAGCTTAACCCATTGAGCCAGGGGCCTGGAGTTCCTGCCCTAAAAATCTCCATTATATTTAATGTTTTGAGAACAATAAACTGCTCTTGACTTTATAAATTTATCTCTTGTAATAATCTCACCGCCCTTAAACATAACTGAAAACGTAACTCTGCCCGCCTCTTCAAAGAATTTGTTACTGTTTTGTGCAAAGCGGGCAATAACACAGATATTACTAGGAAGCAAACATACATCCTTCAACTTTCTTTCTCTATAAAAGTGCTTGCATTTACGTATAACTCAATCTTCCAGTCTATAGAACTATTCAGTTTTACAAGCTTTACGTTTTAGTTTCATGTTAGCCTACTCTTTGTGTTGGTTTCATTTTGCAGCCTTTCGATGGATCGTATGCATTGTTAGGGCGACTAAAGGAGAGGATAGTAATTGTGCACATTTAAGTCCAGCCACAATTTATTGGCCATTATGAGCTACAGTCTGTACAGGGAAAACGAAACATTTCATTTAAATGTAAAGCAAACTTTTGTGATCCTTATTTGTTTGTAAACTTCTGTGTTGGGTGTCGGTACTGTTCGAACTATTTAAATCTCCATTTTACCAGGATGGACTTCCAGGAGGTGACACTGCTTATTAACAACAGTCGTGAAAAATTCAAAACACGCGTTCCCATTATGTTAATGGTTGTAATGTGGAGTTTAGGGATCATTGATTGGTCCCCACCAAGATGTGACGGCAATCAATATTACTTGTACTGTCCTTTTATTGGTAAGTTAGTTTTACTTAAATGTTGCTACTCCATATCGTTCGTCTAAGTGATGTTAAGATGATATTGATGCTGTGGCTTTTAAAAGGGCGGGACAAAATGAAAGGTAAGTGGAATAGTTACATTACACAAAATGTTTGAGAATTCTATTCAGACGTGTTTTGGGGATATTTATAATGATATACTACAAGACTTGAAGTGTGAAAAGGGGGAAAAAGTAGACTTACCTGCACTTGATTTGCTGATTTTCATTAGTTGAAAGTTGTCTAATGGAAAAAATAGAGGAAAAGAGAGATTTTAAATTTTGCAGTCCTTCAATTTAACTATAGTTGCCTTGCAGATAACAACTCATTTGTGAAACGTTGATATTTGTCAATGTTTACAAAGTTGTAAATGAGACCAAAGTATTTTTCAGGTTTCAATTGACCAAGAAATATTACATTTGTATGCCAACTCGTTACTAAACAAATCATGAACTTTTCTTAGACATCTTCAATTTACAACAACTTGCGCATTTTTGATAGACATTCTATGGTTAAATTTGGAACAATACACTAATTAAACCATTGGTTTCCAAGTAATTTGACGGAGACCATGTTCAAGTCAGCCATTACTATTTTATAAATATGCAGCAGGGCAGGATCGATCGGGGTGGGGGTGGGGAAGATGGAGACACGTACTTATGATTTCTCAATACTACACTTGGACATCAACAGTGCAATGCATAAAACAAATCTGCTTTAACTTATTTACACAAACTAAAACCAAATATCTTTTATTGAAGGAAACTAAACTGGAAAATTCTACTCAACTAAACATCGATAACTACACAATTATCCGTAAAGATATCTCTGGTTCTAGAGGAGGAGTGGCAATTGGTGTTAATAATAACACTATAGGAAACAACAATAATATGGATATTCAAGACTTGTAAAGGTAACACGTATCAAGACAAGTATCAACTCACGTTGCTTAACCTAAATTTTAAGACCAGACGAAATCCTATGGATGACTCCGAGTCTGAAGACCTCTTAGATGTAGTTATAGGCACTAATGATACCTCAAAAATTCATTTCGAAACAACAAGTGTAGAAGATAGTCTCATAAGTGATCACTACCTTGCTCTAATGAAGTTAAAACTGAGTACTCTCACTCCACTTGAAGACAACTTTTATACACTCTCGCAAAAATGTAATTGAGATATTAAATTAAAGGATGAATTAGATAACATTACCCCAACTTGAAAGGTTGAGATAGAATCCCTTGTTGCTAACAAAAACACCTTTGATTCCTTGGCTGAATCATTATCCACCACTGTCTACATGAGAAGTTGATACTACAGAAGACACAGTCGTACAAACCAATAAAATATCTGCCACCCTAAAATCTATCTAGTCATAAAGCAGAGCTTATAAACCAGGTGTTCTCTAGCTGCACCTACTCCGTCACTTGAGTTGTATTGACCTAGTAGATCGTTTTATAAGTATTCCATTTTATCTACAAAGTCGTTGCTTACCACAGAATTCTTTGGTGCCAACTCTCTTGATGGCAGGGAGTAAGTTTAATAGCTGTTGAACAGGTTTTAATTTATTTTGATTTATTGCTTACTTTTCTTCTATCACTAATAACGTTCTGGGGGCTTGAATTTGACAAAATGTAGATCGAGGAAGGTATAAATTTTCCATGGAATAGGATTTTTTCAATAATATTATTGACAAAAGTGTTCCTTTGAAGAAACCCCTGTGTCAAAATATACCCAATAACAGTCAACCTTGAGAAGTCCACAAAATAAAGTGGCAGCGAAGGGCA
This sequence comes from Holothuria leucospilota, assembly GCA_029531755.1. NCBI lineage: Eukaryota > Metazoa > Echinodermata > Holothuroidea > Aspidochirotida > Holothuriidae > Holothuria > Holothuria leucospilota. The sequence goes on along the minus strand of CM055982.1, from coordinate 18,753,429 downwards.
TATCTCCCAATTCGTTGCCAGACTTTCCCAATTCATTGCCACCTCTTATGGCCGTCAGTTCTGTGGGATCATCTTAGCATGTACCAAAGTTTTAAGAACAATTGTCCTCTTCTTCGTAGAAGATCCAGCCGCTGGACGCTCACTAGCCATATTATGAATCTTATCGAAACACAACGTAAACTTAGGAGAGAATACCTTAGAACTCGTAATCCAAATACAAAACGTCAAGTAAATCATCTGAAATACCAAATTAAGAAGAAACCAAACTCCAGAAAGCTAGAAATTGGAACAATACTTGTGATAATATTAATAGTAGTGGTAGTAGTAGGAGATTTTAGAGTACAGGCAAAACGATTACTAAACCTGTCTCACGTAGTAAACAAAAATATTCAAATCTTGTAAATGAAAATGGTGGTATGATTATAGATATTGAAGACTAAGTTAACTTTTTGGCACGATATTATACAAATATTTTTCACACCCCTTGTCATGACAAATTCGACGGTCAGTTTAAGGAAGAAGTTGACTTATTCATTTTTCAAATAACCAGTATTTCAACTTCAATTTTTATGACCCCGAAAGCGTTGATAGCCATCTAGCTCACCCAGTTACTGTTCTAGAAATTGTGCATTTTTTTTTAAGAAACCTCCCTAATAATTCTGCGCAGGGTGAACATAATGTTACTTATCAAATAATTAGGCAATGTCCACCCTCCTACATAGATATTCTCTCTGAATTTTACTCATGACTCAAGGTTACTTTCAAAAGCCATGGAAATTATTCAAAACTATTTTATCCCTAAACCCCAAAAGAATCATAAAAGCCCAAAAACTATAGGCGTATAAGTCTTCTCTCTTGTATAGGCAATCTATTTGAAGAGGTTATTACTACAAGACTGAAAGATTATCTCGAAGCTAAGGAATTTCACTCTCCCAATTGATGCGGTTCTAGAAAGACCAAAAGTACTTCAAATCACCTATTTACATAATCTGAAAACATTAAAAATGGTTTTAAAAACCAAAAGACTACGACTGCTATATTTCTTCATGCAGAAAAAGCCTTCGATTATAATAGGCTAAAATATAAATTAAAGTTACTCAAGTTTCCTCCTTTAGTACTTAAAATTATTTCATCCTTTCTTAGTGATAGAAAAATGAAACTCTTTTATAGAGATATTTATTCTGACACTATTGATTTAAAAGCAGGTACCCCCAAGTATCTATATTAAGCCCCCTTCTTTTTATTACCTACATGAATGATATCCCTACCTGTCCGGAAAACCACTGTAACTTAGCCCAATTCGCAGACGATATTGCATTATGGCATACTTTAAAAAGCCAAAAATTTAGTAACACTTATCTCCAAAAACCCTTAACGAAATTGAAACTTGGTGTTGTAAGTGGAGAGTTAAAATAAACCCTGCTAAGTCTTGTCTTGTTCATTTCAAAAGTAAAAGTAAAGCTACTGACCCTGTCCCTTATCCCGTAAACCTTATGGGAAATAACATTTCTATTGTAAAAGAAGTCAAATTTTCAGGTATTACACTTGATGAAAACTACTCTTTCACTTCCCACATAAACAGTATAACACTCAGGGCTTGGCAGCAACTCAATTTTTTAGAATCTACTTCTTAACCCTCACATGTCCCACAGAAACTGTTTAAAAATCTACGATGTTGTTATCCGTCCAATATTAGAATACAGCAGCATAGCTTTCTTGGTAACCAACAAAACAAACTTTTCCAAACTTGAAAGAATCCAGGTAAAAACTCTTCGACAGGCTTTAAAGACCCTGGTTATGTGGCAAAAAATTTTGTACTCAAAGCTGCAAATACTACACCCTTTATTGGCAGGCAAATTAAACTGAACACAAAAAGGATTAAACACATCATTGAATCACATAACAATGCCAAGCTAGAAAGCTGTTCTGGCAAATACTTCTAACAATAAAAGTCCGTTCGTCGCTATAGACTGGTAACATCAGGGAGCTGCCACTAGACAGCGCCCTGGTAACAACATAACATGGATTGAACTGTGTGTCAATCCATCCCGACTACCCTATGCATAGCCACACCTTCCGCTGCAAGTGGCGAATACATGAGTTAGTTAGTTAGTTAGTTAGTTAGTTAGATGAGGTTTAACGTCCCAGTTTCCAACCAATTGCTTCAAGTCGAGACGACCACGGCCTTTTTTCCAGTTGTGGCTCACTGGCTTGTTTTCCCTACTCCATTGCTTATGCTGAGTACCAAACACAAAGGCAGTGGGTTCCATTCTTAAAGTCTTTGGTATGACCCGGCCAGGATTTGAACCCTAGACTTTCCGGCTGCAAGTCGGATGCTCTAACCACTTGACCACTGCAGTCGGCGAATACATGAGAACAACTATATATGCGATTGGTGATCAAATTTCTCATCCTTCACAGAAAACTTTGGAGGCTATTTGGTAGAGGGTTAGACAATAAATTAAAAGGATTTGCCCGAGACACGAAATTCAATTACTTCAAAAAAGGCACAAAATTTTTACATAATAAACGTTACATAACATTCTGTGACCTTGATGAGAACTGGGGGTAGTCTTAACAAAACTAAGTACCCTTTGATATGAGATATCTCGAGTTAGGAAAAGAATTCTGCTACAAGGTTTGAAGGACATGTACTAGAATTGTTTTCTCTTTCACATTGGAACCTTGTGAAAAGCAACTGGAATATGTCTTTTAGGCTGCATTGAACGGAAATATGGAAAACCTGAAATGACGGAACTCAATATCGTCAGTGACAGGTGTCGAAAATCTTGGTTTTCCATTAGTAAGTCTGCCACCTTTGAGAACGAAACATGTAAACCGTCGGGACTACTGATGAACATAAGGGTATTTTATATCATGACCTGTAATGTCCATGACAAAATCGAAAAAAATCCAGGCATGAAGGCATGACTCACTCCTACCCAGCCTGGTTACACCCTGCGATAACGTCTAGACTACCATTTGACCAAGAGAACGAGGCTATATGCGATAGAGAATAGAATTCCAGCAATTGAAGAGCTCTAGAGACTGCGGTGATAAAGTGGCACCCCAGCTACCCTGAAACATACACTGGAAGTTTGCTTAATTTTACGATCGGTTTAAGGTAATCTTAACTAGAAAAATGTGCATAATACTAACAACGTCAAAATTTTGTTTCACATACCCGATACATTTTTAATTAACACTTAATTTGACATGGGCTGGCGGCTTTTTGTGACTTCAGGTCATAATCACAAGTCTCTGTAAACCAAGACTTAGTGGCAACTATCTTAAAGATGAATCACTTCACTAGGACTGCACAACAGCATACCTTCCTTGGTATGTTGTACACAGTCCACAGAAGCAACATATTGCAAACACATGTCAAGGAATTTCACCCCAGACGGTAAAAGTTCTCCCCAACCCAGTTACTTCTAGATCTACCTCCAATTCAAACAAACACACAGGTGTGTATACACTTCTTAGCCAAAGCTACAGTCGCCTACACAGAGTTTAAACTGCTCAACCCCTTATCAACACAATACTGTGTGTGAGCTTATTTAATTCAAGAAATCATCATTGACCAACCAGAGTGAAGCTGCTGTAATGTGCACTCACCAATTGTATAAAGAAATAGTTATCACATTATGGTGTCGGCTTCCACCAATAAAGTTTTACTGGCTTAGATAATCAGGTGTGTCATATGAAATTGAGCAGCCACAATGAATTTTTCTTAATAAATTTGAAGGCGACGTAAAATAAGACGGCTCAATGTACAACATTTAGCTGCCACGTAACTTGAGTGCAATAAAAATTGGCAATAGGATTTGGAACTTGGCGACTTTGAATTTTGGAAATGATCACTATAGGAATACTAGGCTAGGGCCGGATCCAGGAATATGGGAAAGGGAGGGCGTAACCGTCTGCAAAAGTGCATGGGGCAAAGGTAGCGGGTGGTCTGTACTTTCCAGACAATATGAAAACTGTATGATAATCAGTGCACTTCTCAGCACTTCAGAAAAGAATTATTATTGTTATTGCTCTTTGAGGGAACTCCTTCATGCTATTATATAGGGAAGTGATTTACCGTATCGAAATGATAGCATTACGCCCTTCACCAAGTAGCCTATCGTAGGAAACTTATTGGATCAAGAGGTTATCGTATTGCGGAAACTGCCGTTTTCTCATCAGTTCCGGATCATTCCTTGGCTGGCCAGTTACCTAAGTAGGCTATGGGACCGAAAAAGTTGGCGTCCCAAAAATAATTGCAGAAAATTGCACACTGAAACACATATTCGTCAGAAGAGTTCTATATACTTTCACCATGATCGGGGTGTGAGTATTGTGGGGAGTGGAGCAAATTTCGGCACCGAGGGTATGGTAGCAGAGTGCCTCGCTTCAAAAAGTATTGAAGAAGAGGGGTCTTTCCACGCTCTGAGGGTCATGCATTCTATACTAGGACAATGATATTTCAGCTCATTTTTATCGACAGTGCCTTCGAAAAATAACGGTATACAAAAGACAAGAGTCTCGGGCCAGAGGAGCTCTACGAGATTTACGACAGCAAGTCAACCTTCACAAATGCAATGGTTACATTAAAAAAAACCGGTTTCCTCGAGTGTTGTGCGAGCGTCTTCACTACATTTAGCCGGCGGACTCTTGAAAACCTTGGTATAGTTAACGGTAGAGCACTCGTCTCGTTTTGTGAGACCGTATAGGAATAGAAAGTATCAACTGCTAACAGGTGCACGTCAAAGATTGTGAGCCTCCATTAGAGGAATATATATATATATATATATATATGCTTACACAATTTAGGAACAAATAATACAACCGTTAACAATTATTTTTCTTCCTGGTTCCAATTATTTGCACATAATAGCAACAATTAATCAATTAGTATTTTATCCTTGCGCGAAAAGTCTCTTATATACACAGAGTATCAGAACCAATTAGCTGATAGGAAGCTGTTTTAAAACTCCGAAAAAAGGCGATAGACTTTTGGCTCGTTGGCCGCACATCAACTATTTTATGGTGATATAATTAGAAATCATATCCAATTGGGTAACGCTAGCTGTAAATAACGGAGAATTTATGGAGAAAGTCTTAATTAACCTTTTGTCTACTTTTATCATCTGTTACAGGAAGATCCAGACTGCACCGGAAAGTCACGTTCGTAGTCTCAGTTGGATGGGTTTTTACAACAGCCCCAACAGCATACTTTGGAGCAATAACTTATTTTGTATGCTTCTTTGGGTTAAAGGAACATTTTCTTCGTTTCGTTATAGTTGTTGTATGTTACCAGCCATCCCTGATATCTGGAACAATAATTTTTATTTCCGCCTTTTTCATTAACAGGTGTAAAAAGTCCGACATTGATGAGTTTAATATGTCTTGGATAAACTTGTTTCAAGAGTCGGTATTTCTCCAACGAATAAACTTCATAAAAAAGTTCAACATGTTTATACTTCCTAGACTAGCGGTTTACGTGTTCTTTAATATTTGTTCACTAGCAGTTTCGTTTGTGATACTTTTACTCTATATTGAAGTGTACAATGATTGCTTGACTTGGGTGTCTTACATTTGGACTGCTTCTGAATTCATTGGTTTAATTTATCTTGCTCAATTTTGTTACTTTTTATACCTATATCGGGTTAGTCTTGAAGAACAATTCAAAGAAACAGAGCGTTTCACTAAAGGCAATGCCGGGAAACTTGAAGATTGCACCAAAAAAGTGAAGAACCTATTTTGTTCCTATTTTCAACTTCGTAAACTGTTCTTACTGTGGCTTAGTATTATCTTCTTTAGTATTACTTTTGGAATTGCAGCCTATGCAACTTGGTCATACAAAAAACCTGAAGTGCAAACTAATTCCACTGTGTTACCAACCCAATACCCCATACATCCGAAGGGAATAAAGAAGTATTGTCCGTACAGTTGCGATGATCCAAAATATTTTGAGAACCAACACCATCTTCTCATCTACAACGTTCTTGCGTTTGCTAAACTCCTAATACCAGCCGTTTTGTCTTTCAGTGTAATGAGAGGATTGGATATTAAGTATATGTGGAATCGTTTCATACTAAGACTTCGCTTGATATCTACGACGGATCATTTGGATTTCTGGAATACATTGATTAGATATACAAAGGATTTACATCCCGAAAACCAACTGGACACAAAACTGAGATTTATTATTCCTGTCTTAGGACTTGCTTTTGGTTTTCTTGGAGGTTGGAAAAGTCATGAATGATTTGCAATGTTGAAAGTATGCTCAAATGTATGGTTTGTTGGTTGGGTGCACTGGTCAATGAAGTGAAATAAAAGTGCAGTAACAGGGTTTCTAGGATTGCAGCGCTTAGACCCTTAAGCTTCTGGATTTTGACATCGGATTTTTGCCGTTCTTATTCACAGACAATGATTACTTCTAAAGAAATTCTTCAAGCTGAAAATTGGCAAAGGGGTTTTAAGCCCCCCTCCCCCTGGCTCCAACAGCCGTAAATAGAAAGATGACAACACTTGAAAGGCGGATCGGTACATAGGAAGCTGTCCTCAGCTGGAGGCGGGGCACTGCCGTCCTGAGGAAGGACTTTAAGGGGAGGGACCCTCTTTTGAAAATTTTGTTTAGCATAGTTGAGGGTCTCTAGATGTAATTTTAAGCTTTGTTTTGGGCAGTTTTCTAAGAAAATGTATTGAAGAAATTTGATAATTTATTAAAAAATTTTGGTCAAGTTTACAATGTGGAAAAATAGGGAGCTTCGGTCCTTAAAAGGTGGAGGGAGGAAGCTTACTTTAGCCCCCACATTTTTAACTGGTGCCTTTCGCCCCTACGTCGTAGGTATTACGGGTATGGATCGGTATACATATACGTCTCCACCAGTGGAGTCGCCATTATACTTGTCGAAGTGGGGAACTGGGGGTCAAGTGTTCCGCTAGAGGGGAACACCAAAATGGAGACGTCGTAGTGGCAGGCAGTGCTCCCCTTTAGGCGTTGGGCCCCAGAGGACCACTGTTTGGCCCGTGATAGGTTCCAGGGACAACGCTCTATTAGTGGTCCAGGGACGAAACCCCCGGAGACTCTAGGATACTTATAAATTTTGATCATTAGAATGAAGCATTTGACTATTGCCAAAATGGTACTGGATGTGCACTTTACACGCCCCAAAATAGAAATCAGCAATTTGACCATTTTTGTTATCCTTATTCGTGAAGTAACGATTTAATGATAAGGGGGAGGTGAGTGGAAACGACGGATCATGTTAAGCTTTGTATTGGGCTTTAAATAAAATCCACTCATGCTGCCCAGTAGGAACTAATGTTGAGACAACTACCTTCCTGGTATGCCACTGGGGGAAAACCTTTACATTAGAGCATTGAAGGTGCATATACGGCTACTCTTATCTGTTTATGTTTGTAACTTTAATAATTTTATATTGTGTAATTTATCGTTTTATTTAGTTGTAACATTTTTACTGCAGACATGTAAATTCCTTGTTTGAGGATTTAATAAAGTGTATCTATCTGTCTGTCTGTCTGTCTGTCTGTCTGTCTGTCTGTCTGTCTGTCTGTCTGTCTGTCTGTCTGTCTGTTTATCCGAGACTAGCCGGAAAAAAATTGAAAAAGAAAAAATGTGGTTCAATAGGTTTTGGGTGCATTGACATTATAATTATAATTATAACAGATATATTTCCTGCATTTTCTTCAGCAGTTAATGAAAAAGGGGTGGCTAGGGGCCGCTGAGACCATCCCTGGTGCACGTGCGAAACGCGCAGGAAAATCTGGGACTAAGCATTTATGAAAATTTCGTGCAAGTTCTTATACTCCTTTCGGAGGTATCACCACTTTTTGATCCCCGGTGTGGTGCTTGGCTCCGCCTCGGCGAGGAATCAGGAGGGCAAAGTTCCCCTTTGGAAATTTGAATGCACCAGTTTTGAAATAAACTGACATTAACCAGAGAGTGAAGCCATTTACTTATCCTCAAATTTTATTGGTCACACTTTGATAAAATCAGTTAAATCCCAAGTTTATTTTTACAGTTTTCGAACATAAAATCTGAATAAAATATAGTCAATGTGGGAAGGTACTGAAGGGAGAGGACTCACGATGGCAGTAGTGCCATAACTCTTGAAACTAAATGTTGAAACAATAGCTGTGGATTACATCTTACAATAAGGAAATCCTTTACATAGTTCAACAAATAGATGTGGGCTGCAAAATTGTAGTTTTGAGAACATTTTGTGCAATTTCAGCCGCATGATTAAGTGACAGTGGGTCCTCGTGCTCATATTGATATATGCGTAAATGATGTGTTTGTGCCTAATATTTTTTTCATACCCAAAATATCATTGGGGGGCACACGTATGCACAGCTATCGTTTTGGGGGGAACTTGCCCTCCCCTTTGATGACGCCACTGGTCTCCACTATGAGTGAATGTGCAGTTTAACATTAAGTTGACTGTCCATGCATGTTAACCTCATTATGAAGAAAGATATACAGAGGAACAGTTCTCAGATTTCTATCGGTTCCACAAGCAGATAGATAATGTGAGAACATATCCACACAACTGATGTATATAAGTTCCACACAACTGATGTATATAAGTTACAAATTTGGTAAAGATTATTGACTTTTTTACATAACTAAGTCACAGTGTACAAATAACGTATTCTATCCTTTGTAGCCCAAGTGGGGATCAGACAGAATCTCAGACACGTGCCTTTCAATAAAGAAAGGTCACGATTAAGGCAATGAACGTAGTTATCACATCTTCAGATAAGTCTTAATTCCTGTTTTTAGGTGCCTCGGATGTAGGAAAGCCCCAACCAGAATGGCCCCAACCTGTACTTCAGCCAATGTTGTTTAAGTTCTCGTATGTAAACGCTGTAATATACTGTACGTGGGAGAAACAAAACGTCGTCTTCCTGACCGAGTTACTGAGCACCTGAGGTCAATCAAACAGAACCTCCCAGGGTTCCCTGTAGCCACACACTTCAATCCCCCGTCAATGCTCGATACGTGACTTGATGGTTTCGGCGGACATCTCGTGTCGAGGTTGCGATCATGATCGCCTAGCTGCCGAAAACCGCCTAATCATGAAACTTGGAACCCTGTCCCCACATGGTCTGAACGTTAGACTTGAACTGTTATAAAGCATCAATTCCTGCATTGTTTTGACTTGTGGTAACCACTTAACACTGTCTGTTTTCCTAGCAGGTTTTACCGTGCCAAACTTTATTGTGTATTTTTTAAATTGTACGTTTGGCCCTATGTCAACGATCAGTTGCATTTTGCCACCTGATGAAGGGTTTAAACCCGAAACGTCGTGGAATTGTTCACAAACTTTTAGCACTATTTACTACTTTTTTTTACCTTTATATATATATACACACACATATAAACCTCTTTTAACAGTTTGTATGCTTGCTTGGTATTAGCTTGGCTGAAGAAGGTTGATAAAAAAACCGAAAGCTTGCAAGCCCGGTGCTTTCCGTCCATCTCTTTAGCTTGTAGTTAACTTTCACCATTTACTTTATTCTTATTATACTCATTCTTTGGTGATGTCTTCGGATCCTACTTGCTATTTTGAGAAATACTTTTGGTATACAGCTTTTTCACTCTCTCTTATATATATATATATATATATATATCTCTATATATATATATATATATATATATATATATATATATATATATATATATATACACACACTCTAAATGCAAAAGAGTGAAATTCACTCGAACATAGACTGTAGTTTGGGACCACTCCTTGTAAGAGTGAATTTCACACAGGGTGGAGTGAAAATTCACTCTAATGAGAGTGATATTTCATTCCATGCGAGTGAAGTATCGCTCTGTTTGGACTGAATTTTCACTCTACCCTGGGTGAAATTCACTCTTGGTAGGAGTGGTCCTAAACTACAGTCTTTGTTGGAGTGAATTTTCACTCTTTTACATGACTGTCATTGTGTATCCGTCGTCATGCCCCTGTCCTGTGTAAGTCACTGGTTCCGCTATGGACTCGACATAAGCCTGTTGTTGGCAATGATCAAACGCTAGCCAAATAAGTACGGTAAGCATCTTTGATTTATAAAACTATTTTTCTGTTAACCCGGAGTAAAACTCAATCTATTCTGTTGTAGTCAGAAAAATGAAAACGTCGTGATTAACCTGCATTTGAAACTGAAACATTAGTTCAAGAACCCTCCTCTTCTTTCGATTGCCGAGACACCGTGGTAGTTTGAGCTTCTCGTAGCTTGTCAGCAAACAGTTATACATATTGGCTATTGTCCACCTGTATTGTAAATTGATAGCCTTCTGTTAACATCTTTTTATAGCCTACATTGATTTCAAAAATTGGGCAAGTGCAGTTATCCTTCCTAAATTACTGCACTGGGCAAATGTCCGGGTTCGTATAAACAATCTCTTCCTCCTTGCTGTGAAACTATCATAAACCAAGCCAATAATATCAACTGAGCTAATAAGGATAAGTCTTTTCTACGAAATAATGGTAAAGTCGTTGTCAATTTTCCTCAGGGGAATTCCAGTTACAAATCGATTCTGTCAAATAATTTTCATCTTGATTTACTAGAACCGGTCCTTCTTTATAGGCGTAGGAAGCTGTTCTCGGGGGATGGTGTTCTCCTTACTCTTTGGAATTTTTTTGAAAATTTGATGGTCCTTAGATTGGAAAAGAGTAAAAACTGCAAAAATAACAATTGGACGTCTTTTGGATTTCATCCAGGGCTGGATCACAACTTTTGTGAGCCCTAGGCACTAATTTTTCGAAGGAGGGTTGGGGCCAGGATTTCCTGACAGGGTGCCAAGCTCTACGACGAGGGGGTGGGGATGGGGCCAGGATTTCAGTTTCAACGGGTTGGTTCGAGGGCGATACTTTAAGGATGAGGGTAAGAGTTAGTACTCTTTGCATAATAAAAATACATGATGTAATAGAATTTGTGCGAATCTATTGTTTTTCAGGACATCTGTCCACACCGAAAATTTTGGGCTTAATATTTACAACAGAAATATTTAAGCTGAACAACCGGCTAACTAGGAGCCCTCCGGGTACAAAATACAGTAAGTCATTGATCCTGCAACGTCCGTTTGCTCGACAATTGAATCTCACGAAACGTTTCCCTCAAGGAAGAACCAAGGTTTAGGCAATTGATGATCAGTGAAATGAACGAACTCAAAAAAAGAAAGAAGAAGATTAAGAAAAAAAAACCCAGTGTAAACTACTTACAGGGTAAGTAGTGGTAAGTGCCCAGCTTTTGGAAACAAAACTATGAAAGGAAAATGAAGAATCTCTTCACAGCCCTTGAAGTGCTGTGGAAATCTTGCGTTGCCATAATATGAAAAATTTGCTTTCCTTGAGCTGAAAAATCGTCGGAGAAACTGATCATTGTTGAGGAGTCGGGCAGTCGATGGCAGATTAAGCTTCGTGTAGGACACAGTGTAAAGGTGCAATTCATGCGACGACCGGGCATCCGATGTTCAGCTTCAGGTATAGTTTTGTTGAAAATAGTAAATGAATAAGACACACATAGGCGTAAAAAGCAGGGGGAGGGGCTAAAACTCCCCAGTCAAAATGTGATAGGGTGGAAGTATGGGTTTTGTTACAACGTGTAAGGGTAAAGGACCCATTTGGGCTTATCGAGGACCCTATACCAAATTGATCTTGGATGAACACCGGTGAGACTCGCCTTCCCTTTTCGACTAGTGCTCAGGAGGTAACGAGGCAGACTAAGTGCTTCCGGTCCTGCCCCGGAGACCCCTATTCAATTTCCCCATTTGACGGACGTGATTGTATCTCCAGTCTTAAGCCAGTTTCGAAGCTAGGGAGGTGGGTGATCATCTTTGCTCTGCCCACCACTTCTCGATAGCTGAAAGTCGGCAAAGCGGTCGACTTCTTGAACAGGACAACCAGAAACTCAAGTTTTAAATTTTCAGTTTAAGACCCTTTATCATCCCGGTGAACAGCTTTGCTGATAAAACAAATCAGAGTCCCCAGAAAATGTCTAAGTGATGCCACCGGGATTTGATCCGGAAGCCTCTATCAAGCATGGCCGTACTCTCAACCACCAAGCCAACTCCACCCACACGTTTAGTCACTTTAAGTGGGATCCGTGTATATCGAAAAAAAACAAGAGCACCACTGATGCAAAGTTAGTTTAAGACGAGGCTGGCCGGGTACCGGCTCCAGCATTTTGTTTGTTTCTAAGATACCATACATGTATAATTTGGCTCATATATTGCACGGCATGGTAGCTTAGGCTATTACGCTATCAAGGTTTTTGGCCAAACTGGAGGAGCTATAGCGACTCCAAATAACCATCGATCAGCACAAAATTTTTTCACTTATGTGAAAGTTCCGTGACACGTTCTACATCATGTCCAAATATCAGATCCGTATATTTTGGAACGCTAGAGAAACGTTATCGAAAGGCAAAGCATCTCGAAAGACCTCGCCCCAACCGGCTGTTGCGATTGCATTACTTCGACTTAGACTTTTGCATTACTTCGAACGCACTAGTAGATCTAGCCAAGTGAAAACAAAACACATAAAATATAAAACAGAAAACGTAAGGTCTTAACGTCTTATGTCATTTTTTATTTGTCAATGAACCAACTATATTGTACATGGATGAAGTCCTTTACTTAATGACTAAAAATGAAAGTGATGAGAGAAAATTAAAGTTAAAGGAAACGGCACCTAAAAAAAAAATACTTAAAATTTGCTATCTATTTTCAAAAAACTTTCCCATTGGAACAGCTTTGAACATGGGCCTGTCTGAGCACTTATGAATATGCAATGTGTCACGCAGCTGTATGTATCAAACTTGTAGTGGGCTTATGTGGCCGCGGGTCTTTGTCCATTCAGTCGAGGATGGTGTGGTAATGTAGATTTATACTATATTGCACATATGACTTTTGATAGTAATGGAAAGTCACTTATCTAAAAACAGTTTCGCCTTAATTTCCGTGTCGTATTTCATTCACTAACCGGGTTCAAGAAGACACTATCTCAGGAACCTAATTACTATAGTTAGTTGTACGTGGATTTCGCTGCATCCCGGTTCGTCCTTACGAGGTTCATGCAGATATATATCAAAATTTCTACTTCACATTTACAAAAGGTGACTAACTTACCAAAAATCTGTCACAAGTGTGAATACGCCTGTGACTTCCACCTTTATTAATAGGCGTGGTGGCCTAGAGGCAATGGTGTCAAACTCAAATACTGGTGGAAACTTTCGTTCCCAGTTCGATTTCCTCTTACCAGTCCGGGAGAAACCCTTGAACGAGGGTGCACAAAAAACCCTCCTTCGAGGGTTTTTTGTGCACATGGGGGCCGCCATTACCCACAATGCACTTCACTGTTGCCATACATATATTGTGTGCGGCGCACTCAAAACCAAAAAAGGGAAAAATTTAGGTTATTGGGGTACATGAACTTATAATAATATGTTAGTTTAACAATTTTTTAACGTTTTCACCGTGCGGAAAGTTTTGCCCACCGTTGAAAATTCACCAAAAAAGAGGACGAACAGAACGAGTTTGTAGTTTTCAGACGCATACCAGACGTTTACTTATATTGCAACAGTGTGCAATATTCGCTAGCTTCAATGTATCACTAGGCAACGCTCCACGCTATAAAACCCCGCGAAGTTTGTAATGAAAGATGTACACTACGCGTACTGTGCGCAATGTTAACGTCGGCATATATCGACTATGCACGCAATAGCGCTAAGTTAAGTTAACGCTTGTATGGGATTTTCTTGTTTTGTATATTATTGCTCCTCGTTAACTTGATACGAAACTTATTTCGACTTCTTTTGATAAAGTTATCTTAGTGAGGATTGGTAAATACATTTTAGTTACGTATTGTTAGTCATTTTTTCCCATAAGCCATCAGCAAAACATGAAAAGGAAAAGATCCGGTACGTTTTGTCACGAGTGTATTAACCCACTGCATAGTTCGTGGAGTGAATCTAACGACAGTAACACAGGGTTGTATACTTTAGACAAGTTACCTACGTTTGTGTTAAGTATTCTGAAAGATTTTGGTTATACAGGCCAAGAATGCCATAGGGCAAAGAAAACAACACGAAAAATTTGCTCAATTTGTTTAAAAAAAATAAGGGAGATAAATGTACAGAGAAACGGTGATTCAAAAGATCACACATACCTATCATCTTGCTCAAGTTCAAGAAATGATACAAGCAAAGGCCTAGGCCTACAAAGAGAAAACCAGGATGATAACACAGAAAAACAACATGTTTTTGTGCCATTAAAACCTGCTGATGAGCAGTCTAAAGATAACAGGATATATAAGATTCAAAAAGTGAAGCACAGTTACAGTGCAGAGGATGCTATTAATGTTTTGAAACAACTCTCATCAGATGAACTGGGATTAGTTGCCCAGTTCCTAGGTGAAAGAGAATGTGAAAATGTTAACAAAGACATCTCAGATTTAAAGTCAGCTGCCTATGATTTAAATTACACAGCAAATCTTGATCTTGAGAGTTGGGTTAATGATCGAAACAAAGTTGTGGTAGGATTATTGAAAGGCTTGGCTCACACCAGATCAAACTGCAATGCACCAACTGATTTGTATCGAGTAGCTAAGAATGTTGAACAAATTTACAGTTTAACAAACCCATACGTTGTCCTCCCTCTTTCCTTTTCTGAAAATGTTCTCATTTATTCAATTGTACAGAGCAAACTTACTGCAAATGTGTATGGTTTAACAAGTCCAGGGGGTTCCTATTGGACTGTCAGAAACTGGCTGAAAGGGTTATCAATGGATCCTCTCCCTACACCCAGGGGTGATTGCCTTGTTGCATTTGATAATGATCAAGTAATTGGAAAGTCTTACAATGTAAGAGAAAACAACAAAGTTAAAACTTCCATTGTAACAAGTGTCTGTGTAGCTGAGGTAGACCCTGATGGGAAGCTTCAAAATGAGAGTAGCTTGAGACCAAGTTGTTGGGAAAGATCACTGACAAGCAGTGAAGCTCTGTGTATTTTAGACCAAAAACATGTATGTAATGAACACTTTTGCTCAGTAGCAGATTTAAAATTGAAGAATGCCTTGCAGGAGAAAATTGAGTTAATAAAAGGTCAGCAAATCTGTAGTACATGTGACAATGAACAAATTTCTGATGATATAGATGTATTACTTAAAGATGAAAAAATGAAGAAACAATGGAAAGTATGCAGTCACTGTGATACACAAAATTTGAAGTCAAAGAGAAATTGTGACAACTGCAAAAAGAGTTTGAAAGTCAGTTCATCTAAACTAAGTAGCAGTGAAACCACAACCACTAAAGTGACCCATGCACAAAAAGTGAGGGTAACAGAAATCTTATTTGATGGAACCCAAGGTTCATTAAAACCTCAGAACAAAGAGACTGAAACAAAAGGGGAAAGTGTTTCACCCCGTGATCCTATATTTGTTAATCCAAATTCTTTTGAAACAGTGAAAACAGTAATTTCTATAGGTAAGGATTTTTGTATCAGGGGATATACTGAAAATCCTACAAGAGAATGGCTGAGTGTTATTTGTGATGGTCTGCCATACACCTTAGCTCTTAAGGTTATAGCCAAAACCTTCCATTGTAATTCTTGCAATACCGCAGTGTTTGGGGAAGATGAATTTAAACAACACTGCAAAAACAACCATCACACAGCAGAAAAGGATGTTGTCTATCAGAAAGAATTTGGTTGGGTGCACTTAAGAATTGGATATGGTCACATGGAGATGAATATGGTTAGATCATTTTTTAGTCTCAACTGGGAAATAGTCCTGAAAGATCTTGCACTGAGCATGGGATTCAGAAGTGAAATTGCTCAAAAATATGCACTTAAAGGTTCAGATCATCACAAGTCATGGGAATTATTGAACATATTTTACCATGGTACTATGTCTGAATTGCTTTTGCCCTACATACGAAAATGTATGAAGAGTGCAACTGAGCCAACTTCTCAAGGGTATCTCAATTGGTCTAAGAGTGTCACAGATCCAAACTACCAATACATGCAAGAACAAGTACTTCGGTATGCTCAGGCAATAATTAATTTTCGAGAGGGAATTCGAAACAACAACTGGAGTCTGATTAAAACAGGTCTTTTCAAATTTGCACCACTTTTTCATGCACGCAATCACCCTAAGTATCAGCAGATTGAATTGAGAGAAGCTATTAATGAGATGATACTACCTGAACCCTTACACAAATTTGTCAGAGAGAACCAATCCCTTGGCAAGAAAGGCAAAATGGAAGACATGGACTTTCAACTAGAAAATGTAAACAAAAGGTCCAAATCCTGGAACCCAGTAGGTGTCCCAACAGAAGAGGATTGGATGAGGACCTTCCGCAATCTGAAAAAATTAGATCAGGTAAATATAATGTTAAGTAGCTGCACATGATCACAGAGGCCTACAGTACATTATAATATCAATTTAGTTGTATTGACAGTTTTATATGCTGAATGTATACACAAAATCATTTTCAAATATTTTAATCCATCTCAAAATATGAGAATAAAAACTGTTACTCTCCTTAAGATGGTTTGCAATTTATTCAAGTACCCCCCCCCCTTATAGTTTACTTGCACAATTTGTTTTACAGACACCATAGATCTAGACAATTTGAACTTATAGCACAATTAACTTATGTTCACAGCTCAGATGCGAGGTGCTTGAAAGAATAGGCTGCAATGATCCGAGACTTTTGCCAAATACCGAGTCACGCCATGATGTCAAACAGAATGAAATTACAGCCTGGAGAAAGAGGCTAAGGGAGACTGGTTACCTAATGAATCCCATGACAGAAAGGGTCATGATGTCCACTATGGGAGATGAGCTGGATGCCCAACTACCTGACTTCACTTCAGCAGCACTTTCTAGGAGGAAAGCACATTTCAAAATAACCTACCAACCAAATGCAGCTTCTGAAATTCCCGAACCAGTCTTTGTAACACCCCAAGAGCGCCTCGATTATCATGACATTGCGAATCAGACAAAGTCTGTAATTAGTAATCGTATCAAAGAGTTACTGGAAAAAATGCAACACAGTGACACGAGAAATGCACTTGAAGATGAATGGAATTCATTTGTGAAACAACAAAAGAAGGCTGACTATCTCACATTCTTTGCTAAGGTTAAGGATGAACTGGACTCTGAGCAGTTCCTAGCCAAAACAGACAGCTTAAGTGAACGAGAATACCCTGAAAATTAAGCCCTAGAACCCTTAATTACATAATGAACAGTATGACAGAGACCATTCCTGACAAATGCGTCAATTGCACAGAATTATTTCAATTGTTTATAGCTGTGTACAGTACATTGCCTGCTCGGGGAGTTCCCTTCATCTACGGCTAAACTGATTAAATTACTTGTATCAGATTTATATGTTCAGTTTCCTGAAATATTAAAGATTGAATAAATGTCTGGAGTACAGTAGCAAATATGACCTTAGGCCTAGGTCATTTTGTCTAAAATTATAAAGTACAGTACTTTTAGTAATTAGGCCTACTTGAAATTATTAAGATTAGTGCGTATTGCTTGATGGTATGCTTACAGCCTAACTGATGTAGCTAGAATAGATCAACTGATTTACTGTACTGGATCAAATTCTTTTAGCTCAGCAATAAGATTTTGGTATGATTTTGCTGGGGATTCAATATTGAAAGTCATAAATTTTGTGTTGCACGTAGAAATTCTCTGAACTTGAATTAAATCTAACTAGAATTTGTTAAAGAGTGGAATTAATGGTTGCTTCAATACCAAATACTTATGTCTTCACTGTTCTTTTTCTTTGTTTTGCTGTGACAGAAACAATGCAATAAGCTTTTTATCAATTATGTGTTCCTCTGGTTCCCATGTATTATGTTTATCTGACCACCCTTTCCATTTCACGAAATACTGCTTGGAGCCAAGAAACATACGGGAGTCAGTAATTTTTTCTGCTTGGTACACTTGTGCCAAAGGGTCATCTTGCTGCAGTTTTAGTACCGCTTTTACCAGACTCAAAGGAGCTTCTTCATCTGCATCCTCTTCATCACTATCATCTGCAGGCCTCGGGGAATTAACTTCAGTAGGTTGTGTAGTAGGTTGTGTGTACGTATGATTGAGTGGGCTATGTCTACCTGTATCTGGACCAGTGTGTGGCAAATTGTTCTCTGAAGCTGAAAGAGTGGATGCATTTTGTAACTGAACCTCCTCTTGAGTGGGCTCAACACAGGCAGTAGATGATGTAGGCCTAGGTGGAACGTTACAGACACTGCTGTCACTAGTTGCTGTAGCAGAGGGGGAAGTCTTAGGCATGGGTGAATTGTCACTGTGACTGCGATGAGGTTCACTTTCATGACTACGCCTGCAGACCAGTGCTACAGCTGGCTTGTCTTGCTGACTAGCAGTGCTGGAACTTGTGCAGGCTGTGGCTGCATCACAAGTCATAATGTTAGAGCTACAGGTAGGTGCACTAGGCCTAGCTGTAGGGCCCTGTACTATCTCACTTGATGTACTCTCAGTCTCACTAAACATGGTTGATTTGATTCCAGCCCCATGATAGGCTGCGAGCATATCTTGACTGCCAGCAACACGAATATGGTTTAGCTCATCCTTGGTATAAATAAAAACACTACAGTTTGTCATACTGCACAATTCCATACCCTTGCTCAGAAGGGTTTTAATCCTTCTGTTTTTGTACTTCAGTCTTTGCTTCTTATTTTGCACGAAATTCGTGTTGATCTTACCTTTATGGTGAGGCATACTTCAGTTTATACAGAAGCTGTGCAAATAATTTCCAGGTTGGAAGCCTTGGACTTGGCCAAGTATTGTTGTAATACACTAATCTCAGTATACATAGGCCTACTACGTAGGCCGCACACATAAAAGCCCGTGTCAAGCAACCGTAAACGTTGTTTCGCGAAAGTAGTATATGCTCAGACTGAGCAGCCCTGCTTGCCAAGAAGCGAGTCGAAGTTTGCAACAGAAGTCATGGCACGGTTACTTCGGCACAATGAAAGAAACGACTGTGCAAATGCTAGTGAAGTAAATTAAAAAGCGAACCCTCGAAGGAGGGTTTCTCCCGGACTGCTTACAGCAATGGTTTTCTCTCCTGTCAATTCCAATTGTTGCATGTTTTCCATGAATTCTCACCATGTAAAGAATACGTGACAGTTGAATAACCGGAACTGTTTATTTAAGCTAGGTAAAGTAATGCTACAGGTAGGGCTTGGAAATGCACCGAAAAACCTCTGGCGTGAGCTGGCGTGAGCTGGCGTGAGCTGGCGTGAGCTGGCGTGAGTCTGAGCTGAAACCGTTAGACCATCAAAAATTTGAATATCACATTGTGCGTTAAATATTACTACAAAGAAGGCAAATCTCGTAAGTTTGTAGAATTAGATAAACTTACCGATGTGAAGAGTTTATCATCGGAATCATGCAGAAAGTCGGCCAGCACTACTCAGTTATCATGAAACCTCACAAGTTTAAGGCCCCTGCATTTACATGTCGTTAAGTTCAATTTTTGCGTCTGCAGTGTCTCGTTCTTTCATGTATCTGGTCCCTCTGTTATGAAGTCGACTCCTCTACGAGGACTACCACTTGTTCCGAAATTTGTTATGTGGACTTCAATGAAAGGTATAGCCCCTCCATTTCATAACTTTTTAGTGGGAGCTAGTTGCTTCGAAAAACAGCCAATTTTCTACAGCCATATACATGTGTACATGGCTTGGCTATTCCGTAAATAAGTCCGATGGTATGTTCGTGTGCAGCCGGCTGTTGATTGTTCCCCTTCCCGACTGAATATTCATATATAAGAGCACCCTCATTGGCTCGTTCACACCAGTGGTGGGTCTGATTGGTATAAAGATTGCCAGCTCCAGACACTATTATTGTTTTCATATTGTCGGTCGTTTACACGATAATGACTTCGTATGGTAGGATTACTTCTGTGAGGGTCTTTTTTATCGTTATTTTTCGAATGGACTGCTCACACGGTAATATATGTTCAACATTTTAGACATGGCAATTCAATTGAGATTATTCCCTTGTTGTGAAACCCCGGCCGAATCACTTTAATGCCCCTACCACCTTCACTACGACACCAGTGATTGATGCCTTTGAAGGGATATACTATTAAATGGCCTTCAAAATGATTCTTTGTTTAGATTACATTATAATCAATAAAACGTTCAAAGCATCCTGATTGTCCGTGGGGGGGGGGGGGTGATTATCATACTTATCATTGATACTTATTGTCTAAATTTGCCTTTGAGCTAAATACTTCTTTTTGACAATATCTCAGGCTCTACATAAATAAACATTCTGAACGTTTTCAAGCAACGAATCGTAGAAACTAATATTTCAGGCCTATTCAGGTGTCGTATTACCAAGCGTATATGTACAGTAGATAAAAGTACATAATCACGGCTGCTGCTACCGTTATTTGTAGGCAAATAGGACCAGAATCAGAATCTCTGAATGACTTCATATTTTAATTATGTAACTGCATGCCAAACAAAACACAATACCACATTATTACAAATAGAAAATCTAAAACACGTAGAAAGAGATATTTGCCTCTATTTAAAGTCATTTTCTGGTGGCATTTGTATAGGGGCCTGATATGAAAGATATAAGTTAACTTTTTCGTAGCATGTCATCCAAAAACCTCACAAAAACTCTATTCCTAGCTCAAAATATTCCTTCTTGAGATTGGTAACGTTTGTCAAGAAATATCTCCAGGTTTCCTCTGGATCAATGAAAGTGATGTCAAGTGGACAAATGGCATCAGATTCCTTTTATTATTTTTTTAAATTAAAAAATTTTTTTTTTGTTATTGAAATTTTAAACTGTTGGAATGTGTAAAGTACTTTTCTGTGTAGTTCATCAAAAATTTGTTTATTTCAGTAAAAAGAAAAAAATCGTACGGTACCGAACCGATAGGGCGGTAAATGAAAAGAAAACGGCTTGGTCTTAGAGAGTTAACTTAAGTGAGTTTGGTTCGAAATATATCTCTCTTGTTTAAGTTCATGGGTGCACAAGGTAGAACTTGTGGGCATATATGCACTAGAATTTGGGACGAAAGTATTCAAACTCCCATTAAAAGTTGTTTGAGTTGTATAATATGAATTTTCATATCAGTCTAATGTTAGAAGGAAATTTTGCCACCCTACCCATCTAAATTGCAAGATTTCGTGTATATCTGTTAAAAGATGTATACATGGTACGGAAGAAGTAGCAGAATTTATAAATAGAATTAGAAAGAATAGAAACTTACTTTTATTTAATGACGATATGAAGGCTTGTTGTTATTTCAGAAGCTTGAAATGACGCTATCACTTCGGGTGGTGGAGTTCTCCCTCTCCTTTGCATAACAACTTTACTGTTCTGTTTGTTATCTCATCACTTTTTGAGGAGAATGAGATATTATAATCACTTCGACAGTTAAGTTTTATACGGCAACAACAATTCCAGCTGAGCAACTTTTACCAGGATAACGTATATTAAAGTGTCTTGTCCACGGTCTAACCCACGGTGGGTACCCCAAGGTGACTGAAAGTCCACTGAAGACTGAGGGAGGGTCAAAACGACCATGCTTGTGTCTGTATGAGAGAGGTGTTGTGTGAGTTTTCGTGTGTGTGTTATAGTCCAATTTTGTTTTGTAAATATCTACTAAAAGGTCATGCCAATTTTCTTTAAACTAGGTGGGATGGTACCCCAGGTAGAACCCTTGTGCCACTGACATGAACTTCACATATGTGATATGGCTATCTACAACTAAAAAATGAGGTCAAAGGTCACGTGATGGAAGGGAAAATGTATATATTTAAGGGAAAAGGTCAAAATTCCTACTAGTGGGCTAGACGAATTCTCTTCAAATTTGGTGGAAAGGTGCCCATAGCTGGTGGATAATTGTGCCTCTCAGAGCCCGGAAGTAAAATGTGAGGAATGACTAGTTATGTAAAATTTATTCAACTTACCAGATTGCTTGTAGTCAAAAGTTGTTTATGTATCCATGCAGCTGCCTCTGCAAGAGCATCGTTACAGTAATTTCCACACATTTTGGGGAGAGCGAAATTTGGCAATACACAAGGTATAGTCGGTGTATGTATGTGAAATCGTTTCATACTGAAACTTCGCTCTTCGTGTAGGACAAGACTAGATGTATTAAACAAATTGATTAAATAAACACAATATTTGCCTCCTGAAAAAAAAGATACAAAATTAATTTAAATTAATCATTCCTGTACTAGGACTTGCCTTGATGGTTGGAAAAATGAGTGAATTGGAATCATTTGCCAAAAACATGCATGAAAGATAACTTGAAGATGTGTTTGACTGGCGCATAAAAACGAACGCAGGAAAAGAGGTCTTGGGTGAGGGTAGGCCTTTGTCCCTTTAGCACAATTAAGGGTGATTATATGCAAACTGTCCTCACCTTTTGCACTTCTGAAGTAAATTTACATTAAACATCATGGGCCCGGCCCTTTAATTAGGGTGTGAGGTAGGTGTTCCTTCCCTACATCCAGTTTTGTTGACAAAAGTACAAACTCCCCTCTATTCCGTAAAACTGAAAATTCCTGGGTTGAATCTAACTCCCTTTCATTTATTCTTGTTCATGTAGCCAGTCGTCACGGTAGGTACCAACGCAAACTTTGCACGAAGACATTAAAATCATTGGCTTTGGCCATATCTGGTCTTAAGACAGAACTTCGTTTCACAAACTATGACTGATCACGTTGCCTAGCTCTTACTGCTCTTGAAAAGTAATTTGCCCTCCTTATTCCACTCTTTTCCTTGTCAAGTTCTGAGTGGCTTTCAGATGTTTAAATTAAGCAGATTGTAGCCTCTAAAGCAAGGTTGGTCTAAAAAAGTATAGACCAAAAAATGATATTTGCAATTTGACAACATAATGACATGAGTTTCTCAACAGTTTGTTCCTGAATTCAATTGAATAAATTTTTAAGAGAAATTTAGGTACAATGCACTTCACTCTTTCCTCTTCTGAAAAAGACAGTTAAGGAGGAGTGATTGACCGTTGAAAATGTGCAAACGTTCGACGTCGTGAAATAATTTCCATACTATCCATGTATTTGAAATTCATTGCCTTTCCATAGTGCTGATTCAGTTCAAAACGTTACAGATTTGACTTGAAAAACAACAATACATCGATTTCGAAGAATTACTTTTCCCTAAACAGCAGGGTACTTCCCTTTTGTCAGAAGAAAAATCACGCTTCTTTATCTTCTGTGAAAGTAAAACATGACATTGAAGTTGGCAAAACTGAGAACACTATTTAGGTCATACATACAATCAAATGTCACTTAAGAATTCTTCAAAAAGTACAAACACAGGGAGGTAGACAAAACAGGGTGGAGGTAGTTTCGGAGTTACATGCTAAAATGTTTGGGATTTTATAGTTCCTAAAATTTTTCAAAACTAATTGGAGATGGTTAAGGATATTTTCTTCCTGAGTTAGCCATTAGAGTCGCAATTTTTCTTAGTTTTTGGCTTCAGTTTCATTTACTGAGAAGTAACACGCCCTTGCAAATACAAAAATGTGTGAAGGAATCAATGGCATGCAAGCACAGTAAATGTGGCAAACTGCTTCGGACTTATTTTATACCCTGGAAAAATTTATTGAGTAACGTTATCCTTCTATTTTTAGTCCAGAATGTGACACTTATGATTAAGTCATATTTCCTCGGTCTTGTATAGGCATATCAATTACAAACCGCGATGACTGTTGAATAAATCCAATTTCTCACGGGTTGTATTGATTAGCCCCAGTTTCCTCACAGCTTATATAGCTCTTCTCTAAATGAAGAAAAACTAGTTCCAAGTCGCAATGTATTTTCAAGGTGGTCTCCTATTCATATTTCTAAGAAATAGGAAAGCTTTTAATTGTGGAAAAGGTATGCCTATGAAATTGAAGGTAACTCTTTCTGACACAAAGTACAAACCATCATTCTTAGTTATGAGACGATTAGCATGCTTAGATTTCTTAAACTTCTGGGCTTTCAATTAACCTTTGTGGTCTGGGAAGTTCTTAAAGTTTTAATGATTTTATCTGTCTAGATTGTAGAGGAAGCACGCTCTGCCATGTACTAACTTAAACACATTGGTGTATCCAGAATGTGTCAATAGGACTGGGCGAAGCTGAGTCGCCGGCCAGGGTCAATGTACAAAAAAGTCACAAACGTAAGGAAAATTCTTGACAATGTTAACTTTTCTTTTACATTTCGATGTGGAATAAAAATATTGGGAAGTATTTCTCGGTCCTGTTTCAGGGGTCGATGAGAGGGGGGCTGTTGTGCCCCCTGTGTTCGCTAGTGGAAAATGTAATGTGTCAACAATTGAAAGATACAGTTGCACAAGAAACGGACAAGGGTGTTCTTGTTCTTTTTCATTTAGACTGATGAATCTTATGGTTTATTATCCACCTTCTAATCTCATTATCTGCGTTTTAAGATCTATTCAAGCGACAGATCCCTTGCTACTTTATCAAAGATAAGTAAACGTATTAGCTGATGTATTATTTTTTTAAGTGATTTATGTCATATGCAAAATCAAAGAAATAAACAGGAAGCTTCTCACTTAGAACTTGAATCAATGTCTTGAGATCGCTCAGCACAAACCGTCGTAGCAAATACTGTGTATTATATATAATTCCCTAAGACAGTTAAGTCGATGATATGCAACGGTACCTGATAGATCATATTCACTTGTATTACGGGTGCTTGAAGTATAATGGCGCCTAGAGTGGCACCTTCAAACAAACTCTTAAAGTAATGTACTTTCACTTTTTGTGAAAGCAAAAGTAACTACCTATGTATTTTGTCAAACAGCCTAACGGAAAATTCTCAAATGTTTATATTTCTTTAATATGAGTTACAACAGTGCCTTCTGGATGGTCTTGTCACCTATCTTTAAAATTCATCAAAAGTACAGTACTAATTTTAAAGTCTGTTTCTGCCTTTTGCCAGTTCTTTTATCCGCTCCAGACTTGAGCAACTGAACACAATTATAAGCTCTCTTCCATTTTGAAGGCAGACTTCAAGAACTAACAATTGGGAATTTCTTTCAACTTCTCTACTCATTACATTTACTTTAACCAACGTATACCTACTTTACCGGAATGGACTTGGAAGACACGTCTTTAACAAGAAGCACACAAATCAATCCCAAGCGAAAAGCTCCCATTTTATTCTTGGTCGCTATATGGAGCTTGGGAATAATACGCTGGACATCTCCACGATATGAAATCAACCCAGATGTCTTTTCGTCTCCTGTCTTCGGTGTCTGCTTGACTTGATAAAATTTTATGAAGATCTTTTCAAAAATACTGCTATGTAATATCATTAAGTTGGCTGTTTAACCAGAAAGCTCAAAGGCTTAGTGATTCCTTGCGAAAGGATATCATTCTTTGCATCTTGAGCTGTTGCATTTACTAGCAAGTTCCAAGGATTTTGCTGTTTCACCTGCAGAGACCTCGTGTAACCTTTGACCTCTGTCAAAATGAATAAGCTTCATCTTGTGACTCATGTTCATTTTCTCACTATAACGCATCCACATGCCCAGTATGCAAAGTGTCCATGCTTTTTATCTTGAAATATCGCGTTTACAAAGCTTTCGGTGACATGAGCTCTGACCGCCACCAAAAGCAAACGGGTTCTTTCTCTTAATATAATATGTTTATATACCAAGTATGAGAAGTATTCATCATTTCTATCTTGAGATATCGTGTTTACAAGCCAAGAGTCAAAAACACCACACATACACAACATACATAAACACGCAATCGTTACTGCATTGATTCCTTTTTGCCTTCAGCAAAGGAATTAAACTGCTTGGTACCGCAAACTTAAGCCTACAGGAGTGGAATTTACGGAGCTGCAGATCTCATCTTCTTCAAATTAAAATTAATCGCATGTACAATTTAGGATGAGTTCACGACACACTTCTTCGCAATTTAATCTTTGACCTACATTTTGACCTCTAACCTCTACTTAACCAAAAAATTGGTAGCACTTTTTCTGAAAATTTAGGCAGCTTTGACCTGTTACCTTAA
This sequence comes from Holothuria leucospilota, assembly GCA_029531755.1. Taxonomy (NCBI): domain Eukaryota; kingdom Metazoa; phylum Echinodermata; class Holothuroidea; order Aspidochirotida; family Holothuriidae; genus Holothuria; species Holothuria leucospilota. The sequence continues at coordinate 18,727,344 of CM055982.1, read as the reverse complement.
TTCTGACTTTTTACCCCACCCTTAGCAATCAAACTGCACAGTTTCAAATAATAGGTTGTCAGTCCCAGTATATCATCTACTTTATTACTTTTTCTGACATACTGATAGGGGAATTTATGGCAAAAACGATTTTTAGCAAATTTTATCATAGACCTCTGACCACTAACCTATTAAGTCATCGGTTACGCATGTTCCCATTTTTAAGGTCGGGCAGGCATTCGTGACACACGTTTTGGTAAAATTTAGGCAAATTGACCTATAACTTGACCTTTAAACCGTCCTTAACAACTAAAAAGTGCTATCGTAAAAATTATGTTATCAGTTCTAGTCTATCATGTGGTTTTATTACCCATCCTAACATACTGATAGGCAAATAATGGCAAAATAGTCAGTTTCTGGCAAATTTGACCTTGTCCTATAACGTCACTAATTTCACTTGCACAAGTTCATGGTCAGGTACCTACCCACCGAGTCTGAACTTAATCGGACTTCAGCTTTTAGAAAGAGTTCTCGACACATTTTTTTTTGCAAAAATTTAGGCAAATTTGACCTTTAACGTACAATTTGACCTTTGACCCCACCGTTAGCACCAAAAGCGCTATTGTAAAAATTAATCTCATCACTCCTAGCTCATCATATTATTTTATTACTTTTTCAAGCATAATGATAGGCAAATAATGGCCAAAAGGCCGATTGAACCAAATTTGACCTTTGACCTATGGCGCCATCAGTTACGCATGCACACGTTTTTATTATCAGGTGCCTGCACACCAAGTTTGAACTTGATCGGACTAACGGTTTAGGAGGAGTTTGCGACATACTTTTTGTTCACTCACACTCACACACTCAGACACGCACACACTCACAAACATTTCTAATGTTAGGTGAAGTACCGTAAAATATCTCATCTACCCATACATTACATGTACGCATATGAGATAAAAAGCAGCTTGAGAAATTGTAAACAGCATAGGCAACTGTTACAGATGGGACGCTTAGTTGGGGCCTCGTCGGCTAAGCGTTTGCGAGGAGGAGGAGTTTGCGACATACTTTTTGTTCACTCACACTCACACACTCAGACACGCACACACTCACAAACATTTCTAATGTTAGGTGAAGTACCGTAAAATATCTCATCTACCCATACATTACATGTACGCATATGAGATAAAAAGCAGCTTGAGAAATTGTAAACAGCATAGGCAACTGTTACAGATGGGACGCTTAGTTGGGGCCTCGTCGGCTAAGCGTGAATTCCCAGACGTCACGGATGTCAGTCACCCGACTTTTAATCTGCTGTAGGTATATACTTGTAGAAGATACTACATATTTCGCCGCGCTTGACAGAGCTGTGACGCTTCGTTGCTTTTCATATATACATTATGCATATTTAGTCACAGAACAGAAAGTGCGCCCTCGATAAGAGGTCAGCGCGGTCATCACAACTTGCATCAACACAAATTAAAGCAGACAGCTGATTTGTGTACCAGTCGGATACGCGTGTAACTCCACTACGTGCGCATGAGAAGTCTACGTCGTTCCTACAGTGTGCCTCATTTTTTGCCCACGAAAATGACGTCGTGTGACATCAATGTACAAAGTCTGTAGGTATGTTTCATATTAGACCATTCAAGGTTACGTCACTTTAGGCAATAACTGGCATATAGCATGCACAAGAACTCATGCGTTAATGCCAGGTTTTGCACGTCTAAACTTTGGGGTGATTGCAAGCAGACAGTAGACGAATAAGAATATTTTACTTTTTATTGTGACAACTGTGTAAACGCGCCTTATCAACTCTTTGGCCAACCAGCCGTGATGTCTGTTTTTGTAAAAAAAGAAGAGTAAATGCATTAGTTGTGAGCTACAACCTCTGCCTCCACCCACGCTACAAGGAAACCGAAACTAATCTGACCAACAAAGTTAGAAAAAACTTTTACAACACAGTAAGCTTTTTCTTGTGGGGTAAGGTTAAATGGAAGTTAGTGTAGTGATTATGTTGAGCAGAATGAGTGGAAACGATAAAGTGCATGTTATCTATGACAGGAATCCTACCCTGTGACAACCGATCTTTTTGCATTCATGTTTGCGTCCTTACAAATAGTTGACGTGCTTGCAAGGCCGTGTCATTCAATGCATAAGTGAGCTCGTCCCCGACAAGGAAAAAAGAAAGAAAAACGAAACTACCTAAGTTCTAAACTCAAACATGGTACATGAATCCGTTGGGCCTAGTTCTACCTTTATTGTGACAAATAAGCTACGAAATGCAGTAGCTTAACTGGGGTGCTTGAAGTGGGAGGGGGGGGGGGAGCAGGGATGAAAATAAGGTAAAGGTAACGACAGCATATAGTCAATGTATCGACACTTAGTGCCAAAGGGTTATCACTTAACAAGTCACCCCGAACCCGTGTCCCCCCATTCATCCAAGGGTGGCGCCAGGATTTGCCCGACGGCGGGACAGACTCCCCGACGAGAGGGCCAGAGACCCGAAGCCTCGGACGGCTCCGATCCCGTCGAGAGGTTGCATGGTGAGGGAGAATTTGAAGAAAACCTGTGTACTATACCATGTCATTGTGGGGCATATTTTGCATACTAACATTTGTATTTACTAGAGGAAAATAGTTCCGCGCCGATTTAATGTTTTTGCCGGACTCTAAGCTGTGCAAAAGCGCGCGAAGCACTCGAAGTTATTTTGGTTGATCCTATACACTAAAAAGAATCTGTGCTTATTTAAAGCTTATATAGGTCAATTGTCCTAACAGTTGGGCCCTATCGGGCACAACTTACATTTAACTTCCCTCCTCGAGTCACTAGCCGTACTGCAAGACAGATACAAGCAGACAAGAGAACATTAATTAAGGAGAACACTTTCAGCTCCCCGCATTAACTAAGTCTAGCGAAATGAGATGAAATTCTCGACATTTACATAATTCCACGTATTCTACTTATGAAGTTACTTGAAAAGATGGAAAGGGTTTGTAGCCTACTATATTTAGCTATAAGCAGGGAGGCTAATAACACCTCCCTGCTATAAAGTAACGGAACTGAGGACCAGTGGATAAAGCGTGCCGAAAAAATTGGGGTTTTATCTCAGAAATGACCCTTTTAGAAAAGCCAAAATACAAAAAAAAAAAAAAATGACCATATGTGGCGACAGAATTTTCCCGACAGGGGGCCGGGCCATACCAGCGACCCTGAGTTCTGCCAGCTCCTTTACCGAGGGGGTGGTGAGAAGTAGATATGAAGGTGCCTGACTATCCCATGCATTGCAGGGCATATTTTGCACAATATCACTTATTACTTCAAGAGCCGACTTGCGCACTGATAGTGTTCTTTTGAATCTGAATCATGACATTGCAAAGCGCTCGAAGCGCGCGAAAACTTTTTAGTACTCTTACACTAAAAAGATATGGAATTATTAAGAACTATAAAGAAAAAAAATTAAAACTGTAGGGGTTGTAGACCGTATCGGGGATGACATAAATTGTGTTGAGAGCACCTGAACTGCCCGATGGAATAGCCAAACTTTACAGTCGCTCACCAACTAACCCTACCCCATGAAACACACGAGAGAACAGCATATAGCTTTACGACATGGGATGAAATTTACGACCTCTACATAACCTGTGTGCTCTGCCTACATGTTACTTAGTAACGGTGACAGAACTTATGCTATCTAGATATGTGGAAAGGAACTATCGAAGAAACTGGAGTGACCCTACAGCGCGCGTAGCGCGCGGAAAATTTTGGGTTCTTATTAGAAAAATTGTCCTCTCGAGAGCAAAGACTGGTAAACCGTAGGGAAGACTAGTCGTCGTTCACACCGGGCGGATGTACCGACAAGATCAGCAAATGTACCGACAGACCATCCCAGGAAGCCAAGTGAGGGATGGGCGCTCCCTGCCCACCTTCAGTTACGTTAGTGATGAAATGTAACTATATATTACAGTTTTGTCTAACTATTCTACACTCCACTCAACCCTTATCGCCATTCTACCTGTATCCCGGTTATTCGCGGTGGCTTAAAGAGTTACGTCCCTTTCCCATCTGGAAAACGCGGGGGCTCCCCTGAACAGGTACATTCAACTTGGTTTCTCTTGATGGGGAGCCTAATCCAAAGCTTGAATTATAGGCAACCTCGACGGATTGGCAGAGGACAATTGCGCCAGGGGGCTGACCAGCTCCTTGATACTGCATTAGCAGTGGTTTAACTTAGTGTCATTACCTGTCCTAAACTATGAGGAAAATGGTGAACAAAATAGACAGTGGGTCATTCGCTTACTATTATAAAGTACTGAGCAGTCCGTGCATGGAGTATTTTTTGTCCCAATAAACTTCCTGGTCCGTGTAATGCATATAAGCCCGTTTACGGTTGATCATACATTCACTCAAATTCAATACACTTTTGAAAATTCTGAAGACAGACAAAGCCACAAACTCTTCAGTAACTATTTCTTCACAGGGATTACGTCAATTTGAAACCACATAATTCAAATTATATTCCAGTGACAGGGAATCACTTAGCCGTTTAGCTTTCCGGTTAGAATCTCTAGTAGGATTCAACCCCTGATTTGATCCCATGCCTTCTGTGCATGGGCGTCAATCCTGGGGGGGGGGGACAGAGGGACAAGTCCCCCACATTTCGATGGGTGAGGGATACAATATCAAATGTCCCCCTCACATTTGCGTAAAAGAGTAGTGCCGTGGCTCTATTTGACTGGCTTTTTGAGTGGTATGTAGGTTTGTTGGGCAATTGTTAAGTGTCTCAATGCAGATTCTGAATGCAGATTTTGTCAGAGAAATCTTATTTAACGACAAAATTTCGGCGCGCTTCGGGCGCATGCGTCACGGTTTGCACTTCTTCTCATGACCATCAAAAAGGTAAATACATGGAACTATTCTGATCACAACACTCTCCGAAAACAGACATACATCTCCAAACATCTGAAGGGGCCTCTCATCGATATGGGATCATTCAATCAGTGGCGTACGCAGAGGGGAGGGCCATTCGGCCATGCCCCCCTCACTTATTCTGATGTTTTTTTAAGTTCCTAAAAATACGTAAATTTTTTATGCCCCCTCACTAATGCCTATTTTTTAGTTTCTAAAAATACGTACATTTTTTAACACAAATTTTACTTCAAAAGGTAGCATATTTGACACCAGATTGCATGTAAGGACATTTTCGAAAATTTTCAAATTTTCAAATCATCCCCCCAGGCCGGCGGTCACACAACATACTGCATGCCCCGCCCCCATTGAGACAAATCCTGGGTACGCCACTGCATTCAGTCTAATTTTTAGCATGATGTGGAAAGTTGAAAGTACTTTGTTGCCGTTAAACATTTTTCAAAAATTTTTACAGAGTGCTTCACCGATGCCATTATCGGTATAGATGGTGATTGTTAATACACTTACGACTTAAAAGCATTCTGAAAACGCCCTTGCTAGTCCTTTACAACTTTGCTATACTACGATCAGCTCCAAAAATATCCCAAAGATAGCACCATTTTGCATCTAAGCAACCTTAAATTAACAAAAAATTTCTCAAAGGGGAGGGGACGCACCCTCCCCTTAGACCCTCCCCCATGATGACACCTTTATATAGTGACAAAGGAAGGATCCCCACTGCTGTATACAAACGCAGGGTGTATAAAAAGGTGCAATTTACGCGCCGCCACTGCAGTTAGTAAAAACATCTAGCCAGTCGGGAAAATTAGAATTCACTAAATTATGGACATTTTCCAGCCATATACGATCAGCTCCAAAAATATCTCAAAGATAGCACCGTTTTGCACCTAAGCAGCCTTAAATTGACAAAAATTTCTCAAAGGGGAGGGTACTCCCCCTCCCCCTTAGACCCCTCCCCCAGGACGACACATTTATGTATTGACAAAGGAAGGATCCCCACTGCTGTATACAAAACGCAGAGCGCTAATAAACAAAGTGCAATTTACACTTTTCCACTCAGTTGGAAAAAACATCCAGCCAGTCGGAATTTGGGACGGTCACCTTCACACCCCAAAACATATCACCCTAGCAACGGGCCTGGTCGGGTCCATGATCTCCGACAATGATCCACGCTGCGAAGCGTGTTTTCAGCTATTTTGGGACACGGTAAAATGTATTTCACCTGGCAAATCTCAATGATGGTCATGTTAACTTTGAAATGATAATTCTTATTAGACAGGCCCGTAGCCAGGCCGGGGCACGAGGGGGCCGTGCCCCCCGTGCGGACCACTGTGCCCCTATACGGTAAATCGATCGAAAATAAAATTTTAGTTCATGTAAACGGTGGCCCTGGTATGACACCAAGCGATTTGTAACCAAAAATGATCCCAAAAGGAGTTTAATAATGAACGTATTTTGTTCTCTGTAACATTTTTGTTCTAAAATCACAAAAATTTTCTCGCGCTACGCGCGCTTTCATCTTTAGTGACATATAGCTTTAACACCCGTTTCAGATATGTTGTCTTAATTTATAACATCATGATAATCATTTTGTATGAAACGTAAAGTGTCTCAATGTCCGGGTTGGTGTAAGCAGGGAGGTGTTATTAGCTGAAGATCCATCGAAAACTCTTCCTTTGAACCCTACTAGTTCCCGACAATAATCTCTTTTGTGTATTGTTCTTGATGATTCAATAGGCTTAAGAGCTGTTAGGAACTAAGTACAAGTGAGGTACGTCGTCTGCTACATCTCGAAGAACAGATCGGGAAATTTTCCCCTTGCCTTCACATTGCCAGTCGCTTAAGATGTAAATTAATTTGAGGGTTTGGACGTCTTTGGACGCTATTTACAACATACTTGTCTACAATCGTGGACAAAACTGTTGGGACGCTTTGTCATAATATTCTTGAATCTCCCTTCCCAGGTTTACATGAAGCCCCCGCTCCCCCCCCCCCCTTCCAAAGTTGCGCAGAGAGAATGACCGTATGCGGTGAAAATGGTCAACTTTGTGAAGGGGAGCGGGGGTGTCCCAACCAGTTTTGTCCAAGATTGTAGGTGAAGTCTCAAAGTTAGATCCCGGACATCAAGGGGCTTTCATGTAGTAATCTAGTACCTTGAGTAACATTCTCTCCGCGACGACTATACGGTTTGAAGCTAAATTTACTCGTACCAAAAATTTATTCCAAAATTTACTTTTTCTCATGTTTTTTTTAATGTAAAATTTCGTTCAAAGTAGAAATACGATAATGACCATCCGAAGTGTGAACTGTGAAGACATTGGTGTGCTCTCACTGTCATTCAAAATCCTGCTCAAAGCTCCATGCTAGTGTTCCCATATTGTTAATTCGCCACATATTCGGGGAATTCCCCTCTGGATCCTAACAAAATCATACTGGATCACACCAAGCCTGCCTAATAGCAGCCCTGGTCCCGCCTCGCCTTTCGCAAAGTACTTAACCGGCTTCACCTGCGCTTGCTGAGCTGAAGATATATCGTAATTATAGTGTTGTTCCCTTCACTTGTGGAGAATTTCTACGTCTCTGTATTGCAAGTGGAGGGAAAAATTTCCATCAGAAGAGTGAAATTTTCGCTCGCTTCGGCGCGCGTATGTGCACACGTAAAACCGATACCGTTAAGCTATGTGTGGTAAGCTTGAGATATAATCCCCTGTAGTTCCGTCAAACTGTAATCCTGTGGTGGTACTACTGACAACAAGCATAATCTTCCTCGGTGCCCCTCTATGAGGTGTTGGTGCCCCCTATATCAGAATTTCTGGCTACGGGCCTGTTATTAGAATAGGGAGTCAGTCATCATAAGGGGGGGGGGAGGAGGAAAGGGCCTATAGGAAGACACCCCTTCTTCAAAACCAAAGGGATTGCTTTGTGCTAAGTCATGTATGTCCCCCGTCCCCCCCCCCCACATTTGAATACGGATTGACGCCCCTGCTTCTGTGTAAAGGACAACTGCTCTTACCACGTGAACAGCCCAATGACATAACCAGACGGAGGGAATCATTCTAAATCCACAGGATACTGAGTCAGGGAGAAAAAGTCAGGGAGAAATGGGGACACCGAAAAGGGCAAGCTACGGATTTGCATATCACATTGCCAGCACGCAAATTTTCACAAGCAGATAACAGCAACGTAAAATATATCGTCCAAGCTCACCAATGAGCCTAATGCGCAATAAAAGTTTCGGGAGCCTATTGTGCCCTCATCCCAATAGCTTGTAGTTCATAATTTTACTTTTTCAAAGGCTCCCAAAATGTCACTTTATATTGAATACACAACTGCTTCTGTTCAGTATCAAATACGTGAGTGATGCGCATAGGTTATTAATGCTTCTACATGGAAAATGCGCTTTCAAATGAAAAGTAGCGCGCGCTGAGTCTGCACTGCCGATAACTGCACATAATCGAAAGCTATTCTGCCTTCTCTAAGCAAGGTGTTCTCTCGGCTTACTGAGAATTAGAGTAACTGCGAGTGCTTCTTCACATATTTGAACAAAGGCCAAACCAGTCTGGCTTCACGGGTCAGTTGTTAGAGCGCTTGCACAAGCAAGAGGAAGACCTGAGTTCGAATCCCGTTGGGGTCAACCTTACTTTTCGCTTACTTCACAACTTTGATTTTCCAGCTTTGATTCCAGCTTAATTTCCAGCTATAATTAAAATACATGCAGAAGGTTATAGGTCGATAAGCATAAAATGGATTGATATCATGTCAATATGGTCAAAATCAAATTCCTTATTACATTTTCGTCCATTACATGCCAGATAACCCAAACACGTCTCATGCCTCATAAACCATAGTTTACCACGTTTTCACTGCCGAATTTCCAGTGACTTCAAATGACCTTTAAACCACATTCAGGGCGCGGCGGGATTCTAGGCCTAGGGTTTGTATCCTAACTGGCCACAGGTTCTTTGAAATAGGACAAATAAAACAATCTAAACGATATTCAATTAATTGTAACACCGTATATTTCCGTAACTAAAGAATTAAAGAAAACTTGGGGGACTGTAAATGTGCGCCTTGAGCTAAAGATAAGTAAACCAGCTTTGACCAGCTTTCCAATAATATAAGAAACACTCAAGAAACGACGAGATACAGATTCACTGGTTGAGATTTCAGGCTTCCGAGGATCGATACTGGCTTCTGGACACAAGTGTACCAAATTACGCACCCTTTCAAACCAGCTTGTAAATAGATTGCTCTGACTGAGGTGTTTGACACCTCTCCAGAACATTCGTAGGCATAGGCCCTAATTTGTATTAGCTTTAAAAGGGTTTCTATCGCACTAGATAGTTGACACAAATACAGCTCTACGTAGTTCTGCTAAACCCCTAGAATACAAACACCATTTTAGGCTTTGAATTGATTTTTTACCTAAAGCACGTGAAATTATTGAACATATAGACAACGGTTTATGCAGCGCACGGCGATTCTAACACTTCATCAGTACCTACAGAGGGATTTCATGTTACTTCACACGAGTAGGATTCCCGGGCACTGAAGGGCAAAACACGTAGTAAGCATATTTACAGAACACGCGCACGGCATAACCATAAATACTTCTGTGACACAATGCACGCGCGCCCTTTAAAACAAAAGAGACACGCGAGCTTGCCCTTTAAAACCAAAGGGATCACGTGACGTTGCGAAACCCCCCCATAGCAAATGGAAATATCTGAGCCAAGTGACTGATCTGGAAGTCGTCTCCGCAGAGATCTACAGCTGTTGGTAGGCTACCTGTTTATGAGCAGTTTTCAACGCTTTCAAAATTTGCCACCCCCAGATGATCTCAGCCAGAACCAATCTGCTCTATGAACTCAGTGTGGAGCATCCCCTTGCTGTCTATGATATCCATCAAGGTTGCTCTTCATAAAATGTATTCACGAGTTTCTCACCATCTGATCTCTGGTGACCCCATATTACGTCTGGTCTTTACTAAATCAACCGGGTTCTAGCATTACATATGGGACATCTACAACCTAAGTATGGGATTTTTTAATGATATCGTGTTTACAAGCCGTTTACAAGGTTTTCGTTGTTTTACCTCGGTTGGCATCAAAAGTCTGTGACCGTCACCAGATAATTTTAACTGACTTTTAGTTCCGTGGTTTTTACCCCAGTCATTTTTACACCTTACCTTTTATGTTTTATGGAGTTCATCATTATCGTTGTTGTGTACTCGCTTCGTATTAATTCTATTATTTCACACTGCTGTTCTTGTACATAGTTTCTTTTACGTTCACTCTTTTCGCCACAGGATTGTATTTCCCTATGTAAAGGATTTAATAAAGTGTAGTACCGTCCCATCCCATCCCATCCCCTCCTGTCCACTCCACTAGCCACTCTACTCCACTTACCCCACCCACTCTACCCTTTCCCCTCCATTCAACTCACCCCTCCCCTCCACTCACCCCACTCCACTCACCCCCACTCCACTCCACCACCACTCCACTCTTCTCGACTCCCCTCGACTCCCCTCCACTCTCTCAAACCCCACCATTGTATTGTGTACGTGGACACATCATGTTGCCAATCGCATAATAGCCAAGACTGTTTCAAATGCACAAAACTCTGCAATGAAGATACTTGTGTCTATCGTGTCTTCTAGCTCACCATTTCACCTAAAGTGAACATCCATAGATTTGCATTAGCTTTCAAAATGTGCTTTTACCGATAACTTTGAAAATTTGTAAAACATGATGAGTTTTGCGGAAGTGCCTGCTGTATCCTATTCTGGACGATTCGCATCGTATGCTAACGGTGTTCAAGACCTTATGCTTGCTTACAAAAGTCACATTTCTGCCAACTTTTTCACCTTTGCGCTGAGAAAGGTTCTTGGAAACAATAGTTTAACCCTTTTTTACGTGACCTTTGGAATATTTGAATCTAAAACACTTTAAGGTTAATGCACTTTACCAATTATCTTTAATTGAAATTAAACATTGGTATGCGTTGGTCTTTTGCATCAGCCGTTCCACTCTAAGATAATAGTATGTAAAAAAATCCCGAAAATGACTAATACATTGCTCTATTTTTCTTCTTTGTGGTCCCCATGAAACCACCAGCAAGTTCAGAACTTATTTTTTATTAACTACTCTTTCACAATCAACTTCAGTGGAATTTTTAATTTTCATTTTTTTTGTCTTTTAATGTTATTATTCCACTCTGCTGAGTCTCTTGAAAAGCCCGGAGATGAGAAACATTGGTATATTCACTAAATGAAGCTGTAATTAGCTTAAAAATTTAATAACCTTAATTTGTTGTTATAGGAAGGAATCAATGGACCACGAACTGTTAGTCACTCCCTTAAAAATATAATTACCTTTATTTGTTGGTAAAGAAAGGAATCAATGGACCCGAGCTATAAGTTACTCCTCTTTCGCATGTACTCCGCATGTTGGTATGCGAAAATAGTACATATGACGACATATACGGTGGAAATTGCCAAAGAAATAGCCTGCTTTTTTCAACGCTAAATATATAGCTTTTGAAACTCTTGACTTCAGTGCGTTGTCTGTTCAGATTTGGCGCGTTTCATATGCATACATCATCATCATAGTTACAGGCCCAAAAAACCCTTAGCGGGGGGGGGGGCTGGAAGTTTTACGCTGCAGCGGCAAATTACAGTGGGCGGCCCTTTTGTCACTGTCTAAGCGGGGTGCAAAATCTTGGACAAAAAATACTTGCCAGATCGCAGGAAATGGCTCTTCCCAGGCCCATTTTCAACATAACAGATTTCATTTAAGAGGATTTAAGGGGGGCAAACTTGTTTGGTTGTTTAGGTGTTTTAAGTCAAAGATCAACTAGGGGTTATTTTAGCACAAAACGGTCATTTTGGGATCAAGCGGACAAACTGTTTTTTCTAATACAGATTGATGATCAAAACATGTGGTCAGTATCATCATTGAATAATAGTACATTTGGGGTGTTCAGCAGTTTGAAGTAAAAGATCATGTAGTGGTTATTTTAGTTCGAACAGGACAACTTTAGGGTCAACTCACTTGTCTTCATCGATACTGATGAAGGATATTGTAATGAATGAAATAGCGTGCATATTGACTACCTAGTCACACAAGAAGAACTTTTTGTCTCTCACTTGTCTTCTTCGCTATTTGGTCTTGACTATTACAGGGTCGACCCTAGCAGTTCCTTTTCACATCATCTTAAAAGATTCCAGATGTTCTACTGTAATTGTGTTTTGTTTTTTTCACGAACTTTACCTGGGAGATTTTTGTTTTACATGCCACTTGTGTTACCGAAAGCGTCAAAGACAATTTGTAGGCTGCGTACGTGAAGTTTGTCATACGCTTTCGTATGATACCGGTTGTATTTACCCAACAAGTTGAAGACACACCTAATATAATATATGCATGATTTTCTACAGTTATCTGTTTCAAGTTCTTCCCCCTTGTTCTCTAGTTCTCTACCAGAGCCACATCACCACCACTATATTCATCTGGGGGCGTTCTTTTGAGTGTGTCCCACGGCGAGGCAAAGTCCAGAAGCTCATGCCTTAGAATCTGTTCATCTTCCTCCGTCGATTCAATGGCTTTTATTTGTCCCTGTGCTCCTCAATGGGGGTCAATGGGAATGAGAGAAAGGCCCTTTTAGCTGTAGATGCCCTTAACGGCTAGTGTTCAGGTTATCCACCATTTCTCAACTCAGCCCTGACTCTCAAACCGGAACATTGTTTTTCAATCTCGTGGTTTCTATGATCATTTTCGAACATTAGCCCAAACGTGTTACATGGGATCACCGATGAGGCAGGGGATTATTACAGGGAGTTATGGGCCCTCAAAGCTCAGTCAGTTCCCCGCGCACACTGCATGCGATCCTGTGTTCCTCCCTCTCTCCATCTTTCACAATGTCTCTTTCTTTTCACTTCCCTCCCTTATTTTTTGTCTCTCTTTCTTTCTCTCCCTGCCCCCTCTCGTTTTCCCTCTCTTTCTTTTTTCTCAGCATCTGGCCCCAGGCAGCCATGAGCCGAGCGGCCCATGCACCGATCACTATATCGTCACAACGCCAGTCCGCCAATGCCCTTAACGAGTATATTTGGAATCGCAAAGAAAGTTCTGTCTTGTGGGTTCTGAATTCACGTGAAGCGAGTGGTATACCCTAAGATATATGTCATGCTTGGCGAATCCTTCCTTTGCTCTCTCTCCCGTGAAGAGCTGCCCATCAAGGTAACAGCTTTTTACTGATTAGATCATAAAATGTAAAAATGTCATTATTTCCTTTCTTCCTTTTGTCCGTTGACTTAGATGCAAAGTTTTCAACTGATAATGTGTCAATGTGTGTCACTTTTTAGTGAATGTGTCCTACTTTTTGGTAGGGCGTAAGGGGACGGGATGCTTCCAAGTAAAGGGATGTGACACCTCCTCTGTGGGAATCTTATTGCATGTCACGTGACTTTGATGCATTTTGATGCTATGGTTGGCAAAGCTTTGAGTATGTTTGGGGGTTCTCCTTATCAAGTCTCCTTTAAAGCCCCCCCCCCCCTACAAAACCGTGGCTTCATGCCCGTTCCGGAACCGCTCCTTAACTAGTATTTTAGAGACTCTGGGTTAGAACTCTTCCAATCGTGCAGTAACAGTACTATATATAAAGCCGAGGTCACCGTCCTTGGACCTGTATTGACGTCAGGTATCTACCATCTACTTTGCCGAGTTATATATGTCATCAAGCACAGAAGATAATGACATTTAAATCTATTTTCAAAGTATACGTCACTTTAAATACCAGGCAGATCACACCGTCCTGTACTTCACCTATAATACCTCCAATGACGAATCAGAAGTTAAGACAGCAGGGACATTTTGATGTCCACACCTTCATGAATAGTTTTATTTAGCTGGTGGCCTGTAGACAAGCCAGTAAGTCTCATACTGGGTCAGTAAGAATTATTCTAAAAAAAAAAATAGAACCAGGCACGGATGACTAGTTGATTAAAAGATAGGCTTTACTCATCGAGAAAGTCAGGGCAGTAAATACCCTGCTTGACGAGTAGTAACTTCACAACTTGACTGACTCCAAAGCCCAGTGCCAAAACTGAATTTAAACTCAAACCCTGCCTTCGATGTCACAAAAGAACCTCACTTAAATCAGGATAGTCCTATACAGGCTTAGTCTGTGTAGTTTACAGTCTAGTGCATTGCAGTAATCAGGGTAATTTAGCTAATATTTCAAGAAACTTCCCGTTGAACAACGACAGTTTTGATGTATCTATATATAGTCTACTTACATCACATGAGCGAGTTGGTAAAATTACATCACCTATAGGCCAGCCTAGCATCATTCACTTTAAATATGTAAACGTCTAGACTTCGGTCTCCAAGGTGACAAGTGGTGCTGACAATAAAAGAGCTCACTGAAATGGCTGTTTGTCACCCCCGAAAAGTTTTGAGAGAAAAACTCACAATTGCCATACATCTGAACATATCTTGCTCCCCATGAAAAGTATCTGGCCCCTGGAAACTATCTTGCCCCAAAATTCAGTACCTTGTATGGATACGAGTCTGGTGCTTTGCACATTCCTTTTTTGTAACAATGGTTTATTCTGTCTGTCGACTGTTTGGTGTTTTCCATTTTTAACGTACCCTAATCAAACTATGGTACAAAAGCTTCCACTAGACATAAAGTTTTTATAGTTTTAACGAGTTGTCACAAGGGCACAGATATTGTTCCACCTAGCCTTCAATTACAACCATTGTGTGGAAACAGTTAATATAAATGAAACCGAAGACTTTGACGGAATGTGCCACGGTTACCACGATAAGGACCAAAAACTGACTTCTTGTGCAAAGGTTAATGTTCTTCACTTTATTCAACGGCGTGATAATGTACACGCTATGATAATGGAAATTTTGTAGCAGTAGTAGATTTTAAATGGATACACCTTAAAAAAAAGCTCTTTTAGCAAGTAGCCTGATCAGTGTCTCTCAGGTCCTTCGTAACACACCAAGCTGCCGCACCATCCCGTTTTTCATAGAAATAAACTGAACGAAAAACTTCGTTAGCTCTACTACGTAATAAGGGGAGACTCGAGACAAGTCAACACGGTTACTCATTATTGCAACACTGGAAGGACTTAGCTTTTTACTAGCTACACGAATGACCTTTATCAAGTGTTGCAATGAAATTCTGTCAGCAATACCATTTATCATTAACCTTTCGGTACGACCATACTGTGACGTTAATGATTCTACTAATGAGCGATATTTGCCACAACTGAAATCTTATAGTTACGTGTAAATGCATTAGAGCTTTTTGTTTACCTGACCTTAAATTAATGTTCAACAACTTCTGAACAATGTAAGGTACTATCTAATATCAAATAGAAATTGATCTGAGCGAGGCAGCAACGGTTACTCCCATTCAGTATGGTAGATATGAAGAGGTGGGGGGGGGCACCCCAGAAAAGTTTTCCAACCTTCTCTTATTCCCTCTCTCTCTATAACTGGTATCCCTTCTGTTATTAGCCTTCCTACACCCTTGCACCTCAGATCTCCATTCCAATACTACAAAAGGGTCGCTGTCTCTCCCTTTCCGAAGCACATGAACAAGCCAGATCCATCTTCTTTTCCTTATTTCGTTACTCATTCTTTTCGATTTTGTTTCCTCCCTGTGCCCTATAACTAACCCTTTATTGGGCATGTGATTTTTAGTATAATGATTTTCAAAACCTTGAACTGGAAGGTATTAAGTATTCGTTCTTCAAGTTCTTAGTTTCCATGTCTCATATCCCCCCCCCCCCCCAAAAAAAAATACCTGGAAAGGAAACTTACTGTTACCTTAACACTTATGTCCCCAGGAAAGTATCTCACCCCCTGAAAAATACGTCTAGCCCTTCGATACCTTCTCTCAGTACCGACCTTCTCACAGTCCAGCCATTAAACTGCCACTTCATGTATATATATATATATATATATATATATATATATATATATATATATATATATATATATATATATATATATATATATATATATATATGTATATATATATATATCGATAAAGGTTGTAAAAAGTGCTAAAAGTTTGCGGAAAATTCCACGACGTTTCGAGTATAGACTCTTCATCAGGTGACAAAGAAATGCAACTGAACAACAATGAAGTAGAAATAGAGAAGAAACACACACACACACATATATATATATACATACATACATACATATATATATATATATATATGTCGATTAATACTTTCAATTTTAAGTAAACAGATAAACTAAAACAAGGAGTTGCACTGCTTGCATCTCTTCAAGTTCGAACTGAGTGCTTTTCCGACATAAAGTTTTAGATTGTCTCGTTGTATGTTGAATTAACTGCTCTAAAAGTTTTTTGTAACCCCACCATTCTGCTTTCTAAGTAGAGTATATTGTGTCAGCAAACCCCATCACCTAAGGCCGTTACGAATATAAGGAGATCTGGCGTTTTTGTGAAAGACGTTTTTGCCAATAAGTTGTTTCTTGAAGGCCAATGCTTCACCTGAACTGTGCACACATAGCCTTAATTACCAAAGTTACAACTGCTTATTTTTAGGGAAGCCAAAGCGTTATACCTGAAATTTATATAACACCTAGAAGGTGTTAGGAATGGACGACTTTACTTTTCGTCACCTCCCACATCTTGTAGTGGCCTTGATATGCCCCTCCCTTATTGTCATCATATCGCTAGTCGTCTAGTAAAGCTGAAAATCTTTTATTTTCCCCACCGTGGTCACTTCCATAGAACTCTGCGATGTATTTATGAGAGTTTTTTAACCTAGGATCTGCAACCTTTTCAAATGTTGTAAATAAGTCTAAATTCCTTCTGCGTTACTCGCCGGAGAAATTCCTTATATTGGAACAAATAAGAGCAGCAGACTGAGTCACTAAGAATTAAATGTACCGTCGTTTCAAGAAGAAACCTGACGAAAGTGTCACCCTGTCATCTAAGCGAGTCACCTCAAAGACTTAATCGTGTCGCTCTTTGGGGATTAGTTTCAAAATAAATCTTTCGTTCAGTTTAACCTTTTCCAACTTCATCCAAGTTTAGAATGGTTTTTGTATGTTGAGCAAATGAAGGATATACCTTTTTACATCAACGTCATGCGACGTCATTTTGGAGGCAAAACAATGAAACACGCTGCATGCACAACGCAGACTTTGCACGCACGTTTTGTAGACTGAGCGAGTATCCGATTGGCCACAAATCAGCTGTCTGCATTTGTTGGTGTAACTTGTAATGATACGCGCTGGCCTCTAAACGAGGGAGTATTTCTACTGTGTGACGTCTTATGCATAAGGTCTATACAAAGCTCTTTTCGTTTCCATTTAGCGCTCTGTATTTAAATGACTTGCTCAAATCGTTACTTTAGCAAACCTGTAGCTGCTCCGATCTGGAACTTTAGCTTAAGCACAACTATTAATTTGAAAACACCCATAGGCATACGAAAAAGTTTCACAAAGGGAGAGAAAGATATTTGCGCTGCCTTATAGGAAATGAACCATGACATGCATTATTTCAATCTGAAAACAACTTTTTTGTCGCCTCCATCCCCCGTGTTATACGCCTATGTGCACATCTGAAAAGCAATTCAACTCGTGTTTGAAAGCTCAGAGGGTGTTGTCAGAAGTTGGAATGCTGATAAAATAAAGATAACATCTCAATGGTCCGATTTTCAAACCTAAGCACTGCCTAATACTGACAGAATTTTGCTACAACTTCTAACCAAACTTTGAACTATGAACATGTGTGCACAGCTTGTTTAATTTTCCCATGGTAATACGTTCTGTTTTGATTTTATTAGTCTGTCACAGTCACCTCGAAAGACGTTTTAATATCAGTTCCTTCTTTTTCCTGTGTGCTCCCTTTATTCCTTCATGCAAAATTTGTTTAAATCTCGCACAAGAAAAACCTTTCGTTTGTTTTGCAGTACTATTTTATTTGTCAGTGTACATTTCAATAGCTCCATATCAATTGTTTGTTACTCAACTCCATACAGCTTGGGTATCTCCCGAGCGACAAAGATGCTTTCCGTTGAAAATAGTGCAGTCAAAAGCTCGTCACCATTTGTGCACTGTTGCATGACAAAACTACAATAATGCCCATTTAGTTCTGCAGTTTGCTAAATCTCAGCTTTGGAATGACGTAAAATATATCGTGATTATTAAGTTTTACATAGAAACCCGGATAGATTTCGAGGGCGGCTTTTGCATTGCAAAGCTATGAACTTTTTACCTTTTGCTCTTTGTACAATCAATCTCGTATCGGCAATTTACATGCACTGTTGGATTGATCATAAACTTTCCGATTGTAACCTTCGTTTTCAAATTTCAACACTTTCTCTTAGGGAACAGGCAAAACTATTTATAAGCAACCACAAATATAAATATGCAAGTTTTACAACAATGGGAGGAAGCCAAGCGACAAGCCCAATGAAGTACATGGGATGGACGTGTTCATGAATTATGCATGAACATAACAGCTCAGGTTAGACTGGAAATGAGTATTGAGGCAATCTGATATGCAAATTAAGAAACATCTTTACTGGCTTCCTGCATTCTGATTGGGTGAAAACAAGTCAGTGGCATTACTGATTTTCCTATACTGTGGCAACAAAATACCCAAAAATGCTATGAAAACTAATTAAGGGGAGAATTAGTGTTGGCAAAGCAGAAAGCATAGTTGGGTTGTATCCTTAGCATTAACGACGCAAGTATTGATTCTCACCTAGGATTTCTTCCAAAAGCTGAATCAATATTTTTTCTTTCAAAGCACTTCATGGTAAGATTTCTACGAGTGAGAAAAACGTAATAAGACTAGACTTAAAGTGTTTTACAATGGAGATAAAGTTTACTTGTGCCAATATGGATCTTGGGTGCTATATGAAATGTAAGCGACGGCGACTGCGACTCCTAGGCTTACAGCTGATAATTGTGTCTATAATCTTTTCTACTTTTGTTTACCTTTCCTTCCGACGACTCGGTGTTTTTCAGCGTAAACACCTTACAGAAAGCAATATTGAAGTAAATGATATACGAAGAAACTTACCTGAAGGAAATAATATCTTTTCGGAAGCGACTCTTTCAGATGAATTTCATCTTTCATTAAATAACACAGAGAGTGGTGAGTTTTTAAGAATTGTAATGCTTTACAAAGCAAGATTTGGTACTAGATAAGCTCTTTTTCCAAATTGGAATTTCTTCATCTCGACATTCTTTTTGCATAGCTTCTTGCCAAACCATTAAAATGTAGGCAGAAATTAAACCAAATACGGCATTCTCATCTTCTATTACAAAAGAAACGGACAGACTATTTGTCAAATATGTAACAAGTAACAAGTAGTCAGGGATTATTGGCAAAATGGCATTCTCTCGGGCATTCTCGGCGTCTGCTCCAAAGGAAACAGACACATATCATGGAAATGATAAATAAACATTTAAATATCCATTCTGAAATTAGAACTTGTTACTACATTTTAGAAGGAGTCTGCAACATAAAATTTAGGCAAATTTGACCTTGTGCCTACATTTTGGCCTTTAACCCCCGCCCTTAAAAACAAAAAGGCACCATTTTAAAAATTGGATAATCTTTCCTACATTTCATTTGGTGTCATCACTTTTCTAACGTACTGATAGGTAAATAACGACAAAAACCACTTTTTAAATTTTTGACCTTTGACCTGTGACGTCATCATTTACGAATGCACAAGTTTATGTGGTAAGGTATCTACCAGGTTTGAACTTGATCGGACTCACCATTTCAGAGAAGTTTGCAACAGACTTCGTCGCATAGTTTTGGCAAATTTTAAGTTTGACGTATATTTTGACCTTGACCTTACCCTTAGAAACCCACACAAAAAAATCGATTTCAAAATTTTTCTCCTTGTTGGCAAAATATCATGTGTTTGAATTATATTTTCTAACATACAAATAATGGCACAAAGCAATTTTAGCCAATTTTAACCTTTGACCTATTACGTTATCAATTATGCATGCGCAAGGTTTCGCGGTCAGATACCCACTCACCTAGTTTGAAATTGATCCGACTTACGGTTAGGCAAAATTCAGGCCAACTTTATCTTTTGCCTACTTTTTGACCTTTGACCCCACCTTAAAACCTGAAAAAGCACTATTTTAAAAAATTGGTTAATCTCTCGTACGTTTCATTTGGTTTTATCATTTTTCAACCTACCTTGACCTTTGACCTATGACGACATCAATTACGCGTGCACAAACTTTCATAATCAGGTAACTACCCATTAAGTTTGAACCTGATCAGACCTACAGTTTAGTAAGCCACGATACACTTTTTCGCACGCTCACACACACTCCTTCATGCACGCCTAAACAACTTCACATTTGTAATGTAAATTGAAGTACAATATCTCATCTACCTAGACAATACATATAGGGAGGTGAGACAACAATGCCACTAATCACATTGAAAGTCAAAAGAGTTTTCCGAGACGCACACGTACCTTAATGCTGTTTAAGGCAGAGATATTCCTCCATTGTAAAATTGAAAAAATATATAGCCTGTATGCTCCTACAACGACCTGAGCGAGCATTATATGGTACACTGATAGTTTGCTGTTAGATTAAAACAAACCGTCAGATACCAGAAGAGCTAAAGTTGAGATCAGTGACTCTTGTCGGAAAAGTGCCGTCATTGGCTTCACCGGTGTAGGTCGTAACCTCTGGTGTGGTGCCGCACAATTAGGAGTGTTCACCAAACTAAACAATACTTCGACTTATAATTAGACTCACTGTATGATGTGTTTACACACAGGCCGTTCGCGCTTGAGTGCCCTTGAAGCTTCTCACTGGAAAAAAGGTAAAAGAACAGTGTTTAAGTAATTAAGAAAGATAATGCTGTAAGAGGTAGTACAAGACCTTATCGGTAATTGGTATCATGTCTGTGGGCAACGCTTGATCGCTCATGAATGAAGGCTTAACTAAGAATTGTTTCGTGTGCTCAAAACTCTGTTGACTGAATATTTTACATTTTGAAAGAGACTAGTTGTTAACTGAACTTGCAATTTCCAGAGGTCTTTAAATCAAAGTCAATTGTGAAACGTTTCCAGAAAGGTATTTGGAATGGGGATTTTCAAAGGCATTTATTTTACAAACTAGCAAAATTTGAGTCGTTAGGGAAACAATCAAAGTTACTCGTTCAAAACATCTATACTGAAGAACTATCGGTGGCCGACCTGAATGGTCTGGGAATGGTTGAAGCCGGCTTCTCAGGCGATTGAGATAAAGAGTCAAAATAGCATCGGCTTCACTGACCCACGGTAGGCCTGTAGGGCCGGGAAGTTGTGCTTATCAGAATCACAATCGACACTGAAATTTACAAACTTGCATGTTTTGCCAAGTAAATATCGCATCGGGCTACCACATAAGTATTCCCTTTGGGAAACCAACAAAAGTGACATAGTTGAAAGAGTACTAGTAATTTACTGAAGACCCCTTCCCGTAACAAAACAAAATTTTCCAGTTTGTCGGGGAGCCTTAGTGGGTAAAATGAAGTGTGTAGTCGCCGACGGCGACCAGTCGCCCTGATACTTTACTTGATGGAGGGCAAATTTTCGATAAGACACAGTTTTTAAAGTTTCTTCAAATAAAATTTCCAATTCTTCAAACTTTCTTTTGTAATAACTCCGTGCCTCAACCCTGCGTGCACAAGATCATTTCGTCTGTATTTTTGCTTTTAAATGTAGGTTAGCAAGCCCTGTCAATAACAACAAAATGCATCGGCAACAAAATGCATCCGCAAATGCCATGAAATCAAAGGAAGCCCAGAACATTTCATTACATGATAAGAGACAAGTGCGTTCAGTTGATTGTGTGATGATTGATAGTGACTTACAGCCCTGAGTGAAATCTTTGGATATTTGCTTGCATTGAATAATTTTTTTCAGTGGGATGAAAAGCTATTGGCACTGAATCCAAGCCCGTAGCCAAAGGGGCAGAGGGAGAAGCGTACTCCTGAAAAAACCTCGCCCCCTAGAAGATCAAAGTTACGGTTGCCTTAAGGCATTTTAGTAAACCTAGCCCCAGAAAAAGTTCGCCCTTTGGAAGCTATCTTCCCCTTCCCCTTTCAGTAGCTTGTCTGGCTGCGGGCTTGATTGAATCTCAATGGAACACCTAAATTGTTAAGCGGCACACATCTATAAAAAAAATTGCACTGATCAAAGAAAATAATTAACGTAAAAGTTTTATTTTACTTGCACTTTACTCAAAAGTTCAAATATTTCATTAGATCTTTTTCTTTGTTAAGCCCTTGCCGGAGACGAAAGTAATCAATAAAGTTATGACGAGGTATAGAACCCTATTGATCTGAAGACGATTGAAGGTAAAGGTCATTTAAAATCACACAAGGTTAAAAACTGAAATGCTCGTTAACATGACATCTCAAGAAAGGAAGCTCGGCCCTTGACACATTCGGCAGAAAAAATACACAACAATGTGTGTTTCGACTCTTTTGAGGTCACTGGCCAGCCAAACTGTGAATGCCTTAAAAAACGATAGCTAAGTAAGGCAATTTTCATGGTTACTATATACTTGACACTTGGCTTATATTAAGTTCCAGATTTCTTTGCTATTTCGTGGAGGTCAAAGTTCATTTCAGTTCACCAGAGGTCAAACTTAAATTTTGTAAACATGAAGGAAAACTTCGGTGAATCATACTTAGCGAGAAGATGCCTTATACGGGGTTTTTTTTTTTTTCAAAAAAAAAAAAAAAAGATTGCTTTTTTGGCTGCCAAAAATCGCTACAGTAGATATCAAAGGGTCGAAGTGATATCTCAAACTAAGACTTATGTGAACCATTCTGTGATTCATAGTTCACAAAAGTATTAGTCAATGCAGACGGATCTTAGACAATCTACACCTATAACCGCACGCTTCAGCCGTATGAAAACGCTTTTCCATTAGAAACCACAGGACAAAAAATCCTCTTGTGAAGGAATCACTGAAACGTTAAGGATTTTTTGACTGTCTATGAAATGTTAAGAAAACTCATTTTGTCCGCAATAGAAATTTTCGAGAACTCTACAATACTTAAACGTGTGTAGTGTAGTAGCTGTGAGGAGATCAAAGAACATTTTTATCTACTTTACTTCCTAGATATTTGGTCTGGTTCACCGGGATTAAAAAATGGAACTATTTCGATGAAAAACTGTCCAGTAGATTGGCCTCTGGAAGTACTTCGACGAGAGGGTGAGGATGGTGCTATCCAACTTGCCCAGGTATGTCGTAAACAAAATGGCACCGGAGAATGGAAGTGTGCCTCTGGATGGAGAGCCCAAATTGGAAATTCAAACTGCGTATATACTGGTATTCTGCTAAGATCTACAGAAGTTTTAGAGGGACCAGACGGTAATGGATCTCTCCAAGTCTTCTGGCAAATGTCAGACAAGCATCAGATAATTTTTGTTCATTTACCGCACACAGGAGGCACTTCCATAGAAAACTCGAATCTGTTTGATGACTCAGCAAAGATCAGAAACATCTCTGACTTGGATGAAGACCGGTTTAAAAACTATCGCAAATTTTCCATAGTACGACACCCTTGTTCCAGGTTAATTTCTGCTTGGAAATACTTAACCCAAGAATCAGCAGATATTGGAGACAAATCATGGGCGGCCCGTTACAAGGTCTCCTTGACCTCTTTCAACGACTTCGTGATGACCGCTCTGTTTCCCGGAGGACCTGTGCACATCGAGAATCAAGTCCATCTTCGGACGCAAATCAGTATGCTGTTTGACGATAAAAAACAGTTTAGACTCGACCAACTGTTGGTTTATGAAAGGTGGAATGAAAGTATGGCTAAACTAGGTAATATTCTACACAAAGACACTACCAAATTACTTTCGAGCTACACTTCATCTGGGAAAATATGCAAAGAGATGTATACAAATTCTACATGGTTGAAAATGACGCAGATCTACAAAATGGACTTTTGTGTCCTGGGTTATTCTAGAGTCATGGATCAAATTAACAGTTTTCCGTCCCTCATCGGGTCTCAAGAAAGCCTTTCAAACCGTTTCCAAAATTGCATGAGAAGCAACAAAGAAAACTTACAATCCGAAAAGCAATTGCTAGCAGCAAAACTAATGAAGGAGAAAGAATCTTGTATAATCTATACGTATTACCAAAAACAATCCAATATTGCGGAAAAGGATATCAAAGAACACAGTGACACTATCAATGTATGGAAGAGAACGTGGTCAGAAGCCGGATGGACTCCTTACGTCCTATCAGAGGACGAAGCAAAAACGCATCCTGAATATGATAAACTCCACGAAAAATTTTTCGCTTTGCCAACGGTTAATAGGAAAGAATATGAAATGGCTTGTTTTCTGCGGCACGTCGCAATGGCAGCCGTGGGAGGCGGTTGGATGAGCGACTACGACGTTATACCGCTGCATATACCAACATGTGTTGAACCACTTAACGGAGGACGCTACACTGTTTACGAACATTACACTCCCAGTCTTGTTTCCGGTAGTGGGGAGGAGTTCACCCGTGTATCAAAAATGATGGCCAACATTGACTGGCGTGGAAATCCAAGACTGCTTGAGCACGACCGTCCTCACGTCTCAGATATGCATTTATTTAACCTTTTCGTGAAAAACTCTTCGGTAGAATCTATGTTAGTGGTCATAGGGGCGAGAGACCTGTTTGCTGAACCATTTGCTTGCAACAGAACGTGGTCCTATATCGATAGTACGATAAAGCCCATTCCTCCACGATTCACTCAGTTACCATGGGTAATACACTTTGCGCACGCTTCTTTCGGAACTTGGAGAGAGAAAAACGTTTCGTCACTTTGGCCAGGGTCTCCTTGGAATGCAGTGACACTAAGGCATTCTTCAGTTCGTCCGACCGTAATGGGTGAAGCTTTCGATTTCTTGAGAAGTACCTGTAAGTTGGTTTAAAAGAATCCAAGACACCGTGCTGCAAACCTGAGCGTTTTCACTTAACGTAAAGCAGTTTTATAGCAACTGTTTTGAGCACCAACTCATGGGGAACAATCAGTCAAATAACAGTGACCGCAGCGTTCATCTTTTAGGGTATTTCTGTTTATACATAGCCAATTACTTGATGCAGTTTGTCTACAGAACGGTTTTTACACAGCTCAACGAAGACTGAATATGACCCCGATCACTTAACAGCTTAGAGACCTTATGCATAAGACGTCAAGGAACAGAAAGTGTGCCCACCCCCGCCAACGGGGGTAAGCGCGTTTCATTGCACACTGAACCAACAAATGCAGACAGCTAATTGTGTACCGGTCGGAAAAAAGTGTAAATCTACTTCATGCCTGCCGAATGCCTCACTGTTTATCCTCCCTCGGCTTTGAGAGGCTTACTTATAAATTAGTTTTCAATGTAATGGCAATCATCATGAATGAATTATTATCTATATTTGTAGTCTCGTAAAGGCAATGGTCGTCGCAAAGGTGTTCGACAACTATTTCTTTCAAAGTATAGGCCTATAATCGATTGATACACAGAAGAAATAAAACTCAAAAGTTGCGAAGAGTCTCTGCTGGAGGGAAATGAATAGGCTTAAATTTTTACAAAAAGAACCAATCAGAATAGAGTAAATGAAGTTATCAGAGACAACTTCCCAACTGAACATATTTCATGTCGTGTCAGCATTGATTTCTTAGTAAATTGTCTGCATTTCCAGGCGGTTATCCAAGAGATAGGTGGGGGCACCTGCCCACGGGTAGAAAAATCCCAGAAAGTAGACGCCTGATTTCACATATAAATGTACTTAACCGCCCTATGCATATTGAATACAGAGCACCTTACAACTGAAAACTTCAACTCACACTTTATTCGTCAAAGACAAATGAATATTTCCAAACTCAGTCTTCGGAAGTTTGATAGGCCAATCGTAAATGCTTCTTAAGGACTTCATTTATACACAGATCTAACAAATTAACACCACCCTAACGTGAAAAAGAGACTTAGCAGAGGAAACTTGATACTGGGCAATTTTCGGCCGGGGGCCTACAGGTTCCCAAATGGCAGTGTTTTTGTATAGTACTCTTGGTCAATAGGCAAGGCTACACTGCAGACTTTGTGCAATAATGACAATCATTTGTGCCAATTTATTTGGCTAGGCTACATCAGAAGGTTTAAGGTTGAGGCCAAAACATGGAATAGTAATTTTGAAATGATACTGATATTAATAACACAGTATGTTATCGGTGTAAACATGGATCAGTATTTACACTGTAAGGTAATATGCTGCAGCATGATTTTGTCAGTGAAGTGATCAAATAGTCAAGGGAATGTACCAATTTAAGAGATCATTTGAAATATATTGAAAATACTTTAGAAAGTAAACTTATAATAATACATGAGCCTAGTATATCATAGGCGGAAATCCCAGGGATGGGGGGGGGGGGATAAATCCTCCACTTTTTGACAAGGGTGGTGGCCCTCTCTATCTGAAATATAACAAAGTTGTAAGCGCTGTATTAGACTGCTCTTGGTTATCAAATTGATAACTTTTGAAAATCGTTAAACAGGGTAAAACATTACCTAACTTAAACGTCTTAAAAAACGCTTTTTGGCGTGCTTTGCTGTTTCGTTATTACATGCCAACTCGAGTGAAATTATTTTTCCAAAGCCCATGAAACACTTATTCTCTCGAACCACAAGCGCACATGCGGGGAAAGCCCGTGATGTTTTTGACTGGGAAGGATAGCTCAATTAACCGACTGTTGAAAGGTCAAAGTGAATGGGAGAAGAGGAAAGAAGGAAGGACATTTTTTATGTAACTTGGATCTATTGTAATGCAGAATAAAGTGAAACATACTGCACTGTCTTTAAAAAGTTATTTTGGGGCGCTTTGCGCCATTGCCAACTCCTTTCAGACAGCTTGAGTAGTACTTACGACTCCTTAACCTGAATCCAGCTTCCCCACCCACAATCCTCTTGTACGATAAAATCCACGAGCTGTAGGTACAAATGTTTTGGCAAAAAAATGTTCAAGTTCTTTTTCAAGATCGGGAGGGCTCACAGAGTTCCCGCGGCGCCTTTGGCCCCTTTGGCCATTTCCACTTGAATCCTCCCCTATGATAAAATTCCCTTTCCATAAGTATAATAAAGATGACGTCCATGTGTCTTCTATGACTGTCACGTATACGAATCTGGTCGGTAAAGTCTTTACCGGTAAACAAGACCGTTTCCCAATTTCAAGTAGCCTGATACACAACACTGCTCACACTCCACTTAAATCATAAAATTGATTGTTTTACCGACTTATGCCAACAAGAGATAAAAGAAAATTATCATGTTTAGGTGTCTTCTTAGTGAGCATCCAATATCCTTTGAAAATAATTAATGTTTCATTCTGCAGCTCAGAATTTTGTAAATAATTCTGCGACTTCCGGGGTTGGTCCCCTTGATCCTACCAGGGAGCTACCGGTAATTCTCGAACCCACTTACATAAAAATGGTCGAAATATCATTTTATTAGTCCGTTTAGAGTGGATCCATAGTCTAATAGTGAAATGTTTTATTCAGGCTTATGCTCACCATTTTGTACATACCACAGGGCTTGACCCCCAGGGGCCCTTAGGGGGGGACCCCGATTCCCACACTGTTGGGAGATTTCCTCGCGCTTTCGCTGCGCTCTCGACACCGCTGGCTTGTCCTATTACCACCCGACCCAAATTTCAGTGTAGATCCCCGCCTTGTGTAGTGATCACTAGGCGATCCACGTAATATCAACATACAAATAATTTCAATACAAAAACTTATGACGCTATTTTTGTGTGATTCGTCTTTCCTAAGTATTGATAACTAAGCATGTAATGTTGAAATGCTTTCTTTCATTCGGTGTTGAGAATTATCTCCTTCATTCTCATATGTTCTTTTATCTGTGGCGTTTGTAAAATATTACTGAATGAGGACCATACAATAAGCCAGTTCAGAGTTATCACTGCGTATGTAAAGTTTCTTCAGGTCATAGGTCACATGGGTACATAATACATGGTTCGTAAATTCTGCACTGTACCTAACAATAACTCTGAAATTTCTCGTAGAAAGTCTTTTAATTTATATTTCGTAAGTGTGTCTGAAAGCACTATTAGAGTAATGTAACTTAGTGTGGCTTATAATGACATTTATTAATGCAATCTGTACCCATATGACAGTGGCGGACCGTCCATATAGTCAGGGGGTCGTCCTACCACCCGACGGAGTCAAATTGCCCGTCGACGCCCTTTTTAGGTTTAAACGGTACTTTTCTCTTGCATCATTATTGGCGTTGCCTCCCGAATAACATGATTAACTAGTGCTATTTATGGGTCCACATAACAAAATGCCTAAACAGCGGTCATTACCTGTACTATATTTTAATGAGAAGGGTCATGTTCTGTGATCTAGGAGGTAGGTTTATTCCAAACTTGTCTGCACGTTACATAAGGAGTAATGTATGGTGAAGCTTTGTTTATGTCATTGCTTCCCAACCTGGCGTGATAATAAGCTTACAGAATACACGGAGTGACCTTTAATTCACCCTCGCAGTCCCAAGAAAAATGTTCAGCAGGGGGCAATAATATTTGTTGAGAAAATAGCCCTTCTCCTGTCCGGAATAATTGTCAGCATGAACAATACAAGTAGTCTATGCTAAACTCCCACAAGGCTGTTTCCCAACAAATTTCAAAAGAGTCTTCTGGTTACAGTAAAATAAAATTGTTGTCGTAGTTGAAATGGCTTAGTGTACTACACTGGTATCTGATAGACAGCTTACTTGTTGCTATTTCCTTCAAGTGACCACTTTTAAGGGTACATGGCCATGATAACCGGTTAGCTTACTCCGTAAATGTAGAATGGTTATCTAGCACTACATCATAATGCCATGGAAATGCGTTTTTCTGTACTGTCTTGATTCTCAAATGCCAGGAAATTACATCTAGTAAAGTTTTACCTTCATTTTTCATGAAGAGGAACTCTAGAAGGCCAGGCGGACTTTCCGTCGTGGTCATTTTCAACAATGTACTTAAGTACTGGCTATTGCAAAGCGGTCACATAATGATATACATAATGATATATGATTTCATAAGAAGTTATGGTTCTTTGTGTT
The DNA here is from genome assembly GCA_029531755.1 of Holothuria leucospilota. NCBI lineage: Eukaryota > Metazoa > Echinodermata > Holothuroidea > Aspidochirotida > Holothuriidae > Holothuria > Holothuria leucospilota. The sequence continues at coordinate 18,698,285 of CM055982.1, read as the reverse complement.
CTTATCTTGCTTTCCAGATGCCAAAAATGTACATCTAACAGTCATTACTGTCCCAGATTTTGTTTTCTTCCCTTAAGAATTCTTGCCTTTGGCTCTATTATCCTAGCATTCACAAAGTCCCTTTTGACAAAAAAATCTTGGATCTGAATCTGACAAAAACATGAATTATAATGGTCGCCTTGATACTTGTATGTGAAAGGAAAGGATTGAATATGGAACCTGTTTTATTAGAAATACTTGGGGAGGATGAATGGGAATGCAGTTTTCTACCAGGTGGGGAAATCTAGAGAAAAGGTTGAAAAGCCGCGGCTGAGATCGTGCTGAGACATAGGGTATCTACCTATTCGAAGCGCCCTTACAGCCCTTACAGCGCCCCCTCTGACCGAATTCCCTCTCCCCACCACTTCCATATGACCTTTGACCTGAAGCCACTGTTCATGTGCAGCAGTGACTCTGAATTCGACCATTGTCAAACTTCATAGTGTCCTTCGATAACAAAGCTAATGCTGATACATAGCTTCTATTAATATTGTGTCAGAAAACATTGGGGAAGCGTTCTTCTAGCCTCGCCCTGCTATCAAAGAACTTTAAATCGATGAATCGGTCGGTCGGTCTGTCGTTAGGTTCCATCCAGTCCACATTCCATTCAGTCAAGCGAGATCTCATCCTCGATGATAAATTGATAACCCGACATAATTATCTTCCATAAGTAATCATTAGATTGCCCAGCAAGGATGGCATAAATAGTAAAGTTATACAGGGACGTTTATTCAAGTTCTACCATCAAATGCAATATGAACAAGAGCAGCGACACTGCTGAAGCTCAGGTAAGCTGACATATCCCTTGCATGCGTTTTTGACGATAACAATCTTAACAATTTCTTGTTAATCTTTCATTGAAAAACTGTAACATTTTGACCGTGGTACACGGTAGAGCTACCTTGACTTCCTTTGCACCCTTTGTTCTGTGTGAAGTTGGGGACATAAGGTAGGCTGAATAACTTAGCAGTATGTTACTTTGAATCTGTACATTTTCCTTCCCAGTTTCTCAGTCTTTGCAGTCAAGTTATTTTGAAAATCTGAAAAATTACTCAAGCAGTATATTTTTGCTTCACTTTGTGTATTATCCAATATTTCATGTTAGGACAGTCGTCAGACGAGCCATGGAATACTCCTGCGGATCTAATTTGTGCGTAGAGTTCTGAAAGGAATAAGTCTTCTTTTGTTCTCATTCAGTCAATTGTTAAATCGTAGAGTCAAGCTGTAAAACTGCAAGTGTGATACCAATGTGTTACAATCTTTTCAGATGCAATATTTGTACTAGACCCCAATCAAAAGTTTTCAAAATATTTGCAAGTTTATGACTTGTAACATTTTCTTAAAGGGATATATAAAATGAGGCAAAGTTTGCCTTTGCTGAAATCAGTCATACCTACCGCAGTTTTAAGGGGAAAACTGCTGTTCTTAATTAAAGTACCCGAGCACCTGGTTCATTGAGCAGCAGCTCCAATGAGCAGCAGCTTTGTTAAAAACTTTGATGACTATTCTGGTACAACAGCAGTCCAGCACTAGGGGGTTTGCATTACAACTAACAACACATTCTGTCCTGTAATTAGTACTGGCAAAAAGGGATCAAATTAATCATGGTCATTGAAGGTAAGATCACCTTTCCGTTTAATCTGAGATAAACTGCCATCAAATGTCAACCTTTAGGGCTATTGACAAATGCTTGAATGAGCACCCAATTGCGATAACCTACATTGCGAGGGTGGCACAGGGTGGCTTAAAATCTTTTTCGAAAACCACGATTTTGTGCCCTCGCCTTTGGACATCAAAATTGACTGTTCCACTACTAAAGGTAAATAGTCGTTTCGGCAAGTATTTAATAGTGGGCGCTATTTTGATTTCGTTACACGATACGTTGCATCAGAATGCCAAAGATATGACAAGCTTATATGTAAGCAGTAAGCTCAAGTAAGCTCATAAGTGCATACCACGCTGCCAGATATTGTTTTAATAGGTCCTTGTACAAGCCCAGTTATTATCTTGCTTCGATAAAGTGAAAAGGGGACTACTTGAAAGTCTATTACAAAAATGCTAAAATATTTTATGAAACGTGAAAAAGTTTATCCCCTCGCTCATATTGCGTTCGCATTTGGGTATTTAAGAAAAAATTAAGTTATTCTTATTTTTCAATCATGTATTGACCTGTCACGATGGCGGCTTGATCAGCTGATTCAGGCAATATTCAGGCGCCCATGACTGCTAAGACGCCAAATAATTTCAATCAACGCTTTGTGCTATGCATGTAGTTTCATCAACCAAACGGTGTATTATTAGTTTTAGCCCAAATTCCTATAAATGTTTTGCTTATATTGAGAATGACTGGAAAAATTAGCTGCAAGAAAGGAAGTCACCCTTGAGACCTTGAATCCAAACTAAGTTAAACCTGACGCTAAAATTATACTTTGACGTCCAGCCTGTCCGAACGATACCTGCTTAGGTTACCATTGCTACAAAAAGGGCTTGGGATCAATAAAAAATGACAAGGAAGGAATCCGCTCTAGCAAAGAAAAAGAAAATTCAAGTTAAGATATTTACCGATGATGCCCTTAATTCCATAGACGAACGTTTTGGGCTTTGAAAAGTAACAGAAATTGATCTACCAGGGTTAGCGTACAAATGAACTCGTTTTAGGGGCCTAACCTAAAAATATGCATATGCTTTAAGGTTAAACTCTTAAGTCGTTAGGCTATGGCCCTAGTGTAGTTGGAGTATATATGTTATGTTAGCACGAATCAGGAATAATGTTCGGGATCCATCATAAATTGAAATGCCAGAAATATCGATATGAAACAAGACAAATGTTTATTAGTGTCATCTTGCCCAACTAAGGTCTAGTCTAGACAAGGCTAAGCTTACCTATAGTATAGTGAAGTCTAGCATACAATATGTGTAGGTAAGGCCCATCGCAAGGGATGGTTAAAGGATTTCAGGTCAGCGATATATCCATTGATACACCCTTTTTCCTGTTCTCAGGTTCCTTGCAAAGTAACGAAGATTTTAGAAAATTAGTAGCGTGTTTCTTCCTGTTGTTTCCATTCTTTGCACTACTACTGCTCCTTTGTAAAACATGAAAAATTCATGTTCTTTAAACTTAAGCTAACGTTTGCAAGACACGAGCTTGTACCGGCGTAGTCCAGTTCAGACTTGCCCAGTCCTACTTATGCTAGCCTATAGACCCAACAGAAACTGGCAACAACAAACGGTATAATATAAGCCGAAGACCATGTTCAACTTTTAGGTGAAATAGACAGTTGGATACATATTTTCAAAATGCACTAATAGCTACAACAGAGGATTCAATATAGGCTAGAGACCTTGCCCAAATTGTGGCTGTATTCGATATATGTTCATCTAATGTGCTAATAAATACAGCTGCTCAGGAAACAGTATAGGCCAAAGGCTCTGCCCAAATGTTCGCTTGGTCGACGCACGTTTATACATTTAGCCCTCACCAAGCCTAATCCTAGCTGTATCTCACTTTTGTTCATACAAATGTGCAAGAAAAACGAAGAGTGTAAGCGGAGGCCCTGTACAAACGTTGGCTGTATCGTATTAGATAAATATTTGCAAGGGTGGAGCACTTTGAAAAGCCTCATCTTACATCCTGGCAAATGAATGAAACTTGATTCAATGCACGCTTTTTAAAACAAGTTGGCAGCCACTCTAAAACAAATATCACTGTCACCTAGATAAAAGCAGGGGAATCCAGTAGTAAGAGACTGGAAACAGGTGGCAGCTTAATTACCATCTTGTGGTGGGATTTTATTTCACTTTTGTGTAAGTTCAAGGAAAAATCATTCCAAATACCACTGAAAGAACCAGAATAATTGCAGTTTTACTTTGTTTCCTTAAACCAATCGTTTGATAACTTAAAGGGAATATTGCGTTTAAAATGCATCAAAATGGCATACAAAGAAAATAGCTATGATCATTATTAAACCATTCAGTCTCACCAATGAACTTCAAAAATAGTTTTACCCCTTCAAATATTATGCAAAACAAGAGTTACAGATGTTGCATCATTTAAAATTTTAAAAGTTTGGGCCAACAAATTATTCTTGAGCACCAAATAACTGAATTTCTCCCTTTGAGAACCATTTCTCTTAAAAAGAAAGCTACCATGCTGCCCTATTTCGAATTATCTATCATTCTGTATCTATGAATATTGGTTTTAAGGCAACGAAAATTTTCTGTACAACAAACCAAATATTCCTCTCCGAGGACATAATTATGAAAAGTAAGAATCTCTTACACGCAATTCAATGGGTTCTGGGGGCGTACAGGAGAATTAAAGGTTTGGGTTTTCATCAGCTCTTACAAAACCAGAAAACCAAACGGCTTAGTGATTCCTTGCCGTATGGATATATTGTAACAAACATGAATCACCCACATGACAAGCATGAGATCCCTCACAGTTATCCTACTTGAGATATCATGTTAATAAGGTTTTGACCTCTTGAAATCTTGTGGCCCAAAATGACCTTTCACCTCCACTTAAAACAATTGGAATTTCCTACCCTATATGGCCATCTACATGCTAAATATGAACAATATATGAACAATCCACAGGCCCAGTATGAGATTCCTCACAGTTAACCTCCTTAAAATATCATATTTAAAGGTTTTGACCTTTTGTGACCACAAACGACCTTTGGTTGACCTCTATAAAATGATAGGGATCATGTACTCAATATTAGCAATCCATATGCTAAGTATGAGATTTCTCAAAGTTATCCTTCTTGAGACATTGTGTTCACAAGATTTTAATCTCTTTAACTTTTGTGACCCCAAATGACCTTTTACCTCCACCAAAACCAATAGGAAGTATCCCCTCAACTCGAACAATCCACATGTCAACTGTGACATCCCTCATAGCGATTCTTCTTAAGATATAGAGTTTACAAGGTTTGACCTTTGGGACCCCAAATGACCTTTGACCTGCAACAAAACAATAGGGCTCGTTTACTTGATATGGGCAATCCACATGCTAACTATGAGATCTCTCACAGTTACCCGTCTTGAGATATAGTGTTTACAAAGTTTTACCCTTTTAACCTTTTGAGAACCCGAATGACCTTTGACCTCCACCACAAACAAGAATTATCTACTCAATATGTGCAATTCACATGCTAAGTATAGGGTCCCTCACAGTTACCCTTCTTGAGATATAGTGTTTACAATGTTTTGGCCTTTTGACCTCTGGTGGCCCCAAATGACCTTTGATCTCCACCAACAACTGTAGAAGTCATCTAACGAATATGAGCAATCAACATGCTAAGTATGAGATCTTTCACACTTACCCTTCTTGAGATATAGTGTTTACAAGTTTTAACCTTTTGACCTCAGGTGACCCCCAAATGACCTTTGACCTAAACCAAGAATAATAGGGATCATCTAATCAATATGAGTAATTCACATGCTAAGTATGAGATCTCTCACTCTTAACCTTCTTGAGGTATAGTGTTTACAAGGTTTTAACCTTTTGACCTCTGGTGACCCAAATGACCTTTGACCTCCATCAAAAATAATATGAATCATGTACTCAATATTGACAATTCACATGCTAAATATGAGGTCCCTCATAGTTACCCTTCTTGAGATATAGTGTTTACAAAGTTATGACCTTTTCACCTATGGTGACTCCAAATGACCTTTGACCTAAACCACAAACGACAGGAATTATCTACTTAATATGGGCAATCTTCATGCTAATTACGAGATCACTCACAGTTTCCCTCTTTGAGATAGACTGTTAACAAGCTGTTAACCTTTTGATCTCTGGTGATCCCAAATGACCTTTGACCTCCACTAAAAACAAAAGGAATCATCTACTTTATATGAGAAATCCACATGCTACCTAAAAGATCCCTCAGGTTATCCTTCTGGAGATACCAAGTTAAAAAGATTTCATCCTTTTGACCTATGGTGACCCCAAATGGCCTTTGACCTACACCACAAACAATAGGAATCATCTACACAATATGGGCAATCAACATGCTAAGTATGGTATCACTCACAGTTATCTTTCTTGAGATATAGTGTTTACAAGGTTTTGTCTTTTGAACTCTGGTGACCCCCAGGGAGAAGGACCTGAACTAGTTAATGAGCCAGTTTCACTTATAGTAATTAACTAGTACTTTGTATTATGGATTCTAAGGAAAATATGTAAAATCTTAGCAGCTAGAGGGATTTTTGGAGGAATTTAATAAGCAGGGAGGAAGTATTACATTGAAAGGAAATGATTTTATTTTATTCTGCATTGGGGAAATCTTAAAATCTAAAATAATTTCATTTATGGAAGGTTTAATTTCAAGAAAGAAGTTATTTTGCTGAATGATGTCACTTTTATTAGTTAAATTCCGGATTGTTTCTTTACAACCTGCTTTCCGTCATTATGTCAGAGCCAAACAGACCATGCTAGTTTTCGTGACAACCTTGACGAGCTGCGCCCACTCCAATTCTGTATGTTTCCTAGGCCCGGGAGTCTAACAGTTATGTTCAATGCACCTTCTTTTTAAATATTCGGACTGTGGTATGTTGTATAATTTTAAGAAATTTAATTAGCAGGTGTGAATACAAATGACATCGTGAGATACAAGGAGCTATTTAAAGGAAGTTTCAGGCGAGATGTAAACTTTTTGTTTCTTGCTGGACATCCGTGTTCTCATTTTTGACTATGTGAAAAACCCAGGCCGATGTGGGGTTCTCGTTATTCGCATGTCACAAGGGCCCTTGGTATAATCCACTGGCAACTTCTCGGTGGGGGTTCAAGGGGAGAACCCCCGAAAGATCTGGGGTATTTACAAAATTGTGGGCATTATAATGATGCATCTGACCTTCTTCAATGACACTGGGTACTAAACAGACCACATAACTCACAAGTGACATCTTACCAAAGACGAAAGGATTTTTTGCAACGGCCACGCTGGTGAGTGTATGCTTGTGTGTGTGTGATTGTGTGTATGTATATGTGCGTTTGTGACCCTGAGCTTGTAAACACGATCTCTCAAGGTAGGGAGCCTGGGATACCTTTCATATCTGGCTACATTATGGTTAACAGATGAACTGTATTGTGTTTGGAAGAGGGAAAAGTTTATCTGAGGTCAACGAGATGAAACTACGAAAACCTTGTTATAAGCTTGTACACCCGATATCTTAAGAAAGGAAAGATAGACACTTTTCACACTTGGGATATAGATATTTCATACTAAGAGACAGAACCCTATTGGCTTTGGTGGAGGTCATCAGAGGACAAAAATGAAAACCTTTTGATCACGATACTTTGAGATTGAAATGATGGGCACTTTTGATACTTAAACTTTTAATTATAGCCACACCGAAGAATGACTGTCGGCTGCGATCGGCGATGCAGAGGGATTCACCTTGTAGGGATGGGTGGATGATGGTGATGGTTTCCTGGGACTTTAGAGCACTAATTTTACCCAAGCTGTCCTGCACGAAGTTATAATGGAAAAACGTATAGGCCCACTAAGGCTGAGCGCGCAAAGCTCCCCACAAAAATCGCATTACAAAAATGAAAGAAAATTGCTCAAGGGAAGCGGTCGCCTCCTCTCCCCCCCCCCCGCCCCCAACCTTGGCTACGCGCCTAGTTCTGAAGCTTTCCCTCTTGGGAAACAAAAAGCTGTTTCGAAAAAGGTAATGCTTTGTCACTTATTATCTATTAATTACTCTAGGCAATTAATTCAGTTCATATACTGTTGTGTATAAACGCCTGGGCCTGAGCAGTGGCGCAGACAAGGGGGAGCATGGAGGTATTTCCCCTCTCCTGGGTGACTTTGAACCCAATAAGCCCGCGTTCCACTCCTGTAAAACAGCACAGTCAACAGAGGCAATGCGCACGCTCAAAATTGTTGCCTTCAATATTTCTGCATAGCCCAACATTTCCCACACTTTCACTTCCTGGTGCTACCACTGGTGCAGAGACAAGGTAATATTTCTCGCTGCCATGCAACACGCTGAACGGACCTGAGTGCTTCTCTAGGATTATAACTGAATCTGCTGCCACGGATGAAACTAGCTAAAATGGGAGCCAGTCATAATACTCGGAAATGGGGAAACACAATAGACCTTATGCATTGACGTCACGCAACGCGGTCATTTTCGAGGAAAAACAATGAAGCACATTGCATGCACGAAGTAGACTTCGCATCGGCATGTAGTAGAATTGCGAGCGTATCCGATTGGTCCACAAATCGGTTGTCTACATTTGGTGGTGTGTAAGCTGCAGAGATATGCGCTTGTCTCTAAACGAAGGAGGACTTTCTGCTCTGTGACGTCATATGTATAAGTTCCGGCTATTGTGGCCATAAGGCATTACAAAATGAAAGGATGATTCTGAGGGAGTAGAAAACATGGGAGACAGGAAGAAAGAAGCAAATGTAGGGGGAAATGATTTGGTTTGTATTTTACCTGCAAAAGAAGGGAAGGGAAAGCGGCTCTCTCTGGTTATCGTATCTGCCTCGGAAGGAAACCACTCTACAGCTTTAAAAGAGACTTGATAAGGAGAACCTGCAAACATACCTAGATATGAAAATCTTCAAAGGTACTAAATTTCGATCAAGCGGCATTCTTGACACGAAAGTCTACAGAAAGCCCACTGAAACCTTTCCAATACCTCCATCGAATTTTGCACACTCACTAGCCACTTTTAAGGGCTTCTTACAGGGTAAAGTACTAAGATACGCTAGAATTTGCAGTAACGAGAACGATTTTCTAGGGAGAAGAAACTCCTTTACACAAAAACTTCTTACAAGAAACTATTCGCCCGAGAAGATAGCCTCGGCCACCAACGGCCTTGATTACAAACAAAGAATAATTCTCTTTGCGGTTAACATTAGAGACCCTATAGTGGGATAGGGTCTCTAGTTAACATTCACCCACAGCGCCACCAATCGTTTTCAAAACAACCTATACTCCACACATCAAAACTAGGCACCTAAAGTATGCTTTAGTAAAGCACTGGAATATAATTGCAGGTGACCAGCAACTGTCCCGTCTGTTTCCCAGCCGTCCTATTATAGCCTATAAAATGACACCAAATCTCAAAGATTTATTTGTAAAATCAAAGGTTTCCACAGGAGTCGAACGAAACAAGAAAGTTATGACGATATTTTGCTTGACGTGCTCATAAGTGCATTATAAAAGTTTTGAAAAACCCTGCCTTAGTATTACAAAGGCTACGACTGATGACGTTCTGCCTACAGCGCGAAAAACAGAAACCGGTCTAGTTGGTTTTTATAAAACCTCTTAATTGTCAATTTCAGAACGACTCAAACTCCTCCAAAAGAGTGAAATTCCTTAAAGCTTTTGCTTATATCATGTATAACATGATGGGGTATTTTCCATAAAAATTATAACAGTTCACCGACTTGGTAACGTCAGATAGTGAACCGCCTACCCCCTTCACTATCACAATATTTGGTTGCCACGGAGGACTGTCAAAGTTAGAGTTAGATGAGGTTTTATGGCTCAGTTTCTAACCAAGCTAAGCCAGTGAGCCACAACTGGAAGAAAGGCCGTTGCCGGCCCGGAGAACTGTCATTCTTAATTTTCGTACATCATTAATTATAGTTATACGTGTTTGGTGTTAATTTTAATTTGGTTTAAATGGGGCATTTTTCCTATACAAAGTTTTTTAGGGGTCCGTCCCCCACTGAAAAATCTTAGGGGGACGTATCCTCCCTGTCCCCCCGCTTCAGCCGCCTTTGTATGAAATAGTGGGTTGGCAAGGGTGGCAAGTGGCAACGGTATTCGAGTTAACAATAATCAGTAATGTATGAAAGAGAAGATAGTTTGCAGCTGTACTGTCTGAGTACAAATAAAGCTGCATGGAGGATGACCTTGACGTAAGCGGTATAATGCCCTTCTACGGAGCTATTTTATTACGATATGTATCTGATATATAGTAGCAGTACGTGAACTCAAACGTGAGGCGCAAACTGTTAGAAGACAGGGGTAGCGCCAAGAGCGTCCAGGGGCATGTCCACCCTCTTCGTGGGAGGCAACTTCCGTCATGGAAGACTCCTCCCCCTCACCGCTCCCTTCTGGGAAATTTTCCATTTACTGCATCGAGGAGCGGTATTGGGTATGATTAAGTATGTAATCCCCGACAGGTGACCAGTCGCCCGACAACATACTTATTTTTACTATCAATGAGGGCAGACCCTTCAAAAAGAACACCAAATTTTCAAATTTGGATCTACAGAAACCAACAACGTTCAATTTTTTCCATTAAAACGCAGTTTTCTTCAATTACAAATCCCAAATATTCAATTTTTTGTCATCAGTACTGTACCCACAATTGTTGGCGCTCAGGACAGCGGATCAAAACTTGGGCTTCGCCGTCTTTCCGACAATTCGCCTCTGTTTGCTAGCTCCACCTCACCGCTTTGGGGACCCTGGTCGCCCGTCGCGCAAGTCCCGGTCGACCAATGTAATATGACTGAGCAAATTTGAGAATCTAAAAATGGCTGTTCAGCTAGTGAAATAAGGGGAAAAAAGTGTAATGTGTCTGTCAGTCCTAATAGACCGTAGTATAATAGACAAAAATGTGCCCCAAACGAATATTGTGAAAGTCGCTCAAAGGGATAACTTGAAATTTGACATGGTAAGTTACTAGCATGTACCCGAGTAAAAATCACCATATCCCCTAGCAATGCAAAGACAGGATTTTAAAAGGAGCCCTTAAAATAGATCAAAATGGAAGATGCTTCTATTACAAAAATTTATGTTTTAATGCTTAAATTAAGTATTCGTATATATTTTACAAGCATTTTTCCAGGAAAAACTTGTTCCATCGATATTGCAGTAGTTCTAAAAATCTGGAGTGCGCCCCTAAATGACTCATGATTCCATGGATCTTATTCCTAAACTGGGGTGATAATAAGTGATGAGTGAAAATGTCCTAAATATATGCATATATGTATGCGTGTTTTGCCTAAACCCATACATAGCGCAATGCAGAAAATCAAAATGTTCAAATATGTCTATTTCAATGGCTTTGCCGTTAAAATGATACTTAGACACTGCACTCATTAAAGTGTCCTTTAGTTAAGTTGATTACTTGTTTGCCCAAAGGCAAATTACCTGCATAGATGTAAAAGACGATCTCTTATTGAGAAAGGAAGAACATTTACTGATTTTGCCTCTTTTCTATAAGAGTCTATGATCCCATCATCGCCTGGGTCCGAAGCTCGTACTCAGGATGTTTACCATGTTGCCTCACTTAGGGCTCATCTCGACGTCTCCGAGAAACCCACTCGAGGAGAACTTGTACTAAAACGTTAACAACGACAAAGCCCTTACTCCCTTAGTGCTGTCATTGCCCGTCCCGGCAATTTTTGCCATGCACTAACAGACACTTTCAGGATAGTTGAAGTCAGGAAGCCAGGGACCCTAAGGTGAAACCTTTTCCATCCTACTCATATCTTCTTTATTCTACTACGTAACCCACATAACTGGCATATGCCAATTGCCTGGTGTGATAAACTCATTCCTCCCTTGCCTTCGTGCAAGACCTTAACAAACAATAACTCTGAGTAGCTGCGAATTTCAGCTGTCCTGCTAAGGTCTCCTCAATTCAATTCTAGAACCAGCGTGACAGCCCTAAGGGGCTCCTGTACCTCAGTCCGTTTGAAGGATCGCTTCGCTTTCCCAGGACGCCTTCGGCGCCGTTTTGTCATTTAGATCCCCGTGCTCTCCCCCTTACAAAACCGTGGCTACGTGCCTGTACCTGAACCGGAGCCCCAACTTAAAAAGGGTCTAAGCTCAAACCAAGTTTTGATATGTTAGAGGTACTAGTAGCATTTTGGTGCAATTTGCATTGAAATCCGATGTGTGGTTCCCAAGATATTAACAACATATTAGCAAGATATTGGGGGGTCCTATTCCTATTAACTTCAAGGTCAGCACAACAGACTGAAAAACAAAGGAAAAAAAAACATTTCTCATCAATGTGAGGAAGCGATATAACCCCTGCTTGCGTCAAGCTCATTTTGGGTCACAAATGTAGTAACTTCATTTGCTGATATCTCGAGTACTACATGTCCGGTTTGAATGGAAGTTTCACCAAATTGCGTAGAGTAGTTCCTCTTTGACATATGAAAATTACTTTTTTTTTGCTTAAACCCTTCCTTTAACCTGTTAACGATTATTATAGAGACTCTGGGTTAGAACTCTTCCCATCGTGCAGTAACGATATCATATATGAAGCCGAGGTCACTGTCCTTGGACTTACATTGACGTCAGTTATCTACCATCTTCTTTGTCGATTAGTACATGTCAGCAAGCACAGAAGATAACGGCATTTATCCCTGTTTTCAAAGCATACGTCACTTGAAATACCAGACAGATTACACAAGTACTTCACTGATGGTATACCTCCAATGACTGATTAGAAGTTAATAGTTAAGGCAGCAGGGCCATTTTGACTGTCCACACATACACCTTCATGCAGAGTTTTATTTAGCTGGTGGTCAACTAGAGACAAGCCAGTAATAAGTCTCATACTGGGTCAGTAAGAACTTTTCTTAAAAGCAGACACGGATAACCACAGTTGATTAAATGATAGGATTTACTCATTGAGAAAGTCAGGGCAGTAAATACCTTGCTTGACGAGTAGTACCTTCACAATCTAATTCCAAAGGCCAGTGTCAAAACTGAATCTAAGCTCAAACCCTGCCTCGGTGACTTCACAAAAGAACCTCACACTTAATTCAGGATAGTACTACAGGCTGACTCTATACAATCTAGTGCACTGCAGTAACTGAGCTAATATTTCAAGAAACTTCCCGTTGATCAACGGCAGTTTTGATTTATCTATAGTCTACTTAGATCACATGAGCGAGTTGGTAAAATTACATCACCTATAGGCCAGCCTGGTAACATGCACTTTAACTAAAGTAAACGTCTAGGCTTCGTTCTCCAATGTGTCAAGTTGCTAACAATAACAGAACTTACTGAAATGGCTGTTTGTCACCCGAGAATAAAACTCACAATTGCCTCAATACATCTGAACATATCTCGCTCCCCATGAAAAGTATCTGGCCCCTGGAAACTATCTTAACCTCCCTCTAATTTAAATACCCTGTGTGGTGGCTACAAGCCTGGTCCCTTGTACGTTCCATTTTTAGCTCAGCTGAAAGCTTCAGCTGAGCTACTGCTATCGTACGCGGCAAATGTCTTATACTTTTCCACATGGTGTTTTAATGCATGCTTGGCATTTTGCTATTTCTACATAGATTTGACTGAAATTTTGCTGACATGTAGGTGAGGAAACTGTTTTAATGATGCAACCATTTTCGATAAATATGAACGTTATTTGACGTCGGGAGAGGGATTTGTTTGAAAATGTAAAATTCCCTACTAATTGTACACTAAATGTGCTGAAACGTTTCATACATATAGTTTGAATAGTGCTGAACCAATGTTACATCTCCCAATTGTCGTTATCATTTGAGGGTCCAAAACAGCATTTTATGAAAAACATTATACGAATACTATACACATTTAAAAGTACAGTACATCGAGGCTCCCAGTTGTTGTCGATATCATTTGAGGGCCTTAAACAGTACTTTGTGTAAAATACAAAGTACTTACAAAAGTATACTGTACTCACGTAAATGTACAGGAAGTCTCGTGCTTAACATCGTGGGAGCGTTTACGTAAAGTTCAGTATCTCTATTTTTGTCGTACCGTACGTGGACTACCACGCGGTGCGGACTGTTTGCTCAGCTCCTCGCCTTCCCAAACCAAGGATCTGGCTGAACAAGGAATTATAGCCTACCGTGAAACAGTGGTAGGCCAGTAAGCTTCACATTTTCGAGTTGGGGTAGAGATACACATTTTTAACTAAGCCTGAGTTCTTACTGATAATCCAAATTTGCTTTACAGAATGGTTTAGGGAATTTGGCTTAAAATTTAAAAGGAATTAGCATAGCCTCAGGTTTATTTGTAAATAAAGTAATACCTTAATCTTGCAAATCTTTCCTTACCTCCTTTAGAAGCAGTTTTTTTAACATTTATAGAAGGAAATATTTAATATGGTAAACAATTACTTAGTTATTTTTCTTGAATTTAGCAAATAAGAACTTCGGTAGGCCTATAAAAATAGTCACATGATGGAAACTAGCTACTCGTGAATTGGGATGCCGGGGTGTATATACTACTTTAAGATGAATGTTGTCTAGGAAATGGTGAAAGGGTAAGAAGAACTCCCACCCCCATCTTTAAAAGAACATTCTAGCGCTTTGATTGAAAATATAATGTTACATGTTTTAAGCTTTAAAGGTGTGCTGCCATTTCAAAATATTTTTCGGTTTGAGAAGGAAAACGTGCGTTCTTGAAGGTGTGTCCCATATGTCAGCCTATAGGAGGCAGGGATTGTGCAGTCACAGGGGGCACCGACACTACAGGAGGCACCATTCAAGTTTATTCTTCGTTGCCAAAGGTTCCGCCGCCAGCAGTTGGTAAGATGGGAGCCATGGGGGATGTATTTCAAGCCCACAGGAGATAGCCTTAGGCTGTTATGCGTGTATATTTTCCCTCCCTACGAACGTGGTTATACACTCCTGTTGCGACACATTCATCCATTAGGCACTCTTCTGCTTAGAGGTCCAGACCCTATTTTTGGAACCGTAAACTGTGTATCTGTTACCAAATCTAGTTTAACTTGGTCCCTGCCTACATACTTGACTGATTCCTGCAGTGACAACTCAGCCCCTCTTAAAGTAAATAAAGACTTCAAGTTCTTTCCCTACACAAAAGATGTAACTGTGCAATGAGCGGACATGTCAATAGCTTATCTATTGTGTAATCAACTGAACAAAATTCCTCACTGGTCAGGGATTTGGTGTTATTCTAGAAAAGATAGTGGTTTCTTACAACAAATAAATGAATAGATAAGTAGGATTTTATAACACCCGACCTCCCCTTTCTGAGGTCTGGTCAGAGTGTTCTGATATCTAAGCAGGCCAAGTTCTAATGATCGGCCCTAAAAATCGTCCTTTAGGCGACAATTTATAGCCTACCTAGTAGATCCCAATCCTAAAATTTTTTATGCAGTGAAATAATTTTGCAGGAGAAAACGAAAAAGGGTACCCAGAATTAAGCGTGTCACAAAAGGGAATCATATTCTAATGTTCGCAGGCTAAGCATGTTGTGGCACAGTACCGCTTGAGAAACAATTGAAAATTTTGAGATTTCAACTGTGTAGCGCTCATGCATCAGCCGAGAGAAGGTTGATGCGTCCGTGCGAGAAGATTTTGGGAAAAGGAAACTAGAAACTACCGTATGTTTGCGATTTCCTGGGTTCTGGGGGTCTTGAAAACATAACTAGGAATCAAAGTTTCAGCATTTCCAGATTTCTTTTTTTATTTGCCTGGCGATCTCAGTCTAGGACTGCAACCACCTTTCCGGCAGGTTACGGTCCTGTTGAAGTTTTTACAACAAATCTATCAAGGGTCGGGAAGAATAAGGAGTGGCGGTAAAGTCGGCGCTACCGACCAGCTGCGGTCAATGTCATTCAAGTCATCTTCGTCCCCAGTTTCGCTGCGATATTCAGGTACGATGTCCAATCTTTACAAACATGTGTAGTATATACTGTAACATTAACTTTGTGTATGGCACATGTAGTCTTTCAATGCTTCAGGAGTTCAATAAATATTTGTTTCCTTACATTAATATTTATCTCTTTGTTTTTTTTTTAACTAACGTATTGACAACTTGAGTTACAGACCCGACCGAAGTATTGACTGCACACTTTTCATTGAAAAAGCTGAGCTTTGGTAACGTCTGTTGCTCTTGTTGTAACAAGGTTTATTCTGTCTGTTGACTGTTTGGTTTTCTTTTTTTAACGTACCCTAATCAAACTATGGTACAAAAGCTTTCACTACATAAAGTTTTTATAGTTTTAACGAGTTGTCACAAGGGCACTGATATTGTTCCACCTAGACTTCATTTACAACCATTGTGGGAAAAGAGTAAATATAAATGAAACTAAAGTGTTATAACGAAATATGCGACGGTACCACAATAAGCACCAAAATCTGAAACATTAAGCGACTTCTTGTGCGAACGTTAATGTTCTTCACTTCATTCACTGTGGTATTGTTCCCGCTATGATCGTACAGAGTTTTTGACAATTTAGTAGAATTGCAATGGATTTACTTTTTAAAAAGCTCATTTAGCAAGCAGCCTTCGCAGTGGCTCTCAGATTCTTCGTACTACACCGAGCTACCGCACCTATGTCTGTTTTCATAGAAATAAACTGAACGAGAAACATTGTTAGCTCCACTAGGTAATAAGTGGAGACTCGGGACTAGTCAACACGGTTACTCATTATTGCAATACTGGAAGGACTTAGCTTTTGACAACCTACATGGATGACTTTTATCACGTGTTGCAATGATCTTCTGTCAGCAGTAACGTATATCATAAACCTCTCGGTACGGTCATAGTGTGAAGTTAATTCTACCCAATCATTGTTGTTTTCGATATGTTAAGTGCTTGCATGATATTTGCCACTTAGAGAAAACTGAAGTAGGCTAAATGTAAATGCATTGTAGTTTATGATTTACCTGGCCTTAATTCAAAATTAATGTTCAACAACTTGTTAATAATGTTAGGTACTATCGCTTTGAAACTGATCTGAGCAAGGCAGCAACGGTTACTCCCATTCAGTATAGTGCACATGAAGAGTTGGGTAGCTTCCCCAGAAAAATTACGCCAAGAAACTAAGCACTTAACACTTGACTTAACACATGTGCCCCTAGATGAAAAAGTACCTCACCTTGTATGTGCCAACAGGCATCCAAGGTTGAGATGTCTTAAATCCGTATTGTTCCTCTGTTTGCCGCTGCTTATCCTTCGTTCTATATTTTCCAACCTTCTCTCATTCCGTCTTTCTGTATCACTGGTATCCATATTGTTATTGGCCTTCCTACCACCCTTACATTTTCCGATCTCCATTCCCTTACAGTAAAAGAGTCGCTGTCTCCCTCCCTTTCCGAAGCACATGAACAATCCAGATCCACCTTCTTTTCGTTATTTCGCTTCTTATTCTTTTCAATTTTGTTTCCTCCCTTGTTCCTTATAACTAACCCTTTATTGGGCATGTGATTTTTAGTATTGTTTTCAAAAACTTTAAGTTGCAAGGTATTTAGTATTCGTTCTTCAAGTCGTTAGCTTTCATGTCTCACGTCCCTAAAAATAGCTGAGAACGAAACTTATTGTTACCTTAACGCTTATGTCCCATGGAAAGTATCTCACCCCTTAAAATACAGCGAGCCCTCCGATACCTTCTTTCGGTACGTTAGTTAGTTAGATGAGGTTTAACGTCCCAGTTTCCAACCAATTGAATCAAGTCGAGACGACCACGGCCTTTTGTCCAGTTGTGCATGGCTCACTGGCTTGTTTTCCCTACTCCATTGCTTATGCTGAGCATCTAGCACAAAGACAGTAGGTTCCATTTAAAGTCTTTGGTATGACCCGGCCAGGATTTGAACCCAGGATTTGGCTGCAAGTCGGATGCTCTAACCACTTGGCCACTGCAGTCGGTACGAACCTGCTCCCAGTCCAGTCACTATACTACCACGATATGTAAATGTAGATTGATACTTTTTATTTTAACTAAGCAGGTAAACTAAAACATGGAGTTGCACTGCTTGCATCTCTTTTACACTAAGTGTTTTTCCCGACATTTAGATGGCTTTAGATTGTTTTTTCCATGCTGAATTGATTGCTCTTGAGAGTTCTGTTTTAACCATAGATTAGGATATAGGAACTAGAGTGCTCACTCCTCGAAACAGCTGTGATCGCATGGGGACTCGGCCGCCTTACAGTTTGTACACACATGCTCACACACAGCATAGCTTCTTGCCTCCACCTATAATGGCGGACAGGTCCCCACCACTGATCTACATGTAAATCAGTGGTCCCCATGCAATCACAGTGGATTTACGTACGCGGTATTAGGAGTGCGCACTGTAGTTCCTATATCCTACTCTATAGTTTTAACCACTGAGCATTTTGTTGTCTAAGTGGGTCACATCGTGTTAGCAACCCCATTGTCTAAGGCTGTTGCAAATACAAGGAGCTCTGACACGTATATCTGTGAAAGACGTCTTTGTCAATGAGTTATGTCTGGGAGGTCAATGCTTCACATGAACTGTGCACACAAAGCCTAGGTTACCAAAGTTACAACTGGTTATCTTAAGGGAGGCCAAAACGTTATGCCTGAAATTTATATAACACTTAGGTGTTAGGAAGGGACGAGGTTAGTTCTCGTCATCTGCCACATCTCTTAGTGGCCTTGATATGACGCCACCCCACACTGTCATCATGTCGCCAGTCGTCACTTAAAGGTAATAGGCAGTCGCCCCCAATTTTCTTTGAAAAATCAGCAAACTCTTGCAAATCTCCTCTTATTGCATTACAAGCACCTCTGAAGACATTTTGAACATAACTATTACAAATAGGTAAAGCAAGGCAAAATTCTCTTTGAATTCCACAATTCAGTAACAAAAATATTGTCACATGATCAAAATAGGCCATTCATGAACTAGAGTGACAGGATACACTCACTCTGTTTGGGGTGACTGCCTACTGCCTTTAAAGCGGAAAATCTTTTATTTTCCCCCACCGGTGTCACTTTCATAGAACTCTGTGATGTTTCTATGTGACTTTAAACATAGGATCTAGAATATTTTCAAATGTAAATAAGTTTAAACTTCTGCGTTACCTTGGAACAAATTAGAGCAGCAGACTGAGTCACTAAGAATTAAATGTACAGAGTCGTTTCAAGAAGAAACCTGACGAAAGTGTCACCCTGTCAGCTAAGTAAGCCACTTCAAAGACTTCATCGAGTGTCTCTTTGAGGATTAGATATAAAATAAATCTTTCATTTCTTTGTACATTTTCCAACTTCATACAATTGAAGAATGGTTTTTACATGTTGAGCAAATGAAGAGTATAACTTATGCATTGACGTCTGTTGACGTCATTTTGGAGGAAAAACAATGGTGCACATGGCATGCACGAAGTCGGCTTCTCACACGCGTTTAGTAGAATTGCGAGCGTATCCGACTGGTTCACAAATCAGCAGTCTGCATTTGTTGGTGAAAATTGAAATGATGCACGCTTGCCTCCAAACGAGGGAACACTTGCTGCTCTGTGATGTCATATGCATAATCTTGACAGCAGAAATGCTTCGAGTTACTCGGTTACGAGCTGAGCGTTAGTTGAGCTGAGCGTAATCCACGCATCGTGTTATGCTGCCGATTTTCTCCACGTCGAGTGATTTCTTATAAGCAGTTGAGTGGGGAATTCTCATTTTCTCCGTTTACTCTTTTTAGAGATATAATATGAGAACATTTACAGACTTACGTGTAGGGGGTGATTTCTAAAAGTAGAGAGAGCTGTTTAACAGAATTGATTTGGAGATGTTATGAGCTGAAAACTTATGAAACACTGCTTGGAATACATAATTTGTGGCACATTCCAGGACGCTGAATCCGAATATAGCCAAAATCCATGGGACATTGAAAACTCCTCTAAAACTGCAGTTAAGTCAGAGCTGAATCGTGCTAGTTTGAAAGATGTATGAAAGCAATAATAAGATCTTTCCTGTACATGTGAGTATCTTGAATCCAATTTTGGACATCCAACCTCGAACAAGAATGGGGAACTCCGAACAGTAGCAAAAATGCAACATTTCACAAATACAAGAGTTCTGCACCTAGTTTAACCGACACGACATACATTGCATATTGGTTTCTCTAGAACATACACTAGTGTAGTATAATTAACCTGAAATATCTGAAATTTTTTTAAAATATATTGTGGGCCAAGGAACTGGGTAAAACAGCTGCTTACCCATATTTGCTTTGACTTGTTTCAGCTAACATTTTCCCCACATAAATTACACAATGAACTGCCAGTAAGATTTACGGTGGTGAAGTTGGACGTTTGATGCAAAGATCTTACTTCAAAAAAATAAACTGAGAATATTGCTTTAAAAAGTGCAATCAGGAGTTTCGAAAAATGCTCATCATAAGCATTTGGAACAATTGGTTCCATTTTAACACAGCCTTTGGAGGACAATAAACCTTTCTTATCATATGTCTATAAATTACTCGCAATGTTTAGTAGCTTGTAGGTTTTTATTCCATGCAGCAGTTTCGAGATGCTTTGAGCTAAACATTTATGAAATACTGCCCGATATATATATATATATATATATATATATATATATATATATATATATATTTCCAAGTTATGTTCCCAGCTGGGCCTTAATCATACAGGGAAAATCGCTCTAGTAAACTCCTTTGGTCCTTTACTATAAGATTAGTATATGTTCCACATAATGCCTTTAATATCCACCTGATGTGGAGTTTATTTAAAAAGACAAAAGCTCTGTGTTTAAAGTTATTTGAGAAGAAAAAGCTGGATAGAACATTGGGGTGGCCTCAATAATCCCTTCGTTCCAACTGTTTATAACAGTTTGATGATTGGGTTGGTAAAGATATACTAGGATGATGCCCAAGGTCCTTGGAAAAATTGTCACGGTTTTGATTTCCCCTTATTAAGCAAGTGTAACTTGGGTTTTAGTGACGTGATAACAAAAAATTTTAAAGGCCCTAAAGGGTGTATATTTCTCCTGGTCTCACTTTGCAAGTACAGAACCTTCAGTAAAGTGATGTTATCTGGAATAATAAATATATCAGGGCTAATGGTAAGTTATTTTTAAAATATTTCTATAGAATGAATGTACCTAATGTTACAGACGTTTAGCCACGAGGTCTTTCGCACATTCTTGTTAATAGAAGAAAGAAGGTTTAATCTAAAATGATTGTGCACAGTAAATTATTGAATTATTTACACAATGCCGACACATTGTGAAGAGTAATCTCAAAAAATATAGTAATTCTGTCAAAAAGGGCCCTCTATTTTTAAAACCGCCTTCTGCCAGCAAGTCTTCATAGTTTCATTGTTCTGACCCAAAATTCGGATTCAGCGTTGTCCAGAGCACCAAAAACATTCTCAAACCTTTGAAAACTCTAATCGGGAACGAAACTCGGCCCTCTGTTGCTCACTATTGTCGGACATTTTGTTAATGCCAACTAAAAAAAAACGCTCATACTACACAGCAGTGTGGAGTCCTTTGTCACTACATAATAGGTGCCGTCCTGGGGGAGGGGTTTAAGGGGAGGGGTTTAAGGGGAGGGGGTGTCCCCCTCCCCTTTGAGAAATTTTTGTTAATTCAAGGTTGCCTAGATACAAAATGGTGCTATCTTTGCAGTACTTTTTGAAGTGATCATATATGACTGGAAAATATCCTTATTTAGTGAATTCTAATTTTTGGTTAGGAGAAAGAAGAGAGTGTGCGTCCCTGCGATGGTATACAGCAGGGTGGAATCCTTTTTGTCACTACATAAAGGTACCGTCCTGGGGGAGGGGTCTAAGGGGAGGGCCCCTTTGAGAAATTTTTGTTAATTTAAGGTTGCTTAGATGCAAAATGGTGCTATCTTTAGTATATTTTTGAAACTGATCATACATGGCTGGAAAATATCCATAATTTAGTGAATTCCAGTTTTTTGTTAAGTTAAAGAGGAGAGTGTGTTGTCCTAGAGAAGGGTATGTTGTCAACAAACATCCCCAAGCCCCCCTTTTGACTAGGCTTTAATGCCTTCTTTTAGGGGAAAGTTTTTACGACAAAATGAGTGGGTGGAGTCCACAGAAACATTTTTGGACTACTACGAAAATTTTCCTTTGTCTCATTGTGCATTATAAAAGGGTATCTAATACTGACAGACAGCGGTATACTGCCTCCTGGAAACTCTGGATTAATTATATAACATGGGGCATTAAAATGATGATTATTACCTGACATCCAAATGATACTATAGAGTATAATGCCGAGCACGTTACAACAATGGTATTTTTACTAAGTTTGAACGAAAATCCAGACGAACATCTTCCATCAATGGGGATTGAGAAAGAGAGAGTATAGGTGCAGGGAAGTGATATTAGACCCCCCATAGGTAAAGCAAAAGGGGTTAAGGACTAAAAGGGGCGTTTCAGAATGTTGTTTACGTCGTAAGTTTATTAACAATCACCATCTATACCGGTAGAAGCTGCGCCCAAAGGTCGGTAAGAATTTTTGAAAAACGTATAATGGCAAATATACGCACTTTCAGTCTTCCACATCATGCTTCAAATTAGACTGAAAGATCCCATAGGCCCCTACAGATGTTGGGGATGTACTTCTGTTTTTCGGAAAGGTGTTGTGACCAGAATAGTTGCATGTGTTATAACCTTAATAATGGTCATGAGATGGAGTGAAAACCGTGACGAATGCGCGCAAAGCGCCCCGAAATTTTTCATTAAATAAGATAAACATGACAAAACCTGCATTCATGCTCTGCATCGAGACACTTTCAATTCCCCCACAAACCTATTTGCCAATCACAAAGCTAGTCCGAGTTTACCTGAGAATTCGTAAACAGCTTTCAGCTTTTGTTGCTGTGCTTCTGCGGGAGTTGCTACCGGAAATTTTGAAAATTAGGATGATATTGAGATAAAGTTTGAAGCGCGGGGAGCGCGCGAAAATTTTGAAAGTTTGCGAAGGATTTACGATAATTTTGATATTTTGAGAACCATTTGTGATGGAAAATGGTTACTATAGATCCATCGCTCGGTTGAAAATACACCTCACCCTACCCCATACAGAAATCTATAGCTTAAACGCCTTTTTGGATCATTTTAAAATTTTCAAAAAATTTTTTTTTCTGAAATCGATTGGAGGGGCACACGCCCCCCATGCCCCCCCCCCCGTGCCGGCGCCAATGGCAATATCAATCAAAGAAACCTAAAGACGATATTGCAAGGTTCCCCTTCCTGTCTGCTGGAATATATTGTCCGGGTAATGAGCACTTGCTCGTCGTTGAGACGCTCTCGTTCACACAAGATTCGAGTTGTGACAAACGTCCCTGTGTGAACGGTTCCATAGAAATATGTTTAAGCCATTTGCTTTGCTGCTCCCGCCTGCAATACGCAGCACATTTGGGTTTTAGTATAAATACACTTTTAGTGTGACTTAAATTTGTAGAAGTGACCGTTTGGGGTTAACTTTAATCGCGCATGATTTACTTGCAAATATTTTCAATATAGCTCAAGCTCTGGTGTTCTCATTATCTTCAGATATGAAGGTATTGTACTTAGCCTATATACATGTAATATATAAATGTAATCACTTACTCCTTTACCAAGAAGTACACAATACGGTGTGAAAGTAACAAGTTCTGCATACCTTCATTGTTGTGAACAATACAGTAAAAGTATCGGGCTGGTATTACGAAATAATGAGCTCCATGGTAATATACAAATAAACTCCATGCGCGTGAAAGAGCATACAAGAGTCATAGCCAAAGTTGCAAAAGGAATCTCAAGACTGAAGTACAAAAGGGGTTAATGAAATAGTGAGAATGAAAAATGCTATTGTTGCTCCGAACAGAGGTATTTACTATTCACACACGCAAGGGAAAAAATGACATTTGGTGTCACACCATGAATCTGTTGTTCCTTTAGGTACTATTGACAAGTGTTCGATACAAATAAGGCATCGTACAAAAAGATCGTTTTCAGGTTACTAATGGTACATTAAAGTTTGTAGTAGCTCCACGGTTTGTAAAGCTGCTGCAATAACAAGGCAGGATTAGGACGGAAGGTATCGTATGTTCTTCACCCGATGCTGAACGACTCATGGATAATCTTTAAGACTAGGACTTCAAAGGGCAACCAAATGAGGTTATTTAGCCTACCCGAAGGGATTCATTCAGGTCAGTGACTCCTGTTCTTCCCGACCCCCATGATAGATGAGAGGACACTCAGACTAAGTCTAGTTCCTTGCACTTGGAACCCATGTCACGTACAGATATCCACATAAAATTGAGTTGTTTTCGTTTTCATTGAGCGCTCTTTACTTAAATGACTTGCACACATTGTTCCTTTAGCAAAACTGTGCCTGCTCCAGTCTGGAACTTTAGCTTAGGTTGAACCATATATGACATGCATTTCACGCTGAAAACGATTTTTTGTCGCCACCATTCCCATACGCTTATATGCACATCTGAAAAATAAAACCCTTGCTTAAAAGCTCAGAGGGTGTTTTCAGAAGTTTGAATGCTGATAAAATTAAGATTAAATCTTATTGGTCTAATTTTCAAACCGAAGCACTGCCCAATTCTGTCAGAAGTTTGCTACTCTTAACCAGACTTTAACTATGGACTTGTGTGCACAATTTGTTCTATTTTCCAATGGTTATAGCTTCTGCTGTAATTATTAAAGTCTCTTTCACAGTTAATCCGAAAGGCGTCATAATATAGTTCTTTTTGTCCTATGTGCTGCCTTTATTTATTCATGCAAAATTTGTTTAAAGTTGGCACAATGAAACCCTGTCGCATGTTTTGCAGTACAATTTTAATTTGTCGGTGTGCATTGTACTATTTTCAACGGAGGGCATTTTCGTGGAGCGGGAGATACACAAGCTGTAGTCAGAAGCTTTCCACTATTCGTGCACTGTTGCATGACAAAACTGCAATAACGCCCGTTCAGTTCTAATATATTTTGCTAAATCTCAGCTTTGGAATGACATAAAATATATCGTGATTATTTTAGTTTTACATAGGGTGCTGAATAGATTTCTAGGGCGGCTTTTGCATTGCAAGCAATAACTCAGAACTTTTGCCTTTTGCTGTTTGTACAATCAATCTCGTATCTTTAATTTACATGCACTGTTGGATTGATCATAAACTTTCCGATGGTAACCTTCGTTTTCAAATTTCAACACTCTCCCTTAGGGAACAGGCAAAATTATTCATAAACAGCCACAAACATAAATATCCATAAGTTTTACAACAATGGTAAGACGCCAAGGGACAAGACCAATGAAGTGCACTGGATGGACGTATTCATGAATTATGCATGAACATAACTGCTCAGATAAGAAAGGAAATGTGTATTGAAGCAAACTGATATGCGACTTAAGAAACACCTTTACTGGCTTCCTGAGTTCTGATTGGGTGAAAACTATCAGATCTTGTCAGTGTCCTGATTGATTTTCCTATACTGTGACAGCAAAACACCCCAAAGTGCTATTATAACCAATTAACGGGAGAATAAGTGCTGGCAAAGCACAATTCATTGGGCAAGCCATAGTTGGATTGTATCCATAGCATTAAAGACGCAAGTATTGATTCCCACCTGGGATTTCGTCCAGTGGTAGCTGAATCAAATGACATTTTTTCGTTCAAAACAATTAATGGCAAAATTTTCTACGACTGAGAAAAACGTAATAAGAGTAGACTTATAGTGTTTTACAATGGAGATAAAGTTAACTTGTGCCAATATAGATATTGGGTGTTATATTAAATGCGGGCGACGGCGACTGCCACTCCTAGGCCTACAGCTGATAATTGTGGCAATAATCTTTCCTACTTTTGCTTATCTTTCCTTCCGACGGCTCGGTGTTTTCCAGCGTAAACAGCCAACAGAAAACAACATTGCGGTAAATGATATACGAAGAAAAATACCTCAAGGACATAATGAATTTCGTCTTCCATCAAATGTTACGGAGAGTGGTGAGTCTTTTAAGAATTGTAATGCTTTACCAAAAAGATTAAGGACTAAACAAGTCCTATTTTCAAAATGGAATTTCTACCTCTATCTGGACAGCTCTTTTTGCATAGCTTCTTGCCATACCATTAAAAAGTAGATCACTGAAAACCTAAACTAGTCCTAAACTAGTCAGGATGGTGTCTCTCCCGACTAATTTGACCGACTAGAGTGAAATTTGTCGGTGGATTAGTCATTGATCACAAACTAGTCAGTGGATTAGTCCGTGTGACACCGACTAATCAACTGACTAGTTTGTGATCACTGACTAATCCACTGACTAATTTTACGCTAGTCAGTCAAATTAGTCAGGAGAGACACCATCCTGCTCCTGGTTTAGGTTTTCAGTGATAGGTAGATATTACAACCAAAAAAAAAAAGGAAGACATATTTCATGAAAACGATGAATAAATATGGAATTTAGAAATCCATTTTGAAATTAGAACTTGTTACTACATTAACATAATTTATTAAAGAGAAACGTAAGCTTTCCCATACTTTAATGGGCCTTATTACACTATGAATAATTATATATGATTACTCAAAAATTTACCACATATGTCATAAAATGTAGGAATGTAGAAACCAGTTCTATTCAGATCATGTTGTTCAAACAAATGGGGTTGGGTGTATAGGCGGCGATCCTGGGGGGATGGGGTATATATCTCCCCATGGAATTAGATGGGGGATCCTGTACACTATATCCCCCCTCGTGAAATCATGTAAAAAAGTTAAGTTAGTCACAAACATAAATTCCTAATAGAACAGAAAAATTAGAAGATTTCAAAAATTCACGCTTTAAGATGTAACGCAAAACCTGCAAAGGGTCATTTCCGGTGATCTCCGGGGTATTTTTGGCCAAAATTTCCTTTCTACCCTCCCCGCCAACTGATGGTGGCGCTCCTCTATGATAGTGTCACTCACTATGTACACCCCTCCCCCCCCCCATTTTCAAAGACGGATCGCCGTACATGGATGGGTGATGCTACTTTACAATATTTAAAAAACTGTTCAATATTGGTAATATCTTTCGATGCAGGTTTTCTGCATTCTGCATTTTTTTTTGTTCCACAATAAGTAAGGTATAAGTGACTAATTAAATCCGTCAGTAACTTCTTTTTTGTTCGAGAATGGCGATCTTCACTACCGATTTTAAATTATTTAAATCACATTGCTGCCTTCATTTGACATTATTGTACAAAAGGAAAAGCATAACTGCAACCGTTGATTAGTGACTAAGTTGTCTATCATAAGTAGTTACCATAAATGGTACGGTCTTTTAAACCGAGAAGAAAGATTGTCGGGATTGCTTCCGTTCAAAGTAGTTTCCCCGCTAACACAAAACGTTTTTGAAACGTCTAAAGTGGGGTTATGAAACGTTTTATAACACCAATTAACACGTTTTAAAAACGTTTTGTATTAGCAAGGTTTGATTAGGACCAAAATAAATCAGAAGCAATGTACTCTTAAAGACAGATTTGCATCATCCCAAGTATGACTTTTAGTTGGGGGTTACCAAAAGTCTCAACTGGTGACTATTCTTTAATTGACATCAGAATTACAAAATTCAAAAGATGCAGAGCAGCTCATATTACACAGCATGCACAGAGAATGTTTTAATTACACATGGTATCTTTTATGCACACCAGGATGTGTCCTTGAGCAGTAAACTGTTTGTGTCTGCCCAAGGAGAAGCAGTAAAGACAATTATGGGCCGGGCTTACCACCAAGTAAAAGTCATACTTAGGGTGATGCAAATCCCTCTTTAAACGTGTTGGGTAAACTTGTCTTATACTTGGATCGATGACTATTCCTATTGGCATCCTGGCCAAATCGAGTTGCATAATTGGTAAGTCAATTTACATATTTTAGGGCTGAAGTTGAACTTAGTGTGTCGGATAATAATAGGTCAGGAACAAAACTTGCTTAATTGTCTATTAATTTAAAGAAATACCCTTTTTAGCGGAACAAGTCGGACAAAGGTGTCACTCGTCTTAACTACGATTTTCGTAGCTGTATTTTCTGGTTTGTTGTGCGATGAAAATATTACTTACCAAAGTGAGAAATCCATCACGTTTGCATCCCAACAACGTAAAATTAAAGTGCCCCATAGCTTTTATTCATCATTCATCACTGTGACATCTAATGAAACGTAGCATTTTATTTTTATTTGCAATATAAATTGCGTTTAAAAGGAAGAAGTCATCACTTTCGAAAACAAAGATATCAGAAATATTCAATCTACATCACCGTGCAAAGTTGCCAGTAAGGCACACTATACGCTAGTGCGAACCATTTGAAACGGGTTTCAGGAATGTGGTCAGCCGGGGAGGGGGTAAGGGAGGCATCCCCTCTAAGAACCTGGAAAATCTCATGTAAGGGTCTCTTTTCTCCTCATCTTTTTTCCGGGGGAGGTCCCCGGACCCCGTCGTGGAACCTCTTCCTCCTTCGTGATACACAGCTTGAATACACCTGCATATACGCAGGCTAAAGATCCTAAGTAATATTTTCTCATACGGTGTCACAACATGCTTTAACAAGCGCCTTACATGTTTAACTCAATGAGCTCCTAATAACTTTCAATTTTAATCAAATCTACCTTTCTTCTTCAAATGTAATCTTGTTTCTAAAGCAGGAAATTTAAACGACTACACGCCAAACGATGGTGGCTGCCCCATGGCGCAGGAAGAAGGGGCAGCCTGCACCGGGTTCTGATGGTGTGGGGGTGCCATAGCCAAAACAATTAAATTATTAGAAATTCTAAACAAAACCAGTCTAAAGCATTACCCATAGATAACACCATCTGGGATATAAGAAACCTTAAAGTGATGCCGTGAGTTTGCAAAAAGGAAAAACATAAGATTTTGCTTCTTCTTATGTCTTTCTTTATTCTTAAAAATGCCACGGGTGCTTTACAGAGTTGAAGAATACAATTTGAAAGCTCAAAATGATAGTGATAATCTCGGGAAGTAACCTAAACAGCATAAAATCGGTAAATTTTTGAAGGCCTTTTTCAAAAAACGGTCCTTATTATACGGCATTAAACCACGCCTACAATGAACCTGATGTTGAATATGCAATGTTATTGAGGTGTCACCAAGTTAAAAAAGACGTACCATACCACTCCAGCCTGACTAGCTCTCGCAGGGAGTTGTTATTTCCAAATAACAACTCCCTGCTCTACGGTAGCCTACAGCTGTTCGCTCACGACCACTGATCTCTACTATAACCAGGGAGTAATAACAACTCCCTGCTATAGCAGTCTCACGACCAGAGAATGCATGTTCTTGCGTAATTGCTTCATAACACTTACTTGTATACACTCAGTGTAGCTTCCTCAATACTACGTAGTACAGGCCACAGTCTTTCACTCGTTGGTACGCGTTACAGTACCGATTTGAATTTGGACGTTACAGTTTTACAACGAAAGCTACACCAATACTATCGCCATGAGTAAGAACGTCAAAGACGATGGTAAGTGCACATAAAGGCAGAGCATCTAACGGTAGCCTAAATTAGGCTTAATTTACACATAGGTACCACTGAGCCAGTAAACTATAGCCTAAGTTAGGCCACTACAGTAAAACGGGTTAGTGGTATTACCATGCACTCTGTACATTGCAATATCACCGTTACCTCTTCAACATCCACACACACCATGCGTCTTGTTCACTTGTGTTGTTGTGCTAAATCGATCAGCTGTTTACGCCTAGTGAATATGCATTAGTACTTCGTTCTCATTGGTCCGCTCAACTGATGTTCGTTAGGAGACTGAATAGTGTTTGTCCGCAGCACATTTTTGATTTCCTCGAGTTTAGTCGTTATTTTTACGAAAATTTTAAGGCTGTTGCCGGAATTCGCACAACAGGCCTTATTTTTTCTCCCTTACTGTTCATATGGGTCACTCAAAGGAATCACTGAAATTTTAAACTCGATTTTTTAATGTTTTTTACTTTTTGCAATCTCACGGCATCACTTTAAAACAAAACAATTTCTTAAAGAGTGAGGGTTTTGCCCCCCCCCCCCTTAAGCACATCCCCTTCAATCACACCCGACAAAAATTACTAAATAATGGGGATTATGAAACATAAAATCAGTTCAACGCTTTACCAAGAATTGCCAAAGATAGCCCCATTCTGCATCTGAGTCACCTCATATACGGACTAATTTCTTACAAACTAGGGATGTCACCCAGCCAAACATTGAAAAAAGATCACTAATAATGACGATTTTTAACATTTAACCAGTTCAAAGCTTTCCAAAGGGTAGCACCATTTGCACCCACGCCAGGCCTTACATGGCATCTCTTCAGTTGAGCATCCTCCCCAAGGATTGCACCCGAGGACAGGTGAGAAGGAGGGTTCCGCCCTAGTTCAACTGTCTACAGTTTAGTGCTCCACTTAGAAAGTGTCATGAACTCGCCCCCCACACCCCCGCCCCTTAGGACTTCACCCAGGCTATGGAACGGGGTTATTATGTACAAGTTAAACGAAAAGGGCAAAGAGTGAAGTTTCAGATCTCATCATGCCCCCATATTTTGTACATATGTTGTGGTAACGAAACTTCCTAGCTACTAAGAAGCCGCAAAAATGACATAAGACCACTTTCAGGTCAATCAAACTTCAATTCCGACCTTAGGCAACAGTAAAATGTAGTTTTAACAAAATACATCTCGGCATATCATCGGGATTTTATTCTAACAAACTGATAATTTAGTTCAATCATTTGACCTCCGACCTCTAGATTTATGACCTATATCATTATCGATTAAGCAAGTTTTTGCAATCAGGTAGCTTCCCACCAACTTTAAAATGATCGGATATGGTTTAAGAGGAGTTGACACACGTAATCACAAAATTTTGCAAAGCTGACCTTTGACCTCGCACCTCAGCATTAAACAAAAAACACTTTTCCAACGCTTGTCTCATCACTCTCAACATATCATGTGGTTTAATGACTTTCCCAACATATTGATAGCCACATAACGGCAAAGTATTTTAATTTGACCTCTGATTTTTATACCTATGACATCGTCAGTTATGCATGCACCAGTTTTTATAGTCAGGTACATACCGAGCAAGTTTGAACTTACAATGCAGGAATTTGCACACTTTCACAAAAGTTAGCAAATTTGACCTGTGTCCTTTGACCTCACCCAGCCAAAAAACACCATTTAATTTTTTATTGTTCTCATCATATCAGGAAATTTAATGACTTTTTCTAAAATACTGATAAGCAAACAGAAGGAATCCCCCCTTTTTAAGCTTTAACCTCTGCCTTCTAACCTGTGAAGTCATCAATTACGCATGCAAAAGTTTTCATGGTAAGGTACCTACCAGGAAGTTTGAACTTGATCAGAGATACGATTAAGGAAATTGCTTAACACTTTTTAGCAAAATTTAGGCAAATTTAACCTTTTACCTACATCTTGACTTTTGGGGTCCGCCCATTGAACCCCAAAGCACTATTTTAAAAGTTGGCTAATCTTTCCTACATTTCATTTCGATTTATCACTTCTTCTAACGTACTGATAGGCGGGCAAACCAGAATGCGAGGCATTCCTACTCGCGAATCTAAAACTGAAGGAAAAAAAAAAATAAAAGTCTACTTTTCCTTGTTACTATGGGGATCGAACTACGAACCTCTCGTGTGTAAGTCTAACGCCCTATCCGATGAGACATTAGTATCAATAAACAAACCTTTGCTTTAATTAATATATAATCTCTGTAAAGCACCGTGCGTGAATAAATGCTAACACATGTGATGGAGTCATCATCTAGTGGAGGGTTGTCTGTTAGTTATTGTCTTTAATGATGGCAAGAGCTCACTCGAAGGTAGCACTTTCATGTTTAACTGGGGATCATTCAACAGTTAAGCAATCACCCTTTGCCTTTGGTAACCATGAACGATATACTAAGTACTGTGAAGGATTCGGCAGCAATGACATGGATGTAGGCATCCACAGGCTAAAGCGGTATTGAATATTGACGTTTCCGATCCTCAGTCTGAAAAAATATTCCTGAGTGCTCAGCACAAAAAGCGGGCTAGAAGTATCTGCTCTTGCCTTGCTGTATCATAATCATGGTACAGTATAAGCAGTCAGTCAGTTGGGCTCTCTCGGTAATACATCCACTCCGTAGATTGCCATCGCTGATATGAATACGCAATAAGCTAGTCGCTGGTAGGGTTACATAACCTACGCCTTAGGAGACCCTAGATTTGTACAAAATACTCTAAATCAAAATCGTAATTTGTGATTACTTTGATTTTATTTTTAAGATAAAT
Source organism: Holothuria leucospilota (assembly GCA_029531755.1). Taxonomy (NCBI): domain Eukaryota; kingdom Metazoa; phylum Echinodermata; class Holothuroidea; order Aspidochirotida; family Holothuriidae; genus Holothuria; species Holothuria leucospilota. The sequence goes on along the minus strand of CM055982.1, from coordinate 18,666,242 downwards.
AAATTTATGTATTCACTGGATCCTTTAAAACTAGTTGCTTGATATCATCGCTTAGTTTTGAATCTAAATAGTACTCCTCAGGGGAGAGTAAGCACGTTGTTTGTAGCACCAAGCTGCAAAACGATAAACAGGCGATGAAGCTTCAAATTAGACTTAGGACAGTCACTCGGAAGAGGTAAAAGCATATTTTTTCTTCAAATTATATTAACAATCTTTTTTTTTTGTCACTTAACTTGCATTAACTATTATTTATAAAAATTACAATATTGTACAAGAACTACAGGACATAACAAGACAGGAGAATGTCATCATATTGGACTTAATGACTGTTTCAAGTCCAAAACACGACTACTATACTTCGCTATTCGCTCGTAAAAACGACAACAACCACTTTTTAGAAAATATGACTTTTGACCTATGACGTCATAATTTACGCATGCACAAGTTCTTGTGGTATGGTATCTGTCCACCAGATTTTTGACTTGATCGGACTCACCATTCGGAAGAGTTTGCAAACAAACTTCTTCTCAAACTTTAGGCAAATTTGACGTTTGACCTACATTTTGACCTTGATCTTTGCTCTTAGCAACCAAAAAGCACGACTTTAGAATTTTTCTCCTTGTTCGCAAGATATCATGTGGCTGAAATTAGTTTTTCTAAAATATTGATGAGCAAATAATGGCACAAAACAATTTTAGCTAATTTAACCTTTGACCTATGACGTCATCAATTACGCAAGCGCAAGTTTCCGTGGTCAGATACCTATTCACCTAGTGTGAATTTGATCGTACTTACGGTTAAGGGGAAGTTCGAGACACAATTTTCGCGAAATTAAGACAAATTTGACCTCTTGCCGACATTTTGACCTTTGACCCCACCCTTAGAGCCCAAAACGCACTGTTTTAAAAATTGGTTAATCTTCACTGTATTTCATTTCGTTTTATCACTTTCTCTAGCGCACCTTGACTTTTGACCTATGACGTCACAATTACCCATGCACAAGTTTTTATACTCAGGTTCCTTCCTGATGTCGATGTCGATGTCGACACCGGTGACGACACCATAATTGACCTGGTGTCGATGTCGGTGTTGGTGTCGAAATACTGCGGTGTAGGTATCGGTGTCGGAAATTTTGCTGGTTTAGGTCGACACCGGCAATTTTTTTTCATTTTTTTTATTTTTTCCAGTGTTTCATTGAATATTTTCTTTTTTATTAGTTTTTTTTTATTTTGCAAGGAACTCTGATACCACTTCATACAGTCTACGGGCACCAGCAACAGTTACAGTGTCACTCATGGAATCCATACATAATAATCATAATTCATAATGTCATGAGTTCTGTACATATTTCATTTTCAATTCCAGAGTGGCCACACTAGAAATGTTAGCTGTGCATCAGTATTGCCAATTGCATGGCCCACTCTCAGGGCTAGGAAATGAAGATTTTGAAATGCTCTTTCCAGTGGCCTGAGAACACAATATGGCCCATGGTCGATATCAGTAATACCTGATTTGCCGCATTTTATGACATTTTCTATCAAATGTGTCGCCAGATTTTGCCATATTCGTCACTGGTGACACCTGGTTATCAACTACCATTGGAAATGGGAAAGTTCCTGCACAATTTGGGGTACAGTCATGGTGTATATTCAACTAATTTTCATGTATGAAGCATACTCATGAAATTTCGAAGAGAACACCCTATTGGGGGATGGAAAGTTTTGGGTACACCAAATACGATGTATGGCGTACTGTACAGGGCTAAAGGGTTGTTGAAGTCATAGGTGTTTTGCATTATTGTATCGACAATTCGCCCAGGAAGGTGGGCAGGGGCAGTTTGGGAAGGGCAAGAGTACTACTGTATTTAGGGCCAACAGTAACTGTTTTACTAGTCAATGTTTTACCATTAATGAGGCTGTAATCGCATGCAAGTTCCCATTGCCTTTTGTAGTCGGGTTGGAGGGGGGGGGGGCAGTTGGAGGGGCACAAATTTGAGCAAGAATACTTCTACAGTATGGTACTAACTGAGGTGGATATTTATCATTGTTTCATTACTTGGATTGATAAAACAAATAGAAAAATGATATTGGAAATATTGTTCTGCGTCTCATATCTTATGTAGTAATCTATTAATCACTTCTGTTCCAATCACCAGGTAGGCAGGGCAGGTACCCACTCCAATGTGATGCCTGATTGGAAAGTGTAGGCCTATGTTTATGCCTGAGCTCAGCTAACATGCTGAAATTTGATCATTTGACATCAGTAACGTCCTCCCAAATGGCCAAATCTCCACTCAGCACTTGGTTTGGTGGACAACATTGGAGATACAAGTTCAATAAAGGTGTCAGGGGAAATCAAGTCATGATTATATTTGACTTGAACCCTCAGTCTTCAATTTAGGGTTCCCTACTAGAGTCTTATGTTGCTAGAGTGTATTGTTATTTGAACTGGTGTCGGGTGTTGGTGCTGGTGTAGGACTTCTGGTGTCGATGTCGTACTCCTATTTTCGGTACCGGTACCGGTGTCGGTGGTGGTGTCGAGATCTGTTGGTGTCGGTATTGGAATTGCCGGTGTCGAACACAACACTGGCAAACACTAAAAATTTCACATTTGTAATATTAGGTAGTGTACAACATCCCATTTACCTACACAATACACATACGGAGATGAGAAAGCAGTGCCACATAATCACTTTGTAAGTCAAAAATGCGATATGGAAGGTTTCCAGAGACGTTACACATACCTTGAAGCTGCTTAGCACTGTGATATTTCTGCACTGAAAAACTGAAATATACATATATATATTTCAGTTTTTCAGTGGAGGAATATCACTGTGCTAAGCAGCTTCATATATATATATATATATATACATTTATATACATTTATCTATATATATATATATATATATATATATATATATATATATATATATATATATATATAACTCAATCTGCAGACAGAACTGTTTCGATCTTGTTAGATCTCATCAGTGCAGCTCAGAGTAGGTTTCAAGATATATATATATATATATATATACACATACATACATATATATATATACATATATATATATATTTTTCTAAATTTAATATATATATATATATATATATATATATATATATATATATATATATATATATATATATATATATATATATATATTCCTTCAACGACATGAGCGAGCATCGTATGGTACACTGACAGTTTGCTGAAGTAAAATAAAACGCCAGATACCAAAACAGCTAAACAGGTAGTAACCTATGATGTGGTGCCTCACAATAAAAAGTGTGAACCGAACTAAACAATACTTCGACTTATAACTGGACTTACTGTATAATGTTGTACAAAGGCCGTTCTCGATTGCGTGGTCTTTTAGCTTTTCACTGGAAAAAAGGGTAAAAGAACGAGTGTTTTAAGTAATTAAGAAAGATAATTCTGTAAGAGATAACCAAGTCCTTATCGGTAATCGGTATTATGTTTGTGGGCAACGCTTGATCTCTCATGAATGACGTCTTAATTCAGAATTGTTTTGTGTTCAAATCTCTGTTGACTGAAAATTTTACATACATTTTAAATAAGACTAGTTGTCAGCCAAACTTGCAATTTCAAGAGTTGCCAGGTTGTTTAAATCAAAGTCAATTGTGAAATGTTTCCCGAAAGGTAATTGAAATGGGGATTTTCAAAGGCATTTAATTTCCAAACTAGCAAAATTTGAGTCGTAAGGAAAACAAAAAAAGCTGCTCGTTCAAATCATCGATATTGAAGAACTATCGGTGGCCGGCCTGGATGATTGAAGTCAGCTGGGAGAACTGCCGCTACGCAGGCGTCTGAGATAAAGAGTCTATAGTGGTTGAAGTTGTTATGATCATGGAAGTTGTTCTGATCATGGAAGTACTACCTCCGAGGTAGTACTTCCATGTTCTGATCAGAATCACAATCGACACTGAAATTCACGAACTTACATTTTTGCGAAGTCAGCATAGCACTGGGCTACCACATAGGCATTCCCTTCGGGAAACCAACAAAAGTGACAGAGTTGAAAGAATAGTAGTAATTCATCGAAGGCCAATTTTGTTAACAAAAGAAAAATTTCCAGTGTGTCGGAAAGCCATTATGGGTACAATGGAGTGTGTAGTCGCAGACGGCGACCAGTCGCCCCGACAGTTAAGTAGATGGAGGGCAAATTTTCGAGAAGACACAGTTTTTAAATGTTCCTCAATAAAGTGTACTTCCCAATTCTTCAAATTTTCTTTTGTAATAACTTAAAGAAAGTTTCATTTTTTCATTAAAACCCACACGTTTCAAATGTTTCAAAAAATTGTAAACTTTTCAATTTCTCCTTTCAAATAAAATTCGAAAGTTTTCTGTTCACGATCCTTTCGACCACCATTCGCTTTTTCTAGGCTTCAGGTCCCCCCTTCCAGTCGGGGAGCTCGTTACCTGGTCGGGCAAATCCTGGCCTCAACCCTGCGTACATCATTCCGTCTGTATTTTTACTGTTTAAATGCAGGTTAGCAAGCCTTAAGTACAACAAAATGCATCTGCATATTTCATGAGATCAACGGAAGCCCAGAACATTTAATTACATGAAAAGAGACAATAACTTTGATTGTATGATGATTGATCGTGACCTACAGCCCTGGGTGAAATCGTTGGATACTTGCTTGCTTTGACTAAGATTTTCAGTCAGCTGAAAAGCTATTGGCATTGAATTTAAGCATTTTAGTATATCTGGCCCCCTGAAAAACTTTTCGCCCCCTTGGCGGGAGCTATCTCCACCCTCCCCCTTCAGTACCTTGTCTGGCTGCGGGCCAGACTGGATCTCATTAAGACGCTCAAATTTTTGAACGGCACACATCTATACAAAATTTGCGATGATCAAAGGAAATAATTAACGAAGATTTTTTTTATTTTACTTGCAATTTACTCGAATATTGAAATATTTAATTAGATTTCTTTTTCTTAATTAATCCTTTGCCTGAGACGAAATCAATCTACAAGATTTTGATGAGGAAGAACCCTTTTGTTCTGGTGTCGATCAAAGGTAAAGGTCATTTAAAATCAGATAAGGTTAAAAAAACTGAGATGCTCGTTAACATGACATCTCAAGCAAGGAAGCACGGTACTCCACACATTCGGCACGAAAAATACACAACAGTGTGTGTTCTGATTCTTTGAGGTCACCAGCCAAACTGTGAACGCCTTGAAAACACGATAGCTAAGAAGTTAGTTAGTTAGATGAGGTTTAACGTCCCAGTTTCAAATTGGTTCAAGTCGAGACGACCACGGCCTTTTTTCTAGTTGTGGCTCACTGGCTTGTTATCCCTACTCCATTGCTTATGCTGAGCACCAAGCACAAAGGCAGGAGGTTCCATGTTTGAAGTCTTTGGTATGACCCGGCCAGGATTTGAACCCTAGACCTTCCGACTGCAAGTCGGATGCTCTAACCACTTGGCCACTGCAGTCGATAGCTAACAAAGGCAACTTTCATGGGTATTATACTTGACAATTGGCTTATATAAAGTTCCAGATTTTTTTGTCAAGATCAATGGTTATTTGAGTTCACCAGAGTTCCAACTCAAATTTTGTAAACATGAAGGAAAACTAAAGTGAAGCTCATACTTAGCGGAAAAATGCCTTAAATTGTTTTTTTTTTTTTGAAAAAAAAAAACCTGATTGCTCTTTAGTATGCCAAAACTTGCTAGAGTAGATGTCAAAGAGTCGACGTGATATCTTACTCCCAAAACTTTTATGAACCATTTTGTGATTCATGGTTCACAAAAGTATTACTCAATGCCGATGGTTCTTAAACAATCTACACCTATAACCACACGCTTCAGCCGTATTCCATTTAAAACCACAAGACAAAAAAACCTTCTTGTAAAGGTATCACTAAAACGTTTACGATTTTTTGTCTGTCCGCAATAACAATTTTCGAGAAGACTACAATACTTAAACATGTGTAGTGTAGTAGCTGTGAGGAGATCAAAGAACATTTTTATCTATTCTACTTCATAGATATTTGGTCTGGTTCACCTAGACTAATAAATGAAACGGTTTTGATGGAAAACTGTCCACTCGATTGGCCTCTGGACGCAGTTCGACGAGAGGGTGCTGGTGGTGATATCCAACTTGCCCAGGTATGTCGTAAACAAAATGGTACCGGAGAATGGAAGTGTGCCTCTGGATGGAGAGCCCAAATTGGATATTCAAACTGCGTATATACTAGTATTCTGCGATCACCTACAGAAGTTTTAGAGGGACTAGACGGTAATGGATCTCTTCAAGTCTTCTGGCAAATGTCAGACAAGCATCAGATAATTTACGTCCATTTACCGCACACCGAAGGCACTTCCATAATAAACTCGAATCTGTTTGATGACTCAGCAAAGATCAGAAACATCTCTGACTTGGATAAAGACCGGTTTAAAAACTATCTCAAGTTTTCCATAGTACGACACCCATGCTCCAGGTTAATTTCTGCTTGGAAATACTTAACCCAAGGATCAGCAGATAATGGAGACAAATCATGGGCGGCCCGTTACCTAGACAAGGCTTCCTTGACCTCTTTCAACGACTTTGTGATGACCACTCTGTATCCCGGAGGACCTGTGCGCATCGGGAATCAAGTTCATCTTCGGACGCAAGTCAGTATGCTGTTTGACGATAAAGAACAGTTTAGACTAGACCAACTGTTGGTGTATGAAAGGTGGAATGAAAGCATGACTAAACTTGGAAATATTTTACACAAAGACACTTCCAAATTACTTTCCAGCTACACTTCATCTGGGAAAATATGCAAAGAGATGTATACAAAGTCTACATGGTTAAAAATGGCGCGGATCTACAAAATGGACTTTTGTGTCCTGGGTTATTCTAGACTCATTGATCAAGTTAATAGTTTTCCGCCCCTCATCAGGTCTCAAGAAAGCCTTTCATACCGTTTTCAAAATTGCATGAGAAGCATCAAAGAAAAATTACAATCGCAAAAGCAATTGCAAGCAGCAAAACTAATGAAGGAGAAAGAATCTTGTATAATCTATACCTATTTCCAAAAACAATCCAATATTGCCGAACAGGATATCAAAGAACACAACGACACTATCAATGTGTGGAAGAGAACGTGGTCAGAAGCCGGATGGACTCCTCGCGTCTTGTCAGAGGACGAAGCAAAAAAGCATCCTGAATATGATATACTCCACGAAAAATTTTTCGCTTTGCCAACGGTTAATAGGAAAGAATATGAAATGGCTTGTTTTCTGCGGCACGTCGCAATGGCAGCCGTGGGAGGCGGTTGGATGAGCGACTACGACGTTATACCGCTGCATATACCAACATGTGTTGAACCACTTAACGGAGGACGCTATACTGTTTACGAACATTACACTCCCAGTCTTGTTTCTGGTAGTGGGGAGGAGTTCACCCGTGTATCAAAAATGATGGCCAACATTGACTGGCGTGGAAATCCACAACTGTTTGAGCACGACCCTCCTCACGTCTCAGATATGCACTTGTTTGATCTTTTCGTGAGAAACGCTTCTGTAGAATCTTTGTTAGTGGTCATAGGGGCAAATGAAGTGTTTGCTGAACCATTTGCTTGCAACAGAACGTGGTCCTATATCGATAGTACGATAAAACCTATTCCTCCACAATTCACTCAGTTACCATGGGTGATACACTTTGCGCACGCTTCTTTCGGAACTTGGGGAGAAAAAAACGTTTCATCACTTTGGCCAGGGTCTCCTTGGAATGGAATGACAGTAAAGCATTCTTCAGTTCGTCCGAGGGTAATGGGTGAAGCGTTTGAATTCTTAAAAAGAACATGTAAGATGTTTTAAAAAGAAGCAAAAAAAAAAAAAAACACCGTGTGGCAAAACTGAGTGTTTTCACTCAGGGTAAAGCAGTTTTGTAGCAACTGTTTTGAGCACCAACTCATAGGAAACAACCAGTCAAATAACAGTGACCGCAACTTAAGTTCATCTTTTAGGGTATTTCTGTTCATAAATATTACTTGATGTAAGTTAACAAAATTGTACGCACTGTGTTATTGTTTTGGTTACTGCTGGATATCGTAAAATAGGGTAAAACATTACCTTACTTAAAGTCTGTGGATATGTAAATGTGATGCCTGCTCTTATTTGGTGTAAGAAGCATTAAAAATGTTAAAAATTGCCACAGTTTCGATTAAAATCCATCAAATATTGACATGGCTGTAGGGGACTGTTTTTCTCAGGGTGGGCGGTGATTTTTGCCCGACCCGAGACCTTGTTCAACTGCCCAATTTTCCGCCCGACTGAAATATCTGCCCGATTTAGTCAGGTTTCTGACATTTAGGGGCGGCTGCCCCCAGTCCCTCCCCCCCCCCCGGACCCGTACGGCCATGAATATTGACCATTTTACAAGACAATTACTGTTTTTCACCTACATCATGAACAAATATGAGCTACGTATGCAAATTTGTGACGTGCAAAGAGAGACTCATTTAATAGGTGCTATGTTCATCCTTTGTTTGTTTAGCCTTTATTCCAAGGAGTCAGGACAACTGTAATTTTGGGATGCCCCCAGGAGCGTATTTTGGAAGTAGCTGTTGAGTTCTTTGAAAATATCTACATTAAACATCGAAATAAAAACGAGTTATTAAGTAATGAACAGACAATTTATAAAGGATTAAAAAAAGAAATACAGACATTGTGAAACACTTCACATCGTATGTCTTGCATAGCTAATGTGCAATCTAAGAAGTGGTCAAACCTTGAAGAGGAATTTATTGAAAACGGTAAAAGTTATTCAAATAGTTTCAACTGATTTTTGATCAGGTGATCTAAATCTAACTTTGTTGAGTAGAACAATTGGTTTTGTTACATGTGCACAGACCTTTAAAATTCATAACAAACGCTACTTTTTTGGCGCGCTATACACCCACCCATTGTGCTTTGCTGTTTCGTTATTACATGTCAGCTTGAGCGAAATTATTTTTCCAAGGCCCAGTGAAACACTTATCCTCTCGAACCACAAGTTTACATGCAGGGAAAGCCTGTGAAGTTTTTGACTGGGAAGGATAGCTCAAATTACCGGCTGCTGAAAGGTCAAGGTGAATGGAAAAAGAAAAGAAAAAATGCAAGGACATTTTCATGTAACAGCATATATTGTAATACAGAATAAAGTGAAACATTCTGTGCTGTCTTTAAAATGTTATTTTTCGGGGGACTTCGTGCCCACTCATCACAGATTTTGCGCCTTTGCCAGTGCCTTTTAGACAGCTTGGGTACTGCAGTAGCCTACTTGCAACTCCTAAACCAGTATACACCTTTCCTTCCCACAATCCCCTTGTGCGATAAATCTAAGCTATTGGTACAAATGTTATTACAAAACTATTATTTAAAGACAGACAGTCATCGCCCAAAAGTCTATTTTTAGTGTAAGGGGATGAAAATTCTCAGTTGGTGACTGCTCTTTGACTGACATCAAAGTTTGAAAATTTGAAAGATGCAGAGTAGCTCACATTCCACACAAGGTAGAGAGAGTGCTTATATTACATTTTATAGCCTTGTATGCTCACCAGGACATGACCCTAAGCAATAAAACAGGTTTATTCCTGCACAAGGAAGAACTTCATACAGTTATGGGAGGAGCTAGAAGTTGCATAGTTCGGAGAATTGGAACTGTCTGGGATCATGAAAATTCCCCTTTAAGTTCCCATTTCAAGATCTGTTTAGTGTAAATTCAATGTCATTTTCAGATAGTAAACTGATTTACACCCCGGGAGAGCTCACAGCGTTCCCGCGACACCTCCGGCACCTTCGGCACCTTTGGGTCATTTCAACTTGAATCCTCCCCTATGATAATTTTTTCTCCACAGGCTTAATCAAGATAATCAAGATAACATTCATACGTCTTCTCTCAGTGTTACATATAAGATTCTGGCCGATAAAGTCTTTACCGGCCTTTACGACCACTGCCCATGCACATTTTACTTAAATCATAAAATTGACTGTTTTATCGACAAATACTAACACGTGATAGGAGAAAATCATTGTTTGAGGTCTTTTTAGTGGGCATTCTACTGCAATGAATTTTGTAAATACCCCGGGGACTCCCGGACTTAACCCCTTAACCCTACCAGGGAGTTACTTCTCGAAACCACTAACATGAAAATCAATGTGCATGATATTGGGCTCGTTTACTCCGCTTGTTCCTGTACTTTCTTTGGTTCTCAAATGCCAGGAAATCACATCTAATAAAGTTTAACTTTCATTTTTCATGAAGAAGGTACTCTAGAAGGCCAGGCAGACCTTCCGTCTTGGCCAAATTCAACAATATTCTTAATTACTGGCTTTTGCAAAGCGGTCACTTCATGAGGTATTGGTCTCATGAAAACTACTAAAAACCTCTTTGCCCTTCTCTATTACACCAATTGTCTCAAGGCTGGACGTTGCCATTTTCCAGATCATGACATGTGATACAGTTGTTTGGAAAGATATAATTAATTGGCTTGGCGATGGACATAGCCTCGGGCGTTAGAAAGTGACATCTAATCCTACCCCATGAAAGTCCAATTTTTTAGGGTCGGAAATCTAACATTTTTAACGGGTTCAATACGACATGTGATGATATACATCATGATCCACGATTTCATGATAACTTTTGGTACTTTGTGTTCTTATCTTGATTTCCAGATGCCAAAAATTGCCCTGATAGCACAAAAACGTTGGGCCAACGTTGGAAGAAGGTTGATCTTTTTGTTGGAACCACATTGGGAAAATGTTATTTGAAGGTTGGCCGCTCATTGTGAAAACGTTGGCCCAATATATTGGCTTAGCAATGGACCAACGTTGTGCCACTGTCCACCCAACATGTTGAATTGACAATGGCTCAACGTTGAGCCAATGTTAATCCTGCAAGTTGTTGCAATACAGGGCCAACATTACAACAACTTTTATCCAATACCTTGTTGTTACAATGGACCGACGTTGGAAGAATGTTGTAGGTATTGTTGGCAGCACATTGGGAAAATGTTATTTGAAGGTTGACTGCTCATTGTGAAAACGTTGGCCCAATAAATTGGCTTAGCAATGGACCAACGTTGTGCCATTGTCCACCCAACATGTTGAATTGACAATGGCTCAACGGTGTGCCAATGTTAATCCTGCAAGTTGTTGCAATACAGGGCCAACATTACAACAACTTTTATCCAATATGTTGTTGTTACAATGGACCAACGTTGGAAGACTGTTGCAGGTATTGTTGGCAGCACATTGGGAAAATGTTATTTGAAGGTTGGCTGCTCATTGTGAAAACGTTGGCCCAATATGTTGTTTAATCAATGGATTAACGTTATGCCATTGTCCACCCAGCATGTTGAATTGACAATGTTGCAACGTTGTTCCAACGTTAATCCTACAACCTGTTGCACCAAAGGAGCAACAAGTTGTACATAGTTGGCATTATGTTGGGCCAACTACATTATGCCTGTTTTTTAGAACTTCCCTCAAATAACTGCTCATTATGGGATATCATAATGAAATATATCAAGAGAAGTTACCTTCTGCAAGTTTAAAAGCTACCAGCATTGCTACTTACATGCTCGAGCTAGCCACTTTTAAAAGCAATAGGACTTTAATATAAATCATGTGAATGTTCGTTTGGCTGTTATATATATTCAGTGAGACGTCTTTGTTATTATTAACCCTAATAACACAATTTTTTCATGATATTCCAATTTCTCCTTCTTTTAGTTGCATTGTACAACTGAGAAGCATGATTTTCTGCAATAATTCACCATTACCAGTCACAATTTATTTCAATCAGACCTGTTTTGAGGGATAAACAAATATTTGCTATTAAAAATTCAGAATGTTCCATTCAGATAAAAGGTGTATAAACCTGGTGCTCCAACATAATTCTTTAGCATTTAAACATTTTCCTTAAATTGTCTTGGCAGAACTTTCTACTAGAATAGTAAACATTTTGCAAAATATTCACTGTGAATGTAAAATTTAGAAACAGCTGCTATTAAAGGAATTGTGAGGTTGGCTTGATACCAAAATGATCGGGTAAATATTATTTAAGTGGACTATGGTTGGGCCAGTGTTGGGCCACTTACCGGTTGCTAACCGAAACTAATGTCAGCCTTAAACAGCCCATCACTGGAATCCAGTGTTCGGGTTGGGCCAACCATGGGTTGTAGGCCGAATTTTAAGTAGCCTTCAGATTCAGCACATCTGTTGAGGTGTGACTTTTAATTTAACTCTTTCAATTCACATATACGCTGTTGCTGTTCTACATTTAACATTATATTAAGGTAAGCTCCAATGAAGAACTTTTGAACACCTATTTACTGCTTTGACAGTTCTATGAAGTCTCTTATAGTGAATGTTTTATTACGGTATTATTGGAAACGGCCAAAAGAAATTTCAGTAGTTTTAGGATTTAGTCCAATGTTGGTTCAATAGTGATGCCCAACAGTTTGTCACTTAATTAAAACTGAGTAAATATTGGTTAATTACATAATTACCAACGGTTGGCCAAATATGGCTGGCTCAATATTGGCTGAAGACATATGGACCAACGGTTGATTTCATGGAAGTTGTTCAAAGACGGTTTAAGGTAAAGCAGCTACTTGAAGTTTGTCTATAGGCCTACTGTTAGCCCAACGTTGGGGCAGTAAATAAAATCCAAGTTTGGACCAACGTTGAAGAAACGAATTACATCCAACTGTTGGCTGACATTTGCTAATCCAACGTCAGTCAAAGGAATGAAAGCCAGCTGTTGGCCGTCCACTGTTAGCCCAAAGTTGGTACAGTACCTAAAATCCAACAGTTGGGTGCTTAACGTTGGCCCAGCGTTGATGAAATGAATTACGCCCAACTGTTGGCTGACTTTGGTAGGACCAACGTCAGTTAAAGGAATAAATGCCAACTATTGGCCGTCTTACGTTAGCCCAGCGTTTGATAAGAAAATGAAATCCAACAGTTGGGTGCTTAACGTTGGCTCAACGTTGATGAAATGAATTACGCCCAACTGTTGGCTGACTTGTGTTGGTCCAACGTCAGTTAAAGGAATGAAAGCCAACTGTTGGCCATCTTACGTTAGCCCAACGTTTGATAAGTAAATAAAATCCAACAGTTGGGTGCTAAACGTTGGCTCAACGTTGATGAAATGAATTACGCCCAACTGTTGGCTGACATTTGTTGGTCCAACGTCAGTTAAAGGAATGAAAACCAACTGTTGGCCGTCTTACGTTAGCCCAACGTTTGCTAAGTAAATAAAATCCAACAGTTGGGTGCTTAACGTTGGCTCAACGTTGATGAAATGAATTACGCCCAACTGTTGGCTGACTTTTGTTGGTCCAACGTCAGTTAAAGGAATGAAACCCAACTGTTGGTCGTCTTACGTTAGCCCAACGTTTGATAAGTAAATAAAATCCAACAGTTGGGTGCTAAACGTTGGTCCAACGTTAGTGCAACATTGTAATGTCGTACGGGCGGCAAAAAAATGTTGGTCTTAAGTTGGACCAACACTCTTTTGCCAACACAACTCATTACCAACGCTTGCCAACATTTACCAACTATTTTCCAACGTTGGTCCAATGTATTGTGCTATCTGGGTGACATCCAGCAGTCATTAATTTCCAGTGTTGTAACAAGTCAAGTCACTGACTCGGAATCGAGTGACTCGAGTAGCATATTTGACTTGACTTGACTTGGTCATCAGCCAAAATGACTTAACTCGAGTCTGGAATCCTTAATGACTTGACTTGACTCGAGTCTCCACCTAAAATGACTTGACTTGACTCGGACTCGAGCATAGTATGACTCAAGTAGAATTGAAGACTCAAGTCAGGGAAAATGACTCTAGTTTTCTGCTGCGACTCGAGTCCTTTGACGCGACCTCTGATGTTTCTAAATGTACCCAGTTCTGGACTGTGCACGTGCATATCGCGAGGTAGACACGGCCGCAACACACAGCGCCCGTGTGAAATCAATACCGTCACTGCATGGCTATAGTATAGTTGTCCTTTGACAAACGGGCCGCGCCGGGCAGTTCGACGAAAACACACTCACTGCTGTAGTCTTGTTCAAGACTCTATCTCCGTCCATCACATCTTGGCTGTGAAGCATACGTACGAGTGAGCCCTTTAAATCTACTATTGAACTCTCCAGTTATCGGCTGTGAAGCATTTATACGTACTAAATCTACTACTGAACTCTCGTTCTCTAGTGCTCATAAAAATTATTGTTCCAAAGTCCTAGTCTTTGGCGCCGCTTGGCAGTCCACACGGGTTTGCCCCTTCCACTTCCAGACATCAAATCCCGCCCCCTGGTCACCGTGGTCATTTTTATTCGTTATTGACAGAGAGAGTTTATTTCCGAGAGGTGTACAGTGCTACTGCTAGGTCCTTGACCTCCTCATTTGAGTAAAGTGTATGTTACGCTACGGCTTCGCCATCTGTGGATCCTGGGACGACGTCGTCTAACGTTAGGCCTACTTGGCAAAGTGAAATGAGATTCTGCCATGGCCAGCAGACATACATTCAAATTGCTTGCTTGGATAGATTTAGCATTCGTATGTTGGGCGTAAGCTACGTGTGGTATGTGCAGCTTACTTCTGGCAAGTTGCATGTAAAAATATGTGAAAACAATGTACCTGTGGCATGCCATATAGAAAAAGATTGCAGTCAGTGACAGGTACACTTCAGAAGAGGCAGAAAGGAACCAGTTGTGTACACGTTTCACCAAAGAAGAATAGCCAGTTTTATATTTGCTGTCATTATGTGAAAGTGTGACTTGCGTTAAATTGTAGACACCAGCAACTGACTCGAGTTGACTTGACCAAAATTTCTGACCTGACTTGAAAATGTGTTTGACTTGAATTGAAAATATGACTATAATGACTTGACTTGAGTAGTGACTCGACCACCGTTGACATGACTGGACTTGTGACTCGTCCTAAGGGTGACTCGTTACAAACTGTTAATTTCCCAAATTTTGTTCCCCCTTTTAAGATTTCTTGCCTTTGACTCTAGCATCCTAGCATCCAAAAAGTATTTCACTTTTTACATAAAATGTTGAATCTGGACCTGGCAAAAACATGAGCATTAATTGAATTCTTTATACTACCGGTAGTATGTGAAAGGAAGGGACTGAAAATGGAAACCTCTTTTAATAGAAACACTTGGGGAGGAGGAATGGGAAAGTAGTTCTAAAGAAAAGGTTGAAAAGCTATGACTTAGATCGTGTTGAGGAATAGGGTATGTACCTACTTTAAAGCGCCTAAAGGCCATTCTCGCCCCCTCTGACCGAATTCTCTTGCTCCACCACTGCCATATGACCTTTGACCTGAAGCCGCTGTGCGTGTGCAGCAATGACTCTGAATTGGACCATTGTCAAACCTCATAGCGTCCTTCGATAACAGAGCTAATGATGATAAATAACTTCTATAAATATTGTGTCAGAAAACATTGGGGAAGCGTTCTTCCAGCCTCGCCCTGCTGTAAAAGAACTTTGAATCGATGAATCGGTCGGTCGGTCTGTCGTTAGGTTCCATCCAGTCCACATTCCATTCAGTCAAGGGAGATCTCATCCTCGACGATTAATTGTTAACCACCACTTAAGTTTCTTTCATAAATAAACACCAGATTGCCGATACAAGGGAGGCATAAAGAGTAAAGTTATACAGGGACGTTCATTCAATGTCTATCATCAAATGTCATATGAAGTGGGGAAGCAGTGACACAGCTGTAGCTTAGATAAGCTGACATGCCCTTGCATGAGTTTTTGACGATTACAGTCTCACTAATTTCTTGTTTTTCGTTCATTGATAATTTGTAAAATTTTGACCAAGGTACACGGTAGAGCTACCGTGACCTCCTTTGTGCTTTTTGCCCTGTGAGAAGTTGGGGACACAGGGTAGACTGAATAACTTGGCAGGCTGTTACTTTGAATGTCTAAACTTTCCTTCCCAGTTACTCAGTCTTTGTAGCCAAGTCAGTTGGAAATCTGAAAAATTACTCAAGCAGTTTACTTTTGCTGTTCAAGCGCACTTTGTGTATTATCCAATATTTTATGTTAGGACAGTCGACAGTCGAGCCAAGGAATAATGCGACAGATCTAATTTGTGAATGCTGAAAGGAATAAGTCTTCTTTTGTTCCCATTCAGCCAAATCGTTAAATCGTAGAGTCAAGCTGTAAAACTACAAGTGTGACACCGATGTCTTACAATTATCTCAGACACATTATTTGCACTAGACCCCAAACAAAAGTGATCAAAATATCTGCAAGTTTATGACTCGTAACCTTTTCTTTAAGGGATATATGAAGATTCAAAAGTGAAAAAAAAATACCCGACTTGATTCATATAGCCTACTCAGCTGCCATAATTTGTATCACAACTTTTTCATGCACCACATCTCTCACAAAATAAGAGAACTCCCCACCCCCACATGCTCGCAGACCTATCACATACAGAGTGTAAAAGACCAGAAGACAGGTTGTTAAATGTTCACAACAGACGCAGACCTCTTTTCGGGAGCAATTCCTAAACAAATTTATATAGGTTGCGAATGGCAAGAAAACTAAATTCAAATGTTTAAAATGAAGAATCTTGACAGAGTGGCTAATAAAATCTTTTTTGAAAACTACTTTTGTGCTCTCACAGTAAAACGAAACTTTTCTCTAAAGAAAGATTGGTTCAACACTCTGCAAAGTACCAATCTACAAAATTTTATCAAATATGAACAAAAACTGAAGGGAGACTCAACATTTTTACGATTTCAGAAAAGGAATTCTCTCGACTTCAAAGGTCTATAAAATTTTATCCTAACTTACTCCGACAACACATTTACCAAATTTTATAAAATTCGGTAATGAATTCACGCCGTGCCAACCAGAGAAACAAAGACTCCAAAAGAGACAGACATTTCGCCACTGCGCAAGATGGCAAAAACACAGGTGAAGAAACTAGCTAAATATTTTGCCCGAAAATAAAAAAAATCCACTGAGGTTTACCATGGAGAGAACGGAAAAGTCGTTGACCATCACCTTCGGACATCAAAATTGACTGTTTCCCTCAAACCACCAAAGGTAAATAGTCGTTTCGGCAAGTTAATCGTGGGCGCTATTTTGATTTCGTTACAGGATACTTTGTATCAGAATGTCAAAGATATGATAAGCTTATATGTAAGCAATAGCTCAAGTAAGCTCATATGCTGCTAGACAATAGGTCGTAGTACAAATCCAGTTATTATCTTGCTTCTATAAAGTGAAAAAGGGGAACACTTGAAAGTATATTACAAAATTCAAAATTATTTTATAAAACGTGAAAAGGTTTATCCCCTCGCCCATATTGCGTTTGCATTTGGGAATTAAAAATGTAAAATCATATCATTCTTATTTTTCAATCACGTATTGACCTGTCACGTATTTACCAAACACGATGGCTTATTCAGCTAATTCAGGTAATGTGGCGGCGTCCATGATTGCCAGGAGGCCAAAAAAATTTCAGTCAATGTTTTGTGCTATTCACGTAGTTTCATCAACCCAAAGATGTATTACTAGTTTTAGTTCGAATTCCTAGAAATGTCTGATTTTTGCTTTTATTGAGAATATATAAAAGGAATAGCTGCAAAGAAAGGAAGTCCCTCTTGAGAGCAATTCCAAACTAAGTTAGACCTGACAGACGCTAGAAATTAGACGTTGAAGTTCAGCCTGTCTGAACGATACCTGCTTAAGTTATCACTAAGATTGCTACAAAAAGAACTTAGGATCAATGTAAATGAGAAGAAAGGAGTGTGCTCTAACAAAGAAAAAATGCAAGGTAAACTATTTGCTGATGATACCTTAATAAACGAACGTTTAGGGCTTTGAAAAGTAACAGAAATTGACCTAACTTTGAGTACGAATGAAGTTGTCTCAGGGGCGTAACCTATTAAATGCATTTGCATCAAAGTAAAACTCGTAAGTCGTTAGACTATGGCGCTAGTGTATTTTGAGTATATATGTTGTGTTGGCACGAATCAGAAATAATGTATGGGAATCATCGTAAATTGAAATGCTAGAAATATTGAGATGAACAATACAAGTGTTTGGTTGTGTCATCTAGCCTAACTTAGGTCTAGTCTAGACAATGCCAAGCTTACTTATGCCACCATCCATTGTGAAGTCTAGAATAGCCTACAATATGAGTATGTTTATGTTCAACGTTCGAGGGCCAGGAAGCCAATTTGGTATCTTTGAAAACCTGAAAAATTTATTTTCTTCAAACGAAATGTTTGCAAGATACGAGTTTATACAGAGAGAGGCCTAGTAAGTCTTGGCCAATCGTATTTCTGCTAGCCTATAGACCCAAACAAGTCTTTTGTTTATACAACAGGAACTGGCAACAACAACCTTATAATATAAGTCGAAGACCATACTCAAATTTTCGGTGAGGTAGACAGTTGGATAGCTTTCAAAATGCATTATTAGTTGCAACAGAGGACGGATTCAATATAGGCTAGAGACCTTGTCCAAATTGTGGCTGCATTCGCTACATGTTCATAAAAATCTGTTCAAAAATACAGCTGCCAAGGAAACAGTATCGGCCGAAGGCTCTGCTCAAACTTTTTGATGCATGTTTATATATTTAGCCTTAACTTAGTCTGATCCTAACTATGTCTTACGTCTGTTTATACAAATGTGCAAGTAAAAAGAAGATTGTAAGCGGAGGTTCTGTACAAACGTTGGCTGTGTGGTATTAGATAAGTATTTGCCAGGTTGCAGCAGTTTAGAAAGCCCCAGTTTACATCCTGGCAAATGAATAAAACTTGAATCAAGGCATGGTTTTTATTTTGGCAGCAGCTCTAGAACAAATATCACTGTCACTGAGATAAAACGGGGTAATCCAGTAGTGAGAGACTGGAAACAGGTGAAAGCTATAGTCACCATCTTGTGATGGGATTTCATGTCACCTTTGTGTTTAAGGACAAATAATTCCAAATACCACTGAAGGAACCAGGATAATTGTAGTTTTATTTTGTCTCCTGATATCAGTCGTTTGATAACTTAAAGTGAAATATTGTTTTTAAAATGCATCAACATGGTATACAAAGAAAATAGCTATAATCATTATCAAACCATTTAGTCTCACCAATAACTTCAGCAATAGTTTCATCTCTTCAAATATTATGCATAACAAGAGTTACAGATGTTGCATCATTTGAAATTTTAAAAGTTTGGGCCAACAGATTATTCTTGAGCAACAAATAACTGAATTTCTCCCTGTGAATATCTTTTTTCTCAAAAAAGAAAAGCTACCACAATGCTGCCTTGTTTCGAATTATCTATCAATTCTGTGTGTATAAATCTTGGTTTTAAAACAACGAAAATTTTCTGTTACAACAAACGAAATATTTCTCTCCGGGAACATATGAAGAGTAAGACTCTCTTACACGCAATTCAATGGTCCTTGGGGCCATGAACTCCTACAGGAGAATTAAAGTATTTGCTTTCCATTGGCACTTACAGAAAAAAGTCAGAAATATTCCGGAAATTTCACTGTTCTCATTTTTCAGGTATGCCCAAAATATGGGAATTGGGCAAGTTAAGTGTCCACCTGTTTGAATCCTAGACTGACCCATTTCCCATCGTTACAATCACGCTATATTTATTTAAAGGCCTGCATACACGAGCAACATTCCCAAAACATTTTCAAAATATCCAGTTGCAACAAACACAAAACACGCTTGTCTTCAGTTTGTTGCACAGTGTAGACAGGGTATGCAACGATTTCAAAACATTTTGAAAACTTTTTAAAAAATATCGCAGAAGAATTGCCTTGTCAAAACAAGCGTGTTTTGGGTTTGGTGCAAGTAAAAGCTTTGGAAATGGTTTGGGAATGTTGCTCGTGTATGCAGGCCGCCTTTAGAGTACACTGTAAGAACACCCGTTTCACTTAAAATTAAGGCCTAGTAGATACTGTAGATTATTTCAAGTTAGGAAACCACTTGTGTCATCTAGGACTCCATATCAAGATGCACAAACTTGCCTTATCTAATTTGTTCATGTTTATGGCCGTGAAGATGACTTCAACTCAAAGAGGTTGAGGATGAAGAATGATATTCCTCCTAAAGTCGCAGAAGAGAGAGAGGCAGCCACGCGTTGCATTTGGTCCGTGGGCATACGTTGCATATAGCCTACCGTGGGTGGAGAAATGGCACTCGTGATAAATGGATTAGGCACATCGCTAAGATGACAGTAATTGGTAAGTGAGAATATAATTTGAAATTTTCATTTTAAAGGGGCTGCAGCATTACTCCAAACATGTTTAAGAATATAATCACATCTCTCAATACAATTGGTGACTGCACTTTCATGTACATAAACAGTAGCTTCACTCTGGTTGTTCAATGATCACTTGTGCAGTCAGTTGTGCTCACACAATTAAGCTCACACATAGTGCTGTGTTTATGTGAACTTGAGCAAATTTAACACCAAAGACGTATAACCATAATTAACGATGTACAAAAATAAAGAACATGAATGGCAGTCCTCCGTAGCAACCAAATATTGTGAGAGTGAAAGGGAGGGGGGGGGGTAGGCGGTTCACTATCTGATGTAACCGAGTCGGTGAACTGTTATAGTTGGGGGGAATACCCGTTCATGTTATACATGATATAAGCAAACGCTTTAAGGAATTCCACTCTTTTGGAGGAAATTAAGTCGTTCTGAAATTGACAATTAAGAGGTTTATAAAAACCAACTAGACCGGTTTGTGTTCTTCGCGCTGTAGGCAGAACGTCATCAGTAGTAGTCTTTGTAAACCAAGGCAGGGTTTGTCAAACCTTTAATAATCCATCTATGAGTACATCAAGCAAAATATCGTCATAACTTTCTTCTGTTTTGTTCGACTCCTGGTCTGGAGAAAACCCTGATTTTACAAGGAAATCTAGATTTGGTGCCCTTTTATAGGCTTTAATATAATAGGGCGGTCGGGAAACAGACGGGACAGTTGCTGGTCACCTGCAGTTATAATCCAGTGCTTTATTAAAGCTTACTTAGCTTACTTTAGGTGTGGAGTATAGGTTGTTTTGAAAATAAATGGTGGCGCTGTGGGTGAATTTTAACCGCAAAGAGATTTATTCTTCGTTTATAATCAATGCCGTTAGTGGCTGAGGCTATCTTCTCCGGCGAATAGTTTCTTGTGAGTAGTTTCTCTGTAAAGGAGTTTCTCTTCTCTAGAAAATCGTTCTCGTTACTGCAAATTCTAGCGTATCTTAGTACTTTACCCTAAAAGAAGCCTTTAAAAAGTGGCTAGTGGGTGTGCAGAATTAGATAGAGGTATTGAAAGGTTTCAGTGGGCTTTGTATAGATTTTCGTGTCAAGAATGCCGCTCGAGTGAAATTTAGTACCTTTGAAGATTTTCAGATCTAGGTACGTTACCTCGTTGTCAGAGACTTCCACAGTAAATTTCAGAGAAGAATGAATGTCATTCATTTTAGCCATTAAATTCGAAAGTTCAGGTGCCGTTCCCTTATAAAGCAGTAGAATGTTATCCCTGTAAAGAAGCCATGATTTTAGTATGTTGGAATATGTCGGTTGGGTAGAACCCCTTCTCCACTGCCCGCGGAGCTCTTCTTTAAGGCTTCCCGAACAGCGACTAAACAAGGAATAAGCTGTTCAGCCTGTTACTTCTCAACTGGAGCCCCTGCCTGCGTATCAGTATGTGGTCTCTCACTAAACGTGTTTAAGATCCAGTAGTTCTTAAAAAGTCTTCAGGTGATAGCAAATAAACCACCGTTCCGCGGTATTTGTCACTGCCTTCATTCTTCTTTGCAGGAGGTCGAAGATTACGAGCAGAATCTTCTTTTAAAATTGTCCCGAAAAGCGCAGTCTCGGATGAAACCTTTCTTATCGAGCTCTTATACGCTTCATCTGTTCTGCATGCTTATTGTTTTGTGGATCTATAGTGGAAACACCTTTTGTTAGTTTGGGCAATCTGATCTTTGGGCTGTATGAATATTCAAGATTGCACATAGCTGAGATGCACTTGGGCATTATTATCAGTGCAGATCCTGGAGACATCTTTTTAAGTCAGGTGGTTCTAAGGGCAGGCAACGCCGAAGAGGTAGATGAAATCTGAATGACGACATTAAAGTGTTAACTGCGTTCAAGTAAGACCTGCGGCATCCTTAAAACATTGCATTAAGTTCCATTGATTTGGGAAGTTTTTCGAAGGAAAGAAGTTATTCTGAAGACACGAAAGAAGCGAGAAATTTCTAATAAGATAATCAACTTTTAGGAAGGAATCCATATCCTTTGCTTTTTACCGTTGGAATCATTTTACTCTATCATATGATTGTTATTTTCCTGGTGTAGTCAGTATAGTGATCATCAGACGCTATGTGAAGGAAGAAGGAAGGCTCGGCACTTGTCCAGAGATGGCCGTTTTTCTCTGCACACTCGAATAATATGAAATTCCCTTATTTTTTTTTTCGTTTTGTCCAGAATTTAACCCGAAAGAGACGGTGACGTTGATGGTTTATTTTCTTGTAAAATTTCTTAGTAAATGTCGGTAAGTTTTTTTTCAAATTTTATTCAATAGTGCACAAATGACATGGCTACTTGAATTTTCCCTCTAAACTGAACAAATCAAAAAATTTGTGATGGAATATTTATTTAGATGCGAACTGATATGCTCTTTAGTGTGTTCACAGCCAGCCATATGGTCAGTACTGAAATTTAGAAAAGCAACATAAGGTACACAGTTTTCTCACCCGAACATAGCATACATAGCAACTTGGGACGCAAGGATTGTGGCAGTGTGCTCTTAATATGTCTATTAGACCAATTCATGTAAAAAGATCACCTTTGGCAGGAGAACATAACTTTTGGAGGTATCCTATTTTTGAGTGTTAGGCAGTCCCCCCACCGTAATTGGAGGGGAAGGAATATTTTTCACCCCCAATATTTTGTCTACATCAGTAATATTTGCTGACAGTTGTGTGAAAACAGTTTGCAATGACTGAAATTTCTTGCCAGGTTTCTTGCGCATCCTTTACCCTGTAGTTGCTTCATGATAATCAGACATTTCTAAACTCGTGAACAAATATATGCGTTCAACGTACCGTTCTACAGAATTAGGACCCCCCCCCCCCACTTTCACTTCTCAGATGTAGTCCTGACATGTTTCCTATAAAAATGTCCTTTTAAATTTTGTGATAAAAGTATCCCTAAATCCTTTAATCCCTACTGTATTTCTAGTTTATTTAAGCTTTTACATTTTGCATTTTTTGCCTGAATGCGAAATAACTGTGAAAAAATCCTCGGGACTGGGTATTTTAAGTGGAAAATATTATTCCTTAATTCTTCTGAACTTCTTGGATTCCTACGAGTATTTTACAATGTACATTGCTTAGCATCCTCTTTCCTTGCTTGAAAGCTTAAAGAAATTTTATTTTACTTAGTGCATCACACCCCCATGACTAGAAGAAACCATTGGCGTATGAGGTAGGGTGGAAAACTGTTCCCCCCCCCCCCCAAAAAAAAAAAAAATTTGGACAACCAAAATTCAGACAGATAGGAAGTTGGGCAAAATTCGGTCTAAAAAAAGCAAAGACATAAATATTCATAAAAAAATCTTGTGCTCCCAAATCCAGTTAGTGTTATACGCTTATGGGGAAACCCCAAACTTTCAGTGACCAACCTGGCTTTTCTAACGTGCCAAATGTTGAAGGTATCCCATCGATCTCAACCAAATTATTAGGTGGGACAATGTATGTCACTCAGAAATGTCAGCAGATGTCATCAGGCGTTCGGAGCATTACATTATACCATTATAGGCCTACCTTTTTTTGGAAAAAAAAAACATACCAGGGAGTCTCTAGCAACTCCCTGATTACATAGTACACATATAGTACACTAGTTCAGTTCAGGTCTTCGACGAGAGCAGACGTGTTTTCGACATTGTGTTTGTGATCCGACAGGGTTTTTGTTTGGATTTGGGTGTTCTCCTTTAGTTTCCTCAGTGCCTGTTTCTACTTAACTTACTAGAGGGTCTGGTTTTCTTTTTATTAGGCCTAGACCTAGCCTATACTTGGAGCTTTAGCTTATAGGTTAGCTACTGTAGCTCTTACTGCCCTTTTTTAGCTTAAGTTTTTTGATATATTGTTTACTTTGCCTGTTCTTGTACTGCATCTTTGTGTAGGTTACCTATGGCTGAAGACCAACTTATTTGTTGTGAAGATTGTGGTATGTGGGCTGACTTTGTTAATTTGGGCCTAAACGGTACTTTTGAAGAAGCATCTAGAGATACCTTTGCTTTTGTTTTGTCAGAAGTGTAACCGCCTAAAGGAACTTGAAGGACTTCTGACTGCTGCTGACAGCTCAAACGGGTGGGTTCCAGTACAGAAAGGTAGAAAGCCTGTTGAAATTGCAGAGGGGTGTCCAGCTGTTGAGACGTCAAATTCTTTTGCGGGGGTATCAGTGGAGGATATTGTTCAGGAGGTTGTAGAGGAATCAAAGGAAGGGGTCGTTGGTATTTCTGGGGGTCTGTGGGATGGTGAAAAGGCGAAGGGTAAGGTTCTGTTTGTTGGGGACTCCATAACTCGGTATACTGATAGGGAATTGTGTAAGAGGGACCGAAGGAATAGGGTAGGGATTTGTCTCCCTGGTGCAAGAATTGAGGACATCTCGGCCAGAGTTAGCAAAATTGTTGGGGACGAGGAAGTTGTAGCTGTGCAAGTGGGCACTAATAATCTCAGTCGGGACAATCAAATTTCACTTAGGTCAAAGTATAAGGAACTGATTTGTAGGCTAAAGTCAACACGTACGAAAGGGGTTGTTTGTGGTACTCTCCCTCGGTTTGATAGGAAGGTCCCTTGGGGCAAAATTTTGGGATTTAATAAGTGGTTGAAAAACGAGTGTGTTCTTGAGGGTTTTCTCTTTGTTGATACCTGGGCTGGTTTTGTAAATAGGAGGGATCTTTTTGCTAAAGATGGATTGCACATGTCGAGCATAGGGACTAACGAGGCTGGTTTCTCGGGCTGTTGATTCTCAGGTGTCAAACTAGAGTCAGGGGTGAGGTCAGCCAAGAATGGGGGGTTTCTGAGTTTTATTATGCCCAGAGTGATTGTGTTACTAGCAAGGGGAAGATGTATCTAGGGCAGTTTGTGGAATGAAGGTCATGTTTGCCAATGTTCGCAGCCTTTTCAATAAGTTCAGTAAAATCCTTGCTCATATTTCCATAGACAATCCAGACATAGCTGGGGTTACTGAAACTTGGCTCCATAGTGATATCAGTAACTCTGAAATTCAGGTTCCTGGGTACAAAATTTTCAGGCAAGATAGGGCTGATACTGTCTGCGGTAGAGGCGGAGGGGTCTTACTGTATGTTAAGGATAGCATAAATTGTGTTGATGTCACCAACAAGTTTTCTTCTGGATTTTCTAACTGCTTGTGGTGTGAACTTAGTTTTGTCAATGAGTCTGGCATTCGATTAGTTGTTGGTATTATTTATCGTTCACCAAATTCTTGTGCTGATAATAACTAGAGTTTGTTTGAAAGTTTTAGGAAAGTCTCTTCGAAAAAGGCAGTTGTGTTTGGGGATTTCAACTTTCCTGATATTGATTGGCATTCATGTACTAGTGGGTCACAGGGGAGGGATTTTCTTGAGGCAGTGTCTGATGGTTTCTTTACCCAGCATGTTCTGTTTCACACTCGTGAGGATAATTGTCTAGATTTGGTGCTTAGTACTGATGAAAACATGGTTAGAAATGTAGCTAGTGGTGGTAACTTAAGATAGGATCTAGTGACCATGACCTCATTAGCTTTGAGTTACTTTGTTTCAGCAATCTTCAAGGTAGTGACAAAACTTTTAGATTTCAGCAAGGCTAACTTTACTCATGCTAAAGAGCTTCTTATCATATATTGGGTTGCAAGTTTGTCTCATTTAGGCCCTGCTGAAGCATGGAGTGTTTTTCGTAATATGGTTACTGACACTACAAATTTGTGTATCCCACTCAAGAAAGCTGTGGTTAAAAATAGGCCAATTTGGATTTCTAGAGAGGTACTTAGAGCAGCCAGGAAGAAGCGTAAATGTTGGCGTCGATATAGGGTCAGTAAGAATTCTGATGACTTTGCAGTCTAAAAGAATCAGGAACTCTTAGTTAAAAATTTGGTTATTGACACTAAAGCTAAGTTTGAAAAGCAGTTGGCCAAGGAGGTTAAGGTAAACCCAAAATCTTTTCATGCCTATGTTAGGTCTAAGCAGAAGGTTAAGGAGGGTGTTGGGCTACTCTAAGGTAATCAAGTTAGTGATCATCAGGATATGGCTAATTTGTTAAATGATTATTTTGTATCTGTTTTTACCAAGGAATCATCTATTTTGGGGACTTGTAGGGGTTCTGATAATTTTTTTTTAGTTAGTGATGTCTTCTCTGAAGAGTTGGTTTGTAATACGTTGAAGGGTTTAAAAGCTAGTAAGGCCCCTGGGCCTGATGGAATCCATCCTGTCATTCTCCATGAATGCTCCGAGATTTTGTCAGTTCCTTTTTGCATTATTTTTCAGAAGTTTCTGGATTCAAACTTCGTACCTGCTGACTGGCGGATAGCTAATGTTACTCCAATTTTCAAAAAGGGGGATCGGAGCTTGCCTTGCAATTATAGGCTGGTCAGTTTAACCAGTGTTGTGTGCAAATTTATGGAATCTGTAATCAAGGATTTTTTGCTTAAATATCCTTTAGAACATGGGTTTCTCAATCTGTCACAGCATGTTTTCTTACCCAGTAGATCTTGTGTTACTAATTTATTAAGCTTTCTTGAGGACGTTTCTTTATCTCTTGATTCTGGTCACAGTGTTAATGCCATTTACCTTGATTTTCAAAAAGCTGTTGATAAAGTTCCATTAGGTAGACTTATGGTTAAACTTCAAAGGTTAGGCATCAAGGGCAGTTGTGCCGACTGGATAAATTCATGGCTCAATGATATCTCAGAGAGTTGTTGTTAATGGTAATTTCTCTTCTTGCAAAGAAGTTACAAGTGGAGTTCCACAGGGTTCTGTTCTTAGCCCGCTTCTTTTCTTAATTTTCATCAATGATATTGATAGCTCTCTCACATCTAGTATTAGTAAGTTCACTGATGATACGAAGCTCTACAGGAAGGTTAGTGATAAGGATGATGCCTCCTTACTGCAAAAAGACTTAGATAGGTTATTTTTATGGTCTCAGACTTGGCAAATGTCTTTTAATGCAGATAAGTGCAAAGTCCTTTACTTTGGTCCTAAAATTTCAGCTATGATTATAACATGAATGGTAGTATTCTGAGTGATGTGACTTTTGAGAAGGATCTGGGTGTAGTTATTACAGGCGATTTAAAGCCATCTAGACAGTGTGCAGCTGCTTCTGCTAGGGCCAATAGGGTGCTTGGATTGATCAAGAAGAATTTCAGTAGTTTTAGTAAAGAAATTGTACTAAATCTGTATACGCAGTTGGTAAGCCACCACCTCGACTATGCAGCCCAGGCTTGGAGTCCCTTCCATGAAAAGGACAAGTTTCTTTTAGAGCAGGTTCAGAGGAGAGCCACTCGCCTTATACCCGAGGTGAAACACCTACCTTATCATGTTAGACTTAAGCATCTTGGACTTACCACCCTGGAGTTGAGAAGGATTAGGGAGGACTTGCTTCAGGTGTACAAATTTCTCTCTGAAAGGAATCCTTTGTCATCTTGCAATTATTTAAAGGTTCAAAGTAATTCTCGGGTTCGAGGCCATTGTAAGAAGCTACAGTAGTTAAGTGTTTTGCAAGGCTCGACATTAGGAAGTTCTGCTTCTCTCATAGAGTTGTTAACGAGTGGAATAGTCTGCCTGAGTGGGTAGTTAACTCCACAACTGTGCACTGCTGTAAGGTTAACATTGACAAGTTCTTCCATAACTGTGGTAAAATCTAACTGGGCTGGGCTCGTTTGGTGTTGGTTGGTTGTTTGTTTTCAGTTAACGTTGTATGGACTTTAGGGCATCTTATGGGGCCTTAGCCCTCCTTTGACCTGTTATGTTATGTTATGGTAGTTGACTACATATTGGTTAAAGAGGGGAACCGGGTCCTTTCAATACCACATTATTAGAGGGATTACTTTCCCCCATACAGCAGCCTAGGAAGCAAGGGAGAGGGCTAAATTTGCCGGTCAAAAATTGTGGACGGAAGCATGTTTCCGCCCCTTCAATTCAAGAACGAAAACCCCTTATTTGTTCCCCCTAAAAATTTCAAAATTTAGCAGTAGTTTTTATAATTTTTGGCCAATATTTTGCACCAAATGGCATTTAAGGACCCTCAAAAATTCAGTTTCCAAAGGAATTTTCCCATTCTTAGACCCGAAGGACGGCAGTCCGAAGTAGCGTTCACCCCAGTCGAGAACAGCTTCCTACGCCTATGCACCCATCCCCCTATTATTGCCGCCCCTGGACCTGAGATTACTCTTCATGTCACTTTAATATCTACTTACCGAAACGTCAGTCCCTCAGGCAGTTTATATCTAAAACATCATTGTTATGTGATGGGCTTGTAAGACTGAGATACTTTGACCAGGGAGCTGCTACTTGCACCAAGTAGCAGTTCCCTGCTTTGACATACACTAAATATTGGTCCCAAAAGCACAAGATAGGTGCTACAATTCTCCAACTTCAGTGCAATTTTAAGGCAAAGTTTTCAGTGTTGATTTTTTATTTTTATTTTTTCTTTCTCAATCCCCACCTCAGCACAAGAAACAGGAAACGGTGGTAACCCGGTGGGATCTAAGGTACAGGGATCACACACTTGTTGAAGTTAAGTGGCTCAAATGAAAATGGTAATGCTGCTTTACAAGTTAAATCTTTCGCAGTTAACCTCATTGTTTAGTAACAGGTTGATAACCTATTTACGCCAGATAGGCCCAAGTGCTGAGGGGTATTTTGACTCTTTGTGAAGGGACAGGCGTGTGACGTGAATAGGTTTTTGAATGAAAAAACCCGATTAACATTTGACATCTTTTAATATAACCAGTAGCGTAACGTAGGGGGACAGGGGCGGTCGCCCCCCCACTTGTCGTCCTAGGATGGTCTGTCGGTACATTTGCTGATCTTGTCGGTACATCAGCCCGGTGTGGACGGCGACTAGTCTCCCGGACGGTTTACCTGTCTTTGCTCTCAAGAGGACAATTTCTCTAGAAAGAACCCAAAATTTCCGGCGCGCTACGCGCGCTGTAGAGTCACACCAGTTTCCCCAATAGTTCCATTCCACATAGCTTAATAGCATAAGTCCTGTCACCCTTACCAAGTAACATGTAGGCAGAGTGCACCTCATCCCATATCGCAAAGCCTAGTTACTGTTCTCCTGTGCGTGTCATGCGGTAGGGTCAGTTGGTGTGGGACTCACTGAGCAAAGTTTGGCTATTTCAGAGGGTGGTTTCGATACAATGTATGTTATCCCCGATACGGTCTACATCCCCTACAGTTTTCATTTTTTTTTTCTTTTTGTTCTTAATGATTGCGTACGTTTTTATTGTAAGCCTACTAAAAGCCTTGTAAGCCTTGGGTTACATACATGGATTTATGTAAATATCGGGGATTTCATCTTATTTCGCTAACCTTAGTTAATGTTCTCTTGTGTATGTCGTGCGATACGACTAGTGACTCGAGGAGGGAAGTAGGCTACAATGTAAGTTGTGCTCGATAGGGCACTGCCAGGACAATCGACCTATATATAAGCTTTAAATAAGCTATTTAAAGATTTAAATAAATAAAAAGTCTTTTTAATGTCGGCTTACCCCCCAAAAAATTTGGCGCGCTTCGCGCATTTTTTCACAGTTTAGATTTTGGAAAAAACATTAAATCAGCGCGGAACTATTTCCCTTTAGTTTATTACAAATTTTATGCAATATATGCCCCAAAATGGAATGGTGTAATACACAGGTTTTCCCCAAATCCTGGCTCACCAACCCCTCGACGCTATCGGGGCTGTCGGGGCTTTGGGTCGTTGGCTCTCCCGTCGGGGAGTCTTCCCCCGTCGGGCAAATCCTGTAGCCACCCCTGGGTGGATGGAGAGAGGGTCACGGGTACGAGGTTGACTTGTTCAGTGATAACCCTCTGAAAAAGTGTCGGTACATTGACTTTATGCTGTCGATACATTTACCTTATTTTCACCCCCCCCCCCCCACTTCTATCACCTCTCAGTTACGCTACTGGATATAACTGTCTGTCACAAATCGTTCTCCCCCTACCAAATTGGATATCATCTAAAACTTTATTGTTGGCAATATACTGTCCAAGTTCTGAAGTAGTCAATACATACTTAGCTACAGTCATATAAAACATAATTTTGACTTACTTTTGTCAAAGCGATGTCTAATGTTTAAAGACAGACAGTCATCACCCCAAAGTATATTTTTAGTGTGGGAGTATCAAAATTCTCAGATGGTGACTGCTCTTTGATTGACATCAAAGTTTGAAAATTTGAAAGATGCAGAGTAGCTCACATTCCACACAAGGTAGAGAGAGTGCTTTTATTACATTTTATAGCCTTGTATGCTCACCAGGACATGGCATTAAGGAACAAAACAGGTTTATTCCTGCACAAGGGGGAGCTTCATACAGGTATGGGAGGAGCTAGAAGTTGCATAGTTGGGAGAATGTCTGGGATGATGGAAATTCCCCTTTAAATTGTTTCGACTTACCTTTCGTGATAGTGCATCGTAAAAGAACTTGAAATGGAAGGAGGTAACCAATAACTAATTGGGCGCAAGGGTGGCTCTTAGGGAGGGGACGCGAGAATTTTGAATATCTTTGAATATACTCTCCCTATTTTTCCAAAACAAATAATCTAAGTGGTTACCCTCGAAACCTCCCTTACATTTGCAGAAAATCTCGTGATTGCCAGGGAAGGAGCCTTTGCTCTTCCCGTAATTTTAAAAGACAAATTGTAAGCATGAGAGGACTGCCTGATGTTTTCATTACGGATCCAACTTTTGTCAGATTAATTTGTACAGAACACATCATACTAACTAAAAACCACACAATATTTAACACGGAACATGGGACTCGAAAAGCATGGATTTTTGCAGCAAATGCATTACGTTTGGTAGGGCGGTACACGGAATATGCCGTTTACTATATAGATCCCTGTTACACCTACGACGTATTTCGTATGTCTCTTGCACCTCTCAAACGAACTCGGTGTCCAAGGTACCGATATGATACATTGAGGAAAAACAAGGTGCAAATTTTATAAATATGGCATCACTTATTGCCATTTGAGAACAAAAGAAAAACGTTCTATTTTCTCCTTTTTGCCTCCAAAAAAGAAAAAAAAACCTTATTAAGACAATCACAGGAAACTTTAAACAAACTACCCGAACTATATCACAATATCATTTTTCTGTGAATGGGGAACATATTCGAACTGTTATTATTTAAAAAATAGTTATTTTTGTCAGTGATTTTACTTTTTTTGCCTTCATTACCTTTCCTTAACTCCTCTTTAGCCGTTTTTGCCATTCCTTTTATAAATTAGAGCAATCTCTTACTTCACACTCTGTAAAGTATCCTGTCCATTTCTGATTAGATTTAGCACAGCTACAAGGAACAAACTAATTACAAATTACTTAAGGCAGGCAGCAGACACTGTCATCCTATGTTTTCATTGTTTTCTGTTCAATTCTCTTTTACTAAAATCATTTAGACTCAGTTTAAATAAAAACCTATCCTGCCATAAACATATAAAACATATCAAAACTTTCTAACGATTTCATCAAGCTTATGTAATAAAAGTCATGGAAAGAATTTTAAATTGAAGAAAAATTTGGGTCAACTTTGGCCTATTCAAAACTTGTTCACGTTTCTTTGGTGAGTTGCGGCAATATCCGGAATGAGCTTCAGAATGAGTAGTTTTTGCATCGTCGTAGTATTAGAGAACAGATAACCTTTTAGTTTTGGGTTCAGACATGTAGTTAAGATGACATTGTTCTAGTGGTTATTTCATTTGATTTTCGATAGACAGATTAGATTGATTTGATAGATTGGTGATAAATTTTGGAAATAGAATGTTTATATCAATTGCCACATAGCGCCGTCAGTCAAAGCATTCTAGGTCATGAACGTCTGCAAGTGTTTGACTCCACGTAGATGCCAAAGTTACCCTTAAACAAGTATGCTAATGGGTACAATGATAGGACATTCAAAATAGAGGCGCATTTTGTTTGCTTTTGCAGCATGTTTTCACTTTTATTGAATCTTTCACCACTTAAGGGACGTGTAGTAGTCGCCTTAAATAAGCCTGTCTTCAAACTTTTTGATACAGCAGCTAAATCTCAGAAGTCTTCTCTTGTTTCCCTGACAGGTATCATATCTGTCATGGTCAATGGTCATTCAGAACATAATCCCTTGCACATAAGAGGTAAGAAAGGACATTTTCTGTATGACTTACATGATATATTTTTATGATTAAAATGGGATTAGGATGCAAGGATATACTGACTCAGTGGCGGATCCAGGATTTGGCAAGGGGGGGGGGGGCAGGTCATAGTGGATTGTATAAAAATCCGATCTGGGGAGGGGTCTAAGGAGAGGGTATGTCCGGGGGGCAGTGCCAGGGTATTTTGATAGGGGGCAAAGCATGTAATGTGTAATCACCGTCCTGGGAAGGGGCCTAAGGGGAGGTTGCTCAGATGCAAAATGGTGATGTTTGTGGTGTATTTTTTTAACTGATCATATATGGCTGAAGCGTCCATAATTCAGTGAATTTTAATTTATGGTTTGGTGAAAGATGCTTTCCTGGGGAGGGGTCTAAGGGGAGGGGTGTCACTTCCCCTTACACCCCTCCCCTTTGAAAATTTTTTGTTAATTTAAGATTGCTTAGATGCAAAATTGTGATGCCTTTAGTATATTTTTGAACTGATCATATATCGCTAGAAAATGTTCATAATTTAGTGAATTTAAATTTTACCCTAAATTCACAGTTAATTCCTTTAAAATAAATTACAAGGCTTAAATAAGACACTGCATGGTAGTATTGCAGCAAGCTATAGTTAAAAGCCTAATGTTGTCGAAAATATTCCTCTAAATATTAGAGAATTCTGAAATTCGCTTGAAAGTAGAAGTCGTGCTCCCAATGCTATGGGTCTGTCCGGTAATAGACTGAAATTAGCAATTCATTCATTAATAGAGCGCTCATGATTAACTCCTTGCAATGATGCCCAGAGACAGTTACTGAGGTCAATATAGGCCAAAATGTTATCAGCTGAAAGTCAGTAGCAGATTTATTAGCATAACACTTATTTTCTGAGGTAGAAAATAATGAAAAAATTTGAGTTTCACTCTGACACATCTCATAGGCCTATCTCATTGGAATAGGGCCTTGTCCTTTGTTTTATGAAGTTGAAAAAAAAAACTTCACAATTATTGGAAGAGGGGCACGAGCCCCCTGGGCCCCTAAATCCACCCCTGTTACTAATTCAAATTGAGATGACTTTATCATTTTTAAAAGCACGGAACGTTACTGAGATACAAATTTTTAAAGATGTATTTATTTCAAAAAGTATCTTGGCACAATGCAAAATTTGTGATGTCAAACATCCTAAATGATTCAACAAAACAATTGTTGCATACTTAAATGATACCTGAAGACATTTTTTAAGATACATGCAGACATTTTTAATGATAAATGAAGACCTTTTTAAGCACAATTTACGATGGAAACTTTTCAATACTTCCATTTTAAGACTTAATTAATTGTTGTGAAGAAAGAACGAATTTTAGATGCAATCTGTTGGTATTACTTCCTGTAACTTTGCTCCGAATGGAACTTATCGAACAAGAATCTTCCAGTGGTGAATAAGATAACCGCGTCAACTTGTAGGGTATGTGACAAAAATCCATCTGGAACGTTCTTGTCTAAAAGGATCTCTCAGACAAATGTACTCATGTGTCTAGCACAGTTTACGTGAGCAAAACATCGTTTAGCTTACTTTAGGGTGTAATATTTCTTATTAATTTTAGCTTTTCCAGATTTTGAAGGACATTATACTGAATAAAACCGGTAAATATGAACCTTCGAGAACGGCAATCAGCATTTGTGAATGAGAGTAACGATGGACCATATTCATAGATATTACACCAATTCAGAATAATATTTCACGTAGTCTTCGTTTGTGAACAACCAGGACTAGGAATGATACAAGAAACTCCGTAGTCCTGC
Organism: Holothuria leucospilota; assembly: GCA_029531755.1. NCBI lineage: Eukaryota > Metazoa > Echinodermata > Holothuroidea > Aspidochirotida > Holothuriidae > Holothuria > Holothuria leucospilota. The sequence goes on along the minus strand of CM055982.1, from coordinate 18,632,050 downwards.
TACTGACTTTGCGGCCTCTGGAAATGAAAGGGGATTAAGTGCGTTTGGGGCCCAAAATTATTGTCAAATGAATGATATAAAAAGGTAGAAAATTCAAAAGTAGGCAGCTCGGCAACTTTTCTAATGTACAATGTTCTGGGAAGAAAAGCTATTGCCAAACTTTATTGGTGAATGGTAAAAGCAATTTTCTCTCTGGGCTTTACTGTTGCAATTTAAATGCAATATCCCCCTCCCCCCCCCCCCCCACAAAAAAAAAAACACTTTTGAAGTAGCCAACCATATTTATCCGGCACGCATTTCTTTCAATGCAACATTAAGTTAGTTATAGTTATTTAATTGGGCCTCCTACATGCAGGACTACATTCTTATAGGTTTTTGAAACAACTACTAAGTCATGGGATCTACCGAATCGTTTCTCCCCCTTTACTTTTTCGCACCCCATATCTGATGACCATTACTGACAGGGAACGAAATTGATCTGATGAAATTATTTGAAATTTTTTCAAAGGTAAATAACACCTACAGCCTCCACTCTCCATAAAGGTCAGGGAACAAGGGGAGATGTTCGGTCACCTATATCATGAGAACGAAACTACGAAACTTTGGAGACGAATTTGAAAGATTTGAAAATTCTTTTCGCCCATTAAGTTGCGATCCCTCCATTGAAAAGTCCTGGATAAAATATTTGCGTTAAAGGTGATAAATAATGAAAGTTTGTAACAGTTCTTTCATAATTGAAAAGTATCACGTCAATTTTTCTGTCTTTAACAGGTACTAAATGTTGCGATGAATATGGCTGTTTGGCAACAGCAATATATACAAGGCAAACGTGAGAACATTTGTCCCTTACCGGTGACACGTGGCAGCTGACGAAGATGTCTAAATATGAGGTGGTAATAAAATGGTGAGATTTTCAAAATGTTGAAGTGGAGTGTCGGTAAATATTGCAAATTTGTTAAATCTTTGCAATATTAATGAAACAGCTGGTTACACACGCAAGACAAGAAAGGAGCCAGACGAAGTTCTGCAGGGGTGGGCGAGGCAGCTTTCATTGAGCGAAATGTTTTTAAGGGGGCAAGACATTAAAACATGTAAAGGAAATGAAAATTGTCTGGTGCGAAATTTTTCTAGGCGAGCTGAGCCTCCTTCCCCATTGGCTAAGAGCTTCAAAACAGTGATTCAAACCACACTCTAACCAGGGATGACGAAATAACATAAGCTATGTTCCCGCCTGACAGATGTCAAAATTGACATCCCTTGCCACTTGGTTGTCAATGTTGTAATATAGGTACATTTTTATTCCCAACGCCTGTATTTTGAAACAACAACTTAAGTTACATTTGCTAATGATGTCTCATGTAATTGCCCATCTCAGCAAGCACTGTCTCTCCCCTCCACTAATCTGACCATCATGCTACGTTCCTGGAATATTTTGAACTAGGAAGAAAGTATTAGGAGATAATAACTTTTGAAAATATGATTTATGCAAGTGTTATTATACTGACTGTCAGCTTGAGGAAAACAAATGTGTTCACGAAGGATCTTGAGACATACGGGCATGTAGCCCAACTGTCGTAAGGCCGGTCCACACGATCAAACATTTGTCCACGAACATTTTCATCCAAGTGTATAACATTGCTTACAGATTCCCACTTGGTAAGTTTCACTTTGGTTTTGCGAAAAAAAAATTCACAGCGAATTCTTTTTGTTGAATTCCGACAAATATGCTGACTGAGCTTCAAAATGTAATGATTACTTTTTGCATTGTCAAAGTATTAGGATAAATAGTTTTTATTTTCTGGCTAAAACATGCAGATTAGATAGCGTTGCTATAGTATTTTATCTGATTTAAAGGTAAAATGCAGTCACCCAATCAGGGTAAGTATTCCCGGTCACTCTAGTTCAGGACTGACCTATTCTCATCATGTGACAATATTTTTGTTAGTGAATTGTGAAATTCAAGGACAATCTCTCCTTGGTTCACCTATTGTTTGTAATAGTTATGTTCAAAATGTCTTCAGAGTTACTTGTAATGCAATAAAAGGAGATTTGCCAGATTTTCCTGATTTTTCAAAGAAAATTTTGGGGTGACTGCCTATTGCCTTTAAATTTCATTCGATAAAGTGTCCCTAAATTTTGGACCAAACTTTGGACCTTAAATGCTGGAAGTAAAATGAATGAAGATACCTTTGAAAGTTTGCCCTCATTGTGAATCTCTTTGACATTATAAACATAAATGAAATTCTTCGATACCTTTAACACTTCAGGTTTTTAGGACAAAGCTTAAAACGTGGTTATTTTCCATGTATTAATTGTTTTGTTGTTGCTTTTGTTGCTCAGTATTTACGTCCAATCTTGTGGTATTTTCCCCTAAGTGTCTTTTCCTTACACTCTTGTCTATTTTCTTGTAAACATAAAAATCAACAGAAGAAAGATTCTGAAGATCACAGTGCAGGGAGAAAATAGGATTTTTCAAGCTCTACCTTATGAAATTATGATGTAAAACGTAAGGTAAGATGATGAGTATGCGCTAAGCAGAGAGACAAAAACCTCTATTTTTTCAAAAATCATTCTGAAATTAAGGAGATCTATCTTATGACCAGGTTGGAGCTAAAAGTTTTAAGGAATTGCAATAGTAGATGTCTGAATAGTCTAGTGGGATCATGTCACTAATCATTCTTTCCTCCCGTTTCTCATTCGCACTCCATATCTGATGACCATTAATGATAGGAAATAAACTATTTTGACTAAATTATTTGAAGCTTTGCCAAAAGTTATTACTTACAACCTTCATCATCCGTAAAGGTCCGGAAAGAAGGGTGCATTTAATTTCTTATATCATGAGAACGAGAGTTTTAAACTTTGAGCAAAATGAGAAAGATCCGAGAATTTCTCGTAATACCTTTTCTGTTCGGTATAAGCCATTCTGAAAGTGAGCTTCCATATCCAAAGATATCCGCTCCTGAGACACCTCGCCCAACGTCCATTCAGTTGCGACCTCTCTATTAAAAAGTCCTGGATACAACATTTGAGTTAAAGATGATAAATAATGAAAGCCAATGGCATAATTTGAATGATTAAGCTGTATCACATCAATGTTCTTGTTTTTTTTGCAGGTGCTGTAAATACTGCGATGAATATGGCTGTTTGGAAACGATTCTATTTAAGAACCGACATATACAACACAAAAGTGAGAACATATATCCCTTCTCGATGACACCGGCTGGCAGCTGAAGAAGATGGCTCAATATGTGATGGTCAGTGTTGCCACTCCTAGGTTTTTTCCACTACTCTCTAAATGTAAAAGAGTGAATTTCACTCTTTGACGATTGCCTACAGTGACCAATCTCTGTTTCGAGTGGAATTCCACTCTGCCCGGAGTGGTAATTCACTCATTTGGAGTGAATTACCACTCAGGGCAGAGTGGAATTCCACTCGAAACAGAGAGTGGCCACTGTAGGCAATCGTCAAAGAGTGAAATTCACTCTTTTACATTTAGAGAGTAGATCTGTGTTTTTTTAGGTTCATCTGGGTTTCTGGGTTTATTTTTTCAGAAAGGTAGAAATCTGGGTTTTTTTCAGTTCAGAGTTGAAACTCGAAAATTCCATTGCATTTTACAAGTTTTATGTGAGTAAATGTTCATAAAATACTTTAAATATACTGAAAAGGCCTAATTCTGAAGGACCAAGACAGTTTCTCCCATCATATTTGCTGTTTATACCCTCGAACAGCCCCGAGTATATGAAAGATAGTTGTGAGCAAAACTGAAGTGGCGGTCTATAAAATTTAGTACGGATTTTGAAAATCAACTTGGGGCGACTGCATTGTCCCTTTAAAACGCAATCAGACATAAGTCACATGTACTGGTAGTCATGTTTTATCCAACAATCATTCCCCCTCTACCCTCAGAGTCAGAATCAAACATGGACTTGACCTGGCCTACTGTTCCAGCCTGGAGCAGCCTATGTTAAAGTGCAACCAATCGTACCGGTATAGATATTTACATCCTAGTTAGGTCCTACATGTACATAATGCACCATGGTTTAGAAAATAATTGTGTCGTGTTATAATGGAAGTGCGCATACATGTAGGCTTACTAGGCTACCCAATGCTCATTACATACGGAAGTAGCCCTCGAACGTAGCTGTGCATTGTGTTATAAACCTTGCACCTGTTATAACATTGACAAACAACCTTACTGGGAAGCCGACTTACAATAGCCTGCAATGCATAGTCTGTAAGATATTTAGTGGGCCTATCTTCCTGTCCATCCAACAGTCCATTCAATTGTTGATGATTGGAGTACTTTAAGAGGGCGTAGGGAGAACATGCTCCAGGTTTACAAATTTCTCTCTGAAATGAATTCTATGTCATCTTGTAGCTACTTAACTAGGTTCAAAGTAATTCTCGGGTATGAGGTTATTGCATGAAGCATGTGAAGTGTTTTGCAAGGCTCGACATAAGGAAGTTCAGCTTCTCTTATAAAATTGACCGAATGAGTCGAATAGTCTTCCTGAGTGGGTAGTGAACTCCGCTCCTTCAGATCAGCTTGAACATTGACAAGTTCTCGTTTGGTGTTGGTCGATATGATTGGCTGATTGGGTTTAGACTTCGGGGCATCTTATGGGACCTTAGCCCGGCGCCTCCTTTCCCCTTTAACCTGTAATGTTATGAATGTATGCATGCACGCACCCCAAATATGACCGTGGCTTGCCCTCCATGCAGCTGACCCCACAACAGTACCGCTCCTATTCATAAGCTATGAGGGACTTATTGTCGATTAAATAAAATAAAAAATAAATAAAAAATAAGAAAAATAAAATATAAAATGAAGAAAATTACAAATTTCCCCGAACAGGAAACCCACCCGTTCACCTGTGATTTTATCCTTCGTGTTATTTCGTTTTCTGTAAGATTCTGCAGAAGTATAGGAGATCTGGGTTTTTATTTGGCAATCTGGGTCTTTTTAGGACTAAAATCTGGGGTTTTTGTTTTCACTGAGTGGCAACACTGGTGATGGTGGTAAAATGGTGAGTGTAAGATTTGTTGAGAATCTTTGGAAATTCTGTAGAGCGCCACCGATTTTTGGATGCAATCTAGCTCTGAAAGGTGAAAGAACGGTTTTTCACGCTGCCCTGAAAATGGCGGCATTTAGTGTTATTTGCTTCCCAGAAGCCTTGTAAACTGTTTCAAGCAATGAACGTGAGTTTGTGACACTTTTGTTTTCATTAATTCTTTGAGAGTGATGTAATGTTTAGAAATACTGTAGGGGATATAAAAGTTCACTCACTTGCCTAGTGTAAAAGCCTACGTTTTGAGTTAGTGTGTTGACGCTACCGTGTACAGTGTGCATACAGTATTGTATCCATTTGAAAGTAACTGTTGTATAGGCCTAGGGCCTAGGCTGTACCTAAATTATGGCAGTACATTGCAATTGTGTTGTCATTGTTTGCATAGGGCAAATCAGTAATACTAGTGTTCAGGAGAGTCATGTTAAATTCTGTGAGGTTAATTTGCTTACTGTATCTGAGTTTGGGGATCACAGATGTTAATGTTTGGGTGGTGGTTAGTTCTTGAGCCTATTTGTTGATAGGCAAATTGTATTTTGTACCACAGCTTTACAGGTAATTTGTGTTTGGATGTTTATGATTCATGTTTCGTATTTTAGGTTGATGAGTATTCTGGCCAGTGCTTACCTGAGTCTTCGCTGACCCGATGCTAACCTGAATCTATGCTAATCTGAATCTGTGCTAACCTGAATCTGTGCTAACCTGAATCAGTGCTAACTGGAGTCAGTGGTATTTGAGTCTTGCTATCCTGAATTTCGTTTACCCAACTGCCTGCTATTGTGAAACCTGCTTACCTAATAGCTAACCTGTGAGAACAGTAGTTTCGCCCGCCAAAAGTAGTAAGTAACTGTTTAGCAAACTCGGTCATATGAATATGAGGTCTGTGGTAAACGATTGCAGATTCAGTTAATCCAGGTATTGTTTTAGAGAGTACAGTGGGGACAGTTGTTAGTGTAGCCACTGACTGCCATGCTGAGTTATTCATAAAATTGCAGTAAGATGTTTTCTGTGTGATATGCTTACAGACTTACAGTGCTAGATTGATGTTTTGTTGTGGAGTTCATCTCCTACAGGAATTTTCCCAGATTGTAGATCAAAGGGAAGTTTGCATTTAATTGTCTTGGAGTAAATGTACTCTACTGAGGGCATGCTGTTCAGACACATGTATTATCAGCACAATGTTGTTATATGTTCCTGATTTGATCACAATTACCGAAGAGTTTTTGCAAGTTAGTATCGATGTGATAAGTTTTATCATAGAACGTTAATGAGTTGAGTCAAGTACAAACTGCCAAGTAACTGTTTTATTTATTGTTTATCCAGATTCGGATGAGACTACAGCAAATAAACTCATGCGAACTTAATCAGTTGGCGTTTCTACTGTTTCTGTTCGGTGTTCATCTCGATTCTTTCTTTACAGTGAGATTTTCATACGTTTGATGTGGAGTGCCGGTAAATATTGCACATTTTACTGAACCTGTGCAAGCTTGCTGAAATAGCTGGTTACATAGGCAGGACAGGCCAGGAGCCAGACGGGGTACTAAAGAAGAAGGAAGGTCGAGCCAGCTTTCAGTGGGTGAATATATTTTAAGGGAGAGGGGCAGTATTAAAACGTATGAAGGGAACGGTAATGGAAATTGTCAGAGGGCGAAAACTTTTTAAACGGGTAACGCCTGCGTTACCCCTTTCCTGCCTTTTAGCTACGGGCTTCAAAAGCATTGATTCAAACCTCACCCTAACCAGGGAGGACTGAAATTACATAAAACTACGTACCCATTTGACATGCCACTTTTCCTGTCAATGTTGTAATTATGAACACATTTTTATAATTCTCAGCACCTATATTTTATAACGGTCATTTTAGTTACATTTGCTAATGATGTTTTCTATGCAAGTGCATATCTTAGCATGCACTGTACCCTTTTCCTCCCTTAATTTGATTTTCAGGCTACGTTCCTGGAATATCTTGTACTATAGAAGGAAGATGTTAGAAGATAACATTTCTGTTAATCTTGTAAATGCAAATTCCATAAACCGACCTTTTGCTTGAGAAGAAAACATGTTCATGAATGATCGTGATACATACGGGCGTTGGGTCTAGAGTTCTGAAGGACTGTTCACACGATCATAGATATTTCCGTGTGTACATGAATATTTTCATGCAGATGCTCTCATTGCTGACAGATTTCCACTTGAAAACTTTCACTTCGGTTGTTGCGAAAACAGATATTTCATATCTGATTTTCTTTCGGGGGGTGGGGGTGCGACTATTTGCTGGACGCGAGCTTCAGATTGGTATGATTTGTTTTTGCATTGTCGAATTCTGAGAATGTATGAAGTTTTAGATTCTGGTTCAAGCATGCAGATTAGATTGCATTTCTGTAGTGTTTACCTCATTTAAATTTCATTAGAAAAAGTGTCCTCAACATTTTCCCTAAAATATGAACTGGGAATGTTGGAATAAAAATGAAGGAAGAGACTCCTCATTGTGAATCTCTTTGACATTACAAACATAAATCGAATTCTTGGAGACCATTGGCAACAAAAGCGTACTTTTTTGCTGCTTGCAAAATGTTTGCAGTTACATTGCATCTTCATCACTTAATGACGTGCCACCTTTAAAAGCAATAAGACAGTCTTTAAACTTTTGATACATCAGCTAAATGTAAGAAGTCTCCTCTTGTTTCCCTGACAAGTATCTTTGATGGTGTTTCAAAACAAGATTCTTAAATATTAGAGGTAAGAAAGGACTTCTTCTCTATGACGGAGTTTAGTTAAAAGATATAGCCACATGATTGAAAAGGACTAAAGATACTATCTTATGCTGACTAATTCAATTCAAATTCAAAATTGATTTATTTATAAATCGTAAAACATACATTCTAGAACGCTGTACAAAAATTTCAAAAGGCACAACTAAGAATAAAAAACGGAACAGGTAAAAAGGGTTACAAAGTAATATCAAACCAGGTTTTCCTCCCCCTTTTTGGTTATCAGGCTACGTTCATGGAATATCGTGAACTATAGACGGAAGAAGTTAGGAGATAATATTTCTGCAAATCTTGTAAATGCAAATGCCATAAGACCGACCTTTAGAAGAATATCTGTTCATGAATGGTCTTGGCACATACGGGCGTTGGAGCTAGCGTTCTGAAGGACTGTTCCCACGAGTGTTCCTGTGCCCATGTGACCATGAATATTTTCATACAGATGCTCACATTGCTGACAGAATCCCACTTGGGAACTTTCATTTCGGTTGTTTCGAAAACAAGATATTTCATATCTGATTTTCTTTTAGAAGGGGGGGGGGGTTGCGATTATTTGCTGAACACGAGCTTCAGATTCTTGGTATTATTAGCTTTTGCATTTTCAAAGTTTTGGAAAGACTAAACTTTTAGGTTCTGGTTTAAGCATGCAGATTAAGATTGTATTTCTGTAGGTTTATTTCATTTGAAGTTTATTTGAAAAAGTGTCCTCAACATTTTCCCCAAAATATGGACTTGAAATGAAGGAAGAGACCTTTGAAAGTTTGCCCGCGTTGTGAATCTCTTCGCAAGCATAAATTGGATTCTTGGAGACCATTGGAAACCAAAGCGCACTTTGCTGCTTGCGAATTGTTTTCCGTTACATTGCATCTTCATCACTTAATGACGTGTCACCTTTAAAAGCAATAAGCCGGTGTTTAAAGCTTTTGATACATCAGCTAAATATAAGAAGTATCCTCTTGTTTCCCTGACAGGTATCTTTGATGGTATTTCAAAACAAGATTCTTAAATATTAAAGGTAAGAAAGGACTTCTTCTCTATGAGTTTAGTTTATTGAGTCAGTTACAGGATATTGTCATATGATTGAAAAAGACTTTGGATACCAGCCAATGCTGTTTAATTCAATTCAAATTTAAAATTTATTTATTTATAAATCGATAAATCTGTAAACCATACATTCTGCACACAAATTACAAAATACTTACAACGTAGTATTAAACCGGGTAAAGGGTACAATAATTAGAGCGATTGCTTACAAATATAGTAAAAAGATGAGTTTTCAGACTCTGTTTGAAAACGGCAAGGATATGCGCTGAGAACGAAGCTGTAGTGGAGGTTGGTTTCAAAGCCGAGAAGCATATACGGGCAAGGCTCGACCACCAGAAGTTGAACATTTAAAACTGAAGGTAAATGGTTTAAGATCTGCGTCATGAGATGTTACATGATAACGCACATTGGTCAGCACTTCAACCATTCCTGTAAGGTACTTAGGGGCCATTTTATTCAGAATATAATGCCCAACAATTTGATAAACCAACTTTTTCGACCGATAAACTTGGATTATTAGGTTTATCGAATGAAAACTTGGTTTATCGGTCGATGAACTTGGTTTATCAAATTATTGGGCATCTGGCGTCAATAAATCAAGTTTATCAACCGATAAGCCAAGCTTTTCAATAACCTTTGTTTATTGAATTGGTAAACCAAGTTTATCAATTCGATAAACCAAGGTTATCGTCGGTTAAATGATAAACCTGGTTTATCGAATCGCAAAACCGGATTTATCAGTCGATAAACAAAGTTTATCAGTCAAAAAACCAAATTGATTGACTCCAAATGCTAAATTATTCGAAAATCCAAGTTTATCGAATTGATAAACCAGGCTTATCAAATCGATAAACCAAGTTTATCCACTTTTTACGTCCGAAATTCGCTAAACCTGGTTTATCAATCAATAAACTTGGTTTATCAAAAAAAAACTTGGCTTATCGAACGATAAACCTGGTTTATCAACCAAAAAATCTGGTTTATCTATCGATAAGCCAAGTTTCTTGACTTATTGGGCATTTGTCTTGCCATAGTCATAGCCCTTAATGTGATACGGTTGTACAAAGCTGTGAGTGCATGATGGCTGACTTCTGTTCTTATCTGCACGAACTCAACGATGTAGAAAGGGTTACTATTACAAATAGATAGGATCGACTACGTAAAGTCAAGCTAGCATACCCTGAGAAAAGAAGAGAGAGTAAATGTCACATAACACCATGCGGACCAGTAAATGGTTTTCACTGACAAACAGTATCACAGGAATATACAGTACTTGCGGCAATTCTGATCATGAACTGCTTCTTCAGATAACGTGTCACAAAGAAACTGTCACGTGACCTGATCCTGTGTAATTACAATATGTTTATGAGAAGCTGCGCTTCCATGAACATAATGAAATGCGAACCCTGACGTTGTGTACGACTTTCCAGGTATGATGCAAACCATATCTAAGAACAGTTGATGATACCCTAACCTGCAATTCAAGAACTTTTAGTAACATACCATGGTCTAGACCATGACTGAAATTTATCAAGCAGGAATTTTTTTTCAGTGGCGAATAAAATAACAGCGTCAAATTTGTAGGGTATGTGACAACAGTCCGTTCTTAGAAAATGTAAGAGGATGCCTCAGACAAATGGACTCATTTTTCTACCATAGCTAACATGGGCTAAACATTGTCTAGGTCAAGGGTCTAATATTTGTATTTTCTGTTTTACTTAATATTATCTATTTCTGTTTCTTTCGGATTTTTTAGATTTTGAAGTACAGTAATTACTAAATGAAACCAGCGAATGGGAACTGAGACCGGCACTCTATACATTTGTGGATAAGAGTAATGATGGACCAAATCCGAAGCGATTACATCGCCACCGATTCAGAAGTTCATTCGGACCACGTTTGTGAAAAGTCAGGAACCGATACTAGAAAACCCTTGGGAAAAGAAAAGGGAGTAAATGCGTTTGAGGCACCGAAAAATTGTCAACTTTAAAAGAACCTCATAGAACATTAGGAAATTCAAAATTCGGTAGCTCGGTTACTTTATTTTTAAGAAATCTGTTTCTCCCAGAAAGACTTCATTGTTCTTTAGCTCATGATTAATTTGTTCACCCAAACAGTCAACTTTTCAAATGTAACATTTCTTAGGTCTTGTAATGTATAATATTCTGGGAAGAAAATCTATTGCCAGAGTTAATTGATAAGACTGAATGGTTTAGACTTATAAAAGCAATTTTCTGTCTGGGCTGTATTGATGCAATTAAAATGCAATATTCCCCGGCCTATAAAATGCGACTTTTGCAGCACCTTCTTCGCAAATATATCTTTTCGACCTTATTATTTCCAAAGTATCATTCAGCTATTTAAAGTTATTTTAGCATCCTCCATGCAGGGCTGTATTCCTGCAGCTTTTTGAAACAATCACTTAATCCAGTCATGGGATCTACCTAAAGGTGATTTTCACTAAATTTTACCTTTGACTTTTGTTTCAGGTTATATTACTCTCTCCCCTTTCTCATTCGGGCTCCATATCTGATGATTGGAAACGAAATTATTCTAAGGAAACTATTGAATTGTCTTCCAAAAGTTGATACCCTACAACCTCCACCATCAATATCAGTCAGAAAACAAAGAGAGGCAACTTAGAAATATGAGAGAGACAAACTAAAATTTTGAGAGAAATAAGATTTAATTTTTTGGTAATACATTTCTTTCCAAGACCCTTTTAGTTGGGTACGAGCCATTCTGAACGTAAGATCCCATAATCCTGAAGATACCCTTGATGAGACCCATGCCCAACGCCAGTTCAGTTGTCCCCCTCTATTTAATTTGTGTAAAAGGCGATAAATAATGAAAGTCAATAGCAGTTCTTGTCCTACATCATTGTTTCTGTCTCTTGCAGGTGCTAAATGCTGTGATGAATATGGCTGTTTGACAACAATTCTACTATCCAAGATCCAACACAAACAACACAAACAGGAGACAATATATCCCTTACCGGTGACACCTGGCAGCTGACGAAGATGACCAAATATGTGGTGGTGATAAAATGGTGAGATTTTCATAACTTGGATGAGGAGAGCCGGTAAATTTTGCAAAGTTTGCTCAGTCTGTGCAAGGTTAATGGAATGGCTGGTTACATGAGCAGGGCAGGCCGGGAGCCAGGAGAGGTACTGAAATGGTAGGGAAAGGACGAGACATTTCAGTGAGCTAAATGTTTTTAAGGGGGCGAGATATGGACATGTTTGAAGGCAATGATAGTGGAATTGTCTGGGGCGAAGCAGGCTTCCCCCCGCCCATTGGCTGCGGACTTGAAAAACAGGGATTTAAGCCCCACTCTTACCACGGAGGACGAATATTACATGGAACTATTTTCTTGTTTGACTGATATCTGTCAATGATATCTGTCAATGTTGTAACATGAGCATATTTTTACTCCCAACACCTATTTTTGAAACAATCATTTTAGTTGCATTTGCTAATGATGTGTTTTAGCAGTAGACCAGCCCCTTGTTTTAGGGGCAGATCCAGGATTTTACCCCTCAAAAGGGGGAGCTAATTTCGTAACCCCTTCCCGGATATAACAAATTATTTAGGGGGTGTGATATACTAAGTTGTAGTAGGGCGATAGTAATATTATTCTTAAAGATATTCTAACGGGAGAAATATTCTAAAGGACACTGCAGGACTAACAGGTTGCAGAAAAGGCACTTCCCAAGCCTTAAATGTTGCGACGACATTTCATTTTGAGAATTTCATGTTTTTGAAACTTATTTAAAAATGAAAAAAAGTAAAAATGTCATCCCAAAGATAGCAATGCAAAGAGGAAGCTTTACTTATGAAATTATGATGTTAGAATTATATTTATTTGATCTGTGTGCGCCAAGAAATGTCACGAAAAGTAGTAGTAAAAGATGTCCGAATAGTCTTCAATCGAAAACGAGTAATTGAAATTGAAAATGTAATGACGTTTGAGGTTAGAGCGTTTGTGCAGTCAAGTTTTGTTGAATTTAATTTTCTGCAATTAATCAAGAACACATCAAACGATTTAAGGAGAAAGGGCTCGCCCTGTCGGGGAGGATGGAAGAGAGAAAAATTGTATCTGCTCACCAAATTGTTTCTGAAAGAGCAAATCCATATCACTTACCCCATTAACTAAAAGATTGATCAATGTAGACTCAGACTCAGAATCAGGCAATATTATTTAAAATTTGTTACTTCTTTATATTTCGTTTTGAAATTCAGTCATGATTCCATAGTTGATCCTTTTTTTTCAAAAATTCCGAGCATGAGGTGAGATAACAATTTTAGGTATCGCAGGCAGGTTGGATTTGTACACAAATCATACTTTTGTCAAAAAACAGTCAATTATCCGTATCGCTTGTCAGTTTAGTTAAATGCCTTACACGACAAGTTTTCTGGAGCTGTATGGAGGGTGTAAATGAGAAAATGATTTTGCCAAACAATTTTCAAGACTCCAAAAGCATTCTTGTGGGTTAAGACCTTTAAAAATGTACACACTGCTAGCATTTGAACAGTAGTTTGCATATTAATTAGCATATCTTGAATATTCAAGTAGCAAATTTGGAAACACCTTTTTCTCAACAACGCAACTAGCTACAAGCATGATCAATTGCTGAAATTAAAGCAAAGAGCTCTAGGAAGTGGGCCACTTGGTTTTCGTAGCATCAACAATGCAGAAAAAAATGATCAATAAGTAAAAATATTAAAAAAGCAAAGAAACAAACAAACGACCGACTAACCGACTTACCAAATAAATGGCAAAAAATGAAAGTGTCACTACCTATCAAAACATACCATGTCTGTCCTACTGAATAAATAAAAACACAAGATGATCCTAATATTTTAAATGTACAATTTTGTTATCAAAGCATTAGCATGCTTTTGTTAGAAAGCTTATGGAAGTTTTCTTCTTTCTGAAATAGTCAAAACTGGTTAAAAATCTTTTTTGAGTAGAGCCTCCCCACATTTGAGGAAGCACCGAATTTCTTTCATTCGATATACCACATACATTTATGGTACGACATGGCACACTTTACCCCATGCTAAGTATTTTATTTGATTTTTTTTCGTCCAAATCTGATACCGCTCTTGATTGTGCCATCAGAGCTACTGGCCTGACAGAGCTATCACTCACTCATTCAGTGGTGTAGAAAGAATTGTAACAGCTTTTAGTAAATTCGACAATTTTAAGTTATGATGATCAAATGTGTACTGCTAATATTGTTTATTAGTAAACGTATAGCATTTTGAGTCACGTGTGACGGATGGTACTGTTTGTTGAATACCTCTCCCCTCCAAAGCTGATGTTAACCCCCTCCCCCCCACACACACACACATCCAAGCTGATATTCACCAAATACATTCCTTTTTATCGTAAAATATTTCGAATTCACCCCCTCCCCCACTGACCAGTAAGGTGGTGGTAGAATCCCTTTAAATTGCACATCTGGAAATTTATCAATTAAAGAGAACCTGCTAACGGGTCTAAAATTTTGGGTACCAAAGTACCCGTTTTGCAGTCCAGTGCAACACACATTCTTAGAGGCAGTTTTGCAATTAAGCCTATTCATGAACAGCTTTACAATTTCAGTTAATTTTAAAACACGTAACAGCATTTCATACTTGTATGGGACCTTGTGCTTTGCAAGAGAAATAAGCAATTTTGCAAAAAAAGTGTTTTTAGTGTGATCTAGCAACTTTAACAAAAATTCATGTACATAGTAAATAGAATTTTTCGGTTCAGGTCTTGCATGATCACTCTATTTCACGTGTTTTTCCTCTCCTTCACAGATGTTTGGATTGATGAAATCAATATGGTTGAAGAAAAGGTTCAATGAAGTGGTGATCCCCTCTAACAGCCATTCACTGACCGGTCGAAAAAGAGGGAGAAACGTTGAATGATGACAAAGTATTTTCATTGACCATGATGTAAGGAGTAAAATTTCCTCTTCCACATGATTTGTAGATTGTAGAACACTTCGTCGGTGAGCGGGTTAATTATTTACATGAGTATGGGTCCCAGCCACACCCAGATATGTGGAGATGGTGTTGATGGTTAGGAGTGGAAAACAGTTACAGGAAGGGAATGAACCCTTTTGATGTCAAAATTGCAGTGGAGAACGGGCTAAATCGCCTTCTCTGTTTGAGAAACATTTAGGAAGAATGAAACAGACGTGCCCGCCTTCTGTCCAGGGGCCCGTGGGATCAAAGGACGAAAATACCATCAGAGGGTTAAGGGGATGGGATGAGGAGCCTTGCTATGCTCCACTGCCTGACAATTTTACCAAACTGAGATATGAAGAATAGACCTAACTCAGACAATATCTGAATCATCAGAAACTTCCTCACCCTATCCCTACCCCTTCCCGGACTAGTACTGTGCCTTTGCATACAAAAGGTCGTACATACATACTTATTAAGTCAACAAGTTGTGAAACATTTTGTTTTAGGGTGCATTACAAAGTGAATATTTTTAGGGACAACAAATCTCGTCCTAGACAGTAAAAAATCTCTTTACTGGGTTTACCTCTAGCCACTGTCAAATTAACAAAATGCACCTATAGGTACCTGATGGCACCTTCTGGAAAAAGAACACCTACGACTGGCGTGACGATAAATTTGGCTCTTTGTCACATTCCCCTCCCTACGCTTTGTGTTCGTGTAGCTCGTATAGTATTCTGGGGTCTTTACAAGTCTATTGTTTTGTTGTATCACAACTTCTATTTTCAGAAGTACTGAAGGAATTCTTGTATAGTTTGTTGATTGTAATTTGGAGAAAAATAGCAGGTCGTTAAACGTTAAGGAAAACGACTGACAGTCCTTTATGCCCCCAACCCTGTAACACCCCTCACTTGTCACGAAAAGTAGACTTGCTGTGTTCGATGAATACCTGGACACCCCTCAACCAATGGCTAACTTGCTAGTTACGAAAGTTAGGAGATTTAACTTCTTTCCCTTCCCCTTCATCACGTCTACCTTCCCTTCCCCTAAATAACTTCACTGAGTGTACTTAACATGAGAAGGATTATATACGGGAAGCAAGACAAACCGAAGTGCAGAGAAACACAGGTAAGTGCAAACAAGGATGTGATATTAAAAGGGAAGTACTGCGTTTGTAGTCAGTATATTTTGTACACTAAAATGTACAAATGTATTGCATTTTGTAAGCATTTCACAATGCACACATATGTCTCGTATCATAGTCGCTGAAACTCTACAAAACTGACTACCTAGACAGTCCCCTTTTAGATACTGAACTTTTGGGATAACTGTCTTGTTTCATGAGCAATTTGTTTCTTCAAATGATGCATAATTCTCGTAAGGGGAGATATTTTGTTCGAATAGCTATAGTCCAAATTTGATAGACTAAATCGTTTAGCAACGGTTAAAAGTGGATTTCTTTCTGTGTCATGTTACGCACTACTTCCCTTCCCATTTAAAGTGTACCTTAATTCAAGAACCTAAACTTACAAGAATATATGTTACAGAGGTTGAAACATGAACTCTGTTGGTTGCGCAAAGATTTGTAATGTCCCTTTGAAATAAAAATGTTCATATGTTCATGGGACCTAAACATAAGGAGTCTTTTTCTTGCAAAGCGAGTTGTGGGAGTGCAAGTACAGTGTGTCAACATCTCCAGTATATATAGTTGTAGTTGCCGGACGATATGAGCCGGATCCGGACGGACTGAGCCTGACATGTGTCGGACAAAATGAGCCGGATCCGGACGATATGAGCCGGAGACTTTTTAACATAGTAACTTTTGCGTCCCCTGGTTCCCAATTCGCCTGCCTCCATAGGCTCCCACTGCTCAACCCTCCCTGCCTCCCTTGGTCCCTTTCCTTTGGTTTCCACACTCTCGGGTTCCTTGTAAGCGGTCCACTCCCTCCTCTTAACTCCCCCAGGTAGCTTACTTTGGTTCCAAACCCTCTCTGTCCTCCAAACCCCCAGGTTCTCTGTGTCCTTCACTACCTCACACCCCTGATTAAGAGGGCAGGAACCTGGGGTTGGCGGAAACCGGGATGGGCGAATGGAGGAAAGACACGGGAGTGGGCTCTGGGAGGGAGGTAAACCGGATGGTGGATCAGGGTTGACCCGAGAGGGCGGGAACAGGGCGGATCGGGGGAACCTGGGGTGGGCGGATCAAGGTGGGACCGTGATGGGATAATCGAGCAGGACTCGAAAGGGTGGAGTGGGACTCTGGGAAGGCGATAACCGGGATGGGCGGATCAAGGTAGGACCCAAGAGGACGGAAAAGGGGTGGGATGGGAGTGGACCTGGGAAGGGGCAAATTGGGATGGGCGAATCGTGGGGGACCCTGGATAGAAACGGGTTTGGGCGGATCGGGGGTGAATCTGGGAGGGAGTGAACCTGGGGTGGGCAGATCGGGGTAGACCCGGGAGGGCGGGCACGGGTTGGGATGGGCGGATCGGGTGGGACCGTGGAGGGTGGAAACGAGGTTGGGCGGATCGGGGGTCCTGGGAGGGAGGTACCTGGGGTGGGTGGATCCGGGTGGACGGGGAAGGATGGGCGGATATGGGTGGGAAGATCGAGGGACCCAAGAGGATGGAAACGGGTGGGCGGATCGGAGTAGACTTGGGAGGGCGGCAACTGGGATGGAGGAATACTGGGGAACCGGGAGGGTAGAAGTAAATTTGGGCAGATCGGGGTGGACCTGGGAGGACGGAAATTGGATGGGCGAATCGTGGGGGGTTCGGGAGTGTGGAAGTGGGTTCTGGGAGGGCTAGTTGGACGAGTGGATCGGGTGGAACCTGGGAGGGCGGAAACCTGGGGTTAGTGGATTGGGGTGGACCTGGGAAAGCGGGGAACTGGGTGGACGGATCGAGGAGGGGCATGGGAGGGTGGAAACCGGATGGGGGGATCGGAGTGGGGACTTGAATATGCGGATCGGGGTGGATCGGGGATGGTGGGAACCTCTCATGCAGGTTTCCGCCCTCCCTTATACCACACCGATCCGTCCACCCCGATCCGTCCACCCCGGTTTCCACCCTCCCAGGTCCCTCGATATACCCCACCCAGGTTTTCGTCATTCCAGGTCCCACGTACCCCGCTTGGTCCACCCAGGTTCCGGTCACTAATCTCCAGTCCCTGTTTCCACCCTCCCAGGTCCCACCCCGATTCGATCACCCGGTTTCTATCCTACCAGGTTCCCCCTCCAGGTGTCGCCACGATCCGCCCACCCAAGGCCCCCACCCGGCTTCCCAGTACCTCCTCGATCCGCCCATCCCGATCCAATCCGCCCTCCCAGATCCGCACACCCCTATCTGCCTTCCCAACCCTCTCGGATCCGCCATTCCCATCATAGTGCTTACTTTACTACCATTCTAAAGTTGCCTCTGGTTTTCTCACCTCCCCCTACCTCCCTCAGGTACTCACTGTCCCTTTCCTTCCGGAGGAGCTCTGTGAATAAGGGAGGGAGGCAAAGAAGGACGCAGGGAATCTGGGTGTTTGGAGGACAGGGAGGCTTGAAACCAAAGGAAGTCAAAGAGAGGGAGTGAGAAAGGGTTGCAAGGAATCGGAGGGAGTGTGGAACCAGGGAAAAGGGACCAAGGGAGGATCGACGGAAGCAGGGAGGTGGGGGATTAGGAACCAGGGAAAGGTTGTTACAACCGATATTGTAAAAATCAACCGATAATGTAAAAACGACCGATAATGTAAAAAAAATTACCGATAATGTAAAAACAACCGATAATGTAAAAAAAAATTACCGATAATGTAAAAAACTCTTTGAACCGATAATGTAAAAAAAATTTACCGATAATGTAAAAAAGTTCGTCTACCGATAATGTAAAAACTGTTCTAAGGACGTTTTCATATGGAATTTGAAGCGTGGAATTTTATCAAAGAAGTCATACGTTAATTCAGAAAGGTCGTTGGTCATACCCCAGGGGAAGGGGCTCTCACCCCTATTTCACAGCCCCCTCTTGCAGGTATATTTCCCTTTAAAAGGTACATTGAATCCAGCAGAAGAATTAAAGGTCACTTTTTCTCAATTTTCTAGGCCAATACATAATGCTATCATATTTCTCCTTCATATACTTAAAGCGCCCTCACTCCTCTGTTGTTCCGCAAGCTCACCAAAAAGAACATATCTACGATAAAAAATATCATGAAAGGACTGCAACATATTTTATAACATAAAGGTGGGTCATATTGATGGCACAGCTTAAATGTATAGGTCTATGGCTCAATAGAGGGCGCCCTCTATAAAGCCAGCTATTTCAAAAACTAAAGGAATGAAAATTATATTTTAGAAATGAGCATGTCCGAAATCCCAGGAGCGTTATTATCGTTATTCTGTAGGCTACTTCTAAGTTTTGAGTGCCAGGGATGGCGCCAGGATTTGCCCGACAGGTGGCCAGACGGGCGGAGGCAGCAACCTGAAGCCCCGACAGCCCCGATGCCGTCAAGGAGATGGTGAGGAGGGATCTGAAGAAAATCTGTGTATTAAACCATGCCATTGCGGGACATATATTTCATAAAATGGGTGTATATACTAGAGGAACGTAGTTTCGGGGCTGATTTAATGTTTTCCCCAGAATCTAAAGTGTGAAATTGCAAAGCGAGCGAAATTTTTTTGGGTTATCCTTCACTAAAAAGAATCGGTATAATTATTAAAAGCTAATAAAGGTCAATTGTCCGGGCAGTTGGTCCCTATCGGGCATAACTTACATTGTACTTCTCTCCTCTTGTCAATATAGCCGTACCGCAAAACAGACCCAAGAGAACATTGACTGAATAACGTGAAATGAGGTGAAATTCCCAACTTTTACATAAATTCATGAATTCTACTTCTTCAGTTACTTGAAAAGGTGGAAATGGTTTGTATTATATTTAGCTATAAGTAACAGAACTGTGGAAGAGTGGGCAAATCGTACCGGAAATCTTGGGTTGCATTGTAGAAATGATCCTTTCAAAGCCAAAATAAGTAAACAGATCATGGGTGGCGACAGAATTTTCAGAGGGCTGGGCCATGCCAGCCACCCCAAGCTTCGACAGCCCCTATGTCGAAGAAGTGGTGACAAGGGGATATGACTAATTATCCCATGCCATTTCAGGGCATGTTTTACATGATATCACTTAATACTTCATGAGCCGAGTTGCGCACTTTATATAGTGTTCTTTCGAATCTGAAACTTGAATTTGCAAAGCGCGCGAAAATTTTTGGTAGGCTTACACAAAAAAGATAAACAAAAAGAAAACAAAAAAGAAAAACTGTAGGGGTTCTAGACCATATCGGGCATAACATACATATTATTGAAACACATGGACTACCCTATGAAACAGTTGGCAGGACATGTGCTTTCTAGCAATGTGGAATGGAACTGCTGAAGATCCTGGAGTAACTATACAGCGCGCGTAGCGCGCCGAAAAATTTGGATTCTTATTAGAGAAATTATCCTCTCTCAGGCGCTGTCGGGGACTGTCTGCATACTCTATCGTATCGATTAAGACTCCCCGATGGGGCTCCCCGCCCCCACCCGGCGCCATCCCTGTTGAGTGCTCAGTGTCTCTTCAATCTTTTTCTCTTCCCCTAACCCTTAAATCCCCCGACTAAGAGATTTTCCCCCGACTGGCTTCAGAGGTGGGGGGCCAGTACCCCCCGGCCCCCCTTTGAACACGCTACTGACATTGGGGGCATAAAGGGCTGTCAGTCGTTTTTCTTTATTGATGTTAACGATCCGCCTGCGAGTTTTCTCCAAATAACAGTCAACAAACTATACAAAAATTTCTTGAGTGCTGCTGAAAATAGAAATTCTGATAAAACAAACAGTGAACCTGTAAAGCCCCTAGAGTATCACACGAACTACACGAACGCGGAGGGGAGGGAGGGGGGATGTGACAAAGAGACAAATTTATCGTCACGCTAGTCGCAGGTGTTCTTTTTCCAGACCGTCTTATTAAATGTATGGGGGTACTTGTTCCTTTAACTTTAAAGAGTGGCTAGGGGTAAATTCAGTGAGGAGATTTTTAACTGTTTGGGACGAGATTTGTTGTCCCTAAAAAAAGTTCACTTTGTAATGCACCCTAAAACAAAATGTATCACAACGTACTTACTTAATGAGTGTGTATATGGCATTTTGTCTGCAAAGGCACGGTACTAGTCCGAGGAGGGGTAGGGATAGGGGTAGGGTTAAGGTAAGGAAGCTTCTGATGATTCAGATATTGTTTGAGTGAGGTCTCATCTTCTTCATATCTCAGTATGGTAAAATTGTCAGGCAGTGGAACATTGCGAGGCTCCTCCATCTATCCACCTTGACCCTCTGATGGTATTTTCGTCCTCTTGATCCCACGGGCCCCTGGGCAGGAGACGGACACGTCTGTTGCATTATGCCAAAACGTTTCTCAAACAGAGAAGGCGATTTGGCCCGTGCTCCACTGCAATTTTGACACCAAAAGGGATCAGTCCCTTCCTGTAATTATTTTCCACTTTTAACTATCAACACCCTCTCCACATATCTGGGTGTGGCTGGGACCCATACTCATGTAAATAATTAACCCGCTCACCGACGAAGTGTTTTACAATCTACAAATCATGTGGAAGAGGAAATATTACTCCTTACAATGAAAATACTTTGTCATCATTCAACGTTTCTCCCTCTTTTTCGACCGGTCAGTGAATGGCTGTTAGAGGGGATCACCACTTCAT
Source organism: Holothuria leucospilota (assembly GCA_029531755.1). NCBI lineage: Eukaryota > Metazoa > Echinodermata > Holothuroidea > Aspidochirotida > Holothuriidae > Holothuria > Holothuria leucospilota. The sequence continues at coordinate 18,610,478 of CM055982.1, read as the reverse complement.
TGAACCTTTTCTTCAACCATATTGATTTCATCAATCCATAAACATCTGTGAAGGAGAGGAAAAACACGTGAAATATAGTGATCATGCACGACTTGAACCGAAAAATTCTATTTACTATGTACATGAATTTTTGTTAAAGTTGCTTGATCACACTTAAGACACTTTTTTTTGCAAAATTGTTTATTTCTCTTGCAAAACACAAGGTTTCATACAAGTATAAAATGCTGTTACGCGTTTTATAATTAACTGAAATTGTAAAGCTGTTCATGAATAGGCCTTATTGCAAAACTGCCTCTAAGAATGTGAGCAGCACTGGACTGCAAAACGGGTACTTTGGTACCCAAAATTTTAGACCCGTTAGCAGGTCCTCTTTAATTGATGAATTTCCAGATGTGCAATTTAGAGGCACGGCACTGAAAATGCTATATGTTTACCAATAAACATTATTAGCAGTAAACGTTTCGTCATCATACTTTAAAATTGTCGAATTTACAATAATCACAATTCTTTCTACACCACTGAATATGTGAGTGATAGCTCTGTCAGGTAAGTAGCTCTGATGGCACAACCAAGAGCGGATCCAGATATGGACGGAAAACAAGTCTTATGTGTATCAAACAAAATACGTAGCATGGGGTAAAGTGAGCCATGTCATGCCATAAATATATGTGGTAATTCGGTGCTTCCTCAAATGAGGGGAGGCTCTACCAAGAAAAGGTATTGCTATTTTAGGCCAGTTTTGGCTAACTATTTCAGAAGGAAAAGACTGTAATAAGCTTTCTAACAAAAGCATACTATTGCTTTGGTAACAAAATTGTACATTTAAAATATTAGGATCATCTTATATTTTATTTCTTCAATAGGGCAGACATCATATGTTTAGGTAGAAATTGCCTTTTTCTAGGTTTTGTAAAAAAGAGGAACTAGTAACTTCGGAACACTCATATTGTTGTTGCTTTTAGACCTAGCAATTTCCTCTTTGGACAAATAGCTATTTTATGTTTTATATCTAGTGATACTTTCATTTTTTGCTACTTTCATGTTATTTTTTTTTTTTTTTTGCTGTTTCATATTTTTAAAAATTGTATCAATCCAAACTTTATCAAGTCTTTTCTGCATTGGTGATGCTATGAAACCCTAGCATTGTCACTCTCTAGAGATCTTTAGAAGCATCAATTTAAGCTATTGACCATGTTTGTACCTTGTTGCTTTGCTGAGAGAAAAGTTTCCTTTTTGCTCGTTGAATATGCAAGATATGGTAATTAATATGCAAATTATTATTTAAATGCTGGAAATGTGTACAATTGTACATTTTGTTATGATATTTACAAACAAGAATGCTTTTGAAGTCCTGAAAAATTGTTTCATTGAATCATTTTCTCATTTACACCTTAAATATATTTCCAGCAAATTTGCCGTGTAAGGCATTTAAAGTGAGATACCAATTTTAGGCGTCAAGGATAAAGGGGGGGGGGCACTTCTTCCCGAGCACCCTATGGTGCTCGGGAAGAATTGGATTTGTACACAAATTCACCCTCTTATCTACAAGAAGTCTTTCGCTTAACAAAAGTCAGTTATCCGTATTCCTTGTCAGTTTAGTTAAGTGGGCACTTAATAAACACATCATTAGCAAATGTAACTAAACTGATTGTTTCCAAAAAAAGGTGTTGGGAGTAAAAATATGCTCATATTACAAGATTGACAGGTATCAGTCAAACAAGAAAATACTTCCATGTAATATTCTTCCAGATTTTAAATCCCTTGTTTTTCGAGCTCTCAGCCAATGGGGGGATGGGGGGAGGGCGAGGGCGAGGGCAGAGCCTGCTAAAAAATTGCTAAAAAATTTTCGCCCCAGACGATTCCATTATCATTGTCTTTATACGTTTTCATACCTCGCCCCCTTAAAAACAAAGCTGTCTCGCCCTCCCCTATAATTTCAGTACCTCTCCTGGCTCCCGGCCTGGCCTGCTTATGTAACCAGCTGTTTCATTGAGCTTGCACAGACTGAGCAAACTTAGTAAAATTTACTGATACTCGTCATGCAAATTTGAAAATCTCACCATTTTATCACCACCACATATTTGGCCATCTTCGTCAGCTGCCAGGTGTCACAGGTAAGGGATATGCTGTCTCATGCTTGTGTTGGTTTTGTTGGATCTTGGATAGGAATTGTTGTAAACAGCCCTATTCATCGCAGCATTTAGCACCTGCAAGAGATAGAAACATTGATGTAGCACAGGTTAACCATACAACAACTGCTATTGACTTTCATTATTTATCACCTTTTACACAAATTAAATAAGAGTGGGTGAACTGGCCTTGGGCATGGGTCTCATCAAAGGGTATCTTCAGGATTACGGGATCTTACGTTCAGAATGGCTCGTACCTAACTAAAAGGGTCTTGGAAAAAATGTATTACCAAAAAAATAAATGTTATTTCTCTCAAAATTTCAGATTGTCTCTCTCATATTTCTAAGTTGCCTCTCGTTGTTTCCTGACTGATATTGATCGTGGAGGTTGTAGGGTATTAACTTTTGGAAAACAAAATCAATAGTTTTGTTAGAATAATATCGTTTCCTATCAGCCCAAATGAGAAAGGGTTTTGGAGTAATGATTAGGTAGATCCCATGAATGGAATAAGTGGTTGTTTCAAAAAAGCTGCAGGAATGAAGCCCTACATGGATGATGCTAAAATAACTTTATATAACTGAATAATACACTGAAAATAAATAAAGGTCGAAAAAATATGTTTAGGAAAGAAGGTGCTGCAAAAGTCGGGGAATATTGTATTTTAATTACATCCCAGACAGAAAATAATTGCTTTTATAAGTCTAAACCATTCAGTCTTATCAATTAACTCTGGCAATAGCTTTTCTTCCCAGAATATTATACATTACAAGACCTAAAAAATGTTACATTTGAAAAGTTGACAGTTTGGGTGAACATATTAATCATGAGCTACAAAACAGTGAAGTTTTTTCTGTGCGAAACATATTTGTTGAAAATAAAGTAACTGAGCTACCTAATTTTGAATTTCCTAAAATTCTATACATAAGATACTTTGAAAGTGGACAAATTTTTTTCTGTGCCCCAAAAGCATTTACTTCCTTTCATTTCCTGAGGTCGGAATGTCAGTGGCGACAACTGGGTTTATTGTATCAGCTCCTGACTTTTCAGAAACGTGGTCCGAATCTGTGATCTCTTCGGATTTGGTCCATCATTACTCTATTCACACATGAATAAGAAGGTTCCCATTTGATGTTTTCGTTGAGTAATGAATGTCCTTCAAATAAAAAACAAAAGAAATAGCAAATATTAGACCCTTAACCTAAACAATGTTTATCCCATGTTAACTTTGGTAGACAAATGAGTCCATTTGTCTGAGACATCCTCTTACATTTTCTAAGAACGTTCCATTGTAACTGATTTTTGTCACATACCCTACAAACTTGACGCTGTTATCTCATTTACCACTGAAAAAAATCCCTGCTTGATAAATTCCAGTCGATGCAAAGTTACAGAAAGTAATACCAAGAGATTGCATATAAATTTCGTTGTTTTTCATAAAAATTGAAAAGTATTGAAAAATTGGAGTTTACATCGTGATTTGAGCTTTAAAAAAGTCTTCCTATATCGCTGAAAATATCTCCACATATCTTTAAAAATGTCCCCATGTATCATACATGTACAATTGTTTTGTTGTTTTGTTTAATCAGCATAGCTGTGTGACATCACAGACTTTCCATCAAGTAAAAGAGCTCATCAAATAAATTTATGTTTAAAACTTCATATCTCAGTGACTCCCCATGCAATTAAAAATTTTTGTACACCAATAAAGGAAAAACGTAGATTATTATAATATCTTGCCACTGGCATTACTCTATCTTATATTTTGTCGTCCTTAGCCAGACTGTGAGCTTTGAATTTAAAGGGAATGTGCAGTCATTCCAATTGGCAAAAAGAAACGCTACTTTCCACATTAATGGAAGAATACAAATGTTTCACCTATTTTGAAGAAAGTAGGAGCAGAAATTGCTTTTAGAAATTACCGTCGTGTGAGTAACTTAACCATTTTTTCTAAGTTAGTAGAAAGAGCTGTCGTGAAGCAGCTGTCCTCTCACATGGCTATTAACAAGTGAACGTGCTTCCTGTCAATCAGTCTGCTTTCAGACAGTTTCATAGTACAGAAACCACAGACTGTACTTAAGATTCAGACTGGTATTATTTTTTGATAAGCAGAATGTTACTCTTCTTGTACTGTTAGATCTAAGTGCCGTGTTTGACACTATAGAGTATAGACCATGGTATATTACTAAAAACTCTTGAATTCCAAGTTTGGTATCATCAACTGCTCTTAGATGGTTTACATCATACCTATAAAGTCGTACAAAACTTCAGGGTTCGCAACGATCTATGGAATACACTTCATCTTAAATTCGGTTTCCACAATGGTCCTGTTTATAGGAACACGATATATCCCGCACCGGCACTTTAGATCATTGAGGGCCATTAAACAAAAGCTCAGGACTATGCAGATGATCATCAACTATACTGCATTTCTGAAGTAAGACTGTTACAGTAGATGTTTTCTAATAAGCTGAAAATCAATGACAGCAAAACTGACTTTACTATTTTAGGTATTAAGCAGCCATTACAGAAAGTTACTACTCGGGGTTTAAATGTTTGTGATGCACTTACATCTCCCAGCTCGAATGTACGCAGTTTAGGTTTTATTTTTGATAAGAATCTCTCTATGGATCATCATGCCACTAAGGTTTGCAGAAGTGCCTACTTTCATCTTCATTACTCGTATTCGTTAATATCTTACTCATCATGCTGCATGTTCTTTCGTTCATGCTTTTATTACCAGTCAGATGGAATAGTGTATTAAGCTTGTTCAGAATTCCGCTGCCAGAGTTGTTCTCTGTCTTAAGAAATTTGAACATAGTACTCCGACTCTCATTAAGCTAGACATTGCTTGCCGGGGGACGTCATTTTTAAGTACTATTGATTGCTTTTAAAATTCTGAATAAAATGATCCCTAAGTACCTTTAGAGGAATGATTGAAGTGCCGACCAATGTGCGTTATCAGGTCACATCTCATGACAGGGATCTCATACTATTTACCATCAATTTTAAATGTTCAACTTTCGGTGGTCGAGTCTCCCCCTTATATGCTCCTTGGCTTTGAAAGCAACTACCACTACAGCTTCGTTCTCCATTCAGCGTGCTATATTTAAACAAAATCCCCAAAATTGCAGGCAATAATGGTATACATATGTAAATAAGAGGTAATGAGGAGCAAAATAGACTCTGAAAACTCATCTTTTTACTTAATTTGTAGACCGACTCAGTGGTCAAGTGGTTAGAGCATCCGACTTGCAGCCAGAAGGTCTAGGGTTCAAATCCTGGCCGGGTCATACCAAAGACTTTAAAAATGGAATCTACTGCCTTTGTGCTTGGTGCTCAGCATAAACAGTGGAGTGGGGAAAACAAGCCAGTGAGCCACAACTAGAAAAAAGGCCGTGGTCGTCTCGACTTGAACCAATTGGTTGGAAACTGGGACGTTAAATCTCATCTAACCTAACCTTTAATTAAATTGTAAGCAATTGCTCTAATTGTTTTAATTTTACCCCGTTTAATATTACGTTAAAAGGATTTTTATTGTGCCTTTTGTAATTTTTGTGCAGGGTTCTAGAATGTATATTTTACAGATTTAACGATTTATAAATAAATTAGTTTTTGAATTTGAATTGAGCGTTCGCTGGTATCCTAAGTCCTTTCCAATTATGTGACAATATCTTGTAACTGACTTACTAAACTAAACTCATAGAGGAGAAGTCCTTCCTTACCGGCCTTTAATATTTAAGAATCTTGTTTCGAAATACCATCAAAGATACCTGTCAGGGAAACAAGAGGAGACTTTTTTACATTTAGCTGATGTATCAAAAGCTTTAAAGACCTGCTTATTGTTTTTAAAGGTGACACGTCATTAAATGATGAAGATGCAATGTAACTGAAAACAATTCGCAAGCAGCGAACAAAGTGCGCTTTGGTTTCCAATGGTCGCCAAGAATCCGATTTATGTTTGCAAAGAGATTCACAATGAGAACAAACTTTCAAAGGTCTCTTCCGTCATTTCAAGTCCATATTTTGGGGAAAATGTTGAGGACACTTTTCAAATAAACTTCAAATGAAATAAACATTACAGAAATAATCTTAATCTGCATGCTTAAACCAGAAGTTAAAAAGTTTATTCTTCCCAATACGTCGACAATGCAAAAGCTAATCATACCAATCTGAAGCTCGCGTTCAGCAAATAATCGCACCCCCGCCTCCCTTCTAAAAGAAAGTCAGATATGAAATATCTGTTTTCGAAACAACCGAAGTGAAAGTTCTCAAGTGGGATTCTGTCAGCCATGTGAGCATCTGTATGAAAATATTCATGGACACATGGACACATGAACACTCGTGGGAACAGTCCTCTAAACCTCTAGACCCAACGCCCGTATGGGCCAAGATCATTCATGAGCAGGTTTTCTTCTCAAGCTACAGGTCGGTCTTATGGCATTTGCATTTACAAGATTTGCAGATATATCTCCTAACATCTTTCTTCTATAGTACACGATATTCCAGGAACGCAGCCTGATAATCAAAATGAGGGGAGGGAAAGGGTACAGTGCATGCTAAGATGTGCACCTACATAGAAAACATCATTGGCAAATGTAATTAAAATAATCGTTACAAAAAAATAGGTGCTGAGAGTAAAAATGTGCCCATAATTACAACATTGCCAGAAAAGTGGCATGTCAATTTTGACATCAGTCAAATGGGTGGGTTGTTTCATGTAATTTCCGTCTTCCATGGTTAGGGTGAGGTTTGAACATAGAAAATAAAAATAAAGGAGAATGACGTCTGCCGATCTGGACTGAAGCCATTGATTTGGCTAGGCTGTACGGCAACAGAGCACCTGCGCGCAATGCAACTATCATGTCATTGCTTTTTCCCAAGTATTGACAAAGAAACTACACGTTTTCAAGTTAGGATAATAAAACAAAATACTTAAGGCACCATGACTTATTTCTGTTGTGAAAATTACTCCTAATCTTTCGAAAAACGGATAAAATAGGCTATAACGTCTTCAGCAGAATACTTACTGTACGTACGGAGACACACCAATCAACCGGTCTTTTGCCGTACAACGAAAGCGCCCTCACAAGTTTCGTGGCTTCGCCGGTTAAACATGCAGGGATGCATTGTGTCAGCGTTCTCCCTTACTTTTATTTCTATGGGTTTGAATCACTGCTTCTAAAGCCGTAGTTAAAAGACGGGAACGGGAAAACGAAGGCGTTGCCCGTTTAAACAGTTTCCACCCCAAGACAATTTCCATTACCGTTGTCTTCATACATTTTGATATCCTCCCCTCCCCCGCTTAAAATAGTATTTCGCCCAAAGCTGGCTCGCCATCCCCCCTTAGTACCCCGTCTGGCTCCTGGCCTGCCCTGCCTACGTAACCAGCTATTTCAGTAAGCTTGCACACACTGAGTAAAATCTGCAATGTTAATCAGTACCGGCACTCCACATGAACATTTTGAAAACTCACCATTTGGTCACCACCACAAATTTAGACAACTTCGTCGGCTGTCAGGTGTCATCGGTAAGGGACATATATTCTCACGTTTCCCTTGTTTGTGTTACAGTAGATCTTGGATTGAACAGTTGCCAAACAGTCATAATCATCGCAGCATTTACAGCACCTGCAAAAAGCAAGAATATTGATGTGACACAGCTTAATCATGCAAGTTTAAGCTATTATACTATTGGCTTTCATTATTAATCACCTTTAACGCAAATATTGTATCCAGAACTTTTCAAAATAGAGGGCGCAACTGAATGGACGTTGGGCGAGGAGACTCGGGAGCGGATATTTTTGGATTATGGGAGCTTACGTTTAGAATGGCTAATATCGAAAAGAATAGGTATTACGAGAAATTCTCAGATCTTTCTCATTTTGCTCAAAGTTTAAAAATTTTGTTCTCACGATAAAAGAAATTAAATGACCCATTCTTTCCTGACCTTCATGGATGGTGGCGGTTGAAAGCATTAACTTTTGGAAAAGCTTCAAATGATTTCGTCAGAATAATTTATTTTCTATCAGTTACGCTCATCCGATATGAAGTGCGAATGATTAGTGACATCCCACTATAATTAAGACGACTATTATTACAAAACTTTTAGTGATTATTAACCTAGTCATGAGATCTCCTTCATTTCAGAATGATTTTTGAAAAAATAGCCGTTGCTGTGACTTTGCATAGCGCATACACATCATCACCTTAATTTTTACAACATGATTTCATAAATAAGGCAGAGTTTATAAAATCCTATTTTCTCCTTGCATTGTGGTCGTATTTTTTTTTTTTATTTGGTTTGTTAATTTTTCATCTTTTTAAGTATTAGTTTTGATCTCAAAATGAAATTTGGAAGCAACTCTCAAGGCCTGGGAAGTGCCATTTCTGGAACCTTTGAGTAGGCCCGTACACTACTATGGGGACCAAGGGCAGTATCCCTTTGAAAAATTCCTCCCCTTAAGAAATTTTTGAGGACAAATATTACTATTGCCCTACTGCAACTCATTATAACTACTTTCCATTTTTTCGCAACAACCAAACCGAAAATAGCCAAGTGAGAATCTGTAAGCAATGTCATAACACTTGGATTAAAATGTTAGGGACAAATGTATGATCGTGTGGACCGGCCTTAGCTGGGATAAACTCCCGTGTGTCCAAAGATTTTCGTGAAGACATTTTTCCTCAAGCTGACAGTCAGTATAATAACATCTGCATTAATCAGATTTGCAGTATTATTTCTCCTAATATTTTCTTCCTAGTTCAAGATATTTCAGGAATGTAGCATGATGGTCAGAATGGTGGAGGGGAGGGGCACAGTGGGCACTTTCATAGACACATCATTAGCAAATGTAAATTTATTGTTTCAAAATATAGGTGTTGGGAGTGAAAATGTACCCATATCACAACATTGACAGACAAGTAGCAATGGACGTCAATTTTGACATCAGTCGGGCGAGAACATGTTATTTCGTCCTCCCTGGTTAGGGTGTGGTTTCAATCACTGCTTTTCAAGCAGTGATTCAATGTGGAGGGGGAGGGGCCTGAGCCCGCCTACAAAAATTTCGCCCTAGACAATTTCCATTACCATTTCCTTTTTACGTTTAACTTGCCCCACTTAAAAAAAAATATTTCGCCCACTGAAAGCTGCCTGGCCCACCGGTCCTGTCTTGCTTATGCAACCAGCTGTTTCATTGAGCTTGCAAAGATTTAACCAATTTGCAATATTTACCGACACTCCACATCAACATTTTAAAAATCTCACCATTTTATTACCACCACATATTTAGACATCTTCGTCAGCTGCCAATTGTCACCGGTAAGGAAAATATGTCCTCGCGTTTGCCTTGTTTATGTCAGATCTTGGATAGAACTGTTGCCAAACAGCAATATTTATCGCAGCATTTACAGCACCTGCAAAAAACAAAAAATATTGATGTGATACAGCGTCATCAAGCAAGAACTTCCATTGGCTGATATTATCACCTCCCTGGGGTAACTGAACACTTCTTGTTTCCGGACCTTCATAGATAGTGGAGGTTGTAGGTTTTTACTTTTGGAAAAATATTAAAATAATTTCGTCAGATCAATTTCGTCTCCTATTAGTAATGGTCATCAGATATGGTGTGCGGATAAGTAAGGTGAGGAAATAATGATTTGGGAGATCCCATGACTAGATTGAGTGCTTGCTTCAAAAACCTATATAAGAATGTAGCCCTGCAACTATGAGTAGCTTAATGGTGCATTGAAATAAATTCGCGTCGAATAAATATGGTTGGGGACGAGGTGTTGCAAACTTTATATTTGAGGTGGGGGGGGGGGGCAGGGGGATATTTCATTTTAATTGCAACAGTAAAGCCCAGACAAAATTACTTTTATCTTTTAAAAATATGCTCTGGCAATAGCTTTTCTTCCCAGAACATTATGCATTACAAAAGTTAGGAAAGTTACATCATTTGAAAAGTTGCCGAGCTACCTACTTTAATTTTCCACCTTTCTATATCATACAGTTGACAATTTTTGGTCCCCGACGCACCTACTCCCTATTCAGTTCCCGAGGTCGCAAAGTCATGGGAAGGACAACTGAGTTTCTCGTATCAACCCTCGCTGTTCAAAAACGAAGACCGATTGCATGGTCAGGTGGTTAGAGCATCCAACTTTCAGCCGGAAAGGTCTGGGGTTCGGCTCGTGGCCGGGTCATACCGACGACTTTAAAAATGGAATCTACTGCCATTTTGCTTGGTGCTCAGCATAAGCAAATGGAGTAGGGAAAACAAGCCTGCCCAGTGAGCCACAACTGGAAAAAAAGCCGTGGCCGGCGAGACTTAAACCACTTGGAGAAACTGTGCCGTAAAATCTCATCTAAATCATCTAAATCTAAGGCAACTGAAATATTATTCTGAACTGGTGTTATCTCTTTGAATATGGTCCATCATTACTCATTCAGAAATGTTGGGTGCCGGACTGGAAGGTTCACATATGCTGGTTTTGTTCAGTAATGTCCTTCAAAATCTGGAAAAGCCAACAAAATAGGAAATATTAGACCCTTAAGTTAGCTAAACAATGTGATTGCTCACGTTAGCTGTGCTAGACGCATGACTCCATTTGTCTGAGGGATCCTTTTAGACTTTTAAAGAGTGTTCCAGATGGGCTTTTGTCACATACACTGCAAACTTGACACTGTTATTTTATTTTACCACTGGAAACATTCCTGTTTGATAAATTCCATTCGAAGCAAAGTTACAGAAACTAATACCAAAGATTGCACCTAAAATTCGTTCTTTTTCACAAAAATTAAAACGAAAATTGAGCTTAAAAAAATCTACATTTATCATTAAAATGTCTGCATATATCTTAAAAGAATGTCTTCAGGTACCATTTAAGTACAATTATTTTGTTCAATCAGTTAGGTTGTCTGACATTACAGATTTCGCATTATGCAACATTACTCCTTGAAATCAATACATCTTTAAAACTTGTATCTTAGTAACGGTCCATGATGTTGAAAGTTTATGTTCACCAATAAATGAAAAACATCGATATTGTAACATTTTGTCTCTGGAATAGCCCTTTCTAATATTTGCCGTCTTTCGTCAGTCTGGATCCTATCGATCCAGATTGACAGCTTTGAATTTATAGGGAATAAAAAGTCATCAATTTGAATATTTCAGTGTATCCTTGCCCCTTAATCCCATTTCAAGCATGCGAAAATATCTTGTAAGTCATACAGAAAGAGTCCTTTCTTACCTTTAATGTGCAAGGATTATGTTCTGAATGACCATGCAAGATACCTGTCAGGGAAACGGAGATTTTCGAGATTTATCTGATGTATCAATAGAAAACAAAATGCTCCTTTGGTTTTAATTCCCTATCATTGTACCCATTATCATAGCTGTTGAAGGTAACTTTGGCATCTGGATGGATTAAACACTTACAGACGTTCAAAACATAGAATGTGACTGACGGCGCTATGTCGGAATTGATATAAACATTCTTTTTCCAACATTTATCACCAATCTATTATCGAATCTATCTAATCTATCTACAATTTATCGAATGAAATTTAAATAAAGTAAACAAACATTAAAACAATGTTATCTTAATTACATATCTGAACGCAAAACTAAAAAGGTTATTTATGCTAATACTTCTATAATGCAAAAAATTAACTATTGTGAAGCTTATCTAGGATATTGTTGCAATTCAACAGAAAATGTGAATATGTTTTGAATGAGTCAAAGTTAACCCAAACTTTTCTTAAATTTAAAATCCTTTCCACGACCTTTAGTTAAGCTTGATGAAATTGTCAGAATTTTTTAAAATATGTTTGTCACAGGATAGGTTACTTTTAAACTTAAAAACATAATGAGTCTCAGTGATTTTATTTAGTAACAGAGAATTGAACAAAAAACAATTAGAACATATGATGATACTGTCTGCTTTAAAGGTCGTGTGACATGCCACCAAAAAGAGCTGTTTCACCTGTCAGTTAAAGAATTAAGTCCTCCAATCAAAGATCCGTTGGAATTATTTCAATATCTTTTATTTCAATTATTTCAATATCTTATCAATAGCAAAGAACTCTCTTCCCTGGCAATCACGAGATTTTCTGCAAATGAAGGAGAGGGGTGGGGTTAATAGGATGGTAACCGCTTAGGTTATTTGTTTGGGAGGAAATTTGGAAAGGGGTAAGAGATTCCACAGGGAAATCCTCTCGTTCCTTCCCTAGGAGCCACCCTGCGCCCAGTTAGTTCTTGGGTACCTCTTACCGTTGAGGCTCTTTCACGTTGCACTATCACTACAACTTAGTCGAAACAATTTAAACATTAGACATCGCTCTGAAAAAAATAAGTCAAAGTTATGTTTTATATGACTGTAGCTAAGTTTGTTTGACTAATTCAGCACATGGACGGTATATTGTCAGCAATACAGTTAATGATAATATCAAATTTGGTTCGTAGGTACAGAAGTATTTGTGACAGACAGTTATATTAAAAGATGTAAATCGGTGTTTTTTTTTATTCTAAAGCCTTTTCACGTCACACGCCTGTTCCTTGACAGAACCAAACCACACCTCAACCCTGGGAAAAATCCCTGAAATTGGTTATCAGCCTATCACTAAACAATGAGAAAGTTTCAACTTGTAAGCAGCATAACGTAACATTTTTTATTTGAACCACTTTACGTTCACAAGGGTGTGATCCCTTTACCTTAGATCCCATGAGGATGACATTTTCTGAAAGGGAGGGGAGGGGGTCACAAATGATGGACCACAGACACAAACTACTGGGTTACCACCTTTTTCTATCTCTCGTATTCAGGTGGGAATCGAGAAAGACAAAAATTACAGACAAATCAACATTGAAAACTGCCCTAAAATTGCACTGGTTGGAAAACTTTAACACCTGTTTTGTGTTTTTAGACAGGTTTAGTGTACGTCAAAGTATCATTTACAAGCCCATCACATAACAAATGATGTTTTTAGATATAAACTGCCTGAGGGACTGACGTTTTCTCAGGTCCAGGGACGGCAATAAGGGGGATGAGGGCAAAGGCGTAGGAAGCTGCTCTCGACTGGGGATGAAGGTTGCTGCAAACTGCAATCCTGGGGAGAGGGGAACACCCTTTGGAAACTTTTTGAATATTTGAGGGTCCTTAGATGCAGTTAGTGCATGTGCAAACTGTGCAAATGTTATAACAACTACTGCAAAATTTTGACGTATTTTACAAGGGGAAGAAGTAAGAGGTTTCGTTCTTGAATTGAGGGGGGCGGAAGCATACTTCCGTCCACAATTTTTGACCGGGGGATTTAGCACCTCCCTTCCTACGCCCTCCAATAATTTGGTTTTGGAAGGAACAGCTTTTGCACCCTCTTTAACCAATATGTGGTCAACTACCATACTGTAGCATCTGCTGATATTTCTGAGTGACAGACAGATATCCTTCAACATTTGGCACGTTAGAAAGGCAATGTTGGTCACTGAAAGTTTGGGGTTTCCTCCATAAGCAGATGAAACTAACTGTATTTGGGGGCACAAGATTTTTTAGAACTATTTACGTCTAAGCCTTTATAGACCAAGTTTTGTCCAACTTCCTACAGATTCTGTCTAAATTTTAGTTGTCCAAAATTTTGGAGGGTACAGTCCCCCACCCCACCTCTTACGTCAATGGTCTCTTCTATCGACGGCCGATAGCGGTGTGCTGCGCTAAGGCAAAATAAATTTTCTTCAAGCTTTCAAGCAAGAAAAGAAGATGCCAGGCAATGAACATTGTAAAATACTCACAGGAATTCAACAAGTCTACAAGAAAACTAAGGAATAACATTTCCACATTAAATACCCTCAAAAGTCCAGAGGATTGTTCACCCCCTGATTAAGTTATTTCGCATTCAGGTAAAAAAATACAAGGTGTTAAAAGCTTAAACAAACTAACTAATGTCAACTAGAAAAACAGTAGGAATTAAAGGATTAAGGGATACTTTATCACAAACTTTAAAGGGACATTTTCTTAGGAAACATGTCAGGACTAGGTTTGAGAAGTGAAAGTGGCGATGGTCCTAGTTCTGTAGAACGGTACGTTGAACCCATATATTTGTTCACGAGTTTTAAATGTCTGGTTATCATGAAGCAACTACAGGGTAAATGTGGTGTGAAAGAAACCTGCCAAGAATTTCAGTCATTGCAAACTGTTTTCACACAATTGTCAGCAAACATTACTCATGTAGACAAAATATTGTGGGGTGAAAAGTTCCCCCCTCCACCAGTTATGGTAGGGGGAACTGCCTCACACTCCAAACTAGGCTACCAAGAAAAATAATATTCTTCTGCCAAAGATGAAAACAATTTTAATGGATCTTTTTACATGAATTGTTCTAATAAACACCTTAAGAAAGAGTACACTGCCACAATCCTTGTCCTAAGTTGCTATGTATGCTATGTTCGGGTGAGAAAAAGTGTGTTCCCTATGTTGCTTTTCTAAACTTTGGTACTGACCATATGGCTGGCTGTGAACATCCTAAAGAGCATTTCAGTTGGCACCAAAAACAAATTTCCATAACAAATTTTTTGATTTGTTCAATTTAGAGGGAAAATTCAAGTAGCCATGCTATTGAATAAAACTTCGAAAACTTACCGACATTTACCTCGATATTTCATAAGAATATAAACCGTCAAAGGTCACCGTCTCTTTCGGGCTAAATTCTGGACAAAACGCGAAGAAAAACGTTGGCCCGATAAGGGAATTTCATATTATTCGAGTGCACAAGTGACAAACGGCCATCTCTGGACAAGTGCCGAGCCTTCCTCATGCGTCTCAGCGTGCTGATTACTAGTAGACTACACCAGGAAAATAGCAGTCCCATGATAAAGGAAAAATTATTCCAACGGTAAAAACCAAAGAACAAGGATTGCTTGCTAAAAGTTGATTATCATTTAAGAAATTTCTGGCTTCTTTCGTGTCTTTAACTTTTTTCCTCCGAAAAACTTCCCAAGTCAATGGAACTCAATGCAAGGTTAGAAAGAAGATACAGGTCTTTCCTGAACACAGTGAACACTTTAATGTCGTCATTCAGTTTGAATTCATCTACCTCGTCGGCGTTACACGCCCTTAGAACCACGTGACTGTAAACAAAAGATGTCTTGAGGATCTGCATTGATAATAATACCCAAGTTCATCTCAGCTATGTCCAGCAATAAAGTCCCATAATCAGACCATCCAGCCAAACAAAAGGTTTTTCCACAGACCACAGATCCACAAAACAGTACAGGTGATGCGTAAGAACTCGTTAAGAAAGGTTTCATCCGAGACTGCGCTTTGGGATAAATTCAAAAGAAGTTTGTGATCGTAGGCTACGTAATCTCCGACGTTCTGTAAAACAATTTAGATAGTGACAAATACCCTGCGGAACTGTGGTTATTTGCTATCACTTTTACGAACAACTGGATCTTAAACACGTTTAGTGAAAGACCACAAACGGGTGCGCAGGCAAGGCACCAGAAGTACGAGTGAAGAAGTTGCCTACGTAGCAGGCGGTACGGTATGTTCCTTGTTCATGTCTGTGTTTGCGAAGCCTTATAAAGAGGGGCCGATGAGCAAAGAGAGTCCGCTCCACGGACAGTGGAGAAAGGGTTCTACCCAATCGATGCTATGAGGCAGGGGATCAGTAAACATACTAGCCTTTTCAATGTTTTTCAATTTAATACTATACTATACTTTAAGAATATCGTACTTGGCCTGAACGTCTTAACTTTATGAGTACTCAACAGGCTGCTTATATTCTTTTGTCTGTAGAGGTTACGACGAAGGTAATCGGAAATCAGTGAAAAGTAGTTTTATTGTCTAGCAAGAAAGGGTGTATCTGAGTGCTACCCGAGAAAATCCAGCTACTGGTCCGTAGTCGTCCTCGTGACTTAAAAATAAATCTCAAAATCTCTTATGAACAGGTTCCATCAAAACAAAATCATCTATAACTCAGCCGTGCAGAAAAGCAATGTGTTGCTGCATGGTTGGGTAATAAATTGGCACTGAAACTGTAATGTGATCAACTTGAGTGTGGAAAGGGGATAAGCTATAGGTGTTATGTGGAAGGAAATGTTGACAATAGGTTAGGAAAAGGGAGACAGTGCAAGGACGCAAGAGACTACGACCCACTCTTGAGAGTGCGGGAGCGAACATCCCCTTTTCGCCCACGCTCTCTAAAATAAAGCTAACTTAATTTAGATCCGGTGTTCATTTAGGGGTTAGCCCCCCTTTCGCAGAACCTGAAAATTCAAAGAAAACGAGAGAAAAGAAAAGAAAAAAAAAAGGAAGAAAACAGTAAGAGAAAAAGTAAAAGGGTCAAAATTGTCTAAACCTATTCTAAAACCTATTCGAAATATATCTTTTTGCATGCTGGAGGTAGGTGAAGCTTTTGGTCTTAGAAATCCATTTAAGAGGGTTGACGACGAGAAGAGGGCCGCAATTTGCAATCAAAACCACAGTTACGTATGTTTCCCGAAAGGATACTTGTGGGAGATGACCTTTCGTCCTAAAAAAGTTGAAAGATGTGGAGAAACACAATCTTTACAACAAGTAATCCCAGCATGGCAGTCTATATAAGTAGTAGTGATAGTTAGCGAGCTGGTCTCAAGCAGTTTAGTTGTGCGGCGTAGTGAAGTTAGTACCCAGCTCCGAGGAAATACTATTTCAGTAACTGCAGTAACCGACCGGATGTGATTGTTTATACACATAAGGAGCTCATTGTACCTGTTATGCAAATTTTCAAGGTACGCGACCTCTGTAGGTCATACTTTCGAAGCGAAAATTTTGATAGGAGCTCACTGATTTACACGTACAATTTGCGTATAAAATTTTTGACTTGATCAAGGCCAAAAGTAAGTACACCTTAAAAAAATGTATTTCTACCACATCACTTGCTCTGTGAAACGTCTAGCACGATTCCGGTCAATTTCATTGTCGCTGTTTAGGTTGCATTTGTTGCGATACCCCTACCTGCATAACGCACGAACTTTTAAAGAATTAGGAAGTTGCTATTGTCAAATAGCAACTTCCCTGGAAGAATGTAAGATTCGTCGACTGTGAGAAACGGGTTTTAAAAAAGACATGGAAATTCAATACAGGCTGAAATACAAACATTCAGTCTTTCAAATACTTATTTTCAATTCGAAGTTATTATTTATCCCATAAACCAAATTGCAGTATTGTCTAATTGTCATAAACTTCTAAGCATAATTATGTCTGCAGTTAAAAGCACCCCTAGCAACATAATAGCAATGACTAATTAGCAGTAAGACAGTTCTTCGACTGTAAAGTAAGGCAAAATAAAAAGAAGATACGGTTGTAAATTTGGTAAAAAAGTAGTAAAGATCACATGCTATAAAATGTCGCAACTAAATTAGAGCATATTTTTAAGCACTCAAGCCTGTGCATACTTTTCATAATGTATTCTATGGTGTGAAAGTATCTAAATATTTACAATTCCCCTACTAGAATAATAGTAACGACTACCTTTGATATAATCGTAAAGCAGAATGAATTCCTCCATCTTCGACTTACATGCTTATGGCTTCAGTTGAGCCAAAGACAAGCACACAAAACATCCTTACAATTGCAGTCCATTACGACTTCGTAAGTTATTAAACATCTGGTGACCCAAGATTTACGTACCAAAAACGGCGTTCGCTTTCTCTTTGTAAAGACAATGCATCAAGCAACAGTGACTGCTCATTCATACAAGTTTGTGATAGTCAATTTCAACTTGACAATTCCCAGTCCCTCTCAAGTTTTTGCAGGTCGAGGAGAGTGACTCCAAAGATTTCCCTTTCGGAAAACCAAAAATAGGTGAATTGCATTGATGCTAGTCTATAGATGTGTTAACGTGGACATAACGGTTTATGCTATGGAGGGATGTGAGAAGGCACGGTTTGCTGCATTGAAGTGTCGTAACAAATCTGTTTTTAAGTGAACATATTTCTGCAACCTAGTTGATTCTAATGCCAAAGTTTTCACCAGGCAGGTCTTTTAGGATGATTAAAGTCGCCAGGATGGAACGGGGGCGTGATATCATGCCACTCGTCGACTTCCGAAATTTCCGACAATTTTTAAAATGAGTATAGAGAGCGTTTTAGCTATAGAATTCAACAAGGGGTAGAGTGAGGTGCGTTTTCGACCAAGGGATGGATCTAACATGCTATGTTACAAATAATGTTTTGCGAACTATCAAAATTTCTCGTGTTTCTCGCACTGTTAGCCTCATTGCTGTGCTTCCTATCACCCGTATTCTCACTATCCCTTGATAAGGTTTTTACAATATCGCCAATAATTCGTGTGCGTGGACGTGATCACGTGAGCTGGGAACACACGATTTTAAGCATGTGAAGCAAGGGATCTCTTTCCACCTTCTTCTTCTTTTCGAAAGATATTTTATCAAAATGAGATCTTTAATGAAGTACCAGACACTGGCAGCAAACTCGCATTAACTGGAACCTTCTGGGGCAATTGATAGTGTTCAATCAATATAAAATATAACCCGAGGACCATGCTCAACTTTTCGGTGAATTAGACAGTTGAATACTTATTTTCAAAATGTTCTAATAGCTAACAACAGAGGCTTCAATATAGGCTAGAGACGTTGCCCAAATTGTGGCTGTATTCGTTACATGTTCATAAAAAAAACATGTTCATAAAAATATAAATGCAGCTGCTAAGTAAACACCTAAGGTCGAAGACTGTCCAAATTTTCGCCAAGTTACGCATGTTTATATATGAGCCTTAGCCCTAAGCAATCGTAATCCTAGCTGTATCTTACGTTTGTTCATACAAAGTTGCAAGTGAAAAGAAGAGTGTAAGAAGAGGCTCTTTACAAACTTTGGCTATATCGTATCAGATAAGTATCTGCAGGATTGCAGCAGCTTAGAAAGCCCTTTCTTGCATCCTGCCAAATGAATAAAACTTGATTCGATGCAAGGTTTTTATTTTGGCCGAACAAATATCACTGTCACTGAGATAGAAGTAGGGGAATCCAGGGTTACTGGAAACGGGTGAAAGCTATGTCACCATCTTGTGCTTGGATTTCCTTTCACCTTTGTGTTCAATGACAAATAAGTTCAAAAACCACTGAAGGACCCAGGAAATTTGTAGTTTTATTTTGTTTCCTGTGTTCAAATTAATTATTTGATAACTTATTTACACCAAGAACTGGCAACCTTCATTACAACCGTAACGAGCACTTACAGTTGATGAAGAGGCAGGGATATAATCCATGTGCTGCCCTAACATTAGAGAATTCGCTCCCTTGAAAGTTGGAAAAACTTATTCTGTCCTTGAAATCCTTCCTTGTCAAACAACTGACAAAAAAGCCACATTCTTGCATGCAGATTACATGATCCAGTGACCGCCTATAATTCTAAGAAAATCAACACTTCCAGTCTTTTGTCGAGCTGTGAAGACCTGGTAGAAATTTCAAGGACATTTTGTTGTTTGCGGTTTTTCTATTGTTAAAAAATCGGCCAAGTCGTGACGCTATCGGCCAAGTCACGACGTCCACTTTCAAGGGGCAGATTTTTCTAATGAATACGACCATTTTACATCCACATCTTAGGAACATGACACTACCACAGAACTGACCATTTTCTCAGTCTTTGTCGAAAAGCCTACCTCTTGCCGCCGAGCAGACCCAGCGTTTGGATCTTAAGCTGCACCCCTCTACCAGGCTACCATGCTACCACATTTCGTGAAATGGTGGAAGCATGCATGTAATACTATCGTCATATTTCAGTGGGGGTGAGATTCTAAAGGATGTACTTATAGGCTCATATAGGTGACTGAAAACATGGGAGTGAAGGTTTTACCCCCAAAGTTTCCAACATTTAGGGAACGTACCCCGTACCTTCTTCCATTGGCAATGAAGAAACATCATTGTAAAGAAATGCTGTTTAATATGGTAAGGAAGAATTGGAAAAGGAGTTTTCCTGCTAATTCACTTGGTAACCGATTCATTGCAAACAGTCAGTGGACAAGCTAAATTGAAAGAAAAAGCTGTTAATAACCCCAGATATTCCTCAAAATGAATTGCTTTATTTAATTTTACCTCAGACTAAACGTAGTTTGTCTTATTTTACAGAACAGATTCAGGTGATACAGAGCCCAGTGAAGTAGATGTTCGCCCTCTAACATCTAGTAAAATTGGTAAGAACTCCCATAGGCCAAAAAGGGGAAGAGCAATATACCACAGAGTAGAAGACAGATGTTCCCAGAAGAATTTATATTTTATCATACTGACAAATACAAATATAATGCCATTTCTGGAAAACAAACCATAAATGGGTCTAGTTAAGTGCAACTTGTCAGCCAGGGTCAACTCTTGAAGAGACAAAGGTGATGATTTTCGGTGTCACATTGAAAAATACAGTCACAGCAGCCGGAAACGATCCTCGAGCGCAAAATAAAAGCACGGGCCAATTGGGTAGTAGAAACGAGAGGAGGGGGAAGGGGGCAGTTGCAAAGGATAGCGTACAGTTGGCCGCATACCCGCATGTCATAAATAGGCCTACCTACAAACATTTAGTAGCGTGTTTGTAGAGACTTGCCAAAGTAGGGCAAATGCCCTGGCCTCCTGCTGAACACCCAGGCTATCGATCCGGATCGAGTTATGAAGGGCGTGGACACATAGGTAATGACTGAATCAAGTCTTGGCCTTACCAGGATTTGTTGATAGAAGTTAAGGTGGAATCACTAATCCGTGCAAAAGACTCAGGAACTCTAAGCAGTATCCAACGTTTTAGGTTAAGTAGACCGATATTTAAGTCCTAAGTTGATTGGATCCCCGTGATAAAGCATTTATAATTTTGTTTTAGTAAAATTTCGTGTTCAGTGACGCAATGTTTACTCATTAAGAGCAAGATAAAGCTGACCCTTACCGGGAATAGCCTAACATTTTAATTCATCTGTCCATCTGCCAGTCGAACGATGGTGGTAAAATTTTCCCCTACCCCCCACCCACACACACAAGTTTATGATACCTACAACAGAACAACAGATAAAACAGAGAAAATATCCGAAACACCCGAGGATGAATTAATTAATAATGGGAGGGTTGGATTGCTAGTAGGTCACCCTACGGCACCAAGCAATTTATAAAAGCCAGGTAACTTTTTTTCACCCAAAGCATGCCGCATAATTGGGGATTACATTAAGAGAGATGTCTTCTTTAAAGAGCAAAAATTAAATTAAGCAGATCGTTGAGGTGAATAACCGACGTTTGAAATTCCCAAACTTTATCTTATTCACTTCACCTCTGATAACATTGGAAAGATATGATACGGACGGAAGGCCAGGACTAGGTTTGGGGACACAGGGTCCTACGCCTTCTGCAGGGCAAACCCACGATGGGGTTTTGGAATGGTTGCACCTTATCAACACAGTTTCAATGTTCTACTTTGCTTGCAACGGTAGGGTTATCCATATTGAAGTTTCCTTCTACATTTCCTTCTCCCTCCCTTTACTACTTTGCCTTAATCAGCCATTCAGCCCGACAGTTTGAGCTGGTCATTACCGTCAAAGTTCCAGGAAGGGCACTCTTTCTCCCTTGACCTCCTCCCTTCCGCAGATTATCTACATCCAAGACAGCCATTCAACAGAAATTGTGTAGTCACTAATGGAGTTGTCGATTGCATAAATAAACGATGAATACCTTTCAAATAGCTGTGAAATTGGCCAAATCACAAATATGTGAAGTAACACTAAGTTTTTGTTCTTGTGTTCTTGTGACTTTCAAATTTCTCTACATTTTCCTTTAAATTAAAGTGACGTACTATACATTTTCAATTGAACTGACTTTCAAGACCACGAATTAACACGGCCTCAGATTAATTGTAGGCCATTCTTGCCATTTCTGCTGCCATCAAGACAGTAATTGTACGGTATTTCTTCGCTGTATAAAACCAAAGAATGAAAAAATAATAAGACGATACTGTAAGATTCTATTTTGTTTACTTTTGCCGCGTGTGGCAGTTCATTGCCCACGTTTCCGCTGATAGGCCTATTTTTGTTTCTCCTTGAGAACAATACATCTCCATTTTTAGATGATAACCCCTACACTCACCCCTTTGAAGACAGCGTTCAGTTCTAGCACAGTAAGATGAAAGGTCCTGTGCAATGAAGTGGGTTCTCTCAAGACAAATGGAGTTTCGTTGGAAAGGGGTACAACGAGACCCATTGAATCCCCCCCCCCCCGGTTAAGGGCCTGTAGATTACTTTCTTCTTCGTCAAGGAAAACAAATGATTGCTTCTTTCGAACTTCGGTACTGCGTATGACAATATATAAATTAAATTTTGTGTCAAAATTTTTAACATGAATTGCATACCTGGTTATTTCATGATGCTCTCGAAAACACTCTATATTATTGAAAAAACCTAGACTTCTGCCCTTTCAGCTCATTCGCAAGCGTTCCCGTGTAAAGGAATGGGCTAAGTGTACTCATCTATTTCAATTAAAATCCTATCGAGTACTAAATCGCCTGGTTTTATACTTGACATTGCATAATTTCATGTGAAATTTTTGAAAGTCCTCCAGTCGGGAGGGGGACACCTACCTTCCGAAGCTCTCGAACCGAACCCGATCGTCGCTTCGCGGCTCAACCGTGCCTTCGGCAATCAGCGGACCCCTTCTACATTAAAACGCTTCATTAAATTAAAAGCCAGTAAATGAAATGGAATTTAACGACCATAAATTTAGTTCTTACTTCTGAGAAAGATTGTTTGCATCTTAACTCCATTACGCTGAGATGTGCAGTACGCCAGGAAGTTAAATTGCGGTAAATGTTAATTCCTTTGAATAACGTGCACTTTTCTCTCAAAACTAAACAGAATGTGGTTCGCCTGGTACTGACTTAAAAGTTGGCCATAGAAAAGTAAATTTTCCTTTTGTTTCGCTGGAGATTAATTAATTCGGCAAAGGTTGGAAAAAGTATAAAAATTCAACCATGAAAAAATCAGACCCCACACATTTAAAATGTTATAAGTTCATGTCTATTGCAAAATTAATAAAATGCAAAGCAAATTCAGTATTTATCTTGATTTAACCATCTGAGTTCCATAGTTGGGTCACTGCAATTCCTTCATAGGCATAAAAATGAAACCTGAAAAGCTGACACAAGAGAAAAGTGACAATAAAAGATATCAGGAGAAGTAAGGTACCATTGTAGGCCAAGGACTAGAGATAGAATATGGTAGTACGGCAGAGTAGGTAGAGGCAGTGACATTTGCAGTAACGCGGCGTACGGCAGTTATTGGGATGATCACGATTAATTCCAAACCAGGTGGGTAGCCTTTATGTCAGATTTTTGTAAGGTGGGTTTTATCTCAAAGCAAACTACGTTTTTCTCATCGAAAATGACCTGCTAACCTAAAACATGGCCAGACTAAGTGTCAAATTGGAATCCATCCAACGTAAATTGCAATCTAGCGTTTGTGGATTCTCCCACATTTGTGATTGGTCAGTAATAATCGTTAAATAAATTTCTTATGGCCTAAATTAAAGTTCAAAAAATTCGGTGTGTCCTCAGTTCATTATGTCCTTCCTGGTTGTGTTCAATTAGAGGATAAACTGGTAAAGAAAATGCAGCAAACGTAATGGCATACAAATGGGTATAAACTTTAACACTTAAAGTTCGCATTGCTCATGTTGACTACGTCCATTCAAACCCCTATAAAAGGGGGTTGCGGAATTGAAAGATTGAGAAGGAAGCTCAAGTTGAGAAGTATCCATGTTTATGCATATACTGGAAACACCTGCTATGTTATGCACAAGGAACCACTTCCTGGACAAGTGCCCAGTGTACGATTTAGAAATTTTTTTGACATGTCGATTTCTTGATCGTATTTTGTATAAATGAAAATTTAGTTACACAACCTTCAGTCGTCGTTTCCTTAGATTGGCACAGCACAGAATTTTAAAAACATATCTAATAAGTGAGTGGAAAAAGGCTCCTTTCTAACTTTTTGATACTGATTTCTTCACCGTTACTGTCTTGGTTACAGTTGTCGTGACTGTAGTAGTTTCTTCTTTTGCGGCTGGTTTGACCTTACGACCCTTGTATGGGACAACGGCTCTTTTCTTCGGCTTGGATACAACGCCTGGA
Organism: Holothuria leucospilota; assembly: GCA_029531755.1. Taxonomy (NCBI): domain Eukaryota; kingdom Metazoa; phylum Echinodermata; class Holothuroidea; order Aspidochirotida; family Holothuriidae; genus Holothuria; species Holothuria leucospilota. The sequence continues at coordinate 18,586,213 of CM055982.1, read as the reverse complement.
TTTTTTCGAGGGACAGATTCCTGTCTGGAACCCTTCTTTGTAACCGATCGAGGGGATCGGCTACTGATCGGAAATATCTGGCGCATTGGCATGATTTCTGAAAAGATGAAAAATATGTTTCACTATGTTGATGAATTCTGCGAAAAATGGTCCTCTAATCAAGTAATCAGTTTGATATTTAAATGCCACTTGGACGTGATGAACGTTGGTAGTACCTGAAAATGGTGCAAAATTACAAATTTATTAAAACTTTCTCAGAATCACAGTGTTTCTCGGGTAAATAGCACGACTACACTGTACAAATCTGCAGTAACACCGGTTGTATTAACGAAAGCTTCAGTTGTTATCCTAAATTGAAGCCTTACGCCACGTTTTCTCAAGTTAAGATACTAAACATTTAATCTCATGCCAAGTTAAGTCAAAGGCATGATTACTTTTTATTTTTATAAAAAGGCAAATCAAAGTAATTTCTTTTGTATGTGCGTAAAAGATCGCTTTAAATACGCAAATGCTGTATTGACAACGTTAAAAGAGTTTCTTGCAAACTTTGCCTTCATTTTAATCTTGTGTACCTTAGTAATACTTGCATTAATATGCATGTTACAAGCAGGAATGTATTACTCGAGACCGGTCTCGGTCTCGAGAAAAGCATTTTCTGGAACTTATTTGTGCTAAATCTATGATCTTGATATTAATATTAATGCTTACTTGTATGTCATTGTCAGAATCATAGCTGTCCACGACTAGGCATTTGTTATAATGGAAATGAAAAGTAGCAAAGATGGCTAGTTTAACGAGACCAACTCCTAATATGTTACAAACAATTTGAAAACTAGGTACATTGCCTGAGCAAAGGAGCCGATCCAGAAGAGCTTAATGTGCAAATTTTGACATAAACCCAAACTGATATACTCTTATACGCGTGACAAGTGTCAAAATGCAATAGGGTTTAGATCTCTGACAAAAGCAATGGTGCGGCCCCGGATAAAACCCCGTGTAAATGAAGCAGTGGAGACTGTCATAGCCACAGCATTTAAATGGTAGTACAAGGGCTCCGCAATTTCATGGGAGAAATAAAAAACAGATTTGTTTTCACACTAGGGTTAGAGTTAGATGAGGTTTTACGGTTCAGTTTGTAAGCAATTGGGTTTAAAGGTATTTTCCAGTGGCTTTTCATTAGGATCCTATGTGAAAGACAAAAATATTCCAGTTCATGCCCTTTAAACCCCGTAGCAATACTCTTTTCCTAACTCGAGATATCTAACGATAAAAACTGCTTATTTTTGTCCAAAAATACCTCCACTTCTCATCAAGGTCACAGAATGTTATGTAAAGTGGGCACATTGCCTCAGATTTCTTTTGTTTTTCTTTATAATTGAATTTCCTGTTGTCCTTGAAATTTGATACTGCTGGAATGTTTGACTATCTTTCCATGTAGATTTAGCATAAATCTACAACAAATGTAGGGCACAAAAAACAAAGTTGATAAATATTCCCTACAGCGGTGTCAATATCATAAAGAAATTCAAGGCTTTGTCAGATTAATGTGCCGCGATGACATCACAGTTTCCCATGATGCACTTCGTCTTGAGAAAAAATTGCATTTCTTTGAAAATGTATATCTTCCAAACGCTACAAGCTATGAGGATGCGGTTTCCTCCTAGATGAGAAAAATTTTCTGCACTTTTTGAAGGTATTGATTTTTGCCACTGGCAAATCCCTTTAAGTCGGGCCTGCTACGGCTTTTTTTCCAGTTGTGACTCACTGGCTTGTTTACTCCATTGCTTATGCTGAGCACCAAGTACAATGGAAGGGGACGACTGAGGTACGGTAACGAGACTTTTGCGGCTTCTGCCCAATCTCTCTCTAGTTTCAAAACTTGCGTACAATGGATCCCTTTTACATCTTTTTCTTTTTCTGTGAAAGTCTTCAATATCGAGACCTATCAACAGATTGACTGTCTGACCTCGGTGGTTTCAGATAAACTTTAAATGCGGAGACTTTATTCTGGTTCTCCCTTCTAACAACTGCAACCTGATACAGCTACATTGCTGAGACACATGAATTGTAATGGACTTTGTATTTGCCGTTGTAATTACACTATCACTAAAAGGCATTTGAACAGGGCCGTACCGAGCGGGGGTGTGGGGGGTCACACCCCCCAAAATTTGGTCGCCGTCGGCAAATTTTAGATCTGTCGGCAAAAAGAGGAGAGGGAAAGGAAAAGAAGAGGAAAGGGGAGAGGAGGAAAAGAAGAGAGAGGAAGGGAAAGGAAAGGTAAGGGAAGACGACGGAGAATGAGAAAGAAAAAAAGAGAGAAACGGGAGCTCGTGGCCAGTCTGTTATCGGCCATTTCGATTTTCGGCTCTTCATCTAATTGGCCCATTCAAGTTGAAGGCCCGTCGGTAAATTGATTTATGCATGTGACGGCCGTATACGGCCGTATCAACGGCCGTTGGTGTAATTGAAAGAGTTCCGTAGGCAACTGGGGGAAAGAAAGGGAATTTCAGGCTTCCGTATAGGCTCACTATTAGGGGTCATATGGCATTCTGGGAAAAACATATTCTGCACATTAGCCTATTCCTCACTTTTATCATCACCATGGGAAGCAGCACCCGATTACCCATGGAGAGGGTATCCTTAGCCCGTTTTCTAAACCCTAACCTTGACTTCAAACACATTTTGCAAACTCCTGAGGATCCGGTTTACCCACAAACATCCTGGGAAAAAATGCGTGCCGCGCGTGTCTTCCCTTCATTTCAATGTCAGGCTTTCAACTTTTGAACACCGAAATGAAACAGATACAGAATCCATCCTGGCGTTCAAAGCATATTTTGAACGCTTGTTTTAAGATTCTGAACACTTGTTCTCCCTTTTTTAAAGCCGGACGCCTATTGGAACACTTAACGTTTTTGAACGCCTGACGCGTCTAGTGTTCAGATGCTGAACGCATACCGTAGTGTTCTAATTCTGAACGGCAGGTTCAGCTCCTGAAGTACTGTAACATGACGAGAGGAATAGCCTTACGCATTAAAATTATCCGGAATCTTTGCATTGGATAATGTGTTATGAGCCAAAATTTACCTATCCTGCATGAGACTTAATTTTTTACCCAGAGATTATGATAGAACCTCAGAGCTTCCAGGGCGAATCCCCCTGGACCCCCACCAGGGGCTCTAAGGCGGTCCCAGTGTTCAGCCAGCCCCTATTTGTGCAACAATGTCGCAAAAACGGCGACAAAATGTCGCACAAAAAATCTGAAAATTCTACCAGGGTGTAAATTTTGAGGTTCCTCATTACGGCAGAAATCCACTCAAATGTAGCACCATTTGCAATCTAGACACCTTTCAAATTCCAAAAATTTCAATAGGGGAGAGGGACACCCAGAGATATACTTAAATCTCAGAGCTTCCGGGGCTTCGCCCCCTGGGGCCTCACCAGGGGCCCCACGGTGGGCCCCTGGACCACACCCGCTAAAGCTCGTTTTCGCGCTACGCATTACCAGATCTGTCGGCAAAACAAAATCTCTACAACCCCCAAATATAACACCTTCGCTACGCCCCTGCATGGCGGTATGACGTAATAGCTCCATGGTACAGTCATTGCAGAGTTGTGAGTAAGTCACATATTTGGAAGGAAAGAATGTAACGCTAAGAGTCTTGGTTAATATCGCTTTCCTATTATCATTTTAATTTACCAGAGCTCACTTATCCAACAAAGATTTAAAATGTGACTGTCCTCCTAATCTCACCTTCTACCGCATGAGAACTTACAGCTAGACTTGCTTTATTGAATAATTCATATGTCATTAACCCCCCCCCCCCCTTCCGCTCGCTACCGACGGCCCTGCACTCTAAAATGATTGCCCAGGGTTTTACCCATTAGTTGGGCAAAAAATTTTGCAAACCTTTTTACCCAACTAATTGAGCAAATATTTTGCCCAAACAATCATTTTTGCCCAACTTTTAGGCAAACACTTAACCAACTAAGTTGGGTAATTCATTACCCAATTCCAGTCAGGAGGCATACAGAAACAACGGTTGGGTATAAAAAGTTACCCAACGGGGGTCGGAATATCTCAGAGAAGTTACCTTCTACAAGTTTCAAAAGTTACCGGCATTGCTTATGCTATAGCCACTAGCCACTTTTAAAAGTAGCAGGATTTTAATTAGGAATTCATGTACAAATGAATGTTCTGGTTTGGCTATTATATATATTCAGTGAGACTTGTTTGCTGTTATTAACGATTAATAATTCAATTTTCTTCACGATATTTCAATTTTCCTGCTTTATGTTGTATTGTACAACTGAGAAACATAAGTTTCTGCCAGAATTCACTATTGCCAGCTTCATTTATTTCAATAAGACCTGTTATAAAGGATAAATACAAATTTGAAAAATTCGGAATGCTCCATTCAAAGAATAGGTTTATAAACCTAGTATTCCAAAAGAATTTCACAGCATTTTAAACATGCACTTTTCTCAAATTGTTGTGGCAAAAATTCCCACTGTGTAAGTAAACGTTTTGCAAAATGTTAACTGTGAATGTAAAAATTTAGAAATAGGTGTTTCTAAAAGAATTAATTGGCGGTACGTTTAACCAGTGTTGGGTAACGGAATTCACTTAAACCATTTCACCAATAGCTGGCCAATAGGTTTTTCGGTTCTTTGCCCAACATTGTGAAAATTTACCAACTCTATATTGCCCAGAAAATTTTACCCAACTTTTTAAGAGTGTATGACAGTTTCGTCGAATACGATAACAGGCTATTTACAATCAGCCTCCTCAGAAAGCTCAGCCTTTTTCTTCAGACTTTGAAAGCAAGTCGGCTGCGAGTACAAGTGTACATAGGTACGTACGTACCGTCCATACTGCAGTGCAGTATAGTACCTTTTCATTAATTGTGTACGTACGTATGGTGCCCAAATCAGTTCACGTTCACTTAAACCAACCTGGGTAATATTGCAAGGGCGATGGACTTTACCCATCCTGGAGGTTAACCAACCCACTTGGTTAATTTGATTTGCCACTGTGTTGGTTAACAAACTGCCCAGGTTGGGCACTTCGAATTTTACCCAATCCCTTTTAACCAACTTTTTAAGATTGTGTTCATATGCCTTTTAGTGATAGTGTAATTGCAACGGCAAATACAAAGTCCATTACAATTCATGTGTCTCAGCAATGTAGCTGTATCAGGTTGCAGCTGTTAGAAGGGAGAACCAGAATAAAGTTTCCGCATTTAAAGTTTATCTGAAACCACCAAGGTCAGACAGTCAATCTGTTGATAGGTCTCGGTATTGAAGACTTTCACAGAAAAAGAGCGCCATGTAAAAGGGATCCTTTGTACTCAGGTTTTGAAACTAGGGAGAGATTGGGCAGAAGCAGCAAAAGTCTCGTTACCGTACCCCGGTCGTCCAGTGACCCATAAGTTACATGGATTGAATGGAAATGAGGCACTTATACTGATACATTGATGGCAGAGCAGTCGAACCGAAACTTCTAATGACTACGTTCACTAAAATTTGCTCTGGAGGAGTCCGAGAGGATTGTTTCACCCTTCCTCTGGAGGAATGTTTTGAAATTCTCAGGTTAAGTAGACAAAAATGGTTCAAAAGTTCATGTTAAGGGGATTTTGATAAATCTAACTATAAAATCAGGAACAGCGTTTAACCTTTAAATACGCACTGTACAAGTATGCATTTAATTTAGTTTCTTACACAAATCCAATCAGTTAGTGCAACTTCAGTTCATGAGGTCCGTTAAGAAGATCTGGATTAAGGAGGCCCAGACCGACTGGAAAATAGGCCTCCAAAATTAAAGAGAAAAAAAAATTCCATAGTTTTTTATGTCATATACCTATTTGCGTAACGGATGTCTCAAACGACCTTGCATGTGTACAGTCATATAGGGAAATATATATAAAATCACAAGTAGATCACTGAAAGGAACTCGGCTCCAGGCCTACCAGGTGTAGCCATCTATGGCTTACCAAGTAAACCATATTAAGTATATTACTATTGCGCATTGGCTAGATTCACCATTTTTTAGCTAGTGGTAGTGGACGAACCAGTTCGGCATGCGCTAATCGCTTAAATTTGTGTTCCTGGAACCGCCATTCAACATCTCCGACCAACGACAGTGCATCCCCAATCTTTTAGCCAACTTCCAAAAGGCTGAGAGTGTGGATACCCTATAAACTGCACCACTGTCAGAGTCCTCCTGACAAAGGATGAGACCAGAATCGTACAATATCTGATTCAAAGTACCACCAACTTTGACTTCCTTAGCACTAGACTATTTGATCAGCTTTGCTGAAGACGAAATTAAATCACCTGGAAATTTTCAGGTCTTTCAGCCCTCATCAAATGAAAGCTTTACACTCTAACCAGAAAGCTGCCACTTGAATATGTGGCAGCTTTCCTCCCTAGTCTAACGACCACACCACTGACTCATACCAAGCTTCCCACCAAACCGTCTCTTCACAAGCAGACTTAACTGACCACACCTCCAAGCTCTCACAAAAGCACATCCAATACAGTGCGAATTGAACTCGTTCTCCCACCCCAAGCATTCCAGTTTCGTCTGGGAGCTGTAATGAGTACTTGAATATTAGTCCCCGACGATGGTCAGTCACCCCGACGATTTACTTGATTTTACTCAAAACTAGGACATATTTTTGAATAAAAAACGAAAATTTTCAAATGTTCCTTTAGTTACAGAAAATCCAGTTGTCTTAATTTTCCTTTAAAAAGTTAAATTTTTTTCAAGTTTTCTCTTCTAGAAATTCAAAATTTTGTTTACAACATCTTTTCGGCATCTTTTTGGGGCTTCGAGTTGCTGATCCGCTTCGGAGCGCTTCGGAGCGCTTGCAATCCCCCTTTTCGTTGGACTGTTGGACAAATCCTGGCGATAACCCTGGTTGCCCTAGATCCCACCAGAGTCTCAAATTAGGCAGCGGCGTAGCTACGGGGGAGGTCCTGGGGCCTAGGCCTCCCAGATATTCGTCCCCCCCCCCCCCCCCCCCAGATTTTTCGTGTCCTTACACTGTAAAAAAAATAGGAAACCTTTCACCCGTTAGGTGAGGAATCCATGTTCCCCAGTGTGGGTTTCTTCGATATTTCCCAAGGAAACGGAATAAACTCAGCCCCTAATAACTACCCACAGAAGAGGGAAACCATATCATCCAATGACGTGTTCAAGATACATTTCGTCACCAAAACAACGTTTAATTAACCAATAAAAACAGTCGACACAGTCGACACACAGTCGACACAGGCACAGTCGACACAGGCCCGGGCCACCTGCAGATGCAACGAAACGAGTTTGTTGTGTGCGCATTCTTGCATGCCGTGTGTCTAAATTACACAAAGCAGTGTAGTGATATGCTAGCGCTACCACTGTGTATTCCGTATACGAACTGCCGCCATTCCTGTGACAGCAAGCTTTTAACAGGTAAAACGTTGGTTTTCAAATCCTCCCTGGATTATTAGCGAAACAATCTACGTAAAGATTAATTGCAAGAATGGTGGTGAATGTGATGAATGATTTTACTTTTAGAGAAAACTGTGTATTTTACAGAATCGAACTTTTAATTGAAGGAGAGCTTGCCGGCTGTTCACCGCCGACACAGTATAAAAGTGTTAGGCCTAGGCTTGTACAACCTAACGTTAGTGGCAATGGCAGAAAGAGTCTAAACAAAAGCGATGTAGTTATAGGCCTAAGTAAGTTATTTGTAACTTAAAGGGTGAATGATTTCCCCAGTTCATAGTGGCATCACCAGAATGTCAAAATTGGGGGGCAAACTAGGGGCAAAGGAAGATGTTGGGAGGGACAAAAATTTTTGGGCGCAGAGCGAAACCGAACGCGCAGCGCACGTCCCTGCGGGTGGGGTCCAGGGGAAAAGCCCTGGTGGGTGTGTAGGGAGCAAAGCCCCCAGAAGCTCTGAGGTTTTAGCATATCTCTGGGTGTAAATTAAGTCTCGGGAGAGACTATATATTATTTATTTTTTCGGTTGACTCGGTTAACTCCTAACTAACCTAACTGGGGGGGGGGGGCATGGAAAAATCTGAGGAGGCAAATACCCCCTCATGTGTCCCCCATAGTGCCGCCACTGCTAGTCCAATCATGGCATTGGCCTAAAGTGATTCGTTGCCGAAATTTGTTTTCAATAGCCTAAAGGTTTTGAACTTGGACCTAAGCCTAGCCTAGGACAAACTTATAGGGGCAAATGTAGTCACCCCAAATTGGATTAGTGTACTGTATTTCATGAATGGCTCTTGAGGGTCATGTGGCAATATTTTCTCACTCAATTGTTAAATTTAAAGAGGAGTAACTCCTTGTTTTACCTTGAATATGCAGTAGTTACATATAACACAGGCTTATAGGTTACACTGCTGAGTATGCCTGGCAAGGATATTATAATGTAGGCCTATAGGTTAGATGAGGTGACAGTCCCACAAACTAGCCTATGACCTAGGCAAAATATTGTAAACTTAGTAGCCAGGACTCTAACTGAAATAGGCTCATGTTTTTATGTTGGCATATAAGTAACAAAAAAGGCCCTGCCCTTTGAATCTGCAATTGCATCATTTCGTGACTTGGTATGCCATAACTTCATATTCATTCTTCAAAAATGGTTGATGTGGCATATTCAGAGAAGGGCATTAATTTAATAAAGTAAAAAATGCAGTAAAAGTAGACATAAAATGTTAATTTAATTTGAAGGCTGTGTTAAATTGGCAGACAGAAGTTTTGTAAGGAATTTTTGCTAAGTATTATTTAATGCAAATAGTAACCTTATTTTCTTCTATGTTTTTATCCTTTCAGACTCGGGGAGTGGATTGGACTCCTGTCATTCCAGATCGATCTAGTGCTATATGGGAGAAGGCTACCCCAAGCATGGGCATATGGCATTATTGACATATGTTCAGGGAAGACAATCAATTCTCACCCAATTCTTTTTGACCGGAAAGAACAATAGACAGCTTTGTTCTCAGTTTCTGATATCATTGAAATGAATTCCACTGCCTTGCAGGTACAAATTGCATGTAACTTTTCAAAATATTTAAACAATGTTGCTTCAAAAGTTGTAGTTCAGGCCAGCAACAAATCCGGAATCCAACCTTCAACACTGAAATACCTTCCAACTGAATACAGAAATGTCTGAATACAGAACTGTTGCTTCCCTGCTGGGTGCTTCCAGCACTCTTACAGAGGGAATGTTGAAAAGGACAGTGAATGTGGTACTATTATTTAGTACTGGGCAACAACTTATCCCATTGTTCATATTTTACAGGGAGAAACACAAGGAACTTCATTGTGGCAGCTCCATTTGTTGCTCGTATTGGAGAGCAGGGCTCAAAATGTTGCTAGTACAATATTCTTTCAGAAAACATGCCCTGTTAGACTCTCCATGTGCACTTCTACCACCATTTCCTTGTTTGGATTGATGTAAGTCTACAATATAGAATTTCCCAAGGAGACATCAGAAACTTTTTCACAATAAATTCAGAGTGAACACCGAAAACAAAAAAGTTAGAAATAATAAGACTATAAGACTTCTCCAGCAGTGAGCGGAAGCAGATGCAATAGCCTGGGATATTAATGGGGGGGGGGGGGGCTGGTTGTTTTAAAAACATTGATTCAAGCATTCAGGTTGAACGGATTATTTTGAGACTCCAAAGAACCAGTAACATATTTACATAATTCACGTGATTTATTTTTCTGCAATAAATTACTCTTTTGCTGATCAAGTAGGCTTTGTTCAATAATAATTAACAATTATTAATTAATAACAATCAACAAATTAACAATTCATAATTAACAAATAATTTGCAAAATGTGTACAGTACGTGATGTTTAAAGAGGGGCAAGTTTCTTTGCAATTTCAATGATTTAATTTTCAGTTGCATGTCAATGTATTTGTCCCAAGTGTAATGGAAAATAAGAAGGTTTGGTATGGGGATTGAAGGCTGAACTTGAAACTTGCATTAAGGCTGCTGTCTAAAATCATTTATTTCAGTATTTTTTAATATGTAGAGTACCACATATTTTATGCTCATTGAACAAAAGTATCCAGTGAGTAAGGTTAAGTTCGCTTCAGTTTTTTTTTTGTTTGTTTTTGTTTTACATAGTTTTGTAATCCTTTTTAATTTTTGTAGCTTTCAACTCTAATTGTTGATCAGTGGACTTAACCATAGGTTAGGCTTTTCAAGAGTCCGTTAAATTGTATATCCTAATATTTTGTTTATAATCAGGAATAGTGCAAAAGAATTTCCCTAGTGTGCCTGGTACCTTCAGCTGATTAAGCTAGAAGTAAATGACAAATTAAAATGAGATATTTAACAATAGGCTGCAGAATAGGAAACTGTTGGACAATTGCATATTTGACATTTGCCTAATTTCACTTGACATACCACCAAAGGGAGATACTGCCATAGTTATTATGCTGATTTTGATAATTTTGTAGAAGTCCTGTTATGGCGAGGTTGCCTAGGGAATATTTTGCATGACTTTTTGCTACAGAGCAAGAGATCTAAAACTTCCATCTTTATAGAAAAATCACTCTTGCAGAGGAAATTTTTGCAATTTAGGGTGAGGAAAAGGTGATCACGTTGTTGATAAGAATCACAAAAGTGACATCATTTAAATGTAATTTAAATCTAAATGCCATTTTTAGTTGGGAATAGGGAATATTATTTACGCTTCTCAGGCTTCAGTGTAACGTTGTAAGTCACATGTTTTGCTTAATATTGTTGAACGTTCAAGTAACGGGAAAAGTAGGTGACATGTATATTGTAGCATTTTTAACTTCTGCTTACATTTCTGAATATTATGAAATGAAATGTCACTTAATGCATTCTGTTCCAGAGAGAGAGATTCTAGTAACAAAAGTTAGACCTGATTCATTGTCTTAAGTGGTGATAGCTTTTTGTGGTCTGAAGTATTTTGCTTCGTTTAATCAATGTGTGATTTTCAAAGTAGAAATGTACCATTTTTAATGATTGTACAGTTGTCAAAACCCTGCTTGTAAATTTAAGTAAATGTTTAAGTCTGTTGAACAACATGTGTATTCATATTACTAACAAATCAAATAGTGAATCACATGTTACTGAGGCTGAATAAATAACAAAGTTTGTCAACTGCATGGAACATTTAATTATACAGGACTTTTGCCTTTTATTTAAAACCATGTGTGGGTTTTTCTTCACCATGCAGTTGGGTTTTACTACCCATTTATTTGGGTTTCTAAACAGGTTTCCCCACTTCCTGGGTTGCAACTTCTGCTACCACCAAAAGTTGAGGAAAGTGGACCTTTCCTCAGGAAAAGGTGTATAGTTTCCCACGGTTTAGAGGAAAGTAGGTTACCCCTCCACACTGGAAACCTTTAATTTCCCCACAATCACAGGAAATGTTTCCCTGGATCTGGAGGAATTTTGTTACCCCAACTTTTAAGGAAAGCATACATTTCCCCACAAGGGGAAACGTCAAGGTTACACCATCTTTTGGTGGTAGCTTAGTTGCACCCACTTTTTGGTGTAACATCACCCAATATTTTTTACAGTGTATAAAATGTGTTAGAATTAAGAAAAAATAAATGTCTGAACGGAAATAAGCTTTGAAGTATTTCCTTCAAAAAAATAAATAAAAATGTGTAAGAATTAAGAAAAAATAAATGTGTGAAAAACACATTTTGCGCACGTATGAAATCAACTTATAACTTTAAAATGCCTACTTTCACTAAATTAGGTATATAATCTGCCTTGTCGTTTAATTCTCGTATAATTCACTTGGACGATGAAACGAACGTCCCGAAGACTAATTCGGAGGTGGCATAGTCAGGTTAAGACCCTTTCTGCCTTTTGGATGGCTAGTTGATTTACTGAAAAGTGAAAACATGGCAACCATACACTGAAGCCCATTCTTACACGACCATTCCTATTAGGTATCATACACAAAATATGCCGTACGGTAAGGTACTGCGTTCGAATAATTCTTCTATCCTTAACATGTATGTCGTGTCTCTCTCCTTGCCCATGACAAGTGCACTGCAGTGCACTGTTTTCGACAAGTCCTCTTTTTAGTAGTTCGCACTGGAGTCACGGTCCGGACAGATTTGTAAAATTGCCAACAAGGTCCGGATTTCATGTTTCCCACATGATCCCTACTTCTGCTTTGCAGGTTAAATAGTTTGAAAGATTTACTGGTGGTATTATAGGTCTGACCAAGTAATATACCGATGACTTAAGTCCGTGAACACAGCACCATTTTGCATCTAGACACCATTAAAAACCGGAAAAATTTCCAAAGGAAAGGGGACACCCTTAGACCCCTACTTTAGGATAGTGATCGATGTCCTCCTTGCTAGAAAATAAAAAACGGTAACCCTAGATTGGAGACAAATGGTTTGATCTAGGGGATATGTAATTGAGTAGTGGACATTCAGCCTATGAATGGGGTGATGGACAAATGTAACAGAGATATACTAGAAGGTGTATATGGGAGAATTGCAGGCAGAATAAATGAAAAGGAATGCATAATTAATTCAGTATGATTCTTTTATTATCTCAGCTCATATGATATCCACGGCCGTACACAGAGGGGGGGGGGGGGGGCGGGCAATTACACTCAGAAATTTTCAAAGTGCATCGTTTCCAACTTTGAGAATATTCGAGAAAACGCAGTAAAAATATAAGAAATAGCTGTGATCGTAATGATAGAACTTAAACAATTACAAATAGGCAGGTCAATATTTTCATGCTTATATCTGTACACATCACCAATCATTTACAACCCTATTAGGATGTATTTCTAGCCTACGTTTCTAAAATTCTCGCGCTACGCGCGATCGATTAATGCATATCTACAATGTTGTTGTTGTTGCTATAGATAGCTTCAATCATCAATGGCTTAAAACGTTTTTAAACCGTGCCAGTTTAGTTATAAAAACGTTTTATAACCAATAACACTCCCTCCCCTCCCTTAAACCCTTCCCACAACAGAGTTCAATGGCTGAGGTCATGCTGCACATCACATCCACCACGCTCTCAAAAATGACTTTTGTCGCACTTAGTCACAACTAATTTTCGTTTTCCTTTTAAAGCTGAAATCCCTCAAATATTGCACCATTTGCTATCTATACGTCCTCCTGAAGTTACATATTTTCGCCAAGGGGGAGGGGGAGGAGACACCCGTTCCCTTTAGTCCTCTCCCCCAGGCCACAGATCAGTTATACCTACTTTTTGCCCCCTAGCAAAAAGTGTATGTGCGGCCTTGTGTATTACCATTTTTCATGGATTGATTTTTTCCCTTTTTTTGAGAAATGGTAGACATGAGATTCGAATTTCAAGGCTCGGTACATGCAGCTTAAAACACGTGGAAAGTGCCGTTTCCGGCCATCTGGAGGGTCTGTAAAGCCAAAAATTTTCTTGCCTAACCCTCGTCGGTGCCGGCCCCCCCCAATTGTTACCCAGGCCCCCCTAAAAAATTTCATCCTAGCTACGCCCCTGAAATTAGGACCCTGGACCCGCACGCATTCGTGGCACCGTTATGCCATTCTAATATTATTCCCACCCCCAAATTTTTGTCTTCTCAAAAGAAGAACTGTGGCATCGCAACCAGGTGAATTTATCCAGACCCCACGCACACGTGTTACCATCAATATTCCTACAAATTCTTTTCTTTTTCTCTCTCCCTCTTCTATAAATTGTAAACATGATAAATCGTCTGTTTGGTGGAATAATGGAATAATTGTTTTAGACCATTCTTATTACTATTCATTTGCAACCTGTTATATTTTAGCTTAACTGAATGAATGCGCAGAATTAAATACCGTCCTTGGGAAATTTAGGCAAACCGTATAGGATTAAAAAGGATTTGGTACGTATAAATTAATGACAAAGCATTGATAGGCAGCATGTCTTGGTAAGGGGTGCAATGGAAACGCGTCTCTTTTACTACCAGCTGTGATGTCTTTATCCATGTTGCAACATTTGCAACGCTTATTACTGTTTCTCTTTAAACAATATACCAGCTAAACAGCCCTGTCAGCCCTGTCGTCCTGACTCTATAAGACTGAGTACATTAGATAATCTTTAACGTAAACCTAATTTGAACATTGTTGAGAAATAACTTTTGTGCCAATAATTTAACCCTAACAATACTTTGTTAAGACAACATGTGCCGATTAGATTGGCAGCATGGGAGGCGATCCCGGACATGGCGACATGTCCGCAATATTTGAGATATCGCCCATTGACTTTGATTTTTCACACACTAAATTATTTGAAAATGAGGTCATGTCCCCCGATATTGTTAGTTAGTTAGTTAGATGAGGTTTAACGTCCCAGTTTCCAACCAATTGGTTCAAGTCGAGACGACCACGGGCTTTTTTCCGATGTAGCTCACTGGCTTGTTTTCCCTACTCCATTGCTCCATTTTTAAAGTCTTTGGTATGACCCGGCCAAGACTTTAATCCTAGACCTTCCGGCTGCAAGTCGGATGCTCTAACCACTTGGCCACTGCAGTCGGTCCCCCCCCCCGATATTGTGAACAAATCGCCCCGCCCCCCGATTGACAGTGCTTATAATCTAACCGTATACTGTAACCTTTAATGTGGAGAAAATCTGCAATTCCAAATCATTCAAGTCCTTGCAGTTAAACGCATTTTAAAATGATTTGTTGGAATAGTTAGGAATACGCATAGGCGTACAAGGCGAAGGCAGGGGGCAGACTGCCCCTTAAAAATTTCTGAGGTCGAAAAAATTCGGGCAGGTAAGGAAAAACATTCGGGCACAGAACAGGTAAAATTCCGGCAGAAATGAAGTAAAAATGAAAAGATTGCCTGAATTTTCTACTGAGTTCCCGAATTTTTGATCAGATGCCCGCAAAATGTGCAAAAATTTAGCGCGCTTCGCGCGCATGTAGTGGTCTGGTGATCTATTTTATGCACCTGAACTGCAACAAAATTCGGGAAACTTTTTGAGATTTGGGCAAAAATTTTTCGCCCCCCCCCCATTGGAAAAGTCCCGTACGCCTATAGGAATACGCATTAGGAATACGTAGGATTTTCTACGCTTAAAGATTTCGTTGTGACTGGTTTTTGTTCAGACTTCTTTATATATATATATATATATATATATATATATATATATATATATATATATATATATATATATATATATATATATATATATATCTATATGTATATATATATATATATATATATATATATATATATATATATATATTATATATATATATATATATATATATATATATATATATATATACAGGAAAGGAGAAGGAAGGGGGTGAAAGCGGCTATTTCGATTTTCGGCTCTTCATCTGAGTGGCCCATTCAAGTTGAAGGCCTGTCGGCAAATTGATCATGCATGTAGGGCGTATCAACGACCGTCGGTGTTATTGGACGAGTGACCGAGTCCGTCGGCAACTCAGGGAAAGAGAAGGAACTACAGGCTTCGTTTATACGCGCTATATCGGGTCATATGACATCCTTGAAAAAACACTTTCTGGTCATTATTCCTCACTTTGATCATCACCATGGTATCAGCAACACCAGATTACCAATGGGTGTGGGTATCCTTAGCCCGTTTTCTAAACCCTAACCGTGACTTCAAGAACATTTTGCAAATTCCCGGGGCTCCTGTTTACCCACAAGCATCCTGGGAAAAAATGCGTGCCGCGCGTCTTCTCTTCATTGCAAACACAGGCGTTCAACTTTGAACTTTGAACACCAAAATATAACTGATACAGACCGCATATTGGCGTTCAAAGCATATTTTGAACACGAGTATTAAGATTCTGAACACTTTCCCTCCATTTTTGAACGCCGAACGCCTATTTTTACACTTACCTTATTTGAACTCTTGACACTGGCACGTCTAGTGTTACGTCTAGTGTTCAAATGCTGAAAGCACAGTGTTCAAATTTTGAACGTCAGATTCAGCTCCTGAAGTATAGTGGCATGACGGGAGCAATAGCCTAACACATTAAAATTATTAGGAATCTTTGCATTAGATAATGCATTATGAACCAAAATATACATATCCTTAGACTTAATATTTTATCCAGAGATATGCTAATACCTCAGAGCTTCCGGGGACTTCTCCCCCTGGACCCCACCAGGCAGTGGCGTATTTAGGGGGCCGTTGCACCATGAGTTTTTAGTTCCTAAAAACACGTTAATTTTTTGACACAAATTTTACTTCAAAATGTAGCATATGTGGCACCAGATTGCATGTAAGGACACCCAATTTTTCAAAACTTTTCAGAGTGGAGGGGGACACCCCTTCTCTTAGCATACTACATGGCCCCCATGAGAGAAATCCTGGCTACGGCACCGCCATCAGGGGCAAAACTGCGGGGCCCTGGACCCCAACCGCAGGCGCGGATCCAGGGGGGCCTGGGGGCCCGACCCCCCCCCCCCTCGCCACGAAAAAAAAACGAAAGGAGAAAAAAGAGAAGAAAAAGAAAAAAAAAGAAAAGGAGAAAGAAAAATTAAGAGCAAAAAATGAATAAAAGTGTCTAAGAACGTATTCAAAGTATATATTTCTGTAGGGGTTGGGTGGAGCTATCGCTGCATTATCTCTTTATATATCTTTCAAAGTGGTTGACGACGAAAGGAGCGCTACAATGTTCGAAAACAGGTGAATAGCTGAGTAATGATCCTTGACTTAAGATCTGAATAAGTAAACATCGTGACATATGTAGTATGGGCTCGGCTAGCGGCACTGAAATTTAGTAACAATTTTGTGTTAAAGAGTGAAATATTTTGTAATCTAGAGGGATTGAGAGGCAAAGTTTTCGCCATACAGACCTTGCAGAATGAATACAGAAGACAAGCTGTCAGGTGACGTGCTATTGTGCACAGTGGCACCAGCTGTTGCAGGCAAAGTAGCGGCGTGCATACCCTATTCGATTTCGAAACTGTCTGAAAAGTTTTAAAATGAACTCAAAAGGCTTTTAAGCTACGGACAGTGACGTCGGCACAGTGGGCAATGGGTGACGTGTGTCCCCCTCCCCCATCGATTCTTGAAAATTTTTAAAATGGTCCCAAAAGTCGTTTAAGCTACAAATTTCTGTGGAGGGTGTAGGGTGAGATGTATTTTTTATGACTGGTTTATTTATTCTAACCATTTTCTTTCACAAACTGTTCTCAAACTATCATAAGTTTTGGAAATTCTTGACAAATTCCAAATTTTCGCACGCTCCGCTAGCGTCAAGCCTTGTGTCAGAGTTGTCCTTATTATCAATAGCTTTCGGTAACTACTCACGGGGGATCAAAGGAGCAAAAGTGCTTTTTAAGAATTCTCAGTCAGAAGATTCGTTTCTGAATAGCATAGGTTGGTGGGAAAGTGACAGTGTCCAGTGCAGGTTCTGAAATGCAGGTTTTGTCATGGACTAATATTTTATTCAAAATTTCGGCGAGCTTCGCGCGCATTCGACAGGGTTTACACCCGATTTTATATACCACTGACAGAGCTTTGACGCAAGAAATTATTCCAATGCAACATTTTTCTAAAAAGTACATCTCCTTCTCTGTAGGGCTCTCATCGTTATGGGATCTTTGACTAATCTAGTCTAGCACATGATTTGAAAGATTGAAAGTACGTAATTGTCGTTGCTTATTTTCCAAACATCTTACCCCGACGTTCAATAATGACGAAAATCTTTTCTGAAACGAATTTTGCCTGTCCACCATCCCTCTTGCTATACCTAAAAAGAAGGCGATATATCATATCGCAAAAAATAAAATATCGCAAATTCTGGCTACCACCGAACGGTTTCTTCCACCGCCACCAGGACGGCGATTCACAAATGTGAAAAATCCCCCCCCCCCCACACACACTTTTAGAGATGGACCCACGCCCATGATTTTTCCTGGGACTTAAGGAGGTTTGAAGACAACATGTTAACCGTCTCTTACTCCCCTTTTTCACCCGAACAAAAGTTAGAATTCACTAAATTGTGGACATTTTCTAAACATACAATCACTTCAGAATGACCCAAAGATACCATCATTTTGCATATAGGCCCCCTAAAATTAACAAAAATTTCTCAAAGGGGAGGGTAAACTCCTTCCTGGGATTGCACTCTCATGTACTAATAAGAAAAGGCTCTCCCACTCTTGTATATAGCGTACACAAAATCCCACTGCCTAAAAAGGCACGGTTTAGCAGTTATCTGCGGTTCCCCCAATCACCAACTCCCTCCGGCACCATCGTCATAGATTTCTGAAGGGTATACCCTTCAGAAGTCCATAAAGAAGGTGATATAGGTGATATATCATCTCTCCTCCCATATGGATGTAAGGTTGTGAGAGTCCTGTTGTTCCCCCTTTTCAGTGTACAATTAATGCAGAGCTCCCGGGAGGCTCTATACCGAAAATTTTCGGCGCGCTTCCCGCGCAATTGTTTACGCTCACGGAGAGAGGTACGTTTTTATTGAGTGATGGATTTATTTTAATCACTTTTTACCAAAAATCATTTGAAATCTTTCACGATTTTTGCAAAGTCTTCTCAATATTTCTTGATTTTTGCTTAATCTGCGCACTGTTAGCCTTGAATTGCTCCTTTTACTATCAATAAGGTCCCAAACGTATTGGCATTACTCATCGGTGGGGTTCTACCATAAGCCAATTATTCGTGTGCATAAACGTGATTTCAGAGTCAGCATTAAGGATGTAAAACAACTGATATTCATTTTTTCACCCTCCTCTTCTTATGAGAACTGAAAACTTAGTATCGAACCCACCTTCTAATTGATAGACACACATAAAGGGAATTGACACCGTTAGTCATAGCAATGATTTTAAATGTAAATTCAAATTTTCGGCGCGCTTCGATCGCAATTGTTTCATCTGACGTCCTATACCCGAATACCGTATAACGAAAATAAAACACTCATTATGGCAAAAATCATTTCAAGTTACCTACACGGGCTCATTATGTTGGCGTGTAAGTTTTAAGATAACTTAGATTCTCCGTAACTTCTGCAGGAACATATAGTAACTTATACTGAGCCATACACATCAAATTCCATGCAACATGAAAAGGTATAAAATCTCACTGACATAAGAACTGGAGCCGATTTCTGTGCTCTTAAAATGCAATATTGCGAGAGCTTCCGGTGGCTTCGTCCCCTGGCCCCCACCGGGGCTCCGCTCCTGGACCCCCCGGGGGCCCTAACGCGGGCCCCTGGACCCCACGGGTAGGGACTCGCGCTTCGCGCTCGTGGTGCACCTTCGGTGCACATGAGGTTTTCCATCTTGGCCCCCCCCTCAAAATTTCTGGATCCGCGCCTGACCAACCGCTTAAAAGTATAGTGGCCCGACGAGAGGAATAGCCTAATACATTAAAATTATTGGGAATTTTTATTTGATGATGCATTATGAACCAAAATATATCCATCCTGAGACTTAATTTTTCACCCAGAGATATGCTAAAACCTCAAAGCTTCCGAGGGCTTTTCTCCCTAGGCCCTCACCAAGGCTTTTCCCCTGGACCCCACCAGGGGCCTTAAGGCGGGCCTCTGGACTCCACTCCCTGAAGCTTGCACCTCACACTTGTTTTCGCGCTACACTTTACCAGGTCTGTCAGCAAAACAATCTCTACACCCCTCCCTAAAGTTTACACCTTCGCTACGCCCCTGCCGATACTTGTACGTGAGGGTCAGTGTTAGGAAAGGATTAGCAAAACTAGATTTCGTTGGGCTGACAAGATCAGAGTTGGTCGTAGAGATGTAGTAACATAGAGGTGTGACCGGTTTCGTGCTAGGGATTTTCCAACTGCTAATTCTATACTCCCGCCAAAATGACTCAGGTGCCGTTGTCAATGCTATCACATAGTCCTATTTACTATGTAAATATGGAAATACTGTATTTACTAAGTCTATAGTCCCCTCGCATAGCACGCTAGTATTTTGGTTCGTATTGTAAACTTTCGCGTTTGTTATTCTGTATTTACTAGTGAACACTGAATGGACCTTCTGCGAGTTCCATTTTGGTTTGGGAAGATTACTCATTCCATTTTTTATGATTATCTTATGATTCGGAAAAATGTTATTGTAAAGAGGCCCATGAATTATACAATGTCGCACGGCACTAACGTACCTGAATTGCTCTCGATTATGAATACAACCCTTACAAAAAATGTGAGGCATGCCACATGTGAACATGCATAATCACATGTGTCAGGGCATAGGAAAATACATAACTGGAAAAGTGAGGTAATGAGTGGTGACACATGTGGGATTGGAACCAATTTGACACACAATATTCTACTTTACCCCACTTTGCCACATATTTGCCTTTGTAAAAATGTATTTTGGTTCTCTACTCTTTGTCACATGCGGCAAACTGCGGTAATGCAGGTAAAAGCATTGCACCTTGAAAAGTAGGTCAAATTTTTATTAAAATGACACATTGCCCTACAAAAAATCACATAAGACTCACTATTTTTCACACCCAACCATAGTTTTACACAGTATGACACGGTTTTTCCAGTGTGGTATTGGAACTTTTGCCACACAATTTTTTTGTAAGGGAACGGAACAGAAAGTGCAGCCGAAGTGGCCATCCACAAGCAAATAACACATCGGAGGGTATGAGCAGTGCCGTAATAAAAGGGGGAAGGAAAGGGCAGCCGTCCCTCCCTACATGGGCCATGGGGTGCAAAATGAAGGCAGACGAAAATACAAAAACAGAGAAAATATAAGAAAACAAAGAATAAGAAAAGAATGCCGGGAAAGAGAAAGAAAAGGAAAAGGAAAGCTTGTGTACTTTTCGCGTCCCTCTGCCTCCGGTAAATTGTTAATTCGTGACGGCAAGAGAACCTAAATTAAATTGAGTATTATTATTAGGTCATATTCTTTTGTTGCAAGAATGAACCACCACCAGGTGGGTCTTAAATAAGAGTTTGCTGAGTTCCCACAGGGGATGATCGAGCAGACAGGTAGTCCGGGCCCCGAGCCTGGGGGCGCACGCCGAGTCACTTGACCCCCTGCAAACAACCCTTGTGACGCCACTGGGTATGAGCGAAGCATCGGGCCTCCTCATGATCCGACCAATTTCAGTGGGAAGGGGGGAGGTTAACAAATGTTGTTTTAGGGCAATGATTCTTGCCAAGTGTAAACGTCTTCTGAATCAGACTGAAACAACTAAAAGAGTTCCAATATATTGTCAATGGTTCATCAATGGTTCGTATCATGTTACGGCCATGAACTGAGCCTGCACTAAATTATTATAAAAGGAGCAAAACAGTCACCCCAAGCTTACTTTATAAGACCGGCTAAATGTTACAAAAGTTTGTATTTCATTACTCTTCAAAAGGTAAATGCTGCATATTAAAGGTAAATCAAGGAGTTGTTTTGAATTAATTGAACAGTTTATAGGAACCAAACTATTGCCGCATGATTACAAAGGCCTTCTAAAAATAAGGATACCTTAGCGCATTAACTCAAAGATGGGTGACTGTACCCTTACATAATCTTACAAACTAATTCCCTTTACTACCCATGTGCCATCTTTCAGTGTAACGCCTACAAACCTACATGATATGGTACAGTGACGTTGTTACATGCTGTTGCCACAATGCCCTAACTTAGTTCTGATCATAACTGCGGTAAGAGTTCACTAAAATTCAAAAGCAATCGAGATCGATACAGACCTCGAAAGAAAGAAACAAGACAACACCCAAAGGGGATTGAAGAATGTATCTGGATTTTCTTCAAAAGAGCAAGACAACAAGGCAATTGTTAAGATGTCTAAACAAACTTTGAGGTAACTCAAACTCTTTTGTTAATTACTTCTCCACTTATAGCCACAGTTACAGCACCAGACACAACTCGAATTATGTACTGCCTTTTTATAAGCTCTCTCTTAGCCAACGTAATATCAGGTTCTTAGGGCCTGTTACTTGGAATTGCATCCCAGTCCATATAAAAAATTCCTCCACTGTTTCCTCTTTCAAGCGTCACTTTAAAACCTACCTTCTATCTGGTTATGATTAGTCTTTTGTTTTTTCACTGTCTCTATGGTTTAACGTACATCCCTATTCATTTTGTTAATTTAAGTTCGTCTTTTCTGCCGATGGTCATGTTTTCTTTTCTGTCATTGTTAAGTTATGTACATGTATATGTGTGCTTTCGTTCCAGGGGAATCACTACCACAAGCTTTCAGTAGCTTTCTTGTGCTTCCCCCAACCAATGCTCTTAACTTTCTGTTTCTTTTTTTTCTATCATGTTGATATTGCTTATTGTTGTTTTCATATTCTCTATATGAAAAAACCGTTCTTTGTTACCATATCAAAATGTATATATGAAACTGTATATGTTGTTACGTATGAGCTGGTTGAAATAAATGTCGAGAAAATGTAAAATGTAATGTAAATGTAACTTCCAATGTTTGATGGGGCACTAAGATACAAACAGAGAAAAGTTTGAAAGAAATGCCTCGAGTTGCTATACAAAATATTGTTAGTATACTAGTATACACAGTATTGACACTTTGGACATGCATCACAAAACAGTACCGCTGGGATTTTTCTTGCAGAAATATTTTGGTATTACAAAATCAGGACATTATAATCTGTCGTAATGGGAGGGTACCGTGGTCGACGGGGTCTGGGTAAGGGCCATGACGTACAAACTACAGTCTGTTGGTCTTGACTGAAGGCCGGGGTAAAACGACGAGAAGTACTGACACTGGCGCCATTTGCTGTCGGTACGCAGATGTATTGAAAAGTTCTACTTACCAGCACAGTTTGGAGTTTTCCTTTATCTGCAATCAGTGAACGTCTAAGCCTCTAAGAAAAGCTGAGGAAACAACTTTTCACTGGAACCAGTATCAGTGCGCTACCAGTAATCAAAGAGTTTGTACAATATGTCCCTGTTTTTTTAACGATGTACCGAGTTTCTGATTTCAAATTTTGTATACCCGCTTAAAGCTTATGATGAACAAGACTTTGCTTGTGAACAGATAAATGACAGTCCAAAGGTTTCAAAAACGTTAAGATAACATAATAATTAATAGCTTTAAAAATATCACTCCGTGAGTGTGGAGGCTACGAGTACTTCAAATTGTTCTCACGAAAGACCTTTTGCCCCCATAGATATATTCTTTGTTAAAGTGTCAATATATTCCCTTGAAGATTTTGTAGATTAAACCAAACGGCAAGTAAGACTAACAGACTTTTAAAAGGAACCCACATTCGTGTAGGAATGTTTGAAAATTGTTTCCCTCGGATGTACTTTGACATCGGGAGAGGGGTTAGGAATTTCAAACTTGTTGACACAAACACGCGGGGAGCGCCATCGTGATTGGTTTGTAGCGACAAAGAAATTTTGACCTAATGATACTTACAAGTTGCCATGAAAGGTACGTCCAAGCCTTGTGACTTTCAAAGAAGAGCACCTCCCTTAGTTATTCCTGTAGAAAAATATAGCTTAAAAGTTTTTTGAACTTTTGATTAACAACTGGCAGGGGAGGGGACTTGAGCCCCCCCCCCCATCCCCCCCCCCCCATAAATACATATTCCATACTATTACTGTGGTTTAGTAACAGAGACTTTCACAGGGAGGTGTGAGAATTTGGCCGCACTTTAATAGACCAGTATGAAAATGGTATTTTCTGCTCCAACGACTCACACAATCGCCTCCCCTCCAGAAACACACAGAAACACACGCACGCACGACAAGTTGCAAAGTGGCCAAGGATTGACAGTGACATGTTTTGTTCAATACAACATTCAGCAATCTCAAGTAATGATTTGCACTACGGTGTAAAAATAGTTCTTTCTATCGTTTAACACTCCTAGCAGAATAGGGACACGAGGGCAAGGCAAAGGTTTGTCTGTTACAATTTTAAAACTGTTCAACATGCAGTTAAGCAATACTTGATCAAAAGGGGTCAGCGGCGGTACCTGTCCTAGAACATAAAAATCAGATAAATTTTAACATTGGTTACTTGAATGGAAAGTTTCACCTCCCTCCCATTTAGAGGCAAAGTTTGATTTGCAGGTAGTTGGCAACCCTGACACTGCAGTAAAAAGAAGTGGCTGTATTATATTGAAGTTTAGGCCCCACACATGGTACTATTGCGTGCGCACTGTTGCACGGTTCATTGTGTAGTAGATAAGGTAATATTATAGCATAAGGTGTTCACTTTACAGAATGAACGATTTTCATATTATTATCGCAATCTAATCTAAAGGAAAATGAAATATCCTTAACATCATATATACCAGCAGACTTAAAATGACCAGCTTTTTGTTGTATTTCTGTGAAACCTTGATTGATGTTTATGAAATGTGTAGTCATTTTTAGCGTTGTAACATTTCACAAAAAAGTAAGCCTAATCTGCAAATGAATGCTGTTCAATGCATTTAAATTGTCAAACGGGTATTCCTTGCTGAATGATGTTCCACTGTTGCAGTCCATCCAAACAAGGTATACATACGAATTAACGATCAGTTTATATGAGCAAAGCTATCGTAACTGCCGTTATGTTTGTTCATCCTTTGTTACGTCTAGCCATAGGCGTAGGAAGTGGGGGGCTGGGGGGACTTTAGCCCCCAGTCAAAAATGTGGGGGGTGAAGTATGCTTCCGCCCCCAAGATCCAAGGCCAAAAACCCCTTATTTGTCTCTTCTGTAAGAAATGTCAAAAATTTGCAGTAATTTTCCTTAAAGGGAAATATTGCGTTTGTCTTGTTTTTTATTGAATCTATCCCCGTTTACTTGCGATCGGGTCCCGTTCGATGAAAGAGAGGTAACTAAGAAAAACATTCTACCCTCCGAGCACTAATTAACGAGTAATAAACCTTTCTGTAACAACTAATAGATTTGTTCACCCAAACAATTATGCAAAAACCACACCTTCATCACCCAGTGGCGCCGGCACGGGGGGGGGGCATGGGGGGACGCGTGCCCCCCCATGAAATTTTTTTGAAAATTTTAAAATGATCCCAAAAGGCGATTAAGCTATAGATTCCTGTAGGGGGTAGGGTGAGGTGTGGTTCAACCGAGTGATAGATCTATTTAATCATTTTCTATCACAAATGTTTCTCAAACTATCAGAATTTTTGCAAATTCTTCGCAACTATAAAAAATTTCGCGCTCTCCGCGCGCTTCAAACCTTACCACTGTGTTCTTATTATCAGTATCTTCTGATAGCAACTCCCGGAGAAGCACAGCAGCAAAAGTTGAAAGCTGCTCACGAATTAACAGGTAAAAGACTGGCTTTTTGAGTGGCATGTAGGTTTGTTGGGCAATTGAAAGTGTCTCGATGCAGATTCTGAATGCAGGTTTTGTCATGGAAATCTCATTTAATGAAAAATTTCGCGCGCTTTGCGCGCATGCTTTACGGTTTGCACTCCATCTCATGACCATTATTAACATAATAATACATGGAACTATAATCACAACATCTGTAGGGGCCTATAGCTTCAATATGCGATCTAAGTTGTTGTAGCATGATTTGGAAAGTTGAAATTACGTATTTGCCGTTATATATTTTCCAAAAAATTTTACCGAGCGCTTTGCGCGCAGCCATTATCGGTATAGATGGCAGACACGTAGCCAAGGGGGTGAAGGGGGCAGCCGCCCCCTTGAGCATATTTTTGGGTTTCTTTAATGTTTTTCTTTACAATATTTCTAGTGTTTCCCCTATTTATATGCTGTAAAGTAGGCTTGGGAAGTGCCATTTCCAGCGATCTGGGAGGCACTTTGGGCCAAAATTTTCTTGCGCTTTGCGCCAACCCATGGTGGCGCAAAGCGCTGAGAGTCTGTCTATGGGCTTCGCCCCCCCCCCTTGACAAATTCCTGGTACGCCCTTAATAGATGGTGATTTTTAATACACTTACGACAAAAAAGCATTCTGAAAACGCCTTTGTTAGTCCTTCACCCCTTTTGCTATACCTATCAGGGAGGTCTGATATCACCTTCCTGCACCAATAGTCTCCCTCCCGCCCGTTCCCCATTGCTGGAAGCTGTTCATCTGGATTTTCGTTCAAAATTAGTAAAAATACGGTAGTTGTAAAGTGTTCTACTCTATATTATCATTTGGATGTCAAGTAATAAGCATTATGTCAGTCATTGCTCCATTTTATGTACTTTATCCAGAGCTTCCGGAAGGCCCTATACAGGTATCTGCCAGCCTTAGATGCCTTGTTTTAATGCACAATGAAGGGGAGGAAAAATTTCGTTATAGTCCAACAATGTTTTTGTAGACTCCACGCACGTATTTTTGGGTAAAAACTTTGCCAATAGAAGGCGGTAAAGTAGCCAAAAGGGAGTCTTCATGAGGTTTGTTGACAACGTATTCTTCTCTTAGACAACATGCTCTCCCTTTTCACCAAAAATTAGAATTCACTAGATTATGGACATTTTCCAGCTATATATGATCAGCTCCAAAAATATTCCAAAAGATAGCACCATTTAGCATCTAAGAAACCCTTAAATAAGCAAAAATTTCTCAAAGGGGAGGGGGTGTCCCATCCCTTTAGACCCCTCCCCCAGGACGGCACCTTTATGTAGTGACAAAGGAAAGATCCTCACTGCTGTGTTCAAAACGCAGGGCGCATAAAAAAAAACGAATATTTAAGCGTCGCCACTCAGCTGGAAAAAACATCAAGCCAGTCGGAAAAAATTAGAATTCACTAAACTATGGACATTTTCCAGCCATACAGGTATGTGATCAGCTCCAAAAATATCATAAAGATAGAACCATTTTGCATCTAAGCAACTTTAAATAAACAAAAATTTCTCAAAGGGGAGGGGACACCCCCTCCCATTAGACCCCTCGGACCCAGGACGGCACCTTAGTGCAGTGACACCTGACAAAGGAAGGATCCCCACTGTGTATACGAACGTAGGGAGCACACGAAAAAAAAAACGCATTTTGCGCAGACTTGGGAGGTTAACTGAAGTGCCATTACGACGTCATCTGTTGTGCCCCCCCCCATCACCAAAGCGTGGCGGCGCCACTGCATCACCCCTGATTTGAAATTCACTAATCAAATCATTTCTATCACATTACGTCAGACAATAACAAACGCCTTCTACAGCATGTACAAAAACCAAACATTTTTGTGAAAATTCGGGCAAAATGCTGAGAATTTTCGGGGGCCTACTGAAAGAAAAATAATGCAATGATGTAGCTAAAGGGTATTAATAGTTTAAAAAACTTCCTTGGTAATTAATATAAAGTTCTGGTTTGAATTGCACCAGCACCTATATATATTTCGTATTAATTCATCAGTGTGTTTTTAATGACTGAACTTATATTATGATTGGTGTATTTGAGGAGCCATTGGGCCATGCCCCATCCTCACTGATGCTGATTTTTTTCTGTCTAAAATACATAATTTTTTAACACAAATTTTACTTCAAAGGTATCATATTTGGCACCAGAGTGCATGTAAGCACACCTAATTTTTCAAAAATTTTCAAAGAGGAGGGGGTAATGCCGATTTTTTTTTAGTACCTAAAAAACGTAAATGTTTTAACACAAATTTCACTGCAAAGGTAGGTTATGTGGCGCCATATTGCATGTAAGGACACCTAATTTTTCAAAAATTTTCAAAGGGGAGGGGGGATCACCGTCTTCGGCCAAAATTAAAACTAATAAAGAAGGTAGTAACACTGCAAATTATTGCATGTAATTGGCATGCGGTGTGATAAACGATGCATGCCTATATGATATGCACATTAACATGTCGAACGTGCGTGGAGCGCGCGGAAAATTTGGGTTATATTTTTCGGGCAAGTCGTTCCAGCCCCCCCCCCCCCGATCAACTTGGGCTCCTATGCCTATTTATGTAATTACAAATTATCACATGATTTGCATAACTGCTCACAAGATACGCTAAATAACTCCATACTAACTCCAATTGCTCGAAATAAGACTAATGTGAAACTTAGCAGAGGTTAACATGTTAGAGACTGATTACATATACGCACACCCACGACACACTGAATATATTGGTCATGAACATATGTGGTAGACGGTAGCTAGTGGTCTTGCCTGCTTATTATCATTGTAAAGAGTTTGTGTGAGAGATAAAAAACCAGGAATGTTAATCAATTTTAGACTAGACTACCGCTTCCGCCCAATAGAAGCCCGAATATGAAAACCTTCACTATGAGTGAGGGCCTCTGGGCACGTGCTTCGCTGGCCTTTGCTTAATTCGAGCTCTGAGATGAGAAATCGTACTTCACCTAACATCAGAAATGTGACGCTCAGTTTTTGTGAGTGTGTGTGTATGTGCGTTCGTGAGTGCGAGTGTCTGTATGTGTCTGTATTTGTGACACTTAGCTTGTAAACACGATATCTCAGTTTTCCAAAGATGGGTACTTTTCATACTTATGAGGTCTATTAAGATCACCAGAGTTCAAAAAGCTTGAAGACACGATATTTCAAGATAGGAATAATGAATACTCTAAATCAGGGGTGTGCAACCTGCGGCCCGCGGGCCAAATGCGGCCCGCGACTTCCTCCTGTGCGGCCCGCGAACCAATTTCGATTTGCCTAATTTTTGGCCCTTGTAAGTCCTGTTATTTG
Source organism: Holothuria leucospilota (assembly GCA_029531755.1). NCBI lineage: Eukaryota > Metazoa > Echinodermata > Holothuroidea > Aspidochirotida > Holothuriidae > Holothuria > Holothuria leucospilota. The sequence continues at coordinate 18,557,635 of CM055982.1, read as the reverse complement.
ACCACAACTTAAACTTAAGTACAGGATATCATGAAAACAAAGAAACCATCACTTCCTTTGATGTAAGGTGTATATTCTCGACCATTTCATTATTTGATAAACTAGACAATTCACTTGTAAAACACATTCTAAATCTGAATTAACATATTTGTCGACAAAACAGAGATACAATACACGGGACAAGTTTTGCCATGCAACAATTAGTAGGCCCATACTACAATATTCGAGTGCATTTCGGTCTGCCTAGATGGGCACATTGGTAACTAACGGGGATGGGGTGGTGGAAGGGGTTGGGAATGGGGTGGTGGAAGGGGTGAGGGTGAGACGCCACCCTCGTATTCACATTTCTGTTCCACTGCGGCCCTCAGATGGTCACAGCAACATGATTTGGCCCGGTGTTCGAAAAGGTTGCACACCCCTGCTCTAAATGCTTAATGTTCATATTTGCCATAGCCTATTAAGAGGAGAAAGCGTTTTGTTTTGGTGGAAGTCAATGTTTATCTGAGGTCACTAAAATCTTGTCAACGGCTCGTAAACACGATATCTTAAAACAATAAACATTGAGAGATTTCATTCTTAGCGTGTGGATGTCATATATTGAGTGAAAGAATCCTATTGTTTTTATTGTTACGAACTCTCGTCTCATATTAGAAGTCTGTGGTCAAGGTTACCAGATCATAAACGGTGAAAATCTCTTTGAAAATACTGATATGTACTGAACTTTAACCTTGATGGATCTTACAATTACCATGCAGATTTTCCACATTAAGTTCAGAAACCCCTTGTTTTTCATGGAGGTAAAAGGTCATTTCAGGTCACTGGAAGTCAAATTGTGAAATAATAGTACACATTATACAATAGTACAAAATTTTGAGGGATCTCTCGCGTAGACTGTAAATGCGCCACATTGAGTTCAAGGCGTATAGTTAATTAGGTGGAGTTCAAAGGTCATGTGAGATCACCAGAGTCCAGAATGAGAAAACCTCGTAAACATGATATTTCCAGATTGATAACTTTGCAAGTACTTCGCCATTAGATGTTTCACATTAAGTTAAAGAATCCTCCAGTGTTTTTTGTAGGTAAAGGTCATTTCAGGTTACTAGATGTCAAACTTTAAAAGCTTTTGAGCATAATACGTACATACTTTCACACATTTTGACTGCAGAACAAAACTTAAAACCACTCATGAACCCTATTAAAGCATCCCACATTAAAAGGATAAGCCTATATAATTTTAAATGTGTTGCAGAGGTCACAATTTCATTGACAATGATTCACTTCACCTGTCACTGGCAGTTGTCAAGTACTTCCAGTCAAGTCTGTAGTAAAAACGTTTCACGGAGTCCATTTTTTGAAGAGTGCATGGATGGCAAACACATGCTGTAACCAGCTGTTGTGTTGACACTGATTCTATCTCTATAAAGGTATACTTGTTTTCGAACAAAGATATGTGTTGCCAAAAGTTGAGAAACAACAATTAAAAATGTGACTCAGTCTTAATAAAAACATTTTCTTCCGGTCCAAATCGTATTTCTGAATCTTATTTTTTCTCTAGGATACAATATTATGGACTTACGATAAACTCAGTGTGCAGTTATCTGTGGTACATTGAAGACTTAATGAAAACTATTAATTACAATCATTCAAAATTCATACAGAGATGGGAGCTTTTATCTCTGATTTCATTTCATCCCTCATCAATCACAGCAGGGTTTGGCCTGTTCTCTCCTGGAAATCTTAAAAGCCAGAGACCAATTTTTGCACATCTTTGAAGACATGATTTATTGACTGGGCCTAAAATTTTGTTTTCCAAACCCCACCATTCTATTGTCTACTGGGGTATTTCCAATCCCCTCCCTCAAGGACCTTGCAAAAGCACAGAGCTATGGAATGCATTTCGATGTAATATAATTGTGTCAACCAACTATGCCTTTGAGCTCACTCTCTAACCTGGTCTGCAGATATATACAAAGGCAAAACTACTAAAATAGCAGCTAATTATTTTAGGAAGGCCAATCAGTCATGAGTTTCAAATAAGACCAGTACGAGTCTACATACGGGCTTTAAATTTGTATAGTTTAAAATGAAAACACACGTGACTATACGAAGTTTAATGCCGTGCGTTCCATGCTAATACATGATTTTTTGAAAACACCCCGTTACTGAGGTGGTGTTATTATATGCAGGGTCCGCCTTAAGGATTTTCTTTAGCATAGCAAAACTACTATGCATTACTCATTTTGTATAGCAATTTACAGATTTTGCATAGCAGATTTGTTGTTGGCAAAAAGTAATCCATGTCAGTTTAAAAAAAAGTCGATTTCAGTAAACATATTCTCTTAATTTGATGCAACTTATTTTGAACGTTTAAACGTTAGACGAACGATTGGCCGTTTACACAGTACCAAATTCAACCTAGCGAATAAATGGATAACCTGCTTTAAAATTACGAGGGAAGGTAAGCATTTTTCTATCCCTTGTTTGGTTAGATATCTTTTCATTGAAATGATGTTTATTTGTCAGTTTAACGACCAAATGAGGCTTCAAAAATAAACTGTCGGAAGTTGGTGACTCTTCATTCCTTGGATTCTCATCTACTAAATCCCCCATAACAAAATACAATGCCTTTACTATCCCATTTGTAGCGGTAGCCCAAATCTGCTTCTTTTACATAATAGGGCCATACAAATTGATTCATACGTTTGATCTGGTTGACACTATATAACACATTCGTGTTGGTGTTTCGTTAAATGTCATAACCACTCTTTCTCAGTGTACTTTTAGACCATAATCGTAGCCCAGCTATGTCTTTTTTATCCCAACATTTGGGTTTAACAGTGCGGGGTAACTGCGCCAAACGTTATAACATGTCGTGATCATGAATATTGGTAAGCTAATGTGCAGGGTGATACTCGCATATAGTAGAAGTGCAAAAAAAAAAAATTGTAGATGATTTATGTACCTTTACTTCCCACCAAATATTTTAAGCGCAAGGAATAAACATACTAAAAGTTGGTGGGTAGTGACGTTGATAACCTTAAGTGTTTTTCTATGTGCAGTCACTTTCAAAATTATTCGATTATTCACTATATGATAAACCCACTGACTGGATACCAACAACTTTATTATTACATACATCGTTAATTCATTTGGTGAATTCTGAGTCCTTACCCTGTATTGGACCCTTTCTTCTTTTCATCATTTATTTTTATTGCCAACGTCCTCTTGTGTTAACTGTTAAGCTAAATTTCTGCACCTATATTAAGATACTACAGCAAAGAAGAACGCAGTGGAGATGGTTAACCCAAGGTGCATGCATAGAATTGTTTTTTCATTTAATAGACACTGTACACAGTCTGCTGAGCAAAAACTTGTAACTGCTGTTAATGTAAAGAGTTTGATTGGCCTTCTTATAGTTTTGTTTTCACCGCTCCCAAAATTTTCAAGACTAAATTCCCAGAGTGAACCTAAGCTTAGCCTACAGCTTCACAAAACGAAATGGTCATTTTGTTTTCGTAGAAAGATTTCTTAAAGCCTAAAAGTTTCAGGCCACCCACACTTTTAGAATCAACGATCTAAGGAACTAATATTCGAAATTCTTCGAGCCAACTCTTATTAATGGTAGAAGTCTTTTCTTTAAATTCAATTCGTTTTCAAACTTGCTTAGTTATTCTTACGCAAATTTAAAACTAAGGATAGGCCTACCTTTGTTTGCATTTACCGTTTTGTTTAGTGTCTTAGTTGAGAGTACTTCAATGCATGTTTCAAAGAATTTGACGCTTGCCTACCATGAATTGCTAGTAACTTGACACTTTAAAATGATTAACAGTGCCATGAACAGATGAACTGCATCTTGCGTATGTTAATTTTCATATACAAGAAATTCACCACTGCGTGACAGTGGAGAGTCCACTCTTTTCGTCTTTGACATTTTGAATGGTATGTTAGTCATACCTATACTCATGGAGTCATGTTAGCATTCAGCGGGATTGGTGTCAGTGCCCCCTCCCTCGAAATGTTTAAAGCCCTTTTTTATGAAATCGATTTTAATTAATTTCCGAGATTCTACGATAATGTTTAGAGGCAATTTGTAAGTCACAGAAAGTTCCACTTTTGAATATATGGATCAGGTACGTATAGTGTGTGGGGTAGGGAAGGACAACCGTTTCGTCCTTGAGGGTATGTTTCTTTTACCCGTGTCGCTATTAATTTCTAAAAAAAACAATTTTTCGGCACGCTTCGCGCGTTTTCATCCTCAGTACTACTTCTCCCCTCCTCAATTTCTGTGGGATTTAGCCGCGAAAAATCTAACAATAATCCAACCTCCCGGCGCTTCCTTGAGCTCTCTGTATCATCAATTCCTGTGGACTGTTAATAATAAGAAGTGAGGCTACATTTGCGTGAAACAGCGTTTCATTTCAAAATTTGCCTGGGAATTCTTCTTGCCTTTTATCTTCAGTCTCACAAAACGAGCCATTAACCCCATTGCAAACATTGTTTTTTTTTGTTTGTTTGTTTGTTTGTTTGTTTTTTTTTTTTTGAAAATCGTGGATCCGCACCCAACGATTACATGAACGTTAAGCTGCCAGGCTGCAAGCGAATGGTGATTGCTCTCCACTTACATAGTGTCAGGTATTAGTCCCACCCACAAAGAATGTCAGTAAAAATAATACTAGAAGGGCCCCCCCTCATATGATAGGTTACGGGCCCACTGATGGTAAATCCGGCTATGAAGCATGTGACCGAATATGGTAGGAAAGTGCATTAAAACTAATTTAGAGGTAAAGTAAACTGAAAGAGGTGTCTTGCATACAGGCTATTTCTGTGTTCGTGCATGTTACAAGTCAACCTATCACCTGCCAGGCTTGTAAAACAAGAGTTGCGACAAGCAGTTGACGAACTTTGAGTATGTCGTGAACATTGCGCAGATGTTCTGAATACTTCAAGGTTAGTATAGGTCGAGTTGCTACATGGTTGTCTAATGACTACCGAATTGTGAACGTTAGCTGTCGATCGCAAGACACTAGCTGTGACACAAGAACCTCGCTGAAAACATGTAACCCAACTGATCGAAGAAAACTACCCATAAACTTATGCAGTCTTTCCAGGTAAGTCCATTCTGGTTTCCCTGAACCTTTTCCAGGCAGCCAACCTTTGCGTACTAATTAGCTGATAGAGGGTAGCAAGTGCTGTACCAAAGGTGCACACGAAATTTTACACTGGGGTCCTGGAGTATGGGCATAGTTCGGGTGCGACGGAAGTGAATCCCCCTTCAGATGTGATCCCCTGGCTAAGAATTTACAGAATAAAACTTATCCTAATCTTCATTGTTTCTACCGAACATAAAGAACAATCAGATTTCAATCTATACGACAAGTTTTGTGAGTTGCGACAAGTTACTAACTTCCGCCTTTATTACCACAAATTCTAAACTGTGAGAAATTTTGGAGCTAAGATCTGCATTATGAAGTAAAAAATTTACATTTGTTACTTAAGTTTTAAATTCCGTCTCTTTCAGATCATATTCTTTACACAAACTACGGAGTTGATCCAATAGGAGAACTGGACAGGGTGCGAGGCCGTCTCTGCAGGACAAAAAGTCGAGAAAATTACCCAAACTTTTATTCTGACCGAGAAATTGATTTGACCCCTTCCCCTACCCCCGGCTCGCACACCTGTGTTTGATCAGTCATGGGAGACAGTGAAATGAGGAAAAGGTGTGACGTCCATGATGCTTTAGACCGGCATCCGTGAAGGGCTCGGCGGAGGCCAACCTGGACAACTTTCCCTGGAATATATTTAAAAAAAACAAGTTACAGTTTCTTTAACGTATCTCACAACCTTACGATATCTTTCCCCAAGGCTTCTGGTCTGAGGGTTTTCTAGTAATATTTCACACTGTCGTCTCACTGAGGTTTTCTCGATGCATATCACCCACAGCAAACAGAGGAAACAATAATTGCTTTCGCGATTTCCCCTAATTAACAATACGCAGGATTTCGGAATTCTCAAAGGTCTACCCACAACATGCTCACAATTTGGATATTTCAAAGATCTATCGCACTTAGGGGGTCATATATACAGTCTGTACTGCCATTCCGCCCACCACAATGCAGGAGAATTATATCTCCTGTTTCAAAAGCTTATGCTAAGCTAACCCAAAAGGCAACAAATTCTCTTTTCTAAGTAAAATATTCAGTATTACTCTATAGAGATTCGATCCCCGGTATTTGGGCTTAGAGGAGGGTGTCCTATACTACTGGGACAAAAAGTCGGTTTCAGGTGATCGGTTTAAAAGGTGGTGATATATTCTGAAGGTTCTCGAAACACTCAAAATAATTGCAACAAGTTCTTTTCCTTGAACCTGTAAATATTCCTAGATGAATATTGCCTCACCGACATTATAAGTGCATTTACACTTGATCCGGATCTGATCGCCCTATGTTATCAGCATATCGAATTACGTGTATGGCTTGATCCTGGTGCATTTACACTTGTCTCGTACTCTGATCCACCTCCCTGCATAATGAGTGTTTTTGCAGAAGTGACCTCCAAATAATTTACGTTGAATTACCGTTGATCTCGGGTCACCGTTGATCCGGGGAGCGTTTACACTACAAGTTTTGATCGCCTGCGCGGGGTCTGATCCTCCCCTCTTACCAGGATCAAAATAGGGCGATCAGATCCGGATCTGATCTGCGTTTACACTACAAATTTGATCTCGAGCAGTGGATCTGACCCCGCGCAGGCGATCAGATCCGGATCTAGTGTAAATGCACCCTATGAGAAGATGTGCTAGGACTGATTGTCATTTAGGGGATTCCAGATTAGAAACCAAAAACTACCGTTGGTCTACGTTTTGAAAACTAAGGCCCTAACCAAAACTCTCTGGAAAAAAAAACATTCGAAGATATGAGATTAGTACTACGACATTACAGTATATGTTAGAAGGGGAAGTATAGTTATAAAGTGACTCACCCATTACAAATTGATATATCAAACTGCCCAAGGATGCTCTTTAATTTACGCTCACACAGATTGTAGACTGAATTTTTTCTGAAATAAGTTCGTCACGCAAAACTCGTTACGTACAATGTTTACCTGTCCAAACCAGTGAAGGCATGGGCACTGCAATTGCATTTTCAGCCGGTGTAGCGGGAAGATGTGTCTCCCGTGTAAAAAGAGTCCTCTTAGCAGTACCTCCACAAAACAAAATCCATGTACTGAAGACCATCAAGTATGGTACATAGTATTGTCACAGTCTTCATAGGGAATAACTAACTAACAGGATTAAACATTTTGAGGGTATATACCTGCCCATTTTTTAACTAGTGACAACGGGGGGATCATGTCAGTCTACTCGTTTAACGTGAGACAAAGTCAACATACTCAAGTTTGGTATCACACTGTTACTGTCTCTACCCAAGACAACCTTGTTAAAATCATCATTACAGCGGTGAAAGACAAATTATTTTCTTTAATAACCATCACTTCACGAAAACTTGTATGAAATATAATATAGGATTTAATTATAGGCCTACACATGTACAGTAATTTCATTTTTTTTATCAGAGACAATGATAAAAAGTGGAAAGACTGAATTTATGCCATAAGCTCTGAAAATCAACCCTGAAAAATTAGTCTGTGTCCCACCGGACGATATTTCCAGGTTAAGTCCTGGAAACAGTGTCTGGAGAGACAGTTTTTCCCACCACATTAAGAAATTGTGTCCCGTCAGACACATTTTACTGTTACCATCTTTTCCGGACAGTAATTACAAACAAATCCCACTATTAAATACTGTCCTTTTTCGCCACTGTCCGCTAGAAACACACAGTGTTTTGATTATCCGCAAATGATTTTGGCAACGATAAACTAAGGCATCGGTATATGGTTGGCCGCGGTGGACATAAGACGGACTGAACTCAACGCGTAGAAAACAGACCATGAACCAATCAAATCCACGGATCGTTGGTTATTCCATTACACAATGGGATAGACTAGAATCCATTGAAAACAGAGGGAACTTATGAAATGATTTTGGTTTGATTTGGTTGATTATTAATACTCTTCCACATGGCGTAGTGTGTAGTGGTACTACATTAAAGTATTTTACAGTGTTTTAAACCGGTAGTTTCTCAATACATTAAAGTAGTACTTACAAACACCATTAGCTGAAAAGGCAGACAGTGTGTTTGGGACGCCTGCAGACCAAAGTACACACGAACAGCGAACATTTAAAGAAAACAATATCCGTTTTAATAGAAGGGGACTACAAGCAGAGGAAAGAGTAAATGTACATGGAATTTAAGAATTTCTGGTCGAATTTTCGGATACACGCATGTTGCAAAGAGAAATGTGTCATTTTGGACCCGCGTGGGTTAAATTGAAAACCGGTAAAACTGCTTTGATAGACCGGGACTTACAAAATAATGCACTTAGTTTTGACTTTACAGAGTTTCATGCAAACAAAACAGTCAGTTGTGGTACTATAGACAGTGAAGTACTTAGGGGGGCCACTGGGACATGCTCCCCTTACTTATGCCGATCTTTTTAAGTTCCTAAAAATACGTAAACTTTTTTAACACAAGTTTTACTTCAAAAGGTAGCATATGTGGCACCAGATTGCATGTATTAAGGGCACCTAATTTTTCAAAAAATAATGTTCAAAGGGGGAGGGGACACCCCATTAGCCATGATCCTCCCTCACTGATGCCGATTGTTTCTTGTTTTAGTTCCTAAAAATACGTACATTTGTTAACACAAATTTTACTTCAAATGGTAGCATATGTGGCACCAGATTGCATGTAAGGACACCTAATTTTTCAAAAATTTTCAAAGGGCAGGGGGACCCCATCCCCAGGCGGAGATCACACAACATACTGCATGCCCCCTCGTGAGAGAAATCCTGTCTACGCCACTGACTGTAGGATTGCCTAGTTAACTCAGAATAAAGACTCGGGTGTTAACGCCTCCCTGGTCAGAAAATTAGGTTTGCTTGAGTGGTTAAGTTCACGTTCTGATTACCTTGCAGGGATGAAGAAAGATTTGTATTGTATACAGAACACCTTTCAGTGATGTTTCCGCCCAGATCTTTGACTCTCTGTGCATTCCCTGGCCCCATAGTTACAGCGCCAGAGGGGGCTGGGGAAAACTGCATCGCCGAAAAAAATTAAAGAAGAATCGGGATACCGGGAAAAAGAAAAGAGAAGGAGAATAATTAAAAAAAAGAAAAGTAAAATAAAGCCGGGGAAAATCAAAACGACAGACAAGAAAAAATAATATGAATAGGGGTGATAACTGAATTTAGGTAGGGGGGAAGAGGAATTGGCTTGGTAATTTGGAAGGAAATGTGGATGTTACTAGTTTTCTGGTAGACAGGGGCTATAGGGATGGTGGAAAAAACGAACGGGACGAAATGCCTGAAAGAGTGAATGGCTGGGAAGAATGGAACAAGGACAGAGGGCTGCAGAAAAGGCGACTTTGCAAGAGGGAGAAAAATAATGAGCGGAGAGAAAAGAAAGGGAAGGAAACAATAAAAGGTCAGTTTGGGGGAAACACGCCCAGGAAAGCATGATATATAACTTAGCAGGAGGAATTTCGGGAAACAGAGATAAGGAGTAACGGCAGACCCGAATCCAAGGGGCGAAAGGGGCGTACGCCCCTATTTTCAGCAAAACAATGATTTTTGTGACAGAATTTTAAACCTCCAACCCATCTGATTGCCCATGCACTTTCTACAGACGTTTACGCCCCTCTCTCATTTCTGGATTCCCGACCTGAAATAGGGGAAGGAACAATGAAGAGAGGCAGGAATGTGGGAGAAGGAGACGGACGGAGCTATAAGCTAAAGTTTTTATTACTGATTTTTCTGGATACTTAAGACATACACTCGTCACCCCAAAGTATATTTTTAGTGTGGGGGCATCAAAATCTTAGTTGGTGACGGCTCTTTGATTAAGAGCAAAGTTTGAAATGAAGAGTAGCTTACATTCCACACAATGCAACGGGCTGTAACGTACTCGATTCTGGACTCGAGTCCATGCTTTGTCGGACTCGGAACTGGCTCAGAATGGGAGGTTCTGGAATCTGAATTGGCCCGGAATGGCTGCAGCTGGACTCGGACTCGGAACCGATTCAAAGAGTGCACAAAAATGAAAGTTAAATATTTGTTCCCTAGGCTACATTGTTATTGATGCACAGTTCAACATATAAATGGTCACATACAGTCAATTAAAATACAGCTTGAACCAGGGCATGAAATTGACTCCTAAAATGCCCGGTTTAATTAAAATTGTAATTACAAACAGTACAAAAGCATGATGCCACATTCGCCAATAGCTGGACTCGGATTGGGCCCGGATTGAGAACCTGGAATCGGATACGGCTCGGAATTGAAGGTATACTGGACTCCGGATTGACCATGAATGGTGGTCACTTAAATCTTCATTGGCCCGGATTCGGGCCAGGTGGACTAGGATACAGCCCTGTAATACAGAGAGAGAATTTGGATTTACACTGGGGGGGGGGGCGTGCCCCCCCCCAAACGATTTCAGATTTTTTTTAAAAATTTAAAATAATACCAAAAGGCGTTTAAGCACTTGCCCGCGCCGAGGGGTGTGGGGGGGAGTTCCCTCCCACGGTGATGTGAAAATATGTGATTTGGTGCATACTTTATACGATTTTTGTATGCAAAAGGAGACATATATTATGTATCTTGTGAAATATTTTGTAGGAATAACCATAGTTAACATATTAACTATGGAATAACTATATAGAAATCAAATACACAACACACATATTGCTGGCAAATAATTTATCATTCTACAAGTATGCAGAATTACATAACAGCTTCAAACAAGTGTAAGGTGTTGCTTTTGTACACAGGCCTACCACTAGATACCATGTGTTCCTGATATTTTAGGCGTGCAATTTGTCCCCTTCCGGTATCGGTATGGAGTTGGCAAGTACGCTGCCAGTGCTCCGCGTCAACCGGTTGGCGAGGAGCGCGAGAAAATCTTGGTCCAAAATGCCTCCCAGATCGCGGGAAATGGCACTTCCCAGGCCTATTTGCCGCACATAAATAGGGGAAACACTAGTAATATTGTAAAAAAAAACATAAAAAATACCAACATTTTGCTCAAGGGCGGCTGCCCCTTCCCCCCCCCCCCCTTGGCTACGCACCTGTTCCAGCAAGATATGATCAGTTCCAAAAATATCCCTAAGATAGCACCATTTTGCATCTAGGCAACCTTAAATTAACAAAAAAATTTCAAAGAGGAGGGAGACCCCTCCCCTATTTCGGCATCTTTATGAAGTGACAAAAAGGATTCCACACTGCTGTATACAATCGCAGGGGCACCCAAAAAGTTACAATTTACGGAGACTGGGGGGGGGGGACTGAGGTGGCATTACGACTGTTCTCCCCCCATCACCAAATCCTGGCAGCGCCCCTGTAGCAAAATGTAACTGAAGATGAAAGCGCGTGTAGCTAGCGCGGGGGACATTTTGTAATTTTAGAAAGAAAAAAGTTACAGAAAACAAAATACTTTCTTTATTAAACGCCCTTTGGGATTATTTTTGGTCAAATCCTGGAGTCATATCAGGGCCAACGTTTACAGGTAGTAAAATTTTATTTTCGATCGATTTTTCTTGTAGGGCACAGTGATGCGTACGGGGGGACACGGGCCACGTACCCCCACCTAGCTGGGGGCCTGGAAACCCTTAACATGATCCGTCGTCTCCACTCAACCCTTTCCCCATCGTTATGTCTTTTGTGCTATTAGACTACCAAAAAGGCCAGATTTTGATTCCATTTTTGTAAACATCCAATGCCACTTTGGAGATAGTCAAATGCTTTAATCGAATGATAACAATTTATTAATACCTTAGAGTCTCGGGGTCTCCGTTCCTTGGACCCCCAATTTAGCATGGTCCCTGGACACACTAGGAGTCTTACAGTGGGACCCCGGGCCCAACGCCTACAGGGGAGCACTGCCCGTCACTACGAGGCCTCCAGAGGAGCTCGGTCCTTCATTTTGGGGTGTCCGTTTTGAGGAACGCTTGAACCCTAGTGCCCCCTCTTCGAAAAGTCTGGGGACTCCACTGCGTGCTTGGCCTGACTAGTAAACCTGCTGGGACCTTTGCACACAAGTGAGACTACCAAGCGAACGAAAAGGTTAAAAGGTTTCAGAAACCTAACAGAGCAGTATACTTCAAAGTATCTGCGGTCTTGAACCCCACTCAACAGCACAAAGATGCTACCTGTCTAATTACAAGACAGAATGTCCGTTAAGAACGCATTACTTCAAAACTTTTGAAAAAAGGGACTGCCTACGTAGTATCAGATAATGCTACCGCCTACCTATTTTAATTTATTTTTCCTCATTTTTCAGTGGGGGGCATGGCCTGCTGCACTCCCCGCTGGATGCGCCACTGCCTATGACGAGGCCCGGGACCGTATTCTGGGCCTCGACTAGGCCGGTCTCGAGAACGGAGAAGCAATTGTATAATACGGCTGACTGAAAGCAGATCCAGGATGCAATTTTTAATGAAAAATGCAATCTCCTTTTAAAACTATTAGTAGCTCCTTGTAACAGTGTGGTACTGAATTATCTTTGTATGACACCATGGTAGTGACCCAGAGACTTAATAAGAAAGGAAAGCTGTTCAGTGATCGTGTCCGTTCTACTGAGGCTTAAATGATGTCAGATCTCAACAACCACCCATCATGACCTTCAAAAATTGCCAAATTTTGCCAAACAAGTGCTCACGGACAAAAGTATTATTTGATCCAAAGGACATGGCCTTGCCTTGAATCTTGGAAAGTAATTTTACGCATTTTTGGTCAAAGTTTGGGACTTATTCTTGAGTTTGTACTAGTATATCTTTTGACACTCCGCCGAGTCCACTTATGTCAAAGTTAACTTACGGTCTCCCTCAGTTCACTTTGACATCCCATAAGTTCACTTTCGGTCTCCCGCAATAAAAAACAAAATGTTGGAAAGTCGCTTCCCAACTCCCCAGGGCCATACATGTTCAAGGCGACTTCCTCCGTAACCGCGTTTCGAAGGACAGATTTTCCTGTTGCTTATATGCAGACATTATTTCCTCGTAAAATTGTGTCCCGGGGACACATTTTCCTGTGGCGGGTTGACACTATTTCCTGAGAAATATTGTCCGGCGGGACATATTTTTTTGGAAAATATGTCTGGTGGGACACATTTTCCAGGAGAGACACCATTTCCTTTTACACCGGACGAACGACAGAAAATTTTCCATGCTACCTGTATGTCAGTGTAACCGTTTATTAAAATACCAGAAGGTCCTATTGGCTTGTTACTTGTAACCTGAGAAGTAAAGAATCCACGTGTGGCAATACGAAATAGTCTTCAGCGGGCGACGGGGTTTGAAATGATGCTTTCCCAGTGAAAGAAAAATATGTGAAGTCTAAACAACATGTTCTTCGTCGGACTCAGCTCAGCATGAATTACACCTGGATTTCTCTGGTATTATTCAAGAATCGTCCAAAAACCATTTTACTTAAAAGACATTTCTTGGATGACTCTGACCCGTCTGTGGATTTACGCTTTCGGTACGTACTCTCCTCCCCCTCCCTTTACGCTGTGGTACCGTCCTGGGTTCAACGTTATTACTTCCACATATATGATATAAAACAGTTTAAAAACGACTTTTTTCCAACGGTCAAAGGGTCATGGGCTTAGGAAGCTAAAGCCAGGGCCGTAGCGAGCAGGGGGTGTGGGGGTATCATCCCCCAATATTTGGTCGCCGTCGGCAACATTAATTCTGTCTGTCGGTAAAAAGGGGAGAGGGAAAGGAAAAGAAGAGGAAAAGAGGAACGGAGGAAAAGAAGAGAAAGGGGAAAGGAAAGGGAAAGGAATGGAGTAAAAGGGAAGGCGGAGAATGTAAAGAAAAAAGAGAAAGAACGGGAACTCGTGGCCAGTCTGATATCGGCCATTTCGATTTTCGGCTCTGCATCTAATTGGTCAATTCAAGTTGAAGAACCGTCGGCAAATTGATTATGCATGTGACGGCTGTATACGGCCGTATCAACGGCCATCGGTGTAATTGGACGAGTGACTGAGTCCGTCGGCAACTCGGGGAAAGAAAGGGAATTAAAGGCTTCCGTATAGGCGCACCATTTCGGGTCATATGACATTCTTGAAAAAGCACATTCTGCACACTATTCCTCACTTTTATCATCACCATGGGGAGCAGCACACAATTACCCATGGAGAGAGTACCCTTACCCCGCTTTCTAAACCCTAACCTGACTTCAAACACATTTTGCAAACTCCTGAGGATCCGGTTTACCCACAAACATCCTGAGAAAAAAAATAATGCGTTCTGCACGTATCTTCCCTTCACTGCAGTCTCAGGCTTTGACCTTTTGAACACGAAAATAAAACAGATACAGAACCCATCCCGGCGTTCAAAGCATATTTTGAACTCTTGTGTTAAGATTCTGAACACTTTTTCTCCCTTTCTGAACGCCGGAAGCCTATTTGAACACCTATCATATTTGAACGTATTGACGACAGGTTCAGCTCCTGGAGTATAGTGGCATGGCCGGAGGAATAGCCTAACACATTAAAATTACCCGGAATCTTTGCATTGGATAATGTATTATGAACCAAAATATTCCTTTCCTTCATGACAATTAATTTTTTACCCAGAGATTAAGTTAAAACCTCAGAGCTTCAGGGGCGAAGCCCCCTGGACCCCACCAGGGGCCCTAAGGCGGGCCCAGTGTTTTTTTAGCCAGCCCCTATTTGTGCGACAATGTCGCATAAACGGCGACAAATGTTGCACAAAAAATCTGACAAGCAAATTCTACCCGGGTGTAAATTTGAGGTTCCTCATTAGGGCAGAAATCCACTCAAATGTTGTACCATTTGCGATCTAGGCACCTTTCAAAATACACCTATCCTGCATGATAATTAATTTTTTACCCAGAGATTATGTTAAAACCTCAGAGCTTCCGGGGAGAAGCCCCCTGGAACCCGACCAGGGGCCTTAAGGCGGGCCCAGTGTTTTAGCCAGCCCCTATTTGTGCGACAATGTCGCATAAACGGCGACAAATGTTGCACAAAAAATCTGACAAGCAAATTCTACCCGGGTGTAAATTTTGAGGTTCCTAATTTGGACAGAAATCCACTCAAATATTGCACCATTTGCGATCTAGGCACCTTTTAAATTCCACCCCCTCCCCTTAGATCCCCCCCCCCGGCCACAGATCCGTAAATGTCGCATTGAGAAAACGTCCCAGCTAAAACACTGGCGGACCTCTGGATTCCAACCGCTTATAAAACTATAGCGGCCTGACGAGAGGAACAGCCTAATACATAAAAATTATTGCGAATCTTTGCATTTGATGATGCATTATGAAACAAAATATATCCATCTTGGGACTTAATTTTTCACCCAGGAATATGCTTAAACCTCAGAGTTTCCTGGGGCTTCGCCCCCTGGGCCGCTAGCTGGGCTTTGCCCCTGGACCCCACCCGCCAAGGCTCGTTTTCGTGCTACCCATTACCAGATCTGTCGGTAAAACATTATCTCTACATCCCCTCTCCCAGATTACACCTTCGCTACGCCCCTGGCTTAAGCCCCCAGTCAAAAATGTGGTCGGGCGAAACTATGCTTCCGTCCCTCTCAATCCAAGGACAAAACCCCGCTATTTGTTTCCTTTTTTAGACACGTCAAAAAATGCAGTGATTTACCTTAAAATTTGTCCAAAATGTTGCAACAAATTGCATCTAAGGACCCACAAATATTCACTGAATTTTCAAAATGTTGCAAAGTCTTTAGCTGGTGAAAGTACACTTACAGCTTTCTGCTCCTATGGCGAAGTCTTTTAAAAACGAAAAAGAAACCCCATAAACTTTATTCAGAGTGCACAAACTTTTCATATCATAGTTAGCTTACGGCAAAACTTCTCAATGCGAATCCAAACAGTCTTACTTTGTTGGCAGATTACAGTGTTAGTACAAAAAGCTTTTCTGTCTTCAAATCAACGGTTTTACCGCGCATTGCTATTACATTACGTTGGTACCTGGAACTGAGCCAACGTTTTGGCGGGAGTATGAATTAGAAGTCGGGAAATCCCGAGTCTCGAAACCACTTTGCATACAGAATTCTACATTCCTTTTAGTAGGGTGAAATTCACAACGGACTTGAAGGATTTGGAATTGACTTCTGTCTCCACATCGAAGGTTGTGGATTGTGTTATTAAAGTTGATTAACAGTCTGACATCCTAGCCGTCTGCTTGTGTCTTCATTGCGTGTTGTAAGTTAAATCAAGTTGCAGCACAGTCTGTATTGTAAGGGGTAAGTACAATTCGTTGTCAGCAATGACACTACCTTGCACCGCCATTATTCAACTAGTCCAGGATACGCTCCACACAAATCTAGCTCAACCTTGCATTTGGACATATATAATATTTTTCAACGGTTTCCGCTGGTCAATTTTTAGGTACTGATTCCAAATCCGGTGGGTGCCAGTTCACAACTATTGAGCATTTTAGGTAAAATGCAAAAGTTTAAAGTGGCCGGAAAAATGTACTAATTGATGGGTATTTCCTCTCTAGGTGTTAGCAAATTCTAAAACTATTCAGCCAAATCATACTTGAAAGTGCAGAGCCTGTGAAAAGAGTATTTCCCATAAATTATTCAGTGGTCTGTTTGAGTATATGTGAAATTGTAGCGTGTACATTTCCTTACAACCGATGCCACAATATCCAGTTTTCTTTTCTGAGAAAATGTGCTCTGGGGGTTGATTTGCACAAGTAAAGGTCAGTTAAAATGAATGTAGTGAGTTCTGCCCTAAAGGTAACTCTTTATGTCTGCAGTAATGTAGCTATTTAAATGAGCCTGAATTACCTACATATTAACACGTAGAGACTCTAACGTAACGGGAAAACACATAGGGTATGCACTTAGACGTCTTTCAAAGAAATTAGATCAATACCAGTCCAGGCTACAAGCCACATAACCTGTGTTGTACAAATGTAATATTTTTCAACGGTTTCTTGTCAAGTTTTTGGTGCTGATTCCAAAATAATGAATTAGTACCAGTTGATAACTGTTTGGAGCACTTTAAACTAACAGAATGCAAAACTTATCCAGAATGGCGGCCAAAATTGGCGTTCTGATACGTATCTCTTTGCTACACTTAAAAAGAGACGCGTCTTCATTTTTTAACACATTATAGCGTTTAAGAATTAGAAAACGAACAACAAAACGGATAAGCAGAGTAAATGACTGAACGAATATTAACACAATTTAAAGATAATGACGTCATTTAAAGTGCACTCCGCAGACACATTTATATGTTTGACATATATATATATATATATATATATATATATATGTTAATTTATCTTTATTAAAAGCAACGTAATGTTTACAGTAAACATGAAATAAACGCATAAACGTGTTTACGAGATGGCGTTAAAGTGGCGTCAATGTGTTAAAGTTGGCGTTTTAAACGTTTAGTTTGCTTGTGTATATTATTGGTTTTTCGGTTACATAAACGTCAAAACGCGTTTATTATCTGTTACAAAAAAGTGTTAATCATTTTTTACAGTGTATGTTATGTTACCTTCTGAACGCCCTCAGTAAAATCATATTTGCATGTGAAAAGTACATGACTGTAAATAATACTTTCCATGTATTATTCTGCCAACTGGTTGCATGAAACTGACGTGACAACGTGAAAAGGATCATTCAAAATGGCCGTCACAGTCATTTCTGTTATAATGCATACAGTGTAGTGCTTACAAGGTATTAAAATGGCACAGAGAGAAAATCACTTTCTTGAATTCTTCATTATTATCTCATCGCTCCGTGAGGAGGATGAGATATTGTAGTCACTTGACCTGTTGGGCTATATTCGGCAATGCCAGCAGAAATAACAACCGTTGCCATGGTAATAGTAAATTTTCACAAGTTACTAGTCTAAAGTCCTAACCCGTGTTGAGGTACCCAAGGGTGACCAAAAGTCCATAACGGAGGGAGGGGTCAAAACGTGTCCGTGTGGGTGTTTGTGTGTGGGTGAGTGTGGGTGCACCCGCGCTGTGTGAGCGATCCTGTGGCCATGGGTGCACTCAGCAACATGTCCTTAACAGGACACGGTGCAGCCGGCTCTCGCACGTCTTTCCTAGCTCACGCGGAGCTCGAAACTGGCGTAGCTGCCCGAAAATTCCGTCGCTGCAATGAGAAGCCACGCGCGGCTGCACGTGCCTGCCTGGCAGCGCAGCCCACCCTCAACACTCCCGTCTACTCGCCTAGTAACCCGGCACCTCCGCTGCTGGGGAATTCCCGCGAATTCCTTACCGGGACATTTCCCGCGTACCGCTAAGGAAGCGTGGGTGAGTATGTGTGAGTGTGTGTGTGTGTCCAATTTTGTTTTCTTAATCATCTCCAAAACGGTAATGCCGATTTTCTTCAAATTTGGTAGGAAGGTGCCCTAGATGGAACCCCAGTTCTACATTGACTCCCGGAAGTAAAGGTCAAAGGTCAGGGGTCAAAGGTCAAATTATGTGAAAATCACTCTTTTTATAATAACTCCAAGACAAAACATCCCATGAACATGAAACTTCACACATATAATAAGAGTATCTGGTACTACAAAATATGTGGTTGCCATGGCAACCGAGGTCAAAAGTCACGTGATATTAACATTTTAAAAGAAAAAGTGTGCCATGAACTCCTCCTTGTGGGCTAGACCGATTCTTTTGAAATTTGGTGGGTAGGTACCCCAGAGTGTAAACTTGTGTCTCCGTGACTTTCGGCAGAAAAGGTCAAAGGTCAGAGGTCAAATTCAATTTTTGGGAAAATTCACAGTTTTTTAGTATTTTTAGTATAATTCCAGAAGGAAACATTCCACATACATGAAATTTTGCACATATGATGAACGTGTCTAATGCTACCAAAATATATGGTTGCCATGGCAACCAAGGTCAAAGATCAATTTTTGTGAGAAATCACATTTTTTAGTATTTTTAGTGTAATTCCAGAAGGAAATATTCCACCTACATGAAACTTTGCACATATGATGGACGTGTTTAATGCTACCAAAATATATGGTTGCTATGGCAACCAAGGTCAAAGATCAATTTTTGTGAGAAATCACATTTTTTTAGTATTTTTAGTTTAATTCCAGAAGGAAACATTCCACATACATGAAACTTTGCACATATGATGAACGTGTCTAATGCTACCAAAATATATAGTTGCCATGGCGACCAAGGCCAAAGATAAATTTTTGTGAGAAATCACATTCTTTTAGTATTTTTAGTGTAATTCCAGAAGGAAACATTCCACATACACAAAACTTCACACATATGATGAACGTGTCGAATACCACCAAAATATATGGTTGCCATGGCAACTAAGGTCAAAGGTCAGTTTTTGTGAGAAATCACATTTTTTAGTATTTTAAGTATAATTAATAATAAATGCCGTTCTTTTTGGCGATCTGCGTAGCCGGGAAATAAGAACGCGTACGTTACAGAAATTTCATTGTTAAAAGAGGTTTGTGTGCGTGTCTTTTTACAACGCGTTCTATACGTGCGGAATACATTTTTCTCTGTGTATTATCCGAAATACTTGACGCACACTTCTGCGCTCTTGGGAAGCAAACGCGCTAGTTGATTTCCCGTTGTGAGGGCGTAAGAAATTAAACGCGCATATAAAAGTGCGTTACTTAAAGATATGGGAACTGACTAATGAATGTAGGCAAATAAGTGTATGAACTTTAAACCAGTCATTGTGCGTTCATGTTCAAGTGTACTTATTTGTAATGCTGTCAGGAACAGTTAAACTTCTTGTAAGTAGAATTTAGTGTTGAGGAATGAATACTCCTTACATTACAAAGTTCCGAAACAGTATTAATACTTTTGTAAGACATTTATTTCCCTGTAGCCTGTGCTTTTTTAAAACTGCTGAACAGTGATCAGCACTTTCGCCCCATATTTTGGGCTCCATGGGGAGTCAACACGCCATCCTAAATTTGGAATCTATGCTTGTAATATTTTTGGTAATGACTGTCCATTCCAATGATGTGCATGCTAACACGAGCAAGCATGCACATCGTATTATGTGCACATATTTTCTGTATAGCGCAATGAAGGCGTTCTTTTTGCACAACAACAAAAGGGCCATGAAGGGAAACTAGTACGCGTGCAGACGCGTCAAACATGGTCACACTGATCTGTTTATGTATGTTGATCCTACAAATAGATCAGTGCGCTAAATTGGCGGTCGCCTCCTCCCACAAAGCCCACAAAGCCTCCGAAGGCCTCTGTCGGAAATTTCTAGTCTCTGTCGGAAATTTTTACCACCTTAATTAAAAAGCTAAAAAGCTAAAATTATATTCTTAGGGGTTTACTTACAACACTTCTTATGTTTTTAAGCAGAAATTCACATCGAAATGGTTACTGACAAGTCCTGGAAATGTCATTTAAGGCTATCTCGGAGATATTTTAATCTATTTTTTTTGGCGCGCTACACGCCAGATGATGGTGGCGCTACACTTAGATAGTACCAAAGATACTATAAGCATAGATTTCACACTCCTATGCCTACACTTTTACGGAAATTGACTCCTTATGGAGAGGCAAATATCCGGCCGGACGTGTGGAATTGACAAGTGCGCCGTTCTATTCGATTATCTGCGCACGAAAAACAGAACGCGTTACGGACAACGCCATTGTTATAAAAAGGTTGACCAACGTGCGCTTTGACAGCGCGTTTCATAAGCGCAATATACCTTTCTCATGCACAGAGAAACTCACTACCGCGCACTTTGCGCTAATTGCGTTCCCGTTAAATGCTTGTAAGAAGTCGACGCACATTTTTAATAGCGTTTTTGACAAGACCATGGTGACTGACCTATTTATAGATTGCGGACTTCAAAACAGTCATTGTGCGTTCATGGCAGAGTGTTTGCTTGACATGGCACGGGGCGAAGAAGCATAAATTGTCTGTGAATGGAATATATTGAGGAGTGATTATTTCTCAGATTTAATAATGTTCCGAATTAACATGTAGTTACACTTGCGCAAGACTTTAATCTGTCTAACTGTTTTCAAAACGACTGAACAGTGATCAGCACTTCTGCCCTGATATTTTGGCCTCCATGAAGAGTCAGCGCGCCATTTTAAGTTTGGAATCTATGCTTATAATATCTTTGGATAGTACATCATTACTTCAAGATAATAATCTGTCGGAAATTTTTTGCTTTCCACCCCCCCTAAAAAAAATATCTAGCTACGCCACTGCAGTGCACCATCCGCGATCGGCGCATTGTGTGTTATCTTTTCAAAGATATAGACCTTATGCATATGATGTCACAAGGAGAAAGTGCTCCCTCGTTTGGAGGAAAATGGAGAAAAAAGCGCGTATCATTGCAAGTTACACCAATAAATGCAGACAGCTGATTTGTAACAAATCGTACACGCACGTAAGTCTACTACACGTGTGGCGAAATCTACGCCGCGAGTGCACGTTTCAGACGTGTGCTTCATTGTTTTCGCCCAAAATGACGTCAGTGTGATGTTTATGCATAAGGTCTATTATAAGTATAGATGCCAAAGTCCTATACCTACACTGTTACGGAGATTGAATCCTCATGGAGACGCAAATATGGGAGTGGAAGTGTGGATTTGACATACGCTTTTTTATTCGGTGATGTGCGTATAACAATAGGTACGTACAGGAAATTTCATTCCTAAAATAGCGTGGCTAGCGTGAGCGTTGTGTACCCGCAGGATAACGTTCTCTGTGTTTTATCCGGAATACTTGACTTGACACTTTTGTGCGCTCCGGAAACAAACGTGCTAGTTGATCTCCCGTTGTGAGTGCGTAAGATATTAAAGGCTCATTTAAAAGTGCG
This sequence comes from Holothuria leucospilota, assembly GCA_029531755.1. Taxonomy (NCBI): domain Eukaryota; kingdom Metazoa; phylum Echinodermata; class Holothuroidea; order Aspidochirotida; family Holothuriidae; genus Holothuria; species Holothuria leucospilota. The sequence goes on along the minus strand of CM055982.1, from coordinate 18,535,716 downwards.
TTACCTGAAGATTCAATAAAAACTGCCCAATAAAAAAGCCAATGAACTGAGCTTCAAACGTGCCATTGTGCGTACATTTTCAAGTGCACTTAATGCAATGCAAAATGCCGCGAGGAAGAAATAACAATCTTCCTTTAAGTGAAATCTATTGAGGAGTGATACTCCTTAAATTTACAATGTTTCAAAATAACAAGTGTTCATGCTTTTGTAAGACATCTGTCTCTTTGCTTTCAAAACGACTGAACAGAGCATGATCAGCACTTCCGGCCCGATATTGTGGCTCCATGGGGAGTCAACGTGCCATTTTAAGTTTGGAATCTATGTTTATAACATCTTTGTATCTTTCCATTTAGCGCACACCCTATTTACAGTTAGCGCTATCATGAAGTCTGTAGGCCAATGGAGTTTTAGATTCGTATTCTTGGGGTTGGATTTACTTGTAAACCCAAAGGTAATAATAAGTAATGGTACTTATCGTTTTTGTCACACATTAGTACATTTGCGTCAGATACTGTGATGTGTAGCCATTTCATTAAGTTGCTGAGGCAATCCATGTACTAGACGCAGTGCAATGATGTGGATGCGAGCTAATACCTGATTGTGCGAATTAAAGCATTAGAGGCCGAAGAGGCGTTAAAGACACGCTACAGGTGTTTGGATTCAGGATACTCTGTGTTCTAATCTGAGGCATTTTTGCACTTATTATATATATATATATATATATATATATATATATATATATATATATATATATATTGCCTAATGCGTTTAGTAGGTTCATGCAAAAATGGAAAGAACAAATGATATGATTCCCACACTTTCAAAGGTGGGGGAGAAATGTGTCCCACTCATCGTCTCTGTCTGTGTAATTGTTTCTCTTCCTCTTTGGAGTCATGCCAAGTTACTACGGGCAGGTATTGCTGTGGACTAGTATGGTATTTGAATAACAAAAAGACTCAACGTATCATCAAAGCCTGCCACAAAACAAAAATAGGACTTCGGTCAACAAAATTTATATTAGCTTTAAGTTATACAGTTACTCAAGATACTCAACACACATTTTGTCACTGTAAAATGAAAACATGCATTAAACTGAGAGAATAGTCTAGAACTCCAGATCTTGGGACGTAATATGTTAAAAAGAAGCTTAATCTTAGCACGATGAAATTTTCATCCAATTACTTTTGTTGTTTTTTTAGTATATACCAGAAACTGAAGTTGTCATATTTTCTGCCAAAAGTGAACACTAGGCAAGTCAGATTGATTTCAAGAAAAGGAACACATGATATTACTCCAAGTTGACTCAAGTTGGTGTAACCTGTGATGACTACAGTTCCTCACGCCTTGTAACCGAACATAGTTTTAAAATACTATTGCAAAAAAGTTGCAAGTGCTCCTTTATCTAAAGACCCCCAGTGTATCACTCTGACTTTTTATTGTTCTTGCTGTAAGTGGACTGAATTTGGAAAGATAAGGTAACTAGACCAGTAATGGTGTAAACTCCGACTTCGGCGAATTCAAGATTTCAAGCACGCAAGGGAAGGGACTAACTCTATAAGGGCAAATCTGCAGCTATACGAGCACCAGTTGTAGGAATCCTCGAAAGAGGGAGTGGGATGGTCTAAGGAAAAAACTTCACGAAATTTATGCACTTGATTGGTATTTCTGACATCTGGCAATTAAAATAAACACCACATATTATTTAGCAGCTTTAGGACCGTCTTAAGAAGGTGGTGTCGAAAAAAGGGCCCGCTACAGTCGGCAAAGCCCCCTCTGGATCTGCGTCTCAGTGTAAGTGCAATTTTGGTAAATAAACATATTGGAAGGTGACTGGACAACATCTGGACAATTCTAACTTGGTGACATTCGAAAACGGGACAATATATTCTCAGCACAGAAACTTTCGCTTGGACAATCCACCTGATATGCCTACCTGTGAAAACATTACTTGTCAAGAGCCATTTACTGCCCTTAAATGGCATCTCATGCAAGCTGATTTCTTAACAAGAGAACAGTGATTTTTCCAAAACCCTGGGTTTATTAAAAATATGTGTATCTTTTGTAATTCCTGATTCGATTGTAGAAATTACATACTGAAAGAAAAATTACTCGCAAATGTCTTAAAAATCCTATATTTTAAATCGATACAGCATTTTATAGCAGAGACAATACTCGAAAGGAAATTAAATCGTTTATAAGCAACCGGGGCAACGAAATAGCTCCCATTATCGACTATTGTCATTGCATACATAGCAGGCTGCACCGCATATTTTTTGTTCAGTCATAATTGTTTGGGAAGCCCCAAGCCGCGTTCCCATTTGAGTGAGCGCGGTGGATCAGGGTTTTATTGCATCAAGCGGTGTCGAATAACTTGATCCAGAGCCGCGTTCCCATTTGAGTGAGCGCGATTGATCAACATGTTATATGAACACATTGCGCATTTACAAGTCGGCCTGCCATTTCGTATCGCACACTAGCACTGTATCACAAAAACACACATGGGTGTGCGTGTAGTATACGGACTTTTAGCTAGCTAACTCAACCAGTGGCGTAGCTAGAGGGGGGCAGGGGGCGGTCGCCCCCCCCCCCCCCCACAAAGCCTCTGAAGGCCTCTGTCGGAAATTTCTAGTGTCTGTTGGAAATTACAGACAGGCAGAATTACACATCGAAACGTCAACGTAAAAATCAATATTCGGTCTCAAATCACCCGGAAAGCAAAAAGAAAAAAAAAAGGTCCCCAGATAATTACGCATCGAAATGTCAACGTGAAAACCAAAATTCGGTCTCAAATTGCCCGGAAAGCAAAAAAAAAAGGTGCTCAGATAATAATCTGTCGGAAATTTTTGCTTTTGCCCCCCCACAAGAAATGTCTAGCTACGCCACTGAACTCAACTGCATGCACACAACAACAGCAGCAGCATTGCATTGCTCATCATCTTGGTACTAACGTTGGGCCTACTTCAGTAACATTGCAGTAACAAACGTAAAGTTAGACCCAAGGCTAGGCTAGTTGAGGCTATCGATTGACGTTCCAACTTGTTGCAATAAGCTGCCATTCGGACGTTAAAATACACTTTATATCAGTGGTGCAATTTATCGGTAAGATATCAGATGTAAGAAGAAATTGTTTAAAAAAGCAACATACCGAAAATGTGTCAACGAACAGACCAAATTTCTTGTAAATTATCAGAGATAGTATTCAGAACTGCAACTGGTGATCAATCGGTAGCGAAACACAGGCAGTAAATGTGCACTGTACATATGTACGCTACACTACTGCACTATATTATATACACTCACTCGCCCGTAGCGCGGGCCTAGAACAAAGGAATATTACCCGCGCTTGTCACCGGAAAGCAAATGCATGCCGGGAAGGAATAAACCGGAGATCCGGGGTCACTTGATCTACCGATGTGTTCCCATTACAAACTTTGATCCAGCGCGGTCGATCTGATCTACCCCGAACGGTCGATCAAAATCGGTGGATCTTGATCTTGAGTGAGTGTTGTTGATCTGCGTTCCCATTAGAGTTTGATCTACCGCGGTAGATCTTGATCCACCGTGTTCACTCAAATGGGAACACGGCTCCAGATGAGATGAGCAAACAGAGTACGCTTCGGTGGGGACTATTTTCATTGTTCGAACAGGGAGCTGCTACTCTGTGGCAGCTCCCTGGTTCGAATTACCCTGTGCAGGGAGTTACGTCAGGGAGTTGTTACGGAACAACTCCCTGCCTTGTGCAAACACTAGCGAAACTGCAAACAATGCATAGCTTGGTGTAGCTTTTCTGTACATGTAAACAGATAGATTCCAGCGACTGAGTTGTTTTTATCATGGGTACATTGGCAGGGACGATGTTCGTTTGGCAAATTCGTGCACGAAATATACAGCGAAACTGAATGCCAAATTATTTCACTTGGCGGTCTTGGCTTCAAAACGCCAAACAAGTGTTTGCACTTAGCAGAATCGATTGTTTTGGACGAAAAGAAGGCAAATTCATTTCGGATTATCTCCAATATACTTCCATAAAATGAAATAAAATTTGCAGAGAAAATTACTGACAAGATTTTAAAGCAACTGGCACCAGTTATTTTTTATCTTTTGTTCCAATCAGGAGTAAATTCTGCCAGCCCGGAATGGTCTATTTTTAATTCAAAATTGCCCCCTAAAAACATCCTTTCTGGTAATATCGATTATTCCTGAAGAAGATATGAACATGGGCGACTCATGAACTAGTGTGCAAACTTTCGGGCAGAAATATCAAAATTCCTAGAGGAGGATAGGTTTTATGGCCAAACATTGAAAAATAAGTTCTAGAGACCACATATAACCATCGATCAACACAAAATTTTAGTGGTAAAATTTACGTAACACGTTTTACATCCTCTCCAAATTTCAGGTCCATAGCTTACAAAACGGCTAAGAAAACGCAATTCAAAGACAAAATCTCTGAACGCCTCGTCAAAAATCGCTGTGACGATCGCAATACTTCTACTAGAGAAGTCTTCTAGTCGAAGTAAAAATGGTAAAAATGATTTGAATTCGCAACTGTTATCAATTTTACAGTCAAAGAATAGGTATAAGTCACGTTTTTGAGACTTATATTGCTTCATAAACCGTCTCTACTGCAAATTTGTCAAAGTAACGGAGATCTATAAAACTTGCAGTCTCGACAGTTTTGTCACCAATAACAGTCCCCGAAAGTTTGTATATTCCTTATTCACACCCACGATCTTAGACCAGTGCTTTTAACAGTCTGTGTCCATTAGCGGTGGGCAGAGAGGAAAAGGATATTAACAAGTAAAGACGTAAGATGAAGGAATCCGCCTTGAATAGTACACTTTGATTATCCCGATGTTGGCACAGGGAAACATGATGGTATTTATTCCGAAATTGGAGCGATCATCACCTTACATAATAAAGCAGGGCACGACTTTCAAGTGTTTAATTGGGAGCTTCGCGTTCTGGCTTCTTCGGCACAACGTTATCTCCCCATGTGTTATAACTATAAAACCTTGAATCCGCACCTGACAGATGAACATTTTCTAAATCGTGTAAATTTTTACATTACAGTAGCCCTATAGGAAAGAAATTAAGCTACAAAATGGTACTGTTTTGAAGAATTATTTGAGGAGGGGATTAAGGTTACACTCTTTTAATTTTGGTAGGGAATCTGGGAAAGAAAGTCTAAATGTTCTGCCTAGACGATACTTACACTGCCAGGTGTGTTTAAATATTGTTTTGGCCTACATAGCAGCGTTACATGCAGAACACATTGCAGGTGTAATGCCGATGAATGGAAACCCGGGCATGAGATTTTTGGCTCCCCCAAATCGAACGGGTTCCTTACGCCCATGGTTATGCAATGACATTTTATCTTAATCAGTTGTCATGGACGTTACTAGGTTCTGAACTTCTGATGATTGGGTGGGGTGTGTAGTTGAAATTCCAACTAGAGAGGTTTTGAAACAAGAAAATTCCACCTGCCTCAATCTATACATACCCATCAATCACACTTCCAGTTATTGACCACCCAAACATTTACACAACACCAATCCATGTCTTAACCTTTATGCACAAAATCAGGTACGTGATGTACCGAGTGCTGAAAAAGTGTTTTTTCTGAATAATCTGACTTGTAGAATAGTGTGAAGAATTGCGATGCAGCTGACTCCTATCTGAGATAACTCTCATTGTATCCTGTTAATGGTATCATATTCTGGACGACAAAATGGTCAACTGTCAAACATCCCAAGTATTTCTACATACCGTTCTGTACGGAAAAGTCAAGAAAACCCCGAACTTTAGAGAACTGAAAGCTGAGCATAGGTTACATTAACCAAGGATGGTGAGGGAGGGCTTGTATACCATTTACCTAAATGGAGCGATAGTATGAGACTAAAACAAAGAGCAAACTGTACACTGCGGAAGGACTAAAAACTTGGGGTCGTTATTGAAGAATATACCCTCCTTGAGGGCAAAACCACAAGCCGATGGGCTACACTTTATCTTAACCTATGCTATGGCTCGCCGACTGAGTTACATAATTTTTCGGAAGGAAAGCCAGTCTTCCTCTGGACATGTCCCTCCTCTGTTGGTATAATTGTGGTTCTATTGGAAAATATGAGCTTCCTAGCTCTCATATACTTCGCACCTGGCCCCTCAGGAGATGGTCCAGGGTTTGTTGTCTAAACAGGGTTCAATAGTGAAGAATGGTAAACATACGTTTAAATGACATTCTCATTTGCAACAAATGACGCCACATGCAGGCTCGTCGCGAAGGGGGGGGGGCTGGATTTCCACCCCTACCCACTGGAGCATTTTTTTTTCTTATTTTCTTCTACACATATCGCTACTTTTGTTCAGAGCTGGGCAACTTTTGTATTGCAACTGAGGTGCAACATTATTTAAAAATGAGACTTTGGCTCGCTTTGCGAGACTTTCCAAAGTCTCATTTGTTCTATGTTTATATAGGACAATTTTGGGAAAGTTATTGTCCCAAAGCCTTTGCAAATCTTCACTATCACCCGTCCTCCCCTACACCGTCAAAGCCTCTTCATCGTCCATTTCGTCGGGCAGTTTGTCAGTAAGAGTCAAGCTATAAATGAAAAAAATATGAGTGTAGTAGCCAAAAAAGTGTGAAATTGTGATTTTTGTGATCTGTTTAGACACATCAAATGTCATCTGAAGAAGAATAAATTCATCAGTCTAATGTCTACAGTTTCGAAAATACCCCAGAGCTTTCGGGGCGTTGCCCGTAGATCCTATTAGGGGTACCAAGGCGCACTCCTGTACCCCACGTCGTTGGGGGAACCCTTGACACGCTTTCAGCGTCTTTGGTAGTCTTGGTCAAGACTAGTACTAGCTAGTACATACGTTCGCGACTATCGTAAGTGCGCCCTCTCCATATTCTTTACAAATCCTAATGTCTGTACTAGGGTCTTGGAGATTCTGACAAGGCAGTTTTAACTGTTTCTTTATTTCCCGTGAAATTATCTTCCAAAAGTGGAGGGAACCAATCACATATCAGAACTTGGGACATGTAACGCGAATGTATACATGAATATGCATGTTGCGTTTCGATGACCCACCGACGACCAAGTTCACTTGCACTGTGCAATACTTATGTATGTGGCGTAGTGCATGGCTGCATGCATGGAGTCAACATAGAACCTGTAGGTAACCCAATAACAGCGTAAAAACGTACGGCGATAGCACAATGTAGTCGACATTTTGTGACCTCGAGGGGGATGGGGAAAAGGACTTAAAAATTCACATAACGTAGACTAAGTGCTGGAATGCGAGTATTCGTGCGATCCCGCAATTCTAGTTAAAAGAACGACTTGAGCAAGCAGCTTCGATTGACTTACTGTAGCGTACTGCTTACGCGAAAGTATATAATCATTGTACAGTACTAACTACTATATCACTGTCGCTGTGTGTAACGAAGGGCAATGACACATCGTGAGAACTAGACTGGGGTTAAATGTATAATGGCAAAATGAACCGTTTACACTAGTGGAGGTATAATCGAAGAATAATCCTGCCAGACCTGTATGACATGTGTCGGGGATGGATCCAGAATTTCACAAAAGGGAGCTAGGAGAGGGAGTGGGGGGTGGGAGGGGGCTAACTCTAAAACTGAGTTTGCACCTGCGACCTTCCAATGTACGGCGGGGGAAGTGGCCAGGTTTCTAAAGTAAAACTTAAAAATCGTATTTCCTAGCGTTTGACAATCAAAGTAAGCATAAATAAATGTTGTCATTGCAGCCAAGTTAAATCTGACCTGCAAAAATATATACTGAAGGGTACCAAAAAAGAGGGACTGGGACTGGGACTGGGAAAGCCCCCCCCCCCCCTCCTCACCCGATCTGCGACTCTCTTTTCAGTCTCCAAAAAGCAGCTAAGATATATAGGCACGGTGCCACTAAAGTCATACTTGAATGGGAGTTTTTTAATGACTTATCAACACAGGAACATTGACTAGTTGTGAGTGACTAACATGTGGTACACGGACATTTCATCCTTTCATGCCCCACGGGTCCCTACCCTTCCTCAAGAAATTCAAGTAATCGTAGCCTTAGTTGATAATTGCACCACTGGAACATCAGTGTTCAGTTGGCATAGAAATTTTAACTCTGAGATGTGACAATAATACTTTAATCCAAATTCATTCTTTCTTCTGTAAAGGTTGACCCTCCCCCATAATTGATACAAGACTAACATATTACACTAGTCTACTGGATCTAATCTCAGAAAGACCACTAGTGTCAGGGAAAGGTTGGGTATAGTGCAACACATAAGTTACATTATTTTTCCACAAAATTTTTTAGAGAACAGTTGTGAAGCAAAATGCATTTTTGTACATTTGCCACTCTATGTTTTACTAATGACCAGAGACTGGAGAAAATTCAACCACAGGTACTGGAGGATCCCAAACAATCTCACTCATACTAGCTGTCTCACTGTTCCCAACCAGTGCATTCTTCCATTGGATGCTTGTTATTCAGCTGTCCTAAATGAGCCAAGGTTTAGAGCTAGATTTTAACATTACAATCTAGTCCTTACTAACGGTTACCACTACAAAAATCAATGATAACTATTTCTCAAATTATATTAGAGAATTTTTAGTAAGATATAAAAAGCTACACTAGGGTCTTGGAACCACAAAAATGCTAGATCTCTGTGATAACATGGATGGATTTGCCTACACAATGGCTGATATGATGCAATACTTGTGAGAGTAAAACCAACAATAGAAGGATATTTAACAGTTAAAGTTTCAAAAAAATTAAGAGCAATTTGGCTCACTGTTACTTTAGTATGTGTCACTGTAACCCACTTTCCCCCTACATATAACTTGATTGACGAATTGCTTAACCCCAAACTCAGTTGAAGATAGATTGCTTAGGATCTTTGGGTAAGAAATAATACCTTGCCAGAATAAAGATGCAGTGAGGTAACTTGTCTCCTTTAATTTATCATTTGAACCACTCCACCCTCAATTACTTGACAAATAAATCTCCATTTGGCCTGTCACAAGCATGAGCTGTACAGTGGGTCAATCGAGTTTTTTTAGGGTAGGTACCTACATTAAAGGAAGTAAAGGTATCCAACATTTTTGGTTGAGCTTGGTAAACTGTGCATAACTCCATGTATTCAAACATAGGAAGCAGAATCCACACCCTTCAAAGTTAAGTGTAAATATATAGAAAGGTAAATGGTAGTAATTAATGACTACTATTTTTCACATTTGTTTTATTATCCTGACTGTTCCTTGTAATTTCTCTCGTTCAACTCAACTGTAGTCTCTAAAGTCATGCAAGTAATATTTACCTGTGATGATATGTAACCAGGCTGTCTGTGCCATACCTTATTTGCAAATTGTTCCCACGACCTTACCTGTGATGAGCTTGCCAATCGTCAAGTGATCTCTCACAGATCATGTGATCTCTCTATGGGCTAGTGAAAAATTTGTACTCATATTCATGAAAAAGGACATGTACTCTTACTCGTTCTCACAACCCTGACAGACACTACCCGCATTACTCGTACTCACTCCCCATGACATTGGGGTACTCGCACTACAAGTCTAGGATCTCTCTGCCTTGTATGTGAACAATGTTCAATCACAAAAGACATGAACATATGTCTTTTCACTTGTTACTGTTATTCAGTATTGTTCTCCTTTTTGCCATTTCATGAGTTCAGGAATTTGTTTGAATTAACCTTCACCATGTGAAGACAAAATATCTGAGGTTTTCTTATCCTTTAAGGTATAACTAGTAATGTCACCACAAATACTGTAGTCAAAGTAGCAGAGATCAACAAGTGCAATGAAATTGAAAGCACTGAAGTTCAGTCTTCAGTTAATTTTATATTGTGACTTCTCCACAGTTGTCTGACTCATGAAAAATATTACACCATGTCACCACTATTATCAGAACGCATACTTCAGTGACTCAGTACTACACATTTCTTTCAAAATGACATAAAACAAGCCCCCAGATACACATGTTGTTTTGTTTGTTAATGGTTGAAAGCATCCCTCCCCTGTCATATTTTCACAATGTTGTTGTTGAAGATTTTAATACTTCTTGATCTTCTTTCAAGTACATTTACTAAATTTCTCTTTTGGAATAACTGCTAGAGTACTTGTTTCAAATGTGCTCCAACTGTAACATTTATTTGCAGAGAGACATATGTATCGCCATAGTTGACAGTTCAATTCACCCAGTCTGTCATATCGACATAGTTAAAGGCATCATCTGTTTCTCCTGGTGTTGTAACTAAGATATTTGTGAACTACTGCACAGACTCCTTTTCAGAAGAATGCAGTTTAACATTTTTGCAAGGCTTGCTCAGAAATTTCCAATACTGCTGTAGATGTTAACCAATGCAAAATTGGAATCAAGATTAGGTATTCAAAGAAACATTCTGCACCTAACTCATTCCACCACTCTGATGTGAAATGGTTCACTGTCCTGCTGTCAGACATGTCTGCTAACCAAAGGCAGTGCAGGGCTCCATACTACTTTCTGTTGAGTGCCCATTGGCTCCAGGATAGCAAAAAGGGAAAAAAGTAAATTAAGTAAAATTTTTGTTATTGTATTTAAGAAATTATATCAGTTTAAACTTGAAGGAAACATCTCGATCCAGAAGACAATTTCACAGTAGCACAGCATGATGATGCATAAAGTACCATTATGATAGCTTGAACACAATATAGTACAATTAAGTAGGCTTTGACCATTTTTATTCAAGCTGCAACGAAGACCCATTGCTAAGAGCTCAAGATTGTGTTTCTAGTCTTGCTCATTGTAGGCAAACTTCTGATGCATGGCATGAAATCGAAATTAGCTGCGCTTTAAGTCTTGCACCTATTTTTTGGCGAATTCCTGATGCGGTACCATCAATAGGCAGACCCAGTACAAATGCTCTGCTTACTTCTGCTAGTAATTAACATTTATAGTCGCAGTAAAGCCGCAAATCACTTACACAAAACCATGCGACATTGTTTTCATCCTGCAACACAAAACCGCTCACACCCTAAAAATTTTCCAGGACGGCATTAAGCAGCTCACCTTGGTTTTCTGAAAATGAAGGTCTGGTGCATGATGTTCATATACACTGCAATACTAGCCTAATAGCTCTCCCTAGCAGTATACATAGCCTTCAATCAGTGCCTGGTACATACCACACTCCATAGACTATGCTTGGAATACTTCACAGAGCAAAGTGCTAATTAAGCATAGTGCTGACTGAGGACTACTTTCACAGCAACCTATCAGTGGATTAGTTCTACTAAGTTCTTCCCTCTTTTTCCTAACTTTTGGAAGATTCTTTCTTCAGCCTCTCCATCGTGGCAAACATATATTGTAAGAAAAAGATTTTTCAGTTTCGTAGGGGATCCTTAATGGGTAAGATCAAGAAAGTAAACCCCGACGACGACCATACAGTCACCCGAACAAATTTCTTGGTTTTGTCCAAATTCTTCAACAAAAATGTGAAATCTTTTTTCAATATAACCCCAAAATTTTAGGCGCGCTTCGCGCACCTTATGTTTTGAGTTCGGCAACCCATTGCATCTGTCATTAGAGTAGCTGGCCCCCAGTCAGGGCACTTCCCCCCTCCATATCAGCAAATCAAAGCACCACCCCTGGCTGAGCCTGCGTGTAGGTTTTTATTTTGGCATTGAAGTATACTCCCAAATTTCGGCGCTCTTCGCCCGCAGTCCTCACAATCGACGTTGTATCACTTATGAACATTATAAGGGCAAACGTACCAGTAAACTTTTATAGCAAAAACAAGGTGTACAATCTGAAACGCGCTTTATAGTCCTAAACCACTTTTGCTATACCTGTCTGGGAGGTCTAATATCATTTTCTGCACCTATACTCTCCCTCCCGCCCATCTCCTCCCACCCATGTCCCATTGCTGGAAGCTGTTCGTCTGGATTTTCGTTCAAATTAGTAAAAATACGATAGATGTAAAGTGCTTGGCGTCATACTCTGCATTATTATTTAGATGCCAGGTAATAAGCATTATGTCATAACCCCATTGTCAGGATCGTCACTTCATTAAGTGGCCGTTATGACGTCACGCCGGACACAAAAAACTTGTATACGCTATCCGTTGGTTAATGATTAAAGAACTGGTTTATTTCATGACTCTGTACCCGTCAGATGAGGGTTCTCATCGGCAGTCTTGGCTCGTGTCCAGGCACCAGGCCATAAACAACAGACCATGGCACAGGAGTATAATTGTAGCAATTATAGCAAAGCAGTAGAATTCTGCTCCTTTGGCTATATCTGCAGTCGAATTCAGCTCCGTTGGCTGTCTATCAGAATTCCGCTGTTTATATCCTCCTTTTGCGTGATAGAAATCAAAGTTTCTTTTTCCCGCCTGACAGGTAGGCGTTTACAGCAAGAAAGCATGGCATGTAATGCCTAACGTGTTACTCGCAAGCGCCGAAGCTTTTTCGTGTTACTACTACCATTTCACTTAATTTGCATAATATGCCTAACCGCATGCTTATTCCCTTTGTTGGCAAGCCCCTGCACATGCCTTTCTTTCACTCAATACACGGATTATCCCCATCCCGTACCACGGCCTGTTAGTAGTAAAATAAAACACGTCATTACACATGACACCCATTTTAAATAATTGATCCAGAGCTTCCAGGAGGCCCTATAGAGGTATATGCTAGCCTTAGATGCCAGAATAGAAGGCATAAAAGTAGTCAAAAAGGGGGACTTCAGGAGGTTTGTTGACAACGTATTCTTCTCTTAGACAAAATACTTTCTACTTTCACCTAACCAAATCTTAGCATTCACTAAATTATGGGCATTTTCCAGCCATTTATGATCAGTTCCACAAGTATCCCAAGATAGCACGATTTTGCATCTTAGCAACCTTACCTTAACAAACATTTCTGAAAAGGGAGGGGTCCCCTCCCCCTTAGGCCCCTCCCCCAGGACGGCACCTTTATGAAGTGACAAAGGAAGGATCCCCACTGCTGTATCATACAAACGTAACACCCATAAAAACAAAAGATGCAATTAACGGGCCGCCACTCAATTAGAAAAAGAATCAAAACAGTCGGAAAAATTAGAATTCACTTCATTATGGACATTTTCTAGCAGTATATGATCAGCTCCAAAAATATCCTAAAGATAGCTCCATTTTGCATCTAAGCAACCTTAACCCCTCCCCCTTAGACCCCTCCCCCACAACGGCACCTTTATGTAGTGACAAAGGAAGGATCCCCATGCTGTATGTAAACGCAGGGCCTATAAAACATGGTGCAATTTACGCGCCACCATTCAGTTGGAAAAATATCCATCCAGTCGGAATTTGGGACCTTCACCCCCCCCCCCCCACTCCCAAACATACGACCCTAGCTACGGCTCTGGTCATACTCTACATTATCATTCCGATGTCTGGTAGTACGCATTATGTCATTGCACCCATTTAATAAGATTACTGCAGAGCTCCAGCAGGTCCTATATAGGTATCTGCTAGCCTTAGATGCCCTTTCATAAAGCACAATGAAGTAAAGGAAATATTTCGTAATAGTCCAAGAATGTTTCTGTGGACTCCACGCACGTATTTTTGTGTAAAAACTTTCCCCAAATAGAAAGCAGTAAAATAGACAAAAGGGAGGAGGCTTCACGAGGTTTGTTCACAGCGTATCTTTTTCTTAATAGACAACATATTCTCCTCTTTTTCCTTACCAAAAATTAGCATTTTCTAAATTATGGATCAGTTCCAAAAACATCCCAACGACAGCACCATTTTGTGTCTAAAAGACCTTAAATTAACAAAAATTTCTTAAAGGGAAGGGGTACCCCTTCCTCAGGACGGCACCTTTATGTATATCAAACGAAGGATCAAAACTGTTGTTTACAAATGCCGGGACGCATCAAAAATAACGGTGCAATTTACGCAGACTTCGGCCGAAACTGGGATATTATTACGTCATCATCTATATGGTGTCCCCCAATCACATAAAACCTGGTGGCGCAACTGATCTCAAGTCAACTTGCAGGTTTTGTAATGGTCTCCGAATTCAAAATCCAGTTGTCTGGGATGACCCTATAAGTTGATCCCTGCCTTTTTAAGCTTAACATGACATTGTTGTTCTTATACAATTTAAATCCAGTGCATCTTATCAATGAGATTTGTGCTCAAAATAGCATTTCCTAAATGTATAAATATACCAATAACCAAGAAAATTACCTCTGAAATTTACCTCATAAAACAGTCTGCCTGGCACTTCTATGACACTAAAATCCAGGAGCTTCCGGGGCTTTGCCCCTGGACCCCAGCAGGGGCCCTAAGGCGGGCCCCTGGACCCCACCCGTCATGGGCCTCGCGCTTCGCGTGCACATTTTCTAGATTTGCGGTAATTCTACCCATCCCCCCAAAGTTGAAAAGAAATCTACGCCCCTGACTGCCCATTATATTGTTCAATCACACTACTTCTGAGGTACATTCTGTACCAGCCCTACCTCTTGGTTGTTCTTTCAAGTTACTGTATACAGTAGCTATACTGTTGGTTAAACCTTATGACTTAAGTTACCTCCGGTTTACCTGCATGCCATAAAAGTCTTCAAGTTTCTAACTTCTTTGAAAAATGGTTCCTCTCTTTTGTCATCACCTGCGACAAACGCTGGCTCTTTGCATCGTCAAACTAATGTTGTAACAGTCAAGTTTACTCAGTGGGTTTCTGCCCTACAAGTGTATTGGATTCTGCAACTTTGCAAGACAGTGCAACTACCAACGATGATAATGCCCAACACGTATGGTAGTATTCGAAAGTTTGTACTACTTAATAGTCATCATAGGGGCTCACAAACGTAAACAGTTTCCTTGATGGTGAAGTAGAGACGACTCGAAGTATGATACTAACAAATATGAGTAGCTTTCAGATATGCTTTAGCCCCTAGGTCTATGCAGTATCAACTATCGTTTCCGAAAATTCAGGTCTAATGAGTAGCAACTAAACCTAGTATGCTATCTCGACACTTCAAGGCCTAGGATAGGGGAATTCCCGGCCTTTGTTTCTCTAGATGCCATGACAACTACAACTGCTGTCAAGTGATGAAAAACCATGACTATAATTTGCCTTATTAACATATGGGAACTCCCCTCCTTACCAGAATCTCCAAGACGTTATTTCTGAAGCAAAGTCTCCACGAAAATGTTAATTTTAAGAGCGTCCTCGATTTTTTCCCTACCAAGGGAAAGTTTAATAATGTCTTGACCAAGACTACGTCTTCGACGTCGTTTTGTCACTTCAAAACCACCCACCCCCCCCTTGCCCAAAATGATAGCTACATGCCTGGTCACGTTTTTTTTTTTTCTTAATGGTTTCGTTAGTATTTTATTGACCCGAACATCCGAATTTGTGACCCTACCAAACAAACAGGCTGTTCTTTGGAAACAAAGGCGTCGGTTTACCCCCAGTAATTTTAAATTTGACGTTTTTCTCTATAAAGTTATCACTGGAATGGCCAACAAACTCGAATATTCCAACATTCATGAGCTAAGTGGTTTCAGATCTTCCCCACACCACAAACGTACAAGCCCTCCCCCTGTTCTGATTAAACTATGTCCTCACAACTTTGACTCGATATGAATGGTTTCTGGACTGAGAAAAACTGCTTTGATACCTGGATTTTAAAATAGAAAATAAAGCTGATATTATAAAATGTGATACTCTTTAATAGTTGTAAGATAATAAGTTGGCTTAAAATAGCTCTAAAAACGTCATGTGATTGTGAATAAATTTTCAATATCGTAATTTATATTTTTGAGCCTTTCTTAGAAGTACTAAACTTGAGCACTTTCAGTTTTATGTATCAGATTGAGTATCGAACTACAAATGATTTAGAAGAACGTTTTCGCATATATCTTTTTAATCATGAATCATGTTTATTCTACTTTGTAGATAACCATGCCAAAGGCCACAAAATCCAAAAAAGGAGTTGCTGTCACCATCCAGACACCTGGGGCTGTCACAGTAAAGGTTTGTGGACCGAAATCTGCTCCTCAAAAGAGAACGGGCGTTGTATCCAAGCCGCAGAATAAGACTGTTGTCCCGTACAGGCCCCCTAAGGTCAAACCAGCCCCTAAGGACACAACGACGACAGTTACAAAAAGGGTGACCCAGACAATCACAGTGAAGAAGACAATATCAAAAAAGTAAACAAAGAAGAGTACATGGAACCCGTCTATTCTCTAGCTTACAAGACTTGTTTTTTCAAGTTTGAAGATAAATTTGCCACACGAAGGAGATAGATGAAGGCTTGATAATATTAGTATCCTTGCAACTGTTAATCATGCTGATATCCTGAACCATACAGACTTTGTCGAGATTTTATATGATAGGACAAATTGCACTGGGCTTTTCCTGTACGTCCTTCCTTTCGTCTGATATATCAGATTGTCCAATGAAAGCTGCATAGATGTCTATTTAAAGACATTAATATCCCACCCCCATATTCTAAGGTGGGTTGAAGGTTTTCATCAACATTAACACGCAGTAACGTTGGCAAGTTTGTCTATGCAGTTACCTTTAACGTCTGTCCATTCTTCAGCACGTGGCAGACCCACGAAGCAGATAAAACAAAAAGGACTTTTCTATTACAGATGTCATAGGTTCAACGTGGTGAATTCTGTGTCTCTAGAGTGGTCGGGTTACCTTCTCTTTTTACCTAAATTATCATTGTAACCTTCTTGAAAGCTTACGTTAATTTCTACGCCTACTAATAGATTGCTGTCATTGCAGTATGTCGTGATGGTTACACCAAGTTGCATGCATTAAAATGCTTTCCTTTTTATATTCAGCAAACACCTATTGTTTGACACAAACTTTAATTGCATCAAGGTAGTGGGTCTAGTTTTTCAATTGGATTTTCGTTTTACTTATTTTTGGACCCAGCCATATATTTCTTGGCTTAGTTCTAAAATGACCCAAGCTTAGTAAGCACAGTCAGAAAAGAGAAGATGCTGGTGCCAATATTCCATAACAACAAAAGGTTCATTCCTTCCTTTTAAGCAAAACCGTCTTGAGGCCCTATAAAATCTCCAGCGACCCATTGTATTGGAATAAATGATGTAAGGAACTGTTTGTCAGTACTTTTAGATCCAACATCTGCTAATCATGTTCACAAAGGTGAAAGTAATTAGTATGTGTTTACCCTATTATTAGTCACTACATGAAATATCTAACTGTCTAAACTATCCAAGTATCTAAACTATCTAAACTATCCAAGTATCTAAACTATCTAAACTTCTTACTTGGACCGCTTTCAAGACAATTTTTATTTATCTGCTCAATCTGTCAATGGTGAAATCCATTCAGTAGGAGCCTGACAGTTGTATACTAACAATCTATTTTAGGATTCTCTGTGAGGAATTTCCAAAGAATAAAGAAGTGTGAAAAAATCACCAACAAATTGACAATTGTAAGTAGGAGTTGTGTAGCTTAACCTCATCCACAAGGTTGCATGCCAAGAAAGTCTTGGTTTATGCGGTGTAGTAAAAAAGTTTCGTCAAAGAATATATGGAGCTTCTAGAAGGCCCATAGTTACGATGGGGCCAACTGACGGTGCCTCCTAGACAAAAGTCACCCTGTACCGGCTACAGCTGTTTCAAGTACCTATTTTCGCACAATGAGTTTCATCTCCATTAGCTATGTTATCCTAGAAGATTTTATTTTACATCAAAAGTAGCCATTGAAGGAATAAACTGAATAAAGCAGGAAAGTTGGGTTAATAAAAATTGATTAAAGGCATTGCAAGGTAGCAGAGCTGTCCTTTCCGTTTTTTATACAAGCTCGAAAATTTATTACCTTCTGAGGCATGGTAAGAAACACGAAAACTGAGAAGCAGTAAGTGATAATGCCATTTGTCGCGAGCATTACGTAAATGGTTTTCATAAGTACAGTACACAGTTATGCCTACAAAGACCAATTTAGGTAGCTAGAAAATCTTCTACATCAAATGAGTGCTGCCTTGAAAATATATCCAGTTTATTTTCAAAATTCTTGTCAAACAAAGAAAAACCTTTTCAAATGCAGTTAAACTGGTGACAATTTCCCAATACGAAAACGTCTGCCTAATGTGTATTAACCGTATACTCGTAAACAACCTACAAATTACGACAAACCGTGATTGTTGAACCATTTTCACTTCTGATCAGAACTTTTTTATCAATGTTTCAATCGAAAGAAGACCATAAATTTTGCAGAAAAAAACATTGTTTCGAAGACTGTGCGATCACTTTCCTTAATCAAGGAAATTGTATTCAGTTTGTATTATTTACCAGCTTGGGTTTAAATGCAGGGAGGGAAAGAATTGTCTGAAAACTCTACTGTGGCGATTACCCATCACCTTTGCATCACTCCTAATCGAAACTGACTCTTTCGAAAAGTGTATTTATTTCCAACACACATAATATTGCACCATAAAATCATTGTTAGAAGTCTCTAATTTAATCACATACTGCACAGTACAAATTAAGATACCAAGGCTGGCAGTTCTGAAATGAAAAACGACCAAAAGTATGACTCACTGAAATATGAAATGTCAGCTGACAAGTTCAGGTGTGTTTTACTTTATTGATTCCTTTTTGAAGGCAAAAGGAGCATATTCACTCAAGATGGCGTGTGTATGTATATGTGTGCTGTGTGTGCTTGTGACTTTCAGCTTGAAAACACGATATCTTAAGACAAGAATGATGGATACTTTAGTTCTTGGTGTTTGTTTTAATCGCCTTAAAAAGTGTCTAAGCTCAAATCAAGATTTGATGTGCTAGAGTACTTATTCTAAGCATTCTGGTGCAATTTGCATTGCAATCCGTTGTGTGGTCCCCAAGATATTAGCAGTTAAAGTTGTCACATTGGAGCAAGCATATATGACATTTGTTTTTAACTTAACAACCCATTTTCTCCTCCACAATCACATGTTATAGGAATGTGATTGCATGAGAGGCATAAGAATTTACAAACTTTACATTCCACATGGAGATTTCTTATCCCCAGTAGCTTCACGGTCAGCACAACAGACTGAAAAACATAAGAAACAAAGTAGTTCTCATCAATGGGAGGACGTGATATCACCCCTGTTTGCCTCAAGCTAACTTTGGGTCACAAATGTAGTAACTTTATTTGCTGATATCTGGAGTACCGCAAGTCCGATTTGAATGTAAGTTTCACCAAATTGCGAAGATTTAGTTCTTCTTTTACATATGAAAATTTAGTTTTTGCTTAAACCCTTCCTTTAAGAAATATAACCCTTTTGTTGTTTGATGGAGGTCAGAAGTTATATGAGGTCACCAGAGATCAAAAACCATTAATCTTGTGAACACGATATCTCATAGAAGGAGGGGCAGATTATTTTTCATACTTGACATGTAGATGCGTTATAGCATAAAGTTTCCGGGGCTGAAATTAAGAAAACTGATAATTGTTTCTAGACAAGGTATTTCAAGATAGAAATGATGGACATTACTTAGCGTATAGATTTATAATATTGAGCGGAAGACCTAATTGTTTTTGGTGGCGGTAAGAAGTCATAAGAGGCCACTAGAGGTATAAAACCAGCAACCTTGTAAACACAATAACTTAAGGAAAGAAGGTTTTAAATTTTTTATATTCTGTAAAAGGATGCATCGTATTACGAGAAAAAAAACAATCGGTTTTGGTGGAGGTCAAAGTAAAGGTCTTGTGATTTCACCAGAGGTAAAAAACAAAATCCTTACAAACGTATCTGAAGGTAGAATGGGTGGATACCCTTCATACTTGGCATGTGAATGCGATATAGTTCCAAGATGAGCCCTAACACTCACTTAAGCTCTCTCGAAGCTTATAATAAAACGTCAGTAAGAACATATGTTCCCTGCTCAAAGAGTATTACACCCTGACGAATAACACAATTCAATATTTCGCGGAGGATCAGCCTCTGACTCAGCCTCAGGAACTTGGAAGACTTAGAATCTCGGAAGTAAGTTTTTCGCAGGGTGACAAAGCTATAGAGACAGTCAGCAACCAGCCCAAGTGTCCTAATATTACTGGCTTGTATTTAGAATTTCCCCCAGCGACGAGGTGATGTCCATCCCTGACTGGTTGAAAGGGGTTACAACCTTGGTCAGGGGTCATCTTTAGGACCAATGTTACTATTCCTAGGGTTCTGGGCACAAGGCCCTCGTCCCCGACCACGTGCCTATCACGACCAGAGCTAAGTAATACCAAAACAAGTGAATCAAGTTCCTAGAGAAGAACTCCTAAGATCACCTGTGTTAATAGATTTAATGACTGCTTGATCAAAACAACTCCATAAAACAACTATATGCAACTTAGCCAATAGGTGGCGATGTCCAGGAAATCAACCTAGACGAATAGCCTACATTTTCGTCACAATATAATAAGCACTTGATGATCAAATTGTGTCAAACTCTGAAAACTGAAAGTACTTATGAAATATTTTTGAGACAAAGAGTCACCAAGCATTACTGCTTTCTGGTTCTGCTATGTATGTGTTTTGTACTTCAACCAAGCAACGGAACTTTTGCATATGACGTCGCAGAACAGAAAGTGCGCCCTTCAATGAAGGCAAGCGTGTATCATTCCAACTTACACCAATAAATGCAGACAGCTGATTTGTGCACCGGTCGGATTACGCTGGTAAGGCCTATTACACACGCGTGCGAAATCTATACGTCGTGCGTGGAGTGTACTTCATTGTTTTGCCGCCAAAATATAACTACTTAGAAACTGAGCCGTAAAACCTCATCTAGCTCTAACTCTAACTCTAACGCCTCCAAAATGACGTCGCGTGACGTCAATGCATAGGGTCTACTCCCGGGTGGCAACCGACTCCCTGCTTCAACCTGCTTCTTTTCCAGTTAAAAACTCCTTTCTTCAACTTAAAACAACAAGACACTACTTTGAACTCTTCGTTTCTTTAAAAATAAATGTAAAAAATTTAAAAGTAATGCGTAACTGTTTCCGTGGTGACCAAGGTTAAATCCACAAAAGATTCCCTAACGGATTACTTCACAAATTATGACGTAAATTTTGCAATGAACACCTGGATTGCAATTTAAGAATAAAATGAAAAGAGTTGATGGGAAACTTATACACAATTAAAATTATATTACCTGTTAAAGAAAAGGAAATTACATAACGCTGCCTTGTCCAGAGTATTGGAATAACGTTTAAGCCGTCTATCCGAACAATAAAGATAAATGCAGATCCTTTAAATAAGTAATTCTTCCAAATTTTGTTCAATTATCATAAAAATAAAGACAAAGACTACGGAAATCGATTAATGCCTGCAAACAATCTTTATTCCACTCATCCCACTCCTGGTTGATCAAACCAATGGGAGTGCTCTAATATGTGAACATGCAAAAGGCTTAGGCCAAAACAGCACAACGAAAGGTGACCACGTATATGTAAGCGAACAAGCACTTGACACATTATATTTATTCCATAGTCTAACTACCTACTACCTACTCCAGTAGCCCAGCGACTCCGTGTACCCCAGCGAACACATAACGGTTTCATAACATTCCAAATTGATCTTGGAAATGTTAAAGAATAACATTTTATAATATCATTTTATTGACATTTTAAAAAAGTCATGCCAAAATGTTAAAATGTTGTACTAGTGTTTTTATAATGTTTTATATTTAACATTTTTTTTAAATGTTAAACAAATGTTTGTAGCACATTATCGAACAAACAAGAAATTATTCCAAAGAATGGCAAATTTGAACAAACTTTTCATACCACTGTGTTATAAGTATCGAGCAAATAATTGTTGTTGGGAAATCGAGGCTTATTTCGTAGGTTGTTATTGATAATGCAATGACGTTATTTAAACAGTATTAAACGTTGACCGAAAAAATAAAAACGTTATTCTGATGCTTTGAAAATATATGTAGAGTAATATATTCTTTGATGTTGAAAATGTTATTCACGCATAATCACCCTTTTATGCCACATAGAGAAAACAAATCATCGATTACCACACGTTTACATTGCTACAGACTACGGAAATGCCCTTTTAAACCTCTCTACTGAGGGCAAAAGGCACAAATATCGTTTTACGAATATCATCATTATAATGTGTCCTCTCAAACTGTAAAGCTTTTCTTAAACTTAAAACTTTTGTCAGACGTTTCCGTTGATGCTGTAAGAATATTATTGAAGCATTTAGACCCATAAAACGCAATTGCCCCACAAAGAAAGAGCGGCACCACATGTTTACAGTTTGGTAGTTGGTTGCACATGTCACTAGTACTTGTGATTAAAAATACGATTTTAATACAGGAATTATAAAGTAAAATTACCACAAAAACATTTAACAACAACGGGATAATGTTACATGAAAAAATAACCGCTTTTTGATGTTTTAAAATTGTTTTGACTTAAAGTTTATTCTACTGAAAAAACTGACTGAAAATTCACTACTTGTTGAAACCAATGCGCAAAAAATTTCTTCCATACCATAATCGTTATACATCCCATTAATTAATAAGTATGTTCTGTGAACGTTTACAAAATGTCAATCATAAAACAATTACGAGCAGATACAAACCTTTTAAAAACATTCTAAACTAATACGGAGTTTTCAAGGAATCATATTTCATAAAAACGTTTTCATGAAATTTCAAAAATGCCATATTAAGATAACAAAACTTAGTTTGTACTACTATTTTTGAAGGATTTCTGTTTATCATTTTCTAAACATATTTTACATTTGTTTTAGGCCAATTGATTAACAGACCAAACATATTCAAAAGAACATCAGATTTGAACAACATTCTTATGTCATTGTAGTATAGTCACCCAGCCAATATGTGTTGGTGGTAAATTGAGAAATATTTCTTCTTTGTTATTGATAAGGTAATGACGTTATGAAAACAATGTTAAAAGGTGATACGAAAAATGAAAATGTTTTCCTTATTCTCTTAAAACATATTTTATCCAACGTATTTCTTTGATACTGAAAAAATGTTACTCACATATCACCACCCTTTGATGTGACATAAAGACGCCAAATCATGCAGCGATCGAGACAAGTTAAAGCTGCCTATACAGGTTTCATACAGTGAACGTGTACTGAAACTATTTTTCAACTGAGGGTAACAGGCTAAATTAACTTACATTTAAAGTTATGCCACAAAAGCATTAAACAACAATGGGATAATGTTTTATCAAAATCGTTTTCTTCATGACATTTAAAAATGTTTTGATGTAAAGTTTATTCTATTTCGATGAAAAATATGTCTCAACATGCATTTCTCATTAAAGCCACCGAGCTAAAACAGTACATCAATATCATTATAGTGCCTTGAATATTCTACTTTAAGAAATGTTCTGTGAACGTTTACAAAATGCTTTTTATAAAACAGTTTCCAGCAGAAGCAAAGCGTCTTTTTGATCACATTCCAAATTAACTGTGAAATTTTCAAAGAAGTACATATTCTGAGAAATTTTATAGATGTTATATTATAATATTAAAATGTTCTACTTATATTCTTAAAATCTATGATATAACATTCATTTTCATATTTAAAAAACGTTATAAGCAAAATTAACTTTAAAATAGAAACTAATATTCAAGAGGACCTCAAATTTAGACAACATTTCTTACACCACTGCGACATAGCCACCCGTTCCAACAAGTGTAGTATTGATATATCGCCATCTGAGGTCTTGTGATCTTAATACATTAGTGTACAATATTGACATATTACATCATTGGGGGCTCCAAGAAATTTTGTTTAGGAGGGGGGGGGGGCAAAATCAGGTCCGTTTTCAGGGAAGTTCGGACGAGCCCCTGGCAATGTCAATGGTCCGCTCCGGATAGTACAGTATGAGTGTGCTAATTGTTTTGTATTTTAGTGATGTCCCAATAGCTTTCAAAAGCTCTTAAGGCAGTCAGTCATGCGCATTACTGTCTTTAAAAATAAATGCAATCATTACGTGTAGTTGCTACTCCATACGTGTAAGAGATGGAGGAAACAAACAAAACGGTCTCATCTATTTGAATAAAATGAGGCATCCTTAATTATGCCCATCACCAAGATCAAAGTTTATAATTTCACGGTCAGAACTGTTGAGCTAAAAGCGGACCCTACACCGATATGATCGTGGATGAACTCCAGCAAACTTCGACTAGAGCCCAGAGGGTAATGAGGCAAGAGTGTTCTAATCTCTCTCAATCCTGATCCCGCAACCTTCATTTAGCATAGCCAATCCTGAGCTACTTTCTCAAAGGCTGGAAGGGATAGAGTCCTTGTTTGACACCACTGCTCAGCACTAATGACCGAGAGCTGAACAGCCTCAGTGAACGCATGAATCGGAAACTTCCTGTGTCTCACAAGAAGAAATCGCATCACTTAGAACAGCCATGCCGAATAAACCGTTTTTAAGCCTTATGACAGCGATACCTGGAGGGCTGGGGGCTCAGACCCAATGAAAGAAGTGGGGGCTAAAGGTACGTTCAGCCCCCTCCCAATATTTGCCAAATGCTCCAAGAAGTGGGGACCGCTGGGAGAATTCCGAAGTGGGTGCTGAACATATTCTTGATCGGTCCAATGCACAATATACTAATAAGTTTATAGGGGAGAGGGCCCACCATGAAGAAACACCGGGGGCGCTAACTCCCCTTCATCGTCCCCAATCCCTTCCCCCCGGTCCCTGAAAAGTTGAAGCACTGGTTGAGGCAGTACGGTATGTTATTGCGTAATCTCGCTCACACTGCATTGCATGCGTTTTTTGCGAGGTTGAACAGTGTAGGCTACTAGTTTATACGTTTTGGATTTGATCATGTATGGATGAGGTCATGGACAAAAGTAACAGAGATATAGAAAGTTAATATGGGAGCATTACAGGCAGAATAAATGAAAAAAGATGCATAATTCATTATGATTCTTGCATCATCTCAACTCATCTGATATGTACTACCACTTTTCATAGATTGATTTTTTGTCACTACTTGCAAATTGCAGACTAGAGATCCATATCTCAAGGCAGGGTACATGCAGCTTAGAACACTCGAAAAGTGCCATTTTTGGCCATCTGGAGGGTTTGTAAAGCCAAACATTTTCTTGTCCTCTCAGAGCTCCCAGAAATTTCCAGGAGGTAACATGGAGATTTGATCCGGAGACCGTTCGAATGCAAGCAGTGTACTGTCAACTACTAAGTCAGCTCCACCCTTAAACATTTCGTTGTTGCTTACGTTTTGTCCCAATACATTTCCCCTTTGTAAAGAAGCATGGGCGTCAATCCTGGGGGACGGGGGGACAAGTGCCCCCACATTTCGATGGGTGGGGGACACAATATCAAATGCCATCCCCTCCACATTTGCGCAAAAGAGTAGTGTCGTGGCCTTATTTGACTGGCTTTTTGAGTGGCATGTAGGTTTGTTGGGCAATTATTAAGTGTCTCGATGCAGATTCTCAATGCAGATTTCGCCAGGGAAATCTTTAATGACAAAATTTCGGCGGGCTTCGCGCGCATGCGTCACGGTTTGCGCTCCTTCTCATGACCATTAAAAAGGTAATTATATATGAAACTATTCTGATCACAACACTTTCCGAAAACAGACATACACTCCAAACATCTGAAGGGGGACCTCATCAATATGGGATCATTCAATCAGTGGCGTACGCAGAGGGGAGGGCCATTCAGCCATGCCCCCTTACCCTGATTCCGATTTTTTTAAGTTCCTAAAAATACGATAATATTTTAACACAAATTTTACTTCAAAAGGTAGCATATTTGGCACCAGAATGCATGTAAGGACACCAAATTTTTAAAAAAATTTCAAAGAGGAGGGGGACACCCCATTGGGCCATGCCCCCTCTCAATGATGCCTATTTTTTAGTTCCTAAAAAACGTCAATTTTTTTAACACAAACTTTGCTACAAAAGGTAACACATGTGGCACCAGATTGCATGTAAGGACACCTAATTTTTCAAAACATTTCAAAGGGGAGGGGGACCCCCTCCCCTAAGACCCCTTTCCCAGGCCGGCGGTCACACAACATACTGCATGTCTCCCCCCCCCCCCCCCCCTTGAGAGAAATCCTGGGTACGCCACTGCATTCAGTCTAATTTGTAGCATGATGTGGAAGTTGAAAGTACGTTGTTGCATTTAAACATTTTTCAAAAATTTTTACCGAGCTCTTCGCAGAGGCCATTATCGGTATAGATGGTAACTGTTCATTCACTTACAGCTAAAAAGCATTCTGAAAACGCCCTTGCTAGTCCTTCAAACCTTTGCTATACAACGATCAGCTCCAAAAATATCCCAAAGATAGCACCATTTTACATCTAAGCAACCTTAAATTAACAAACATTTCTCAAAGGGGAGGGCTATGCCAACTCCCCTTAGACCCTTCCCCCAGGATGACACCTTTATATAGTGACAAAGGCAGGATCCCCACTGCTGTATACAAACGCAGGGTGCATAAAAAAGGTGCAATTTACGCGCCACCACTGCAGTTATTAAACACATACAGCCAGTCAGAAAAATTTCAATTCACTAAATTATGGACATTTTCCAGCCATATACGATCAGCTCCAAAATATCCCAAAGATTGCACCGTTTTGCACCTAAGCAGCCTTAAATTAACAAAAATTTCTTAAAGGGGAGGGCTATGCTCCCTCCCCTTAGACCCCTTCCCCAGGACGACACATTTATTTAGTGACAAAGGAAGGATCCCCACTGCTGTATACAAAACGCAGAGCGCATAAACAAAGGGCACTTTACACGCCTCCACTCAGTTGGAAAAAGCATCCAGCCAGTCGGAATTTGGGACCTTCACATCCCCAAACATATCACCCTAGCACCTTACCTGGTCGGGTCCATGATTTCCGACAATGATCAACGCTGCGAAGCGTGGTTTCATAAAAAATAAAATAAAATCTTGAATTAATTCCATCTATGATGGTCATGTTAACTTTGAAATGATGATTCTTATTAGAATAGGACAACGTCAGTCACCATAAGGGGGAGGGGGAGGAAAGGGCCCGTAGGAAGACACCCCTTCTTCAAAACCAAAGGGATTGGTTTGTGTTAAGTCATTTATGCCCCCCCCCCCCCCACACACACACACACATTTGAATACGGATTGACGCCCCTGTAAAGAAGTCATAAAAATCATCACTTGTACAAATAGCAGGGCTGTAATGTCCGAGTCTGGACTCGGACTCGATTCCGGTCTCAAGTCCGTTTTTACTGGACTCGGAATTGGCTCGGAATTGGAGATGCTGGTAGAAGATTCCACAAAAATGAAAGTAACACAAATGTTCCTTAATGCTACATTATTCCTGGTGAACAGTTTAGTACATGAATGATCTCACACACAGTGAAGTAAATTGCAGATTAGGCCAGGCGATGGGATTGACTCCTTAAGTGATCTTTTAGTTGTACTACCTTTTTAATAATATGAAACCATTTATAAGATATGCTTCATTGTCAAATGGCCGGACTCTGAATTAGCCCAGAATAGGGAACATTGGAAATGGAATTAGTTCGGAATCGTAGGGTACTGAACTCGGAATTGGTTCTGAATTGCGGTCAGTGGAATCAGAATTGGCTCGGTATTGGAAAAGGTGGTCTCGGTTACAGCCCTGACAAATAAGTCAGTCAGAAATATCACTGCAGCTTTGATCAGCATTTGATGTTCATTTAAAAAACAACAAACGGCAGTGTAAGACATTCTCGCAACTCCGTTCAAGCCTTCAAAACTTTTATTTAATTCATGTTTGATCATACACGTTCGATATAAAAAAATTACACAATTATTCACATTAATCCTCACACACGCCAGGCGGTTTGAGAAGACTATTTTCGTATGCAGCAAGCGACTTTTGCGACCATTGGTAGTTAAGGCTTCGGTTATTTTACAAAATAAAATTTTCGTGTTCACCTTTTTGGAAAGTTAAAATTTTTGACACGTGAAAACTCAAACATGTTCTTAGGAGACATTTTTAGAAAAGAAAATTTCTTATTTGCTCCACTCACCAAATGATGATGACTCCCCTATTAGACAGTGTGAAATTCCATCACTTTGCTTGATCATAAAATAGAACCTCACTTACCTATTAAAGAAGCCGCATACCAGTCTGAAAATAAATTGAAACAGCTACGCCTGGAATACTAAGTTAGCCTACATGACCACTGGTCGAATAACCCACTTAACCTGGATTGAATCTTGAAATTATCACAAAATACGTACTCGACATTTACGGAGAAATTATGCACTAGTATAAACAACCTCCTAAATAATGTATGACACTTGTGAGATGGAAAGGATGGATTCGTGCAGAATATGAAATACTTATTATTTGTGCCATTTCGCATAACCAGATAATATGTAATCATCATCATCATCATCATCATCACCATCACCATCACCATCACCATCACCATCACCATCACCATCACCATCACCATCACCATCACCATCACCATCACCATCACCATCACCATCACCATCACCATCACCATCACCATCACCATCACCATCACCATCACCATCACCATCACCATCACCATCACCACCACCATTACCATCAACCTCACCACCACCATCATCAACAACATTACCACAATCATTATATTGAACGTTTAAGACCATGCTTTGGAAACTTTTGGGAGACTCTTGCCCTCCCTCCCCGTTTCCCTTTGACGAGTCGCTAATCTATGATTATAAAATGTCAAAGGCTTTATATCGTTACTGAAACATATAATTTTTTGACAACCGAGATCCTGGTATCTTAATATTTTAGGGCAAAATATAGTACCATCAAATTACAGGATCTCCATTACTTAATACCTTCCCTAAATGATATTGATGTGTTGACATCCGAGATCTTGCTAACTCAAAATTTTGATGTAAAAATTGAACTGTTAAATTACAGGATCTCAATATCTTAATACCTTACTGTCACGCCATTTAGATCTTGAGATGGTGTTACTTTGTATCTAAATATTTTACCCTAAACCATTGGATTCGAATGTCAATGTCTCAATTTCGTACTGTCTATGTATTAAAATGTCGTGCTTTTTAAACTTAATATCTGAATATTTAACCTTAAAACATTAAGATGGCAAGATCTCGGATGCATCTAGATTGCGTGGTTTTATACTGAAATATTTTACCCTAAAATATAGAATATCAAAATGTGTAATTTCGGTAGCCTATCTCAACATCTTCCAGTAAAGACATTCAGGTATTGAGATCCTATGGTTAAATATCTAAATGTGTAAAGCTAAAGTATTGAGAAAGCAAGATGTCTGATGTCAATATATCAATGTCTTCCAGTAAAGATGGTACTATATTGAGATCAGATAATTTAATATTTAAATATGTTACGCTGAAGTATCTTAATATCTCAACATTTTTCAGTAAAAATATTAGCATACTGATATCCTGCAACATAATATTTCAATATTTTACGCTAACACATTGGGATAACAAGATTCCATATGTCAATATATCAATATCTCGCACTGGAAACATTAAGATATTAAGATCCTGTAATTTAATATTTCAATGTAAAACATCAGATATTTCAATGATATCGTGTATCCTGAAGCTTTTAATTACTAAAAGGTTATTTTCTACTAAGAAAGCCATGGATAATTAATGCGAACGTTTGAAAAGGTCCTGAACTAGTTTATTTGTCTGGTTCAGCCAAGTGATAACGTAAAATTCATTCCTCAAAGAGAAATGTGTAAAGGTATTCGTACACTTTGCGTTCATTTAATGTGGGAAGATGCAATACACTCGTAATTAAAATCAAGCCCTAAAATGTTGCTCTGCCTACTAGGTATTATCACGGACAATTTCCATAAAACTGTCAGAAAACTGAAAAGAAGTTTTGTATTATTCACTTTTGAGTATGCATTTAAGGCATATGCCGTTAAGCCACCTCCAAAAGAGAAATGTCTTTCATTGTTCTGAAATATGACATACCCCCTCTCTCTCTCTGTAACACAGACGAGTTGGGAAATTAGATTTTGCTGTACCATTGTACTACCACAGATCAAGGCCAAGGATAACTGCGTACGGACACGAAGACTTTGAGAAACTGTTTTTTGTCTTTCACAAGTTACTGTCATACTACCCAACCCTTTTGGTCCTAATTAAGAAGATTTACTTCAAAAAGAACTTTTCCTGTAAAGAAAATTCTCTTTAATCCGTGATTGATGTCTAGAGAACCATAGTATAACACTGGAAAATTGTGCGTGATTACACAAAATATCTGTCTTGCACATGCAGTCTCTGTTGTGGTACACTTTCCTTCCCAGCATGCATTGTAGCCCGAAGTTTCCCAACTCGTCTATTATACATACCAGGTCAAAGCTCGTACGGTTCAAGATCCTAATTGCTGTAGATATCTTTGAAACGCCTTGTTTGATAACTGTAACTAAAGCTAGTGAATTTCAGATGAAGTAAAGGGTCCCGTTACTGTCCCGTGTCACGTCGAGTATTTGAGGATACAGTGCAATTCAGGTCTACCAGTTGTTGTACACCTTAAAACTCTTTGACGGGTGGAAACAACAGAAGGAGCCGGTGTTGGTCGTTTTAACTTCCAGTTGGAAATATTCTAGCAGTTGGTGCAAATGCTGTTGAACATTTAGTTTGCCAACGGATTCCAACACCGAACTGGGATTTTGATCCTAGAAGAGAATTTTACTCAGCTGCATTATTTTCTTTAAGAACATATCATGGAAAGTAACACTTTGCCACCATCACCCAGTCAGCATACTCAAGAGTCAGAAAGGCGACTTCCAGTCAGTTTGATGGTGACGATGTGGTTTTTAGGTGCGATCACTTGGCCACGTAGAACAACCAGAAATGGTTACAATGTGCAAACTCCTTTCACTACAGATAACGAGCCTGGTAAGTCTTAGCTATAAATTTTAAACTTTTAAATCATCAGTGGTTTTCTTCTTCAAGATAACGGACGACAGTACTTTGTATCCCCAGATTAGTCTGCACATGCCTTTATATTCAAACTTCAATTATCAAGTTAGAAAAAGGTGCAAAAGATAGTCTAGAAATACCACTACAAAAACAAAGACTTTTGCTAATCTTTTTAAATCCACGTCACCATGAACATAGTGGACTTACGGTGATTCAACTATTTTGACTCATATCTGCACAACCAAATTCACACCACTGTTACCCTTATAATTGGGTTTATAGAACAATGATCCTTGAGAATCAACAGAATTAGGTGATGCTGCCCATAACCGACACTACTGCTACAGCTTATGACAAAAAGGTGTGATACTAAACTTCTAGACTAGATTTTTACATTTTTTTTTCATTTGTTATAGAAAGGTGCAGAATGTGCACCAGTGTTAATCGTGTTACATGGAATGAAACTGATAATTTTTTAAAAGCGTCAAAACACATTTGACCCCGAAAATTACATTGCAACTTTAGCGAATGACAAGGAATTGCACCAAATTTTCTAATATTTAGCTGACGACGTGATCCTTTTCGTTATTTTCTTAACACGTTTTAAGACTACTGAATCTTTAAGACCAGCAGAAAAATAGATATTATTGGCAAATTTTTGGATTGCAAGACAATGTTTCAGTTGCATCTCCATCTCTTACACTTCCCTGGTCAAATGGCCATTTTATCAGTTTTTACATAATGTGTTTGAAATCTGAAAACATGAAGGTATCATGTCTTTCTCAATACAGTGTGAGGCGGAAGAAAGTTATATGAAAAATAAAAGGGTATGCCCATGTGTCATACTTTCAGTAAAATCGGCATGTTTTAAATCCAACTTCTTAAGATGAGTTAATAGACGAAACAGAGAATGCAAAAACTGTCCTGTGGAAAGAATATATATACATATATATATAATATATATATATTATATATATATATATATATATATATATATATATATATATATATATATATATATATATATAACGCTAATTCCCACCTTAAGGGGAAATTGTTATATCTGCTTGTACATAGGGCGAAAAAATGATAATAAAATACATAAGAAATAAATTCGCCCTAACGTCTAAAAATATAATTAACGTTATTTCAATGGGCAGCCATCCGTTCGTGTTAACAGCTAGATGTCCGTAAATTTGACAACTTTGAAGTAATGGCATCTAGTTTGTAAATCTAAGAGGGCGCCCTTGTAAGTTTACGTATCCCTATAGAAAAAGTGTGTGGAAACGTTAAGGCGAAACTTATATTTCACCCGAATTTTTTTTTCCCCTTAAGGTCGACTTTTCAACAACAACTTTCCCCTAAGTGCCGAATTAGAGAAATATATATATAATATATATATATATATATATATATATATATATATATATATATATATATATATATATATATATATATATATATTTCAGGCAGTAGGTGCTCATGAAAAAAACAGATCTGGTTAAAAGAGGGGAATATCCGTAATACTGTTCTGTTATCTCAAAAATATTGCTGAGCCTGCATGATACCACGCCTTCCGTGACTTATGCTTTTCCCACCTATAACAAAGGCACAGTAGGGTAAGTTCCTACAAACTGTGGTAGTGTTATAATATGTTTTGTGTGTCTATCAGGCATGTATACGAGATCGCAATGCTCGGATAGTTTGAATTTGTCATTCTTACTTTTAACCATTGGAGTCCGGAAGTTATAAGTTATACCCTGAGACCCGTTGAAAGGGTCAAAACCAAGCAGTTCCTCTTTTTAAGTCATGAAAGCCATCATCGAATAAAGAAAAGAAGTGAAAGCAAGGAAAGAGCACTTGTTATCTTTATGCAAAGTCAATTTGTTATTTGAAAGATAAACGAGCTTGATATCAGTAACGAATTTTAAAGCACAAAAGGCAGCTGCAAACAAACGCTAACTGGGTGAAAATTTCTACCGCTCTGACGCTTCACGCATAATAGATGCAAAGCGGTAGTGAGTAAAGAATATAATTTCCTGAAATCTTACACGTTTGAGGTGCCAAATGTCCTCCATACTGACGCATTATACACAGTAGGCGTAAAACTGGTACCAAATCCTTGTTTTAGGCACACCCCAAACACGTAGGGAAATTCCTGGATCCGACATTGCATTCCGACCTGCATTTGAGATGGCGTTATGGTAAAGGTATCGATATAAGGGTTGCCACAGGTTTTATGTAGTGCAAACGGTGCTGGCCATAAAGTCTATGTGCCGTACATGGGCCCCAGCTTTTAAATCGTCGTTACCAGTATTTGGTTGGTAAAACTCTTAATTTTTGATGCAATATTGTTACTAATTGCTAACCTTACTGCCTGGTTTTACTAATAAGTGACACCTATTATTATTTCTTGTCAAACTCGTCTTACAGAAACTTCAACATGGCGTCAACGGGTTGCCTCAGTGACTTCGATTAATTCATTACCATTCTAAACACTACTTCATCCCTTACTGCAGTATTCTATATGATTTGTTATTTTGGCCAAACCAACCATTTCCTGCGATTTATCTCCTTTACCTGTTACTGGCCATCGTTGATGTCAACTCAAGTCATCTGTCTCGTCGCTCGTATCCGTCTTATGCAACGTTCTCCAGCTGATCAACGTGGGAATGACATTACGTGGGTAGATGTCTTCAACGAAACCTCTATCAGGACAAATTGTAATCACTTAATTTGTTTTAGAGAACGTCGCCTACCTAAGATTAGCGTATTTGCATTTCTTTGCTTGTTTTCAGTCTTGGTGTCTTCTGCTAAGTTTGCTTTCTTTTTGAACACTTTAGAAAAGTGTCCGAATTGGCTGTTGTCCTTTTTTCTGTATGCAGATATTTCTGGTTTAATGTTTTATGCCATATTTTGCTATTACTTGTGTCTTCAACGTATTATTCTTGAAGAAAAGTGCACAGAAACTGTGATATTCATTAGCACCAATGTTGGTGAAGTCGAAAACTGCATTTTTAAAGTTAGAGAGTTTTTCCGAGAGTATTTGCAACTTCGGAAGTTGCTTTTACCTTGGCTTTGTTTTATAGTATTTAGCTCAACATTTGGAATTACTGTATTTTTCACATGGAGCTACAGTGAAAATGTTTTAAAAGACACAAACATAACAAGCCTAAATTCATTTCATCTGCTTGCTAACAGTAGTTACCTTCAGTCATTTTGTGCTTATGACTGTGACAAGGTCCAATTTTTGAAAGAAGGGAATGGTCTCTTGTTCTATGACATATTTGTACTTAGCAGGCATATTTTAACTGGGGGTTTTACCCATAGTGGCTGTTGGAATAAGCCTGGATGTCCATTACATTTGGGATCGTCTTAAATTCAAAATCATTTACATGTATGCAAACAATGAAAGAGATTTCTGGAACGCTTTGATTAAGTTTATGGATAAACTGCATCCCATCTCAACTGCTGAGTTGATCCTTGCCTTAGTTATCCCATTGATGGGACTTGCCTATGGGCTCTTAGGAGGGAGGGAAAATAACTTTTAAAACGGTTATTTTGTAGCTCTTTTTGTAACACTGCCTATATAAATATATATATATATATATATATATATAGGTCGAAAGTTCGGTTTCGACCTACTTATTCCACGTTCGATCTACCTAACTTCGACCTACTATATAAATATATATATATATATATATATATATATATATATATATATATATATATATATATATATATATATATATAACGCTAATTCCCACCTTAAGGGGAAATTGTTATATCTGCTTGTACATAGGGCGAAAAAAGGATAATAAAATACATAAGAAATAAATTCGCCCTAACGTCTAAAAATATAATTAACGTTATTTCAATGGGCAGCCATCCGTTCGTGTTAACAGCTAGGTGTCCGTAAATTTGACAACTTTGAAGTAATGGCATCTAGTTTGTAAATCTAAGAGGGCGCTCTTGTAAGTTTACGTATTCCTATAGAAAAAGTGTGTGGAAACGTTAAGGCGAAACTTATATTTCACCCGAATTTTTTTTTCCCCTTAAGGTCGACTTTTCAACAACAACTTTCCCCCTAAGTGCCGAATTAGATATATATATATATATATATATATATATATATATATATATATATATATATATATATATATATATATATATATATATATGTAACACTGCCTATATAACACGCAAGTTATGTTTGTGTCAGCCTCGTCATTCAATCTTGAGACATACTCAGAGCTGCACTGATGAGAGATCGAAACATATTGTTACAGTGAGTTTCACGCCTTTGCGGCGATCATCAGACAATTGGGCATATTCGGACTGCGATGGGTTTTAATTTCTTCTTGACACGACTGGACTTTCTTCTTAACACGGCTATTTTTTCTTCCATGCAGAGGTTTACTTCCCCGATAGTTCTCAGTTACGTCACAACTAGGCATTAGCAACCGCCATGTCTGAGGGCAGGCCTGTACGTACATATGGGGATTGCCCTCAAACATGGCTGAAATACGCCACGTGAAAAGCTCTTATGACGTCACGCGAGACTTATCTATATTATTAGTTTTCCATCAAAGTAGACTGCTACATTAAACCTAGGTTGGATACTTATGTATTGTACGTTTTCCTCTTATTTTTACTAACATTGACACTGTTTTTCAGTTTCAACATACAGTAAGCTATAAGGAAGTTGAGAGATTTGTCGAAAGATTTTTAATATCTTTTTGGTAATTTTAGTGACATTTTGCTAGACTGATTAGTTTTACATACTTGCTCCTTGCTTCTCTTTCGTAATCAATTACTTATCAACTTACTTACATAATACATTGCCATGGTCAGTAGACTTTCTTTGGTGTCTGTAGCACTAGGCAAAACATCTTATACGTGTAATATGATGTGTGTATACGTGTGTTTATGGAAAGACATTTCACTCGCAAAGGGAATGTGTTTCCCTTAAAAGTTTTCCAAAACCGAGATTTCGCATTGAGGTGGAATATTTCTTGGTTCAGGTGGCTGCCGTCCCTCTGAACTTTCTGTCTTCTCATACACCTACATCTGTTGTTCAAAGTTCAATACCATATCGCGATAGCCCGTTTCCAACGAAGTGTCATGTTAGGAAAAATGGATGTAGGCGTTTTACAACAACCTATGCATATATTCATCCTGAGAACACTTTTATTTTGAATAACAAACCTTCGTAGTATAGCCAAGACATTCCATAGTCGGATGGTAGGAGGTAAATCTAAAGGCAAATAAAAAACAACCTTTTATGACGTGTTAAGTAAGCAATCTCCTTGGTGACATATGAATAGATATTGTAAATTTAGTATTAAATTTAATAAACTTGTTCAAATAAATTTCTTTCTTCAAAATATGTTTATGTTCTCAGCATCTGAAAGAGCAGTCATGATATAATACCGGACGTTCACCTTAAAACTAACGGAACGACATTTGCATTGTAATGCCTTTACAAGAACAAAGTAGAGATGTTGTGTGTTTCTGCTCTTGGGTAGTGGGGCAGAGGTTTAACCCAAACAAATATGCTTACGTGGTCGGGCTGGAAGATATTAAATACACATAAAATACAATGTTCCGCCCGTCCTGGCCAAGCTAACTTGATCTACTGTCTATCTTTGAAATTTCACGGATGGTTAGGCAGATGTAATTCTATCTCAAGTGTACTTGTAGCGCATTCCAAAATTTAAATCAGTGAAACAGTTTCACAAAATATCAATCCTTCATTGATTCCACACAATAGGTGTAAAAAGAAATGATGGACAGTCAATTCCGTGATCAACTGGGAGAAATATCATGTATAACTGTGGCAATCAGCAGCCAGAGTATGCTGTCCTAGGGATGTTAATTTTGGCTTTCTCCTACCCTTTATTTCCTGAGGTTATAATTCGACATGGACTTTACAGGTATTTGCTATTACTTTCCCTCTCCTTATCTGGACAGGCACTACTTGGGGATTAGAAGTAGTCCACTTTATTCATTTCCTTGCTCTGGGGTTCCCTTCTGACTAGTTGAGGACGCTTCACAGGGGTAGGAAGCGGGAGACTGGGGGCTTTACCCCCAGTAAAAAATGTAGGGGCTGAAGTATGCTTCTGCCCCCAAGATCCAGGGCCAAAAACTCCTTATTTGTCTCTTCTGTAAGAAATGTCAAAAATTTGCAGTAATTTTCCTTACAATTTGTCCAAAATGTTGCACCAAATTGCATCTAAGGACCCTGAAATACCAAAAAATTTCACAAAGGGGACATCCCCTCCCCTTAGACCCCTCCCC
Organism: Holothuria leucospilota; assembly: GCA_029531755.1. Classification (NCBI taxonomy): domain Eukaryota; kingdom Metazoa; phylum Echinodermata; class Holothuroidea; order Aspidochirotida; family Holothuriidae; genus Holothuria; species Holothuria leucospilota. The sequence goes on along the minus strand of CM055982.1, from coordinate 18,498,448 downwards.
AGGCCGGCGATTCGAAACAAGGTTCAGCCCCCCCCCCCCGTCTCGAAAAGCTTCCTACGCCTTCCTACGCTTTACCATTCAAGTCTAGCTTTGATTTTCAGTGTGTTATGCATGATCGAGTTTCAACAATACAAGCTCTCAGGAGTCAAGGCCAGGTTCATGCCCATCAGCACGCACAGGTTATTTGCTAAGGGAATTAGCAGTCGTCGTAGTTCACTGATTCTTTCTTAATGGAACTTGAAGTTTTTTGACCATGGATACAAAAGGAAGAGTTAATGACGTTCCCCCGTTTCCCTTCCTCGTTTAATTTATTCATTAGCCTTCCAACTTTGTTACAATGTATAAATTTGTATACGATCTGACGATTGAATAAGCAAGTCTACTGAATTATACAAGGAGTGACAGTATTTATTTAACATTTTTGATCCCTTGTCCAATGCAAAAGGAACCTACACAATCACGCGGGCGATTTTGTGCGTGGGTGTGCGTGTATGTGTGTTTGTGACGCATAGCTTGAAAACAGGATATCTCAAAATAGCAATGATGGATACTTTTCATACTTGCGATATACAATTGTTATAGTAAGAGGAAGATCCTTTCACATTTGGTGAGGTCAATGGTCATGTGAGGTCCCAGAGGTCAAAAACCGAAAACCTTGTAAACACAATATCTCCAGGTGAGAAGCATGGCTTTTTTCATATATACTGCATTTGAATGCGTTCCAGTCAAAAGATAAACCCTACTGATTTTGGTAAAGGTCAAAGGTTATCTGAAATCACAGGAGCTGAAAATACCAAATTCTCAAAAACTGCTTCTAAACACGATATCTCAAGATAGCAAGATGGACAATCTTCATACTTGGTATATAACTTTATCACATTAAGAGGAAGAACCCTATCGTTTTCAGTGGAGGTCTAAGGTCATTTGACATTATCAGAGGACAAAAATCGAAAACCTTGAAAAACACGATATTTCAAAACAGGGGTGATGGATCCTTTTCATAATTGGAATATAGATGTGTTTTTTAAGAGATAGGGCAACCTATGAGTTTGTTGGAGGTCGAACGTCATATGAGATCATGAGAGGTGCAACTACGAAAACCTCGTAAACAAAATAGACAGTGGGCGGTACGTACCTCTAAACTGTGTTCTGCATTTCGTGAGTAACGAAAAGTTAGGGCTGATTTTTCTACCTTTCCAAGGATAAAATTATAGAGAGCAACATTTATTTTTTTCACAATCATCACTGTTATGGTAATAATACTTATGTAAATCACCTAATTGTGAAGACGTAAAAAGGATGTTGTGACTATAGCATGACAGAAATACCATACGCTGAACGAGTCCCTTGATGGCCTAGTGGACAGGGGCGTAGCTAGGATGATTTTTTTCGGGGGGGGGGGCTAGGTAACAAATGGGGGGCGGCACCGCCGATGGTCAGGCTTGTCAAGACTATCTAAGCGGATCGCCAGCATCGGTTGGCGCGGAGCGTTCAAGAAAATTTTTGGCTTTACAAACCCTCCAAATGGCCGGAAACGGCACTTCCCACGTGTTTTAAGCTGCGTGTACCCAGCCTTGAAATTCGAATCTCATGTCTACCATTTCTCAAATGATGGGAAAAAATCAATCCATGAAAAATGGTAATACACAAGGCCGCACATACACTTTTTGCAAGGGGGGGGGGGCAAAAAGCGTGCATTACTGATCTGTGGCCTGCGGGAGGGGACTAAAGGGAACGGGTGTCTCCCTCTCCCTTGGCGAAAATGTTTAATTTGAAGAGGACCTATAGATAGCTAATGGTGCAATATTTGAGAGATTCAGCTTTTAAAAGGAAAACGAAAAGTAGTTGTGATTAAGTGCGACAAGTCATTTTTGAGAGCGTGGTGGATATGATGTGAAGCATGACCTCAGCCATTAAACTCCGTTGTGGGGGAGGGTTTAAGGAAGAGGAGGGAGTGTTATTGGTTGTAAAACGTTTTCATGACTAAACTGGCACGGTTTAAAAACGTTTTGTGTTAACTGAGAAATTACTTAAGCCATTGATGAATGAAGCTACCTATAGCAACAACAGCAACATTGTAGCTATGCATAATCGCGCGTACCTCGAGAATTTTAGAAAAGTAGGGTAGAAATAAATCCTAATAGAGCTGTAAATGACTGGTGATGTGTACAGATATAGGCATGAAAATATTGATCTGCCTATTTGATTATTTAAGTTCTATCATTACGATCACAGCTGTTTCTTATATTTTTACTGCGTTTTATCTGTATAGTCTAAAAGTTGGAAAGGATGCACTTTGAAAATTTCTGGGGGCAATTGCCTCCCTGCCCCCGATGTGTACGGCCGAGGATATCATATGAGCTGAGATAATACAAGAATTATACTGAATTATGCATTCCGTTTCATTTATTCTGCCTGCAATTCTCCCATATTTACCTTCTAGTATATCTCTGTTGCATTTGTCCATCACCCTATACATCATAGGCCACATGTCCACTACACAATTACATATCCCCTAGATCATACCATTTGTCTACAACCTAGGGTAACCATATTTATTTTCTAGCAAGGAGGACATAGATCACTGTCCTGATGTAGGGGTCTAAGAGTGTCCCCTTCCCTTTGGAAATTTTTCCGGTTTTCAATGTTGTCTAGATGCAAAATGGTGCAGTATTTGTTCACGGCCGGGACTCAAGTCATTGGTATATTCAGGGAGCTGTGAGAGACAGCTCCCTGGTATATTACTTGGTCAGACCTATAATACCAACAGTAAATCTTTCAAACTGTTTAACCCGCAAAGCAGAAGTATGGATAATGTGGGAAACACATGAAATGTGGACCTTGTTGGCAATTTTACAAATCCTCCCAGACGCCAGTGCGAACTAGTAAAAAGAGGACTTGTCGAAAACAATCGTTCTACAGTACACTTGTCATGGGGAAGGAGAGAGACACGACATCCATGTTAAGGACTGGAGAATTATTCGAACGTAGTACTTTACCGTACGGCATATTTTGTGTATGATACCGTATCGGAATGGTCGTGTAAGAATGATCTCCAGTCTATGGTTGCCATGTTTTCAGTAAATCAGCCAACCATCCGAAAGGCAGAAAGGATCTAAACCTGACAATGTCACATCCGAATTTGTCGTCGGGACGTTCGTTTCATCGTCCAAGTGATTTATATGCAGATTTTATACCTTATTTATTAAAAGTAGGCATTTTAAAGTTATAAGCTGATTTCATACGTGCGCACAATGTGTTTTTCACACATTTACTTTTTCTTAATTCTTACACATTTTGTATGCTTATTTATTTCTTGAAGGCAATACTTCAAAGTTTATTTTCGTCCAAACATTTATTTTTTTCTTAATTCTTACACATTTTATTAGGACACAAATTATCTGGGGGGGGGGGGCCTGACGAATGTCGGGGGGCCTAGGCCCCCCGTAGCTACTCCACTGCTAGTGGATAAGAGCCCGCTTTTTCACGCAGACGGTACTTGTACGAATCCGTCCTAAGACTTTGTTTCATTTTTTTTTGTTATTCACTTTTTGGTGTAATTCAAAGGTCATATGAGGTCAGCAAGTCCAAGTTGTAAAACATCGTAAAAAATCATTCCTTTTTTCTCACGAAGCACAGAATCATCAAAATAACTGTCGACCGGAGGTATTCTACTATCTTCTTTCTCTGTCTCTCTCTGAGCTTAACGACACGTTGACCGCAAAGAAACATAGCACTTAGTCATGTGCACCAGCACAGGCAAGCAAACCATACGTCTTACGTAAGGCCCGTAAAGGTGGTCAGTTTCCACACGCCTACCAACAGACACTGTTATCACGGAGCTGCCACTTGATTTCCCCTTAATACGTTATGTAATCGAAAGAAAACATAAATTTTGAGCAATTTAACAGACTTACAGTATTCATCACTATGGTCGATGTTTTGTGGAATATACGGCAATCTTGACCGCATGCAGATCAATTTATTTGTAGTGTTTTTTAATGTGCGTTTTCCCTATTGTGTAAAAATTAGCTGTATGATCGATTTGTGCGCGTGGGTACGCCGTAGTCTAGCTAACGTTTACGCGAACTCCATAATGGGATATGTGCACAGGGAGTTGAACTTTGACAATATAACTTTTGCAACATTTTTCAACCAATTTTGGTGCGCAACACTCCATTGTACAGTATGACTGAATAGTCAGACTCCCGAAAAGGATGTTTTTTAAAATCGGCGACAAATTGCAGGGAATTGAAGAACTCGGGCCTTGGGAAAACGGGCGAGTACAAAGTTTATTGGATGACGAAAGGCTGGAAGTCAAATTCAACGGTTGGACTCCGGATTACAACGTTTAAGTCAAAAAAATCCCAAGTCCGATTGCCTGTTGACACTTTCCAGTGTGAAATCGGTAAGAAACAAACAGTCATTTTGATTTTATTTCTCAATATTGTTAGGGGGGCCAGAACAAATCACGTGCAAATAATTTAGGCCTAATTTACTGCCTAACTAGTTACAACGTTAGGCTAACCTCAGTAGTCAGTAAAGGACTAGCCTAGGTTAGTTAGTTAGTTAGATGAGGTTTAACGTCCCAGTTTCCAACCAATTGGTTCAAGTCGAGACGACCACGGCCTTTGTTCCAGTTGTGGCTCACTGGCTTGTTTTCCCTACTCCATTGCTTATGCTGAGCACCAAGCACAAAGGCAGTAGGTTCCATTTTTAAAGTCTTTGGTATGACCCGGCCAGGATTTGAACCCTAGACCTTCCGGCTGGTAGGACTAGCCTAGGGTAGGCCTAGCAGAATGTGTTACGGTCGTTCATTCAGACAATTCGGCCCGGACGTCTCGACCCTTGAGAGATATCGGCCCAGAGACAAGCAGTACTGGGTACATCTCGGCACCCCCATGCCAAGTCGATCCCAAAGAACCTGTGGACATCTGGTGAGGCCCAACTCGGGTGAAGCTAGGCCAACTCAGATAGCAACCGTTTGTTTACACAGGACAGAAAAGCATGGTTGGCTAGGGCTGGAAGAAAATTTAGCCATTCATAAATCCTCCAGTTTCAATTCTTATTTTGTTCTTGTTTCCCTACAATGCATTACTTACTTAGTAGTATTAAAAACGATGTTTTAAAAGTAAAAATCGAAGCAATATCGGCTAAAATACTGAAATGAGTCGTTTTCAACAGCCGATGGACTTCCTCCCCATTCCCACCGTTTCTCAACAAACAAATTGTAATGCTAATCCTTCTGTACGTGTTTGCTTCCACCGGAAGGCCCTAGATCGAGGCCCAACTGGGATATCGGCTCGGCTTATTATTAGGTCCAATGGGAGTTTGTATAAGGACTTACACCTGCTCGAGTGAACAGGGACTTTGTTGCCAGATGAAAACATTGTGCTTGCTGCTACTTGTGTAATTAATTGAGTTCTCTCATATTTTTAAATGTTAAAGATTGAGTATGTTGAATAAAACGTGGATTTCAATTATTCTGCATTTTTATGCAGCCGAGGAAAATCATTTATGTTTAAGTCAAAAGAGCGGGACATGCATTGTCATTGCAGCATACCTATCGAACGGGGATTTGAATTATTAAGGATTGTTTTGAAGTTATGACTCTTAACGATTTGGATTCACGCAAGTGTTTAGGTGTCTGGGTTGTTGTATCAGTAACTTGTTTTTAACTAAAGAAACGTCATTTTCTGACAAAGATGCTTCCGGTCCCCTATTGTTTTCTTTTTTATTGAAATTTTACGTTAATTGTACTTCATAGAAAACAGTGGTAGTTGAAGTAGGTTCCATGCTAAACGGTTTTAAACTTTTAAGTGGTCTGCAACGTGTTAAAATTACGAATGATTGCAAGACTTAATAATCAATTTCTGGAACCCCATTGTCATATACCGTCGCCATATTAAATAAATGTTTGCAAATTATGATTGCTACTAAAAGCATACTACAAAACAGTCATTATGATGCAAAGGTGGATTGGCTGTTTGAGAGGGCTTCGGAAAAGTAAAGCCTGACAGACCCAAGTTGGTTTTTCTAGAAACTACCCCAAATGCGGACCCCAAACCCGAGCGGACTGGAAGGTGATCGTCACATCTTCACGGCAACGGCGAATCCGATTTTGTTTTGGTAATTAAAAATTCTGAGTAATGTCATACACTATTCTCAGGGTAGCTTTACTTCGGCAAGGGTTCTGGCAGGAAGTGGCTGGCGAGAGGGGGCTAAGGAGATATTACCAATGTCGATGCCAAAACCAGTATTACTGGCCTCCAATTCAGTACCTTGTCCTGACTACCAGCCTGGATATTACTCAGGCGGAAATGTCGACAGCAGCTGCTAGGGGGATATCCTCCCACTTTTTTAGCAATGCTCCCATTTACTTTCAAGTTTCCCTTCAGTAAATTTTAATCTTATCCTCCCAGTTTTTAACATACATACACCAAACCCTACCGTGGGAAAATGAGAAGAGGGGCGTTACTCATCCGTGCCTTTAAACTTAGTTTTACGAAACATTCCTTTCATGTTAGATGGCTGCCTCAACAACTGGATTAAACTAAATTCCGGCCTGTTATGTATAATGTTTTACATTTTCACTCTATTTACAATACATAACTTGACATTTAATGACAACTTTTGCCTCACCAAACTTAGGGAATTAACAGCCAAACAGGCTTCAATGCTGGTGAGCTAGGCTGGCAACACCCATTCAGATATCGCCGTAAACATGGCTGAAAGTACGGAATGGGATTATGACGTTCCATGAGAACATTCATATGGCTTTTACGCAGCTGGCAGCCAAGTTGTCGCCCGTTTCGCCAGGCTCATCTGGCCATATTCGGACGTGTAACATAAAGGGTGATTCTACGGTTACAAAAACGCTATGCAGGAAAGGACCGCAAAACTTGAAGGATGGAAATAAACATTGCTTGTTGTTCTAGTAGACCACTGTTTAGTTTAGGGCTATTCGATCTCTAAGTCGTGCAATTCATCGATCTGTTGTTAATAATAGCACGCGAAGGTAAGATAACACAAAACAAGAGTTTCAAAAACAAGTTGTACTTGACTTTCAGGGGCCTTTCACTAAAATCGTTCTCATGATAACAAAAGCTTGCTTTCAAAAGTAACCAGGTTATTTATTAACCTCTGTTAGTTTCCTGTTCGAACAAACGAGTTCAGTGTAGGGACTCTAGGGAGTATGCTCAAGGGCTACACAGCCTGTGTTTGAAAACTTGCGCTTAGTCAGACTCAAAGTGATTCAGCTTGAATAAGCATCCAATGAGGAAGATAAAAAAGTTTAGCCACGTCAAAACGTTCTGTGAGCTCAACCTGTCATGCGGGACATCTCGGTCTCAGAGAAAATGTTGGTTATTGTTAAAGCATGCACAAAAATGTAACCTACCCTAAAGTTAAGCCTAGACTAGGCCTACTTAAGTGTGAAGTGCTAAACTTAAATGAAATGAACAGCCGAGCTTATTACAATAGGGCTACATCTCGTTTATTAGTGCATGCTGCATAGGAAGGTACAATGACTTTATCATTAGGCCTAGGGCCTACCTTTAAAATGGGTAAAGTAATGAAAGGCCTAACGTTAGGCAAAAGATAAATGATTTGGACAAGGTGGTGATAACATTTGAAATAGCCTAACGTAGGTAACCTAGCCTAGGCCAAGGCCCACAATCAACCTCAAATTGAAACAAATGAAACAGCATCGCCAATGGTTGTGAAGTTGTTCTTCAACTTGAGATGCTTTTTCATTTAATGGCTGCAAGGTTCTTGTAAGTGAAGTTACCTTTACAAAAACCCATGGAATTCCCCATAAAAGTCCCGTTGGAACTTTCCTGTGGGATTTTGGCCCACGGATAATGCTTCCCGTGGGCTAAAATCCCATGGGGAACGCTTTTGAAGGAGAACGCTGCCCATTGGGAACGCTTCCTAAGGGGGAATGCTTCCAATGGGAAACCCTTCCCATGAAAAGCATTACCAATGGGCGAAAATTCCTTGCGGAATGGTTCCCACGGGAAATTTTTCTTTACAGGGAATGCTCCCCATGGGAAACATTTCCCATGGGGATTTTTTCAGGACTTTTTTGTGAGGACTTTTTCTCATAAAGTATTCTATCTATCAATATCTTTGAGTATGAATCTAGGCAAATCATGAAAATGTGTCTTTATCCATAATGAACACCGGTGCCATGGTAAAGCTGGAGGCATTAACTGCCTGTAGTCATCACATTCAAAGTTCTCTCCATATGCCCAGGCAGCTAGAGTCCGTTAACACTGAAACCAGAATCACAAAGATGCATGTTAATTCAGCACAGTAGTATAGTAGCTTTCACAGAAATAGTCCATTTAAGTTGTAAGTACTGAAAAAATTCCACCACATGTGCCTTCCATTACTGCACAACTTTATTCCGGACTGTGTGCTTCCAACGGCAGTATTCCTACAAGCTTAAACTGTTATATTTGTTCAGCCTTAACAGTACAGCACTGTCTCAAGCTGTATAATTGTTGTGCAATGTCTACCTTAGAGCTGTGCATGTGTGTGTACCCCAAACAATAGTGTTGTTTGTACTTGAAAAGCCCTCTCTAATCAGCACACAGCTCAAGACATCAACCAATCACAATGAGCTACTGTCCTAGAGTGGGACATACACTGAAAACAACAATATATACACTTTGTACAATACATCAGTCGTTCTAAAGGTGCCTTGCTGGTTAAATTGTAAGTAGAAGACTGACAATATATATATTGCATCATTAGTAAAAAAAGCTGTCACTATGGACTACACAGAAGTGAATCAGTGGCCACAGTAATAACTGTCAACCTATCACGGGAATATACAGGGGTTTAAAACTTCAGTTAGCTAATGCAGTGTACAAAAATACATGATAGGCATATGCCAGTGTAAAGTGTGAGTGATGAATCGTTGAGATAAACCCTAGCTATTATTGGATTATAATACTGTAGGGGAGTAAAATTTTCAACATGGGTAGAAGATGTATTCATTCTAACCACTTACGGCAATTAATGATCGAATGGTTAGCATACAGGCTTTCATCATGGGAGAAGGACGGACACTTACCAAGGAGTAATTGACCAATTTACTCAGCTCACAAAATGCAGTCAGGAAACTTATTAAGAATGTAAGACTTAATTTAAGAAATGAGAGAGAAAGGTATACTGAGAACGTCAAGTATCTGTTATTATCTCACAAATTTGAGATTCAAAGCTGAGGTAGAGTCAGGCCTTGTAGGTGTTATGGCAGTAAGTTTGCATTACTTAGGAAGCGGTATAGTTCGCTTACTGCGCTCTTCTAAAAAATCCTGCAGTTTTAAAAACCTCTCCGAAGATATGCCTCGGTCACCTGCTGGAAAAAAACCTGTTACGTAAAAGTTGACTCTTTTTACGTTCCATTGCCTTATCGAGATTCTGAGCCCATTTTGACCACCCCCAAATATTTTGGAGGGGAAAACCCCCAAAAATCTGAGACCTATGCCAACACTGTTTGGTAAATGTACCATATAAACCCGTACACTGAAAATTGCTGTTGCTTTGACCCCACTTCACGTGGAGAATGCTTGATTCCTATGGAGTTCCCATGGGGATCCTTGAATCCCTATGTTAAAAGAGCCACTTCTCGTGGGAATCTCATGAGTTTTGTGTAAGGGTAGTTTCGATGTGCATTATTTTTAAGTAGAAATTGATGTCGGATATTAGTAAAAAAAATTGTGTGTTGTGTGGGCTAAGCTTGGTCGAAAACTGGTTTTGATGAACATACATGGAGTTGCAAAGTGTAATCCTGCCAAAACTTAAGGTGTAGGTGAAGTATGCGATTGCATACGTAGGTCAAAGGTACTATGGAACCGTCTTTCATCTCAAATTATTTTTCATTGTGTCTACTATTTTTTAAGATCATGACCACTATTCATCCAATTGGACTATTCTATTGTAAAATAAGGGGTTGCAATCTTTAGTTTTACATTTTTATGGTAAATGATGCGTCGTTCTCAAAATAATTCTTGTGAGACAATTCTAAAAATAGAGTAATATAATACAACCAATAAAATTTTGAGAACGAGTCTCTTAAAAACTGTTATTAAGTTTACCAGGAAGTCTTCATTATTAACTAGACTAGTATAGGACTTGACTAGTCTGCCGGATGGAAAGTGGCCATCATCCACTTTTCCTTTTCAAATCATAAATATTGGTCCGCAGCCGTAAAGTTTAAAGCGGAACTTCCTATTCAACAACACACAATCCAAAAATTGCAGCATTATTTATAATTTTTACATAAGGAATCGCCACTGATAAACAGTTTGAAGTAATGTACCGAACAACAAGAATTTTGGAAAATAAGTGTCTTTTTTCTGGTGGCAGATGGCCTAGCTTAGGTGCAAAATTATGCTATTGTTATCAAAGCTTTAAACTGATATTATGTTTACAAATTATAATTATTTAGTAATATTCATCAAGAGATGCTATCTAAGAGGATGAGGTGACACTCTATACACTCTTTGAGAAATTTTTGTATTTGTGAGGTAGCTTGGCTGGAAAACGATGGTACTGTATCTTTTGATAAAGCTTCGTTAAGGGTTGGATTGATTATATATTTAGGAATCCTCAGTATTTAGTAATTAATTTCCTCTTTTGGTAGAGTGTAGTTGAAGGCCGTGTTTCCTAAGGGGAGGGATGACACCTTTCGCTGGCTTCAAAACTTTACCACATCATCCAGAAGAAGATATGTCAGATTTATGTTCATATTATAGAATTCAATTGGTGCCGACTTGCCTCAGGCTGACGTGTCTCTGGGGCCGAGATGTCTGTGCCAAGTTGCAGAATAGATGGAAGTTCTGTTTGGGAAAACGTAACGTTACAGAATCCAGGCAAACATAGTAATTTGAGAATGACTTAGTTGTGATTATTGCCTGTCATTATTCATTGGCTATGATTGAGGTATCCTGCTAGTAACCTTTTAAGAGGCTACGAGAATGCACAGTCAGTTAGTTGATTAGTGTGAGTGAGAAGCAAAATGGATATGCAGCGAAAATTCAATTCCCCTAGGTCACCTTAAAATATATTCAAGAGGTTAGGGGGATACAAAGTCGATATTCTGAGGCACCTACCTGAAACATTATTTTCTGTCCAATTGTTTAGAATGTGGCAAAAATAGTACTGTACTTAGTCTACTTTCAAAATGTGGAGCTCCAATTATTACATTTCTTTTTTAATGTCAATGTAAAGTTCAGTATTTAGAACCTCCTATTCCAATGACCTTAGATCAGATAAGTATGAGATTTCATGAAGACAGTATTTTGTGAAGTATTGGTGCTTCCGATAAAAACCAGGCCTTAAAATACTTTCATGACTGAATGATGGGGTCCAAACATGGTCCAGGAGGGGAAATACCCTCTTTAAATGTTTGTTTGGCTTGACCTTCAATTCAATTTAATTTTCAATTCAACTTACGTCAGTTCAATCAATGAACAATGCACAATACATATAACAATTATGATAAGTATAACAATAGATACAGGTAGTAGAGTCATAATAAAAGATTGTAGGAAAGTATAAATGAAATACATAAGAGCAAAGATTGGGGAGTTTCCAAGGAAAGTTCAAAGATAGAAATTGTTAGGAAGGAAACCCCTATTATACGATACAATGATAACAATCACAGAAAAAACTAAGACAGAAAAACACCAATTACTCGACAAGATACTACACCAATTACTTCCTTTTACCTTGTTTAAAAATTAAAAGAAATAAAAAAACCATAAAAAAACAAATAAAAATTTAATATAAAAAAACAAAAATAAAAAAAAATAGTTTAAAGAGATAAAAAAAAACAAAACGATAAATAAAAAAAATTAAAAATAAATAAGAAAAAATAAATTAACAAAAAAAAAATGAATATTAAATTAAAAATAAAAGCAACAAAAAAAAAAAAAAAAAAAAAAAAAATTTTAAAAATAAAAAATTTATAAAAAAATTAAAATAAAAAAAAAAATAAACAAAAAAAAACAAGAAAAAAATAATTGTTAAAAAATATAATAAAAATAAAAAAAAAAAAAAAAAAATTAAAAAAATTAAAAAATAAAAATAAAAAAATAAAAATTATATAAAATAACAAACTAAAAAAAAAAAAAAAATAAAAAAAAAAAAATAATTAAAAAAAAATTAGAAAAAAAAAAAAAAAGTTTTAAAAAAAAAAAAAAAAAAAATAAAAAAAAAAAAAAAGAAAAATTAAAAAAAAAAAAAAAAATTAAAAAAAAATTAAAAATGAAAAAGAAAAAAATAACTAAAAAAAAAATATAAAATAAAAAAAAATAAAAGAAAAAAAAAAAAGAAAAAAAATAATAAAAAAAAAAAAATAAATAATAAAATTTTTTAACAAAAAATTTAATAGTAACAAAAAAAAAAATTAAATAATGAGAACATATTAAAAAAATATTCAAAAAACAAAAAAAAAAAAAAAAACCCCCCCACCCCCCCCATTAGCTTGGAAAATATTTGGAATGAAGCTTTGTTCGAAATTTACGTTTACTGTGTCACTGTGTCACTCTGACAATCAGGTTGATTTTTGTACAACTACAACCTTTGCAGTACTGTATGTTATTTATATTAATAGTGTTACTTTGTCAATTAATTTTCTGTCTGCATCATTCTAGGTTCTAAACCCTACAAAATGAATCAGTTTACTGACCTACTGTACACGTAGTACTATCATGATGTTAAACACCAGTTCTCCAGCCGTGAGACCCCCCTCCACCTTGTCCAGAGTGCTATTTTTATGTTTCTCTGAGCAAGTCAAAAAAATCCACTCTCGGCCAGACCAAAAAATCTGGATCCGGTGTATCCCTAGACTTATTACACACACACTCAGTTGCACACCGCATGTGTGTACCATGTAAAACAGGGTGTGCAATATATGGTGTGCATGTGGCTAATTTGACCCTAATTTCAGTATTACATCTTAATTCTCACAAGTGTGTCTTTCCCAAGTGTACATATAATAGTATCACTGGCAGTGAAAAACTCCCTATAGTTTGGAATGTTCATACTGTATCTCAGTTCCGGGCAGGATACAAGGCTACGTGACTTTAATGCAAGGTACATTATCGAATATTGCACAGTCCAGTATGTATGTGGAATGTTACACAGCCAACCAAATTTTAATTTATTTATCGAGAATGGTGAAAACCCATCCTTGAAATTCCAACCAAAGAGAGATTAGGTATAAATCTATAAGAAGAAATATTTTCAAGGTTTGTGAGATGTACAACAAGTCAGATGTCGAGCTGAAAATTAAAAAAAAACGGTATTCCCCCGACTATATTTGCCCACCCCTCCCCACCATGCAATCATGAAAGTATTTAAAGGGATGCAACTTCAGTTTTGGCAGCAAGATACATCACCAAAAAGTGTATACATGAAATATGATACTTTCCTGATTCAGTCATTGCACTACAGTGCTATAAATAGTGAATATCACATTGACGTATCAGATGAAATGCTACGCTTAGAGCGCAATATTTTTAGAACTTTATTTGATACAGTCTTCTTGACGCCAGATTCAATTTCAAAATATACAAAAATTTGGAAAATGACCTTACTAAGTTAAGTGTTGCAAAGAATTGCCAGAGTGGCTGAGTAGGTCCTCAATGAAGGCACATGTACACAGTGTTTACAGTCCATAAAATAGCGCATTGAAAATACAGTCCTTAATTACAATAACCTATTGAAAATCCCGGGCCTTCGACCAGCAACACTGCAGGCCCTTTAAATTTATGAGAAACGGATGAGAGGTCACTTTGTGAGGGTATTAGGTTACATTGTAGGTCAAGCATTACAATAAGTATTTCATCCTGGACAAACTTTGTTCAGCTCGCCTGCCTTGTGTGAGAGGTGCATCATTCACCTATAGTTCCCATGGAGATATTTTGAGCTCAATCGCCAACAGCTCAAGCATAACTTAACGCCTACATTATATGATAGTCTGAGTCGGTGCCACTTTAGAACAATGCGTTGTTCAGTCTGTTGTACATTTTGTATGAAAAAGTGTTGTGCCTCCGTATAGATGTCATGTTAATATTTTAGAATCTCGTATGCGCTGGTATAGGCTCACAGTGAAACAGAAAATCTACATCTTAAATATCCAGTCTTCTTAAAATTGGCTGCGTTATATTCAAGGTTTTCCACTCTTATGCAGCTGAAGAATTCAACCAAATTATGCGAAAATTGTTTTTACCATTTTAACTAAGTTCAGTTCATGTTATCCTTATCTTGTTCTCTCATAAGTGATTTTATTACTTTTCATTCAGTGTAGGTTGTTATTGTACTTTTGTCAATAAATCTTGTGTGGTGACTGACATTTGTTTAACTCTTATTAAATAGAAGTCAATATTTCAAAAGAGAAATGTAATGTAAAAATTGATAAAATTGATAATGAAAGCTATTATATCCTTTTTCTTATCTCTGGCTTCTTTATTATATTTCAGTGGAATGGGTAGGAGTTCCTTCGGATGTGAAAACCCCCTGAAGTTTTCAGCCTCTGACTAGAACTGTAAGATACATGACTGGGGCGATGGGATGGAAAATAAAGTTGGAAAGCAGGCATTGATAATGTGCAAGGTTAGTGTCAGCTGACCAAAAAAAAAACGCATGGAGATTTGTGCACATGAAGTTGCAATAACACTGTGATTTAGCAATAAAAAAGGCTGCTGTTATATTCAAGATGATGCCTTCTCATGCAATTGAACTATTCAACCAAGTTTTTTGCACATAGACTTGCAGTAACACTGTGATGTACCAGCATTTCAAGGTGAGGGAAGGCGGATGGGGGCACAAAAAGTCAGAAACTTTCCAAAACTGAACACCGTCTCAGATGCAAAGGTTAAGGGGGGAAACAGATATGTTTGCCTACATGTATGTTTATTGAGTGATAAAAATTAATTTCCAGGGGAACAAAAGACTGAATTTGTTTCCCATGAACAATTTAAAAGACAATTAGATGGCTAGCTTTAAACTCTCTGGCAAAATATTTCTTTTTGACACTGGTGGATCCAGTAATTTGCAAATGGGGGAGAGGACTGATTCCGTGAAGGTTAAGTTCGAAAGTACGAGTGCCACATGTACAAGGTCTGGACTGGGGCCCACTGGGAATTTGGTCAAAATTTTTAATAAGACACTGACAAATTGTATTTCCTGGCATCTAGCAACCACAATATGTGTACAAAAATGTTGAAGTGCATGGGACTGTCTCCAAAAAGTGAAGCAGACAAAGGGGGAACTGAAGCTAGAGCCCCCTTCTGGGTCCGTGACTGTTTGGCAATGAAAAAGGTTATAATTCGCCTGTTGGTCCCATCATCTAAGCAATCAGTCACGGTGAAATTAAATATGCCAGTATGACTCGGGACACTGAGGACTTGCGGTCACATGCCTGCTACTTGCTTTGTCCTTCATGCCATTGTCTGCTGATATGAAGAAAATGTGTTTATCCCTAGCAAGCCTTGTGGTCACCCGGGACCTTGCCTACATAGGGGACTGTTAAGTCATAAACCCTGTGTGGAAAGCCCAAAAGAGGGTTCAAGCTAGGTAACCTTGACCCCCTTGACCTGCATTTTTGTAAAAATATAGAGGGGCATAAGCACTTGAGGGGAGAGAGCTTAGGGGCGTACCCCCATTGAAATATGGAACAAAAGTATGCTTACACTCTCCTCCTTAAGGGATGTTATAATATTCACTCATTTATCATACCAGTTTGCAATTAAAGATCCCAGGGCCTATGATATTTAAAAGTTTCACAAAGGGCGGGGGAACACACCTCTCCTGTGAGACAGCGGTCTGAAACACATTGTGCCCCCACCAGCTGAAACCAGCACCAGATGGCACCATTCTTCTGAAGGGGGGAAGGGTTCACTACATCGAAGGAAAGATCCACTTTCAATCTAGAAAAGCCTTTCATCTGTTGGACACAACCGGGGGAGGGGATCCCGTACATGGGGAAATTAATGAATATTTGTAATTCCAGGCCTTTCTGTTGACGGTACGAAGGACATGCAAACTGGGGATCTTTACTGTTTCCCTAACAATAGAGAACTCATTAAGAGCAGTCAATTAAAGTCACAAGCTGCTTTTTCCCTTTTTCGGAGAGGCTCTTCAGAAGGGGGAGGGGGTAGTTAAAAAGCGCAATCTTGTTGCAGCACCCTTAGTCATGAGTTATTTTAGGAGAACATTATGCACCGTAGGATAAACTGCTGTAAAATGAAACCTGTAAACCTTAAGTCAGCATTATGCAATAAATATATAACACTAATCCTCAATTCTGGGACCAATCACAACACTGGAAGTGTTACCATGTGAGCATATTACACAGAGGCAATGCTTCCATGGTCTGACTATATTCTATGAGTTGAATTTTAACAGGGTAGTCTTTCCCTTGCACACACTGTACTCCACAGTAAGCTCATATGCTAGTTAGTGTTACACCAGGGAGTCGTTATCCGACTGGAGATAGCTCGCCAAATCTTCCTTATTTCCTTTGAAGTGAGGTCATCTAGTAGTTATTCAATTATCTTGCTTTTAAGATTTCTTTAAGCACAAAACTAGATTAAAAAGTTAACACAAAGCCTGGTTTGTCGTCTGCTACACCTGGAGTAGAACTCTGGCTATTTAACCCCTTATCATAGCATTACCAGTCGCCTGAAAAGTAAGTATATTTTTTCTCTGGTACGTGTCGCTTGGTGTCGCAAATGAGACCACGTCAGCTTGATTTTATGTGAAATTGTGAACATAGATCTATGTTCGGTTATTTAAGGAAACTTGAGGAAACTTTTCAGAATGCAGTAAGAGAATAAGTCTATCAAGCTCATTTGCATATGGTCTGTTTAGATGGAGTAGGAGTATTTGTATTGATCTATTTCTAGTAAACAGCCGTGTTGAGTTTAAAAACCCTGTCATTACTATCACGGCGGTATACAAACGTATACATCAAAGCATTATTCAATTTAATCCTCTTGTTAAAGTATTGAGGTGAATGATGTGGCAAGGAGAAAGAAATCAAGTTGAAAACATTGAAGAAAAGGCCTAGGTTCTTATAAGTCTTATCACCAGCTAAAAGTTGGTAACCTTATCACACTTAAATAGGTCTTAAAGTATTAGCAGAATTAAACTTCTCGTGCTATCTCCATTCGGAGAGCAACTCCCAGGTTACACAAATCTCCATCTGCTATCAAATTTGCCCAGGTCTGCTGTAACAATGAGGATTTTGTTCAATACAAAGTAAAGGAACCTGTGTACATTATATACATGGCCTGTGCAAGCAGAATGTTTAATTTACAAACCAGATCCGGAAACTCTAATCAATAATTTCCTGTGCATTGTGTTCAGTGTAGCCTTTTATGTTAGGCACAGCTATGCAAAGAACAGTGAAAGGTGATAAAAGGATTAGCCCTGATTTATAGATAAGCCCTGGGAAAGTTTATTTGTCTAGCAATTAAACTCAGAAAGGTGCTATCAGGATAGCAGCCAGGGATACACCTCATGTGATATATTCAAGAGGTATAAACTTGAGGGATGAACCTCACAAAAAGCACCCCCTTTCAGAAAGAACCACTCAGCCTTTGGGCTTTCTGATTTCTACTGTATTTACGGTACTTTCTAACTGCAACCAAGATGAAATATGCTTTATAAGTTTTCCTTTAATTACAATAAATCAACAAATTACTGTACACAGCACTTTAAAACTGTATTGTATAGTTTTATACTGTGATGCTTGTAAATTACACTCTGGCAGCCACTCAAAGTGTTAGTTGATGAGATATGCAGATAAAAGAGGGCGCTGTTCAAATATACACATCACTGTCTGGAATACATACTCTGATACCTGCAAAGCCACAAAAGGTGTGCAATAGATGCAACCTTGTCGGGCAGACAAGCAATAAATTCAGATTTAGATTCAATAACCATAAGAGGATAATTCAGGATAAATCTGTTAATTTCCCCGTTGCTGAACATTTCTGTGGTGAACTGAATTATTCCATTTTAAATCTAAAGTGTAATCTCCTCGGTTCAAATTACCAATCTGTCAAAGAAGCCTCAAATCCGAGAGCAAGTGGGTCGTTAAACTGTCAACACATATTAGGGGCCTGAACAAGGACCTTGGTATCTTAAGTGACTTCCCCTTTGTAATTAATAACCCTTCCCAAGCTGTCAAGGTTAACTCAACCTGCCTGTCTATCATTTGTTTTTGTTTGTACTTGTTTTACCGTTAAGTTTGAAAAATATTGTAATTTTTCACTTTCTATTTTGCGCTGAGGAAGGACACAGGAGTGTCCTAGATATACGCTGTTTTTATCGTGTCTGTGCTCTTATTATGTCATCTTTGGAATGTGTTTTATTTTTTGTTTTATATATATATATATATATATTTTCAGACAGCTTTGAATTTCTCATTTGATTGGTAAAGTGCATCATGGACTCCAGCTGCCAGAACAGATTTGTGGAGTGACATTTGAAAATACATTTTTGTGAAACACATACAAGTGGAAGGAACCAAGCTATTTATCCTTGTAAATAAGTTGTAGCGGCTGCTGTCAAGTCGTCCCCTAGCAACCCCCTCCCCCACAGAGTCGCCCTCTCATTTCACCAAAGGAGTCAAGGTAAAATGCCATCAAAAATGATTAAGACACGCTAAGCACTGGAGATTATATTAGGGCAATGAAAGTGCAAGTCGTCTTTGTGCTATTCGTGTCTATAGTATTAACAAAAACTAACTTTGGGCAAAATTAACTACACAAAACCTTCCACTGAAATGTCGCTAAATTGATAAGTGATGGCGTTCTTTCAAACCATGTAGTAAAAATCGTTCAAACCACCGAATCACTGTCAAGGTCCACAGAATTTTGCGACAAGCTCATCTCCAAAAAGTACACCCTAAATGCTACCTGCCTACCCATTGCGTGTGCTAAACTTTCGATTGCCATGTGTCATTTATCATTGAGAGATCATTTGTCGTCATTTTTGCGTATTTAAAATAAGGGGGTAACTTTGTTGAACTAGGGGTGATTTTGTTAAAGGTGACTTTCCTAGGTACGTTGAGACATACAGTACCCAATACTATATACTTGTCAGTAAATCGTTGTTTGCATCTATGAAACCGTCCGAGTGTTAGTAGGGACATATGACTATGGCCATGTTCTCCAGCTGCTACATGCAGTATTGGAATCAATTAAAAGCTTTCATACTGATAACTACAGTCAGTATATAGGCCCTCCTACAGCATTTATCATGACAGAGCAATGTATCAAAGAATATTTCCGCGATATTTGCTTTTCATTTTCAACGAATATCGAAAGATGATTCCTATGAGAAAAAATGCCCTACATGACAAATCCCCACGAGACGTTTAAACCGTGGAAAGCGTTCGCCATTGAAATATTCCACTCCCAGTGAGAAGCGGTCCTTATGGAAAGCGTTCCCCACGAAACTAAGCATTCGCCGTGAGCCAAAATCCCGAGGGAAATTTCCCATGGGGATTTTTATGGAGAATATCATGGATTTCTCTTTTAAGGGTTGGTAGCAATTAACTCTTTCTCTTTTTTTTTTTTGGTTCATACATTTCTGATTTCGTTTAATTGAAACTTTACAAAGTAAAAAAGGTGATAAAATTTCGTTTCGATACTGATCTGCCACCATCTGTAAGTGTGATGCGCTGTAAAGCCGTTAAGCTACAAATTCATTCACAAATTCAAAATATTCCAGGGTATTCTAGGGGTAACTAGAGATGCCGTGTTTGTCTAACTGTAAACACAAACTACAGCCTAGATCTTATAGCTTAAAAGGGCTTATTGAGTTGGTTTACAAAATCCATTTTGTTTTACACAGTTAAGTTGAGATTTATACTCGCAACTTGATACTAATGGTCAAACTAAGAGATTCTGAACATATGACTGACAACTGAAATGGAAATGATAGAGTTATTAATCATTGAAATCATTCACTACAAATTTGTGACCAAACACTTTTTACCATTATGTAGTAATCATTATGTAATACCTGTCTACAAGAACTAAAATTTTGCAGATTTTCGGTAACTATAGGAAGCGAAACAAGAGTAATGAGGCTTATCAGAAGCGTTGTCATGCAATGATTTCCTTCATACTTGTCACAAAAATAATAAATGTCGACCCAATAAGCCCCTATAAGAAATTCGTCATGTAGCAGGGTACCAAACGTAAACGCCTATCTGAATGTAAACGAATGTCACTAGAAGGCAAACACCCGTTCTTTTCATATTTATTCGAAACGAACTCGTGTAAAAGCACGTGGCAACATCAAGTGAGGAATGTACCCGAAACGGGCAGGGATACCGTGTTAAGTATTTCCAAAGTCCCAGGAACACTGTTTCAAGGCATAAATTTACATTTTTGTGCTCCCGGATATTTTATATATTTAAAGGCAGGGATGATCCTTAAGCAGATAAAAATTGTCCTCTGCACTGAGTATTCAATTCCTCTGCCAAAAATTGCAGAATTCACTTGAGTGAAATATTCCTTTCAGTTGTTATTCACGATCCTTACATAAGAAAATATTGATGGGATATTGCCTCGATTTCGCTTTCAGAAACAAATTGCCGGGAGTTCTTGGTTATTATCTTAGTTTGTTTGTTGCAATTGTAAGTCAGAGCTAGAGTCATGAGTATCCCCCTAGCAAGAAGGCGATAGAGAAAAGCCTGTCTCTTGCAACCGAAATGGAAGACTTTAGGATCATCTGGTGCTAAAAAGTTCCACTTCCGTCCTTAGACCAGACAAACTAAAAGAGAACGTGTGAAGTTCAAGCTTACAGTGGTATCTGTAGACTCATAGCCTATTGTAGGATACGAGGAGGCTCTTAACATAAGCTTTCTTATTGCAACATGTTCATATAACATACTTGTTCCACCAACTAGACAGGTGTTATTCAGATGCTAATCTTACTTCAGTTTCCACTCTAGGGTTCCCATATCATATACTTAAATTATCCTAGTAGACTACAAGTAGCGGGGAGCCTCCAGCCTGATCAACATAAGTAGAAGCTTCTATCCACAAAAAACTTGTGATGAAGAGGTATAAAACGAAATCGCTGGCATACATGGGCGTCCGCAGAAAAAAATTCAGGGAAGCAAATTTTTTAGGGGGCCAGACTTTTTTTCATGGGAAATATTTTACTCCCAGAAAAGAGTTTAGATGCTACTTTCACACAGTGTTGACAAAGACGTAGCCAGGAATTTGTCAAGGGGGGGGGCAAATGAGCCCATAGACAGACTCTCAGCGCTCCGAACCACCATGGGATGGCGCGGAGCGCAAGAAAATTTTTGGCCAAATGCTTCCCAGATCGCTTGAAACGGCACTTCAAAGGCCTGCCTATTCACCGCATATAAAAAGGGGAAACACTAGCAATATCGTAAATGTAAACTTTAAAAAATACCAAAAATATGCTCGGAGGGGGGGGGGATGCTGAGGCCTGAGTGTTGATATTTTTTATTCAATTCCTGTTTTGAGAGTAGAAAATCACACTGAGTGAACTGTTAAGAAATTTTGATGTTATATTTTCTTCGTTTTTTCTTTCTTTTTTCTTCGTTTTTTTCAAGTTTTTCATTTTCCAGGGGGCCCTTACCCCCCTCCCTCCGGACGTCCATGCTGGCCTAAACTACTTACAGAAACTTAAGCTGTATCTTCTACGCGTTAAGAGCGGAGGATGCATGTAATACCTTGGTAATGACACAAAACATAACAAAAATTCCATCCAGATTTCTTCAATTAAGAAACAGCATTTTGGTTCTGAATGTTTACGTCATTTAGCTTTTCTCACGGAATTACAGAATCTCATGATACAAGCAGTGTTAGATTGTTGTAAGCAAACTTGGTTTGTTAGCCTGTGTGGAGTACGGTATGCGTACACACCAAATGAGTGTGAGTTCAACAGACTGACTAAATGCTACCTTCACGTGAAATAGGGCTTCTTTCAGTCTTAATAAACAAACAAATAAAGCCGATATTTTTGAGTAAGGTTACAAAGTTAGTCTTTTTAGTATCTCTCTTGGCTATTCAGTCATCTTTTCGATCTACATAACTTAGCGCAGATACGTGTGAAAAATTGTGGAAGGATAATAGGCCCTTGAGGCAAAAGTTACTGTGTGGAAAAGTGAATGTCAATCTAGCATTTCTTAAAAGTGACAGGATGCATGCAACCATCCCCCGGGATTTCCGCTTATGTCTACATAAGTATTGTAGGATAAAGATGAAGGTACTTGGTCAAAGTGCAAAGATTTTAGTTTGTCTGTATGCTGATTGTGAGACCAAAAAAACCTGACTATCGTGTTTTGTCCCAACTATTGCATATAGCCTGGTACATATGCAACTGTAAACAAGTGTCCGGAAGTAACTTTAATTGAAGATTCACAAGACGGTTCTGAATTTAGTTCGTTGTGTAAAGCAGTGCCATCCCATTTTGTTTTGTGTTACTTTCCTGAAGTTTTGGTTTGGCTTATGTATTTCACTTCCTCAATTGCACTGACGTACGCAGTACATGCCTGCCGTCTTTTTATAACCGTCTGATTGCAGTTCAAAGTATTAATTGTGTTATCCGTCTGATGATCCGGTAAGACTTGACTGTGAAACTTAAAAGTAACGGAAATGAACAGGAATACTTAATATGACCTACTTGTGGTTATTTCTACCCATCAGAGAAAACATTTACAAGGAGTTATTCAAACGAACATCCTTAAACCAAAAACTTGCAACACGTCTGTCAGTAACTTTTACGTTTACACCTAGAGCCGATGTACTATTAGCTTAACTGATACACCACAGTGGAAGAATTCAGAGCTGAAACAGGAAATAAATCTTAGCACTCTGGTGAAATTTTCATTCATTTCCGGTGTGTAGTTCTCAAGATATCAGCACGCACATGAAGTAACTTTTTGTGACCTGAAGTGAGCTTGAAGCAAACAGGGCTTATTTCATTTCCTCACGTTGATGAGTATGAATGCTTTGCTTTCATTATTTTCAATCTGTTGTTTTGACTTTGAAGTTAAAAGAGACCCCGATCCGGAATTGGAAGTTTGTAAAATTCCAGTGCCTCTCAAGCATTTACATTTTGATAACATAAAATTATGAAAAACGAAATTGGAGGAAATTTTCAAAGAAAAACAAAATAGAGAGCATTAACGTGACGTGAAAATGTCACATGTGCTATCTTCAAGTTCTGTCATTTGGGCTGAAAGTGTCACAACTTCATCTGATGATATCTCGAGAACTACATATCGCATTTCAATGCATATTTTTACCAGAATTTTTATAATAAATACCTTAAAGGAACATGCGAAAAAAAAAGTTAAAATATACATAGCCTGTTCAGTCAGCAATTTGCTTTCTTTTCCATAAACAGACTTACCCTCACTCGTAATCTCGGTTAAATTTGTCAACTTGGCGAAATGCCATGGTGCACCCTACTGGATACTTCGATTTTTAAAGATTTGCACTCACTCTGCATCTCTGTAAAATTTGTCAATTTGTCGAAATGTCCTGTTCCATGTAGATCGATATTTCGACAAATGTTGGTTCTGACGGGATATGACGTACCGTAACCCGACAATTTAGTAAACTTTGTCAAATTATCTAGAGACTATTTCATAAAGCTCGGTTCCAAATTGTCTTTTGCCGAAATACCTTTACATCGAGTTAAAAACTTTTTTCTAACACAGTAACAGATGTTGACTTTGTATGTTTCCTTATGGAAACCATACGATAAATATGAAGGTGACGACTCACTTTCCTTAGCAATGAAATAATACTTTCGCCGTCTATTTCCTCTTTGAAAAAATTCCTGTTTCCACTGTCGGGAGTACTTGTAATTAACGATAAGTCTTAAAATAAACACTAACAGATTACATGTAGCTCTTTTGCGAGGCTGCAAAAACGCATTGAAAGATTTCGCAGGCAGCACGACTGTTTCAGGTAGGTGTTAACTAATCCAATGTATTTTTCTTCTGAGTACGCCATTGTGCGGCATGTTCACAACTTCAGAAGCAAGCCATTTCACATACAAATCTTCGACACAAGTTATACTTTTCATTTCTTTAGCAGTTTCTTCTGTCATACCTCATGTTACTCTCGTCCAGCTTATGCCAAATAATGCATGAAACGTTTTATGAATTCTTGGAAGTTGTAATGTGGTATTTCGGTTGTGGAGTTTTGTCATTTTTGCTGCTCGTACACATCGGTATTATTTGTTTTCATGTAGCGCACAGCCAGTTATTCCTCCTTTGTCTTACAAGTTTTAACAGGTACCAGCAACCCTTTTATGAAAGCTCACAGATAGGCCTTGTAAACTGCTACCAAGTATGTGTGTCATAACCATGAATATTTACGAACAACGAGTGTTTCTATAATAAGGTAGGGTCCTGCATTGACGATCTACTCCAAATGTAATCTACCAATTAAAGTGGAACTGAAAAAATTGAAAGGGGTCCCAAGTACCTTCAACTTCTTTCCTTGTTTGCATAAAAGCTATTTATTTGCTTTAAAAACCACATCACAAATTAATCACATCTCTTTAACACCATTACTCCACTCTCCCTCTCCCTCCAGAAAGAAATCTCTGGAGAAAGTTGCTAATTCTATAACAGAATTGATATGAAAAAAAAAATTGGACATAATGATTTTCACATTGGTTACTATGCTATGTCAGAACAGCTTTTCAAAAACCGATTAATCCAAGAGTGTTTTATGTTTGTCACTAGGAAAGTAAGACAGCAGGTAATTTCACATCATCAATTACTTAAATTTTGAGCGTGTTGAAGTTGCAAGTAGTCGCAAGGAAGAAGATAACCAAAAGCAAAGAAGATGAAAATGATAATTACAACCGCGTTTTCGTTTGTGGAATAAACCTAAGTCGTGTCGTCTAGTCCCTATAATTCAATGTATTGTAGATACTCCCTCAAAGGCTGCACCACGTTCGAGGTTATAATGGTCCACAGTCCTCTTGTAAGACTTGGATTTCGAATAAACCTAAACACTAAACAGTAGGCTACTAGAATAACAAGTAGTGTTTACTTTCATCCTTCGAGTTGGACGGTCCTTTCCTGCACAGTATTTTTGTAACCGTAGAATCACCCTTAGTATGTTGCATGTCCGAATATATATATATATATATATATATATTGCTAATTTGGGATTTAGGCGAAAAACGGTATGAAAAAACGCGACTGTTTGGAGAACTCGACCCTTAGGCGAAAAAATCGTTTCGCCTTAACGTTTTACCCGCTGTTTTATATAGGAATGCGTTACTCTATACTCAAGTCCGATTTACCACATAATGTTAATGCAATTACTTAGTTCCACACCAACTTACGTGCATGTATCCGTTAACACTAAGGACTTACGGGCCATTGAAATAACGTGCATATATATCTCAGAACCAAAAGGGGAAATATAATCTTATGTATTTTATTGTTTTTTTCTTCGCCGGTTGTATTGGCGGTATACCGATTTCGCCTGACAGGTCGATCTAGCGTTATATATATATATATATATATATTTCTCTAATTCGGCACTTAGGGGGAAAGTTGTTGTTGAAAAGTCGACCTTAAGGGGAAAAAAATTTTCGGGTGAAATATAAGTTTCGCCTTAACGTTTCCACACACTTTTTCTATAGAAATACGTAAACTTACAAGAGCGCCCTCTTAGATTTACAAACTAGATGCCATTACTTCAAAGTTGTCAAATTTACGGACACCTAGCTGTTAACACGAACGGATGGCTGGCCATTGAAATAACGTTAATTTATATGTTTAGACGTTAGGGCGAATTTATTTCTTATGTATTTTATTATCTTTTTTTCGCCCTATGTACAAGCAGATATAAGAATTTCCCCTTAAGGTGGGAATTAGCGTTAAATATATATATATAAATATATATATAAATATATATATATATATATATATATATATCTATATCACACATGATTATACAGGTGGACGTATGCCGTGTGTTGGAAGCTGAGTTACAAAGGAATAACAGCAAGAGATAACACTGAAATCCAACAGTATTAGTAGCACGTAGGTGTATTTACGTTTCGATCTCCCTGAGATCTTCGTCAGAAATGATAAATGAACTTACAGAGTAGAAGGGACTAGCTTACTGAGAGAGTAGTGGGATAGGAAAGCCAAGTCTTTGTTGAGACCTGTAGTATTAGAATTAAGCTTTAAAATTAACTGTTGTTCGTATAGTTTTCTGCTATCTGTGTTTGGGAACTTGTCTTTGACGATAATGCACCATATATATATATATATATATATATATATATATATATATATATATATATATATATATATATATATATATATATATATATATATATACAGGTCGAACTGAAGAGTTTGTAACTGATTCGATCATGAATGAAATCAACCCTAGTACTGGCATAGCCTTTTGAACAAGGGAAGAATGAAAGAAGAAACCAGAAGGAAAATTGAGCCACGCGGTTTTGAACCCGGGACGGTAGCTGTCTGGGCGACTGCCTAAACCACTGCACCGCCGTGACTAACTTTAGTCATCGGTTTCCTGTGAGGCCAATATGGTTAAGCAAGAGAGGCTACTTTACGTGGCCCACACGGGCTGTCCAATAAGGCTACATTAAGTTTTGACCAAGCTGCTCTTGTGGGCTCTACACGGAAGAACCTTCTCAGACCTCAAAGTTCACTCGTGTGCCTGTCTTGGTGGGTTTTCTGACTTAGTTTATTAGAGCATGAGTCATCCTCTCACACCTAGCTCTCCCCTCTTTTCTACACTGAACAAGTTGTGCACTAGTGTATGTCTAATTTCAAACAATAGTCTCTGTAGTATACCTTACAAGCTGTTACAACACAAGCCAAGTAGCCTAGTTCTACTGTTGATAAGAGAGTTGTGGTCAAAAGTGCCTTCCAAGCTTACTTGCTCAAGAGATTAAAGTACAGATAACAGCTCTGGGGACAGGTGAAGAAAGCTGCAGAGGTGCCACATATGGCCAATGGGTCCTCTTGCGACATTAATAATGGTGCTCATTAATTCCATCAATAATAAATCAATAGTTTGCGTGGAAAACATTCTGTCCCAATGTGGGTTAATCATGGGCTGAGGTAAAGATGGGATAGCAGTATATGGGCCAGTGGTGGGTAATTCCAAATGTGAAATTTACGGGACTTATTAAAAATTTTATCTAGGTCCGATATCTGGCCCTTTCCAGCAAATTCCGTCCTTGGGCAGAGCTGTACTCGAATTCCGCATGATGCAAAGAAGTATCGAGCGGAGACTCTAGAAAAACATCAAGACAGGTTACGTTTAGCACCTTGGAATTGCCCGAAGTACAGAAAGTTGTCATCTAATTAATACCAAACAATAAAAATACTTTAAAGTACTTTTTAGCCTATTCAAAACAAACTATTAACCGAAATGAGACCCATAATAATCGGCCAATGAAATAAATTGAATATTTATGAAATTGTCTTTGAACAATGTTCAAAAAAATGCACGACAAAGTCACACTCCAAAATATCACGCGGTCTTCATTAAGGTCAGCCCATGATATGTTTAAGAACACAGAAAATTTGCAACTCACCATAGTCCTACATGGAGACGTAATGGCCAGCCCACAATTCACCAAATGACAACTATTCGAATTAACATCTATTGTATCCATATGGGCCCTACAATAACTGCCTATATTTAGCTCATGTTCATGAAAAGCCCAAGATACCCAGGCATGATCAATTAGGGCCCTGTGTGGACTTTTTGACTGGGGTCTCACTTTTGCACATGAACAGTTAAAAGCAGAACCCCAACACCTTCTATTTTCACATGTAAGCCCCTGTTAGCTAAAAGAGGGGTTCTTTTCCCCTCCTAAAGCCCATCTCCATCTAAAAGTTTAAATGCCCAATACCAAGTCTTCACAAGCAGTATTGCTCTCGGAATGTGACCTTTAATCCCTCTCATCACACTTTTACTCTGGTAATATTGAAAGTAAAATATGCAGGAATAGCTTCGTTTTGTGTACGGTTCGCCTAGATCCTTAAAGTAACAAACGGCTAAGTGTTTGCGATCGTGATGTTTGAAACAAGTTTGCAACCAATTACTTTCAGTTTCATTGGTAACCGTTGACACCGCGTAGGCTATTTTTAACTTTAACATATGGTTGTAAACGTTATATGAGGGAGTTCTTCTAAACAATCTTTTATTACATTTAATGATAAAAATTGCAATAATTAACAGACTTTCCAGTTTCTGTAAAGCAATATGTCAATCAAGTATGTGAGTATGCATGGTTTTTGGCATACCTATTTACCGACTGATTGGCCATCAGTTAACATGCGTTTAAAATAAATTAACATCAGCCTTCTGTCGATTGAGATATTTGCTAAATCTATATATCAAGTGACTATATCTGAGTTTTCATTAGAGAGAAAGCGGTGGTGTTTCTCTAAGATAGTGTCGAGACATTGGAAATCTAGTGCTACAAGCGCACAAAGCACCACTTTTTCACTGTCTAACTAACTAGTGAATGTCGATATTGAAAATGGAAGTCCATTTTGCTCTATGCTCATACTGACATTAACAATTTCCCACTTGTGTCAATCGAACCCTGCCTAAGTTACTTTGTTGAGAAGGAGTACCGAGTAAAGATGGGCATCATTTGGAAGAGAGAGAGAGAGTATACTTGCTAATGTTTCCATGAACAAAGCCACAAGTTTTTCTTTATTTCTGGGACGCATGCTGTAGCCTAGAGACATTACTTCTGACTCCCGATCGTATTGTTGGAAGGTCAAGCGGTTTTTGTGTTGCTGTTGTGTATCTTTGAGCAAGAGGTTTCCTCCGAATGTTCCATTTTAATGAATATAAGCTTGGCTGCGGGTTATCCACGGATGCACTGACTTCCCAGCCTAAGAGGTTATCTCTTTTGCAATCTGCTTCATGTCATGGAATCATGAAGTTGACACCGGCCTATTTGTTCTAATGGAATAGTCTTCCCTCTTCTGGAAGTGGTACCTTAACTAAATGTTTCTTCAAGTTCTTAAACATTATTATTTATTCATATTGCGTAGACAAAGTACAAGAAACATCAATAGTTTTTACCTTTGGATCACATGTTTGCTTGCTAATGCTTGGTTTTCTTGGGCTCTTTGATCTTCAAATTTTCTTTACATTTTCTAATCACATTTCTATGTAGGTAGAGAAAGAAGTAAAAACTTGCCATTTACATGAGAAGTTCACTGTGAATTTTACACAAGACCGGAATAAACGGAATTTAACAAGTAGTTTTGAAATGACTATATTTTGTTCTTCAGAAAATGAGGATCCTATTTCGAAGACCAACTACATTGCGTGTTACAAACTGTGGTTCAAAGACTCATTTTTTATGCAAGTAGGAACTTCAGTTTTGAATACTGCAAGTTGTAACTTATTCACTGATATAAGTATTGACAAGCACCCAATCAAAGCAGAAAACAAACTTGTTCAAGAGCAATGGAAAGTGATTTCGAAAGACTATAAAAGAGAAAATAAAATATGGTTTCATACCACGTGACGTAAATTGTCCATTGATCGACGGCAGAGATGGACGTGTCCTGTTTATAAGTAATCTAACACACTATTCCTACATCAAAACAGGACATCAGGTCTTAAAGTTAACGGTCTACTGCGAGGAAATTTGCTTAAGATTTTCTTTGCAACGTTACTACCCCAAAGCAGAGAATTCATAAATCCGAGTTTTGTAAGGC
Organism: Holothuria leucospilota; assembly: GCA_029531755.1. NCBI lineage: Eukaryota > Metazoa > Echinodermata > Holothuroidea > Aspidochirotida > Holothuriidae > Holothuria > Holothuria leucospilota. The sequence continues at coordinate 18,468,657 of CM055982.1, read as the reverse complement.
AAGACACATAGAAAGGTAAGACCAAACTACTCATTTAATATAACAAGAACCTATGGTTTTACATAGACGTGGGAAAAGGGGGAAAGGGGACTACCGCCCAGCACTCTGATTGGAGGGGCGGAATCCTCGTTTCGTCCCCACTTTGGATGACATGCTGCCAAAATATAGCTATGAATAGGATAAAATTCCTTCAAACTTTTGTCACACATTGCACCATTTGCATCTAGGGCACTTTAAATAGTCAAAAAAATTCTAAAAGGGAGAGGGACACCCCTCCCCGTAGACCCCTGTAGACTGATCACTAACATTCACTTCCGCCCCCACACTTTCAAAAAGCTTCCTACGCTTATGTTTAACAAACTTTTGTCACAGCTTCCCTAATTAATAAGACGTAGTCCATAAGCCATTTTACGGAAGACGGAGGACGTCTTCGCCGGGTGTTCAAACTCTTTTTCTCCCAATGACCACTTATTACTTAAGATTGCAATTTATAATAACTGTTGGGGCTATTGGAGTTATTCGGAACACTGGTTGATTGAAAGCATTAGGATATTCTGAAAAAGCTGTGATTATCTTTTGTGGACATAATGCCATATAGGTCAAGTATAAGGTATCAGAAACAAGCATCAACCATAGTTCTTACAAGATAGAAGTCACAAGTCTGTTCTTTGCATTCCTAATAATATGGTAAGTAATTCAATGTTTCCTTCATTCTTTTGTTGTTTTGGACACAGGGAATAATTTTGGGGTAGTTAATAGATTTTTGCTAAAAGCCGAATGGAAACATTTGGCAAAGATCACAAAGATGCCGTTTCTGTCTGGTCGCATGTTAATGTGGAATCGGCCATTTGATGATCCTTTAAACAATTTTGGTGGGGAAAAATGTGGCAAATAACAAGCTATTATGATGATTGTGCCCTTTTATGCAGTAAACTTCCCTATTATAGTCAGACCCTTAGCTGTGCTGTGATTAACGTAAAAAATCCGCTTTTTGGGGGGCACGTTTATGCGTATCTCGAGTGCCGGGGGCATTCAGCAATTTGAAGATTCTGAAGTTAATAATAAACATGATTCGTGTTTTATCAGTTTACTAAAGTGGATCCTTTTAGTTGCGTTAACTAAGACAAAAGAGTGAACCAAACTTTTGGCTGCTTGAGAAACCTATGGTAGTTAGAGACAACGTATCTCATTTGGAATGTTTAAGATTTTGTTGACCAGTGCTGTAATTAGACTACTTTAGTTCAGTTTAGACGTTTGAAGAAAAGTTTAAGTCGCATTGTTTCGGGAAGAAAAAATAGCTCAAGTCCTTAAAAGACTTTAAGGTTTTAAATTAAATATGATCAATATAATCTAAATTCCAGTTAGACAGCTAACGAAATTATCATAGTTATCCGGTGTTACCATTAACAAATCAAATTACATGAAATAGGGGACCGATAAAGTGTATGAGAAGTAATTATATTGTAGAGAGTAGAGTTGTAGTTCTACATTGTGCGAATGAAGCATTAAATGTATGCGGACATGTAACGAAACCAGTTGTTATATTTAGTTAGCTTTTCATTCAATAATGTTAGATTAAGATCCTCTGATGAGAAATCAGTTGGAAATATTTGCATATCTTTTACTGTTCCCAACATAGACTTCTTCTTCATAGTTTGATCATTTCTGAGATTGCACATTAGCTATGCAAAATTTATGATGTGAATTGTTTCACGGTGTTTGTATTCCTTTTTTAATCCCCTATGAATTATCTGCTGATTACTTAAACAGCTAGAGTCTAGTTTGGTGTTCCATGTAGACATTTTTAAAGTAGTAAACAGCTGTTCCTAAAACAAACCCCCTCGGGGATGCCACCGTTACATCTTTCCTGAGAACGAAGGTTAAACCAACAAAGGATAACATAAAACCTACTCCTTGAGTCCTTCCTCTAACATCACAAATTTGCATACGTAAGCTCATCTTTATTCATAATGTAAGAGTAAAACAGAATTGTCTTGTAAAATGGTCAATATTTAATTGGTTGTGATAGGATTGCGGTTATTTTAACGTTCTTAATGCTTTTCACATCGAAAACTAAGGGTCGAGTTGCAAACGTCCAAGTCTCGAGTCATCTCACGTACCTAAAGGACAAAACAGGATAAAGTCTAGTCATTTTGTAGTTAACAAATATCGTAAAATCACTACAAGGAGCGATATTTTTCAGTGAAAGATAATTTATTAAGGGATATGCAATCACTTCCTTCCTGCTTCTTTAGGGCTATATACATATACCATTTCGTAATATTCTACAAATTCTTCCAAATGTGGACTCAAACTTCAAGCTATCCACCTAAGATGGCAGCACGGAAGATATTAGGTGCTAAGAAGGGAGTTCTTAAGAAGGTAGTGACTTTGTAAGCTTAAAATGTCACTATATGGCAAGACGCGCAATGCAATGTTGATTTACGCTGACATACATAGGGATACCATACATAAACAAATTACCACTAACATGTTTAAATATTTTGCCTAAAGGATACTTCAAAAGCTTGAACCAGGTACTTGGACATCGTTTCCATTAAACACGCATGATGGAAACTGACACTTTATTATCAACCAATGAACATCAGCAGAGCCAAACTTCAGACAGACGACTACCGGGTAAAATAATGGCAACGATGTGGTTTTTAGGTGCAATCAATTGGCCGACTAAAGCAGCCGGTGAATTTAACAGTGTGTGTACTCTTTCTGCTGCACACAGAATGGATGGTAAGTAGATTGAACCTGTAAATATTAAGCAGTGGCGTGAATAGGAGTGTTCATGCCCTATTGCGAGACACGACTCCTGTTGGTCCCCTCGGGAAGTTTGCATTTAGACTTAAACAAAGCCTTTAATTCTAGAGGCATGGTTAAAAATACCTTCATCTTGGGCACATTTATTCAATCCGAAACATTTTTTTAGTGCAGTGAGGAGAAGGCTTAACGCGTTTAATCTTAAATATCAATACCACTTGGACGTTCTATAAGCTGTTTCAATAGGCATGCCTATCTTTATAGGTACTTTTTACATGATCCTTCAAAGTCCCTTTCCTAGTACCTTACACCGCCAAATTAAATTGTTTTCGTTCGAGTCCTTGTTATAATGATGATGACGATGACGATGACGATGACGATGACGATGACGATGACGATGACGATGACGATGACGATGACGATGACGATGATGATTATTATTATTATTTTGCTTTTAAATAGGAAACGACAATGCTTTGTAAATCTCGATAATCATGAGCATGTTTATATGATATGAATAACATTGTCCAATGTATGAATGTTAATTTATTCACATGAGATTTGGAAATGGATGAAAGTTCTTTTGTTATGCGTAAGTCGGTACATCCATTGTTATTAAATCAAGCTCTAACGTTAATCGAAGATAATACAAAAGTGACAAACACGTTCATTTTAAGACATCTCCCAGTAACTACATCAGTATCTTACTGATTTGTGTGTGGCAGATCTTGAGATTGGTATACTTCTTAAACTGTTTTTCATTCTTCTTTCCTACGGTTAGGGCGATTTCCCTCTTAGAGGAATCAAAATTCCCCCAAATAGGGCCAAATTTATGCAAAACATTTTATAGGCTTGCTAGCCTTAAAAAGACATGGTTTAGCAATATCGAAAACCTTTCGAAAATTTTTCTTCAAAAACGGCGTGGTAAGCCATCGATCAGGACGTGGTTTTCGCTTGCTATGACAGTACACCTGCCGAATATACATTTCATTTCATCTCATTAGACTGACAAATTTTGGAAGGGGTTTTCAAAATCCATTCGCCACTGATAATGTACCCAAAACAAAGCGCATGGAATGTGGATAAAATAGGCAATATGGCCAAATTTTCTCCTGATCGGTGGAAAACAAAAGGAGAATATCCCGAACTGTTGTAATTGTCGATGTCCGTTAACATCACATGTCACTTCATATCAGTGTCATATTGAATAAGATATTCTTAATCCCTATTGCTTGGTTTAATAATTTGTCACAAATAATGTTTTCTGTTTTCAAAATGTCCTGCAGGAACCTCAAGATGGGTGAGACGAATTGTCTCACTGAGCTCGATCATTTTCATCATCTTCCTCAACGCAACTTCAGTTCTCACAGTTGCTCTTTACCTGATTTGTTATTTTGGTAAAACTGACCATTACCTGCGATTTGTCTCCTTCACCTGTTACTGGCCATCAATGATGTCAACTCAAATCGTCTGTCTCATTGCTTGCATCAGTTTAACACAACGAGCTCCAGCCCTTGATGAACGGGGAAGTGATATCACGTGGGTGGATTCATTCAATGAAAAATCATTTAGTGCTAAGTTTAATCACTTCGTATTATCTAAAACGAAATTTCTACCTAAGAAAAGTGTATTTATGTTCCTTTACTCCTTTGCACTCTTTGTATCTTCCATTAAGGTTGTTTTCTTTCTGCACACTTCACAAAACTGTCCAAATTGGCTGTTGCGCTTTTTCCTTTTCTCTGATATTTCCGGGTTAATCTTTTACGCCACGTTTTGTTATTATTTATACCTTCGGAGGATCATTCTTGAAGAAAACTGTAAAGAAACGGCACAATTTATCAGAAGCAATATTGGCAAACTCGACCCATGTATTGGTAAAGTTAGGGAGTTCTTCCGAGATTACTTCCAACTTCGGAAGTTGTTGTTACCCTGGCTTAGTTTCATAGTATTTAGCTCAACTTTTGGAGTGACTGTATTCTTCACCTGGAACAACAATAAACACCTTTTAAAAGGAACAAACATGACGAGCCCAGGATCATTTCATTTGTTTGCTCATAGTAGCTATGTCCAGTCAATTTGTGCTTATCAATGTGACAAGGTCGAGTTTTTGAATAAAGGGAATGAATTTCTCTTATACAATATTTTTGTTCTAAGTAGGCATATATTAACTGGGATACTGCCTTTGGTAGCCGTTAGAAGGATAGATTTAAAATACATCTGGGATCGTCTTCGAATGAGAATCAATTACATGTATGCAAAAAATGACCAAGATTTTTGGAACTCTTTAATAAAATTTATGGACAAACTACATCCTAGCTCAACAGCTGATTTGATCCTTGCCTTTGTTATCCCATTGATGGGATTTGCGTATGGGCTATTAGGAGGAAGGGAAGAAGATTTTTAACTCTTTTATTTTCAACGATAATTACACTACACTTAAACGTAAACTTAGACACATTAATCTGGGTGTGCAATTTGAAGAATTGCTCTGCCAATTAGTTCCATATTAATGCAAGACCTTTGTAATGTATCTACTTCTAAATTCATCCTATCTTTTAAATTTTGTATTTCATTTACTCAGTGAAGAAGTCAGCATTCAATCCCCTCTTGGGAGGAAAGTTAAAATGGTATAAGCCAGTAGTCAAGGAGGCCAGGAGAATTTTAACCCTTTAGAAAATAAAAAAATATCCTTCAGCAATAAGTGCTAGCTTATTTCGCTTTCCCACAGAAACTTTAGCCCTTCGAAAGTATACCCGCCCGTGCCTTGTCTTACAAGGGGTCTGAGTAGAAGTTAGCAAGTCATTTATAGATTTGTGGACACCTTTAGTTGAACACTTTCCAGAAAATAGACTAATTGATGATCACTTACAACGGTTATCAGACAATGTAACATATCGCACACATGGTGTTTTATAGTTTGACGTGTACATTTAAAGAAATAATTTTAGAAGTAAATTTTATGGTCTGGCCCATCCACTACACGTTTGGAACCTTCCGTGCAAACACAATGCATCAATAACAACGGGGTCTTCACGTAAGTGTATTTTTGTGGACTCGAATGGAGTGTGCCGTGAGGCCGAGTCTAGTTGCAGCCCACTCTGGCCAAGTCCGATTCCGAACCTACTATTTAAGGCCACTTTCGATTTCAGTGAAAACACACAAACATCCTGGAAATAGACTAATGCATCCTGGGAAAAAAGTAATGCGTACCGCGCATGTCTTTCCTTCACTGCAATCTAAGGCTTTTAACTTTTGAACACCAAAATGAAACAGATACAGAGCCCATTATGGCGTTCAAAGCATATTTTGAACGCTTGTATAAAGATTCTGAACACTTTCTCTCCCATCTGAACGCCGCACGCCTATTTAAACACTTACCGTATTTGAACACCTGACGCGACTAGTGTTCAAATGCTGAACTCATAGGGTTCCAGTTTTGAACGACAGATTCAGCTCCTGAAGTATAGTGGCATGACGGGAGGAACAGCCTAACACATTAACATTATCCGGAATATTTGCATTGGATAATGTCTTATAAACCAAAATATACCTATCCTGCACGAGACTTAATTTTTTACCCAGAGATTATGCTAAAACCTCAGAGCTTCCGAGGGCGAAGCCCCATGGACCCCCACCAGGGCCCTAAGGTGGGCCGAGTGTTTAAGCCAGCCTCTGTTTGTGAGACAATGTCCCATAAACGGCGACAAATGTGGCAGAGAAAATCTGAGAAGCAAATTCTACTTGGGTGTAAATTTTGAGGCTCCTCATAAGGGTAGGAATCCACTCAAATATTGCACCATTTGAGATCTAGGCAACTTTAAAATTCCAAAAATTTCCAAAGGGGAAGGGGACACCCCTCCCCCAGGCCACAGATCACTACATGACTCACTGAGAAAACGTTCTAGCTTAAATACTGGCGGGCCTCTGGATCCCAGCCGCTTAAAACTACAGTGGTCTGACGACAGGAATAGCCTAATACATTAAAATTATTGGAAATCTTTGCATTTGGTGATGCATTATGAACAAAAATACATCTATCCTGAGACTTAATTTTTCACCCAGAGATATGCTTAAACCTCAGAGCTTCCGGGGGCTTCGTCCCCTGGGCTCCCAGCGGGGCTTTATCCTTGGACCCCCACCAGGGACCCTAAAGCGGGCCCCTGGACTCCACCCGCTAAAGATCCGTCGGCAAGAAATTATCTCTACACCCCCCGCCCCCCCAAAGATAACACCTTCGCTACGCCCCTGAAAACACAGGTTGGGTATTGAAAACGAGTTAAGCGTAACGCCCCTCTAATATTCTATGCTATTCCACTTTAAAATTTTCTTTCAATTTTCACTACAAAATGATGCATTTATAAATGCACCAGAGGTTTGAGATTTTTGTAATATTTGTTTGTTTTAACATACCTCCACAGCCTTAATTTACAGACCTAGAAAAAATATGTCTCAGGGAAAGTTAATTGTCTTCTGCAAAAGTGGTGACTTGCTGACAGTCCATTTGTCACACACAGATGGGCATTGCCTACTCGTTTTCTTAGTTATTGTCTCATTTTTTTTCGACACCATCAGCATTTTGAAGTACCCGCGACAAAATTGTTTAAGATGTGAAACTGATGAATGGTGCACCAATCCAAATATCAGTTAAAGTAAAGTTAACAATTTTACAGAGGGATCCAAAAATATGTTTCAATTTGACCTAATTATCAACCAAATATGATATAAATCTGCACAATTTAAGTTCATAGTGATTTTTGTTTCCTTTTGCCTTAATTCATTTTAATCTTAATCATTAAAAAATCATGTTTGTATTATTTATGCTTTCAAACCGACACATTCGTGGTGGAATAATATCTCAGAGTGAATAAGTGTCGATCTTTGTTACTCTTCAATTTACTATTCTTCAATATTTTCCAGTATATTAAAGCATATTCTTGGACATTTTTGTACATTTTAAGAACAGAAATGATTACAACCTAAATTTAACTATTCGTAAGTAAGGGACAGCTATAATTTGTTCAGGAAATGTATACAAATGTATTTGTCAGTCACCTCGTATTTGATTACAGTAGCTACCAGACGCGGATCCAGACATTTCGAAAAGGGGGAGGGGGTGAAAGCCCCTTTGAATATTCTCCAAGATTACCATTATGCTAATTTTTGCGTATTTGTCATTGTTGATGTGGCGAAAAATGGGGAGCTGAGGTCGGGAAAGCCCCCCCGCCCCCTGGATCGGCGTCTGGCTACACATGAAGTGCAGGAGCATGAGAGTTTCAAGTAAAAGATGTCTGCTTAATATTTGTTCGTTTTCCCCCAGTATACTATAGTCAAGTCTTTACCTGCACCAAAATAAAGTCTTATAAAGCCTTATCTGAATGTCGTGGCTGTTCGAGTGTCTTTTTTGCAGCTGCTTGTGTCTTGTAAGCAGCTGGAAACTATAGGGCTTCTTAATTGGATTTGAAAATACATTTGATATTGAGTTGGCTATTCTTTTCCAAATTTGGTTCTTGCTTCATATTTAATAATTGAATACTTGATCCCTCAGTTAAGGAATACATCACCTCGGTCAGGCAACTAAAGAGTACTAAACAAATGCACAGTAAAAATACCTTCTTGTAATAGACCTCATGCTTTGACGTCACGCACGTCATTTAGTAGGGTAAACAGCCCCCAGTCAAAAATGTGGGGGCTGAGGTATGCTTCCGCCCCCCACGATCCAAGGCCAAAACCTCTTACTTGTCTCTTCTCTAAGAAATGTCAGAAATTTGCAATACTTTTCCTTAAAATTTGTCCAAAATTTTGCACCAAACCAAAATCAGTTACAACCCTGCATTGACACAAAATTAATGTGAGGACATCAGAGAAAGTTGCAAAACTGAGAACAAGAACTTAAGTTAATGGCTTCAATAGAGTGCACAGTTTAAAAAATGGGCAAAATTTGACCAGCTTTTCGTCCAATATCGGGAGGGAGTATAACAACCTCAAAAAGGAGTAAAAAGTGATCAACTAAGTTAGTTACACAATTGCTTCACTTATTGGTCAAAACTTTGACCATTTGGTGGTCAAATCAGCAGTAAATACTGCTGGACATTTCTCTCCCAAGAGTGTTTTGTAAACTTCTACCTAACATTTGTTGAAATTTTATCAATTTATTGGGAAAGATGTAAACCAATAATTGGGCAGTTTATCCTTTGATGTTTAATAAGCATTATAGGCCTACTGATGCATGAAATCTTTCCTATGTAGCTTAGACTTGTAACGAATCACGGATAATTGAGGCCATGAGAAGTTTGTGCGTAATGTGGTTTGTATAACTTTTATAACACTACTTAATAGTTTCCATGTAAATCAAAATATGACATTTTCCGTTGAAAAACACGTTTAAGCGTGTACTCACACTGAGCGACATTTCAGGTCATGGCAACCCACTATAAATCCAAAAGCCTTAGTGTAATCTGTTTGGCTGGCATCTTATCCGTAATGTCCAAAACAATCAGGTTTAAAAGACACTGTCAAATTAAGCTTCGATGTTTTGTACTACCATCACCACATAATAACACCAGCCAAAATTGAGACTGCAGTTCTTGTTGCATAACAAAGCACTAGTTGTATACATCTGTGATTATGAATTAAAAAATTTGTAGGCACCTATATAAATGCCCTTTCAGACGTGAAAGAGAATACCCAAGATTCTGAACTCTCATTAGATATCATTTTAGCGCTCTTTTTGAGATATCGAATCTCACATAAACGTGTGCTAAAGCTCCCCAGCCCCCCCCCCCCCCGCCGCTTCCTACGCCTATGCTTTTTTCATCAATCTTTGACAAGGTAGTATAATGACTACAAATCTCCACATTTTATCAGATGGGTAGGAAGCAGTGGGGTTGGGCTAAAGCCCCAGTCAAAATGGGGTGGGACGGGAGTATACTTCAGCCCCCTCAATTCAAGGACGAAAACCCCTTATTCGTTCCCTCTGTAAAAAAATGTCAAAACTTTGCAGTAATTTTCCTTAAATATAGCTCAATATGTTGCACCAAATTACATCTAATGACCCTCAAATAGCAAAAATATTTTCAAGCCCATCTCCCAGGACGGCCTTCCGAAACAACGTTCAGCCACTCCCCCAGTAGAGGACAGCTTCCTATGTTTTTCAATAACTTGATACTTTTTAGGAGTAGTGTACTTAAGAAAACATTTAAGTCTAAACGGGAGATAGGCTAGAACTTATAGTAGAACGATTGTTTTCCTTTGATGTGTTCTTTACAATCCATCACCTAACGGGAAACTTGAAAAGGTGTTTATTCAAGTTTGTATTTAAGGTAAATACCATTTTAGGTAAATACATTGCAACTTGAAATAACTGTGATATGTTTATGATATTTTAGACTTTTAGACTTTAAGAAGTCAGACTTCACGCATATATATATATATATATATATAATATATATATATATTAGACTTTAAGTAGTTCGTCTTCTGTAAAAACTGATACGGTAATAACCTAGGTAAATCTTTGCTTCTTGTCTGCAGAATTCTATTCGTTTTTGAAATGTATCGTTTGTAGAAGGACTTTAAGTTAATGTAACGTTTAAGACTGGCACAATAATAATAATAATAACATCATGTGAATGACAGTTTATGTTGTTTGTAAGTTACCGATGTGTCATTGTTTCTGGAATCTCCTCAAGGACTTTCCAAGCATGAATTTTTACCATTGACATAGAAATAAGGAATCGCTTTACTTCAGTAAGAGGTCTGTGTACTTAAATGGGCAAATATTTACAAACGTAATTACCAATAAAATTGCATTTGAGCATGTCTTCCTCTGCATACTAATTTTCAAGTTTATCACATTTTCACAAAAAAGATTCGTTTCAGTAACTAATTTTTAAGAACAGTGATAACCCTACTAAGGCGAGAAAAATTGATGTACAGAGATAAATAAAATATGTATCCCGGAAGAGATAATACCTAAATACCTGACAGAACAACCCCCCACCGGCAATTTTTATCCGGAGAATTTTCCCTGGACAATTTCCACCCTGGGTAGTATCCGCGTGGACAATTCTCATGCATGGCAATCAGCCCCTAACAACCTATCCCACAATCCAATTTGGAATTGTCCTCGGTATGTATTATCCAGAGGACGGAGGGAAGTTGTCCTGGTAGGATTTGTATGGTTTGGACATTGTTTGGGTGGGAAATGTCCCGGAGGGCCATTGTCGGAGATCAATTGTCCTGGAACCCTTAACATATAGCTTAAATGCTAATGTTAGCTTTGTTTCAGTAATCTTGTGTTTCAAATATTATTCTTTGATATTAATGCCAAACATCATTTCCATGCTTTCACCCCTAGGCATGGGTTACAACAGAACTGTTGTGACAAATTGGGTTTCAAAGAACAATATCCTGCAATCCAGGGCGTTTGCAGTGCCCGTTTTTTCCATATTCTGGCAGAACGTAACGTGACATTTTTTTGACAGAATGTAGATCCCTGCAATCTTGGTTGTTGTGGATGCCACATTTTCTTATTTCAAAGGAAAGGGGTCTCCACCCAAAGAAGAATCCTCTACAACCCCGTGTACCTGTCTACTTGGAACTTTAAGGACAAATTATTATGTCCTTGACAAAGGTATGTAATATGTGCTCCAGAAAATTGTCTTCAACAACTTGCCAGCCACGGGCCTGCATGAGGCTATGTTTATGTATATATTGCTAATATATATATATATATATATATATATATATATATATATATATATATATATATAAAAATAATAATAATAAGTAGAACACACCACAAAGATGACAATACGAGAGCACAGATACGGTAACAGAATAGCGTATATTTCGGACACCCCTGTGTCCTTCTTCAGCGCAAAATGTGAAGTGAAGTTTAATTTACAAATAACAGACACAGCAATGAGGTTAAACCCCTTGACGAGGGTGATAAATCACAGAGGGGAAATCGCTTAGGATGCCCAGGTCCTTGTTTAGGCCACGGGTGTGTGTGGACAGTTTTATTACCCACTTGCTTTCGGATTTGAGTCTTTGAGTGACAGACGGGTAATTAGAACCGAGTAGAATACATCTTAAATTAGATAAAGAGTGGTTAGGTTCACTACTGAAATGTTTTGATACAGGATAGCTTATTGATTTATCCTGCACAGTTTTCTTGTGGTTATTAAACCTCAGCCTAAATTTGGTGCCGGTCTGACCGACATAGTTGCCTTTGTCACACAAATTGCAGCATAATAAATATACTACATTAGGCGTGTCACAATCCAGGGGAGGGGGACGGATGTTGCAAATAGTGCCGGGAGGAGTAAATGTTTCGTCCGTGATAATGAACCGACACACTTGACACCTAGGCTTGCCACACTTTTTATTGCCTATGTTCCCAACAGTAAGAAGCCTGGAGGATGTAAGGAGAGATTTGAGGTTGGGGGGTTGCCGTCTCGCAGTTAAAGGGGGATCATCAAAAAGTTCGGAAATGGACTTGTCTGTCCGAAGAATACTGAAATCTGAACGTATACATTTATGTAGGCCCTCAGTTTTAGGGGAATAGTCAAAGACAAGTGGGATACGTGAATTTTCGACTTTAGTTTTGTAACATAACAATTTATCCCTGCGGTAAACGGAAGCTTTACTAATTCCCTCTTTGATAACGGGTAGGGGGTAGTCATTATTAAGAAAAAATTATATATATATATTATATTATATTATATTATATATATAAATTATATTATATATATATATATAGATATATATATATATATATATATATAAGTTAAGTATTTTAAGCCGTAAAAGCAAATGCGTTCGACAGAAGGTCTGAATCAATAATGAATTTGGGTTTCGCTGTGTTCGTTTTTAACCCTTATCCACTTGGGTGGCGTTCATACGTGTGTTGATGGCGACATTGTGAGACGATCTCAGATCTTTTGTTCAAAAGGTTAGGAGAACGTTGGTCGACTATTGCAAGCTTTTCGGCTTGGCAGAGGTTGCAAAGGCCTGAGGAGTTCTTGTAGGTATTTGCCCGTGTCAGTATGCTCCAACGTATTGAGAATTCACGGCCGCTCCTCTTGAGGGACCAGACATGCTTTGAGAGCGCTGTTTCTTTTTCGTGACGTGCTAGGTTAAATGATTTCTTGTGATTGTTATATCTTTCCTTAAAATACTTAACTTATTCTTGCTCTTTTGCTTGCAAAGTTGATCACTCTGTTAAGTCTTGTCTTTTGGACACTTATTTGTATATATATATGTATATATATATATATATATATATATATATATATAGATAGATAGATATAGATATATATATACCTCTCAATCTGGCCAAATTTTAACCATTCATGTTTCTGTACAGATCAGTCCAAATGTTAACATTTTTTGTATCAGTATTTTAATCAGCAGTAATAATAAAATTTAAAAAAACAAGTGACGAAATTGTAAAATTTGATGAATGAAGAATATTCACACCAAATTTCGTACATTAACACGGCATATCTGAAAAGTTATAAGCGTTCAAAGGATGGTGATATACATCAGAAGGCTTATATACACGCCAAAAAGTCGCAATATTTCGCTTCAAAATATCTCCATGGTGACTAAAAATTTCGGATCAAGTTTTGGCATAAAGAAAGGGAATAGTTGGTAACTAATAAATTTAAGACAAATGTTTACCACAATTACCCGTAGATTTCATGTAACGTACACACAAACTAATGTTAGCCTTTGAAAGCTTAACTTTTGGAAGGGTTAACATGTTGCTGAAAAATATCTACGCCAGGTTAACGGATGGACCGATCTGAAGATATATATATATATATATATATATATATATATATATATATATATATATATATATATATATATATATATATAGGTCGAAAGTTGTGTTTGGTGTTCGATCATGAAGTTGAAATCAATCCCACGTGCTGGCATAGCCTTTTCACACAAGGGAAAGTACAGAAGAAATAAATTCAGAGAGAAAATATATATATATATATATATATATATATATATATATATATAACGCTAATTCCCACCTTAAGGGGAAATTCTTATATCTGCTTGTACATAGGGCGAAAAAAGATAATAAAATACATAAGAAATAAATTCGCCCTAACGTCTAAACATATAATTAACGTTATTTCAATGGGCAGCCATCCGTTCGTGTTAACAGCTAGGTGTCCGTAAATTTGACAACTTTGAAGTAATGGCATCTAGTGTGTAAATCTAAGAGGGCGCCCTTGTAAGTTTACGTATTCCTATAGAAAAAGTGTGTGGAAACGTTAAGGCGAAACTTATATGTCACCCGAAAAATTTTTTCCCCTTAAGGTCGACTTTTCAACAACAACTTTCCCCCTAAGTGCCGAATTAGTGAAATATATATATATATATATATATATGCCTGTATATATATATATATATATATATATATATAAATATATATATAGCTGCCTTGTAGTACCCTATAGTCCCAACCTTTCAATATTTAAGCTCCCTTCATTTGAACACTCTACCATTGACTGGTTTACTTTGTTAATATATATATATATATATATATATATATATATATATATATATATATATATATATATATATATATATATATATATATATATAAATTAGCAATATATACATAAACATAGCTCCCTCCCTTAGATATACCAACTGCTTGACTGCTCATGAAAGCCAAATCCCTGTTCAAACCAGTTCTGTGAGTATTAAGTGAAAGGATCGTGTTTAACCCAGTCTCTCAATTGCATCCCTCCTGTGCGCATTGAAAATTGTCGTACAACAAAGCACACTTTAAGGTTATTCTTACTGATGTTATGGTTTTGCTGTACGGGGCATGGATGTTACACTTGCTTTGTAACTGCATGGTTTGATTGTTAGGGTATTAAAAGTCTCGAATCATAAAAATCGCACTCAGTGTGTGTTCATGTAATATAACAGTGTCGTATTTTGTGTAACTTAAGTAAACAGGTTAAAATCTTTACACATTCGCACACGTATAACTTGAAGATATTTTATCTGATGCTGCAGGCATTACACACAGCTGACCATGGCAATGCAGTATATACAAGTAAGGTGATAAGTATTCGATTATGAACGAGAAGCAAGAAAAAAGTTTGTAAAACCTATCAAACTGGTAAAAATCACTCAAAATACCAAAACGTTATTGAGAATCACTTGACGAATCTCTCAACTTCTTTGTAGGTTATGTTGAGGCCGAAAAACAATGTCAATGTTAATCCATAGGAAATAAGAGAGAAAGGTACAATACACAAGTATCCAACCCAGGTTGAATGTAGGTTTGATGCAATAATACTATATCATAATATAGTTTCACTTTTAATGTACCGATATCTAGGCAATCTTATCAAAGACGCAGCACATATTTCCCCTACTCAACGATAAATCGTTCAAGAGACAATCGGGCCATTGCGAAAACAGCTCTAATGGCGCACCTGATGAAGGCTTACCTCAGAGGTACCCCCATTCAATCCCTGGGTGGAGAGAGGCAATTGGCATACGCATTTTGCCCAAGGACATGACCCAGGCGCGCGGGAGACAAACCAGCAATCCTTGGATCACAAGTCCAACAACATCTTAACCCACAGTCCACCACGCTATCAGAATACACTTGAAGAGAGATAAAAGCTGTCGGAGAGTAAATAAAGTACAAGTATCCTTTCTGACGAAGCAAACTTTTAAGTTAAAGCTTGTTAGCACTGTACAAATTCTTTGTTTCCGAACTTCCTTAGCATTTTACACATAAGTTACAAGAAGTGTATCAATTTTTGTGAACAAAAAATGTGGATACAAAATTTGAAAGAAATTAGAGACCTTATTCAGTGTAGGCACCCGATATATCAAACAACAGTATTTGGTCTTGACTATACATCCATTTTTATAATTTGAAAAAGTACAGTTTGCAGGTTATACACCCAAGTTCAGGTGGAGGAGCAACAAACCCTAAGTTCAAAGTTAATACCTAAGATAGTACAACAAATAACCCAACTAGTTAAAGCAGACAACTTCATGTCCTGTTCCATTCTGAAGATAAAAGCCTTTGTTTACTACAAAAAGTGATGATAAGAACCAAGCCACAGTGTCTTTTAAACGCACATTCTCAAGTTTAGTGCTATTAGTCAAGTTCAGAAACTTTAAAGAGGACCAAGTCATGTTTGAGCTCCACCATAGTTGCGCTTGTTGCAGGCCCGTAGCTGGCAAGTTTTGGAAGACAATTTTCAGGAGCACATATTATATACCTTTGTCAAGGACCTAATAATTTGTCCTTAAAGTTCCAAGTAGACAGGTACACGGGGTTGCAGAGGATTCTTCTTTGGGTGGAGACCCCTTTCCTTTGAAATAAGAAAATGTGGCATCCACAACAACCAAGATTGCAGGGATCTACATTCTGTCAAAAAAATGTCACGTTACGTTCTGCCAGAATATGGAAAAAACGAGCACTGCAAACGCCCTAGATTGCAGGATATTGTTCTTTGAAACCCAATTTGTCACAACAGTTCTGTTGTAACCCATGCCTAGGAGTGAAAGCATGGAAATGATGTTTGACATTAATATCAAAGAATAATATTTGAAACACAAGAAAGATTACTGAAACAAAGCTAACATTAGCATTTAAGCCATATATTAAGGGTTTCAGGATCTCCGACAATGGCCCTCCGGGACATTTCCCACCCGAACAATTTTCATACTCTTTAGCGAGTGCATGAAGCGTAGCAGCGCCTCTGTCCGAAGCCGTAAGCATCACCGGGAAAGACTTTTATCACCTCCCTGGTAAAAGTGGGTAAAATTCTCTTTGCTAAGGTGACAGGTCCTCTCCAGAGAACGTGTGCAGTTTTAGCTAACATGAGATACAATCCAGTGACAGCTGTAAACGTTTTTGTAGGATACAAAAAGTGATGGGGATACATGCCCCAATCCCCCCCCCCCCATCCCTCTCCTGATTTTCGCTTATGTCTACATTAGCATTGTAGGAAAATAGGTGATGGTACTTAGTCATAGTGCAAATTTTCAGTTTTTCTGTACGCTAATGGTGAGGCAGGGAATTTTCCTGTAGCTGAGAAGATGTCTAGAAACTTTTCACATTAATAGAGCAAGAGTAGTTTACATACAAGTCCTTGACGTCTTCTCTGGGTTTAAGGGTTTAAGGAAAGAACTCAAAATTTGCCAACCTGTGTAATTATATGATTTTTATCGCTGGACTACGAAAATTAAATTTATACGAATTATTTCGTGACGTCACATCGAAAAACAGCATCACCGGAATTCGATCCGAATTCGTTGCAGTGTGACCGCGGCTTTAGTCTTAGAGTCGAAACCCTTTTTGTTGAACAAACCACTAACATATCTTAATTGTGTTATCCGTCTGATGATCCGATAAGGCTTGCATGTGAAACTTAAAAGTAAGGAAAATTAACACAGGAATATTTAATCTGGCCTACTTGTGGTTATTTCTACCCAGCAGAGAAAACAGTTAGGAGGAGTTATTCAATAGAACATCCTTAAACCAAAATTTGCGATCCGTCTATCAGTACCTCTTACTTCCACACCTAGAGCCAATGTACTATTAGCTTAACCGATATACAACAGTGAGAGATTTCGGAGCTGAAACAGGAACTAAGTGTTAGCATACCCAATCCGTAATATGATATCAGGCAAAGAAGAAGTCTCGATCCTTCTAACCCTCTACCTTTCCTGATTGCTTTAACCCTAACCTAACCTATAGACATGATATCATGCATATATGCATGTCTTGAGACACAAATATGGCACCTTACAAAACAAAACGTCCGGATTTGGTGCACAGCACTCTGGTGAAATGTTTATTCAGTTCCGATGTGTAGTTCTCGAAAATCAGCACATGAAGTTACTTTGTGTGGCCTAAATTGAGCTTGAAATAAACAGGGGTTATGTCATCTCCCCACATTGATGAGTATGAATGTTTTGCTTTCATTATTTTCAGTATGTTGTTTTGACATTAAAGTTAAAAGCGATCGTAGCTTTCGATGGGGAATTTAAAGCTTGTAAAATTCCCCATGCCTCTCAAGCATTTACGTTATGATAACATAAATTTATGGAAAACAAAATTGGAGGAAACTATTGAAGAAAACAAAAGAGATATCATTAATGTGCGGTGATAATGTCACGTATGCTATCTTTAAGTTCACTTTGAGCTGAAAGTGTCACCACTTTATCTGACGATATCTACGAGAACTACATATTGGATTTCAAAGCAAATTTTACCAGAATGTTTAGATTAAATACCCTTCTAAGATATTAAAACTCTGTTTAAGCCTAAAGCCTTTTTTAAATGCAAAGTCGATACGGTGGTTTAAAGGGGACATGCGAAATGTAGAGCTTAAATAACATAGCCTATTCAGACAAAATTTTCTTTCTTGTCCATTAACCGACTTACCCTCACTCGTAATCTCGGTTAAATTTGTCAACTTGGAGAGATATCGTGGTGCACCCTACTGGGTATTTCGCTTTTTACAGATTTACACTCACTCTGCATCTCGGTAAAATTTGTCAATTTGTCGAAATGTCCTGTTACATGTAGATCGATATTTCGACACATGTTGGTTCTGACGGGATATGACCTACCGTAACCCGACATTTTAGTAAACTTTGTCAAATTATCGAGAGGCTATTTCATAAAGCTCGGTACCAAATTGCCTTTTGCCGAAATACCTTTACATTGAGTTTAAAAAGTTTTTCTAACACAGTAACTGTTGACTTTGCGTGTTTCCTTATGGAAACCATACGATACATATTAAGGTGAAGACTTACTTTCCTTAGCAATGAAATAATACTTTCGCCGTCTATTTCCTCTTCAAACAATTTCCTGTTCCCATTGTCCGCAGTAGTTGTGATGAAAACATTGTACATCTGATAAGTCTTAAGAAAACACAAGCTGACTGCATGTAGCTCGTTTGCAAGCGCATTGAAAGATTTCGCAGGCAACACGACTGGTTCAGGTAGGGGTTAGCTAATTTTATATATGTTTCTTCTAAATACGCCATCGTGGCATGTTCACAACTTCAGACGCAAGTTATTTTCATGTACGAATCTTCAACACAAGTTGTATTTTTTTCTTTTCTTTAGCAGTTTCTTCTGACATATCTTATGTTACTCTCGTCCAGTTTCTGCCAAATAATGCATGAAACGTTTTATAAATTCTTGAAGTTGTAATGTGGCATTTCGGTTGTGGCGTTTTGTCTTTTTTTGCTTCTCGTACACATCAATATGAATTGCCTTCATGTAGCGCACAACCAGTTATTCCTCCTCTGCCGTAAACTTTTTAACAGGTACCAGCAACCCCCTTTTATGAAAGCTCACAAATAGGTACTGGAAACTACTGTCACATATGTGTATCATAACCATTAATATTTATGAACAACGAGTGTTTCTATAATAAAGTAGGGTCCTGCATTGACCCTCTAATCTAAAAGTAATCTTCCAATCAAAGTAAACTGAAGAAACCGAAAAGGGCCAACAATACCTTCAACTTCTTCCCCTTTTGCCATAGAAACTACTTCAGAGTATTTGCTTTAAGACCCACATCATAAATTGAGCACATCTCTTCAACACCAAGGTCTCCACCCTCCCGTCTCTCCAAAAAGACCTTTCAAATTAGTGGTTAGCAGCCTCATCGTCAGCTGGAGAAAACCGCTCTCCCTACAACAGAATTGATATAAGAAAGAACAAAATGGAAATACTGTCTCTCACATTGGTTACTATGCTATGTCAGAATAGATTTTCATAAACCGATTAGTCCGAGAGTGTTTTTGTGGGTCACTAGTGAAGTTAACCAGCAGGTAATTTTACATCATCATTTACTTCAAAATTGCGCGTGTGGAAGTTGCCAGTAGTTTTCTAAAATTAGTTGATGGACGAGTCGTAAGAAAGAAGATAATCAAAGGCAAAGAAGATGAAAATGATGATTACAACTGCGTCTTGAGGAATAGAATGAAGTAGTGTCGTCTAGTCCCTATAACTCAATGTATTGTAGAAACTCCCTCACTCGCTGAACCACGTAGAAGGTTATTATGATCCGCAGTTCCTCGGGTCGTGCGTTAGACAAGTTTACTTTGGACTTAATGCATATTCTCTATGGAATAATAGCGGTCCATGTCATGAAAAATGGACACTGTTCTAACGCGTACCATAGATGTATGTGACAAGTACCGTTAAACCAATAGCCGTTCTCCTGTGAGGCAAATATTGTTAAGCAAAAGGCTACTTTACGTGGCCCACACGGGCTGTCCAATTAGGCTACATTAAGTTTTGACCAAGCTGCTAGTCTTGTGGGCTCCATACGGAAGAACAGCCATGGCGCTTATTAATCCCATCAATAATACATCAATAGTTTGCGTGGGAATGCAATGCTCAATGTGGGTTAATCATGCGCTGAGGTAAAGATGGGATAGCAGTATGTGGGCCAATGGTGGGTCATTCCATATAAAAAATTTATGAGCCTTATCAAAAATTTTATCTAGGTCCGATATCTTGCCCTTTCCAGCAGTCTCCGTCCTTGGGAAAAGCTGCACTCGAAGTCCACATTATGCATAGAAGTATCCAGCAAGAGTCTAGAAATGCTTCAAGAAAGGTTAAATTTAGCACCCTGGAATTGACTTAAGTACAGACATTCTTCATCGAAATAATATCGAACAGTAAAAAAGCTTCATAGTTTTTTAGCCTATTCAAAACAAACCATTAACCGAAATGAGACCCATATTAATCAGCTAATCCAATAATGATCGAATACTTATGGAAATGTCTTTGAATAATGTTCAAAAATAATGCACGACAAAGTCACACGGTCCCATATTGGGGAGCCCGTCACCTACTCATAGACATAAGCCTTCTTAAAGTGCACCACAAACCCACATGAACATCCTCATCGTCAGTCCATCAATTTTACTTGAGTATATACCTATTGAAAACACTCCATAATCTCACGCGGTCCTCATTATGGTCAGTCCATGGTATTTTTTAGAACATTAGCAAATAAACAACTCACCATAGTCCCACATGGGGACATAATGGCCAGCCCAAGATTCACGAAATAGCACCTGTTAGGATTAACATCTAGAGTATCCATATGAGCCCTACAATATCTGCCTATATTTAGCTCATGTTCATGAAAAGCGCAAGATGCCCAGGCATAATCAGTGAGGGGCCCGTGTGAACTTGTTGACTGGGGTCTCACTTTTCGCACATGAGCAGTTACCAGCAGAACTCTAACACCTGCTGATTTTACATTTAAGCCCCTGTTAGCTAAAAGAGGGGTTCTTTTCCCCTCCTAAAGCCCATCTCCATCTTAAAATTTAAATGCGCACTACCAAGTGTTTACAGCTAGTATTTCTCTAGTGTGACTTCTATCCCTCTCATCACACTTTTACTCTGGCAATATTGAAAGTGAAATACGCAGGAAATACCTTGTTTTGTATACGGTTTGCCTAGATCCTTAAAGTAATAAACGGCTAAGTATTTGGTGCTCGCGATGTTTCAAACTTGTAAGCAACCAATTACTTTCAGTTTCATTGGTAACACCGCTTAGGCTATTTTTAACTTTACCATATGGTTGTAAACATTATATGTGGGAGTCCTTTTAAACAGTCTTTTATTACATTTAATGATAACAATCGCAATAATTAACAGACTTCCCAGTTTCTGTAAAACATTAAGTCAATCAAGTATGTGAGTACGCATGGTTCTTGGCATACCTATTTACCGACTGATTGTTCATCAGTTAACATGCGTTTCAAATAAGTTAATGTTCGTCTTCTGTCAATTGAGATAACTGCCACATCTATATATCAAGTACCTATATCTGAGCTTTCATAAGAGAGAAAGCGGTGGTGTTTGGCTAAGACAGTGTCGATACACTGGAAATCTAGTGCTACAAGCGCACAAAGCACCACTTTTTTCACTAACTAGTGAATGTCAATATTGAAAATGGAAATCCATTTGGCTCTATAGCCATACTGACATTAACAATTTCCAGTTTCCTTGGGCTCATTTATCTTAAACAACAAATTGCTAATCGCATTTCTATGTAGGTAGAGAAAGAAATAAAAATTGTCATTTACGGGAGAAGGTCACTGTAAATTTTACACGAGACTAGAATAAACGGTATTTAAATAGAAGTTTTGAAATGACTATATTTTTGTTGATCAGAAAATGCGAGGATTTTATTTCAAAGATCAACTATGTTGCGTTTTTCACAAACTGTGGTTCAAACACTTATTTTCTTCGCAGGTAGGAACTTCATTTTTGAATACTGCAAATTGTAACTTGTTCACTGACATAAATATTGATTAGGATCAAATCAAAACAGAATACAAATTTGTTCACCAGCAATGGAAAGTGATTTCAAAAGATTATAGAAGAGAAAACATTTATGTTTTCATATCACATGACGTAAACTGTCCATTGAGCGATGGCAGAGATAGACGCGTCCTGTCTATAAGTAATCTAACACATTATTCTAACATCAAAACAGGACATCAGGTCTTTAAGTGAACAATCTCCTGCGAGGGCAATTTAAAGTTTTTTGTTGCAACGTTACTACCCCAAAACAGAGAATTCTTAAAACCGACTTTTGAAATATTCTGGGGCAAGACACATAGAAAGGTAAGCCTGAAGCTATTCATTTAATGTAACAAGAACTTCTGGCTTTTATATAAACCAATTTTTTGTCGTAGCTTCCCTAATTAGTAAGACGTAGTTGATACGCTATTTTACGGAGAACAAAGAACGTCTACGCCAGGTGTTCACACTAATTTTTCCCATCTGGCCACTTATTACTTAAGATTATTATTTATAATAATTGTTGGGGGTATTGGAGTTATTCGGAATACCGGGTGAGATGAGGCATAAGGATTTTCTGAAAAAGCTATGATTATATTACCCTTGTCTGGAAATAATTCAATGTAGGTCAAGCATTAGGTATCAGAAACAGGCATTAACCATAGTTCTTAGAAGATAGAAGTCACAAGTCTGCCCTGTGCATTATTCTTCAAATGTTTGCTACATCTGTTGTTTTGGATACAGTGAATAGTTTTGAGGTAGTTTTTTTTCAGTTTTTTCTTTTAAGTAAAATCTTTTATTTGTTTTAATTTAATTTTTTAATTTATTTCAAACTAAATTTTAGTTCATGTACTTTCAGTGAAAAAAATATTTCATTGAAAAAAAATTATTCATCCAGCGAGTCCATACACTATATTTTTTATTGGTTGAACTTTCTTCTGTGAGCTAGTAAGTGGGTCTTTAACTTGGTCAATTGGGATAATAGTGCATTGGACTAGCACACAGGTCAGGTTACTAAGTATAATCAGAACAGTGGCAGTGTGGTACTACCCCACTGCATTGCGTGTTCACTGTGTGTGCGTGTGTGTGTGTGTGTGTGTTGAAATCTCTTTCTCAGTGTTTGTTCAGTGCTATCCATTTTAGCCCTTCTGGATTACCCGTTGGCCTTTCCATGACCATATTTAACCCAATCTGGCTACTAATGATCATTTGGCTATCGAAAAAAAAGAATGAACTTGTATACTTCTTCCATATATAAATATCTTAAGTTATCGACCAGAATTCTTTCTTAGATATGATAAAAGTGCAAATGCAAAACATTTGGCCATCATGATCAGACATAATACTATAGCTATCTGGCAACTTTGAAAGCTATGGGTCTAGGTCTATATATCATACACTGTTAACACATTATTATTAGCTAGGCCTACATATTTATCAGCAATCCTATCCTAGGCTAGAAAACAAAATGTCCAGTTATTGAACTGCCATTACTCCATGGTCATGTTTAGTCCGAAGGAAAAGTTGGCACTAACTAGAGTTCTGTGATTCATTTTTCTTTGGGTTAGACAAACTTACTATGAAGTATTAATTGGCACCAAGTTCATCAACACTGAAAACTTGTAGCACTGACTGACACCAATTTAAAGAGAACGGTCACTTTAGGAAAATACATGATTATGTTAAGTTATTAATTATGTTTACTACGTTTGGCAAATGATAATAGGAAACAGGTATATATCTATCAATGAGCTGATCAGGGGCGTCGATTTGATTTCGGAAGTGGGGGACATCTGGCCTAAACCTTCTCTCCTGTCCTGGTGAAGAGTCTAAGAGAAGGGGGCCCAGAAACAAAATGGTGCCAAATGTTTCAATATTTGAGGGTATACCATGAAATTGGGGTATACGTCATTGCCCAAAAGGAATGTAGGCTCAGCCAGGGGTGCTACTTGGATTTGCCGACATGGGAGCTAAGCGTCCTGACTGGGATTCAGCTACTCTAGGACCCGACAGATGCAATGGGTTGCCGAAATGATGCCGAACTCAGAGTATAAGGAACGCGAAGCGTGCCGAAAAATTTGGGTTATAGTGAAAAAGATTTCATATTTTTGTTTTCATTAAGAAAGTTGAAAAAGTTTGGGTTATTATTGAAGAATCTGCCCTACTTAAGAGCAAACCAAGAAATTTAATAGGGCGACTACATGGTCTTCGTCGGAAAGTACGTTCTTAATCGTACTCATTAAGGCTCCCAGACGAAACTGAAAAATCTTTTTTCTTACAAAATATGTTTGCCAAGATAATGAGGTTGAAAAATGAATCTTTCAAAAGATAGGAAAAAGAGGTTAGAACAACATTGCATTTTCGTGTTTTTCTAGAATCACGACTACAATACTTGTGGAACCTTTAACGTTAAATCTAATATGTTTGAAATGGCGGGCGTGACAGCTAGATAGAACTAGGCTGATGATGAAAGCGCGCGTATGGCGCGAAATTTTTTCAAGTTATAGAAAGAATTGTTTCAGAACTTATTGGATACGAACCTGATAAAAAGCCATGTGGAATACTTTCTGAGAACATCTATGTCTTCACCATTACTCGCCTACATGTAGTTTTTTGGTTACCTCACTTTTTAGTTTCAGGTCACGAAAAGTGGGGGGACAAATGTGTTAGCGTCACCTCCTCTCAAAAAGGTGGAGGGGAATGCCCCCCCCCCCCCAAATCGACGCCCATAGAGCTGATGCGCTATTGTAGAGCATAAGGTAATAAAGTCAGTATTTTATTTTCCTATAAAATATGTTCATTCGGTCTCGGTTGGTCTCGGTCTCGAAGTTCTGCTCCTGGTCTCGGTCTAGGTCTCGACACTCTCTGGTCTTGGTCTCGGTCTCGGTCTTGGTCTCGGATATGCTGGTCTCGACAACACCACTGGTTAATAGATTATTGCAAAAACCACCAAATGGAAACGTTTTAAAGATGCTATTGCTGTCTCGTCTCACTGAGTTTCGTAAAGCACAATGCTAATGTGGAATTGGCCATTTGATTATCCTTTAGACAAATTTTGGTGGGGACACATGTGGCAACTAACAAACTATTATGATTAATGTAATAGTTTGAACAATTTTCCTGTTGTTCCTTTGTGCCATTTTCATGCAGTAAACTTCCGGATTGTAGTCAGACCCTTAGGTGTGCTGTAAATAACGTAAAAAGTCGCCTTTTTTAAATCTTCGGGGAATGCGCTGAAGCAATTTAATTATAAAATATGATTCGTGTTTTACCAGCTCACTAATCCGGATTCTTTTAATTGCGTTAACAAAATAGTGGCAACTTATCTATCGTAGAATGTTTTAGATTTCGTTGACCACTGCTGTAATCAGACTACTTTAGTTCAGTTTAGACGTTTCAAGAAAAGTTTTAATCGCATCATTTCTGGAAGGGGAAATTATTCAAATTTTAGGGAGAGATGCCACCATTAGTATAGAAGTACCCCTTTCTCTCATGCAAGTATAAATTCTACGGCAAAGTTTGAATAGTGGTGGGTTGTACAACTATAAAGTATAGCAGTCTTAGTACATATTGTTTGATTATTCTAGACAAAGCTGAGGGTCGAGTTGCAAACGTCCTTGTCTGCAGTCATCTCGCGTAAGTAGAGGACACAACAGGATAAAGTCTAGTCATTTTGTAGTTAACAAATCTCGTAAAATCACAACAAGGAGCGACATTTTTCAGTGAAAAATAATTTATTAAGGGATATGCAATCATTTTAAACCTGCTTCTTTAGGGTAATCTACATTTACAATTTCGTAACATTCTACAAATTCTTCCAAATGTGGAATTAAACTTCAAGCTGTCTACCTAAGATGGCAGCACCGAAGATATTAGATGCTAAGAAGGGAGTTCTTAAGAAGATAGTGACTTATTGAACATCGATGCACAGTTTTGTAAAACTTAAAATGTCTCTTCATCGCAAGACGCGCAATACAATGTTGATTTACGTTGACTTACATAGGGTTACAACACATAAAACAAACAAATTACCAGTAATATGTTAAAATATATTTGTTTAAAGGATACTTCAAAAACTTGAACCAGGGACTTGGGCATCGTTTCTTTAACAAGAATGATGGAAACTGACACTTTATTATCAACCAATGAACATCAGCAGAGCCAAACGTCAAACGGACGACTACCGAGTAAAATAATGGCAACGATGTGGTTTTTAGGTGCAATCAATTGGCCGATTAAAGTAGCCAGCGAATTTAACAGTGTGCATACTCTTTCTGCTGCACACAAAATGGATGGTAAGTAGATCGTACGCAGTTAAGCAGTGGCGTGACTAGGAGCGTCCAGGCCCAAATGCGAGATACGACTCCCGATGGCCCCCTCGGAAAGCTTGCATTTAGACCTAAACAAAGCCTGTAATTGAAGAGTCATGGTTGAAAATATCTTCATCTTCTGTACATTTATCCAATCCGAAACAATTCTTTCGTGCAGTGAGAAGAAGGTTTATCTCGTTCAACCTTAAACATCAGTGCCAGACACTTTGCTGCTTCAATAGGCATGCTTATCTTTACTGGTACTTTTTACATGAACCTTTAAAGTCCCTTGCACTGACAACAAAAATCGAGTTATACCGCTGAATTAAATTGTTTTCGTTCGTTCGATCGATTGATTGATTGATTGATTTTGTACTGTTTGGGCGATTCTCCCGCTTAGAGGAATCAAAATTCTTCTAAATATGACCAAACGTATGCAAAACATTTTACAGGCTTGCTAGCCTAACAAAGACAAGGTTCAGCAAGAACTTAAACCTTTCAAAAACCTTTTCCTCAACAAACGGCGTGGTGAACTACCAATAAGAAGAGTTGTTCGCTAGCTATGACAGTGCACCTCCCGAATATGTATTTCATTTCAGCTCATTAGACCGATAAATTTTTAAGGGGTTTTCAAAACCCATTCACCACTGACAATGTACACAAAAATCTCATGGAATGTGGATTAAAAGGCAATATGGCTTCGCCCATGGCCATTTTTTCCTGAAATCGGGGGGAAACAAAAGGGGGACTCGAATCTCCCGAACTGTTGTAATTATCTTTTTCCTTTGACATCCGACGTCACCATATATCAGTGTGTCGTTAGCATTGAATAAGATATTCCTTAACCCTATTGCTTGGCTTAATAAGTTGTCACAAATATCATCTTCTGTTTTCAAAATGTCCTGCAGGAACCTCAAGATGGGCGAGACGAATTGTCTCACTGAGCTCGATCATTTTTATCATCTTCCTCAACGCAACTTCAGTTCTCACAGTTGCCCTTTACCTGATTTGTTATTTTGGCAAAACCGACCATTACCTGCGATTTATCTCCTACACTTGTTACTGGCCATCAATGATGTCAACTCAAATCGTCTGTCTCATTGCTTGCATCAGTTTAGCACAACGAGCTCCAGCCCATGATGAACAGGGAAGTGATATCACGTGGGTGGATTTATTCAATGAAAAATCATTCAGTGCTAAGCTTAATCACTTCGTATTATCTAAAAAGATATTCCTACCTAAGAAAAGCGTATTTGTGTTCCTTTACTCCTTTGCACTCTTTGTATCTTGCATTAAGGTTGTTTTCTTTGTGCACACTTTACACAATTGTCCGACCTGGATGTTGTTCTTTTTCTTTTTCTCTGATATTTCCGGGTTAATTTTTTACGCTACCTTTTGTTATTATTTATACCTTCGGAGGATCATTCTTGAAGAAAACTGTAAAGAAACGGCACAATTCTTCAGACGCAATATTGGCAAACTCGATCCATGTATTGGTAAGGTTAGGGAGTTCTTTCGAGATTATTTCCAACTTCGGAAGTTGTTGTTACCCTGGCTTAGTTTCATAGTATTTAGCTCAACTTTTGGAGTGACTGTATTTTTCACCTGGAACTACAATAAACACCTTTTAATAGAAAGAAACATGACGAGCCCAGAATCAGTTCGTTTGTTTGCACACACTAGCCATGCTCAGTCAATTTGTGCTTATCAATGTGACACGGTAGAGTTTTTGAAAAAAGGGAATGAATTTCTCTTATACAACATTTTTGTGCTAAGTAGACATATTTTAACTGGGATGCTACCTTTGGTAGCAGTTAGAAGCACAGATGCTAAATACATCTGGGATCGTTTTAGAATGAAAATTAACTACATGTATGCAAAAAATGACCAAGATTTCTGGGACTCTTTAATAAAATTTATGGACAAACTACATCCTAGCTCAACAGCTGATTTGATCTTTGCCTTTGTTATCCCATTGATGGGATTTGCATATGGGCTACTAGGAGGAAGGGAAGAGGATTTTTAACATGTGAATTTTCAACGATAATTACACTACACTTAAACTACACTACTAGTCTGGGTGTGCAATTGCTTATAATTATCATATTAATGCAAAATATCTTTGATTAATCCATTCCTAAATTCATCCTGCTTTTTAATTCTGTATTTCATTTACTCAATGAAGAAGTCACCATTTTATTCTTAAAGGGCACAATCCCTTAAAATGGTACAAGCAGGCCAGTAGTCTGGGAGGCCAGGAGAATTTTAACCCTCTAGAAAGTAAAAAAGATATCTTGAAACAATACATGTTGGCATATGTCGCTTCCCTACAAATATTTTAAATTCTGGAACGTATATCCCCCATTCCTTGTCTTACAACGGGTCTGGGTAGAAATATAGCAAGTCATTTATAGATTTATGGACACCGTTATTTGAACACTTTTCGAAAATAGACCACTCGATGATCACTTACAACGGCTATTAGACAATGTAACATATCACACACACATGGCGTTATGTAGATTGACTAGTACATTTAAGGAAAAATTTCAGATGTGAATTTTATGGTCTGGCCCACCTGATAATTTAGTTGTACGTTTGGGACCATTCATACAAACACAATGCATCAATGTCAACGGAGTCTTTACGTAAGTGTATTTTTGTGGACTCGAATAGAGTTTGACGTGAGGATGAGTCCAGTTGCATGCCACTCAAGTCCGATTCCGAAACCTACTATTGCAGGCCACTTTCGATTTCAGTGAAAACTGACACAGGTCAGGTATTGTAAATTAGTTAAGCGTAATAGCACTGAAATATTCTATTTCCCTTAAAGATTTTCTTTCAATTTTCACTACAAAATGATGCTTTCCTAAATGCACCAGAGGGTTGAGATATTTGCACTCTTTGCTTGTTTTAACGTACCTCCACAGCTCTATTTTTACAGGGCTACACAAATATGTCTCAGAGAAAATTAAGTCTTCTGCAAAAGTGGTGACTTTTTTAAGTCCATTTGTCACGCCCAGATGGGCATTGTCTACTCATTTTCTATATTTTTTATATTATTGTATCATTTTTATTCGATACCATCAGCATTGTAAAGTACCCTCTACAAAGTTTGTTTAAGAAGTTTAAGGAATTATGCACCATCCAAATATCAGTTAAAACGAAGTTAACAAATTGACAGAGGGAACCAAGAATATGTCTCAATTTGACCTTTTCATTAATCATTTATGGTATGAAACTAACCGAATTAGGTTCATAATGATTTTTGTTTGCTTTAGTTTGCCTTAATTCATTTTTCATCTTCATCATTAAAAAATCATGTTAGTGTTATTTATGCTTTCAAACCGACATAGTCCTGGTGGAACTATAACTCAGAGGGAATAAGTATCGATCTTTGTCTTGTTCAATTTATTATTCTTAAATATTTCCAGTATTTTAAAGCATATTGATCGATATGTCTGTACATATTTAGCAAAAAATGAGTTAACATAAATTTAATTTTTCATTAGTAAGAGACAGTATACTTTGTTCAGCATATGTATATAAACGTATTTGTCAGTCACCTCTTATTTTATTACAGTAGCTACATATGAAGTGCAGGGTCATGAGAATTTCAAGTAAAAGATGTCTGCTTAATATTTGTTAGTTTTCCCCCAGTATGCTATAGTCAAGTCTTTACCTTCACCAAAATACATAAAGCCTTATCTGAATGTCGTGATTGTTCGTGTGTCTTTTTGCAGCTACTTGTGTCCTGTACGTTCATTGGTACTTGCAGCTGGAAACGATAGAGGGATTTCATGTGACGTCACGCGAGTGGGATTCCCAGGCAACAAAGGGCAAAACGCACACGTAGTAAGCGTATTTACAGCAGACGCGCACGGCATAACCATAGATACTACTGTGACACAATGGATGGGTGCCCTTCAAAACCAAAGAGACGCGCAATCTTGCCCTTCAAAACCAAAAAAAGAAAAAAACGCACGATCACGTGAAGCCCTTTATAGAGCTTCTAAATTAGATTTGAAAATACATTTGAGACTGAGTTGGCGTTTTGCTAAATTACTATCTTTTCCAAACTGTTGGTCCTTGCTCCACATTTATTAATAGAGTACCGGTACTTAATTCCTCAGTTAAAGAATACATCGCTTCGGTCATGCAAGTAAAGAGTTCTAAGCAAATGCACAGTTAAAAGACCTTCTTGTAATTAATAGACCTTATGCTTTGACGTCATTTTGGAGGGTTAAACAATAAAGAGCACTGCACGCACAGCGTAGGCTTCGCGCGTGCGGGTAGTGGACTTACGGGGGTATCCAACGGGTATGCAAAACAGCTGTCTGCATTTGTTGGCGTTAAATTGCAATGATATGCGCTTACCTTACAGGGGGCGCACTTTCTGTTCTGTGACTAGAGACCCTATAGTGGGAGAGATTGGCCAACCATTGTTCTCAGATACGCATTCTGATTGGACGAAATGTATGGGCACCATTTTGGAGCCAAAGTACGAGCTTGCAAGATCATGTGTAGCCTATGTACATTGATCGAGAAGTTGTGCAGGCTGTACTGTACGTACGGCAGGACGTACGCATCCTATGTAAGACACGTTTTGTTTCCAAAATTGCGACCAGGTTGTGCTGCATTTGGATGCACGAACAGACCAGAAAAGAGTTACAAGTTGTATAGATTCCCATCCTGTACAAAAAGAAGGCTTTGGTGGGCTGTAAAAGTGAGAATGTTCAATTGGAATCCATCAAACAGCGATCGCTTATGCGACGTAACTTTACAGTATACAACTCAGTAATACATGTAGGCCTAACGTTAGAGTAGGCTTAGCCTTAGAGTTAGATTATGACGTTCTGTACAAGACCTAGCCTATACCGTATACGGCGGTTCCATCTCTATATTCCGACTGCTTGATATTCCAACACATAAACCCAAATACAACTCCTAACCCTTTGGCCTAACCGGCTAACCCTAATCCTAGTACCAAACCTATTGGAGAGTTGTCGGGACATCCCCATAGACACTATGGAATACCAGAGCTATTCCCCAGTCATAGGTGTAAGAGCAGTGGCGTATTTAGGGAGGCTATTGAGACATACCCCCACCTCCTCACTGATGCCGATTTTTTTAATTCCTAAAGATACCTAAAGTTTTTAACACGAATTTTACTGCAAATGGTAGCATATGTGGCACCAGATTGCATGTAAGGACACCTAATTTTTCAAAAATTTTCAAAGGGGAGGGGGCACCCCATTGGGCCATGGTTGCCCCTTACTGATGCCATTTTTTTTTAAGTTCCTAAAAGTACGTCAAGTTGTTAACACAAATTTTACTTCAAATGTAGCCTATGTGACACAAGATTGCATGTAAGGACACCCAATTTTTCAAAAAATTTCATAGGGGAGGGGGGGGGGGCACAATAACAGATCAAACATTACTCCTGGATCTATAAGTAACATGAGAAAACTGAAACATTTGCGTACCTTTGACTTTGATGTAGGCTTTTACATGGAATGCACCCTGGTCAGTCACAATTTTATAAAACCTAGGCCTAGGCCCATGGGCGTCAATCCTGAGGGGACAGGGGGACACGTCCCCACACATTTTGGAAATACACCTATTGACTTAAGATTTTTACACAATAAATTTTTGACAGAAGTGGCCATCCCCCCACCCCACTTGAGTAAAGATTGACGCCCATGCCCAGGCCTTTCCATAAAATAAAAAAGTCTTACTAGGAAGTGCTCCCCTATATTCACCTCTTCCCCCAGACCTCTCCTGAATTTTTCACTAAATAATGAAAATCTTAAATGATTAGTTCAACTTGCTTGAACTTTCCATAAAAGCACCATATTTTATGTATGCCATCCTGCATTAACGTACTTGTAGTTTTCTTAGAAAGAAGGGGTAGACCCACCCTCTACCCCTCTCTTACAAGCACAAAAGTAAGACGCACTGAAAAGAGATTTTTTAAATAAAATCACTTTTAAAACTGTCAAAATAGCATACACCATTCTGCATTTTCGTCACTTTCTATTAGCAAAAATTACTCAAAATGGAGGGTGGTATCCCCTCCCTCTAGACCCCTCCCAGGACGGCTTTTGTTGCACCGGGTGACAAACTAAAGGATCCGGCAGACAGTGCCAGCTAGTGTTAACCAATATGAATGACTGTCACAAGAGAACAGAACGCTGGAACTCACTTTGTTTTACATTTTGTACGGAAAACTGTACACACTGCACACAGTGTATATGATATCTGGCCATAGTTAACATTTAGCTCCAAAATGGCGCCCATGAAATAAGTTGGCCAATGTCTCCCACTATAGGGTCTCTATCTGTGACTAAGAGTATTTATTGACTAGAGACCCAAGGTCAAAACGGCGGAATGTCCAGTTAGGTCAAAACTTGCAGTGTCTCGACCAACCAGTCGTTTCTTCCTTGAGTGTACTTTCTCTATCAATTTGCTGTTTATAGACCTTGCCTGCGTATGCGGTGCACGTCGCATCGCGCCTCATAATCATACAGAAATAAAGGACACTTTTTAAATACAGCAAAAGTACTTGAGTGTGTGCATAAACGTTATCAGGTCGTGTGCAGAACGTCGACGCGCTTTACATAGCAGAATAACGTTTGTGCGTGCACACATGCTCGTCCTTAACAAAACAAAAATAGCGTGTCCATGAAAGCATAAGTACGCGCACACGAGCGAGTTCTGTTTTACCAGTTACAGCCTACGTATTAGTAATAGACCCGAAGCATTGACATCACGCTGACGTCATTTTGGGTGAAAACAATGAAGCACACGTGCACGAACGGCGTGGATTTCGCCCCACGTGTAGTAGACTTACGCGCGTATACGATTTATTGACAAATCAGCTGTCTGCAATTATTGATGTAACTTGCAATGATACGCGCTTTTCCTCCATTTTCCTCCAAACGAGGGAGCACTTTCTCCTTTGTGACATTATATGCAAAAGGTCTATACCATAAGTTGCGTTTGCGTTCAAATATGCTATGCGTATATTTTGATCTTACAACATAGAGCGGGATACATCGTGCTCTATGTCTTACAAGCAGTTGTCTACTCAGTCAGTGTGAAATTTTGTACATTTGGGGTTTAAGATATTTAGCCTAGGATTTGTAGTTGAAGGAGACACCCAAAAGTAAGTGCCCATTATCTATTCCAGTGTATATTTTCTACGTTAGACGACTAAAGCTTTCATTCGTTATCGTCGCCTAGGGTTTAGTAGTGAATCCTGTTGCTAAGGTAACGTTTTGTTACCTTAGCGTTACATTAGCGCTGTATGCGTTAGTAATGTGTCAAACGTAGACAGAAGTTGCGGCTAAGGATTACTCAGTCTATGCGTAAGCGAAGCGTCTCAGTAATCAACGTAGTATCTCTTACCTTTGC
Source organism: Holothuria leucospilota (assembly GCA_029531755.1). Classification (NCBI taxonomy): domain Eukaryota; kingdom Metazoa; phylum Echinodermata; class Holothuroidea; order Aspidochirotida; family Holothuriidae; genus Holothuria; species Holothuria leucospilota. Next base: position 18,434,803 of record CM055982.1, on the reverse strand, counting down.
GAGTGAAAGTTGAAAATAAATCTCAGATATATGTGACATGCCACTAATTTGTAGTGCCAACCATTACATAACCAAACTAAACGTAAAATGGTGCTACTTTCCCGATAACACCCTTTGTTTCATATAGTACATGGTGTAATGTCAATTTAATGCAAAATTTGCTACATTAGTTTAAATTATATTTTAAGCATCTTTGGACCGTAAAGAACACAACTGTAGTTGGTTCCAGGTTTTTAATAGCCCCTATGGTGGCCGTTTTATATTTCAAAATGGCCGTCATTTTTCTATTTTTAAAGTATATCTTTTTCAGAAATGATGTTATTCAAACCCTCTCCAGAAAAAGTTACACTTCTCTGTAAACGAGGTTCATAAAAGAAGACATAGTCAAAAAAGCCTCAAACAAGGAACAGCTATCATAAAATTAAAAATTGCAACCGTTCTAGCTTTTTGCTTGTGTACGTTAGGCCAGAGGTACATCACGGGCACCACAACCCCCCACAACTCTCCGACTCAGTATTTTATTGAAAACTTTTGTCCTTCGAACATTAAAGTGGTAACAGTAAATATTTAAGGTCCCCTTAAATCAAACTGGCATCCAAACAAAAAATGCCGCAAAAGTAATGAGTATTTTGTATTAAATAATAACAATAAAATATATCTTTAAACATAATTTGGACACTTCTATTCTCGAAATTTTTTCATAAGGATACTTCCAAACTTATTTTTGAACTTTTTTTTTGGCAAGATCAAGAGTAACTAAGATAGCCAAAAAATGGCCCCAGAAATGAATAAAATATTTTCAAAAATTGTGAACAAAACTTGCAAAATGCAGCAATGATATTCATAATAATGCATTGTAAAGTTTTGTAACAAAAAATGGATTTTAAAAACCTCGGCCTATGAAGTACGTGTAAGCGAAAATGGCTGAAAGTACCAAAGGAGTTAAAACAATACGTAAAAATTCCTCGCAAAAATTAGGAAATAATTAAAAATAACTCAAAAAATCAAGTAAAATAATTATAAAAACTATGTTTCAATCAAATTTTCTTAATATCTTTTTTTAAAAAATTGCACTTAAAAATTATAGCACGATGTCTGATATTTCTTGCAGGGAACCAGGCTTAATAAAATGGAGGAAACAACCAAATGGCCGACGCTTTAATCATTATATAATATATAAAATAATAAAAAAAAATAATCATTAAAAATACGTTTTACACAGTTGCACTTAATATCTGAACATATTTTATGATAAATTAACAAACAAATATTTTTAAAACACTTTTGCCAGGTCAACCAAGATGGTGGAAAAGGCATATTTACGCAATATTTTTGCCATCTTGGTAAACCTTGGTCCTGCAAAACATGTCTAAAAAAATACGTCTTGAATATGCATTACAGAATATGAAAAGATTTTTGCTTCAAACGTGTCAAGAATAATAGGTCAACGTGCACTGAGCTTATCACTACGCTCTGTATATTCTTATTGCTACATCACGGCGTCCTTTCCTTTCATGAGGTAATGTAAAGGTATGCATCCTTCAGATTAAAAGAAACCAAAAACTTCCCTTTCTGGAAAGGTAGATTGGTTTTGCTCAGTGGGTTAAGGTCGAGAATCTGCATCACTTTAATACCAAAGCGCATTCATATAAAACACTGAGGAATTTCTACTTTTATTCGGGGTAACCCTGCCCAAGTGGATGCTTTCTTGGACTTTTTACTTGTTCCTCCATGTCAAGACGGGTAACACTTCACTAAGAGCTTACAAGTCCATATCACTGAGAATAAATACCGTGAAAATAATCCACATGTGTTTACTGCGTTTACTATTCGGTACATGCCACGATGTCATTGCTCATGGTTGAATGCGGAATGTGTCCAATAGCAAAGTAGTACTAACAAATGTTTGTGTTAGCTACAACGAAGCCCCACATTCTTTAAAAGTGATAAACAAGGTAATGTGCTCTCTGATGTCGATAGGTGAAGGAATATACCACCTAATAGTATTTATTGTCAAAAACACTCTTATGGGACCACAAGAAAGCACACTCCTTGCGGTAGGGTTACCCTAACTAAAATGATTTATATCAGCCATCTTGAAATTCAGCACAGCCTCCACCATTGGTTCATAAAATTATTCATTTATGGATTAGTTAATGTTGTTCATAACATAGCGTGTGGGACTGATTAGATGGGCTTGCAGGCTATGTCAGACTTAAAAGTGATTTTCATGTAAATTTTCATAAAAAATGGCGGACATCTTGAAATTCAACATGGCCGTCATTTACACTTCGAGGCGATATTAGAAGTGGGTTGATTGATAATAAAAATGTTAAGTTAGGCATCAAAATCACACATATAGAGTCCCGAATAACTAAGTCATGGAACTGTAGAACTATCTTTAACATGCAAATTGCTTAATAAATTGTATTGAAGAAATGTTATTAGCAATAGCCAAATTTTAAAGCCGTCAACTGGCGTTGGTAAACGATAGTAAAAAAAATTACAACCTGTCTTTTCTTATAGAATGTGAAAATATCGATGCTGAGGAAAACAACACTTTATGGTTTCATATGATCATAACTTTAACTGAAATAACGTCACAAATATTAAACTGTACAATAAATGGCTCTGAACGAGCATCCAAACCCTCTTTAAACAATCAGCGTTTGCTGCACATTTTATGATCGAGACATCATTGAAAAAATGAAACAGTCATAAACCCTACCATAAAAAGAGCTCTTCCAACATAAACTTGAGTAACTTTTTAAAGGTATACAGTATAAGCTATTAAACTTTTACATGCCCAAAATTTGTTCTCATATTACCTTTCTACATATTTCTCGTTTTCAGTTCTAAAGATTCTTGCAGTCGTATCCGTTTGCATAAATAGCAAGAGCCAAAGATGTGGTAAATTGTTTCCACCTTTATTAATGCCCTTAAGCATTAATAAGAAATTAATGTTTTTAAAAATTGCTCCTGGAGGAAGACTGTTGAAAATGAGATTTCTTGTCAACACAATATTGACGTCATATTAGGAATACCAGCCACCGTACACCAAACCTGGCGTATGACATAGGCCTGCTACACTGTTATGAGATTGTAACAATTGTAATTCGCCGCAAGTATAGAACTTTTAACTTAATTCTGTCTGTTGGAAAAAAAGAATGGTGTCAGTCCATTATGTTTTGGGGGCTGCAGTATTTCTGATAAATACCCTTGATTAATAGCCGAAGGAAGAATGAAAAAGTCAACAGTCTTTCAAGTTCGGTTCTGTCCACAGTAAGCTAATACGTACAGTGAGTGGACTGGCAGCAGCCCGCGAATTACTATGCACGCTCATAGGCTAGTTCCACGAACTTGACTGACACTTCCACGAATGAAACATAAAGTTGATATTTTTACTGCCTACAAAAAACTTTCCAAGCTCAAGTCTATGTCAATCGTTCCATACCGTTCTTTTGTTCGAATTTTTGTGGAGCTGTAATTTTGGCTCATCCAACAGGCTCAAATCAATACGGTTCTTTGCGTAACGCAGTACTCACCCCCCGGGCCGCCGTCGGCAAATTTTCAGTCTGTCGGCAAGAACGAGAGAGGGGAAGAGAAAGAGGAGAGGAGGAAAAGAAGAGAGAATGGAAAGGAAAGGGGAAGGAAGGGAGAGAAAGGGAAGACGGAGAATGGAAAGAAAATAGAGAGAAAGAGAGAACGGGAGAACGCAGTCAGTCTGTTAGCGGCTATTTCGATTTTTCGGCTCTTCATCTAATTGGCCCATTCAAGTTGAAGCCCGTCGACAAATTGATCATGCATGTGACGACCTTATACGGCCGTATCAACGGCCGTAGGTGTAATTAGACGAGTGACTGAGTCCGTCGGCAACTCGGGGAAAGAAAGGAAATTAAAGGCTTCCATACAGGCGCACTATTTCAGGTTATATGACATTCTTGAAAAACCACTTTCTGGATATTATTCCTCACTTTTATCATCACCATGGGGAGCAGCACTGGATTATCCATGGAGAGGGGTATCCTTAGCCCGTTGTCTAAAACCTAACCTTGACTTCAGACACATTTTGCAAATTCCTGAGGATCCGGTTTACCCACAAACATCCTTTGACAAAAATAATGCGTGCAGCGCGTGTCTTCCCTTCACTGCAATCTCGGGCGTTCAACTTTTGAACACGAAATTGTTTCAGATACAGAACCCATCCTGGCGTTCAAAGCATATTTTGAACGCTTGTGTTAAGATTCTGAACACTTTTTCTCCATTTTTGAACGCCGGACGCCTATTTAAACACTTACCGTATTTAAACGCCTGACGCGTCAAGTGTTCAAATGCTAAACGCATAGTGTTCAATTTCTGAACGTCAGGTTCAGCTTCTGAAATGTATATTAGCATGACGGGAGGAATAGCCTAACACATTAAAATCATTAGAAATCTTTTCATTGGATAATGTATTATGAACCAAAAGGTACCTATCCTGAGATTAATGTTTTACCCAGAGACATGCAAAACCCTCAGAAATTCGGGGGGCTTCGCCCCTGGACCTTCCAGGGATACTAGGTCGGCCCCCTGGACGCCAACCGCTTTTAAAGCTTGACGAGAGTAATATCCTAATACATTAAAATTATTGAGAATCTTTGCATTTGATTATGCATTATGAACCAAAATATATCCATCCTGAGACCGGTGGTATATTTATGGGGCACTGGGTTATACCCCCTCACTGTTGCCGATTTTGTTTTAGTTCCTAAAAATACGTAAATTTTTTAACACAAATTTTATTGCAAAAGGTAGCATGAGTGGCACCAGATTGCATGCAAGGACACATAATTTTTCAAAAATTTTCAAAGGGGAGGGGGACCTCCATTGGGTCATGGTCCCCCCTCACTGATGCCGATTTTTTGGGGGGGTTCCTAAAAATACATTTTTTAACACAAATTTTACTTTAAAAGGTAGCATATGTGGCACCAGATTGCAAGTAAAGACACCTATTTTTTCCAAAATTTCAAAGACTCCCAGGCCGGCGATCACACAGCATACTGCATGGCCCCCCGTGAGAGAAATCCTGGCTAAGCGACTGCCTGAGATTTATTTTTTCTACCCTGAGATATGCTAAAATCTCAGAACTTCTGTAGGCTTTGCTCCCTGGACCCCCACCAGGGGTTCTTGGAACCCAACCGCTTTAAATTATAGTGGCCTGACGAGAGATATAGCCTATTACATTAAAATTATTGAAACTCTTTGCATTTGATGATGAACCAATATGAACCAAAATATATCCATCCTGAGACTTAATTTTTCACCCAAAGATATGCTAAAACCTCAGAGCTTCCGGGGGCTCTAAGGCGGGCCCTGGACCACACCCGCTAACGCTCGCGCTCGTTTTCGGGCTACGCATACCAGATCTGTCGGCAAGACATAATCTCTACAGCCCCAAAGATTACACCTTTGCCTGTTCACCCCAGCTTCACCACTGACGTCTTGTTCAGTTTAGCCTCAGTTAATTTTCTTCTTTGAAATCCGAGAAAATCACTTTACTGACAGTCCAACATATCTGTCCGATGAAGAATCACTTTGCCTTCAGCCTGCAACAGTATGGTGCTGGCTCAGATCCGCCATTCCAAAGAAAGTATTAAACTTCATTTCACATGGTAGCTCTACTAAACAGTGCTGGCGATACATTGTGAAGTATGTTGTGAACAGTGTACTACCTATGCTGTTGCGTTATACATGTTTGTACAGGTACGAATCATAGTCTATCAGGGCAGGCTCGATATCGTTCAGTTTAGCTGCACCTATTTAGTTCCCAGGGGCGGATCTAGGGGGGCCGACCCGGCCCCCCCCTTTTTTTAAATTGAAAAAAATATTAGCGAAAAAGAGAGAAAAACGGAAAGGAGAAGAGATAGAGAGAAGGACAGAGAGTGGAGAGAAAGAGAATGAAGCTGCAATTAACAACCTCGAAGCGTGAGAGTCATAGCGCACAGCAGATCAGTTTGAACGTCGATTGGGACAATTCACACGCATGCTATCTTACTACACATGATTGTGTTTGCCACGCCTTGACTTGTTTGTCAAAATCTAGATTTGTTTGTTCGACAGAAATGGAGGGCCGTTGACCAATCAAACTGTTACAATCCAACCACACTCCCTTTTTCACTAACGAACTTATGGTTGTCTTTTCCCAATTTTGAGGTTGGAATATGAAAGACCATGCTCCATTCGCAAGTTTGAGGCCAACTTTAAACCTGTTCTAACCCCTACCTTGATTTTGACACGTTTTCGTGGAATTTTGAAAATACGAAATGCCCATATCGGAGAGGGAAAAATCAGGCGGCCCATGCGTCAAACGACTGCGAACCACTGCAGCAAGCGTTAGCCGGGGAACCGCGAACTCATACCTCCCAAGTGACCAGCATTTCACGGGTTTGGCCCGCATTGGACACCCAAACCCTCTTATCCGCCCAACCCTTTGAAAAACCCGCATTTCAATACATGATAGAGCCACAAAACAAAACCCTGTCTTCGGAAGTTTACCTCCCAACTAAACCACAAATTTAGCAAATTGCGATACCAATCACATCATAGTGCATCGCGCTGCTTGCCTTGCGAAAGGCACTCTTGTTACGTAGAATGTAGCAACATAGCTAACCTCCATAGCAGGTATCAAAAATATGTTAATTAATGGAGCAATCGAGCAGGGAGGTGCTAATAACACCTCCCTGAATCGGGTCTAATTGCCGCGCGACGCAACTTACAAAACCAAAAACAAATGCCCGTTTCGCGGGTTAGAGGCAGGGCTTGCCTCAGAAATTTCAACCCAACGAATGAATGAAATTTTTTACCCGACCTTATCATAACCACTCAGTCCTATGCAAAAATACATAATTACCTTTGCACTATCAGGGCCGCATAAACATTTCATTCAACTTACACTCATCCTGTGGTAATTTCTTTAAGATATGTACACATTTTTGTGAAAGAAACTAATACAAAAAAATTCCCAGTATGGAAAGTGTGTGATGCCGTTTCGGTGTGAATTTAACACGAGTCCGCTTCCCTTGGTATATCACTTAGCAGAAGCATGGTGTCGTTTACGCCTACCGTGCTACATGCTGCTTGATTCCTGAACTGTGCTGCATCAGAAATTAAGGGTAGCAATAAAAAACAAATGATCGCTATCATTTGGAGGGGTTTAAATTTTGCGAGCTTGTGAGTATCAGTGCAGATATTTTCGGCGGCAACTCAATGAAATAACTTTTACTGATTTGCTAAAAAAGTGCTACCATTTTGCGTGTAGACACCTATAAAATTCAAAAATTTTCCAAAAGGAGAGGGGGGCACCCCTCCCCTGATACCCCTGCCCAGGCAGGCGGTCCACGAACGGTAAGTTCAGAGGTGGACCCGTGTCTAGCTTCTCCGGAATTGGGAGCTATGTGTGGGTCCTGGCATCAAGTCGAAATAAGATATGCGTCACAAATTTCTCAAGGAAGTCCCTCAATATTCACCAAGTTAGTACATGACTACTAAGATCTGATTAGACTCCTTGAAACAGGATGCATTGTAGTAAGGCACTGTACCTATGATAACTGTCTTCTGTTAATAACTTGTGGAAAAATTAATGTGTTGAGAGTTGAGACACGAAATTATATGAAGGGAAAAATGCAAAAATAAGACATGGGAAGTGCTATTTCGGGCGATCTGGGGGTCTATTTTGTCAAACATTTTCTTTTACGCTCCGCGCCAACTGATGGTGGCGCTCCGCTTAGATGGTATAGTGCCATTGATCACAGGTCGAACAACTTCGGCCTCCCCTTTTCAGAAATTCTGGATCCGCCCCTGGTACCCAAGTTGTAGTGTATATGAATGCTTTTTTCACAATTCGCGATATATGATGGAAGTGTTGAGTTAAGAATAAACAGAGGATTTGTGACGAACCAATTTATTATCCTGGCGGTAAACGTTATCTCCCTTGTTCCACGATATTTTACCAAATAAACCAATCAAAGTCCCTCTTTGTAACAGGTGACGTGACACCTGATACAGGGACGTCATCACAACGAGTGTAAACTACGAACAAGTATTGGTTTTGTGTATTGTTCACTATTTATATAGGAATGTACTGTACAGCTGTACTATAGTATACATTCTTTTCATTGCATAGTACCTACTCATCTGCTATATTCGCAAAGTCAAGTAAATGCTGACAAAATTGACTGAGAAACGATGGCAATGACGTCTGAGCTGTGTCAAGATTTGTAAAAAGTTAGGCTATATAATAGCTGAAGGCACTGAGCACCATATCTTCTGAGACAGGAATGTAAAATCTTCAAAGTTCATCGAAGCAGCCTGACACTATGCGAAGTTTTCTTTAACGTAACGTGCCCAGTAGCTTAGGTCAACCCACAGGTTAAGGCTATATCATTTATGGGATTAATTCCAAAAGCCATGGATAGGATGGAAGATGAAGGTACTTACATTTAAATATTTTACAAGGACTTTTTGTAAACTTAAACTTTCAAGGCTCCCTGACCAGACTACGCACAGTAACTGCAGTGCATGATTACTGAAGCTCGAGGAATGAGTGAGTGACCAATTAGCCGGGTACTTCTATGTCCTTCATGATGAAACTTTCAAAATCATTAATTGGAACTCAGCTGTCTTCTGCTACAAGAGGAAAAGGATGATAGTTGCATCTAGTCTTCTCCCGTAATTTCTCTCTGGTAACTTCTGCTAATGTAGATGATGCAGGTTTTGTGCCAATTCCAACATAATAACTGACATGACCAGTTTCCAACCAATTGGTTCAAGTCGAGACGACCACGGCCTTTTTTCCAGTTGTGGCTCACTGGGTTGTTTTCCCTACTCCATTGCTTATGCTGAGCACCAAGAACAAAGGCAGTAGGTTCCATTTTTAAAGTCTTTGGTATGACCCGGCAAGGATTTGAACCCTAGACCTTCCGGCTGTGACGACTCAAGTCACTGGCATACTGGTGTTAGGTGATGGGCACATGCAGGGTACCTTATGTACATTGTTTTTTACTTTGAGAGAAACCGTCTTGACTAAATCTTGGCCCTGGAGGAGGCTCCTCCCCCTTCTGCAGCTCATATAAATCCTGTGTACACCACTGATCAATATTAAGTGGACTTGTGTATCCCTGCCAATGATAGGCCTAGTTATAATACAATCAAAATATACATTGTACTGGCACTACTGGATGTGAAGTGGTCCCTTAAGGGACCACTTCAATTGTAGTGTATTGGTGTTGTGTAGACAGCTTACTACACTATGCATATCAAAGAACTGGGTCTGTTTTGAACAAAATCATGACAGCTACCTACAAGTATACATTTCACAGTGCGGTTTATAATTGACTTTATTAATAACTCATCCCCTTGCCCTCAACATGTTGCAAACTATTCCCAATTTCCCATGACATTCCTCCAAAAATATCAACTAACGAATCTATGCTTGTAACTAAGATTTAAATATGAAGTAAACTCTTTAACCCTGTCCTAATTAGCCCTAGTACAACGCAGTGCATTAACGTTAGGCTTACAATTCTCCAATCAAGCACCGCCCTTAGCAATTCGGACTAACGATGTAAGCGAAAGAGACCACCCTCGGGTTGTTTCAAAAATGCCAAGACACATCCTATATGATTACGCCAGCTTTTTGTTAAGAGTCTGACAACTTTTCGCTTTTTTTTCTTGCGAGAAAGTGACACTTACTGTCCCTTTACCGCAATAGTTAGGCTGTAGTATGCACTGCATGGCAGTGCATGCATATATAGTACACATTGACATGTTATACAGTACACACTATACCCCGCAGTAACGTCTGCGGCGTACGGACGTCACCGATGTTTCTGTATCAGATGACCTATCACATGCCTATGTATAAGGATTTTGACTGGTTCTTTCTTCGAATATAATTGCGGTAAGTGAAAACCCTGCGTGTTGATTTCTTGCAGAGAGGGTTACATTAGTAAGTCGGACAACTGCCGTTTGTTCTCATAATAACACCTCCCGACGCATCAAACATCGAGATTCTTGAAGAAGATACTCAAAGAAACGAGATTTTGACATCAAACCTTGGTACTAAATAGGTGCAACGAAAGTCAATTTTTAAGCACATTTTGAGGTCTGCCCTGAGGGACTATCATGGCAAACAAGACAAAAAACCTGCATGAAATGCATTTGATTGACTCAAAGCAACTGGCAAGCACGAGTAGGGAGAAAGCAGTTCCAAACTTTACGACTTTTCACGCAGGTTTTACATTTTATCGACCTTGATCACCGGTACAATGTAATACAAACACTGTATCAAATGTCTGAAGGATACCCAGTAACAGTGAGCAGTTCCTAAAGTGACGTCACATGAAGTAACAAGATTTTAAAAGTTTTCGAGAATACTAACTTTTCAAGGCTTGAGTTGTGAACGAACAGAATGGTTGATTTTCGTTATAGAAAACGTACTCCTAAAGATACCAAACGGTTTAAACCGTTGAATTAAACGTGGTATAGCCACTTTAAGCATCCGCCTGGGTTATGTCCTTGGGCAAAATGCTTTATCTCAAGTACAAATGTATTTATATTATTATTGCATCAAAGCTACACTAAATCTGGGTTGAATACTTGTGTGTGGCACGTTTTCTTCTTATTTCCTACAAATATTGACATTATTACAGAGTCAGCATAAGCTACAAGGAAGTTGAGAGATTTGTCAAGCAATTTTTAATAACGTTTCGGTATTTTCAGCGATATATTGTCAGACTAATACGTTTTGCATACTTTTTCCTTGTTTCTCGTTCGTAACTGAATACTTACCACATTAATTAAATAATGCATAGGCATGATCAAACGACTGGCTGTAGTGGCTGTAGCACCACACAAAAGAACTTAAATGGCCACGTTGAAGCTTAAGCACAGCCACAAAGCAGTTCCTCAAATGCGGTCATGTGTTGCATTACCACATCCACGAACTGCCCATCATCTAATATGTTTACTAATTTTCATGAACATGTTGAAGAGAAGCCTGAATTTAATTTTAAAACGACAGTGCCATCTTCTTACTTTACATAATTTGCCTTTCAATCACCAGATCGCTATTACTACTTGTTAATGTAGGTAAAATGACTTCATGCAGCAAGTTGTCCCTCCTTGGCAAAAAAATGTAGTATGCGTTTTCCTCTAAAGTTGAGATTTTGCCTTGAAATGGAATATTTCTTGATTCAGATAGGTGCCGTCCCTCTGAACTTCCTTCTCATAAACCCATATCTTTTGCTCAAAGGTCGATATCATATTGCGATAGCCTGTTTCCAACGAAGAGTCATGTTAGGAAAATTGGATGTGGGCGTTGAACAATAACCTCTGCATATGTTCCTCCTGGGAACACATTTTTATTTGGAATAACAAACCTCCGTAGTGTAGCCAAGGCGTTCAATAGTCAGAGAATAGGCAGTAAATCCAAAGGCAATAAAAAACAACATTTGTGACGTTTAAAGTAATCAAACTCCTTGCTGACATGTAAAAAGACATTGTTTTTTTAATTTTCCCCTAACAACTTGTTCAAATAATTTTCCTTCTTTACAATGCTTTTATGCTTTCAGTATTTGAAAGAGCAGTCATGATTTCTTATCACCTTAAAACTAATGGAATGATATTTCATTGGAACGCAATTACAAGAAAAAGTAAAGGAGAATTTCTGTCCTAGGGTAATGGGAGCAGGTGTTTAACGCGACCAAACATGCGTACGTGGTCGGGCTGGAAAATATCTTAAAACACATGCTAAACCGCCCTGCCCTGCCTGGCCTATCTAACTTGACCCACTCTATCTTTGAAATTTCACGGATGGTTAGGCCTAGCTAATTCTATCTCAGGTGTACTTGAAGCGCATTCTAATAATCCTATCAGTGAAACAGTTTCACAAAATATCAACCCTTTATTGATTCCACACGATATGTGTAAACAGAACAACCTGGACAGTCAATCGTGTGGTATACTGGAAGCAATATCATGTATAAATGTGACAAGCAGCAGCCAGAGTATGCTATGCAGAAAGGGATGTTAACTTTCGCTTACTTCTGCACCTTTTCCCTAAAGCCCATAATTTGCCTAAAGGGCAGGTCACACGACAGCGATTTTCAGTCCGAAATCCGATCCGAATGTTTCTGAATCGGACCAATAGTTTTTTATTCAGACTTTGTTCTAAGAATGATCCTAGTTTGTCTCACGATAAACTGTTCTGCTACCATTATGTAATTTATTTCGCTCAACAAAGGGGTATTTGTTCGAAAATCAGGCCCATATTTGGACGCGTGTCCGATAAAACGCTGTCTGCCGATGTGACGTCACGAAATAATTAGTTTACATTTCATTTTCGTAGTTCTCTGATGCAATCATGTATTTACACGGGATAGCAAATTTTTGGCTCTTTCCGACCGAGGATGAAGAAAATTTAAACTAAAACTCACAAAAGTCGGACCGTAATCCTATCCAAAATCTCTCTCATGTGACCTGCGCTGTAAGGTGTGTTCACACCAAAACCGAAATCTGCTGCGTTTTGCGGCAGGGCCCCGATGATTTTTTTTTTTTTTTGACAAAGAGGGGCAAATTTATTTCAATGAAAATGAAGGAATCGCCCCATTTGTTCTGAGATAACAAATTTCGCGTCCCGCCCGCAAAACGCAGCAGATTTCGGTTTCGGTGTAAACCACCCAATCCGTAACATGATATCAGGCATATAAGAATTCTCGAGCCTTCTTACCCTATACCTTTCCTGACTGCTTTAACCCTAACCTAACCTGGAGACATGATATCATGCATATATGCATGTCTTGAGACACAAATGTGTCACCTTACAAAACAAGACGTCCGGATCTGGTGGGTGTAAACACACCTTTACACACCAGAGGGATTTGCGATTACTCTCTCTTTCCTGATCGGACAGGCACAACGTGGGGGATTAGAATTAGTTCTTTATTCATTTGCTAGCTTTGTGGTTTACTTCCGTCCACCCTTATCTAGTTGAGGACGCTTTACCATTCAAGCCTAGCTTTGATACATAGTGTGGTATGCATGATTGAGTTTCAATAATATTCAAGCTCTCAGGTCATAAGGTTCATACCTATCACGCAATTAAGTGGCACGCACAGGTTATTTGCCAAGAAATTTAACCGTGGTTACAGTCCTGTGATTCCATGTTAATGGACATTTTCCATCATGGACACAAAAGAAAGAGTAAATGGCGTCTCTCTTCCTAATCGCATTTATTCACTAGCCTTCTAACTTTGTTACCTAATAAAACAGGAGAATACGGTCTGAAGATTGAATAAACAAGCCTACTGAATTATTCAAGGAGTGAATCTATTCCATTGTCATTTTACATTATTCCCTAACAAAATATACCCATGAGATTCGCACGAGAAGTTGGCCCAGGGAGTTGATAGGAGGGAGTCGTCCTAACACCACCCTGGTTGGCCATTTTCCAAAGGAATTTGAGGATCCCCATGGGCGATGAAATTCCATGGAAATCATGCATTCTACACGGGAAGTCTGGAAATATCAATGGGACATGCACCATATTCCATAGGCTTCCAGGGGTAAATGAAAATCCCCAGCTTGCAAATCTCAGTGGGATTTGATGTTTGTTCATGGAAAGTCGTAATTCCCTCCAGAAATTAGTAACATCTCATGGTGAATGATAATTCCCAACGGGGAGCTTCAGTTTTCAATGGGGCAGTGATAATTCCCAAAGGGATTTGTGAGTTGCCATAGGGAAGTGCTATTATCTACCACACGTCGATTACAGGTTCCTCTTGTGAATGTCCAGCTGTCAATGGAATGTGTCACTTTTCCATGGAATTCCCCACCTACCATTACACCTTATGCTTTGCGCATATTTTACTTTTCCCAGGAATGGAAAAACCTGGTGATTTTGTTTTTCAGTTTCCAGTATGAACTTATATAACATGTGAAATCTAAATTGATATCAAAAAAGATCTTTAAACAGTTTAAAGAGAGAGCAGTTTTCAGATCTACGAAAAAGCCAGCTTCTCGTCAACATTGTAAGATATTGACGGATATTTGACTCCACATGCCTACGTGTCTCTCACCCTTCATTTGAAATTAAATCTTGGATCCTCAGTGATTCTTGACAACTGAATGTACACCAACCGAGAGGGCGAGTTAGTGTCCATTCTTCTCCTATAATTTCGTGAGCCTGCATGCTCGCCATTTTTTGTTAGCTCTGTATGGCTATACTTGCCCAAGTACAATCGTCCCTACAGTTTAATTCAGTGATAGGCTCTATTTCAGCAAATACTCAGGCTGTATACAAACTAAGCCCTGACATGAAATCTCACGAGTAGGCCTTTTACAATGATTTGTGTGCCAAGAACGTTGAGTTACTCGGCTAGAAGGGCTTGTCTATTAGTGTGGTGGTTCCTGCTGAAAACATCTACCATTCAAACAAGCTAAGAAATCAAAGCTAAAAACCCTCAAAAAGGTAAAAACAATGTTAGCTAAAGAGGCCGGAAAGGTGAGTCCGGCAACAACAATTTGTAATACAAGCCACCACAAATGATAGATAAAATGCACCCATGACCTTTACCTTGGATAACTGATTCTTTTGGAGGAGTTAATTTCTATCCTTTTGTTTAGACCCAAAGAAAATAAATTATTCAATTGGGCAATCAACAAACATTCTCATTTTGTAAGAACTGTGTCAATGTTAGATTTGCCATAAATCTGCTCTATAATAATGACCTTAATAGCCGACAGCTGGTGCGAGGAACTGTTGTACGCAACTAATTCGCATCTGCCACGATTATTCAGGAAGCCAAATTTATGATTTCTTAATCTAACTTTGAATTATGTGGTTGTAGACCCATCATACTGCAAATTACATTTTAAGTAAGTACATAAATTACACCTGCCCTAAGTCCAAGATACAAAACTCTTAATAGAGTAAATCTTCCTAGTGGCACAACAAGAAAGGAGGAGCCCTACAATAGAAAACTAGTGAAAAGGTCACACTTCTTACGGTCACATTTTAAACACTCTGTTGGAGCTTCAGGCTTCCCTTTGTTGTGACGAGTGGATGGTTTCGACCACATAAGTATTTCCTTAAGACACTTACATTTCTATAGGCAATGAAAAAGGAATTTTCTGGGAAAACATTTGTCATGCTAGGTGAACTGTGATGTATGTTAATGTGTTTCTGAATGATGGCATGGGTATTCGGTAATGCTGGATTAAAATCAAGAATTAGAAGTTAAATTATACATACAATATACCCTCTATACATGCGGATTTTTTAGTATAATTGTACATGTCCATCATTGATGTAGTCATCGTTTGGACTCACTTCTGAACTCTGTCCTCGTTATGTATTTTAGTTTATTTCGTGTGAACATATGTGATATGTACATTCAGCACAAACAGATTCAGCACAAATAAAAGTTTTAGTGTGATTATCATATTTGAGAACGCGACTGAAGATAATTCCGAGTCCTATTTCATTACAGCACATTCCGGACTAGTAAGATTCAGGAACCTTGTATTCCGCGCCATTTCCTCGTCTAGTCAAACGCACTCGAAGCTGGCACTGAGTCCGTCCGAATCCGGCAGCGAGCGTTGGACCTCGATTTATTCCACGGTACCAAGCTTCAGTATATACCCTGCTTTTATTCAAATATCTAATTAAACAAGGATGACATCCTTATTTGAGGATTCCAACTCTATGAAAGTAGGCTCTATACATTATGTGCAATGTCAATAAGGAACTCCTTACACTAAAATAACAGTCGGTTAAGCCTAAGGAACAACAAAACATTTAAACCTGTAACATAACTAAATGGAAGAGAAGTCTCCAACTTAACTTTCACCTACTTGTGATTGGGAGTAAATTTACTAGGCGCATGCTGTCTGTTTGTCAGTTAATCGTTTTCAACATTTTTATGCATTGTTTTATACCAGAACAAAGTAAAATTTGAATTATGTGCTTTGGGAAATATTTCGTATCCCCACTTTAGGCTTTGCCGTTAAAAATTGTTATCGTTCACAATTATAGGTCTTACTTGTATCACTTTTACAATGCACTGCTCATCCCCCTTAATAAGGGCTAAGGTCCCTCAATTATACGATGGTATTATGGAGATTTCATCTCAAAGTATTACTTTCGTAACTTGCAAACTTTTGGTTCAAACCAACTTTCGTCCAGCAAATAGTTAAATTCTAACACAATATTGTGATTTGCTGCGGCATGTTGGGTGTAAAGAGCCTCTGGCTGGATACTCGATGAGGATAGCTGAGATCATTGTCTCTCTTTGAGAAACACCTCAGACTAACAGACAGAAATAAGGATGTGTCGGCCCTCTCATGTGTCCCATTATTACTATCTGACTATGTCCCAACCATCTCAGACGAGGTAGGTAGGTATTTACTTTTAAAATAAAGCTAGTTACTTTTCAGTTAAATTAACTGTAACTAGTTACTTTTCCAATATTGTAACTAATAGATGTAACGAGTTATCATTTAATTGAAACAACCGTAACAATAACGAGTTACTTACAAACTGTAACGGGAACAACCATGTTGTTTTAACCTTAAAGTTAATAGGGATCTTTGCTTCCAAATTGGAATTTGAAGTCAATAGACGGGTTGGGAAATGCGGTACTTCCGGTTAGGTCACAGGGTCAAGTGTACCATGACAACGGGCAACGTGTTTAGCTCTGCGTGCTCAGCATGCAACACCCGCGCTGGGACACTGTAAGCGTGGTACACTTCACCTTTGACCCTTTCCCATATTGCATTGCGTGGAAACATTTCCCAACTCGTCTATTGGTAAAACAAACTCGTGCCTTCCATGAATTCACATTACGATAACATAAAATTATGGAAAAGAAAGTTGGTCGTAAATTTTAAAGAAAAACAAAAGAGAGATCATTAATGTAAGGTAATGATGCTATATGTGCCTGCTTCAAGTTCACTTTAAGTTGAAAGTGTCACAGCTCCAACTGCCGATATCTCGAGAACCACATACAGATCTCAGTGCAAATTTTACCAGAATGTTAAGATTAGTATCCCTCTAACATATCAAATCTCAATTTTAGTGTAAACCCTTCTTTCAAATGCAGAGTCTACATGGCGGCCTAAAGGGGACATGCGAAATGTAGAGCTTACATAACTTAGCCTGTTCAGACAAGGATTTGCCTTCTTGTCAATAAACCGAAGTACGGTAACTCGTAATCTGTCAAATTTGTCAGTACGATTTACATTTTTTACTTTCGCTAAAACACAGATTTGCACCGCTTACCAGCATCTCGGTAAAATGTGTCAATTTTTGGAATTGTCTTGTTACATGTAGCTCGGTATTTCAACAAAATGTTCTTTTTGTCTGGATATGACCTACCACAAGCTGACATATCTGGGAAACTCTGTCAAATTATCGAGAGACTATTACAGAAAGACTGGTACTCCAAATTTTCTTTTGCCGAGATACCGACTTGAGCTAACGTGACAATTTTTAATCGAGTTAACAAGTTTTTCTAACACGGAACTCTTGACTGTGCATGTCCCCTTTTGGAAACCGTAGGTTACATATGTAGGCCTAAGGGAAGGTTCACTTTCTTTAGCAATGCAATAATATTTTCGCCTTGTATTTTCTCTTCAAACAATTGTCCTGTTCTCACTATTGGGATTACTTTCAATGAAAACATTGTACATTTGACAAGTTTCAAAGGAATCACACCGAAGCAGGTTGAGTGCAGCTCGATTGCAAGGCTCCAAAATCGCATAGGTAGATTTCGCCAGCAAAACGAGTGTTTCAGGTAGGTGTAAACTAATTTGATATGTGTTTCTTGTTAATATGCTAATGTGCCATGTTCACAACTTCAGAAGGGAGCCATTTCACATACAAATCTTTGACACAGGTTGTACTTTTTGTCTCTTTAGCAGTTCCTTGTGTCAGATCTTATTTTCACTTTCGTCCAACTTTTGCCAAATAATCATGTTCACATGTTCACATATTTACCTAAAACGTTACATGTTTACTCTCATTCGCGTCACCGAGCGTCCGAAGATACAGTATTTTTTTAATTAGAACTTTTTGCTCTGTGACACCATATGTGTAACGTCGCACCATAACTTGGCGGTAGGGTATACTACTGTATTGTTTTTGCTTTATTCTCGGTTCCTGTGCTCTTTTTGTTTGCGCGTTATGTATAATGGCCTTAATGTTTATGTAATACTAAACCCGCAGTCACGTAAACAATGGAGAAAACAGAAAACGTTATGCGTGCGGGGATTACCAGTTTCAGGTATATTGTAACGAACAATTTAACTAATATTGTGATAGATGGGTGACATATTGTAACACCTCACTCCACCCTACCAAATTATGTGTCTTAAAACGTTTTTTGACAGTTTTATTTTGGGGGTTGAAAAACCATAGGGGGGCAAACGCTTGCCCTGCCCTGCCCCCCTGTGGCTTCGCCCCTGGCTACAATAACCACATCACAAACTTAGTACATCTCTTCGACACCATGGTCTCCACTCCCCTCCAAAAGGTGTCCCAAATAAGTGGTTAGCAACCGTAACGTCACCTGGATACAGCCGAATTGATAGGAGAAACAAAATAGAATGGATTCAATGCCTTTCACATTGGTTACTATGCTATGTCAGTATAGCTTCTCATTAATCGACCGTAGTGGCCAAGCGGTTAGAGCATCCGACTTGCAGCCGGAAGGTCTAGGGTTCAAATCCTGGCCGGGTCATACCAAAGACTTTAAAATGGCCTTTGTTCTTGGAAATTGGGACGTTAAACCTCATCTAATTAACTCATTAACCGACGAGACAGAGAGTGTTTTATTTACATCATCGCTAGTGAAGTTAGACAGCAGGTAGTTTTACATCATCAATTACTTACAATTTTGATTTTGAAGATTTGGAAATTGCGAGTAGTTTTCGGAGAGTTGATAGACGTGTCGAGAAAAAGTAGATAATCAAACGCAAAGAAGGGGGAAATGATGATTACAGCATCGACTTCATGCTTGGAACATAATTAATGGGTCTTAGAGTATTAGCACAAATTAAACTTTCCGTTAAACCTTCTTCCAAATACCAGTGACCTCCGTGGTTAAACTGTTCAACGGGCTCCTATGAGACCTCTATCGTTAAGCAACGTGACCCACACGGGTTGTCCACTTGCGCTCCATTAAGTTCTTGCCGAGCTGCTCTTGTGGACCCACACGGAAGAACAGCAACCTGGCGCTCATTAATCCCATCAATAACACACCAATAGTTTGCTTAGAAAACACTTACGTTATCATGTAATCATGTATGGTTTGGGTATAACTACTCACCAACTGCTTTCCACTAGTTAACATGAGGTTGAAATAAATTAACATCAGCTTCCTATCGATTAAGATAATTGCCGTATCTATATATCAAAAGCCTGTATCTGAACTTCCATATAGAGGGATTTCATGTGACGTCACGTGCAATGGATTCCCAGGCACTGAAGGGCAAAACACACACGCAGTAAGCGAATTTACAGCTCACGCGCACGGCATAACCACAGATACTACTGTGACACAATGGACGCGTGATCGTCAAAACAGAAAAAGACGCGCGATCTTGCCCTTCAAAATTGCGTCTAGTTGGTTAAAGTCACTTGACTGAAATCCCTCTATAGCCATGAAAGGCCAGCCATTGGCCTAAGAAGCCTTCAAAATAATTTGTGGACATTTTTTAGTTCAAGCAATCAGACATGCTAGATCCAATCTAAATATAGTGCTTACAGTTAGGTGTGTTGTGAAAATAATTTTGGGGGTCATTTTGGGGCAAAAATCTATTTTTCGTGATTTTTGTGAATTTCATATTTCGAAAGAATTTACTATCAGCCAATTACAAATTTTAGTTAATCTAAACCCTACTTTGGTCGAAATTCACAAACTAAAGTTACAAACAATAAAGAAAATAATGACATTCTATGGCAAATATTGCCTGATATCTCAAAATAGTGTTACAATGATATGTATTATTTTTCATGTTAGAAATCTTTGCTTATGAGAACAAGGACAGTTCAATATTGACTCAAAAACCTACCAGTGCATTTTTATACTTTAGCCATTGTGATAAAGTGGGAATTTTGACCTTCAATGAACATAAACTCCATACTTTCTCCTTAAACAGTGCTAAATTTATAAATTTGCAAAAACACGTTTTTAAATGTGATATATTTGTATAACGTAATTAAATGCCAGCTAGCATAATTGACTTTAAGTTGATTTGAATTTCCTTGCAATCATTATGTAAAAAGCCAATGAAAAACAATAAAAGTCATTTGTTGATCATTTTTCGGCAAAAATATGATTTTTGTGATTTTGATTTCAATGGGTACAAGCTTGGCTGCCGAGTTTTCCAGGGATGCACTGACTTTCCATCCTGAGGGATATCATTTTTTTCTATTTCCTTCATACCATATAAACATGGAGCTGACACCGGCGTTTGGGCCCCAGTGGAGTATTTCCTCTTCTAGAATTGGCATCTTAACTGAATGCTACTTCTCAAACATCATTCTATCATCATAATCTTTAAACATCATTTTCTTAATAGTCTTCGGCCAGATTCTTCAAATTGTTTTAACTTGGCGGTCCCTCGTACTAGGTTTAAAAGCTTTGGTGATCGTAGGATTTATGTGGGTGGACCCCCGTTGTGGAATGAGCTTCCTCCTTTTGTTAAACTCCGTCGATCGCTTAGCGTGTTTAAGCAAAAACTAAAAACGTTTTTGTTCAATATTGCTTTAAATGACTGTATGTAGGCCCAAGTCATTGCAGTTTTGTAAATATTTTTACACGCTTTTCTATTCTCTTGACTAAGAATTTGTTACGTATGACGATGAGGTATTGTAAAGGGCTTTTGAATCATGTTTTACGAAAGGTCCTTTGTAAATATAATATAGTAGTAATAACATCAATATGTTTTATCTTTTGGGCACCATTTTTGCTTGTTAATGTTTGTTTTCCCTGGGCTCGTTTATCTTAATTAAACAACAAGCTTGTTCATCGTATTTTTATGTAGGTAGAAGAGGAACTACAAACATTTTTAGAATTTATTTGAGAATTTCTCTGTAAATTTTACAGAAGATTAGAATAAACGGAATTGAACAAGAAGTTTCGAAAGAACTACATTGTTCGATCACAAAATGAGGATTTTATTTGTAAGACCTGTGGGGTCGCGTTTCACAAACGGTGGTTCAAAGACTTAATTTCTCTGCCAGTGGGAACTACATTTCCCAATACTGTAATTTTAACGTATTCACTGAAGTAAATTTTGACAATGATCCAATCGAAACACAATACAAACGTGGTCAAGAGCAATGAAAAGTGATTTCGAAAGATAATAAAAGACAAAAACAAATTATGTTCTTATATTCCCTGATGTAAACTGTCAAATGAGCGAGACCAGAGATTATGTGTCCTGTTGACAAGTGATCTTAAAGCATTATTCTGGCATCAGAACAGGACATTTGGTCTAAAAGTTAACAATCTATAGCAAGGACAAATGTTTAATGTTTTCTTTGCAACGTTATTACCCAAAAGCAGATATCTATAAATCCGATGTTTTAAATATTATGGAGTATAAAACATATAAAATTAATACTGAAATTGCTCATTTAATGTAACAAGAACCTATAGAGCTTATGCACCTACGTCACGTTTCTCTATTTTTCCATCCAAGCGTACATTGTGCAACAATTGTTACTAAGGTGCTATCGTGAGCGCGTATCTTTAACACACCTACTACGTATGGCAGTTCCATCCAGTAAGCCAAATTGAAACGCGCTGACGTCACGTGCATAAGCTCTATAGTTTTTTACGTAAACCAAACTTCTGTCGTCGTTTTCCTTATCAGTAAGACGTAGTCGAGTTCTCAATTTTACGGAAGACGAAGAACGTCTACGCCAGGTGCTCTCACTTGTTCTGCACCGGTGGCCACTTATTACTTGAGAGTGTAATTTTTAATAATTGTTGGGGTTATTGGAGTCACTTGGATCACTGGGTGAGTTGAATCATTAGAATTTTCTAAAACAGCTATGATTTTCGTTTTCTGAAAGTATTGCCATGTAGGTCAAGTATTAGGTATCAGAAACAAGCATCAAACATAGTTCTAAGAAGATAGAAGTCACAAGTCCCTCTTCGCAGTCCAAATAAAATAATCAACTCTTCAAATGTTTGCTTCACTCTTTTGTTGTTTTGGATGCAGTGAATAGGTTAAGAGTTGTTACTGGATAATTGTTAAAACCCAATTTGGAGCATTTTAAAGATTCTATTGCTGTCTTGTCTCAGTTTCGTAAAACAAAAAGCAAATGTGAAACTGGCAATTTGATGATAATTTAAACAATTTTGGTGGGGAAACATGTAACAAATAACACACTTTTTTGATCAAAGTAATAGTATGAGCAATTTTGCTATTTCTTTCCTTGCACAGTAAACTTTCCCATTGTAGTCAGAGCCTTAGCTGTGCTATGAATACCGTAAAAACTCGGCTTACTTAAATCTTCGGGGAATGGTAATGAGTATATCGGGCATGGCGGTGCTTTTCGGCCATCAACTAGGAACAGATTACATCACTTCCAACAATCTGAATCAATTGTATATGTTTCACAAGTCGAATAGATGTGTTAACATGTTTCGTGTTTTACCAGCTCACTGTACTGGAGCCTTTCCATTGCTTTAATAGAACAAAAGAGTGAATCAAGCTTCTGATTGCTTGTGAAATCTTAGGCATTTTAAAATAGTGACAACTTTCCTCATTAGAATGTATTAGGTTTGTTGACCAGTGCTGTAATCAAATTACTTTAGTTCAGTAAAGTAGTGTGAAGTAAAGTTGAAGTGGCATTATTTCGGGAAGGGGAAGTAACTCATGTCTTTAAAACGAGTTGAGGTTTAAAATGAAGTATGTTTAATATACTCTAAATTCCAGTTAGACGGCTAAGGAAATGATCATAGGTATCCGGTGGTGTCATCAACAAATTAAATTACATGACATTGAAGACTGATAAAGTATATGAAAAGTATTCTTATTGTAGAGTTCTGTAGTTCTAAATTGTAAAAAATGAAACTTTAAATGTGTGCGGACATGTCACCAAACCAGTTGTTTTACTCATTTACTCAACAATATTAGATTAAGATACGCTCATTAACAATCTGTTAGAATTCTTTGAATATCTTTTACCGTTCTCAAGATATACCTCTATAAAGTTTGACAATTTCTGATATTGCACATTAATATGCAAAAATTATGATGTCGTGTGTTCCACAGTGTCTGTATTTCTTTTGTTAATGTTTTGTTAATTATCTGTTATTTATTGAACCAGTTAGAATCTAGTTCAAAGTTTCAATTTCAAAGCCGTAAGAAGCTATTTCCAAAATAAACCCCTCGGGGATGACATCATCACAACTGTCCTGGGAGCGAAGGTTAAACAAACAAAGGATAATATAACACCTTTTTCATGAGTCCTTCTCTACACTTTGCAAATTTGCATATTAAGTAGCTCATGTTTAATCATGATGTAAGAAGCAAACAGAGATTGCCTTGAAAAATGGTCAACATCGATTCTGATGAGAATTGCCCCTATGTTACCGTTTTAATGCTTTTAACATCGAATAGACAGGTATCACTTTTACGTGTTCACAGCCCTTTAAGGAGATTTAAGGTAGAGGTGCCACCATTTTTATGTAGTACAGAAGTACCTCTTTTTCTCAGGCAAGTATAAATATCAAGGCGAAGTTCAAATAGTGGTGGGTTGTACAGCTGTATGTAATAGCAAACGTTAGTACACCTTGTTTGATAATTCTAGGCGAAGCTAAGGGTCAAGTTGCAAATTTGCAAAGCTCCAGTAATTTCGCGTACTTGAAAAACAAAACAGTGTAAGGTCTAGTCATTTCGTAGTTGGTAGTTAACAAATCTCGTGAAATCACTACAACGAGCGACATTATTCATGGATGAATAATTTATCAGTGGATATGGAATCATATCAACCCTGGTTCTTAAGGGTTATCTACATTTACAAATTCGAAATACTTTGGAAATTTCTACAAATGTGGAATAAATCTTCAACCTGTCCACCTAAGATGGCAGCACCACAGATATTACATTTTGAGAAGGGAGTTCTTAAAAAAGTATTGACTTGTACACCGATTGACAGTTCTGTAAAGCTTAAAATGTCGCTTCGTGGGAAGACGCGCAATGCAATGCGGGTTTAAACTGACGCACATTGGGATAAGTTACATCAAATAAACAGTTCGGGAGATAACCGCTTTCGGGTTAAAATGAGAATTCACCCGATCGGGGGAAAATTTTGCCTGACTCAGAGTATGAATATTTATGAGCACATAGTGTTTACCTCTTCACAGTAGTCGATCTGTTTAATAAATGTGTGTGCATTTAAATATAAGATAATAGTTCACACACAAAGAGCGAAACCACAAGGAACTTTCAGCAAGGTGTTCATAAACACAAGAGCGGGCACAATTTACTGGCACACCTTTCTGTGGAAAACAGTGCACAAAGCTTGCGGCTGTATCGAGTCTATGAATTAAGCTTAGGACAAAGAATGTAACAAAATTGCTCGATATCATAACATCTGCGCGGTGAACTATCAGACATTATCCGGTGTTTTTGTTCCCCTAGAAACAAAGTCAGGGCCGTAGCGAGCGGGGAGGGTGGGGGGGGTGTCACACATCCCCAATATCTGGTCGCCGTCGACAAATTTTCGGTCTGTCGGCAAAAAGGGGAGAGGGAAAGGAAAAGAAGACGAAAAGAGGAAAGGAGGGAAAAAAGAGAGAAGGGAAAGGAAAGGAAGGGAGAAAAAAGGAAGAAGGAGAATGAAAGGAAAAAAGAGAAAGAGGGAACGGTAGCGCGTGGCCAGTCTGCTATCGGCTATTTCGATTTTCAGCTCTTCATCTAATTGGCCCATTCAAGTTGAAGGCCCGTCGGCAAATTCATTATGCATGTGACAGCCGTATACGGCCGTATCAACAGCTGTCGGTGTAATTGGACGGGTGACTGAGTCCGTCGGCAACTCGGAGAAAGAGAGGGAATCAGTGGTGGCGTCAGGTGGGGGCAGGGGGCATGGCTCCAGTCGGAGAAGGCTGGCCCCGTCCCGTCGGGAAAGTTTTCCGATTTCGTCGGGGAGCTGTTATGTATACGATAAAATATCGTCGATTTACTTAGTTCGGGTCTAAATTAGGGTAAATTCTTCAATAAAACCCCCAATTTTCCGATTTTCTTCTCTAAAAACCCATTTTGTTTTCAAATTTTCCATGGTAAAAGCTCAAATTTTCAATTTTTCTCGAAATAGAGCCCAAATTTTTCCTTCAAACATCGTTTCGGCACTCTATCGACTTTGAGGCTTTGGGTTGTTACCCCCCGTCGGGGAGCTTGGCCCCCCTGTCGGGCAAATCCTGGCGCCACCCCAGAAGGGAATTAAAGGCAATGTTTCGGGTCATATGACATTCCTGAATAACCACTTTCTGCACATTATTCCTCACTTTTATCATCACCATGGGGAGCAGCACTCTAATACCCATGGAGTAGGCATCCTTAGCTGCTTAGCCCGTTTTCTAAACCCTAATCTTGACTTCAAATACATTTTGCAAAAAATAAAGCATCCTTGGAAAAAATAATGCGGGCCGCCCTTGTCTTCCCCTTCACTGCAGTCTCAGGCTTTTAACTTTTGAACACCAAAATGAAACAGATACAGAACCCGCAGAGAACCCGTCTTGGAGTTCAAAGCATATTTTGAATGCTTGTGTTAGGATTCTGAACACTTTTTCTCCCTTTTTGAACGTCGGACGCCTACTTGAACACTTACCGTATTTGAACACCTGAAGCGTCTAGTGTTCAAATGCTGAACGCATAGTGTTCCAGTTCTAAAAGAACAGGTCCAGCTCCTCAAGTATAGTGGTATGACTGGACGAATAGCCTGACATTAGTATTATCCGGAATCTTTGCATTAGATAATGTATTATGAACCAAAACATACCTATTCTGCATGAGACTTATTTTTTTACCCAGAGATTATGCTAAAACCTCAGATCTTCCGGGGGCTTCGCCCCATGAACCCCCACCAGTTGCCTTAAGGCGGGCCCAGTGTTTTAGCCAGCCCTTATTTGTGAGACAATGTCGCATAAACGGCGACAAATGTCGCACAATAAAAATCTGACAAGCAAATTCTACTCGGGTGTAAATTTTGAGGTTCCTCATTAGGGCAGAAAGCCACTCAAATATTACGCCATTTGCAATTTAGGCACCTTTCAAATTCCAACAATTTCCTCCCCCAGGCCACAGATCAGTAAATGTGGCATTGAGAAATGTCCTATCTGAAACACTGGCGGACCTCTGGATCCCAACCGCTTAAATCTATAGCGGCTTGACGAGAGGAATAGCCTAATTACATCAAAATTATTGGGGGATATTTGCATTTGATGATGCTTATATGAACAAAAATATATCCATCCTGAGACTTAATTTTTCACCCAGAGATATGCTTAAACCACAGAGTTTCCTGGGGCTTCGCCCCTGCCCCCTCCGGCGGGGCTTTGCCCCTAGACCCCACTATGGGCCCTAAGGAGGCCCCTGGACCCCACCCGCTAAAGCTCGTTTCCGCGCTACGCATTACCAGATCTGTCGGCAAAACATAGTCTCTACACCCCCCCCCCCCCAAAGAAAACACCTTAAAAAAAAACACCTCCCCTGAACAAAGTTTTTAAATATGCCAGCATCTCTCTTTCCTAGAATCGATGAAAATTTCCAGGTTGTTTTGAATGTTCGTCTCCGTTGAATTTGCCCTGTAGGATCGCAACGCATCATGGGAGAAATTCAAAAATGACGCCACCCATGGCAAAATTTTCCCCCGATATGGCGAAAATCGACTTTCCGGGGTTATCTCCCGAACTGATAAACAAATTACCACTTATATGTTTAAACATGTTTGTTTTAAAGGATACTACGGGCCACCTTCAAAAGTTTGAACTACAGAGTTGGGCATCATTCCCATTAAACACCCATGATGGAAACTGACACTTTATTTTCAATCAATGAACATCAGCAGAGCCAAATGTCAAGCAGACGACTACCGGTCAAAATAATGGTAACGATGTGGGTTTTAGGTGCAATCAATTGGCCGATTAAAGCAACCGGCGAATTTAACAGTGTGTCTACTCTTTCTGCTGCACACAAAAGGGATGGTAAGTAGATCGTACCTGTAAATGTTAAGCAGTGTTCAGGAGTGTTAGGAGTGTTCAGGTTCAAGTGCGAGACACGACGCGATGCTCGATGGCCCCCTCGGGAAGTTTACATTTAGGCCTAAACAAAGACTTCAATTGTTGAGGCATGGTTGAGCATATCTTCATCTTCGGCACATTCATTCAATCCGAATCAATTTTTTCGTGCAGTGAGAAGAAGACTAATCTGGTTCAAACTCTAACATCAATACTAGACATTTTACTGTTCTAGAGTCTTCTTCAATAGGCAAGTTTATCTTTAGCCGCTGGAATCTCCCAAATTGTTGTAATTGTTGATGTCCGTTGACATCATACGTCACTTCATATCAGTGTCGTTAGCATTGAATAAGATATTCCTAAATCCCTTTTGCTTGGTTTAATAATTTTTCACAATATTATGTTTTGTTTTCAAAATTTCCTGCAGGAACCTCAAGATGGGTAAGACGAATGGTCTCACTAAGCTCGATCATTTTTATCATCTTCCTTAACACAACTTCAGTTGTCACAGTCGCTATTTACCTGATTTGTTATTTTGGTAAAACCGACCATTACCTGCGATTTATCTCCTTCACCTGTTACTGGCCATCAATGATGTCAACTCAAATCGTATGTCTCATAGCTTGCATCAGTTTAACACAACGAGCTCCAGCCCATGATGAACGGGGAAGTGATATCACGTGGGTGGATTCATTCGATGAAAAATCATTCAGTGCTAAGCTTAATCACTTCGTATTATCTAAAAAGAAATTTCTACCTAAGAAAAGCGTATTTGTGTTCCTTTTCTCGTTTCCACTCTTTGTATCTTCCATTAAGGTTGTTTTCTTTCTGCATACTTTACAAAAATGTGCAAATTTGCTGTTGTACGGTTTCTTTCTCGCCGATATTTCCGGTTTAATCTTTTACGCCACGTTTTGTTATTATTTATACCTTTGGAGGATCATTCTTGAAGAAAACTGTACAGAAACGGCACAATTTATCAGAAGCAATGTTGGCAAGCTCGACCCATGTATTGGTAAGGTTAGGGAGTTCTTCCGGGACTACTTCCAACTTCGGAAGTTGTTGTTACCCTGGCTTAGTTTCATGGTATTCAGCTCAACTTTTGGATTGACTGTATTCTTCACCTGGAACTACAATAAACATCTTTTAAAAGAAACAAATATGACGAGACCAGAATCATTTCATTTGTCTACACATAGTAGCTACGTTCAGTCAATTTGTGCTTATCAATGTGACAAGGTCGAGTTTTTGAAGGGGAATAAATTGCTCTTATACAACATTTTTGTACTAAGTAGACATATATTAACTGGGATACTACCTTTAGTAGCTGTTAGAAGGACAGATGTAAAATACATCTGGGATCGTCTTCGAATGAAAATCAATTATATGTATGCAAAAAATGACCAAGATTTCTGGAACTCTTTGATAAAATTTATGAAAAAACTGCATCCTAGCTCATCAGCTGATTTGATCCTTGCGTTTGTTCTTCCCTTGATGGGATTTGCGTATGGGCTGTTAGGAGGAAGGGAAGAAGATTTTTAACTCTTTAATTTTCAGCGATAATTACACAGTGTAATTGCTACTCTATTTTCTACTGATTTTCTTAATTATTGTCTCACTTTTTATTCGATACTATCAGCATTGTGAAGTACCCTCGACAAAGTTTGTTTAAAATTTGAAACTGAGAAATGATCGGCCATCCAGATATTAGTTAAAATGAAGTTTAAAATTGACAGAGGTCCAAGAATATGTCTCAATTTGACCTTATTATTAATCAATTATGGTAAAAATCCAAACGAATTAAGTTCATAATGATTTTGTTTGCTTTGCCTAAATTCATTCATTCTTCATCATTTAAAAAAACCATGCCGGTATTATTTATGCTTTCAAACCCACACAGTCGTGGTGAAGCGATATCTCAGTGAATAGGCATCAACCTTTGTCACCGTTCCATTTAAAAGTCAGTTGTCTACAGTAAAGGTTCCTACCGTTCCATTTATTATTTTTAAATATTTTTCATTACATCAAAGAACGATTCTTGGAAGTTTTTGTACATTTTTATCACAAAAAGAGTACAATCTAAATTTAAGTTTTTGTTAGTAAGGGACAAATATACATTGTTTTGAAAATGTATACAAATGTTTTTGTCAATCATCTCGTATTTGATTACAGTAGCTACACAGGATATGCAGTAGCATGAAACTTTCAAGCAAAAGACTTCTGCCTAATATTTTGTAGTTTTCCCCCAGTAGGCTATAGTCAAGTATTTACCTTCACTGAAATACATAGAATCTTGTCTGAATGTCGTGGCTGTTCGTGTGTCTTTTTTGCAGCTACGTGTGTCGTATAAGTCCATTGGTAATTATAACTGGAAACTCAGCTTCTTAATTAGATTTGAAAATGCATTTGAGAATTAGTTGGCATTCTTCTACATTGATATTTTTTCCATATTTGGTCCTGGCTTCACATTTATTAATGAAATACTTCATTCCTCAGTTAAAGAATACATCGCCATATTCAGACAATTAATGAGTCCTTAACAAATGCAGAGTCAAAAAACCTGGTAATAGACCTTATGCATTGACGCCACGCGACGTCATTTTGGACGTTACACAATGAAGCACAGTGCACGCACAACGTAGACTCTCCACGTGCGGGTAGTAGACTTACGCGCGTATCCGACGGGTACACAAATCAGCCGTCTGCATTTGTTCGTGTAATTTGCAATGATTTGCGCTTACCCTAACAGGGGGCGCACTTTCTGTTCTGTAACGTTATATGCAATAGGTCTATAAACCTGTTTACGTAATTAAATTAAAATATCAGTGTCCCATATACATGAACACATGTTTGATGTTATTTGTACTTGTAAAGTATACGTTACATTCACATAACTTGTAACATTTCATGGGACATGTGCATTCAGTGCATTCATCTGGAAGCTACAACGATAATTTTCAACTAAGTGGAGACCAGACGTAGATGTCTCGGACATTAGCAGTTTTGATATGAGTGACGCTAATTATAAAGAATGCAAGATAACAGGTTACAAACATTACTTGTAAATTCTGACAAGAACATTGAAAAGTTCATCTCCTCCTTTAGTCATTTGTACCATAAGGCCCAGGAATTTTCCTCGGGCAGGAAGGACAGCAATGTTTGGTTCTCTCTAATCAATACATCCTTTTGACGGAAACTAAGCCTTAATGGAATTTCAAAGTAACAGCGCCATCTCTCTCGTTTCAATTCTTGTTGAATCCATTTAAACTGTGTTCAGGTATGCCCAGATAAATTCTATACTCTAAAAAAGGTCTGATCAGAGGTGCACCGAACAGGACTCTGGTCATAAATTTGACTAAGATCCGATTAAAAAATTAACCAGTTCCGATCGTTTTTTAACCAAATCTAGTCAACTGTCCCTCTGATCAGATTCGGTTCAAATTTGAACAGAACTTTTTTAGAGTGTAGGTAAAACCTATTTGAAATCTAGTTACATTCAGTGATTAAGAGTTTATTGCGGATTTGGGCAAACTGCAGTTGCATTGCCTGTATGAATATTGTTCAACCCAACGTAGATTGAGTAACGCAAATTCAACTCAGCATTTTTAAATTTTGGAAGACGCCAATTGAATCTAGTAAAACCTACGTAAACTGATAAACTGGATTCAAACTGAATGAAAACCTAGGCTTGAATATTTTGCCTTTAATAGACCTTATTAAATTCGTTTTTCGGGTCCAATTCATGTGGCAGACTTGCAGTATGTACTCGTACTCACGCTTTGGCACATTTGCATGCACGTACACTTGTGAGATAAATTTGTAATCCCACCAATACTCACAGGTTTTTAAAGTTGTATCTTGCTTTTAATGAAATTAGAATTATTGTTAATATACATTTGTCTTCACATTAGTGATAAGTATCTGCAACAAAACTCGTACTCACAACCGAATACACACATTTTTAATAGTTCTCATGCCATTATGTTTACTCTGAAACCAGTGCTGTAGTACTCGAGACCGGTCTGTAGTACTCGAGACCGGTCTCGAGTCATGATTTTGAGGACTCGGATTCGTGATTCGGACTCGAAGGGCAAGGACTCGGACTCGGTCTCGTACAGTCCGGACTCGTGACTCGGCTGTAAAATTCCCGAGACCGGGCTCGAGACCGGCAAAAATTTGGTTACATTTTCAACTTAACCAGTCGTCACAAAGCATTTATCTTGTTCTCTGCAGTTCCTGTGCAACTCCACTCGGTAATTACATCTTTCCACTGTATGTTGTGCAGATGATGAAAGGTCTGCCGCTGAACAAACTGAAACAAATGAGCTAAGTAGGCCTTTATACGCAGCAAATAGTCGTAACAAGAGAAACTGAGGACACCCTAAATGGTATTCGAATAGAAGGACTTTATGTATGATTGGTTGTCTGATCAGGCAGACCTCACCCACGTCTATGCAGGGAGTTGCAAACAGAGTGTGCCACAATGGTTCGCAGTCACTTGTTAATTCCACAGGTGCTGGATAAGTGGGGAATCGGGGACGACTGTCGATCTCCCACTCTTCAGTACGAGGACAAATACCTCTTTTTGCACTTGCTCTCTCAATTAGTGGTACCGTAATGTTACCCCATCGACGCTAAACGGGTAAAGAACAGACGAGAGGCATTTGTTTGGAAGAATCCAATAACATCTACAACTTTATTGAAGTTAAATGGCTCACAACATGAGGTAATATGAGGTAAAACCTTCAAAAATATCACGTAATAATAGCACGCACAGAGACCCTTCAGTCTCTTAAAGAGATACAATGATTCCTATTATCATAACATTTCATGAGATGATCCCTGAATTTCACATGCTGTGTCCTCAGTGTACTATACATTTGTTTACACTAGCACTGTTGAGCTGATCCCTTAGCACTACATGGAGAAAAACGTCACGTGATGCCCTTGGCGGCATAGCAACTGAGGCCTGCTCACGCATACAGTAAGATCTATCCCAAAGTCTCTCGATTGCACTCTCTCAGTGTGACAAAATTACGTTAAATACTCGTAACTCTTAAAACCAATGGTGATATATGTACATATAAATGCAAATATTACTCTTTGGTAACTGGGAATACATCTTCCCTGACTCTTTGAAATGGCCCGCTAATTCTTGCAAAGTTTTATTATAACTCGTCATCAGCGAGCGTAGCACTGCAGGATACCATATCCTAACACAGCTAGATTAACCCTAGGCCTGCCCACGCCAACTGCCCTACGATCACACAAAAATGGTAAGATTTTCATCCCAACTACAGGTATGATGCAAAAATACTCTTATTTCTTGGAAAGAATGCTATTCTCTTTCCTTGGCCCATCTTTTACCATCATTTTGAGTAGAATGAGGTTGTTTACTCACCTAAACGGGTAAAGAACAGACGAGAGGCATTTGAAAAGAAGAATCCAATAACAGCTACAACTTTATGACGTTTTGTAACAGCGCCCTCCATCTGCCCTGATCCCAATAACAAGGAAAGAATTAGATTTTGTAGGGGGGGGGGGGCGGTCATAACTTCAGACCGTTACAGTAATCCATGTTGTCGGCAAACGTCCAACACAGTACTTTTCATCATCACTTTTCTTTTTCTGCACCTTACATATGAAGAACATTTATTATTGAAAACCAATTATTTTTCGAGCGCTTTGCGCTCGATTCTATTTCTCCGTTTTCCCATGATGAACGAAAGATTGTAAGCTAAGTCCAACTTTCATCTGGCAATGAAATCTTCGATGAAAGAGAAAAGAGGTTCACTCTTTAGAGATATCCTTTTGCCAACATAGCCATATGCTTTGGCCTGTGCTGTAAATTTTGTTGGTTGGCTTCTTGACACTTTTACATATGATCTTGTCGCATGCAGCTAGAAATTACAACTACCAACTTCATCCTGGGTCCCTTGAGAGCACTCGATCCACAGACCATTGATCTAACCCGCGAGACAATTCACTATTGCAATTTTATTAAATATTGATATTATAACTATATTTATATCACCATTTAACCAGAGGTGGTACAGGAACGATACAAGGGCGGCGATGCCCCCGTGGGAGAATTTTCAAATTTCTTTGCGTTCTTCGCCAGCCGTCTCCTACCTAATAGAGGCAAATCGTCCCAACATTTATCTTTTGTTTGTCTCAAGGAACGCAAACCCTTCAAGTAAGTTTTTTCGCGCTCTGTACAGTTCTTCAGTTGCATTTTCGTTTGTAATTTGCCTTTATGTAGTAAATGGTAAACAGCACAACGGGTGCCTTCAGGTGGTAAATAGTACATAGTAGGCCTATAGCTAAACGGCACATCAGGAGGTCCCTGCAAAGTGGGTCGTAACTCCATTTGGGGATAGTTTCAGTTTTCATTTGCATTGGGGAATAACTTGTATGACTTTACTTAGAAAGAGTGTAAATACTCTTCCACCTTTACGAGTACCATAGACTTACTGGGTTATCCTGGACTTCTTTCATGGTAGAAAAATTACTCCCTAACGTGCACATAGTTTGTCTCTTGTATTTCAGTATGTGGCACAATACAACGCAAAACAAATTATCTATTCTTTCCCATCATCAGTACAAATGTTTAACACTTATTTCAACTTTTGCCAAGGGTGGCGCCAGGTGAGGAACGGGTGACGGGTGATCCTTCGTAGTACTAACTCGAAGTATTCTCATATGTGATCCTAGAAGAAAACCAATTCGTTGGAGAAAGAGAGCTGGGCTAAGCGTTTTAACTCGGGGCAAGTCCGTGGAAATAGACATCCTCCTCCATGCGCCCGTTAATGTAGACGTCTGTGATACATACCGAAGCAGTAGTTACTAAATTCCAACCTCGCCTTCAGATCTACACCTGAACGTTCAAATTCAATGTCCGAATGTATATCCGTCAAAGCTCAAATACTTTCAATACGAGGAAGTGGAGTTTTAGTGTCTTGTCTGTGTAATGTATCTCAAGGTTCAAGAAGTTTAATTGTGCTAAGTGAAGGGTATTCATGACATTTTTATAACTCGGTATTTTAAAATTTTTAGTGGATTAATTTTGATGAATTTAACCGGCCTGACTTGACCTGATTAACATTCCTATTGACTCGACCCGAAGTGCGTTCAGAGGATTTAGGAACCAGGGGCTACCGGGATACAAACCCTGCGGAAAGAGGAGCCTGGAGGGGTTAGGAGCCAGGGACTAGGAGCTGCAGCCCCCAGGGAAAGGAACCTGGAGAACCTTGGAATAAGGAAGGGCTTGGAGCTGTAGGGACTATAAATCAGGGGCTACGGGGAAACAACCCCCAGGAAAAGGAGGGGCAAGGAGGGTTAGGAGCTACGGGGTTGCAGCCGCTGAGGACAGGGTTAAACCACAGATAATTGCCTTCTTCGTGAGTATAGAGGCAACGTGCCAGTTGGGGTAAGAAACCAGTGGCGTTACAAACCAGGGGCTGAGGAGTTGTGGTAAAATGCCAAAACACTGATACAGTGAAAGTTTCACCAGTGGTAGAAAGAAGAGCGCCCTCCTCCAACAGGGGGATATGGTTACGTCACAGACTGCCTTCCCTCGACAAGAGGGTTTGATTACGTCACTGAACTTTTCTTTACTGTGGACGTGGTCACAACAGGATTTGAAAACTAACATTACTGACTTATGATTACATATTACAGTGCAGAAGAAGTTTCACAACAAGTTACAAGAGCACCCTCCGGACAAGAGGGTTTAGTTACGTCACTGTGAAGTGATCGACCTTTACTGTAGACAACTGACTTTACAGGTTACAACGAAAATAAAACTGACAGTACTGACTTAACAACTACATTACAGAGCGGTGCTCTCATCGGAAGTTACAAGGGCGTCCTCCCAACAAAGGGTTTCGTTACGTCGTTACGTCACTGAAATTACTTTACTGAAGTGTGTCATTTCTTTGCTTTACTGACAAAAGCCTATACTACTGTACTGCAATGTACCCCTTAACCGGGATCGTAGCCGTGGGGGATATTCAGGGGAAAAATCCCCCAACAAAATTGCATCTGTTTAAACGAACTTCCCCTACAGTTTAAAAACAGGCTGCGGGCCCGGCTAAGGTATAACATTAGGTTGATCTAGGCATAATGTTGACAGTCATGCCTAGTATGCAAAATATGAATGAATGATACACAAATTGGTGCAAACACAAATTAGTGCAAGAAGTAAGGCTTTCAACAGTGGCGAATCTATGAATCTCATGAACGCATTGGACACAAGACGCTAATTTCTTTTACTGTGTAAATGCTTATTTATGACTTCATATTTGAAGAATACAGAGAAACCGATAGCGCATGAGATTGCTGGCCTCAGAATTGATTCGCTACTGTCGAACTTGTGCAAGATGGAAAGGGCTGGATCAACATTAGGGGGCAGGATCTGGTCTTGGGCAATGAAATATGTTTTAAAGTGCCCTAAATCTTAGGAACGTACAACCATCTTTCCCTTTCTCCAGGCAGATTTCCTGGAGTACTTACCCCATCTTTCTGCGAACTTCACCACCCCCGTTGCTGTGGTATTAGCATATAAATTTTCAATTATATGTACATATTTGTCGGAAGAACAGACCAACATAAGGGGGCAGGACCTGATCTTGGGAAATGGGGCATGTGTGAAAGTGCATTAAAAGCAAAGGTCGTGCATCTCCCGCCCCCTCCTCCCAACCCAGACGGGGACCTGACGTACTTACCCAGCCTTCTTCTCCCAAAGGTCGTCTCTTTGCTTTGGTAATGACAAAAGTTTCTACTTACATACTTGTGTGAAGTTTCGGAAATAGACATATTTGTTCAATTTAGCGACAGCTATCCTTGACATGATCACTATCCTTCACTCCTTAAATCCTGTGTCACAGTTCTCAAAATGTTTCAATACAAACAGTTATTCATTTTGCTTCTCCTTTATCCATGTGATTCCAACTTTTAAAACAACATAAAGAGTGGGCGAACATCCTTCCAGTTTCTTTCCATGATTGCATGGGTAAAAGTGTAAGGCAGCCCCTAGCAAGTATTTTCTCACTGGCAGACGATTGTCATGCAGGTGTCCGAAAGGAGCAGAGTTCAGTCATAAAAGGCAACAAATAAGAGTCTGTGAAGATTATGTTTCTTGTTTGACTATGCAGCTACCAATGTTCAGACGATATTTAAAGACATTAAAGGTCAGAAGCATTCGCCCCATACTTATTTTAAAACAATAGCTAAATGTCACAAATTTCTTCTTATTTCGCTTCCAAGTATCTTTCATGATATTTTAGAACATAAATATTGCATATTCAAGGTAAGTCAAGCAGTTGCTCCTTGTACATTGTATAATTGAGTGAGAAAAATACTGTCACATGATTCTCAAGAGCCATTCAGGAAATAGGATAGTCTACTATACAATTTTTTTTTTTTGGGTGGGGGTGACTCCATTCTCCCTTTAAGTCATGATTGCTAAACTGAGTTCCAAGAGTGTGCTCCATAAATGCAAGTTCCTCCAAGAGAAGCAATTTCTTGAAGCAATGATGACTTGTAAAATCCACATTGGTTTCCTTGGCACAAAATATTTTGTACGCTTGAAAAGTGCAACCCTTGTTCAAAGTTTTTACGTCTTTTCAATTACAAGTTCAGAAAGTGTAAACAACATTATCAAAGAATTCTCAAATTTACCGACAGTTCGTACAAAATGCTTCATTTATAAAACACCATGATGACATCTGCATATCCTCGTATCAATGGCCCATGGGTAGATCTTTGTGTGTGTGTCAAAAGTGCTGGCATTAATATATAAAGAAGACAGCTTCCCTTACTACTAATCCTAGCAACAAACGCCATGCATTGGCTTTGGCCAGAGTCTCAATTCCCAGTGCAAAACACCTCTATTCATTTTGTATTACGATACATAGATTGTGAAGCAGCTGCATTTTTATCAGGATTAACGTGCATGCTCTGGTTAATCCATATTGTGATGCTAAGTACACATCGGAGGAATGCAGTCGCCCCGATTTACATTTCGATGGTAGCACGTGCTGCCGGATTTAGAGATAATGTGAAGATATGATCAATTTACGTACTGTGGGGTATAGTTGTCTGTACTCAAGAGGGTGCCATGTTTAAGAGAAAATTCGATATCTATTGGAAGACTGCCAGCGATGTTTGTACCTGTTCAGGGACAGTGTGTTATCTCTGAGGGTGGGTTAAAACCAGTAAGCTATAGCGAGAGGCGTTCTTCAAAATATACTTCCCTTGGGCTCGCTGCTGCGAGCACCTGCTGCGTTTCAGGGACATTACTCCCGTGGGGAACCGGCATGGGGCGAGGCTCTGAGGTATTAATGACAACTAGAATCAAGCATTTCACTAGCTTCAAACGGCATTGGTTACTGACTAAACTGACGACAAGAATCATATTTTAATTATTTTTGTAATAGCCTTTAATTCGCACTAACGGCAAATAAATTTTATGATGGTGGCGGGTTGATGGGAACGGGGATAATGGTAGGGGTTGCACTGGGAAATGACTCAAGATATTTTACAGTTCTACAAAAAGTAATAAGAAGTTGTGTCTTTACAACGGGTGTGGGATAAAACCGCTACAAAAAGCACTAGTAAAAATTTAATTTCATTTAGTTACTGCAATTTTAGTTGTAACAGTTATTCAAAACATGTGAACTGCCTTCCACTTTCTCAAACCACTTATAGGATTTTCTGTTTCTGATTATTTTCTCAAAGGGATAATAAAAACAAACGAAACGAAACGAAACGAAAAAGTGTCCCGCATTTTTTATTACTAGGAGAAAAACCAATGTAGTTTCGAAAGAAGTCACACTTTAAATTTCTAAAGACGACCAAGGATTTAGGGTTAGGCCTAGGCCTACATTCCAAAATCAACGAAATGTTACGAGTAGTTCATACGCATGCATGACCATGAGACCGGTAATAATCAGTGGAGGCTGCATCCTAGTTAGGCATGGTAATTATACCACTGGCGGCCATTTTGCTTCTTCTGCCATCTTGGTTGACCTGAATTAGAAACAAAAATGCTGTGAAAAGTATGTTTGAACTATTTGGCTCACAATATGGCCAAATATAAAGATCAACTGTCACAAATATATTTTGAAGGAAATAATACTCTTTGAATATTTACAGCAGAATATGGACAGAGGTTAGGTTAAGCTGTTTCAAAAGTATTTTTAATGTTTTTTTTTCTTATTATTATAATATATTGACATAATTATTGCATCGGCGGCCATTTTGCTTTTTTCGTCATCTTGGTTGACCTGAATTCCAACAGAAATATTTTGAAAAATAATTTTGGATTATTTGTCATAAAATATGGCTAGATAGTAAGGGCAATTGTGTCAAAAGCATTTTTAATGATTATTTCTCATATAATTTTTATAAATCATGATCGTTTGATTGGCGGCCATGTTGTTGTTTCCGCCACCTTGGTTAGTTTGGGGTCCTGCATGAAATATTAGAAATCATGCTTTGAATTTTATGCACGATCTGAAATAAAAATATTTTGGGTTTTCATTCTAAATGTATTTTTAATGATTATTTTTTGAGATTGTTTTTGCATTTTTTTCTGATTATTTTTTATTATCGTAGGCTATTTTTACTGTATTGTTTTTACTTCTTCGGTGTTTTCCGCCATATTGGCCGGTAAGTGCTCTTGTGCCAAGGATTGCAAAGCTCAGCCTTAATTATAAAACGTTAATTTACACCATTTTGAAAAGAGATTGTGGAAATTTACAATGTTTTCCACAATTTTTGGAAATATTTCATTCACTTTGGCGGTCATTTGTATTTCCGTCATCTTGGTTAACCTGAATCTCGCTAAAACATTCCCAAAAATTAATTTTAGAATTGTTGTTATAAAATATGACCAAAGTTTAAGAGTCAATTGCTCAAAAATATTTTTCAAGAAAATTCTCTTTATTATTATTTAATACAAAATATTCACACTTTTTTGCCCCTTTTGTTTTTGGCAAGTATTTTGAATGAGTGAGACCCAAAATATTTACTGTTACTACTTAATTTCATGTTCAGGGTGCCATAAAGTTTCCAAAAAATATTGGGTAGGAGTGTTTTGGGGGGGTGCCCGTGAGGTGCCTCTGGCCCATGGCCTGTTAGATTGAAATATCCCATATCGATGCGAGGCCCCTACAGAGGCCCCTACAGTTTTTCGGAAAAGTGTTGTGATTAGAATAGTTCCATGTGTTACTACGTTATGCCATAAGGGAGCATCTTCATTTACCTTGGGCAGAAAAGCTGCATGGCCTCATCACAAATGAACAATGGGAAATTTTTGTGAAAGAGCTTAATTTCGCAGTTGGTTGATTACTATGTTCCCAAAACCATGAATAACTACAAAGGAAAGCTGTTTATTGACAAAAAACTAAAGTCAAAGATGAAACAAAAGCAAAGACTGTGGAACAGGTACATAAATACTAATGACACAAAAATACTGGACCAATACAAGAAGATACGAAACCATGTTCACAGGCAAACCCGTAACATTGTCAGACAGCGAGAGAAAAACATAGCCTCAAATGTGAAAGACATTCCCAAAAAATTTTGGAGTTACGTTCAGAGTAGAACAAAGACAAATGCTACAGTTGGAAGTCTGTACTTTGACGACAATAAAAAGCATGTAACTTCTTGTAATAAAAGGAAAGCTGAGGTTTTAGCTGACTTTTTTACCTCTGTTTTTACAGTGGAAAGTGACACTAGCCTTTCAGATATTTATCAAAATGAATTGATTCCAGAATTGGATACAGTTTTAATCAGTGAGGAAATTGTCAGGAAGAAACTTGAAAACTTGAAAATTGATAAGTCTCCTGGTCCTGATCTCATACATCCAGGAATTTTAAAGGAGCTAAGTGATATTGTTGCACTTCCATTAAGCATTATTTTTAATTCTTCAATCCGCAATGTGCAAATGTTACAGCCATTTATAAAAAAGGAGAACGAAAGTATGCCGGAAACTACAGGCCAGTGAGCTTAACCAGTATTGTTTGCAAAAGTTTGGAAAGCATACTGCGCGATAACATTGTACAACACATGAAATCTCACAATCCTTTTAGTGACAAACAATTTGGTTTAATTGATGGTAGGTCGACTGTTTTACAACTGATTCGGGTGCTGGACGAGTGGACTGAAATGCTTGATAACGGTAGTTGTGTTGATGTAGTTTATTGTGACTTCATGAAAGCTTTTGACTCTGTTCCGCACAAAAGGCTTGTTCGTAAGCTTAATATGTTTAATATCGGTGGATGCTATTAGGATTGAGGCATTCCTTTGTGGTCGGAAACAAAGAGTCATAGTAAATGGAGAAAAATCATCCTGGAAATCTGTTACAAGTGGAATACCACAAGGGTCAGTCCTAGGACCTCTTTTATTTGTGCTATATATTAACGATCTTCCACTGGCAATTCACAATGAGAGTACTCCATATCTTTTTGCTGATGATACCAAAGTCTTCCATGAAATAAAAACAAATACTGACTGTCGTAGTTTTCAGGAGGATATCTTCTTTCTGTATGATTGGTCTGAGAAATGGAATGTTTCTTGATTCAGGTGGCTGCCGTTTCTCTGAACTTCCTTCTGATACACCTATTATCTTTTGTTTAAAGTTCGATATCAAATCGCGACAGCCTGTTTCCAACGAAAGCTCATGTTAGGAAAATTGGATGTGGGCGTTTTACAACAACCTATGCATATGTTCATCCTGGGAACATATTTTTATTTTGAATAATAAATGATCTCCGTAGTATATCCAAGGCATTCGATAGTCAGATAGTGGGCCGTAAACCTAAAGGAAAAAAATAAAACCTTTTATGACGTTTCAAGTGATCAAATTCTTTGGTGACATACAAAAAGACATTGTAAATTTTCAAGCTGATAAACTTGTTAAAATAATTTTCCTACTTCACAATGTGTTTAATATGTTTTCAGTATTTGAAAGAGCAGTCGTGATATAATATCACCTTAAAACTAACGGAATGATATTTGCATTGTAACGCCGTTACAAGAGCAAAGAAGGAGAGACATGTTGTGCATTCCTGCTCTAGCGTAGTGGGGCAGATGTTTAACCCGACCAAGTATGCCCACGTGGTCGGGCTGGAAAATATTTAAAACACCTGCTAAACGATCGTCCACCCTGCCTGGCCTGTCTAACTTTCCCCACTTTTTATATTTGAAATTTCACGGATGGTTAGGCCGAGGAAATTCTGTCTCAAGTGTACTTGTAGCGCATTCCAATAGCCCGATCAGTGAAATAGTTTCTGTGGTCAACTGGGAGAAATATCATGTGTAACTGTGACAATCAGCAGCCAAAGTAGGCGATTAGAGCGATGTTAACTTTTGCTTAATTCTGCCCCTTATTTCCTGAGGCCCATAATTCGCCTAAGAAGTTAAAGACATTTGCGATTACTCTCTTTCTCCTGATCTGGGCAGGCACAACTTGGTGACTAGAAATAGCCCACTTTATTCATTTGCTAGCTTTGTGGCTCCCTTCTGACCACCCTTATCTAGTTGAGGACGCTTTACCATTCAAGCCTAGCTATGATTTTCAGTGTGATATGCATGACTGAGTTTCAACAATACAAGCTCCCCCGTCTCCCTTCCTAGTCAAATTTGTATACTGGCCTTTTAACTTTCTTACCTAATTCAAAAGGCGAATACGATCTGACGATTGAATAAGGAAGCCCACTGAACTATTCAAGGAGTGATCACAGTATTTCATTGTCATTTTTAAGTTTTTCCCTTACAAGAAATACCCACAAGATTCGCACGGGAAGATACCCACTTCCCACAGGAATTTAAGTATCCCCGTGGGGGTTGGAATTCCATGGGAATCATGCTTTCTCTATGGGAAATTTAGAAATATCCATGGGAAATGCAACATATTCCATGTGCTTCTAGAGGGAAACAAAAATTCTCCACAGGGAGCTTACAAATCCCCATGGGATTTGAGTTTTGCTCATGGAAAGTTGTAATTCCCCACAAAAATTTGTAACATGGTGAATGAAAGTTTCCAACGGAGATGTGTAGGTTTTCATAGGGTAGTGATAATTCCCAAAGAGATTTGGTACCTGTCATGGGGAAGTGACAAAACCCATCCCAGGTGGACTACACGTTCCTCATTGGAAATGTCCCATTGTCAATGGAATGTGTCAATTCCCTATGGAATTCCCGACGAACCATTGCACCCTATACTCTTCCCCAGGAATGATACACCTGGTGATTTTACAGTTTCCAATAGAAAAGTATTTAACATGTGAAATATAAATAGATATGAAAAACGATCTTTATAGCCATTGCATTTTAACCCTTCTGAGGAGCAAAATTATGTGCCAACCAGCAGAATTTTTCTCCTCTTCACCCCCCCCCCCCCCACCATCACCACCTTCTCAATCCGGTACACACAAAAGAATATCTAACATCTCCTGGACATGAGAGTAAATATAGCTCGGAGGCAAAAAAGTCATTAAATCTGACTCCAAACAGTTCACAGAAACAGCAGTTTTCAGATCTAGG
Organism: Holothuria leucospilota; assembly: GCA_029531755.1. NCBI lineage: Eukaryota > Metazoa > Echinodermata > Holothuroidea > Aspidochirotida > Holothuriidae > Holothuria > Holothuria leucospilota. The sequence continues at coordinate 18,391,961 of CM055982.1, read as the reverse complement.
AACAAAATCAGCTTCATCTTGTAAAAATTGTAAGGTATTGGCGGATAATTGACTCCAAAGGCCTACGTGTCTTTCACTCTCCATTCGAAATTAGACCTTGGATCCTCAGTGGTTCCTGGCAATTGAAATGTGCCTAAACAGGGGAGGTAAGTTAGTATCCATTCTTCTCCCATAATTTCGTTACCAGCATGCTGGCCATTCATTATTTGCTGTACATGGCTATACTTTCCCAAGTGCAATTGCATGCCCCTGCAATTAAATTCAGTGAAAGGGTCCTTTTCAATAAATAATTCAGGATGCATTCTGGCATATTCCTGCCCTATGAAATTCTCCAGTCTTTGCTAATTGATGAAATTTTATGCCCCTCTATGCACTCTGATAGGCTGATATTTCCTGCTGTTTCTCACCTCTGTTTCACTTCTACTGTATAGTACTCTATACAGTACATTCTATCTACAAACATATTGCAGTAAACCTTGTCAGTCGTTCTTCCCTCACAATAAACCGACAAATTATTACTTTAGAGAACACTTTTTCCTCTTACTAATGTATTATATAGCTTATATACTGTTATGCGAGTGTATTACACTCAAGGAGAAACTCATTGTGTTTGGTTGAGGAGATATGAGGATTAGAGAGGGCGCTTTTCAGATGTACACATCATTGTCTGGAATGCACACACATACTTTCTAAGCTATACTGAGTCTACAATAGTTGCAGCTTGTTGCACTGGACAATGCCACACAGAAAACTGCTTGAAGCCTTGGCATGGGAGTAGGAGCCCAAGTTAATGGGGTGGGGGCTGTAAAGACTTGCCAGAAAAATATGAACCAAAATTTCCGCGTGCTCCACGTGCGCTCCAAACATCCTGTAGGCATGCATCGGTTATTACAAGGCATGCCATTTACGTACAATCATTTGACGTGTAAGTACCCTTCCTTATTGATTATAAGTTTGGAGGAAGTCGTTACAGTAATAATGATAATCAGTGACGTAGGCAGGATTTCTCTCATGGGGGTGGGGGCATGCCCTGTGTTGTGTGATCGCTGGCCTGGGAAGGTTTCTAAGGGTAGGAGGAGTCCCCCTCCCCTTTGAAAATTTTGGAAAAATTAGAAGTCCTTACATGCAGTCTGGTGCCACATATGCTACCTTTGAAGTAAAACTTGTATGAAAGAAATTACGTATTTTAGGTACTAAAAAAATCGGCATCAGTGAGGGTCGTCATGGCCCAGTGGCCCCTTAACTACACCACTGACAATCATCATATAAGTTGAACCATTGAAATACACTCTGGTGCATTAATACCGAATACATAGGTGCTGGTGCAATTCAAATCAAAACTTAATTTTCATTACCAAGCAAGTTCGATTACCTTTAGCTACTTCATTGCATTGGTTTTCTTTCAGTTAGTGCCCTAAAAATATTTCACGAAAATATTTGGTTGGGGCTGCAACCCCCCAGCCCCCCCCCAGCCCCCCCGCTTTCTACGCCGATGAGCCTTGGTGTACAAGTTACAGTAGAATAGTTTACATTAAGTTAACCAGCTGGCAGTACCAAGAAAGAAGTATTCTAATGCTATAGGTTGTGATACTAAGTATCTTACACTTGGAAAATTGAGATTGTCAGGAATCAGTTTAAGCCATAATTATATTCTGCATGGAAGAAAAGAAGGAACCTCATTGTCATTTTAAATTCCAACTGGAATGAACTATTTTTGTAAAGACCAATTTATATACACACACACATATATATATATATATATATATAGATATATATATATATATATATATAAGGCCTAAGGTCTCTGTGCGACTACTTAATACAGCGAGGATTGACTCATATATATATATATATATATATATATATAAATATATATATATATATATAATGCATGAATGAGAATCTTGGATCACAAGGATGTTCCTGTGTATGAAGAGGGTCCAGATGATTCAAAGAATTTCTAGTTAAAAATTATATAGAAGTTGAAAGTTAAATTAAAATCATAACTGCACCTACAAAGATGAAAAGACACCCCGAGTCGAGAGTTGTCAACCATTTATTCAGCCTTCCTCAGCTAGAATGAAGTAAGAAAAAAGATGTTCAAATGTCCACCTATAAAATTTCTAAAAGACATGCAAACACGTACAAAGGATAAAAGCAAGCGGCACGAGCTTGCATGCATCGGTTAGTGAACAGAGCTTAAAATCACTGGGTCAGTGAACGACATAAAAGCAAGTGAAACGACATATTACGGTCAATCATTAATATAATCATCGTATGGACTGACTTCCAAACTCTGTCCTGCTCATGTATTTTAGTTGATTGTGTGTGATCGTGTACTTTCCATATGCACATTCAGCACAAATAAAAGTTTTAATGTAATTTCCATACTTGAGAACTCGACTGAAATGAACTCCGAGTCCGATATCAGTTACAACACATTAAGATTCATGAACCTTCTATTCCGAGTCAATTCCTCGTCAGTCAAACACACGCGTGTCCGGCATGAATCCGGCGTTAGACCCCTAATATACAAGGTACCAATCTTTATTTATTTAATCATCTAATTAAGCACGGATGACACCGGAATCAAACGTATGAATGTAGGCTACACTACATTTTGTGCAATGTCACTCCTTACGCTAAAAAACAGTCGGTTAAGTCTAAGGAAACAGCAGAACATTGAAATGGTCAAATGCCATTGAGATTAACTTATAACAAACTAATTGGAAGAGAAGTATCCAACTTAGGTTTCACCTGCTTGTGAAGGGGAGTAAATGTACTAGGCGCATGTTCTCTGTTCGTAAATTACACAGTATCATAACCTTTTATGCAATGTTTTATATTAAAACAAAGTGAAATTTGAATTTTATGCTTTGAGAAATAGTACTTAACCTAATTTAGGTTTGTCGTTTTAAATTGGTATCGTTTACAATTATAGGTTATACTTGTATCATCGTTACAATGCACCACTCTTCCCCCTTAATAACCGCTAACCTCTCTAAATTATATGATGGTATTATGGAGATTTTCATCTCAAAGTATTACTATCGTAGCTAGCTAACTCTTGGTTCAAACCAAATTCCGTCCAGCAAATAGTTTGCGTAAATTCTAACTGAGTATTGTGATTTGCCCCCTCAAGTTGGATGTTCAGAGCCTCTGCCTGGATACTCAATGATGATCAACTGAGGTCATTGTCTCTCTTTGAGAAACACCTCATACTAACACTGCAGGCAGATATGAGGATGTGTCGGCCTTCTCATGTGTCCCCTTTTTACTATCTGATCATGTCTCAACCATCGCGAAACAGATGAGTAGTTACTTTTAAAATATAGCTAGTTACTATTCAGTCAAAAAGAACTGTAACTAGTTCTTTTTCCAACATTGTAACTAGTAAAAGTACCGAGTTACAATTTGATGGAAACAACTGTAACTAAAACGAGTTACTTTCAAACCGTAACGGAAACAAACCTGTAGTCTTGGCCTTGAAGTTAAATTAATATTGATCTTTGCTTCCGATTTGGAATTTGAAGTTAGTACAACTCATGCCTGTCATGCGTTCAGATTACTTCAAGTTCACTTTCTGTTAAAAATGTCACAACTTCATCTGCGGATATCTCGAGAACCACATGTACGATTAAAATGCAACTTTTACCAGAATGTTTAGATTAAGCATCCCTCTAACATATCAAACTCAATTCAGTCTAAACCCTTCTTTCTACATGGTAGCCTTAAGGGGACATGCAAAAGGTAAAGCTAGAATAACTTAGCCTATTCAGACAACAACTTGCTTTCTTGTCCATAAACCGACTTACGGTATCTCGTAATCTCGGTTAAATTTGTTAAGTTGACGAGATGTAGTGTTACATGCTACTCCGTATTTCGATTTACATTGTTTTTTTGTTTTTTTTTTGTCAAAACACAGATTTGCACCGCTTACTTAGCATCTGGGTAAAAGTTGTCAAGTTTTCGAAATTTCCTGTTACATGTAGCTCGGTATTCGACAAAAATACTTTTGTATGGATATGAGCTACTGTGACCTGACATCTCTGGGAAACTGTCAAATTTTCGAGACATTATTACACAAAGCCTTGTGCTCCAAATCGCCTTTTGCAGAGATACCGACTTGCGCTAGCTCGACAAGTTTTGATAAGGTTAACAAGTTTTTCTACCACATAGCTCTTGACTGTGCATGTCCCCTTAAGGAAACCGTGCGTTACATAAGTAATTGAAGGTTCACTTCCCTGAACAATGCAGAAATGTTTTCGCCATGTTTTTTTTTTTTTTTCTTCAAACAGTTTTCCTGTTTACACAATTGGGAGTAATTTTAATGAAAACATTGTGTATACATTTGATAAGTTTCAAAGACATCACGCCAAGCAGTTTGCGTGCAGGTCGTATGCAAGGCTCAAAAAGCGCATTGATAGATTTCGCCGGCAAAACGACTTGTCCAGGTAGGTGTTAACTAATTTGATATATGTTTCTTGTTAGTACGCTAATGTGGCATAATCACAACTTTAGAAGGAGGCCATCTTTCATAGAAATCTTTCACCCAAGTACTTTTTGTCTCCCTAGCAGTTTTTTATGTTAGATCTTATGTTCACTATCGTCCACTTATGCCAAATAATCTATGAAACGTTTTGTGAATTCATGAAATTGAAATGTGATATGTCGGTTATCACGATTTGTCTTTTTTGCTTCTAGCACACACTGGTATTGTTTATGTTCATGTAACACACAACCAGTTACTCCTCCATTGCCGTAAAGTTGTACAGTTGTGCAAGCTATCCCTTATATGAAAGCTAGTAAATAGGCCTTGAACACTATTTCAAGTATGTGTGTCATAACCATGCATATTTTTGTAAGCTGCTATAATAAAATGAGGCCCTGCTCGGACGCTTTTCTCAAAATGTAGTTTTTCACAGTGGAACTGAAAAACCAAAAGGGGCCCAACATATCCTCAATTTCTTCCCTCTTTGGATACTAATTGCTTCAATCTACTTGCTACAATAACCACATACAAATTGAGCACATCTCTTCGACACCATGTTCTCCACTCTCCCTCCAGAAGATCTCTCGAATTAGTGGTTAGCAACCTCAATGTCAATTGGATACAGAATTGATAAGAGAAACAAAATAGAATGGAGTCAGTGCCTTTCACATTGGTAACTATGGTATGTCAGTATAGCTTCTCACTGGTCGGGTCATACCGAAGACTTTAAAAGTGGAACCTACTGCCATTGTGCTTGGTGTTCAGCATAAGCAATGGAATAGGGAAAACAAGCCAGTGAGCCACAACTGGAAAAAAGACTGTGGCCGGTCCGACTTAAACCAGTTGGTTAGAAACTGAACCGTAAAACTTCATCTAACTCTAACTCTTTGAACCGATGAGTCCGAGAGTGTTTTATTTACATCGCTAACGAAGTTAGACAGCAAGTAGTTTTACATCATCTATTACTTACTATTTGGAACGTTTGGAAATAGCAAGTATTTTTTCGAAGAGTTGATAGATGAGTCGAGAAAAAGTAGATAATCAAACGCAAAGAAGGCGAAAATGATGATTACAACAGGTACAGGTGTACATTTCTGGAACTCTTCAAGTGATTCCATAAGACAGGCTCTTAGCCTTAGTTTATTCAAGAAAAAGCTAACGCATCATCTCCTTCAAAAGTATGATAAAGAGTAATCCCATCACAATTCGTCATTACTTATAATTTCTTCTCGTCTGTTGTCATTCTATTCTGTTTTTCTCCTTTCTTTTGTTACTTCTTACGTATTGTTCATCGAAATTTTTTTTTTTATTTTAATATGGACCAGACTCGAAAAGTGAAAGTTCCTTCTGGTTCCTCCTTCCTTTGCGTTTCACTAAGTCACTTACCTTGTTTGTGCGTTGTGTATTAGGTTTGTACTCATTTGTACTCATATTTGTACTTATCCAATTCAGCGACGTAGCCAGGAATTTGCAAGGGGGAACCCATTTTGTGACTGATATGGGGAGGGGTTTCCCCGGCCTCCTCTTTGAGAAATTTTTGAACAATTGAAGGTTCTTAGAGGCAATCTGGTGCAATATTTTACCAGTTTCATCATTATCATATACCATATTATCAGCAGATTTTTTCCTGTTTGAATTAAGAACATGTTAAAAAATTCAAACAGGAAAAAAATCTGCTTGGTAATATGATATCACATGATAATGATGAAACTGGCAAAACATTGCACCTTTACAGGTTCTTTTGTGTTTGAAATTTCCTGACTAAGGAAGACTAATGTTACAATCTGGACAAGTTGAAGCAACCCATGTTTACAAAGTACTTAGTACGAACCACAATAGAGTAGATTTGGGAGAAGTCGATAATTTGATAAGAGAATAAACTTGTCGAGCTCCTTCAAAGTGGGATGGAGTTGGACCTGATCGTTACTGATTCGAATTTTCAGGTATCAAGATAGGATTAGAAAGCGTTGGGAGTACTTATTGAAACAAATTGCCCATATATGTACGGTAGGCCCCATTATAAAAAAAAATTACATATATAACACATTAACAGACGCATTTGTTGGTGCATGTGATGCTTTCTAGTGAGGGTGACGCATTAAACAAAGTAGCTCAGTAGGAGGCCTGAATCTTACTACGATTATGATGGAGTTAACAGAGCTGACGAGAATTTAAGATCAAAAGAGCACTGATAAAATACCCTGCAGAAACATCACAGTTTTAACATTTTTTCGACACTGAAAGGGGAGCAGTCGCTCCCTCTGCTCCTGCGTGTCTGCGTCCCTGATCCAATTTAAACTTATCCTTAGCAAAGGGAGGTAATTAAACGAAACTGGAAATACTTTGTCTCCTCTAGTCCCTATAGTTGAAGGTAGAGCAGCTACTTCCTCACTGACTGAACCACGTAGGAAGTCATTACGGTATTGGTAACACTAAGTGTGAGACATTCATTTTTCCATCGTCCCTCTGAACGTGCGTTAGACAAGCATAGTTTAGACTTAATTCCTAATCTCTATAAAAGACTGGTGACTCCATTTCATAAAAGAATGTTCTATCGCATAGCATATATGTATGTAATGTTGTACCAATCAACGTGCTCCTGCGAGACCTCTATGGTTAAGTAAAAGACTTCTTTACGTGGCCAACCTGGTTTGTCCAAATGGGCTCCCTTAACTTTGCCAAGCTGCTCTTGTGATCCCCACACGGAAGAGCAGCAACCTGGTGCTCATTAATCCCATCAATAACACACCAATAGTTTGCTTGGAAATCATGCTGCGTTATTGTAGGTTAATCTTAGGCTATATATGGACACTAAAGTGAGGTAAATATGGTGTAGCGGTATATGGCCCAATGGTAGGTCATTCCATATGAGGAATTTATAGGACTTATCTGAAATTTTATCTAGGTCAGATATTTTGCAGCAAACTCTGTCCTTGGACAAAGTTGTACTCGAAGACCACATTATGCATAGAAGTATCTACCAAAAGCCGTCTGGAAGGACTTCAAGAAAGGTTACGTTAAGTAAAGCGGGATTGACTTAAGTACAGAAAGTGGACATCGAACAGGAAAATAGCTTAGTTCTTTTTAGCCAAACAAGCATTTGAAGAACATCTTCAAACATTTGAAGAATAGACTGTTTTATTAGGAAAGCGAAGAACAGATTTGTGACCTCTATCTTGTAAGAATTATGGTTGGTGCTTGTTCCTGATACCTAATACCTGACCTACATGGCAATATTTTTAGAAAAAGAAAATCATAGCTGTTTCAGCATATCCTAATGTTTCAACTCACCCAGTATTCTAAATAACCCCAATACCCCCAATACCCCCAACAATTATTATAAATAACAATCTCAAGTAATATTAAGTGACTCATGGTGCAGAACAAGTAAAAACACCTGACGTAGATGTTCTTCGTCTTCCGTAAAATAGAGAAATCGACTACGTCTTACTAATAAGGGAAGCTACAACAAAAATATAATTTATGTAAAAACCATAGATTCTTGTTACATTAAATTATCAGTTTCAGACTTTACTCCATATATTTTATGCTCCATAATATTTAAACTGTCGGATTTATAGATTCTCTGCCTTAGGGTAATAACATTGCAAAAAACTTTAAACATTTGTCCTCGCAGCAGATTGTTAACTTTAAGAACACAAATGCCATTTCTCGATTTAAGAAGAATGTGTTAGATTAACTTGTAATCAGGACTCGTCAATTTCTGCTTTCGCTCATTGGACAATTTACATCAAGTGATATAAGAACATGAATTTTTTTGGTTTATAATCTTTTGAAATCACTTTTAACATGCTCGTGACCAAGTTTGTATTCTGCTTTGATTGGATCATTGCCAATATCTCAGTTAATACGTTAAAATTTACAGTATTCGAAAATGTAGTTCCTACTAGCACAAAAAGTAAGTCTTTGAACAACCGTTCGTGAAACGCAACACAGTTGGTTTTGGAAAAAATCCTCATTTTGTGATGAAACAATGTAATTCTTTCGAAACTTCTTGTTCAGTTCCGTTTATTCCAATCTTCTGTAAAATTCACAGTGAACTTCTCACGTAAATGTCAAGTTGTCAGTTCTTTTTTACCTACATACAAATACGATTAGCAAATTTGTTGTTTAAGATGAAGGAGGCTAGGGAAACTAAACATTAACCAGCAAAAAGTTCCAAAAGATAAAACATACTGATGTTATTACTATTATTATGTTATATTTATACAGCGCCTTTTGTAAAACATCATTCAAAAGCGCTTTTCAATACTTTATCGTAAGACATAACAAAAACAAAGTAAACAGAATAGAAAAACTTGTGAAAATTATGTAAATTAAATTACAAGTCATTGAAAGCAATATTGAACAAACACGTTTTTAGTTTGCCTGAACAAGCTAGGCGATGGGCTGAGTGTAACAAAAGGAGGAAGCTCATTTTATCACCTAGGTCCACACACATAAATACTACGATTACCAAAGCTTTACACCTAGTACGAGGGACCGCCAAGTTAACACAATTTGGAGAATCTGACCGAAGACTATTAAAGGTAATGATATTTAAAGATAATGATGATAATGATATTTAAGAAGTAGCATTTAGTTGAGATGCCAATTCTAGAAGAGGGAATACTCTTCCATTCGGCCCATAGACCATATCAGCTTCATGATTCCATGACGTGAAAGCAGAGAGGGAAAATGATAACCTTTAGGCTGGAAAGTCAGTGCATTCCTTGATAACCCAGCAGCCAAGCTTGTGCCCATTGAAACTGAGCATTAGGAATGAAACATCTTGCTCAACGACACACAGTAGCAACACAAGAACCGCTTGACCTCACAACATTACGATCGGGAGAAGTGGTGTCAGTGGACTTCTGAGTCTCAGAATAAAGGTATCGAGCTGTACATGCAAACGTACAAGTATACTTCATCTCCCAGATGCATGGGCGTCAATCTTTACTCGAATGTGGGGGGGACATGGCCACTTCTGTCAAAAATTTACTGTGTAAAAATCTTAAGTCAATGGGCATTTTTCCAAAATGTGGGGGGACGTGTCCCCCTGTCCCCCCCAGGATTGACGCCCATGCCCAGATGATGCCTACCTTAAATTGGTACTCCTTCTTAAAGGTAACTTGGGCAGGGTTCGACTAACACAAGTGAGAAATCGTTAATGTCGTCATGCCCTTAGTACCAAAAAGACTTCCAGTTTCAATAATGACGTTCACTACTTTGGTCAGACAGAGCAAAATTGGTGTTTTGGGCGCTTTGTAGCTCTACATTCCCAATGTCTCGACACTATCTTAGCGAAACGTTACCTTAGATTGGTGTGGATAGAAGAAAACATTTTGTCTAAAAATCGCTCCTGGACTGCAAGTAAAATCGGTTTTAGGATTTGCAAATTTTCAGATAAAAGAAGCAGTAACAAGCTGTCCATTTGTGACAGTTGTGTGGAAGGGGGCTGGGTGGGTGGGTGAATTGTCTTCTCTCTATATGACAGCTCAGATATAGGCACTTGATCTGTAGGTACGTCAATTATCTTAATCCACAGGAGGCGGATGTTAATATATTTTAACCGCATGTTAACTGATGGAAAATCAGTCGGTGAGTAGTTATACCAAAACCAAGCATGATCACAAACTTGATTGACTTAACGTTTTACAGAGGAGTCTGTTTAGATTGCAATTTTTATCGTTAAATGTAATAAAAAGGCTGTTTTATAGTACTCACGCCAAGTTCCAATTAGACAGCTAAAGAAATGATCATAGTTACCCGGTGTTGTTATCAACTAATTAAATTACATGAAATAGAAGACTGATAAAGTATGTGAAAAGTATTCATGTTCATATTGTAGTGTTCTGTAATTCTTAATTGTAAAAAATGAAACTTTAAATGTATGTGGACATGTCACCAACCAGTTTTTTTACTCATTTACTCAACAATATTAGATTATGATCCCCTCATTAACAATCTGTTAGAATTATTTGAATATCTTTTACCGTTCTCAAGATATACCTCGCCAAAGTTTGATCATTTCTGATATTGCACATTACTATGCAAAAATTGTGATGTCGTGTGTCTCACAGTGTCTGTATTTCTTTTGTTAATCGTTTGTAAATTATCAGTTATTTATTGAACCAGTCAGAGTCTAGTTTGGTGTTCCATGTGGACAATTTCAAAGCCGTAAGAAGCTATTTCCAAAATAGACCCCTCGGGGATGACACCATCACAACTGTCCTGGTAACGAGGTTAAACAAACAAAGAATAACATAACACCTTTTTCATGAGTAATTGTCTACCCAAATTTGCAAGAGTAGCTCATGTTTAATTATGATGTAAGAAGCAAACAGAAATTTTCTCGAAAAATAGTCAATATTTCATGGATTTTGATGTTTTCACATCGAATAAGCAGGTATCACATTTAAGTGATCACAGACCTTTGAGGAGATTTAAGGGAGAGGTGCCAACATTTTTCGTAGTATACAAGTGCCCCTTTCTCTCAGGCAAGTATAAATACCAAGTTCAAATAGTACTGAATTGTATAGCTGTATATAATAGCGATCGCTGGTACACCTTGTTTGAAAATTCGCGTACTTGAAAGACAAAACAGGGTAAAGTCTAGTCGTTTTGCAGTTAACAAATCGCGTGGAATCACTTCAACGAGCAAACATTATTCAGTCACGAATAATTAATCAATGGATATGGAATCATTTCAACCCTGCTTCTTTAGTGTTATCAACATTTACAAATTCGGAATCGTCTAAAAGTTCCTACAACTGTGGAATTTAACTTCAACCTGTCCACCTAAGATGGCAGCACCGAAGATATATGGTGAGAAGGGTGTTCTTAAAAATGTATTGACTTGTGTACACCGGCAATTCTGTAAAGCTTAATTAAAAACAGAAGACTTTGAACGTTGAGTGAACAAAATAGGGTTAAAATGTCGCTTCAGGAAAAGACGTACAATGCAATGTTGATTTACACTGCCTTATATGGGAATAACGTACATCTAATAAACAAATTATCACTAATATGTTTAAATATGTTTGTTTTAAAGGATACTACGGTCACCTTCAAAAGTTTAAACTACAGAGTTTGGCATCATTCCCATTAATTACACACGCATGATGGAGACTGACACTTTATTATCAACCAATGAACATCAGCAGAGCCAAACGTCAAGAAGACGACTACCGTTCAAGCTAATGGTTACGATGTGGTTGTTGGGTGCAATCAATTGGCCGATTAAAGCAACTGGCGAATTTAACAGAGAACGAACTCTTTCTGCTGAACAAAGAATGGGTGGTAAGTAGACCGTACCTGTAAATGTTAATCAGTAGCATGATTAGGAGTGCTCAGGTCCAAGTGCTAGACACGAAGCCCGATGGCCCACTCGGGAACTTGGCAGTTAGGCCTAAACAAAGTCTGCAATTGTTGAGGTATGGTTAAGCGTATCTTCATCTTTGGCACATTTATTTAATCCGAAACAATTTCTTCGTGCAGTGAGAAGACTAATCTGGTTCAACCTTTTACATCAATACATTTTACTGTTTTATAATCTGCTTAAATAGGCAAGCTTATCTGTATCGGTACTTTTTTACATGACCCTCTAAAGTCTTTGGCCTAAGTACCTTGCACTGGTTACAAAAGTTAGGTTATGCAACCTAGTTATTTTTTCCGTTTGATTCTTTGTTTTTCGCTTTTAAATAGGAAACGGGAATAATTTATAACTCTAAGTATAAGTAAGTTTATATGATCAAATTTATATTGTTGAACGTATGTACTTTCGAAATGTAAAAGCATTAATGTTCAAGAAAAGAACAATTTTAATGGATGTAAATTCTTTTATTAAACGTCCTTTTTTAGAAAAAACCTTTCAAAACTACGTCAGGATCTTACTGATTTGTATGTTGCAGATCTTGACATAAGGATACTCCTTAGACTGTTTTTCTTCTTCTTTTCTAATTGTCGTTGTTCGTTGTATCATACGTCACTTCATATCGGTGTCGTTGGCAATGAATACGATTTTCCTAATCCCTACTGCTTGGTTGAATAATTTTTCACAAATATTATCTTTTGTTTTCAAAATGTTCTGCAGAAACCTCAACATGGGCGCGAAGAATTGTCTCACTGAGCTCGATCATTTTTATCGTCTTACTAAACACAACGTCAGTTCTTGCAATTGCTCTTTACCTGATTTGTTATTTTGGTAAAATCGACCATTACCTGCGATTTATCTCCTTCACCTGTTACTGGCCATCAATGATGTCAACTCAAATCGTCTGTCTCATTGCTTGCATCAGTTTAACACAACGAGCTCCAGCCCATGATGAACGGGAAAGTGATATCACATGGGTGGATTTATTCAATGAAAAGCCATTCAGTGCTAAGCTTAATCACTTCGTATCATCTAAAAAAACAATTCTACCTAAGAAAAGCGTATTTGTGTTCATTTACTTCTTTGCACTCTTTGTATCTTCCATTAAGGTTGTTTCCTTTGTCCACACTTTACAAAAGTGCCCAAATAGGTTGTTGTACTTTTTCTTTTTCGTTGATATTGTCGGTTTAATCTTTTACGCCACGTTTTGTTATTATTTATACCTTTGGAGGATCATTCTTGAAGAAAACTGTAAAGAAACGGCACAATTTATCAGAAGCAATGTTGGCAAGCTCGACCCATGTATTGGTAAGGTTAGGGAGTTCTTCCGAGACTATTTCCAACTTCGGAAGTTGTTGTTACCCTGGCTTAGTTTCATAGTATTTAGCTCAACGTTTGGAGTAACTGTGTTCTTCACCTGGAACTACAATAAACATCTTTTAAAAGAAACAAATATGACTAGCCTAGAATCATTTCATTTGTTTGCACATAGTAGCTACTATGTTCAGTCAATTTGTGCTTATCAATGTGACAAGGCCGAGTTTTTGAAAAAGGGGAATGAATTTCTCTTATACAACATTTTTGTTCTAAGTAGACATATTTTAACTGGGATGCTACCTTTAGTAGCTGTTAGAAGGACAGATGTAAAATACATCTGGCATCGTCTTCGAATGAAAATCAGTTATATGTATGCAAAAAATGACCAAGATTTCTGGAACTCTTTGATAAAATTCATGGATAAACTGCATCCTAGCTCATCATCTAATTTGATCCTTGCCTTTGTTATCCCATTGATTGGATTTGCGTATGGGCTATTAGGAGGAAGGGAAGAGGATTTTTAACTTTTTATTTTTTAACGATAACTACACTACTCCTCAACTACATCATTAGTGTGGGTGTGCAATTTGAAAGAATTGCTCTGCCAATAGGTTCATATTAATGCAAAACATTTTAGATTGATCCACTCCTAAATTCATCTTGTTTCTTTAATTTTGTATTTCATTTACTCAGTAGAGAAGTCAGCAATTCATTTTTAAGGGGCACAATCTCTTCTTGGACGAAAATTATAATGATTAAAGCGTAGTCAAGGGGACAGAAGAGTTTTAGATCTAAGAAATTAAAAACAAATTACCTTGATGACACGATAAATGTTAGCATATCTCGCTTCCCTACAAATACTTTTGCCTTCTGGTACGTATACTCCCACTCCCTTCAGTATCTTGTCTTGACACCGGTCGGGGTAGAAATAAGCACCTTAAGCTGAACATTTTTTTTTTAAATTAGACCAATCGATTATCACTTACAACGGCTATTAGACAATGTAACATATCTCACACATGGTGTTATGTACTTTGACCTAGATTTAAAGAAATAATTTTAAAAGAGAATTTTATGGTCTGGCCAACCCACTAATTTAGTTGCACATTTGGGACAATTCATACAAACACAATGCATCAATAACAACGGAGACTTCACGTAAGTGTATTTTGTGGACTCGAATGGAGTTTACAGTGAGGCCGAGTCTACTTGCAGCCCACTCAGGCCAAGCCCGATTCCGAAACCTGCTATTGCAGGCCACTTTCGATTCCAGTGGAAGCTAAGATAGGTCCGGTATTGGAAATGAGTTGGGTGTTACAGCCCTTCATTAGAATATTTCTCTTTAAAACGCAACAGAAGTTTGAGATTTTTGCCACTTTTTTGTCTGAATTTAACTCCATAGCTTTGTTTTAAACATGCCCAGACAAATATGTCAGAGAGAAAGAGAGCAAGTGGTGACCTGTTGTAAGACCATTTGTCTCACCCAGATGGGCATTGTCTACTCATTTTCTCAAGTGCTGTCTCATTTTTATTCGATACCATCAGCACTTTGAAGCTACTTCAACAATGTTTGTTTAAGTGATGAAATTAAGGAACGATGCACCAATCCAAATATTGGTTTAAATGAAGTTAACAAATTGACAGAGAGATCCATGAGTATGTCTCAATTTGACCTAAGTATCAATCAATTATGACAATCGAAATGGATTAAGTCCGTAATAAATTTTGTTTGCTTTTGCCGTAATTCATTTTAATATTCGTCATTTAAACAAAACAGTCGTGGTGAAACGATATCTCATATTGAATAAGTATCAATCTTTGTAACTGTTCAATGTATTATTCTTAAATATTTTCGAGTAGTTTTAAAGCATGTTCTTGAAAACATGTCTTCATATTTAGCAAAGGAACGAATAAAACCTTAATTTAACTTTTCGTTTGTAAGGGAAAGCTATAATTCGTTCTGCAAATGTATACGAGTGTATTTGTCAGTCACCTTATATTTTATTAAAGTACACTCTAAATTCACTATGGTCAAAATTGACCATTAATTGGTCAACTATGCACCGACTCAAATATGGTCAATTTTTTGAACGTAATTTACATTAAAAAAGTTGACCATATTTGGGTCGGTGCATAGTTGACCAATTAATGGTCAATTTTGACCATAGTGAATTTAGAGTGTAGCTTTATATGAAGTGCAGGGGCATGATAATTTCAAGCAAAAGATTTCTGCTTACATTAATTAATTTATCGACAGATTTCACTTAGTGGGCTATAGTCAAGTGAAAATACAAAACCCCTTGACCAAATATCGTGACTGTTCATGTGTCTTTTTTGCAACTAGTTATGTCCTATTAGTCCATTGGTAATGACAGGTAGAAACTATGGGCTTCTCAATTAGATTTGAAAATACATTTGAGATTCAGTTGGCATTTTTCTAAATTAATATCTTTCCAAATTTGGTCCTTGCTTAACATTAAATAATTGAATACTTAATCCTTCAGCTGAAGAATACATCATCTCGGTTAGGCAACTAATGAGTTCTAAACAAATGCACTGTTAAAAGACCTCCCTATAATAGACTTACGCATTGACGTCATGCAACGTCATTTTGGAAGGTAAACAATGAAGTACACAGCAAACACGACGTAGACTTCGCACGGGCAAATAGCGTTTGTTGATGTAAGTTGCAGTGATACGCGCTTACCTCCACGAGGGCACTTTCTGTTTTTTGCCGTCATATGCAAACGGTTTTTAGGCCATTTGAGGATACGACGTTGCTAACCTGTTTACGTAATTTAATTAAAATATTAGTGTCTCACATACATGAACACATGTGTAATGTTTTATTTTTTTACTTTACTTGTAACGTATATGTACATTCACATTAATTGTAACATTTCACGGGACACGTCATCCAGTGCATTAAATTGGAAGCTACAACGACAATTGTCAACTAAGAGGAGACCAGACATCAATGTCTCGGACATTAACAGTTATGCTATGCGTGACAATAATTATAAAGAATGCAAAATATTAAGTTACAAATATTTCTTGTGAATTCTGACGAGAACATTAAAAAACTCATCTCCTCCTTTAGCCATATGTACCCTAATGGCCCAGGAATCGTCTTCAGGACTAGTAAGGACAGCGATTTTTGAGTTCTTTCTAATTAATACATCCTTTTGATGGAAAAGTAAGTCTTTGTGAAGTTTCAAAGTAACAGCACCATCTCTTCCGTTTCAATTCTTGTTGAAGACATTTAAACTGTGTTCATGTATACCCAGATGAATCTGGTAAAACCGATTTGAAATTTAGTTAAATCCAGGAATTTAAAGTTTCTTTAATGTGGACATGGGCAAAATACAGTTGCATTACCTAACTGAATATGGTTCAACCCAACGTCCAGTAAAACCTTGGTAAACCGATTAACTGGATTCGAATTGTGTTTGAACCTGGCTTGACAATTTTGCCTATATTAGACCTTATTAAATCCGTTTTTAGGGTCAAATTCATGTGGCAGACTTGCAGCATGTACTCGTACTCACGCTTCGGCACATTTGCATGCACGTACACTCGTGATATAAATTTGTAGTCCAACCAATATTCACATGTTTTTCAAGTTATATATTGTTCCTAATGAAATTAGAATTATTGTTAATACACATTTGTCCTCTCATTAGTGACAGGTATCTGCAACACATCTCGTACTTACGACCGAATACAAGCAATTTTACTAGTTCTCATGACATAATTCTCACTCTGAAACCTTTTTTGCTATCTTCTCATTAAGTAGTTACAGTTTAAACATAACCCCATCGAATACATTCGTGGACGTATAGTTCCTGCATTTGATTAACTCATATGAGAGGTGAGCTAATATTGATGTTCTTCCTCCTCAAAACACTCGCTCACAGCACGAGTTGCTGCTTTAAAATTTGTTTACAAATATCGGACCTATAATTGTCATTTTAAACTTACAAAACTACTGTTCATTCTCAAATCACGTAAGCTTTAATTTAAGCCATTTGAAAACTTCGTCAAGTCGTCAGATGTCAAAGAACTTGATTGAAGGGGCTTTCTGCATGCTCTTACTACTTGCAATGTTAGCAGGGAGGTGTTACCTTGACAGGAGACACATCTTCAATCCTTTCTTTGAACTGTGCTAGTTGCCGACTGTAATTCCTTCTTTGTAGTAATCTTCCATATATAATAGGCTTAAAGGTACTTAAGAAACTAAACACAAAGGGTCACGTCGTCTGCTAAATCTTGAAGAGCGGCACATGAATATTTGCCCATTTATTTTACATTGCCAGTCGTTCAAGTTGCAAATTAATTTGCGCCTTTATGGCGCATTGTGCCACTCTCAAAAATACTCCATTGTCATCCCGTGTTACATTTTGAACACGAATACATCACCTTCAAGTTGCGAAATAATGCGCAAATTGATGAAAAATAAACAGTAACTTATAGCCTTATACCTCTTTTTTGCATTTGCAAATAGTATAAGCAGTGTTTTCACCACAAGGATCTTTAGGCTTAGTAGCGACAAACAGTCGTTTTGAATTTTAAAACATTGGTGCTCACTAGGCTGTCGGTAACTTGCTAGACATCACACCATTGTTCCTGATAATCTTATTGTCAGCGTAGTAGAGTCGTTAACAAAGGTTGACTGGGACAGGAAGTAGTACTAATTGTAAGTATTAGACAAAAGAACTGAAGGTTCTGAATTCCTATGATCTGTCATTAAATGATTATCTCCTCTCTCTTAATTGGATCAAACAGGATTAGAATAAATTACTTTTTAGTTGGATCTCCTGTCAAGGTAACACCTCCCTGATGTTAGGTTACGCTGTAAGTAGTGTTTAACCTTTGCAATCAGTGGATTACAGTCCATGTCACAAAGATAAGCTACCTGATCCATACACCTCCTCTCCCAATAACACATTTTGTTTTATTTGAAAATCTTTGACATATAAAATTGAAATAAGTCTGGGGACATGCAAGTGCTATACCTGTTCTTTATGTAAAAGTAAAAACATGCAACAAGTCTCATCGGAATCCATGAAATGTTGCCCATTCCATAAGGTAATTTGTGTTAACGCACGCTACACGAATATACATTTGGTTTGCAAATTAGTGACGTAGAAAGGGTTGGAGCATTTATGACATCACCCTATGTTATCTTTGTTTTGTTTGACCTTGGTTACTAGAACCATTGTAATGGTGATGTCTCCTGAGGTATTGTTCTCAGAGCTAATCGTTGTCAACTTAGCAACTATCACACACTGATTGCAAACTACACAGCAGCAAATGATTCACAAGTAAGTTTAATATAAGGTAACGATAACACTATGAAACTCTCTTCAAGATAAAATTTGCATAATAAATTGACTGTATTATAAATAGTATAATAAATGATATTAGTGATAGCCATATTTTGAAGAGGTCCCCCTGACGTTGGTAAAAGTTAGTAAAATAATTCTAACCTGTCGTTTCTCATGGAATGTGAAAATATCAAAGTTGAGGGGAAAAGGCACTTTTTGTTGCATATTCCTCTATGTTTAACTGAAATAGTTTTGCAAATATTTGAATGTCGTACAATAAATGGCTCTTAACGAGCATCCCAACCCTCTTTAAACAATCGGCCTTTGTTGCACATTTTATGACTTCGATAAAAAGGACGCCTCTCCCATAAAACCGAGTAACCATTTTAAAAGTGAATAGGCTATAGAATTTGTGTAAGCCAAAACATCTTTCTCATATTACCCTCCTAAGTTTGTTAATAATTTAAAATTTTCTGTTCTAGGTCTTGTTTTCAGTTCTGCAGATTTTTGCCAATACCGTTTGCATAATAGCAAGAGGTAAAGACATTGTTAATTGGTTCCACCTTTATTCCATTTCAAAGTAATAAGACTAGGAATATGTGTTATATGAGCTACATCAATAGTCAACAAAGGTAAGTATCGAGGTCAATCAGAACATTCTTGGTATGATTCCTTGAGGAAAAAGTAGTCTTGTTGTTTCGTTCTGAATGGAAGTGCCTGGTAGTGTTGGGTAGTACCGGGATGTGAAAGGCAGCCCAGGGTGTCCATCACTCCACCAAAAACAATAGCAGTCTGCCTATCAGTATGACAAATTTACATTACAAGTATGGTAGGTTACAGAAGATAAAAATTGAATGGCAAAAATTGAAAAACTAATTGTCTTAGACGAGATTCGAATCCGGGCCGTCAGAATGTGAAACAGAGCACTTTCCACACTGTGCCATCAACATCCACATGGATTAGAAGATGTTGATAACCATGTTGAAGTCACAGCATCCTTTACAGTGTTCAATTAGTTAATGTACCAGTTTATCAGAGTTGTGCTGGTGAAATATATATATATATATATATATTGTTTCCTATAATTTTATCTTTGGAATGGTACAAAAATTCAGAAATCCAGCTCTCTCTTTTTTGTGGTCACGAAAATACACAGTGTGGGGTTAAGGCCTGCTGTGTCTTCTGAGTTTACGAGGTATTCGTAGTTTCACCTCTTGTGACCTCAGATGACCTTTGACCTCCATCAAACCCCATAGGGTTCTCTCTGTTAATGTGAAAAATCTACATACCAAGTGTAAAAGTACCCATCGTGCCCGTCTTGAAATATCGTGTTTACTAGGTTTTCGGTATTTAACCTCTTGTTACTGCAAATGATTGCTAACCTCCACCAAAAACAATAAGACTCCGTCCCTTAATATGATAAATTTGCAAACCAAGTATTAAAAATATTCATCATAAACCCTATCGACATATCGTGTTTACAAGCAATTCCAACTTAGGTTTTCGTATTTTCGCCGCTGGTGACCTCAGACAATCTTTGACCTCTACCAAAAACAATGGACCCATTTTCTGACTATCATCATTTATATGCCAGGAATAAAGAGTATCCATGCTTCCTACCTTGAGATATCGTGTCTACAAGATTTACGGTTTTGATCTCTGGTGACCTTACATGACCGCCGACCCCTACCGAAACAATAACGATCTTTCTCTTAATATGATAAAGCCATACATAAAGTTTAAGAAGTATCCATCAGCTCTATCTTGAGAAGTCGTTCTTACAAGCAAAGCGTTACAAACAAACACACACATTTACAAACATACAAGTACCCACACATAAGCACATATATACGCTCGCACGTGATGGCACAGATTACTTTTGGCTTCGACAAAGTATCAGAAAATGTTTCATGAATTTTGAGCATCATTCAATAGGTCACCAAAACCATTGGTCCGATGGTTGCTGTTCAATCCTCCCGGAAATATCCAGAGTGTTTGCCATACTCCTATGTTAAGAATGTTCTCAATAGAAGGATTCATGTGACGTCACGCGAGTGAGATTCTTAGGCACTGAAGAGCTAAACACACACGCAGCAAGCGTTTTTGCAGCACACGCGCACGGCATCACCATAGATCCTACTGTGACACAATGGACGCGTTCCCTTCAAAACCAAAGTCACGCGCGATCTTGTCCTTCAAAACCAAAGAGACGCGCGATCACGTGACTCAGTGAAACCCCTCTATAGACCTTATGCATTGGCATCACACTGACGTCATTTTGGGTGAAAACAATGCAGCACACGTGCACTCACGACGTAGATTTCGCCGCACGTGTTGTATACTAATGCGAGTATAGGATTGGTTGACAAATCAGCTGTCTGCATTTATTGGTGTAACTTGCAATGATACGCGCTTTTCCTCCGTTTTCCTCCAAAAGAGGGAACACTTTCTCGTTTGTGATATCATATGCATAAGGTCTATAGAGGGATTTCAGTCACGTGACTTTAACCAACTAGACGCAATTTTGAAGGGCAAGATTGCGCGTCTTTTATGCTTTGAAGGGCAAGCGTCGATTGTGTCACAGTAGTATCTATGGTTATGCCGTGCGCGTGAGCTGTAAATTCGCTTACTGCGTGTGTGTTTTGCCCTTCAGTAACTGGGAATGCGTTGCGCGTGACGTCACATGATATCCTTCTATCTATACTGTTTAATACTTCAAGAAGATAGTCAAGTCGTTTCTTTCCAATGCGAATTTCAGTTACCCTTTAGTTTAATTTTAAGTCATGATTAACAGATTACAAGGTGTATAAATTACTTGTATTGTAAAACTGATAGTATCACTCGGTGAGAACACCAAATTTTCTTTCTTTTGGGGAAGTTTTGTACCTATCAAGGTAATGATGGACTGACATCTATTTCTACCTAATTTTCTGTTAATTTCTCAACTGCTCAGTGTCTTTTTAAAAGTCTATATTTTCTTATGAATAAAGTATGGCAACTGCTGTTCTTTTCACACAAGCGGTTTTGGACCATTTGTAGTTTCATATCACAGGAATTCAACTGAATTACAAATGGTAATGCAAACATAGAAGCGGTGTCATTAAGGTGAAAAATTCAATTTGTGAAGGTGGTGAGGATGTGGGTAATGACTAAAAACTGGAATTGAACAATTACACCAAGTAACGAAGAGTTTATTTTTACCACATTCGTAGTAGCTCCATGATAAATAAAAAACCCCGGAAAAGGGCTTCTGCTCCCCAACTACATTACAGCAAAAGCTCAGGGCTGGATGGTAATGATGTTAATAATATCATACAATATAACATGTAAGAAATTGAATAAACACGAACTACTTTCAAAAGTACACCCAGCTAGCTCCTTGAATTTTGCAAATGCAAAGGGACACTTATGTGCAACTTGCACTTTAATGTAACCGTTATCCAGTATGGAACATATACACTGTTATTTTATTACCTGTAAACCAAGTGGGGAAGAATCCTCGTGTGGTGGATAAAAATACCCCAAGAAGATGGATTTGTAACATAATAATACCCCAGAAGACGAAACGAAAGGTTTGGTTCTAAAAGAAAGTTTTGTAGGGGAACCAATTCACCATGCTGTTCACTACTTCTTCTCCAAAAGTATTTAGGCTTGAGTTCCACTTCGAAGTAGGTGGAGTTTTCCGGTACTTTGGCTTGTTTCTAAGATGGGTTGAAGTCAACAGCGAGGGCCAGTGAACCAGCTACCTAGCCGACTTCACATTGCCTTCATTGTATTTAGTGTCTTGTTCGACATAAATCTTGAACTTTAATCGACATAGTCCTCATTCATGTCGTATAAAGGGCTCCGCCTATCAGTTTTCCTAAAAGTAAATGACTTATTTTTATCCGTGTCATCAAATGCAAAAGAAACAAGAGGGCAATCCGTGGAGTTGCTTATCTCATCGCAGCACAGGCAGTGCTAGGCCGTATAACTAGAGGACGCACATCAATGTGGAATCCAAAGATATCAGCATAGATTCCAAACTCCTATACCTACACTGTTAGGCTCAGTGACTCCCCATGGAGACGCTAATATCGGGGCGGAAGTGTTTATTTGACATGCGCGCCGTTCTATTCCGCGATTTGCGTACAAAAATAAGAACGCGTCACAGAAACTTTCATCGTTAAAAGAGGTTAGCGTGCGTGCACTTTTACAACGCGTTCTATACGCCCAGAATACATTTCTCTGTGTATTATCCGGAATACTTGACGCACAGTTCTGCGCACTCTTGAAACAAACGCGCTAGTTGCTTTCCCGTTGTGAGCGCGTAAGTAGTTGAACGCGCATATAAAATTGCGTCACTTGGAGATACCATAGAAACTGACCAATGAATGTCCATGAACTTGCAAAACCAGTCATTGTGCGTTCATGTTCAAGTGTAAATACGTGAAATGCCGCGTTGAAGAAATAAGTTATTCTTGTTCAAGTGGAATTTACAGATAGTTCTCAGTGACGTCACAGCTAGGGGTTAGCAACCGCCATGTCTGAGGGCAAGCCTGTGCACACATGCCGGGGTTGCCCTCAGACATGGCTGAAATAATACACGTGAAAAGCTCCTATGACGTCACGTAAGAATTATCTATTGAGGCGTAGTACTTCTTCAGTCAACAACATTCCGAAATAACAAGTATTAATACTTTTGTAAGACGTTCATTTGCCTGTTTGTTTTCAAAACGACTGAGCAGTGATAAGCACTTCCTCCCCGATATATTGGGTTCCGTTTGGAGTCAACGTGCCATTTTAAGTTTGGAATCTATGCTTGTAATGTCTTTGGAGGAATCACAGAGCAATATATATCCTGCTCCATGTGTGGAATATAGATAGTCCTCAGTGACGTCACAGCTAGAGGTTAGCAACTGCCATGTCTGAGGGCAAGCCTGTACACACATGCAGGGGTTGCCCTCAGACATGGCTGAAATAATACAGTGAAAAGCTCCTATGACGTCATGTGAGAACTATCTATACCGTGCGAATATGAACCCGAATTGGAGATCACGTTATGTAGGTCACCTTCGGAAATAATGTAACACTGACCAATGTGGGCATGGTAACGCGCCCTACACCTGTAGCGTGTCCTTAACGCCTCTTCGGCCTCTAATGCTTTAATTCGCACAATCACGCATTAGTTCTCATCAACATCATTGCACTGCGTCTAGTACATGGATTGCCTTAGCAACTTAATGAAATGGCTACACATCACAGTATCTGACGCAAATGTACTAATGTGTAACAAAAAACGATAAGTACCCTTACTTATTATTACCTTTGGGTTTACAAGTTAATCCAACCCCAAGAATACGAATCTAAAACTCCATTGGCCTACAGACTTCATGATAGTGCTAATTCTAAATAGGGTGTGCGCTAAATGGAAAGATACAAAGATGTTATAAACATAGATTCCAAACTTAAAATGGCGTGTTGACTCCCCATGGCGCCACAATATCGGGCCGGAAGTGCTGATAATGCTCTGTTCAGCTGTTCAGTCGTTTTGAAAGCAAACGGACAGATGTCTTACAAAAGTATGAACACTTGTTATTTTGAAACATTGTAAATTTAAGGAGTATTACTCCTCAATAGATTTCACTTAAAAGAAGAACTTTATTTTTTCCTTGCGGCATTTTGCATCGCATTAGGTGCACTTGAAAATGTACGCACAATGGCACGTTCGAAGCTCAGTTCATGCAGGGAGCTGGAAGCTCCCTGGTTCATGGGCTTATTTATTGGTCAGTTTTATTGAATCATCAGCGCGCAAAAGTGTCAAGTCAAGTATTCGGGATAAAACACAGAGAACGTTATCCTGCGTGTACTCAACGCTCACGCATGCCACGCTATTTTAGGAATGAAATTTCCTGTGCGTACCTATTATTAGGGAGCTTTAGAATACACGACGTGGGCAGGGCGACGCGGCGTTTTAACCCACAGTCCACGTCGTCGAGCTAACGCCCTGGAACTATTGCGCTTTAGATTTCTACGACGCGGCATGAAAGTCGCGTGGCGATATTCGAACTTCGTTTGAGTATCAGACGCGCAAGCCGATCTGTTAATGGTAACAGTATTTAGCGGGAAGTATAAGTCAAACTTACTCCTTATGTAGGCCTAAATTGAAGAGTGGCAAACCTTCATCGAGTCCGTGAAGCAATTGCTATGGTTATTTAACTGATATAATGGACGACGATGAATTTATGATATGTGTGCAACGCGTATTTTAAGTTTCTAACGCAACGATTGGCATGGCAACAAAAAATATATGACGTCATAAACTGCCTCTTGTTGCCGTTCTAGCCACAACGCCAAAACGAGCGACTCCCGACGTAGAATTACACCGACAACGTAAAGTTACAACATGACGTCATTACGTCGTAGCCGACGTCCGCGTCGTGCAATCTTAAGCTCCCTACTATACGCACATCACCGAATAAAAAGCGGGTATGTCAAATCCACACTTCTACTCCCATATTTGCGTCTCCATGAGGATTCAATCTCCGTTACAGTGTAGGTATAGCACTTTGGCATCTATACTTATAATAGACCTTATGCATTGACATCACACTGACGTCATCTTGGGTGAAAATATTGAAGCACACGTCTGAAACGTGCACTCACAGCGTAGATTTCGTCGCACGTGTAGTAGACTTACGCGCGTGTACGATTGGTTGCAAATCAGCTGTCTGCATTTATTGGTGTAACTTGCAATGATACGCGCTTTTGCTCCATTTTCCTCCAAACGAGGGAGCACTTTCTCCTTTGTGACATCATATGCATAAGGTCTATATCTTTGAAAAGATAAGACACAATGCACCGATCGCGGGTGGTGCACTGCAGTGGCGTAGCTAGATGTTTTTGTCGGGGGGGGGGGGCAAAATCAAAAAATTTCCGACAGATTATTATCTTGAAGTAATGATGTACTATCCAAAGATATTATAAGCATACATTCCAAACTTAAAATGGCGCACTGACTCTTCATGGAGGCCAAAATATCAGGGCCGAAGTGCTGATCACTGTTCAGTCATTTTGAAAACAGATAGAGAGATTAAAGTCTTGCGCAAGTGTAACAACATGTTAATTCGGAACATTCTTAAATCTGAGAAATAATCACTCAATATATTCCATTCACTGACAAGTTATGCTTCTTCCCCGTGCCATGTCAAGCAAACACTCTGTCATGAACGCACAATGACTGTTTTGAAGTCCGCAATCTATAAATAGGTCAGTTACCATGGTCTCGTCAAAAACGCTGTTAAAAATGTGCGTCGATTTCTTACGAGCATTTAACGGAAACGAAATTAGCGTGTTCTTTTTTTAAGTGTGCGGTAGTGAGTTTCTCTGTGCATTTAGATAAATGCACAGAGAAAGGTATATTGCGCGTATGAAACGCGCTGTCAAAGCACACGTGGGTCAACCTTTTTATAACAATGACGTTGTCCGTAACGCGTTGTTTTTTTTTCGTACGCAGATCGTCGAACAGAACGGCGCACTTGTCAATTCCACACTTCCGCCCCGATATTTGCCTCACCATGAGGAGTCAATTTCCGTAAAAGTGTAGGTATAGGAGTGTGGAATCTATGCTTATAGTATCTTTGGTACTATCTAAGCGTACTAGCTTCCCTTCATGCGCCCTTTTGTTGTTGTGCAAAAAGAACGCTTTCAGTGCGCTATACAGAAAATATGTGCACATAATACGATGTGCATGCTTGCTTGTGTTAGCATGCACATCATTGGAATGGACAGTCAGTACCAAAAACATTACAAGCATAGATTCCAAATTAAGAATGGGGTGTTGACTCCCCATGGAGCCCAAAATATGGGGCAGAAGTGGTGATCACTGTTCAGCAGTTTTAAAAAACACAGGCTACAGGGAAATTAATGTCTTACAAAAGTATTAATACTATTTTGGAACATTGTAATGTAAGAAGTATTCATTCCTCAATACTAAATTCTACTTAAAGAAGTTTAATTCTTCCTGACAGCATTACAAATAAGTACACTTGAACATGAGCGCACAATGACTGGTTTAAAGTTCATGCACTTATTCGCCTACATTCATTAGTCAGTTCCTATATCTTTCAGTAACGCACTTTCATATGCGCGTTTAATTTCTTACGCCCTCACAACGGGAAATCAACTAGCGCATTGCTTCCCAAGAGCGCAGAAGTGTGTGTCAAGGATTTCGGATAATACACAGAGAAAAAAATGTATTCCGCACGTATAGAACGCGTTGTAAAAAGACACGCACGCTAACCTCTTTTAACAATGAAATTTCTGTAACGTATGCGTTGTTATTTCCCGGCTACGCAGATTGCCGAAAAGAACGGCACGCATGTCAAATTCACACTTCAATATTTGCGTCTACACGAGGAGTCATTAGGGACTTTTCGATTTCAGGACGGTAGAGCAACAGGACGGAGAGTTAAACGCACGCGGGCCCCGCGTTCTGTCCTGATATTTGAGGCGTTTCGATTTTAAAGACGACGGTGCGGTAGAATGACAACAAAACAATGACGCGCTCATTTATTAACTAAGTTGCAATGCTTTGTTAGCATCCACACTCATCGCTAAGTTGTAATAATGACGAACCTACACAGGATTAGAGACGCCGTCGTTACTCGGTATTTTACAAAATTGTGACAGTTTCTACCTCAAGATAGCTTTCCTTAGCTTAGCACGGAATCGTTCGTACAATGGCTTACCAGATATGCACTGCTGTTGTTCGTCATGTTCATTTTTGTCAGCAGCTTGCATGCCACATGAACAAATGATGTACGTTTGCATACAGCTAACTTCAAATGTAACGTCACAGAATCACGTACGTTATATGGACGAGGGAAATTACCATGACAACCCCTGTACCGTCCTGTTTCTAACAGAACGTTAAATTGGTCGACGACCGTCCTGAAAATCAACAGGACGGGGCGATGCTCGCTTCTACTCATGCGCAGTCCAGTTTTTCGCTGCGCGTTCCGTCCTCTTTGTCTACCGTCCTGAAATCGAAAAGTCGCTACTGAGCGTAACAGTGTAGGTATAGTAGTTTGGAATCTATGCTTATAATATCTTTGGTCAGTACTAGAAACAAGCGCGTCTACACTGTGTACTGTTGATTTACGTTGCTATCATCAATGTTAAGTCTTTGTGTACCGAAACGCTAAAAAAATGTGACTTCTCACAAAAATTGATCTTCGAGCTTGGTTGCCGTGGCAACCATATATTTTGGTAGCATTAGGCACGTTCATCATACGTGTGAATTAAGTTTCATGTATGTGTAATGTTTCCTTCTGGAATGATATTAAATATACTAAAAATGTGATTTTTACCAAAATTGACCTTTGACTTCTTGTCACGTGACCTTTGACCTTGGTTAGCATGGTAATCACATATTTTGGTACTATTTAGCACATTCATCATATGTGCGAAATTTCATGTATGTGGAATGTTTCCTTCTGGAATTATACTTAAAATACTAAAAAAATGTGATTTCTCACAAAAATTTATCTTTGTTCTTGGTTGCCATGGCAACCATATATTTTGGTAGTATTAGACACGTTCATCATATGTGTGAAGTTTTGTGTATGTGGAATGTTTCCTTCTGGAATCATACTAAAAATACTAAAAAAATGTGATTTCTCACAAAAATTGATCTTTGACCTTGGTTGCCATGGCAACCATATATTTTGGTAGCATTAGACACTTTCATCATATGTGCAAAGATTCATGTATGTGGAATGTTTCCTTCTGGAATTATACTAAAAATACTAAAAGAATGTGATTTCTCACAAAAATTTATCTTTGTTCTTGGTTGCCATGGCAACCATATATTTTGGTAGCATTAGACACTTTCATCATATGTGCAAAGTTTCATGCATGTGGAATGTTTCCTTCTGGAATTATACTTAAAATACTAAAAAAGTGTGATTTCTCACAAAAATTGATCTTTGATCTTGGTTGCCATGGCAACCATATATTTTGGTAGCATTAGACACTTTCATCATATGTGCAAAGTCTCATGTACGTGGAACGTTTCCTTCTGGAATTATACTAAAATTACTAAAAACCGTGAATTTTCCCAAAAATTGAATTTGACCTCTGACCTTTGACCTTTTCTGCCGAAAGTCATGGAGACACAAGTTTACACTCTGGGGTACCTACCCATCAAATTTCAAAAGAATCGGTCTAGCCCACAAGGAGGAGTTCATGGAACACTTTTTTCACACTTTTTCGCTTAAAATGTTAGTATCACGTGACTTTTGACCTTGGTTGCCATGGCAACCATATATTTTCGTAGTGCCAGACACTATTATTATATGTGTAAAGTTTCAGGTTCATGGGATGTTTTTTTCTTGGAGTTATTATAAAAAGAGTGATTTTCACATAATTTGACCTTTGACCTTTGACCTTTACTTCCGGGAGTCGATGTAGACTTGGGGTTCTACCTAGGGCACCTTCCCACCAAATTTGAAGAAAATCGGCTTTACCGTTTTGGAGATATTAAGAAAACAAAATTGGACACACACACACACTCACCCACGCACTCTCTCACTCACACACACACACTCACGCACACACACACACACACGGACACGTTTTGACCCCTCCCTCTGTTATGGACTTTTGGTCACCCTGGGGTACCCCACCATGGGTTAGGACTTTAGACTAGTAACTTGTGAAAATTAACTGTTACCATGGCAACCGTTGTTATTTCTGCTGGCATTGCCGAATGTAGCCCAACAGGTCAAGTGACTACAATATCTCATCCTCCTCACGGAGCGATGAGATAATAAATACGTAAAGTATGTTTGTGAAGCGCTTTGAGATGTTACATATAAAGACGCTATAAAAATCCAAATCATCATAGCGTAGAGTAGAGCAAAGTAGAATAAACTTTACTGAACCCAAAAGGAAATTACATGTCTGCGATAGAGGGAGTATAGGAGTAAAACTGGAATGTACAAGAACAATGGTGGCAAAAACGAAAAGTAATAAACTAAAGCGCAAACAATGTAATTTCGTGCAAGACAGGAACACCGGATAGAGGACTAAGATGACATAAAACTAGCAGAACAGCTACTGAAGCATAAAAGACATCAAAAAGGGGAAAGGAATAAAAGCATCAGATACACAGTTTGTATTACAATATAATTATCTAGAAAAATTTGTATTATGGATATTAATATAAGAGACGGGCGTAACACAAATTCGCAAAAATATTACACTAAATACTAATGCCTTTTAAGTTACACACGCAAAGGTTTAAGGTCATGTTTTTGTAACTAGGTCAGGGCAATGTGTATGTATTTGACAATCGAGGGCTGCTTTGATTTAAATGTCAGTCACCTTTGTATTTTGCTTCGGGAGACTTGAAGGACAAGTTTGAGTTTCTACAATTTCCTCTTTCTTGGTTCTCAATGAGAATAAAACCCACTTTTTATATTATGCATATAAAATATGAAAAAACAGTTGCAACACAAACTTCGTATTCTTTTCTCACAAGTTTGCACTTTTGTGTCCTTATATTAACCATATGTCCGTTATTTGTACCAGAGGATGAGCATTGTAATGTCACTTCTCAAGTGTTTTTTTTATTATTATTATTTTTATCTAAACTGACGATCTTTTGCTCAAATTATGACGACCAATATATATTATACATTTTACAAAAAGAACTAATTTCTCTTACAATGCTTGCCTGTTATAACCACCGAGATGATTCATACTACGAGCAAAAGAATCTCTTAACCTATTAAGCTATTTTGGATTGTTCTTAGTAATATATATATATATATATATATATATAAACTTTCATGTGAAACTAACTGATATTTAAATATCTGAAAATCTAGCAACGTACTATTTATCTTGCAGTGATAAATGTGAAATTTCGTATAAAAAGTCGCAAAATTGTACCATCTAATTTTGGAATATTACTCAGTATCAATTTTGGACAGAAACATTCCAAATAAATGTTGCTCCACAAAGTTGCTGGCTTTCTGCACTGGAAAAAGAAGTGCTCCACCGACTCTTCGTAATCATTACAAAAAAGGCACATTAAACGTGATGTTGATCTTGCTCAAAAAGACATTTGAAGCTACTACACGATGAATCAATTTATACTGAAAATATCTAATCTTTGCTTCTTTTATGTTTCTGCATATTAAAAAAATTACTCCAGTTGAGATTAGAACCTATAAAATCATTCTACCATTATACACAACAACAGGCAAATTCCAGCGAGCGTTGAGTGAGCTTTCTATAGATGTAATGGCAAACCTGTCAATACCCTGAATGTGAATCAGCATTATACGCTGGCAGGATGGCTTCAGAGTCAGCCTCAGACAATAACTTCTTGGCCTCCATGCCTTTGGAATGGACAGTAAAATTCCATTCAACAAAGTAAAAGGAAAATTTGGACAGTTACACTTTCGTACTAAGATCCCTATATGGCAACGGTTTACCAGTCGAAACTTTAAAATCGCAAACAAATTAAACGTTTGAATTGAAACAATTTCGTACCAAATTATCTCACCTTTGACTATAATAAATGTATTATTATTCAGAACAACTTAATTACAAATGACCAGAGGTGTCTCAAATGTCACATCGCCCCAAGCACAACAGTTATTGAAAATAAACTCATTCTTAACTTGCTTTACCATATCTTTTCTTCTAATTTCTTCTAAAATTGTCATTTAAACGAGAAATTTTCTCCATTCCCTTACGAAATAGTCCGGAAAACCTTTCCAGGCACCTGAAGACTGGTAATGTACTTCGCCTTATCTTATCATTTTTACCTCCAGTTCCCCATATAAATTAACGACACTGTTCAGCTCCTTCAAAAATTGTCTGGTAGATGTGGGAAAACAGCAAAACAGAAAACCAGTGGTGACAAGGCGAAACTCTGAACAATAGTGACTTTACCGTAATGAGTAAAGTCAAAGGAGGACCAGATATTTAAGGTAAATTTCAAACGAGATAATTTTGGTAAATAGTTCAAGGGGAATAAGTTATTCCTATTGGAAGTTACTGCAATAACAAGAACCCTAATTGGACCGTGCGTTAGAGGGATAGTGTATTTTATAACGTAAAAAACGGAATAATGAAGAATTCATAAAATCATGTGATATTATCATCTGAAGAATAATGATTAGGTAGTGTTCCAATTTCAAAATGGATTTCTAAATCCATGTTTATTCATTACTTTCATGAAATATGTCTGTTGCTTCGGGATCAAAGCAGAGAATGCCCGAGAGAATGCCATTTTTGCCAATAATTATCCGACTACTTGTCACTCGTGTGACAAGGAGTCTGTCTAGGCCCGAGAGAAAGCCATTTTTGCCATAAATCCCAGACTACTTATCGCACGTGTGACAACGAGCCTGTCCATTGCCTAAGGAATAGTACATGCGGTT
This sequence comes from Holothuria leucospilota, assembly GCA_029531755.1. Lineage (NCBI taxonomy): Eukaryota > Metazoa > Echinodermata > Holothuroidea > Aspidochirotida > Holothuriidae > Holothuria > Holothuria leucospilota. Next base: position 18,360,011 of record CM055982.1, on the reverse strand, counting down.
ACCGTATTTGCTCATGATTTTGTCAAAGATTTGGCAAGAAGTTATGCAAAATGAGCTGTCCAGATAGAGGCAGAAATTCCATTTTGAAAATGGAACTTGATAAAAGCGGTAGCAGTTTCACTTGTAACAATAGAAAGAAAGTGTTTCCTTTGTTTCATTTAATATCATTGGAAAGATTTCTAATACTAGGTTTTTGTGTGTGTGATTACATACTTCCACTTCTTTTGTCTTCCAGTACTAAACAGAATGTGGCTACAAAGAATGGTTTTACTAACATCGTTTAGCATCCAAACAGTTTTGAACACAGGATAGCTTTTTGCCTACAACGTACTTTGTCTGTTTTGAGGGAAACTGATCATTCTCTTAGGTTTATGTCAACGGTTTGTTTCTCAGGCTGGCCCTAATTAGTATCGTCACAAGTTATTGGCCTTGTTACTTGCATTGCCAACTTCATGGATTAATCTATCACTGATGATGAGTGTTAAGAACATATAAAATGAATTTATGTTCTTAACGGACGAGCTTTCAAGAAAATCTTAGGTTACCTGAAATTTTCTAGCAACGAGCGCTAATGAGGAGAGGCAACTTTGTGTCCTTCTGTATCCTCGTCGAGTGTGTCCCCGCTTTTTCATCATTTTTTTCTTTCAGTTGTGTAAACCTTGTCTGTGGTATGTACGGTATTGCAACAATCTTTCAAATATTTTGTTGTTTGCCGCATTTTGCTACTTCTTGTGTCTTAGTTTATCGTTCTTGAAGTCAAATACAAGGAAACGGTGACATTAATCAGGAACAATGTTAGCGTATTTTTGAAGGGAAGGATTTCTTCCTAATTAGTTACTGATCCGAAATTTGTTCTCCCCTTCATTAAGCCTCGTCATATTTAGCTCAACGTTTGAAATTACGGTGTTCATCAAGTGGAATTACAGTGGCGATGCCTTGAACCTGACAATTATAACAGATATCAACATATCAGACTCCGTCGAACATGAGATTTACTGGGAGACACTGTTATATTCCCGCAGGTTGTGACCGTTCAAAACTTTTCAGCAACGGCAGTTTTTTCTACTATACAATATACTTCTATTGATCAGAAAAATTTTTATTGTAGGTTTACCTTGGATAGGTGTAAAAGGGGTAGACGTTAAGCAAGTAAAGGAGAATTTCAGAATGAAGATAAACTACATGTACACAGCGCGGGAAAGAGAGTTTTAAAATTGCTTGTTCATGGATAAACTGTATCCCAGTTCGGGCATTGACTTCATTTTGCGTTTCGTACTTCCAACGTTGAGGCTTCCACATTGGCTACTCCAAGCGAAGCTGGACAATTTCTAACACTTACTGCCTCAGGGTCATCTTAAGATAGGTCGCAAACGACTTAGGCCCCAGTGGAATATGGGGGAAAGTCCCTTGTGTGGTCGAGGTCCGAAGTCTTTTTACACATCGATTTATGACGTTAATGGCATTAACTACATTAATGATAGGAACTGGCGAGATTGTTATTCCAAACCTCCATAGACTCCTCATTGAAACAACCATGAAGTTTAACTTATTTACGGCTCACCTGTCAGAAGTAAAAGTACTGCTGAAATTCCATGGTATTTTTAATGCTTTTTCGGTAAAGGTTTGTGCAAGATTACTGCGTCTGTTCGTTTGAGTACTACCGCTCACTACGTGAACTTTTCCATATGGCCTTTAAAAAATTACTCCCATAAATAATGCAAGCACATGCTTTTCAAAATTATTTATTTTTTCGTTTCGTTTCGTTTCGTTTATTGTTTTTTCGCTTTACATATATACAACATAATAAAAAATATGACTTTCACATAGGAATTTATGTACATACATAAGCGAAAGGAAGTACACAAAAACTCCAGAGGGCTTGAAAACGTGCACTTCCTATAAAGAAAGAGAAAAACAAAACAAGCAAACAAACAAACTGCTTCAACAGTAGCAAAAAAAGTGATCAAAAACAGAAAAAAAAGGTCAAAAGAAGAGAAAGGACTACCCCAACGAGAAACCCATCCACCCCACCCTCTCCACCCCCTACCCCCACTTCCCCAGCGAGAAACCCAACCCCGTCCACACCCCTCCCCCCAGCAACGTCGATGACGATGCTAGAGACAATTAAGAGAAGAAAAACGTGATAATCGGAAGTCTACGGAATGAACTCAGTAAAGTTTTCGTAAGATTAATTCCAGTAGTCTTGAATACAATTACGTGAAATACTTTTCCTGAAGGATTTGGTGCTTTGTTTAGCTATGACAGAGGACGGAAGGGAATTCCAGAGCCGAATGGCACGATTGCGAAGAGAGTTGTGTTGTAAAGAGTTTTGAATAGAGTCCAGATGCAAGGATGCAGATTGTCGAGTGTTGTGATCATGAACTGAAAAGTTGTGTGAAAAATAGTTTGAAAATTGACTGGGTAGGAGGTCGTGTAAGGATCGGTAAGTGAATGTGGCAATGTTGGAGTTAAAAATATGAGTAAGTTTCAAAAGATTCAGTGACTTGAACAAGGAACTAGTATGGTCACGTGGTTTGGAGCAAGTGATGTGTCGAATAGCTCTCTTTTGTAAGACATTTAACTTATCGAAAAGAGAACGACTTGTACTAGACCAAGCAATTGAACAATACTTAAGATGAGGATAAATTAAGGCGAGATAAATTGAACGAAGAGCATTTCTAGGTACGATAAACTTAAGCCTTCCTAGTATACCGACAACTTTAGCGATCTCGGACGAAATATTACACACATGCTCATTCCAAGAAAGCTTAGAATCAATATGAATCCCCAGAAATTTAACATTTTCCACATGTTGTAAGCAATTGCCATCAATAGAAATTTTAAACTTATGACCCCCGTTAAGATTGTCATTATAAAAAACAATAAAGTTCGTTTTTGCCACATTTAGGGAAAGTGAACCAATCGAAATAGAGCTTGAGTTCACGGCACACTAGCTCCTCCAGACGCTGGGGATTAGAGTCGCTGAAAAATATATTAGTGTCGTCAGAAAACAATACAAGTAAAGCATTCTTTGAAAAATTGGAAATATCATTTAGATAAATTATGAAAAAGGGGGTCCAAGAATAGAACCCTGTGGAACACCACATTTTACCTTCCTTAGGTCAGAGTCAGATTTCTGGAAATTGAGGTCTTTCCTCAGATATACGTTAAGTTCGAGTATTATTATTGGTCTGGACTTACATTCTCGCAAACATGTGTACGTACAAAATTAAATCTTTATGTAAAGGAGCATTTCATACCAACACATTTATTTAGTAATTTTTGTTTCAAAATGTAAGAAAAGTACCATTACACCAGTTTTGTCAATTTCTTCTCTGTCCTGGCATTCTTAAAATGTTTCACAACATTTCCACAGCCCGAGATTCGTGTCCCAAAGTCTAAATGTTTATATGGGTTGTTTAACTTGCTGAAAAACAATAAATATTGGGTCCATTTTCCCAACTTTTAATTCCTCCTAACTCTGGGGTGTTTTGTTTTATTGATTTTCTTTGCTCTTGTCGATGCTGCGTAGTTCGTTCTCACTGTTGTGGGTATAAGAGAACTGGCATTCTAATCTTGGTTTCTCATCATACATCCAGAGGATAATCACCGGCAACGAAGATAAACTCAGAAGACTGATGCAAACATAAACAAAAATTGTCGAACCTATGACGTCACGAATGATTCCTGAGGTAGAAAAACGGGAAATCTGTGTACTAAACACACTTGTTTACCATATATAACTACATATATAGAGGGATTTCATGTGACGTCACACATATGTAATTCCCAGGCACTAAAGGGCAAAACATACACGCAGTAAGCGTATTTACAGCACACAAGCACGGCATAACCATAGATGCTACTGTGACACAATGGACGCGTGCCCATCAAAACCAAAGAGACGCCCGATCAAGTGACGTTGTGAAACCCCTCTATAGCTACATGTTTAATTATTGATAACCAAGTGTAAATAAAATAATTAACAACAATAAAGAACGCAGAAGAATGTAGCAATTAATGTAGCAATTACTGTAACAAATCGTTAACAATTGATATATCTTTTTTTATTAAACTTTATCATTTGTATTTGTCAGAGTAAGATAAACTCTAACTCCGGTAAACTACGGTTGGAAATACATATTCCTTTTGACGCTGATGGATAACGAAATTCGTATACTTGATCTACTGGATTTCTTAATTTAGATGTAAGAACTTCTAAATGATGACGTAACTTACCTGATAAGAGGCCTGAAAATTGTACAGCAATGCCACCGAAGGTATTTTCAAAGCAAATGGCACATTTGTAGTGATGGAAGCAAACGATTGTAGGAACAAGACCATATATACCCGATATGTTGATTCCTTGACTTAGACCGCTCAGAAATGAAAGAAACATTATAATGTAAAAGTTACTTTGAAATGTAATCACTAGAAGAGATATTCCAGTAATTAAATTGGGAAGAAGACTGGACGAAAATGCATTCATCTTTTGGTATTGAAAAAGAAAGACAGCAATAAGTCGTCCTACAAATCCTCCAATGCCGCCTCCGGTAGATAGAAGAACTGCCTCTGTGGGCGATAATCCAAGCGATTTACCAAGTGACACCAAAAAGAGTGCCCATGAAATAAAGACATAGTAGGCTACAAATTCTAATACAATTAGTGTGACAATATTCTTATGTTGGAACAAGGTTGACACGAAATCAAACACTTCCGTAAAACTTCTGATAAGTTTTCTTTTCTTGGAAATGTTCTCTTCCTCTTTTCGTTTTTCTGTCTTGGTTGCTTGGAGCTTCGACTTACGAAGTGATCGCGGCACTTTAGAGGCGACACCACACGCAATAACGTTCAACACAAGTGCGCCAAATAAAAGGAGAGAGTTTTTTAATCCGTATTGGTTTAGAAAGTACTGCAGCACTGGTGGTAGGGCCGCGACCCCAAGGTAATCGCACAAGACTGTGACTGAAATAATCTTTGGCAAGTCTTCTGGTGAAAAGTATTGTTGAAGAACAAAGAACGCTGGCAGTCCTGAAAAAGTGAACCCAATACCTGGAAAACCAAACAATCATCAGAGAGGCGTTAAAACGGAAAATCAAGTCTGAAATTTCAAAGGTAATTTTAGAAGTGAAATTGATTTGTTCCTATCCCAACAGCACAGCCTTGTGTACTTTTTGTGATATACCTTTTTCAGAAAATGTAACTGCTTTTTGCAAAATAATGATTACTCCCCGAGCTTTTTATACCAACATTACTTTTTATAATTTCTTTTTTCAAGTGCAATGCGTAAATGAATACATTGCCTAGGAAGATTACCTTCTTAATGCCAAAGTGGCCTTTCATAGTCATTTCATTCTGCACAAATATCACAAAGGCATTTTGAAAGACTACAAGCTTTTTACCAAAAGCAAACCAAAAGACGGCAATCTGAGTCACTCAGGAGTAATATGAAAAAGGATTGCATGTGACCTAAGAGGGGGAATTTTCTGCCAAATGTGAACTATGACGATTCCGGTTGTATATACACAAAAGGTCTCCTTTTCTGGCATTTTAAACATTGGTATTGTTTATTTATGCTTTCGGACCGAAGGGAGTGGCTAAATGGCAATCTCTGCTGTCAACAGAGGGATTTCAGTCACGTGACTTTAACCAACTAAGACGCAATTTTGAAGGGCAAGTTCGTGCCTGGAAATCCATTGCACGTGATGTCACATGAAATCCCTCTTTAGATGTATTGTAGTACACAAAGACAAAAAAGTTTGAAGTGTGGCTTTGGTCCAACAACAATCAGGAAGTTTGAAAGGGAGCACACGTCTTAGTCACTGAAGTGCATTGCATGCCCCACTAACACAGCAATGTTACATCTGTCTAACGAGCCAGTTCACCGTGCGATTGAAACAGCAGGCCCGTAAGTAGCATTTTCCAAGACGGGGCTCGAATATACCTTGTCACATGACGTCATCTTTTGTTTACATATGAGGGCACACGTGGAACAAACAAGAGTTTGTACACTGTGTCTCTCCGCTATTCACTAGTTGCACACACTACACCATGCATGCAGGGTATATTTTACACGCAGCTGTGGCATCAATGCCTGACTTTGACTGATTTACCATTTGAGTATGCATATATGCGCCTCGCTAATTATCACCCCAGCATGGTGGTTTTTGCTTTGCGGTAAGAAAAAATGTGGCGTTGATGAAATGGATCTGTAAGTGTTAAACCCTCATCTGCAAGAGAACTACAAGGGTTTGGCCACTAGTTGTCACCACAGAGAATGTTATAAACCCATTCCAGATGGCGAAATCGGCGAAAATGTGCATACACGCGGAAGGCGGGCTAACGATCTTGCTCTTCCTGATGGCACAACCCGTTGGAAGCAGGCTCTTTATGTTCAGTTGAGAGGCTGAAAAATGAAAAGACATGAACATACCTCATCGAAGAGCAAAACCAGTTATTGCGTGACGTACCACGGAAACCTTTGCCAAAAATGTCGCCAAATGGCTCTTTGTATGCCCTGTATGTTCCACTAATATATATCTCATTTGGAAATCTCATGTTTCACAGATTTTCGCTTTAGGTTTAAAAGACCGTGGTGGAAAACGATCGGCAGAGCACTGATTTCTTTCCGGCTTGGTTATTGGAGCGTATTTCGGAGGGCATGGGGTTCATGGGCCTTATATGGTGGCCCTTGTTGCCTGTCATGGGTAATACTTCCATGGGGGTCATGGGGAGGCTCTGGTTTGATTACAAAATTGGAACAGAAGCATGGCATTAACGAAGAGAATTCAAAGACCACCTCCTACTTGGAGGGAGCAAGAGGGAAACAGGATTAACCAAATCGGTATAGGACTTGTAAGCAAGGTTTAGAATACTATTTCTTCGTTTTCTCAAAGTAATTAACTCTCAGGATCTACCGATAATGGGTACGCGCGAGGCGCGCAGAAGAAATTCTGTTTTAAAAGGATGAAGAACAAGAATTGTATACTTCAAATCTTCTAAATCAGGCTGCTCATGTTACTGTTCTCTTGATATTTGATTGGTTCATGTTGCCCTCATAGACTCATAATTCCCGGCTCCGAAGAGGGCTGAGGATGAATCTCTAGATTTCGGAAAGTGTTCAAGAGAACTACTCCTTGTATATTATTGCCCTTAGATGCAGAGTGTAAACCGCGACGAATTCTAGAGAAGCGCGCAGAAATTTTGAACTGAAAATACCTATTTCATTACAAAAGTTGCATCTAGACCTTGAACACAGACTCTTTCAATTTCAATTTCCAGCCCTTGCAGTTGAATGATGCTATCATGCTAATACGTTTTAGACGGTATAATTTATAAGCATATAACCATGAGGTTGTAAGCGCGTGGAAAGTTTGATAGTTTTCGAAGCATTTGCAAAAATTTTAGTATGGTCTGGTAGTTCTGGTTTGATAAAATAAGCACTCATGAAAAGGAAAACAAAAACTTTTCAACTGTCGAGGCAGCTGACCCTATCGGGAATGGCATGCACTGCAGGTATCTACCCGTCATTACGCTGACGAAATGGCCTCATCCCATCTCGTTTACCGTACCGCGAGACAGATACGACTGTACGATAACAACTAAGCGATTGAGGGTTACGTATATCAAGGGAGGGACTTGTTCTGTAAAATCTAGCCAAAATATGAGGGAAAGTAAGATAGCTATACAAATTTTCGGTTCCTGTCAACGAAACGGACTCCTTAAAAGCAAGTACAGGTAAACTGTCTTGTCCGCCGAAGAGGACTACACACTTAATTGCATCATGCGTGACTATTGCTCATTGACCACCTTGGACCAACCCGACCTCTGCCCTCACCATGGTTTGAGCTGAGGCTAAAACAAAAAGAAAAAAACTTGGAAACGCCCTAGACTGCAGAATAACTCCTAAAGCACAAGCGTGTCACTGCAGACTTCCTTGATCTATCATACGTAATTTTCAGAGCGTAAGCAGGTAAGAGAAAATTTGGCATTACAAACGCTATAGATTGTGCGCTTGAAAACAAATTTTTCAATAATTAAAGTTCAACGCATTCTGTCATGCGTGGGTGCCAAATATGGTGGGAAAGGACATTAAACTGGAATCAGGGTTCATAGGAGCTGACGCGATCGATCCTTTAATCACCCACTTGTCTATCATATTAGCCTAATAAACATAAACCACACTGTAAACACAAATTAGTCAAACATTGTCTGATACGCCTAACCTATTTTAGTCACTCATTTTGACCAATTTCTAATGATATTTGACTAATTGTACAATGATGGACCAATAATTATTGGTAAAAAATTGGTCAAAGAGGTTGAAAATTGGTCAGAAATCTAGTCAATTGGTACAAAATTAGTCAAACGCCTTTGACTAACTTGGGTTAGGCGTATCAGACAATGTTTGACTAATTTGTGCTAACAGTGCATAGTGGCCATCCCTATATGAAACTTTACATCAGACACGCCCAGCTCATTCATTACAAGAGAATGGGTGTGCAAAAGAAAGCAAATGTACATATAGCCTTACATCGTTTTGAACATTCGAAGGTACTAGCGACCAATAGAGGCTTTTCCAAATAGCAATTACAAAGGATTGTGGGCTCGAGTTTTGGTGTGTGTCGTTTTCGTCAATGGCATTTTACTATGGACAAAAGAAAAATGCGTACTTAAAGTCTATCCCATAATCCTTTGTAGTTGCTCTTTGGAAAGGGTCTATGATATTGCATGCCTTCAAAGTGTGCGGAAAATGGAAGTTTTGCAATAATGACCTAGTCATGCTTATTATTTTACCCTAACATTCATACGGAATGTGTTTAATTTGTAACAATGTATGTTTCTGCATTCTAAGAGGAAGAAGTAAGTAGTGACGAAGCACCCCTAGTTCACAAAGGGGATTCGATTTAAAAAACGAACCTATTGACGAACCACTCGAACTCCCCCTATATACGGGCCTGTCTACTATAGTTACTAAATGAAAGAAAATAATACACTCCATTAAAAGAAGCTCTCGCGTCAATAATTTGTGTTTAAAGGTGAACTATCCATGCGACTGATCGCCGTTTGGGGTATTGCGCACTTTATCGTACCCAGTATCTTGGCTATGGCTACCGAAGAAATTGGAAAATTTTCCGACGGGGGCACCCTGGCCCCAGTCCCCTCCTGTACCACCGATGGTTAAATGGAGATCTAAATATTGTTATAACTAATGTCAGTATATAATGACATTGCAATAGCGAATTGTCACGAGGGCCAGATCAATTGTCTCTCCAGACTACACATGGTCTGCAGGCCAAGTGTTCTCAATGCACCACAAAAGAACTTGGTAGCTGTAAAGTTCAGTTACATACGATAAGATCTTAAAACGTTAAAGAACCAGTCGACAGAAATCACAGCATGAGAATATGTTGGCAAAGGGGTTTCTCTAAAAATGACCCCCGTGCTTACTCTTTCATCAAGTAGGCCTCATAAGAAAGATGAGAGTCACATTAAGCCTGTCCTCTTTCGTACATGGAAGGAAAACAGATACACACCATACTCGTGAAGCGTTCGAAAAAAATCGGCTTTCAATAAGATAATAATTTTATTCCTAAAGGCCATATGTTACGCACAGTAAAACGGAATGCATTGAAAAACATGTTGGCATGTTGCAGAAAATGTAAATTATGGTACCAATACTTGAGAATGGGGGGCGAAAAGTGGTGTTCGCTCCTGCACTCTGAGGAGCCCCCCGCCTCCACCTCCCCTATTGTACTACACCTACGATTTGAGTAGTTATGAGGGTGTAAGATTTTCAAATATGAACGTTACTTCAACTACCCCCCCCCCCCCCCACCTCCAAAAAGAGAGTTCTGTAAGCTTTCCAAATGTCATTCGGTTGGTTGCCAAATACTTGGAAAGAACTTCAGATTGCGGGACATGTTATTGCTGATTACCTATTTTCTATTCAGGTTTACTTGCACGAAGGTTTCTAGTTTGTTAGCGAGCAATTTGTGTAGGTGCGTCGATTTAGTGTTCATGTGAAGCCAGATTCCTAATTCACTCTACAAATAGCCACTTCAATACCATTAATAAGTGTCGATCAGATTCAGTGTTGTATGCCTAGAGGCCGGCCTCAAGGCCGAAACTTAGTCCTCGGCCTTGTCCTCAGCCTCGGCCATTCACGTCGGCCTCGGCCTCGGTGTTTCCGCTCGGTGTCTAAGGTCTCGATGTTTCGGCTCGAGGCCAGAACGAGGCATGGAATGAATAAAACTTGATCACTTTCAGGTTACAAGGTTTCAAAAATTTCGCGTACATCGTTCATCGCAATGATCGGAATAAGTCTGAAATTAACCGGACCCCAGGCACTGTTTGGCCCTCGTTCCCACCCAAACAGCTCCTGTTGACCCAGGCGCCTCTTTTTGCCGAAAGTAGCGCCAGTCATTCAGTGGAAACTACCCCAGAAGTTTTTAAAGCGTCCATTTTAAATCTCTTCTTCTTTTAAACCCTATATGCACAACGTAACTTGCCCACTGTTCCCTTTGACATAAACAAGGTGCAGAATCCCCGTACTTCTGATGGTACCGGATGCTTTGCGTGTGAGGCTACATAGCATTAAACAGAATTGCAATATCACATTTATAGGTCTATCTATTACAGAGGGCACTGTACTTATTCCGGTAGATTCAGGGGGGGGGGTAGAACTGTCCCTCCGAAGAGTGAATTAAACCCTAAAAAGTTGTTAATTTATTATTTTTTTTTTCAATTAAAAGTGAGGAAAAAACAACGTTGGTTTCAAAATGAGCGGTTTTTCGAGTACTTTTCGTCCATTGTTACATCATATATAAATAAAAGGACGAATGACCATAATGTGATGCTACTGGTCCGGGTAGCCTTGCACATTCATTGCCATTTAAATATAACGGATGAACGTCCTATTGCCTATTTTTTAAATTTTGTACAAACTTCATACCTTCCGGGGGTTTGGCCCCAGTTCCTTACCTGGGCTTCCCTTAGACCACAACAGACCTTATGGGCCCCTTGGCCTGCACCCGATGGGGAAAGTTTGTTGCGCCCTCGATATCTGCGGCCCGCAAGTGGTTATGACTATCAAAACGGCCCTTCAGAGGAAAAAGGTTCCCCACCCCTGGTGTACGCAATATGGTTTCGTTAAGCCCGATCAGAATCGCAATCAAAATGTTCGCCGTATCAATTTAAGATGACTGACAAAGGTAAAGAAACTTACGATATGCTAGAGTGATAGTTTTTGGCATTAACCAAGATAATATTCACAAAGTTACTAACTCACCAACGGAAAAAAGTTCAGCCCGAAATGCATGGTTCGATCGAACAAGTGAGCTACTGCTCTCTGCATACCAGTAACATTACCTTCCTTCCACGAAGCAGGGTCGATAATTGAAAAGCGTGCACAATACTCCACGTGGCTAAGAACGTCAAAATATTTACAAAACATGTGCAAAAGACCCTCTTACACAATTTACTATACATTTGCGGGCTTTACGTTGATTTTTTTCTCTACGATATAATTTTCTTGAGAATGTCCTGGCTGTGTTGTGTGTTGCGATTGCCTAACGTGTAGAACTTATGTACGCTGAGAACCTAACCTACACACATGTATCTGCAATAATCTCCTTACTCGGAGAGCTGTACAGGTTAAAGTTTTTCTTATTATATTTGTTCTAAAGTGCCCACGAATCTTTTGTTTGTTCTTTAACATACTCTAAAGGTCTGGTGACATGAAAATTACATAGTTGGATATGTGATGTATGAAGCATAAAATTTGCAGAAAATAGCCACAGTTTCCATTAAAATCCATCAAATATTGGCCATTTTAAAAGGTAATTTCTATTTCACACTTGTACCATGAATTAACATGAGATAAATATGCAAATATGTAACATCGAAAGATCGACTAACCATTTATGGCTAATGTTAGCCTTTGTTTTCTTCAACCTTAATGACAAGGACACTGGAAGCATTGCTTTACCCTGAAGGGTTTAGTATAAAAGCTTCTTTGACAAATACTGATATCACTCACAAAACTGTAAACTATCTGCTCAGCAATTTAGAGATAATTTATATAGGGTTAACAAGCGAAATTTTAGCACTGTGCAACGCTCCACATCATTATTTTTGCATAGGCAATAAGTTACTTCAAAAACCATCAAACTTTGAAGACGTATATTTTGAGAACGGTAAAAGATATTGAAATAATTCCAACGGATCTACAGCGTTGAATTAAAAGTTCCTATCTATCTGTCTGTCTGTCCGTCCGTCCGTCCGTCCGTCTGTCTGTCTGTCTGTCTGTCTGTCTATCTATCTACTGTGGCCGAAAGAGGGCACTGTCCTGTAAACATAGCGGTTAGGACGTCCTTAGTGAGAGCAGTTATGCATGGCTCAAATGGGTACAACAGTAAGAATGTGCCTTTTAATCGTTATACTGCCTTATGTATAGTTTCAAATGATTCTACGTGACAGACTTGAAATATTGCCATGTAATCAGCGGGTTGGAACATGTCAGTAGTCAGTGGGGGATTTACCATAAATCTATAGAAATTTCAAACAGGAGGTGCTGACAAACTGCATCGCTGTGTTTAACCAATGAAGGCCCAAAAAAGTAACACGCCTCGTTTTACAATAAAGCCAGATGATTTCTGTGTATCCATACTTACAAAATGTGCATTCAAACTGGAAGTCTGAAGTCATTTTATCCGTTTTCGAAAGATGAGAAGCAATTTTTATAACAGAGATAAGTCGTGATGCCTTAAGTGTTAAAGGTGTGAAAGTGTTCCGCAGGGAAGAAAACCTTATTCCTCGCAAAGTAAGAGAAGCAATTTTCTTTAAGCAAGAGCAAAACCCCCACACTGAACAGGCACTGAGGCTAGAACTTTCCAGTATTTATGACTCACTAATGACAACCTACTTTAAGACGCCACCAACATCTAGATGTAAGAAAATCAGCTAGTTGAGTTAGCTTCAGCCATCGACCGCTGATGACGGAGAATGATTTGACAATGTCTGAAATGTACGGACCGTTACGCTTGTTAAGTTGTAAAATTTTGAGTAAATCAGATTAAAAATGTGAATTTTTTCGCTCCAGGAAACTCTTACTATGGAAGGAGGTTAAGCAAATAGTTTAATTTATGCTAATAGGCTGCCCAAAAACAGGTAAATTGCAAGGAGATTATCAACGATAAGCTACTTATTCGGCTGACAGGGATTTCTCCCTTTAATTCCTTGGCTTCAGTTTGATATTAATAAATCAGCCACATCATCAACGTCTACTTATCTTCTAACAAGTGGCTAACTCAAACTAATGAACTGATGAGTAGGTTGACGCTGCAAATGTTTTAAGGGCAGGTTCTTGCTGAAAACTCAAAATGACTGTTGAAATGAAATAAAAAAAGGTTTCCCGTTCGAAAAGAACAAACCTCATGCAAATGGGCTGGAGAGACAGAAGTCTAATTTCTATCGCAACTTCCCGGAAAGTTTCCGGAATTGTTCAAATGACTGACCAGATGTAGGATCATGTTCATTTTTTTACATAAAACCGAAGCGATGTACTCTCAAGCTTGTCACCGAGCATTCAAAGATGCATTTTTTCCCTTTTCACTGGCATTCTATATCAGTGACGATGTATCTCCTACCAATAGGCCTAACAACTCCCTAGTCACCCCATGCCACAAGACTGCATGTTTGGTGTTCGCAACATGGAATAACAATGAAGTAAACATTGGACTTATACAAGAACATATTTAAGATTTTGGGGGGCAACAGCAGACTTACTCGATACAATGAAACCAACAAAAACTTGCCAAACCGAGTTGAGAAATAACCCGCAGTATACATATCCAGCTCCACATAACACGCCTCCAACGATGCACAGCTGTCGATTGCTGAATACTCTTAGCAGGATCAAGGTAAACGGTGCTGGACAAAAATAGTCTTCAATAAAATAGGAGAGTAATTCTAGCAGTACAACAATCACAGCCTTTTACATGGCAAGATCGAAGTGGCAGTACGAGCACGTAAAGTCAGTTTTGATTTGGGGTCCTGTAATGATTTTCCCCAAAATGTAGGCCTAATCTGTAGGAAATGGCAAACTAGATCTCCTCACTAACGATTTTTTCCTTTGCCAAATTAGTGATACTTAGATACAAGGACGGATCCAGCCCCTAGCTGAAGGGGGGGGGGGGGCAGTTTGAAAAGGGGGGCGCCAACATCATGCAGGGGCCGCATACTCTTGAATTTGACCGACTACATTTCGGAGACCAACTCCCATTGCCATAGTTATATATAGCTATACGGTTCGAAATTCTGGGGACCTTTTTTTTTTTTTTTTTTTTTACTTTTCGGGCAGTTTTTACTTAACTTTTAGGACGCAGGGGGCGCATTTTTCTTGTATTGAGGGGCGCTAGACTGGTCATAGGGGGGGCAGTTGACCCTAGTTGCCCCCCCTGGATCCGCCCTTGCTTAGATATCGATACAGTGGTGTTATAACATTTGAAGCTACTTTGTATCAGAAAATTTGGAGTCAAAAGTTGGAGAATTAAGAGTTGCGCAAGTTTAGACGGTAATTCCAATAAGCTTGCATGGACCAAAGACATCCCACATATAGAGACAAAGGATCACGTGACCAATAGTGTGGCCACCGGTCGAAAATAATTAGGTTTACCAAGATGGCAGCCGCTGCTGTCGTTTGAATCTGCAACATTTCAGATAAACTTAAAACATGAATGGAAGACATATTCTGTTCGTTGAATTTGACCAAAACTTGCACATTTTCGAAAATTTTACAATTTTCTCGCATAATCTATCCATACCAAACAACTTGAGCAAGTCCAGCTTTACGCACAAGACAAACGAAGCAGCCACTTTGGTAAGCCTAAACGTGTACGTACGATGGCGACACTCTACGCATAGGAAGTTAGTGTAAGATGCTCTGGCCATCTTACAAGAAGCTCGTGAGGTGATCTGACAATCTTACAAGAAGTCCGTGGCTGGAACCTAGGTCTTTCGAGCAGCCTGGTTCTCCCGACGCAAGATAAAACCAGTTTCATTTTAGGTGGTCTTTTCATGCATCATTGAAATATCAGAAAAAAATTCTAGCACATTTTCCATACATTTTATGGTCTATTTCTTTGCTTAGTTGTTTCACTCCAAATATCAACCCTGCATAATGAAGCACTGTTACACAGATAATTTATGGTAAGTCCTTAAAAATCTCATTCCGAACAAAGGCAAAGTAATAAAAGTAACCAAAGACAAGTCAATTGCTCACAGCACCCACTCATGGTGTGTCAAAGTAGACCAATATTCACAGTGTAAGACAATTGATAAGCTGAGTGAAGAGAACGTTCATTTCGGATTGGTTACATAATGTAAATTCGAATAATGTGGATCCTATGCCATATTGCAAGTTGAAGTTGTTGGCAGAAACTACGTCTGTATATGATCCAGGGGTGGTGCCTTGATTTAGGGAACGGGCGCCCAAACTCTCCAACACAGAAAATAAAAAGTGAGTCACAATCCTAGAACTGAGTCAAATTGTCCCTGGGGTGACTCTTTTACCTAAAGTGAGTCGCTCAAATTGACTCAGTTTTAGAACAGTGACTCACTTTTTATTTTCTGTGAATAGGGGCAGGGGTACAGCAACCCGAAGCCCCCACAAAGTCAAAGGGTTGCCAAAAGAATTGCAAGTTTTATTGAAAGAACATTTGAAAACTCGAGGTTTTTTTTATTACAGAAAATTTGCAAAACATTGGGACTTTTAATTGAATAAAATCTTGAAATGTGGGTTTTTATTGACAAAAATTTGAAAACTTCGGGTTTATTGATAAATCATCGTGGCGATAGATCGCTTTCATGGATTACCCATGCACTTTATCGTACTCATTAGAATTTCACGACAAAACTGGAAAATTTTCCTGATGGGGGCCATGGCTTTCTGCCCTCCCCCCCCCCCGCCTGGATCCAACCCTGCTATGACCATTCAAACACCCCTTGCTAAGGAGGAAAGCAACAAGGGCCACCTTAACCCTGCAACCCCATTTCTACGCTAAATGGACAGATCAGGGAGTTGTTATCTGAATGGAGATATCTTCACTTGCCCCCCCCCCCGAAAATCAAAAACTTGAAAAAGGGAAGAAAAAATAAAGAAAAAAACGAAGAAAATATAACACCAACATTTCTTAACAGTTCACTTAGTGAGAGTTTCTACTCTCAAAACAAGAATTAAATAAAAATATCATTACTCAGGCCCCAGCAGCTCCCCTCCCTCAGTATATTTTTGGTATTTTTTAAAGTTTATATGTACGATATTGCAAGTGTTTCCCCTTTTTAAATAGGCCTTGGAAGTGCCATTTCCAGCGATCTGGGAAGCATTTTGGGCCAAAATTTTCTTGCGCTCCGCGTCAACCAATGGTGGAGCGGAGCGCTGAGAGTCTCTCCTGGTCTTCACCCCCCCCCCCCCCCTTGACAAGTTCCTGGTTACGCCTTTGTCAACACTGTGTGAAAGTAGCATCTAAACTCTTTCTGGGAGTAAAATATTTCCCATAAAAAAGTTGGGGCCCTCTAAAAAATTTTGCCCCCCCCTGATTTTTTTCTGCGGACGCCCATGCTTTGAAGTGAGGTTCACGCATTCAAGGTCACCTAATAATCACTCATTTATCTTGCTCTTTAGTTTTCTATAAGACCTAAGCTGGATTAGAAAGAAAACACAAAGAGAGTTGTCGTCTGCTACATCATGAGTAGAGCTGTGACAATTTTTCTCATTGCCACAGCATTGCCAGTCGCCTGAAAACTAAGTATATTTTCTTTTTGGTGTCGCTTAGTGTCGCGAATGAAACCACATCGGCTTGATTTTAAGTAAAATTGTGAACCTAGATTTATGTCCGGTTGATTCAGGAAACTTGAGGAAACTTTTTTAGAAAACATTAAAACAATTAGGCTTCTATCTCTTTAGTTCATTTGCATATGGTCCCTTAGGGGCATGATCAGGTAGGGGCATTTTTATTGATCTAGTTCTATTGAACAGTCGTTTTGAGGAAACTTTTCAGAAAACAGTAAAACAATTAGGCTTCTATCTCTTTAGCTTATTTGCATATGGTCCCCTAGGGGCAAGATGAGGTAGGGGCATTTTTATTGATCTAGTTCTATTGAACAGTCGTTTTGAGTTACTGTGATGGCATTACTGTGATGGCGGTAACCCAACCTACAAATCAAAGTATTATTCAATTTAAGCCCCTTGTTAAAGTTTTAGTGGAGATAGTTCATTAAATTGAAAGCATTAAATAAAGGGCCTAAGTCCTCGTAAGCCTTATCAACAGCTTTTAGTTGGAAATCTTTTCACACTTAAACAGGTCTTTAAGTATTAGCATAAATTAAACTTCTCGTGCTATCTCCATTCAGATATCAACTCCCTGGGCAGATCAAGTTCAAAATTAGCCGAGAAATATACGTGAAAAGTGTGGTTACGTCAATAACTGAGAAAGCTATTCTACTGGGTGTAAAATACTTTGCTAAAAAACAGGAAACTTTATCTTTTATAACAGAATTTTTGCACTTTTAAATGTTATGTTTTATCCTTGACTTGTAGAATATTGCCAGTTTGTCCTGTAGGCATTATGAACAAAAGTGTGGCAGGCTATATTACACGGAAACAATCTTCCATTTTTGCAAAAAAAAAATGTTAAATGAATGTTTCGAACATGGGCGTCCGGAGGGGGGGCAAGGGGGGCACTTGCCCCCCTGGAAAATCAAAAACTTGAAAAAACGAAGAAAAAATAAAGAAAAAACGAAGAAAATATAACATCAACATTTTTAACAGTTCAATCAGTGTGAATTTTTACTCTCAAAACAGGAATTGAATAAAAATATCAACACTCAGGCCCCAGCAGCCCCCCCCCCCCAGCATATTTTGGTATTTTTAAAGTTTATATTTATGATATTGCTTATGTTTCCCCTTTTTATATGCGGTAAATAGGCCTTGGAAGTGCCATTTCTAGCGATCTGGGAAGCATTTTGGACCAAAATTTTCTTGCGCTCCGCGCCAACCCATGGTGGCGCGGAGCGCTGAGAGTCTGTCTATGCGCTTCGCCCCCCCCCCCCCCTCGCCCCCGCCTTAACAAATTCCTGGCTATGCCTTTGTCAACACTGTGTGAAAAAAGTAGCATCTAAACTCTTTTCTGGGAATAAAATATTTCCCATAGAAAAAGTTGGGCCCCTAAAAATTTTGCCCCCCCCTTGAATTTTTTTCTGCCGACGCCCATGGTTTCGAATCATGGGATTTGATGTATATTTTTCCTTAAATAGCTTTAGTAGGCCTAATTTTGTAAAACTTATTCAGCAAAATGTAAGACATGACTGGGAGTAAACTTTCTTGAAGATAAAATCGTAACAACGATGGAAATACTTACACAGTAACATGGCTACTGCATTCTGTAAAGCAAATGCCCAGGCAACCAGAGAGTGAGATGTGTCAAGCTGTTGGACAAGTTTATCTAAAATGACTCCATTTGACTTCACAGAACCACTAAAAATAAACAGTCTCATACACAGAGTGACAACGAGTATCCACTTTCCCATCATTTTGTCTGATTAGGCCTACCAACCAATTTCAGGCTATGGCTGACATATAATGTTATCGTCTTTAGGAGTAACGTAGTCGGGCAGTGTAGCTCCTTGCGTGTATCCTATTTTACCAACCTTGACTGTTATCTGGTCGAACCTGTCCTGCTAGAGAGATATATCTATGCGTTGCTTTACCAGCACTTTTAAATTATGATGGATGATGCGACTTCTTTATGGGGTTCGAAACTCAAGTTATCCTGGTATAGAAGAATCATACCTGAAGTCTGTGATTTGTAAGTACTGTAAATGCTTTTTACAAAACATGTGGGATGTCACCACTGCAGACAGAAGCATGCAAGTACTCTAAAATGGAGTTTCCATTCCGCAGAGACACGAGATTTCACTTGGCTCAGAAAGGTAGCCCTCACACAGTTCTGCAAGAAAGACTTTTTTCTAGAAGTTTCTTAGGCTGAATGGCGTAAACCAAACGTTACTCGAGAAGAGGTTCTGTTCCACGGAGTTACGTCACCTATACGTGCCTTGGTGGAATAACAGAGGAAACGTGATCAACCTTTCAACCTTTAGACCTCTATATTATGGTTCTGTACGTAAAACATAAATGGGTTTCAACTGGTTGAATAGAACAGATATTTTGCATGATCTAAGCCAAAGGCTGAGGACTGCCTTAAAGTCCCAAGGCTTATCTCCCAAAGTGGAGGAACCAGACATAACGGGAATGCTTCCAAGATCGGTATATAATGGCGTCAGCCTGAGAAGACAATAATTGTCTGAGAAGATTCTTTACCGTATTAACTGAAAAGGCATCTGAGTTTTCACACGTGTACCTTTCTGTTTGGCTTGTCTAGGATCACCCTCTTCAGTGTCCAAACAGTTTCTCAGTGTACTTGCAAAGTATGTCTAGTGCATTCAGAGATCGACTTCAATAACGAGCTGGAAATCTTTCATCTTAAACATCAACAGAAAATTCCCCCAGCAGATTTTCCTTCCAGACATTCCTTCAGAAAATACCGAGTATTACATTAGCCTGTCATTCTCTTCAAGGCGTGATAGAGCTAGCTATTTACTACATCTTTGAAAACTTGCAAAGCACATGCAAGTCTTTAAGAAGTCGTTTGAAATGATTTCATTCTATTGCAAGTGGCTTAGAACATGCCAGGTCGATCTAACAGAAATCACTGATCGTTCTCTGTCCTCTTCCCGGGACTAATGGGCCTGATTCTGGGATCTCACATTACACTTCTTTTGCTAGAAACGAACATTGCAAGGCCGCTGTGGTAGTTGAAACCAGAGAGCTCTCACAGATGGTTAGTTAAAACTGGATCAGCGAGTTCTGTTAGACCGTCCTCTCATGAAAGTTAGAAAGTCATGCAACCATAAAATTTCGTAAGAATTTTTGAAATCGTGAGCATACCATCTGAAAAATTCAAATTAACTCTAGGTCGGACTGGGAGTTTGAAGCCTCCACAGCCAAAGTTTCGTGACCGGACCGGCTCGAAGCAAAGGCGACAGATGCGTGGCAGTAATCGAAGCGTAACCTTGAATTGGCCCCCATCATGCAACTAATTTTGTAGCTGAAGTGAAAATTATCCTAGAAAGGTAAGAACAATAATATTTAGGTCTAATTGTCAACACTTCAGATCTCAGGGTACAAAGAGAACTGAGAAGCACAAACATATCGAAAGGGGATATCTTGAGTTCCAATTTTTGCTCCCAATATAATGTGCCGTGTTGATAACGTTGGCCTATATACACCCTCGTACGGCTACAGCCCCACCTCCATCCCCTCTGCATTTCCAGCAAATTAGATGCTATGATTTTCGATTAAACATGCATAAAAATATAAGGGCAAAGTGCCCTAACCCCCCTCCCCTTCTCCCCTTCTGCCAACTCGGGAAGAGGTCCCGTGCTTTTATGAATGCATTAAGTTACTTCTCTTGAACTAGCTGCTCTGTAGTTTCGACTTTGGCAAAGAGATTCTTTCACGGGACATTTCCATGATGGGAAACTGTCGATATTTTCTTTAATCGTCTACCGTTGCTTCTTTTTGAAAACTTTATTACAGAATTTTTTCCCTTGCCACTTGTGTAATAACCAAAGGAGTATGAGGTGAGGGTCCTAGAGCTCGACAGGCTCCCTCTCTCTCATTCGTCAAAAAATCAAATCTAGGGCATCAATGTCGTTTTCCAGGGCAAAAATCATATCATAACTGCTTGCCAAGTAGTGAAAATTTCACACCAACAGCTTCAACTCTATTTTGACTTATTTTTTTCATTCGTTTGTGATAATAGCGTTGAATCAGCTTGTAGACTAAATGAGTTTGGGAGGAAGGGGGATTATTCAAAGCCCTCACATAAGAGCACCGATTGTGAACCCCAGGCTAAGGCGAGTATACGTAAGGGCCTCTCTCCTGGAAAAATTGGAAAAGTATCCCTTACGAGTTATTTCCGGACTTTCGAGGATTTTACGATCATAGTAAGGGAAAAAAGTTTAAGTGGTCTCATCATCAGCAGTAACTTTTATCAAGTCTTTGAAAGAGAGAGAACTTTGGCCAGGTAAACCCCATCACTGATCAGTGTCGAAGTAGTCTGACGCACGTAAACATCTTCGCACATAGATTGTATGTGCAAAGGAAGTTAAGTTGGTAAGTTAAGTTGAAGTTAATGTAGCGCTCAGTAAACACATTTACTAGCGCATTACAAACAGAAAAGGTGAAATACGCAAACAAACAAACAATTGAAAGTTCAATTAATTGAAAGTTCTAGCATATAGGTACGTTTTTATTTGAAGCTGTCTATCGATTGACCGTATCTCACATCCTCCGGTCGTTTGTTCCAAGTTTTGACCAATGGCAATCAAAAATCTTTCACAGATCTTTCGAAAATTCTGGGCCGAAGGTATTCGCCTAGGAATTTAACACAATAAAATATTTGGGAGGCACAGTATAGACTAAGCTGCTGAAGTGATATGTTTAATTTGTGATGTGGATATTTATTGAAGGAGTTGAAGTACTCATCATGCAAAAACTAAAGAAAATTGAAGGTATTTCAGGCACTTTTTTACATTATATCCTTCTGCAACACAAAATGATATTTTGAATGAAGTGAAAAGATAGGAACATCACCTTATTATACAAGCTCTCCTACACTCTAAAAACGGTCGGTTCAAATTTGAACCGACCGGGGTCGGAGGGGCAACTAACCAAAATCTGTTCAAATATATGACTAGATTTGGTTCAAAATTGAACCGAGTTGGTTAAACTTTGAACCAAATCTAGTCAAATTTCTGAATAGATTTTGGTTAGTTGCCCCTCCGACCCTGGTCGGTTCAAATTTGTCTGTTCAAATTTGAACCGACCGTGTTTAGAGTGTAGCTCAAAATTTCAAAGGCCATGGTACACAAATCTGAAATCAGTGTAATGCCTGCTAGTGAACTTTCATTTGAGGGGTAACAAGGGTCCAGAGCAGAGACCACGAAACGGATCAAAAGTAGTAAGTTAATGGAGGAATAATTAGTATTGTACTACCTCATAAAGGGAACATGGAGGGGCACATAACCATTACTTCTCCATTGACTTACAAACTATTTTGTCTCTGTTACATGCCCCCACAGCCTTGTCAAAGGTCACAGTCCAGATGAGATACCCCTTAAATTAAAGCTACGAAGTTGGTCAATCATGGCATTTCAAATTCACCATACCATGACCGTTTAGATTTTGAGCTACAAGGGGATGAAGTTTAGAGCATAAACCCGCCCATATTATTCTGCAAGGTGGCGGTCACTACTTTCTCCTAACAATTTTTAAAACAGTCTATATCTCTTCAATCCATCCAAAGTTTGCACCACAAACACATTATTATGTCCTCTATTATATCCGTGAAGATTCATCAGCGACTGCACATCCTAACATGAGTAACTTACATCTAACAAGGAGCCAAACTTTGCGGTGTACTTCGGCATTGCTTTTCTCGAGAACAGCGCCAGCTGTTTTCTAATAGTGGTGTGCCCTTGAAGTAAGCATCCATTTTTACTTCAGCTGAAAGCCTTTAGCTGAGCTATAGCGATCGGGCGGGACAGCCAGAATTCTGTGCTTTTTGCCACTGTGTTTATTAAATGGTTGTCATTTCGACGTTTTTCATTCGATTTGGCTCAAATTATGTCAGTGGGGTGGAAAAGCTGAGTTTTATACACGCAGTGATTAGTTTCAAATTTTAAGGTTATTTCAGGTTGCTAGAGTTAATTTTCTGAAAACCTAAAAAAGTCCTCTGTTTCCAAATCTATATGGCGAAATGTGATAAAATCTTAGTTTTGTACAGTTTTGAAGGTGGTGAACAAAACTTGTTGCTGGCAAAACTTTTTGTCGTCATTTAAGGGGTTCAAATGGGAGCTCTTTAAGTGAGAGCTTATTCTATAAAAAAAAAATGTAGGTCACAGATCGTATCCAATGCATATGAAGTTTGTTTTCCCGTTTGTTGGTATCTGTTACCAATATGCGGTTTGGCTAAATTGAATTGTGTTCAGGTTTTATTTCCCATCATTTTAGGCAAATTGTTGGTCCGCTAAAATTTTGAACAAACCAGGAATGTTTTGCAATCCGTGTTTCCTGTCTAGTTTGTGATTAGCTTTACTGGTCTAGCCTTCTCGGCATATTTGCATTTGTTGCGTTTTCGTGTGTGAAATACAATGGACATTGCTTTTTCATTGTTGCAGGCAGTCCAGATTTCTGTTCTATTGTAATTTGTCTCTGGTAGTTCACGATTAAGTCGTACGTCGTAACATTATTGAGTAGGTGCAAGTAATGTGTCCAATTTGAAAAATAAGTAGTCCATTAATGCTCTCTTGTGGAACCGAAAAATCCAATTCTGTAGGATCCGAAAAACTGTTGTTTTACACAGACAGTAATAATGGTTACGAAAAACCACTTGTTACAGCAAAGCAATGTAGACTGTGTTGAGAGAAGTCCGAGTGCTCATGTAAAAAACGAAGTAAATTTGAGAGTCAGACTGTTCATCTCACAGTGACACTGCAAGGACCAAGGAAAGACTGCCGATCCCAGACCCTTACACTTGTAAATGAAAGTTTTCAATCCGTCAAGTCCCTGAGTGTCTGTTGAAATAGGCTAAGAGTGATGGCGGGACAGATTAATTTTCCCTAGACCGCTAAATAACCAAAAAGGAAAATGCAATACTATGATGAGACAAAGAAGAGTACAATAGCTACAATATTTAACATTATAAAGCAAGTTTGAAGGCTGAAGGTTGTATGTGATTAACTACACTTGAATGCATTTGATTGAAACAATAAGCTGATAGCAAGCTCCATTTGTGTTGAGGACGGAGAATGGCTGTAATTGACCATTGTCTGGGGCTGGGCAGAGGCGGGTTAGATGTACTAAACAAATTCTGTTTTTACGTTTTCAAAATACAAGGGCAAACTGTTTTCAACGGTTAAAATGTGGTGGGAGCGTTGCGGCGGAGCTACGGCATCGTTGATGCGCTAGTTTGTAGTAAGTGTTGAGTAAAAGCTTTCGTGTCTCTAATTAGCTTCGCCAGATATGCGGGTGCCAGGTTATGAAGTCACTTGGATACCAAATCATTCAGATTGTTCTCAGCACGGACATGTATCAAATTGTATGGGAAGAATATGAAGTAGTTTGCGAGCATCTGTGGGGCCTGAAAACTTCGATCTGCAAACAATGATTTTAGCAGTTTGCTTCAGTAAACGCTGCGACCTCCATAACGATTATTTGGGCAAGATGACCAAAAATTAAACTTGCATAATCTATATGTGATAAATATGAGTCTCTTTGCTATTTTGAGTATTTCAGTCACTTTCAAAAGTTGTACATTTCATGGGCTGCACCCCGATCTGTAGAAGAGATATGACCTTGAGAAGTGATGTATTGGTCGAATTGATATCGAAATAGGCCTAATTTCATAATACCAATATGATCAGGGGCCAAAGGATTCTATGCAACCACCCTGGCGAGTGTGTGTGCGTGTTCGTGTGAATGTGTTTGTGACGCTTGGCTTGTAAACACGATATCTCAAGATAGATACTTGATGGCTAGATAGTAGATGAATACTTCTCATACTAGGAAGATAGAATTATCGTATTGAGATCCCTATTGTTTTGGCGGAGTTTCAAGTTCATGTGATGTCACCAGAGGTAAAAAAACCTAAAACCTTGTAAACACGATATCTCTAGGTAGGGAGCATGGATATTTTTCATATTTGGCATGTGGATGCGTTATAGTCAGAAAATGAACACTATTGATTTTGGAAAAGTCAAAGTTATCTGAGGTTCGGTGAAAATACGAAATTCTTAAAAACTGCTTGTAAACACGATCTCTCAAGATAGCATGAATGGACAATCTTCATAATTGGTATATAACTTTATCATATTAAATGGAAGAACCTTATTGTTTTCCGTGGAGGTCAGAGGTCGTTTGTTGTCATCAGAGGTCAAAAACCGAAAACCTTGAATGATCACAATATTTCAAGACAGGGGTGATGGATCCTTTTCGTACTTGGTACATAAATGTGAGAGAGGGGATCCTATGGATTTGTTGGAGGTCAAAGGTTATATGGGATTATCAGAGGCGTAACTGAAATCCACGTAAACTAAATATAGAGTGGGCTGTACCTCCAAATTGTTTCCGGCGTTTCTTGACCGACGACAAGTTAGGGCTGAATTTTTCTACCATTGTAAAGTTTAACATTTCCTATTTCACAAGCATGTAACTGTTACAATAATAATTCAAATTTGAATTACCTAATGATGAACACGTGTAAAGGATGCTATGACTATAGCATTATTGGAAATACTTTATGCTTAACGAGTTCTTGATGGCGTAGTGGATTAGTGCTCAGTTTCTCACAGAGACCGACCGGGTTCGAATCTCTTCTAAGACACGTTCTTTTCAAAAGTTTTTAATTTTGTTCTTATTCAATTTTTGGTGGATTCAAAGGTCACGTGAGGTCAGCAGGGGTCAAATTGTGAAATCATTGCAAAAAAATGATTTAGTCAAGAGTTTAAATTTGAGGGATGAACCTCAGTGTCACACAGCATCCCCTTTCCGTAAAGAATCACTACGGCGTTGGGCTTTCTGCTTTAATGTCTGTGTTGTTGTTGACAATGAAATTGACATATTATTTTCAGAAATATCATAACCGTTATATCCCATATATGGCAACAATCCATATGACCCATAATGGCAACGATCATTTGCATAACCTAACACTTTAAAGTTGTCATGATAGTTGATTTGATCGTGCTGAAATAACATGGAAAATAAATAGTCCATGAATGCTCCAGCGGCGTAGCTAGATATTTTTTTGTTGGGGGGGGGGGAACGCAAAAATTTTCGACAAATTATTATCTTGAAGTAATGATGTACTATCTAAGCGTAGCACCACCATCATCTGGCGTGTAGCGATTAAAATATCTCCGAGATTGCCTTAACCATTTCGATGCGTCATTCTGCTTAAAAACATAAGAAGTGTTGTGTGTCAAATGAATAGTTTTTATTTATTGCCGGCAGAGGCCTTCCGTGACTTTGTGGGGGGCGCCCGCCCCACCCCGTCTAGCTACACTCTAAAAACGGTTGGTTACGTATGCCTCCTGCTTAACTGTTGGGTAAAAAATTGACCCAAGTTGGTTACAATGTACCCATTGCTGGGTAATGTTTAACCCAACAAGGGTAAATTTTTTATCCAACATTTTAGCAGGAGGCATATGTAACCAACCTGGGTAAAAGTCTACCCAACTGTTTTTAGAGTGCACGCCACTGTAATGCTCTCTTGTGGAACCGACCAATCCAATTCTGTAGGATCCGAAAAACTGTTGTTTTACACAGACGGTAATGTTGGTTACGACAAACCACTTGTTACAGCAAAGCAATGTAAACTGTGTCGAGCGAAGTCGGTGTGCTCATGTAAAAAACGAAGTAAGTTTGAGAGTCAGGCTGTTCATCTCACAGTCACATTGCAAGGACCAAGGAAAGACTGCCGATCTCAGACCCTTACACTTGTAAATAAAACTTTTCAATCAGTCAAGTCCCTGAGTGTCTGTTGAAGTAAGAGTGACGACGGGACAGATTAATTTTCCTAGACCGCTAAATAACCAAAAAGGAAAATGCAACACTATGATGAGACAACGATGCGTACAATAGCTACAAATATTTAACATTATAAAGCAAAATTGAAGGTTGTATGTGAGAAACTAAACCCGAATGCATTAGATTGTAACAATAAGCAGAATTTCATACCCCCCCCCCCTTTACGATTTGTGCAGAAAGCGCTAGATCTCTGGGTTAGGCCTTGCAGGCAGAGTGATAGGTGACTGTCCACTGAACATTCATTTGTCACCAACCCTAGTGTTGAGCCCTGTGTTCGCCATCACTATACTCTCAATAAATACTGACAAGGGGATAGTCACCTATGTCAGTCGGCGCCGGACGAATGAGCTTGCAAGTCAAAAGACTTTAATTTCGTCAGTAAGTCACACCTTAAATGATTTACCTGAATATTATCAGTAAAGACTAATTCATTACACGGAGACCAACTGATGAAAACATATTAGTAGATGGCAAGAATTCGCTACTGATTTTCAATTTTGGGACATTCTTGAGTGTTCACAACCTTAGCGCCGATCTCATTTTACGGCTTGCTAGTTCTGAGCAAGAGTATTTCTGTCCCAAGGAGAACGTACCATGTCCTTATAGAAGTCCCTGAAATTTTTCCTTAAAGGTCAAGAGCAGTCGCCCCAAACTTATTTTGAAGCAACAGCTAAATCTCACAATTTTCTTCTTATTTCTCTTCAAAGTATCTTTCATAATATTTTAGGACTTCAATATTTCATATTCAAGGTAAACCAATCAGTTACTTCTAGTAAATTTCACATTTGAGGAGAAAAAATATTGTCACATGACTCTAAAGAGCCAATCATGAAACAGGACAGTCTACTACACTACTTCAAGTTGGGGTGACTGCATTTCCCCTTTAAGTGTAGTAACTCTCTAATGAGGTTCGTTATTTGCAAAGAAAACAATGATCGTATAAGTTCAATCATCTGTACATAGCAACGTGACTCATCTGGTAAGGAGACTTCAACAGCTAACGGAATTTGACCGTTGCTTGCGCCAACCCAGATAATATCATAACGACATTTTTTATCTGTGTATATTCCCAGAACTATGACGTCATCTTTTTGTCAGGGACTCGGTCAATATGCACATCACTTGCCTACCACCGCATCCACCGTGCGTGATAACAGGGAGTCCGCTGGCAGCCTTGTAGTAACCACTAATCATGAAGTGATGTTACATTACCTTCATAGCAGGTATCGAATATGTACTCTCTTTTGACGTACATACTCTAACACTTGCGAACAATCACAGAGATCGTCCAATTTGGCTATATTTATAGGCCCAATTTGATTTTACCTCTCGACTGTTGATTGGTTTCAACATATCAATATTCATATTGCACGACGAATCTTCAGCTGTAACGTTCACTTTTACGCAGTAAGTCAATGGGACTTCATTTTGTGAGCGTGAAGGGGGAAAAATCACACACTTAAAACCCCATTGACGATGGTCGTCTGAAACAGCATGGTAGTCAGACTTGAATTTAGTCGACTTTTCGTTGAATATTTATAAGTTGTCTTTGTTGTGATCGTTTATATGAATAGTTAATAGGGTTCAGTTTTTACGGAGTTTCACGAAGAATTCTTGCGAAAGTTCGCGGACGTTGGTATTACGAGTGCAGCCAATATTGGTGCAGGAGCAATACACGTCCGCCGAGCGGGCAAGATGCTACACTACATTAGTATAAAGGGAATTAATCCACTACTTTACTTATGTCCCCAAAAAACATGCCCTTAAAAAGCATGATTTATGTGTAGAAGATGGTCAATCGAAAATTAGTAAGTTGGATAACTGTTTTTTTTTTCTAAATATAAGGTTTAGATCTATGTACCTCTTACAAGTAAACAGGTCAACCTCAAACTGAAGTGAATGATAGGAACGCCTATTAATCCTATTCTCTTCCGTGTCTTCATCTTATTCATTCGTTTCAGGTGCCTGTAAGATGGATGCACACATGAAGTATGTGTCGGAGGTTTCCACAGATAGAAATTCATTGCTACTCTCTTAATGTAAAAAGAGTGAAATTCACTCTGCGACGATTGCCTACAGTGACCACTCTTTTTTGAGTGGAAATCGACTGAAAATCCACTCTGCCCGGAGTGGTGATTAACTCTAAGCAGCTAAAGGACTTGTGAAAATGCCACTCCGAAGAGAGTGGGATTCCACTCAAAACAGAGAGTGGTCACTTTATAGTCAACCTTATTGGTAGATTTTCACTCTTTTACATTTAGAGAGTATGTAGCTCCCGAACACCGTGGTAACACCTGCTGATTGTGACGAAATTTTTTAGCGAATATTTCACGAAGCAGGGATCTGGTATCTTCCAGTTCCCTGCACAAAGTACCTCAAAAAGCCTAATTTCTACGCAGTAAAAGGGGGTTGGAAACCGAGTATCAGGTACCAGGGTCCGATTACAGCGTATTTTAATCCGAGTACCGAGTACAATTACTGTTTTACCAGAGTATTTTTCTAAGTATTTTTTATTTATTCAATATACAATACAATATTCAATATAGGTCTACATGGCTTGCCCCTTGTTAAACATGGTTTAATTTAGGTCAAAAGTCTACTTCTATGCCTTTTTGTCAATTTAATTCAACTTTTACCTAATTTAATGACTGCTCGTCTACTATTAACTCAATGGAAACACATTTGAGAAAAGCGAATATGATTGATATCATAAGGAATATCTCGGAGGTGTTAATTGCGAAGGTAGAGGGGACCGTGACCCCCAACTCAAGACTGGGGTTAACCATCATGTCCCCCTCCCCCTCGAAGTAGCAGTAATTATCAAATAATTGAATGTAGGGGATATTAAGAGAACAACAGCTTTTGCAATGTTAAAAGAATTGAAACAACGGAAATGACTTTAAAATGCCTTATTTTGAAGTTCTTTGCACGCATTCATCGTATTTGCTAAATGTCAAGTTATTAATTCAACAAGGACAGGTTTTACTTGGATTATTGCAAAATCATGTGCTCCCCAGCCTTAAAAGTGCTGCATCATGAAGAAATCGGTTGGCCGTTTATCCTGGATATTATAAAACAAAGGGGAAAACTGTGGTTTGTAGGTATGTTTGGTTCTTAATCACTGCAACCAGTAGATAGTTAATTGCTATGTAAAACATTACTTAAACATCTGTAATAGAACTAACTTTCGGCGCGATTCACGCACATTCATCTAATACCCAAATTGTCTCATGTTAGCTTTCCATAGCACAAAGCGAGTATAATTATTGAAAATTCCGTAGATGCCTCTATGATCATTCACAACCTCCGTACCATCAAACCCGCTGCGTATTGAAATCGACCGGGCGTTACTCTGAATAAAGCCATTTTGACAAAATAAAAGACACTTATTTCCATTTTACGGTCTGCTTACTGCGTATTCAGTGCTATTTGTGGACGATTATAGATGCTTTTTCCTAGTGCCCACAAGTTTTTAAATATCCAAAGATTATGGGAGCCTTCCCTGGTCCACCACGGGGGAAAATGGGGCCTTACGGGGGTCTCAGGGGCCTCTAAGCCCCATGCCAAAGATGGCATTGTGCTCTAATTTAGTGAGTCCGAATGGTGCGACAAATTCGATCTTGAGTTTGTAGCAGACAAATGGAAACAAACTCGCTAAGGTTGAATGGACATTACCACACGTTAAACTGTTGTTTCAGTTGAAACTGTTTTGAGATGATGGGAATCTTTTAGAACGAAATGTCTTTATTTCTTTGTTTTATTCAAACTTTAATTTGTCAATACTGACCAAACTAAAAGGGGAAGTCAACTAAAAGTCCTGGTATTTCTGAGAGTGACACATTTGCAATATGAAAACATCAAAATCACAGAAATCATATACTTGCCCCTTAAATGGTCAAAAATAGGCAAGAAAATAGTTTTATTGTTTTAATTGGTTTTCTACACAATAACTGCAAGGCAGTTCAAATCAACTCAAGTTCGATTATGCTATAGCTGGTATTTAATTTTGCTATACAAATTCATAAAAATTACAATTTTTAGCAATAATGATCAATTTAGTGTTTTTAAGGAAAAATAATTGGGTTTTATGTGCCTTAAAGGTCAAAATGTTCACTTTATCACAATGGCTAAAGTATAAAAATGTACTGTAAGGCTTCTAAGCAATATTGAACTGTTCGTGTTCTCATGAAAAAAGATTTATCACATTGAAATAATGTACATCG
Organism: Holothuria leucospilota; assembly: GCA_029531755.1. NCBI lineage: Eukaryota > Metazoa > Echinodermata > Holothuroidea > Aspidochirotida > Holothuriidae > Holothuria > Holothuria leucospilota. The sequence goes on along the minus strand of CM055982.1, from coordinate 18,329,078 downwards.
TCGTAACAGTATTTTGAATATCGGGCATTTTTGCTAAAGATTGTCTTTATTTTCTTTGTGTTTGTAAGTTTATTTTGTCAACCAAACTTTTGTCGACCAAAATACTGAGGGTTCAGATTGAGTAAAATTTATATTTACCTGATAGGAAATTATTCGGAAATATGAACTTACAAAACTATGAAAATCATATTTTTGCCCGAAATGGTCCAAAATGACCAAAATTTGATTTTCAAAAGTGCCAGCTCACCTAATATTAATCCTTACTATAGACCTTATGCATATGATGTCACAGAGCAGAAAGTGTTCCCTCGTTTGGAGGAAAATGGCGTATCATTGAAAGTTACACCAACAAATGCAGGCAGCTGATTTGTCCACCGGGGGATACGCGCGTAAGTCTACTACACGCGTGTGCGAAATCTACGCCGTAAGTGCAAGTGTGCTTCATTGTTTTCCTCCAAAATGACGTCAGTGTGATGTCAATGCATAAGGTCTATATGTAGAGTGGACTTTAGCTGACTGCTTGTTCTAAAAAATGTCCACATAACTTTTTGAAGGCTTTTTATGCTATTGGCTTGCCATCTTGTAACAATAGTTTGAAATGCCAAAGGGTGAAGAAACTTACGTCCCTCCGTGTTGAGACTAATTGTTAGCTTTACATAACTGTAAGTTTTACAAGTTTATTTACCGGTACTCTTAAGGTACTCGTTCTGAGCCGAGTACGCGTAGGCTACTAAAAATTAAATACGAGTATTTTAACATTCAACTACGAGTACCGACTGACGAGTAGGAGTACTTCAGCATTGGAGTACTAATACGAGTACTTTACAAAATACACGAGTACCGAAAGTACTCGAATGATTGAGTACCGAGTACTCTTCGAGAACTACAAAACTGCCAGAAGGTTTAGAAGGTATTCCCTGCCTTCCCCTTCTCCAAGTGACAACAGCATATACACAGCGTAATTGTTCAAAGTACAGCTTCCACTGTTGACCTCGCCCTTGCATAATGTGACTATGCTACTGCACGTTATTAATGCTTTTCATAAAGACTATGGGATTTTTTCTTACACGTTCTTGATAGGAGTTTCTAGGTAATTAGTACAAATTGTTTTCGTCACAGAGACTAAGATAAACAAAGCGACTTCAGGTTTCGGAGAAAGTTAATCATTTATCTGTGTTTTATTTGCCTCGTCATCTTTAAAAATTAATCATTATCATAATGGATGCTTGCCAGTACCAAGTACGAGGTGACGTCACACTTAAAAGAAATACGTGTCGAACCTACCCGGTTGTAAAATAAACGTGTGCTCCGATTGGGTGCAATAATTGAGGAACCAAAAATTTTGCGAAGTAGTCTATGGCATTTATACCATTAAATTCAATGTGTCATGGCAGGGAGTTGCCAGGGGAGCCTGATAACAGTGATCTTAGCATGTAGAAGACGTGTGCAAAAAATGTCAGCCTTGGTGACTCGGACGCGGAATTTTTTCCAAGACGAATGGGACGATTTTTGAAAATTTCCATAGAAATCATGAAAAATGAAAACTGATGCGCAGGTTAGGGTAGGGTAAATTTTGTAGTTGGGCCCATTTGTCCTTGGAGAAATTACGCAGCTCGAACGCGTGATTTTTTTCCCAGAACGAATTGGGACAATGTCATTTTTTACCTTGATCCTAACATTATCGAACATTACTTTCAATCTTCATAATTTCAATGACAATTTCAATACAAATTTCCAAAAAATGCCCTCATTTGTCCAGGGAAAAATTTCCGCTGCCCGAACAGCTTCTTTTTAACTGTTTTACTGACATCAAAAGTATTTGTAAAAAAGAAGCTGCAAATCCCGAGTTCCCTTTACAGTGGAGGTTTCTGTATGTGTGTTTATGCTTATCTGTATCGACATGTACTTCACTTCTCAAGTGATGATATGCAGAGGACGACGGAGGATGTGGCCGGATCTTTGGCCTACATGAGCTCCCACACTTTGGCCAATAAATTTGTCAATGGGGCCCTGAAATTCGTTTACCTTCTAAGTTGCTACGACAGCTGTGGCTGGGAGACGTTTCCAAGAGTCGACAGAGTCAATGATTCTTGTGAATAAAAATATTTTGTCAAGTTCAGACAGATCGACCACTAAACACTAGCATTCAGTTGCATCCATAGGCGAAAATACTGGGGGTGGAAAACTATATAACAACTTGCAAACCCTCCCGCCACACACGCACAAGCCTCCCCAGGACAAATCCCACCCATGACAATAACCCCTCAGACAACTACCGTTGTCCTGGTAGGAACTGTCCGGGAGGTTATTGTTAAGGTAGGATAGTCCGGGGCGAATTGTCCAGGGAAGTTGTCCACGGGGAATTACCCCTGACTAATTAAAGCTATCAAAACATATTAGTTTAACGCTGTGCTGTGCTAAAAATGTTATTTTTTTACCCAAAGCTTACAAATTTGAAACTGATGGAGTCCTGTTGAAAAACATTTGCTTTAAGGTATGTGGACATGTAAATGTCACACCTGCTTATTTAATGTAAAAAAATTAAAAGATAGTCGCATTTCCCACCAAAATCTAAAGAATTATTAACCATTTTACGAGACAATTTCTGTTTTTGTACTTACATCATGAATACGCATGAGCTACATATGCAAGTGTGTGACGTGAAAAGAGGGACTCATGAAACATGTATTATGTCATCTTTTGTGAGTTTAGCTTTCATTCCATTGACAGTTGTAATCTTGGCATGCCCCGAGGGACTTAATTTGGAAGTAACTATTGACTTTTTTCAAATGTCTACATTATTCATTAAACTAGACACTAGCTGGCAGGTAATTAACAGGTAATTAATAAAGGATAAACAAAAGGTGTAATACACACCCTGTGCAACACTCTATTTCACACTATCTGCATAGCAAATGGGAAATCTCAGAAATGATCAAACTTTGAAGAGGTATATCTTGAGAACGGTAAAAAGGGGTAAAAGGAGGCTGTAATCTATTACATTTGAGTAAAACAGCTGTTTTGGTTACATGTCCACAGACCTTAAGGGAATTTGGTGCATAAGACCATTTCACTTTCTCCACGGCTCTGAAGGTAATGCAAAACAACCGGTTACAGCAGACCTCTACAGCCAGACAAGGAACTGGGGAGGCGATATAGTTCTAGGGAAAGAAATGTTTGTAAGGAACGAGATAACCTGAAACGCATCAAGTCAGTAGTAGTTTTTTTTTTTATTTTCTAGGTGGTGTTTTCTAGGGGGATGTTTTTTTAAGGGGATGCTCTCTGAAGGGCGCCCCTGGTCGACTTTGGCCACGAGATTGAGTTGCACGTAAACAAGCGTACACAAAGTGACAAATCAATTGACGTCAGATAGTGATCACGCTGGTGGGCCTTCAACACACTGTGTATGCAAGTTACTACACTGCATAGGTGGGTACCCCAAATGTACCTCTAGCATAGCCGACTAAACAAAACGTGATGGTCACATGGAATGTGTCTGTATTGCGTTTGCTGTACTTACGCTCAAACATATGGCAATCTGTTAACCTAAATTTGACACGTTAGGTATTAAAAATTGCGCCAGAGGTATATATTCAGTTCAGTGGGAACACGGGCATGCGTATAAGGTAGGGGAACGGCCCCATCAGGGACGGCTGATCGCCGGTAGGGGCAGATTTTCCAGTTTTGTCAGAGAGCCATAATGGGTACGATGAAAAATGTAATCCCCAATGACAACCAGTCAGCTAGACAGTTAACTTGATTTTGCATTCAAGGGAAGCAGGTTCTTCAATAAAAAACCAAAAATTTCAAATTTTCCCAATAAATATCCAAAATTTTCAAATTTTCCTCGCCCAAACTTTTTGGTGTGGTTCTCGCCCCGGAAATTTTGAGTTCTCGGTGCTTCTGTCGTCCTATCGCCTTTATTGGGACTTCCAGTTGCTGCACTATAATGCAAGGGGCAGTTACAACAAGCAACTACCACCCTTCCTTACAGTTTTTCTACGATTCCATTTTCCCTGTGGAACTTTAAAACACTTAGTGTCCTTTTAATATACTACTTAAGTTTCGTGAAATAAAATCATATTTAACTGGTCTGGGATAAATCGCACCTCTGATATATTCATGACTGAGGCACTAAACATCACAAACGTGGGTCTGTTAGCTAGTGTCACGAATCTGTGAACCTTGACCGGGTGGGTCACCTATATCGGCACGCATCCGCTTCAGTAACCCAGTGTGTGACGTAGGCTGTAGCGGACTTACAGAAACTTATAAAACACTTGATACAAACGAAGGTTTTTTTTACCTTACCCCACATGCTAGGTAATTGCCGCAAGTTTGCCTTTGCATTGCATAAACTCTTCCAACGGAGAAGGATTATGGGCCAGGAATGTGAATGTTACACAGTACCGTTTGATAAATTGTTTAAATAGGCCTACTATGAAATACGAAATAACTGCTTTTTTAGAGAGTTGATAAAGTAGCCTTTGCTTCAGTACTCGAATAAGATGAAAATCATTTGACGTAGTTTTAGATGTTAGGTATTGAATTAATAATTAGCAAAGTCTGTGCAGCTTATCACAAAGGACTTTGCCCTGTTGAGCCTATGCATGGAAGCTGCGTGCTAAAAAGTCGTTTGACGCACACACCTCATTGACAGACTGAAGCCATAGAGTCCCAAACCATTTAAGTGGATAAATAGGACAACGTCCACCTTTTCTGTTTGGATATACTACACAACGCGGTGAGTGACATTTCATTTTTTTGTATTTCATTTTTTTTTTTCATTTTAATAGTATTTCGTGTTGTTTACATGGAATATTTTTTTTAATTAGTGCGACGTACTATTGAATTACTCTTGATGAAATGAATATCTTTTAATTCAGATTTTTGAGCCAATTTAGCTCAATTACAACATGAAGATGTATTTAGCTTATCTAGGCAAAAGTGACGTTTTAGCAGCCTGGCTGATTTTGTTACACGCAAGGATAAGGTTGTGTTTGGTTGGTGTGTTGTGCGTGTTCTTTAACTGATAGTTCTAAGTGGAATCGTAACTAAGAGACGCTGATATCCATTATAAAACCACTGAGTATTTTTATTCGAGTTTAGGCATTGTACACATCGCAAGTAATCATACTTTGGGTACAAAGATGTTATTGAAGGTTGTCAAAAGAAGAACTACCCAGTAACTCATTGCAGGTTAAAAAAAGCATTTGACTATGGAAAAATTTTGACCAGCCTGGGAAGTTTAAGCAAATAAATCATTATGTAATATACTAGTTAGCACCATGGGCTAGTAGAGAATGTCAGAAAGAATTATCACTTAAATTAAGTATTGATTACATGAGAAACTGAAAGCGTAAACTGTAGATATTTGCATAACGAGTGTGATAGATTTTAAATCTCGATAATACTGGACTTCGTTTTATATAAACAGGCACCCACCCCACCCCCCAATTTTTTTTTCAATAAAAGGTCTTGCACTTGAGGAGGAAAAAATTATTACGAGACCAGAATTTTGGGGATACAAATATAACAAGAAAAATGGAAAATCTGGCACCATATTTTGCATCTAGAGTCCTTGAAATAGACAAAAATTGGGGACACCCCCTCCCCTTAGACTCCTCTCCAGGCCGGCGAAACTCCAACATCGATGTGCCCCCCCCCCCTTGGTTATTCTGGCTACGGCCGGGCCTGCATATAAAGAGCCTGTTTCTCGAACTTCCCTGCGCAGTGCGTCTTTCTAATGCTTGGACATTCTGTCCGTCAAGCGTCCATTTTGTCACACTAGTATCTAAGAAAGTGTCGTGCGCGTTTACCCTATATTCTTGTGCCCGGAAAAAGGGTAATCACAAACTCTCAGACGTCACATGAAACACATCTGTAGCAGGCGTCGACGTCCTTTGCAATCCTCGCTGCTGTCAGTTGGTCGATTTTGGAGACTACTGTTAATGAACACTTAGTCTATCTCTGGAACAGCTTTATGTGAGTTTAGACCAATTGATCCAATCGTGATCGGATCCTTGAGACTAACATGGGATTATCACCAACCATGTTTATTCTATGAGTAAAGATGATCGCAGAAGGAGATACGATGACTTTAAAAGAAAATAGTTTGTTTATGATTAAGAGCGGCATATGCATGCTAACATATAGAACAAAGGCCAGTCAAAACCAGTGGGGAGGCTATAGCTCCCACCCCCAACAATTTTCACGTTGAAAGGATTTTGTCTTAAAACGTTCAAAATTACTTTAAAAATGTCAATTCTAGTGAGTTGAACGGGTCAGCGCAAAGGCTAACAAACTTTCCGATAGCACTGGCCCCAGTGTAAGCGCATTGATTTATCCGAACCAGGTCAACTTAATTGCATTCCTATACTCCAAGAAAAATACATTTTCTGAAAGAGATTTTCAAGTTACATAACTCTTCAATCATTTTTACAAGCAAAAGGTATTGCTATAATTATTCAATAAACGTGTAAGATTATTGTAAATGGATCTGAACACCCCCCCCCCCCCTTTGCCTTTATTTCCTGACATGCTAATATCACTGGCTGTTGCGTTTATAAAAACAAATTGTAATTAAGGAATAGTAAAGGATTTTGCATTTTGAATTTAAAATGTCACGTAAGTATTGTGCAAAGCCTATAAATGTTCGGCCTAGTTTCTACTCACGTGACTTGTTTCGAAGTGACGTCAGTTCCATGCGTGTACATGTTTCCTCGTAAACATATTGGCAAACATAATGCAATGTTTATTTGTCTGTCAAACAGAGTTACGTTAAAACATTAATCGGTTTACCTTATACACTTTTACATCTATGGTTCTCGCTTTTGTCTGCACATGATTACTATGTCAGTGTCTAGGTACAACTGAATCAATTAGGGAGCAGTATAGCTTCTTCTGTAGAGATTTGAAACCTTAATGACGGAAACGCATTAAGAACAAGTTGGTTAATGATTGAAAAAAATCCCCGGGAAAATCATGGGAGAGTCTAATTTACCTTTGAAAGGATATTAGCTTTGCCAATTAACTTTCAACTTTTAAGATAACCTCTTGTCCTTATTTTGTATATCAGTAACAAAATATTGGCGTACCGTATGATAATTAGAGACAATGTAAGTTGGTATTCCAAGCATATTACTGTCTCCAAAACACTCTCTTGATATGATGTTATTGAACCCGAAACATGGGTTATGTCAACAAATTCTGTAACAATAAGATATAACCTTCTCGATGCATAATTAGAGGTAAATAGGACCCGTAGCCAGAAAAGGTGCTGAAGGTACGGAGGTAACTTATGATATGGTTTTAGGGAATGAGATTATGTAAAGTTTAAAGGCAGTTTTTGTTCTCGAAATTTTCTAGCGGTGAAAAGGATCGGCGCCCGGCCCTCTGTACTACTAATTCTTCCTCGTCTGAGGCGTTTCCGGTGCTATTATTGAGAAAGAGGTACAAAGTCACTCTAAATAGCATGTAGCAAAACAAATTTCTGAAGTAACAAATATTTTATTTCTTGTCAACATTTTACCTAATACTGAACAGGACGAAATTTAGGTATAATACTTTTTTCTTGTTAACATTCTTATTGAACTGCTACCATGTATTGTAATTTTCGCAACAGGTTTATGTTTCGAAAGAATTTTAACGTAACTCCCAGTGAGAACCCATCATGCAGGCTCCACCACCACAACAACCCCAGCAGCCTATTCAACAACCTTACAATGCCTACGGGGCAGCTCCCCCGCAACCTGGAATGCAACCAGCACCCATGCCTGCACCTCAAGTACCGGTATGTGCTTTTTTTAGACTGCGGTCAACACTTCAAGAAGGGTCATTAGATTACCCCTTTAAAAAGTTCGAGGTATGGTCATCAGATGACCCTTTTAAAAAGTACAGTACTGGGGTCATCAGATGACCCTTCTAGAAAGTCCAAGACTAGGTCATCAGATGACCCTTTTAAGAGTCCGAGACTTGGTCATTAGCTGACCCTTTTAGAAAGTCCAGGACTGGGTCATTTGATGACTCTTTTAGGAAATCCGAGACTATGCCATCAGGTGACCTTTTAGAAAGTCCAAAACTAGGTCATCAGATGACCTTTTTAGAAAAATGTTTACAAAATATTTAAAGAATCTCTATTCTTCTATAAGAATTTCAATTTTCCAACAGGATTCATACAGAACATATACGTGAAAAATTTATCTGCAAAAAGGACAATTTTACGGGGAAAAGAAATCCTTTTGAATGTTGTTATAAATTAAGGACTTCTATTAAACTTTTAATAATTATAAAAAATGTAAAGGTTTTTTAAGAAGATGATCTGTGGTATTGAGTCATCAAAACTTTTATTTCACTGAAGAATGCTTCTGACGTATTTCCATTTCCACACCAATGTTTTATGGTACCCTTTTCTATTCAAAAATAAAATTTAAAAGTGGCATTTTCAATTCTAAAGTAATAGCGAACATTCAAATTTCATAGAGATTCTACAAAACATATGTACAGACATTCTTTAGAAATTTTTTAACTGTTTAAAGACCTTTTAGATTTCTATAAAAACTTTAAATGATCGGGGAGATATTTTAAGGTTTTTCGTGGTACTGAGTTTTAAAAACTTTACCATAACATTTCAGTGTTGCTGACATATTTCCATTTTTCTTCAATGTTTCGTGATACTCTGTCACAATCAAAACGTTCTTAGTTTTGCAATTTCCCGAACTGAAGTCATTGTGAACATTAAAAAATGTTCCAGCGTATTATCAAACTTTATGCCGTAATCTTTACAATACACCGCATAACTATTTCTTCATTCGTTTCAAAAGGAAGTTACGAGTTCTCCGTATAAATAGCAGAAAGTTAACTTGAAAATATGACTTAAAATTACATGTTGCGATCTGAGTATTAATCACGAATGGTGGCGTATACTACAGTGATCTTAATATGTTCTCTTTTTATAAACGTAGGCTTGTTTTGGCCATTGTCACTTTAGATTTGAACTGAGTAAAAATAACCCGTTTCTACAGTGGTCCTTGAAATTACAATGACATGCCTTTATATCTAATGTGCCATAGGTACAGTCATCATACTGCCCCTACTCATTTAGTTGTTAAAACTCATTACTCATTAGTTCTGACGACGAACTAACTTCAAGCCTAGTATAATGTCTTGAGTCTAGATGGAGTAATGCCGGGGTTAGGTCACCATAATGACTTGAGGGGTATTGACAACGGCATTATTTTAGACTTAATAATGGCTTTAGACAGTATCAAGAGCGGCGATTTGTTCTCAGTATTGGGAGACATGACCATATTTTCCAATAACTTACTGTGTGAAAAATCAAAGTCAATAGGCGATTTCTCAAATATTGGGGGGACATGTCCCCCATGTCCCCCATGTCTCCCCCCGGGATCGCCGCCCATGGACGGTATGATGAGATCGAATAGAAGGCGTGGAATATTTTCACCGTCTCTCCCGTTCCCTTTGTCCAGATGTCAACTGTGAACACGATTCATCAACAAGCTTTATACCCTGAAATCGACGCAAGTGGGTGCAAGAAATCCGGTGGTATGCAGATGGTGGTTGGAACCCTTATTCTTATTTTTGGAATTGTATCCCTTTGCATCGATTGTGAATATTCATATTTTGGGACAGCGATTTGGGGTGGTTTATGGGTAAGTTATCAACTTTGTTGTCTACGCTCACTTATTAGGTGTTACTGAGTTACAGTATACCGTGACTGTCTGTAGCAAATGTGTTAATCTATAGGGTAAAATATCAGAAGGATGACAACTTTAGAACCCACGTCTGCATGAATGCAGGATATCACTGTAATTGTGTCTGTTTTGAATTAATTGCAAACATTCAGTTTTCTGAACCAAAGCTGGGCCTGGGGTAGTATAGACCTTATGCATACGACGTCACAGAACAGAAAGAGCTCCCTCGTTTGGATTCAAGCGTGTGTCATTGCAAGTTACACCAATAAATGTAGGCAGCTGATTTGTAAACCAATCGCATACGGGCATATGTATACCACATGCGCGTGCGAAGTCCACTGCGTGCGTGCCATGTGCTTCATTGTTTTGCCTCCAAATTGATCTCGTGTGACGTCAATGCATAAGGTCTATTTGCGTAATTGCTGCAGTAGCCGATTTCCGAGCTTAACTTTCACGCAGGTGAAGGTTGTTTAAGCGTCTTAAAATATCAAAAGTTGAAAGACCAAGGAATGGAAAACTGTTCTTCTAATTTAAATGAATAATGCATATTAACATTCCTGAAATATTATATAAAAAATAGTACCACATCGTGAACAACCGACCGAGAATATCAAAGTTTAACTATCAATATCCACGTGAAGACGTCCAAAAAACCCTTCTCACATGTCCTAGTGTCTGCAAACCTGAAAGCCTGAGTCAGTGACTGTGTTGTTTTGGAAGTCATTTTATGTTTGGTCCTGATATACGTCTAGTTACAGAGTATCTCGACTAGCGTCACGTCGAATCATTGGGCGCGGATATACGAGACATGAAGATTCTTGAGCATTTTAAGTCGAGTCATTTGGACTCTCTGTTTAGGTTAGAATCACCTCTAGGCCCTCTGTAATAATCCGAGTCACCTCATGTCACACGAATATTTAAGTCCAGTAAACTCTAGCCTCTGATTACGTGAGATGGGTCATCTTCAGTGCCTCATTACCTATTAAGTTATCTTAAATCACTTTAGCCTAATGTTAACAGTTATATACGTAAATGTTGGAGTCAGAGTCAAGTTATTGTGGGCAAAGATTTGAGACAAGACGAGTGTTTTTAAGTTTCGAGATTCGAGTTACAGCAAAACTCGAGTCGAATCTAGTCGAGTCTTAGTAAGTAACCACTGGAGTCTGGTCTCTACAATTTGACACTCGAATGAGACTTTTCTCTCTAAACGCAATACTCGAATCCCACTCGAGTCGAGTTATTGACTTAAGTTATTGGACCGAGGCCAGTCACTGAGGTGTTCTAATGCACAAACATGTCCAAATTGGTCTGGCCCCTGAAATTTGGTCAAGCTTCCATAAAGTCATTAAACGTGTCAGATATTAAAACACCAAGTTATGCATTTTTGTATTTTTCAGTTTATTATTGGCGGCTTTTTAGGAGCCAGTGCTATTAGGGCCAGTGGATCCAGCGCAAACTGCCAGGTAAGATACGGACAAAACGTTAGCTAAATAGTACCTCTCCCACAGACAAATTGAAATTTACCCACGGGTAATATATATTTTGTTCTTATATCAGAATGTCTGAATATTTTCCAGGTCATTTTGTGGGTATGGACATCACAGCAACCTTTTTACAGTTTACGTTCATCGTGTTGATACTGAATGTTTGTGAGGACGTCAGTTTACCAAGAGTTATTTTCTTCCTCCTTAAAGCCAATGCCAATGGTCCCAGTGAAAATCCATTCTTTCAACAGACCAACATCAACAAATGCAAGAGAGAAGTCGGTTGCGAGGCTATCATATACTTGTTCCAGTCTATAGTATCACTTGGTCACTGGAGCTGATGGGATTTAGACTTAGTAATTTTAAGGATTGTGTCGAAATCTCGTGGAGTTTAGGACTGGCTTAGAAACCCCTAGTGGTCCTTTCCACAATCTGAATTGCCTATCTCTACATTGTGTAGTGAACTTTTTCGTACCATGCATTTATTCAGATTAGCGTGAGCCCCAGTTCTAAAATGCGTATGGATCCGTAATTTGTGTAAGTTTTGATCGGCGTCCCCTTTGGCAGCTTTGCTGGGCTCACAATGTGCCCTGTGCAATATTTCACAACACTGGAGCTCTGGTGAAGTCATTCCCATCAACAATTATTCTGTAGGCTACTACAAATCACTGATAAATTTATGGTGATACACATTATATCCTACATCTTAGATAAATCCACTTAATTGAATTAGGACGTTATGAAATGAACTTGTCTTATGTTTCACTCTCATCGGTTAATTATTTTCTCTTTTTGACAGTTAACAGGATATCTGGTTCTCAATATATTCTCAATTATATACGCTTTTGACCTGATAGTTACGATGTGTGTGGCAATTGGAGAAGAAGGCGAAATGTACTCACGCAACAACGCTGGTGTGGTAAGTGTCGTTTGAGTAAATGTTTGATCAGCGATTTGCTGTGTAATGGAAAAAAGATGCTTAAATCAAGCATTTCTTACACTCTAAAATGAGTGGGGATAAAAGTTCACCAACACTAGACACGTATGTAAAGATAATTAAACTGTTTTAAGTTTGTCCAACAATTGTTGACTAATGGTTTTACAGAGAGGCTGATGGATAACCATCATCTCGGTAATTCCCATTAATCAACAGTTATTGGACAAACTTTACTCAGTTTTAAGTATTTCCACATACATACCTAGTGTTGGTGAACTTTTTACCCACCTTTTTAACAGTGTGTGATAAGATAAAAACATAAATTGCCTTTGCACTTAGAAAATATTCCCTTTTCCACAGATTGTTTCCAGTTCCAAAGGAGCCCGGATTGCTATTGACTCTGTACTCCTGGCTCTCGGTATACTGGAAGCATTTGCTGCTTGTTGGGGGACAGGAGTAGCATCAAAGACTGTTTGCGGAACGAGACATCAAACTGTCGTAAGTCATTACGTCAAGTTTAGTTTAAAGTTTTAAACATTTGCAATGGGCGATCTTTACTTTTAGTTTTGCAATTATTCAAAGTGCATCAGCCTAAATGTAGATCGTCATTTAACTAAACCATTGCAAGATGGCTTTCACACGACATCAAAGCGGGTGGTTTTCTAAATCATCATTTTAGCTCAATACTTTCACCAATAGCTTTGTCCATTTGACCACAGCTTTGGTTGGAAGTAGGCAGCTAATTCTCACCTGTATTCTGGTTTTATACTGTCTATTTTTATACTCGACAACAGAATTAAATGAATGTCAGAGAGTAAAATTTCTTTTCTGTGTTCGTTCGCTTCAGGTAACAACTCAACCAGTACAGGTAGCTTACACTACCACTACAACAGCTCCAGGCTACTATGCAAACCAGCCTGCTGCTATGTCCGTCACTACTCAGTACGGTAAGTTATAGCTTTATTTTTATTGCAGAGTTACAGTCAATGTCTCCTCAGATCTTATTCTTCAATATCATGAAAGGATATTAACACTTGAGCCAGTCGACGTAAAAAGCCAAATTCTTGTCAATTTTTGTTAAATTTTACTGTATTAGCATGACTCACACAACGTTTCGTTTATAAGCAAAGATTAGAGTGTGCTCAAGAGCTATCATGGTGTTTTTCAATTGTCAAACTAGATAGTATCCGCGAAAGAGTTGAACTCATAAATCGGTTTTTTAATGTTGGTAGATTCTTAGGACTCCTACCAAGGCACATGAAGGAAAAATTACCACTTTCATTGATGAAATTTATTCAAATTCAGACATGGAACTAGTGTTCATAATAAGTTATTATTTTTTTCCTTTGTTAATATAGCAGTCTGAAAGTAATAAATAAATCCTTCAATTAGTTTAAAATCGCCTGAACTACAAACCTGTATCAAGAAACTTTAATTGTGCTTACAAATGACCACTGAAGCGATACTAGAGAGTGGGGATGTGTCAAGTTAAATACAAAATAGGTGATTTTACTTTCTGGGAAAGCAGGTTATTTAAAGGTAATAGGCAGTTACCCCAATCAGAGTCAGTATGCCCCGTCACTCTAGTTCATGAATGGCCTATTTTGATCATGTGACAATGTTTTTGTTAGTGAATTATGAAATTCAAGGAGAATTTCTCCTTGCTTTACCTATTGTTTGTAATAGTTATGTTTAAAATGTCTTCAGAGGTGCTTGCAATGCAATAAGAGGAGATCTGCAGGAATTTGCTGATTTTTTAAAGCAACTTTGGGGCGACTGCTTACTGCCTTTAAAGGAGAAATGCAATCACCCAGTTTTAGTAGCGTACGTAGCTGGGTTGCTTGAAGTGGGGGGAGGGAAGAAAATAAAGTAAATGTGGAGGGAAGAAAATAAGGTAAATGTACCGACATCATATAGTCAATGTACCGACACTTAGTGTCAAAGGGTTATCACTTAACAAGTCACCCCGCACCTGTGACCCCCATCCACCCAGGGGTGGCGCCAGGATTTGCCCGACAGGGGGGACAGACTCCCCGACGAGAGGGCCTGAGACCCGAAGCCTCGGACAGCTCAGATCCCGTCGAGAGGTTGAAGAGGGAGAATTTTAAGAAAACCTGTGTACTATACCATGAAATTGCCGGGCATATATTGCATAAAAATTGTATTTACTAGAAGAAAACAGTTCCGCGCAGATTTAATGTTTTTGCCGGACTCTAAGCTGTGCAAAAGCACGCGAAGCACGCGAAATTATATTGGGTGAGTCTATACACTAAAACGAATCTGTGCTTATTTAAAGCTTACATAGGTCAATTGTCCTGGCAGTTGGGCCCTATCGGACACAACTTACATTTTACTTCCCTCCTCGAGTCACTTGCCGTACCGCAAGACAGATACCAGCAGACAAGAGAATATTAACTAAGTCTAGCGAAATGAGATGAAATTCCCAACATTTACATAATTCCATGCATTTTCTTATAAAGTTACTTGAAAAGATGGGAAGGGCTTGTAGCCTACTATATTTAGCTATAAGTAACGAAACTGAGAACCAGTGGATAAAGCGTGCATGCCGAAAAGTTTGGTTTTGTCTCAGAAATGGCCCTTTTTGGAAAGCCAAAATAAATAAATTGACCATATTTGGTGACAGAAGTTTCCCAACAGGGGACCGGGCCATGCCGGCGACCCCAAGTTCCGTCAGCTCCTTTACCAAGGGGATGGTAAGAAGTAGATATGAAGGTGCCTGACTATCCCATGCTATTGCAGGGCATATTTTGCACAAAGACTGGATGTACAATTTTATCTGTCGCATAGGGATTGGGATCCTCCAAAAGTGAAACTATACGGAAGAATGTCTTCTCTGAAAGAACAACATGGTTGAGCCACCATTATCATCGATGGCAACTACATTGTATTCAAGTTGACGCAATATATTCACGGTTGTCTGCTCATCGCTTAGACGTGGCCCAAGGACATATAAACTAATAAAGCATTTGCGTAATCACCGTGGGGACAATATCTGTAATAGAATATAGATCCCAGAATGACCCAGCGATCCTCCTTACTTTTGGCAGTTTGGCATCATGAGGAATGGACGTTGGTCCCAATTCGGTTAAAATATCCTCCCTTTTCGATAAAAACCAATCAAAGTGTCCGTGTAGATCATTAAGTCTCAAGTTTTAAATTCGTAATTTCCCTAAATTTTTTGTTTGGTATGCTGGGAACACATGCCGAGAAAGTGCAAAGCAATGGCAATAAAAAGTATTGCAATATCCCAACGAAGTTTAAAAATGTGAAGGTACATAACAGTTACGTTGGATGTACTGTTATGATAGAACAATTGTTCACAATTAAAGGTGATCAGTCGTCTTGAAATATTCTTTGTGACGTCAGCCTTTTCTTGACATGTTTCTGCAGTCGTCACTGTTCAAGGATACACCGTACAAGCATGGTATAGCTAATCGGTAAGCAAGAAGAGACGGCTTGTAGCTGTATACCTACTAGCTATACCGATGTCATCATAGCTACTTGTACGGTGTATCCTTGAACAGTGACGACTGCAGAAACATGTCAAGAAAAGGCTGACGTCACAAAGAATATTTCAAGACGACTGATCACCTTTAAATGGCGTTAACACATATAAAGGTCTATAAGGGTTTTTATTTCAGTGATAAAAACAAAAATTGACTAGTTGTAACAATGTAACGTATTCTGTTATCTTTTGTTGTATTTGCTTCTTCCTTTCAGCTTTTATGAACCAGAATGTCCAGCCTGGTCCTTCAATGCCACATCAACCTGGAGCCGCAGCTTATCCTCCCCCGGCCTACGAGAAGAGACCTCTGCCTTTTTAATTAATATTTTGCCCCTTCAAGCTCTCTGTTCTTCTATATGAAACTGGTTCATAGGATGTTTTTGTGGAAAGCTTTTTTAAGCGCACAGTGCTAAGATATTTGGCAGTGGAATTAGAGAGTGTGTAGGCTACTTACCTCTCACAGGAAGATTGCAACGATATAGACAACGCCCAAAGGCGCTGTGAACGTCATTACATTATCGATTAAAAGAGTCAAGCATACGTTTGGGTAATTCAGTCCAAAGTGTGATTTTATCTGGGATACTCGTTAACTCCTTGCACTCTTAGAATGTATTATCACAAAACGTTTATTGGTCATATCAGATATTTTCTACTTGTCCAGGCTAAGAAATGTCTCCTTCGACTAATTAAAGGCTTTTTTATTAATTTATTTTAGATTGTCCTAACAACTAATCATGCAGGCAATCAAAAAAAAAACTACTGAAAAAATGAGATACAAGGGCTATTCCGAATACTGATCTAAACTGTTTACTCATTACATAATTCAGTCCTAGTTATGTATACCATGTAATAGGTAACTGGATGCTGTCACGCTTGTCAAACAACATACAAATCTACGATACACTTACCGTCTAGGACTTTTCCAATCTTTGCATTGTTAAAAATGTCTAAGTTTTGAAGATCAAATTTCGTCATACTAGCTGTAAGCTCAGCTACGTTTAATAAGTGCTCTTTGTAAAAGTGAACTCACTATGCTTACAGATAAGTAACAACAAGAAAAACAACTCGTAATGAAATGACCATTTTCTTGGTACTCATAATTCTGCAGTGGTAAGTTTTGTAAAATTGTTCCACACCATTGTTGTTAACTGAGTAATTTATGATTTTTATTTTATCTTATCTACATGAACCCTTTCGATTTCATCCGGGTTCTGATTGACACACTGTTGTTGCGCTATTGTACATATATCAAACCTTACGCAGAAACCATTATAATTTACATGCATAATAATGCTTTGTTGGTACCTATAGCACAATTCTAGTCGTAGATTGCCATTACTATAAATTACTGTTAACAGGCTATTATATGTTATGAGTTTTTAACAGAGTATACTTTTAACAATGTAAATATTTGCCAAACTAACAGACTGTGTGATTCGTTCTCTCTGGCACTGTTGCTATCCGAAGTTGAAGTAGTCCTTCAGTTTAAGTACGTTGACATTGTCATACACATGTAGCATATGGTGTCTGTATGTACTACAGCGCTCTTCCCTCTTATGGATTGATTCTTGGCTTGCATTAACAAAGTCTCACCACGCTGGGGTCAGGCCAGTGGCGGCTTGTCCATTCGATAAGAGTCTAGAAATGAGAGTCTGGAATATAATAACGGATTGACCTAAAATAACCATTTCAAAGTGTTAATTTCTTGATTCTAAAAACATATCTTCTTCAAATCAAGTTGGAAATGCTGAGTCGTTTGCATATACTACACTTTAAAACTTCCTGTCCAAATGGGCACTGAACAGAAATCTGTTCAAATATTTGACTAGATTTGGTTCATTTTGAACCGAAAATAGTAAATTTTGAACCGCGGCTAGTCTAATATTTGATCCTTTTTTTTTGTTTGTTTTTGTTTTTTGTTTTTTTTTTTGTTTTTTTTTTTTTTGTTTTTTTTTTTGTTTTTTTTTTTTGTTTTTTTTTTGTTTTTTTTTGTTTGTTTTTCAATTTGAACAGGGAGTTTTCAGAGTGTTCAATCACTGTACTTCTCTAATTCACTATTTTGTCTTACAGATGTCCATGTAGTTCCTGATTTCAATATATTAAATCGAGGACTTCGTCTTTGAAAGTTCTTCCTCGTTATGTATTTGGTGTTTTTCATGATTCGGTCGACTTTTGTAATCTATGGTGTCATCTTTATAGACATCCAGTCTTGAAGGAGGAGGGTGCACATCGATGACGTCAGAGTTAAGTGAAAGGGAACATTCCTTTTCCTTTTCCGGATCTGAAATAAGAACAAAACTTTATTTTAATGGTGAAATTATTAGACTTAATTTAAAATTGCTTGCACAAAAGATTTTGTTGTGATCGCAAATCACAACATCGACCTCAAAATATAGTCTTTCACCTACTTCTTATGTCATAAATTCCTTAATACAATTGTTACCTGACTTAAACTGTGTCTTTTGAAGTTGGATTTGACTTATAAAAATCTTTTTGGGGGAACGTTCCCCTCCTGACGATTTTATTAAGAGCATGTGAAATATATTTTTCGTTTGAGAATATACTCGACTGTAACCATCTGAGTTTGGGGAAGCTGTGGATCAGCTCATTTTGCCCCTGGGATCGTAATTCTTCGAAACAGTTCACATTTTTTCTCCTGAAAGAGAGAAGTTTAGTGGTAAACAAATGATACAATGGAAGCTGTTTCCTCGATAGAAGCCATATTACCAGAGAATATGAGCGTTTGTAAGTTCAACAGTTCTTGTCTGATCAACTAAAACAAATATTACAAATTTACTTGTTTTGATTATTTTCCTTCTTCAATGTTTACATTATCATTTCGTAGTAGCAATAGATAGTCGGCATACTACAGGGGCCTTTAAGCAGGTTTTCCAAAAGGTAGTTGATAAGGACTATTCCCAAGAATCCCCGTACATGCTGGCGCGTAGCCAAGGGGGAGAAGGGGGCAACCGCCCTGGCATATTTTTGGTATTTTTAATGATTTTTTTATGATATTGCTAGTTACTCAAAATAAAAAATGTTTAGATGCAACTTACAAGGCCTGTAAAATGACATTTTTAGCCATCTCGGAGGTATTTTCGGCCAAATTTTCTTGTACGCTTCGCGCAAACCTACCGTGGCGCTACCCTTAGATAGTCTGCCTACGGGCTTTGCCCCCCCCCCCCCACCTTGGCAAATTTCTGGCTACGCGCCTGGTATATGTATCTTGGCCCCACGAGCTTACGGTATTACTTTCAGCTGGGTCTAGCATTTTTACCCGAAATTGTAAGCATGTTTGCAACATAGCATATATTTTGCCTGAAATAACAAATTTTCTACCGGAGTAAGAGCTGCAGCCTCAGTCTCCCACCTCCTACGCCTATACCGGGCCCTGTGTAGGGCCACTGGGCATGCCCCTGCGAAGTTGTTGAGGAAGAATATCTCCATCTTGTAATTAGATGCATAAAATGCCCCAAAATGACAAACTCGCCATTACACTTTTAGATCATACCGAAGATATCAGGTAAATTACATGCATCTTTCACCTTTTTTATACTGGCTAGTTTTATAAAATTTTATGGGTTGAGGAAAAGCTCCGAGCCTCTTGCTACCCCCTGATAAAAGTTGTATACTACTTGTGACGAATGCTTTACCTTTATTTTCATCATCTTCTTCACCTATATCTTCAGTACATACTTTCATCTGATCAACTTTTTCAGTGCAGACTCGTTGACGCCGACCTTCACCTTGGATATCAAATGAAACGCGGTGGTTCGCCCTAGTTACGAAATAAGAACATCAATGTATATATATATATATATATATATATATATATATATATATATATATATATATATATATATATATATATATATATATATATATATATAGCTGAAGGCAAGGAATCGGAAAAGCTGGAAAATCTGTATTAGGTGAAAAAGCAAAGTTGAACCCACTGGAATTTGAACTCGGGACCCCCCTTTGGCTAGTGCAATATGTATTAACAAATTAGTCTAAAACAAATCCAACCAGCTCTCTGTGTAATGAGAAAGCTAAGTGACTTTGCACATGAGGTTGCTTCAATCTGTTTGCCTCTACAAGACAATATTGGTTCAAACCCGCATTTAAACACGCTTCGACTAGCCTGATAATTACGTTTTTACCTCAGCAGACCCATGTAAACCAAGGCTGTGGTTTACAACGCCAAACAATTTCGAATCATAATTCAAAATATTTTTCTCACCGTATTTTACACAACGAAGGGTGATTATTTTCTATAGCCTAAAAACCCCTTCACCCCCCCCCCCCTTCCATATCAACTTGATTGCACCTTTGCTTAATACTTTGTTCCAAAGTCCCCTCGACTCTCAGGTGAAGAGCCGCAGGGCAAAAATCAGACGTTGTTTGATAATATACGACACTTAATCTCGGTGACGGATGCATCACCGGTGGGATTAGCCGACTCTTTAAGTGAATAAATAGGATATGACACTAAGTTTCTTTCTACACTGAAACTCTTTGTGGATCTCATGTAGGTGACCCTCTCGAGTCTTACATGACAGAAGGGTGATCGACTATTTATCTGGATTAACTTTAGCAGACATCAAAATCATCATTAGAAAGAAGTCTGGTATGCCAATAGACACATCCGCCTCCCATCAGATCAATTTTGACAATTTACCTACAACTAATTGAACCCTGTACTTGATATGACTACACATCGTACTTTGCTGTACAAACTATGTCAATGAAAGTGGCTACAATAAACTTTCTGCGATGACGTACGCGTGTTGACCGCATGCACCGTGGGGACAAGAGGGTGCAAAAAATACACCAAAAACAAAACCAAAACACCAACAAAAACATCTCTGAAGTTGACCACCTCATTTAAAACTGAAGAGAATATTATTGTCGATTTCATACAATAAATATTCCTTGCGATGGACATGGAACAGGTTGTATGGAGAATTCTGTTTTTACTTGCATTGTGAAGGTTAATTATCTAGCTGAACCAAATAACGAGCATAAACCTATGAGGCGGGTCAGGATGTCGTTTTTTGCGGGAGTGGAAATGGCGATTTTCGGGAACTCGTACTTTGTTTTCAGGACACATTTATGCCATGAATGTTTGCCAGTGAGGGAACGTTTCAGGGCAAACTTGCTCCAACCATCCCCCTCCCCGTTCCTCCACCCTCTCTCGAAATGTCTTCCAAACAGTTTTGCTTTGGGGGTAAGATGTGTATTTTTAGAGCAAGGACACATATATCAGAAAGAGTTAGCTGTCATGTCTACCATTTTTTGTGATAGTTCAAGCATAAGATTTCGAATATAAGAATGCCACAGTAATGTGACAGTATGTTACATTAAATTAAATGGCATTTTATCTAAAATGGCACAGTTATGGTTCGCCGAAAGGGACAATATATTTTTCCGTCTCCTGAGATATATATCGTCTGTTCCGATATTTTAAAGTCCGCTGCAACTTGCTATTTGTATCTAAAACTCAGAAATATTGAAATCTAGTTATGCATAAAGCCATCTACTTGCATTTTCCCACCTCACGTAGTTGTTTAAATCGAGTGCGAATTACGAAAGCACATCGGGGAATTCTCTTACTGAAAGAGTAAATGTATATAAACCGGACTAGAAGTATATTACCTCTGGAAGGCATTTTGTCGTCCCTCGATAGATCGCTGTACTCATGTTTGCATATACGATTAATAGCAAGCCAGAGATGGAGAAAATGAATGTTATGTTTCAAAATGCCTTTAACAGCAAATATTGACCTAGGATGCATGTTTCATAGTGCATTGAACCCATGATACCAGGTCCTTTTTTAACATCTCCGAATGTCATCGGAGTACGTTTTTAATTCATTTTCCTAACTACTAGTCAGCGCTAAATGGCTATTTAATTTCTTACGTGGTCTTATCAGCCGGTCTGACTGTTAATACAACATGACATGGCCGGGACTTGATCAATTCCGCGACTTCTTCTGCGTGTCTACCGTAGACTTCGATACCGTCCACCGAAATGATTTCGTCACCTAGATAAGAAGAAGGAAATTTATTTATTAATCAAAACAGTCAAATAAAAAGTAGTCACAAAAACAGAAATGGTGCATGGTTCAAAAGACAAATTTTAAAATTTAATCAAAAATCTTAAATCTCTTCGGTGTTACATTCTGTGCGGCAAGCGAGTTTGTCGTAGGTCAGCGAAGGGAAAGTAATGCATTATTCATAGTATCGGCGTCTCTTTCGTGACTATTCATTGCTTCTTCCTATATCACTTGAAATGCATGCTTCATAACAATGGATAATGCTACTAAGTATATAAACTTTATAATGCTATACTTACACAGTACCGTATGATAACTAATGGCTCCAATTAACGTGCAGAGCAGATTTGAATTTCACAGTATTGATATAGACGTAGCTCTTTCGCGGAGTAGCGCCCTTTCGGGAGTAACGATTGGTTTTCCGACGCCGTTAGGCAAGGGGTTTTTCTGGAGAAACTTTGATGGAATATGATAACAGGTTCTACAATAGACAAACGGTTTCATGAGAATTTTGCCGTCACTTCTGAGAATCGGTGAGGTAGTTGTGTGGTTATTGAAGGGTGAAGTTAACGGAGCAACCCAGTATGTAAAGATGCCTAGTTTTCCTCAGGTAAAATTTTACTTGATTAGCTTGACTCAAACGAGAGACGTGCTTTGATGTCTGAAACTGGGGTGTTGATTACCTAGGGGACCCTCGTCATTGGGATTTTTAATTATAATAAAGGCGAATATAAGTGTAATATGGTGTCAGTTGTGCCCCCTTTCCACTTGCCCTTTCAGTCACACCTCTGGCTTGGAATGTACACTTTTCGAGGTCCAAAAGGGGCAACACAGCTGAGCCTGACACTATCTATTACAGAAAAGGGGAGCTTTTATTTTCACCGTTCGTAACACACTGGTCAGGGTTTAACTTACGGATAAATCACTCTGCCATTGAAGTATGAGAAGTGAAAGTCGACATGATGCACAGCCAAGCTGCAGTTGCAGTGGCCTTTAGCAACTTCTCTTCTCGTTTCAATTATGACACTGAATGCACTACACGATGTACATTGAGTTCTTTTGAATACATGGAATTTTCTGCACACGCACACGCAATACTATACTCTACAGTGCAGTTGCTGCTCACAAACACGTCCAGTTTGAGTGCCAATGAATCCACGCATGCGCAGATAATAGTATCAGCTGCTCAAACCAGGGAGTTGCTATTTGTCAAATAGCAACTCCCTGCTCAAACTGTGAAGAATATGTAAAATTCATTGCTTTTCCCTCTCTGTCCACCAAATCCTCACATTTTGTTTTATGTGTCATTCTGTCTCGAGACATGCATATCATGCATGGTATCATGTCACAAGGTTAGGGTTAAGAAGGAGACATGAAACAAGGTTAGGTAGGGTTGAAGGGTGTCGTGACTTGAAATCATCATGATGCATGATATCATGTGACGAGTGGGTGTCTCTGTCCTACGATAAAAATTCGCTTGAGGCGTTGTTCCTGAGAGAATGTTCCTATGACACTTCACATTACTCCGTTGCTACCAGAGATTTGCCAAGCCATTGACGAGTGTCTCCACAGGTTTCATCGACCAGGGAGGGGTTAGGGGGCTGTTACGGAACAGTTCCCTCCACAGACTTGGCCAATTGTCTCCTGACTGCAAAAGCAAAGTCGGCTAGTTAACTGGTCCTTCTGGGGGTGTTTCAGTAAAGTAGCACAAATCACGGGGGAGTAAGGGGGCCTCGGCCTCCCAAGTGAAAAAGTGAGGGGCGAAACCGTAATTTGGCTCCCAAAATGTTAATAACAATATTCTAATATTTTCAGTACTTGGTCATTTTTCTTAACAAAAATGCATTGGCATTTTATTGGTTTGTACGACTGTGTCTTCTGTGGGATCAGCTTCGCGTTTTGCCTATACCTCTGGAACACGGCTGTTAATTTTTACTGATAAAACTAATTTCAATTTTGACATTCCTTTGCTGACAACTAATACAGCTATACAATGGACATCGTATTAGAGGTCAATGGATTCGGAACCCGTATGGAATTAATTTAAATCAAACGTTGAGCCATTATGCATGGCTAAAAATTTCTAGATGAAAGCACAAGCTAACAAAAACTAGTCACAGGATAGTCACGGATGCTTTTAAGTGGAACATCTGTACTCTCTGTATGTTCTTTAAAAAGAAGCATTTAGAGTTGATTATCAATTAAGCAAGCCAATTTCTGGCCGTCTCGGATAACTATTGAAGAACTTTGTCTCTGCTATTTTACTACATATAAAACACATCGCAGATCTTGCAAACCTTTAATCCAGTGAAGCACATCAGTGATATTAACTTCGTGCTCAAACTAGTCCTTTTTACAAGTCTAAATGTAGTAAAACCCTGGAGCATTACCCTGGAAAATTTCCGTTCGAAACCGTTTTAATGAGGCGTCTGAAATACTAAAATCCAGGAGCTTCCTGGGGCTTCGCCCCTGGACCCCCACCGGGGCTTTGCCCCTGGACCCCACCAGGGGCCCTAAGGCGGCCCCTGGACCCCACCCACTTGGGGCTTCGCGCTTCGCGCTCGCGGTGCACGCTGCGCGTGCACAGTTTCATGTTCACGCGTACATCATATGCATTTTGCTCCCCTTAACCTCAAACAGAGATTTGCGCCACTACTTCAGTCCGTCGCGCAACCGACGTCGTCGCTTGGGCAACCCACGTAAATGGTATTGCCCTTGCCAAGTGGGAGGAAGGCCGGAGTACCCGGAGAAAAACCCACGTACCTCGAGCGGGATTGAACCCACGCACTTGTGAAACATCTGAGCTGGAATAAACCACTCTGCCACAAGAGTGTTCTCGGGCCTCCCTACGTACGGCTCAGCCCTGTCGGTCTTTTGTTAAACACGCCCCCTATCAGCTTCGTATCCTTACAGATACGCACTAGATGGAGGGCGTGTGGCTTACCTGTAGGGATACAGATACGCACCTGTAGAGGGTGTTGAGCAAAAGACCTGAAGAGCTGAGCAGTGTTATAAAGGCCCGAGGACACTCACGAGACACTTAGCCAAGTATACAAATTACAGGAAAATCAGACATACAATATACAGGTAAACCATGGGTAGTAATAACATGCCAAGAGAAATTCTGCCCAGGAAAAACATTTTTTTCAGAAATGTTCTAATCAATTTGTGTCACATTGTAAATGATGTCATGGCCCTTCGTCGGATACCTACGAACCCATTTTGATGTCAGGACCCGGCGGGAACGTGAAAGATATGCATCAATATACCTCTTCTTTAATACCGTATCTCCAGCCAACCTTTTTTTTCTCTCTTTTTTCTTTTTTTGACTTACGTATTAAATATTTTATGTTAAGTACAATGTGAAAACTCCTTCCGAAGAGTCTGTGTTTGTATTACTCTGTTGATTTTGAAATTTGTTTACAAGCAAGGCTTTAAGCAAGCACATTTGGTTACATTTACACTCACAGCTTACTGTTCAGCAAAGTGGGCGTATGGATATGGATAACCTACAATGGTCCGTGGTCAAGGAATGAAAGGGCGCATCCCTCTAAAAAAATTGCTACTTTGAAAATCCTGAGGACGAAACTTATTATTGCCTTAACGTATCTCACACCATGAAAAATATTTCTGGCCTGAGCTTCCCCCCTCTCCGTTGGAAGCTATCTTGTCCCAATATACCTTGCGTGGTTAGAAGCCTGATATAAGCGATTTCTGAGACTACCGATTATAAACGTAGAAAGCGGGGAACTGGATGTCCTCAAGTCCGAATTTGGGGGTAAAGTATACTTTCGCCCCCACTTTTCAAAGACTAACCCCCTTACTTGTTCCCTGTGTTCAGTAGGCCTGCATAAAACTGCCATATTACATCAAACTTAAAAAGACGTATACTTTAAAAGCTACACAAATATACAGCTTCAAATGACATCTCAATTTGAAAATTTCCAAAAGGTAGGAGACACTCCGTTTCCTTAGACACATCTCCCAGGAAGATGGTCTTCAATCGCCTAGCGCCCACCCCACCCCCTCCCCTCAGCTATGAACAGCTATTGCTATTATAATACCAGTATTTTAATGTATCTACATTCCTTAAAGAGGCTAAACCTTTGGTATGATCATGTTAACTAAACCATAGGCAAATGAGGTGAGATGTTTGGGTGGCCATCCATTCCCCCACCCCCTATAAAACTGTCGACTTCAATAGGCGTAATTTTAGGCAATTTTTTATCACTGCGCAAATTGTTATTTTTGACTCTAAGTGGGCTTCCCCATTAGTTGGCACATATTGTACGAAGAAATGGACGTGTCACTGTCCATGCGTAGTGAGCTGCATCGAAGGCCCTGTATATATTTGTATATAATATTTTCTTGTGCGTGTCTACGAATATCTTAGTAATCAGGCAAAGTGGTAATAAATGGGTTTTCGCATCAGCAAAATATTAAGCGGGGCCCAAAAGTATTTCCTCTTCTTCAACCAAATTAACCAGGGACCACGTCTTCTGACTTCAAATATCCAAAAATATTACGGGAGTTGAAAAACTTAACTATTGAACTATTGGAGGACAGGGGCGACGGGAGTATTTTGATATAGGGGGCAAAGCATTAGGTGAGTGATCACCTTCCTGGGGGAGGGAACTAAGAATAGGAGGTGTCCTTCACCCCTTTGAGAAAGTTTGTTAATTTAAGGTTGCTCATAGATGCAAAATGGTGCTGTCTTTGGGTATTTTTTGGAACTGATCATATATGGCTGGAAAAGGTTCATAATTAGTGAATTCTAATTTTTGGCTGGGTGAAAGAGGAGAGTAGCCTATGTTGTCTAAGGGAAGGGTATGTTGTCAACAAACCTTCTGAAGCCCCCTTTTTGGCTACTTTACTACTTTCTATTCGGGGAAAGTTTTTACGCAAAAATACGTGGGTGGAGTCCACGGAAACATCCTTGAACTATTACGGACAGTTTTCTTTGCTTGATTTGTGCATTACAAAAGGGTATCTAAAGGCTGAAAGGCACCGGAATAGGGCCTCCTGGAAGCTCTTGATTAATTGTATGGATCAGATATAGGCCTACCCCACCCCTCCTCTTCTCTTCTTTTTCTCTTTCGCTTCCTCCTTTCTTCTCTTTCGCTTTCTCCTTTTCTTATTTTTCCCTCTTTTTTTCCTTCTCTTTTCCCCTTGTTTTGTAAATGATATGGGCGGTCGCCCCTGCCTCCGTGGCGCCGCCCCCTGCCCCCGTGGAGCCGACCCTGCCTCCGTGGCGCCTGCCCTGTTGAAGGATAAACAAAGGTGTTCCATTCCCAGCCAATTTAGGGGGAGGAAAGGTTCGCTGACCTTATGTATATAGTAAGCTATATGTTTCTTAACGAATGTCTTGGTAATCATCAAATATGTACGTGGATAAGAGTGCACGCGAAAGGCTCCGGAAAATCGTTTTCCACACCATTGTGTCATTTTAAAGTCGTCTAATATTCACACAAATATCAGAAATATTACCGTTTTTATTAAAATGTATTCCCTACCCATCAACCAAATTATTGGAGGAGGCTATGTCTTATACTAAAAAAAGCCTATCCTCACATATTCCCGTCGGACTAAAGGGTGTCCGTCCCCAAACCAAATTATTTGGGGCAGGGATCATATACAATACCTCATCCCTCCGTAATAGTCATGCTTATCAAGTTAGTTTCCACTCAACATTTGATAAAGTGATAACCTTTGCCACGCGGAAGCGTAGTGAATTGTTCTTCCGGAGAGGGGTTTAATATTTCAGACCACCAACCTGGAGGGGTTTTCGGCAGCCAGGCGAAATCCGTCTGATCATGAAACTTAGAACCCTGTTCCCACATGGTCTGAACGTTAGACTTGAACTTTTATAACTCAGAAATTCCTGCATTGTTGTTACCTGTGTTAACCACTTAACACTGTCTGTTTTCCTAGCCGGTTTGCCGTGCCAAATTTTATTCTGTGTTTTTCAATTTGTACGTTTGGCCGTGTCAACAATCAGTTGCATTTTTGTCACCTGATGAAGGGTTTAAACCCGAAACTTCGTGGAATTTTTCACAAAATTTTAGCACTATTTACTACTTCTTTTTTACCTACCTACTTCATAAGTGCTATGCATTACTTTGACTTTATATTATATATATATATATATATATATTATATATATTATATATATATATATATATTATATATTACTTTATATATATATATATATATATATATATATATATATATATATATATGTATCCTGATGAGTTGGAATTTACGTATGAATTTGATTTTAATACTATTAATTTTCTCGATATTCGAATTCAACGTAGTAAGGAGGGTTTTCTCAGTACGGATTTGTTTGTTAAGCCGACTTTCAAGAACCTCTATCTACGGTATGACTCATATCACAGTAAGAGTACTTTAGACAACATAGCCTACGGCCAGGCCCTTAGGATTAAATCGATTTGTTCTGATGAAAGAGACGTGCATAGGAACCTTACCGATCTGCATAACAATCTTAGCGAGCGTGGTTACCCCAGTTCTAAGGTCCGTGAAAAAAATTAAACACGCTGGAAAATTGTCTCGTAGCAGTTTGCTTTGTTCGGAGCATGCTACCAAAAAGCAGAGACGTTTTTTAGCCCCCCTTGTGACCACCCGCAACCCCCGTCTTCCTCCCTTGTCCCAGATTATTAAGAAACATTTCCCAATTTTACAGATGTCTAAAACTTTTAAGGACAACTTTCATCGCCCTCCTGCAGTTGTTTTCAGACAGCCTCCTAATTTAAAATCCCTGCTTGTTAGGGCCAAGCTTTCACAAAGTTTCAGTGTGGAGAGTAAAGGGTGTTTCAAGACTCATTCTAAACGATGTGTAACATGTAGTGCTTTAAAAGAAACCGCTTTTGTACAGAGTCATTATACAGGTCAAAAGTTTAAGCTATTTCATAATACCACCTGTGATTCAGTTGGACTGGTTTATCTTATCAACTGCTTGGATTGTAAGAAACAGTATGTAGGAGAAACAGGAGGGGAACTGAGGATTAGACATCGGGGGCATAGACAAGAAATACGTAAAGCCAATACACCTCTTGGGAAACATTTTCAATCTTGTAAGAACTTTGAGCTCATAGGTATTGAAAAGTTAGTTAACAATAGTAAGAGAGTTCGGGAAGAAGTTGAGCTTAAGTGGATTTATCGCCTTAACACGTTCGCTCCTGTGGGCATGAATGTAAAAGAAGTCAGTCACGACATTTGAGTTATTCTTATCCGTTTTCCACCTGGTTTTACTGTTTGTATGTTTTCTTAGTGTCAGTCTACTTTTGTACGTGAACAAGAACAGTTTACCTTTTCGAAACGTCGAAGATGCTTGAGTATGCTCACTTGCTTTTTTAACTTTTAACCAGTTTTTCTATCTTATTGCATGGAAGATTTTAATGATCTGTTTCCTAACGTGTTTTAATAAACTTTTATGGATCGTTTTTAATATGTCGAGTGTCTGGTGGCTTCTTATTTTCATCTATATATATACATATATATATATATATATATATATATATATATATATATATATAATATATATATATATATATATATATATATATATATTGACATTTTTATTGACGAACATCACAACAAAGACACAACAAAGAACTGCTAATCACAATATTTATAATATGACCGAAATATCTTAATATCGCTCTAAAGCAAGAAAATGGCGACTTTCAGAACAACGTTTATATCATGATTTCTGGCCAGTTAGGTATCCTTTCAGGGCAAGCACTGTTGGCCCTCTTGTGAAACTTCGTCCTTTATGCCTATGAACTATACCAACTGCATTCGGATAAAGTAAACCTTTAAAAACAAGACAATCTCTCCATACTGGAGAAGTGTGCGTTGTGCAATCGTACACGCTTACACAATGTGACTGACATAAATTAATCTATACAAAGCAGTGGTGCGGATACAAAATACCGCTTACATGCATTGCTAAATGAATATGTTTGTAGCTTAACACATTCATTTAAAGCTCTTTGAGTGTTCGCCAACATGAATGACTTTATGTCAAACAGGAAATGTGTTAATATTGCTGAAAAAGACGACATATTAGTTATTAGGCCTACGATCACTTACCTACATTGACCGTTCCTTTCTTTGCCGCGGGTCCTTCGGCGAATACTCGAGCAATAATCACTTTTTCACCTTCGTTTTTAATTGTGATGCCAATCCCTGAAAAAGTATTAAATTTATATAGTTACAAATATGATCAAAATAATTTATCAAAACTAACCACTGGGATCACGAGGCCATACCCGGCGTATACTTGAGAATGTAACAAGCTTTTATAAGTACAATCCGTGGCAGGAATTATCGAAGGGAGGGTAGGGGGAGAGGGTTAACATTACCACATGCTATAATATCAGACCCTTGTTAAGTGCGGTTTGTATTGCAAATGAAAATCTACAGTGTTGGCCTGACAAGGACTTCACCCCCTAGCAACACCCGACCTGGCTTACGAAAATCGGGTTATTTTAAGGATGCCTATCGTTGCATCTGGCAGGTGATAACTTGCCCTTTCTATAACTTTATAAGATAAAGAAGTTTCAAACTTGGTCATTAATTTCATTGAGTGGCGAGTTGGAGACCGATGCCACTTTCCACCATACTGGCAGCCACACATGGCATAGACGCTGAGCAATCATGGACTGAGGTGGGCATTGGTCCCGTCTCGTGCTAATCTTTATACCCTCACCCACCCCGCCTCTACTAACGATCTCATGCATCCCTCACTGCACCAACCTGTCCGAGTCTGCCATGATCCCTTTGTCATAAAATTATATTATGCAAATTTTAGTCCCAACTCGAATGCTCACAAACTAATAATAACGGGTACAAGAAAAACATAATTACACTTTCATTTTCATGACGTGAGGTTTGCCATAGTTTGATACAAAACTCCATGGAGGGGTCTTTCATATCTTTTTTGCAGTGGCCGTCCCCCCCCCCTTTTTTCTTCTATGTTTCGGGAAAACATTTTGTGTCAAAACTGCATGTGGGTAAGTGACAGGAAATGAGGATTCAAAGAGAGTATTTACCCATTGCCTTCACTCTTACCCAACAACAATTGCGTGTTCCTTGCCCCAGGGCAGGAGGAAAGTTACCAAAGCACCTGCGTTTGACGAAGCAAGTAAGAAATTGTGAAAATTGATTCAAAGGGCGTGGTTACTGAATATTATCACTTATCATGGCGTATAGCCTACAGTTCTGATCTTGTCTTTGACTTCACTAGTGTGGGTAGGAATGCAATATATTTCATCGAAAGAGAGAGAGAGAGGCGTCAGGGATGCATATTAAGATAAAAATATCTATATATTTCAGTGTCATAAACATACAATTCTAGTAAACATCGAGTTAGAGTTAGATGAATTTTTAGTTTCTAACCAATTGGTTTAAAGTCGGGCCGACCACGGCTTCTTTTCCAGTTGTGGCTCACTGGCTTGTTTTCCCTACTCAATTGCTTATGCTGAACGCCAAGCACAATGTCAGTAGGCTCCATTTGTTAAAGTCTTTGGTATGACCCGGCCAGGAGTCGAACCCCAGACCTTGCGGCTGCAAGTCGGATGTTCTAATATCAATGATCAGAAACTAACCTCATACAGAGAGTGTCGCCACCCTTCACAGTTTAGCATACCGAAATGGCTGCCGGCTGATATCTATCTGAGTAAAGCTTTGACCTTACCCAAGGTTTTAGGTACACCAGATACACAACAAACGGTGGTAGGTGACATATACATACTCTCTAAATGTAAAAGAGTGAAATTCTACCAAAAAGAGTGACTACAGTGACCACTCTCGCTTTCGAGTGACATTCCGCTCTCCGTCGAGTGACATTTTTACTCAATTAGAGTTAATTGCCACTCCAAGCAGAGTGGAATTTCAATCAAATTCCACTCTATAAAAGAGTGGTCACTGTAGTCACTCTTTTCCATTTAAAGAGTATACGACACTTGAGATTTTTTTTTTTTTTTTTGAAAAACCTAAATCTCGATATAACAGCCATTCATAGCCTCTTACTATAGGCAGATTTTTCATTTGTCATTTTTGTTCATGTTAAATTTTGTCTAATACGTTGAATAAAATTCATTTTGAAATACAGAGACCAGTGTAACCCCGGTCCATTTTGGTCAAACTTATTTGTATATATGGGGGCAACACACTGTCATGACATCCTTGGTTTATAAGTATAGCACATCTATCCTTATGTTCGCATGGGATGACCAGCACGTCATCAGGATGATAGGAAACCAAACGACCCTTAGGGCTTTCTGATTATCAAGATTTTAGTTGCTTTCACACTGAGTGGCAAAAAGTGATCATGATAATTTGCGCGTCATCAAGCTATCTGCGAATAGCATTAAGAAGTAAACAAGAGAGTGATCCATGGAGAAGCAAATCTCATCCCCCACCCCCATATTCTCTACATACCTTGGAGATAAGGGAATTTCCCAACATAAAGCAAATCACTACAAAAATCACTTTTTAAGGCATTTAATCTTCGTTCTCGAACCAAAACAACTAGAACGTACTATTTAAAAATATTTCTCATCACTCTGTACATATCACGTGGTTTTATGATCTTTTCTAACATACTGTTATGCACAGGCCCGAAGTCAAGGGGGACCAAGGGGGGCAAAGCCCCCCTTGGAAATTTTTTGCCCCCTAGAAGATCAAAAATTACTTTTGCCGTAATGTATTTTAGTATGTTTCGCCCCTCTGGAAAATTTTCGCCCCCTAGAAGCTTTCCCCCCAGAAGCTTTTTCTCCCCCCTTCAGCACCTTGTCTGGCTACGGGCCTGGTTATGCAAATAATAAATAAAAACTGTTTTAAGCTCATGTGAAGTTTTACCTTTTGAAATTCGATCTATGATAACAACTATTACTCATTTAAAAGTTTTAATGGTCAGGTACCTATTAACCAACTTTAAAATTGATAAGATATGGGTAAAAAGGAGTGACGATGGATTCTTTTGCACTCAATATTTTGGCAAAGTTGGCCTTTTAACTTTCTAACCCTGGACCTATGGGAAATCAGGCGTGCACAAGTTTTTATAGATTGGTACCTACCCACTAAGTTAAATTTTTACTGGACTGACGCTTTAGGAGGGTTTTAGGCAGGGGTGGGGCCAGCGGGTGGTCACCCTTCGGGGAAGGCTGGCCACCTTCGGGGAAATTTCCAATTTCGTCGAGGAGCCTAAATAGTTACGATGAAATATGTAATCCAGACGACAGTCAGTCGCCCCTACGACCTGCTTGATTTTGCTCTTAGATTAGACAAATTCTTCAACCAAAACCCAAAATAATCCAGTTTTCCCCGATAAAACGCAAATTCGTCGAATTTTTTTTTATAAAAAATCCAAAAGTTTTTCAAATTTTGTTTAATACGTATCCAGATTTTCATTATTTTATCAACAGAAGCAATACACTGCGTTCTACATCCTTTTGGCAACCGGTCGCCTATGTCTGGACTTCAGGCTGTTGGCTCCCCCTTCGATCGGGAAGCTTGGCCCCTCTGTAGGGAAAATCCTGGGCCACCCCTGAGTTTAGGGCACACTTTTTCGCAAAAAATTGGCAAATTTTGACCCTTGACCTACATTTTGACCTTTGACCTCACCCTTAGCATCCAAAAAGAACTATTTAAAAAATTATGCTATTAGTCCTAACATTTCATGTGGTTTTATTACTTTTTCTTACATACTGATGGGCAAATAATGGCAAAAATCAGTTTTAAGCTTGTTTGACCTTTACCTGTGACCTTTATCCAATTCCGTCAACAATTATGCATGTTCAAGTTTCATAGTCATGTACTTTCCCACCAAGTGTAAACTTATTTTGTTTCATTCAATAAAAAAGTGTGAACTTGATCGGACTTACTGTTTAGGAGGAGTTCACGACACACTTTTTCGCAAAAACTAATTTCCAGTACATTTGACCTTTGACCCTGTCGTTTGAAAAATGACGTTATCAATTATGCATGCACAAGTTTTCATAGACAGGCACCTACCCACTAAGTGTGATCTTCATCGGGCTTACAGTTTAGGAGAAGTTCCCGACACCGTCATTTTTTGCTCACATCAGACACTCAGACACTCACGCACAGCTTTGCATCTCTGATGTAAGGTATAGTACAATATACCATCTCCCTTACAGTACATGTATGCTCCCTATACATTGCACTTAGGGAGATGAGGTAATAATATTAGGATACGTGTTTCTCTTGCAGTAACAGCGTGATAAATCAGAAATTAACATATTTTGAAGATGACGAGAAAAAATCTCATACAGTATTATGGAGATGTGACAACGAGCTCGTGGTCCATAATAGTAAGCCAACTCATAATTTTGATCTAGGCAGAGCACTTTGATGACGAGTGCATTCACATAGAGAATCTGACTACGGTCAGATGTCGAGCTTGCTATCTGATGACGCACATGTTAGCCCATTGGAACACAGGATAATGTACAGCCCGCAAAATAAAGTGAGAACTGTTTCATCTGTGTGGAGTATACCGATACTCTCTCTGTTAGGTCTAACAGCAAGTTGAGTAAATGTATGGTTTTGCCCGTACAGGAATAAGACAAGCAAATTGGGTTTACAGGTCAGAGAAAATTACCTTATCTAAGATACGTAAATACTTCCTGTCGCTGTCAGCCTTCAACGGGAAAGTTTTAGGGATTCCTTTTAGCGCCACATGAAGAGGCGCATGCTAGATACGCTTGAAAAAGATATTTTGACATATAATGCTATACAAAGCTTCCGAATTGTAATAACTCAAAGTTGTTTCTGCCTAGACGTCAGGATGGGTGAATATTAGGGTTTAATGTCACTCGGGCCACTGAAAGCCTAGATGCCCTAGGAGTTTATAGTATCACAGCCAAGGCTGAAAAGTAAACCTGTTCCGACAAGTCCGCACAAATATGGAAAAAACATTTCCTACAACTTGTTATAGTCCATTAGAACCCATCAGATTACCAGAGCTTTGATGTCACATGATCCAACCTGAATTCTCTTTTCCCAAAAGTTGCTTGTTCTAACTCACTGTTATATTTTCAAAGGATACCAAACGGTATATACCTCAGACAAGATTTGATGAGTCGGTTTCTTACTTTTGTCTTCCTTACTATTTCGAGTCTTCCATACTTTTCTCTTCTCTCGTTTCTGCTCCTTTGCTTTGCTATTTGACTTCTTACATGCTATTGTAATTTCATAGTTTTTTTCGTGTGTTAAAAAGGTGTGTTCCTATCCATGCCCTCCCCCCCCCCGCCCCCCCCCCCACACACACACTTATTCATCTTTGCATTACTTGTAATTCGTGGCGTACATAGCTAGTCCCAGGTTGATCCTTACTCTTTCTAGGGGTGTACTGGGCTTCGCTTCGGGGTCTGCGTGGCTCTCCTGAAAGTTGTTGTGTCGGCTAGTACCGCAATCGCAGTCTGGCGACACTACTGATTTTGAACGCTAGAGAGGTGAAATAAGCACAAAATGATTAGCCTTCAGGGGCTCAGAGGCCTGGTATGGGCCCTTTTGAGGATTGAAGATCTAGTTGGATCCTATGGTAGTTAAGGTTTCTCTGGGCTCCAACAGACCGTTATATCATACGGAATACTTAAGAAGATCATGTTGTTACCATGAAGATTGACAAAACCGGCTTTCCGTATAATAGCTCCCAGGATTGCAGTCAACTGCCCAGGTTTAGAGAGTCACGACTTATGCTTCGAAGATAGTTTCATACGAAGGGCCCTAAATAGCAGCGAGTTGCCATTGACCACTGTCAGGAAATACCAAAGATGAGTGAGCGCACTAACATTTACGTCATAGAGAAATCTTCAATGAATCTATACAAAAAGTTGGAGCTCAATCGAAATTGTAGGAAACTTGCCCCCCGAATACCCCCCCCTTGTGGGTACGAACCTAGTTGAATTCAGTAAGTGAAGCAGTTGATTCTGAAGAATTTTAACGATTCCCCTAAATTAACCTGTGTACATAATTTCTACTTTAAAGGTTGTTCCAGTGTTGCCAGCTAGTACCAGCGTTAGTGTCTTGGCAAATATTGACCTACAACAAACATATTTGCCTAAATCTGTACATACCATATTCAAAGTGAAGGACTGACTCTCTATGGAATAAGAGCATCAGGGAAGAAGTGCCGGTCAGTGTCCAGTCCTTTTGATAACAAATAAGTTGCTTACAAAACTTTAAGTAGCTTACGTGATAATTCGGAGCGTCGTTCGATGAAAGGAATCAGTCCCCATGTACCCTATTTGGAAGAATAAGTTTATTTCCATCTGCGCGTGCTATTTGACACAAACGAACTGTGAAAAATCCGAATTATGTTTGCAGTGTATACGCGTAGTACTCGTTTTCATCGACTTGTTCGTTTCTACCTGATTTTGACGTCACGGCCACTCCCCCCCCCCCCCTCGCGTGCTTATTTCTTACACAAAAGCTGCAACAGATAAGCCGTCCGGCCGTCCGGCTGAAATTTTAAATATCCTCACACACGAGCCCCCAAATGTTGTGCATTGCTGGGAGGGTGTGAAGAGAGACGAATTTGAAGGGGTGCTGATTTTTCTCATTTTGCTCATAAATAAGTGAATTTTAGTTTCATCGAGGGAGTTGGGGAAAACTACATCGCTAAAATATTCGGGCACTAAATATACTGGTAGAAAATTAACCGAATGAAACCGAAAGAAAAACAGACGAACAAGTTTTTTGTAGAGCTCAAAATATCGGTATTTTCACACGAATGAATGAACTTGGCCGAATTCCCCTTTTCACTCCAGCCAGGTATCACTAATTTGGTAGTTGGAGTTTCATACGCCCTGCCCGGGTAAGACGCCCCGTCAAGCCATCCCCCTTTCGTCGAGGAAAAGAATAAACTTGGTGTTAGCGGAATAGCCTGGGAGTCAAGAATATTGTGTTCACAAAACACATGCAATTCCAATCATGAGGTTCAATTGGTCACGAATGACTGTCACTACTGGACCTCGTTGAAAATTGCGAAAACCTTGGCTATATTCAGAATGCCGTGGTCTCAGTTTTCAGACGCGTTGTTTGTATAATGAAGAAAAATTTCAATATTTGTATTCGTTATGAATTATCATAATCGTAAAATTGTAGTCCTAATCGGTAAAAACTTTCCCTACGAAGTTCAAATGTCTTTTATAAACAAACAATAAGACA
The DNA here is from genome assembly GCA_029531755.1 of Holothuria leucospilota. Taxonomy (NCBI): domain Eukaryota; kingdom Metazoa; phylum Echinodermata; class Holothuroidea; order Aspidochirotida; family Holothuriidae; genus Holothuria; species Holothuria leucospilota. Next base: position 18,292,138 of record CM055982.1, on the reverse strand, counting down.
GAAAATTTTCGCGCGTTCCTCGCGCAGTTAGCTGCACCGGTTAATAGTGCTAGGCGCGCAACCATCTGACCATGGGACATATGAACCCCTCATTGGCCTTCCAAGAAAAAAATGAAAAAATCAGTAATATCAGGGAGTTGCTAGAGACTCCCTGGTAATATACAAGCCTGTGATGTCGTTCCATACTTGGGCAAATAGTGCCTGGGAAGTGTCAATTCTGGTGATCCAGGAGATGTTTTCGTCCAAAATTTTCTTAAGCGCTTCGCGCCAACCATCTTTGGCGGTCCCCTTACGTACTGTTCTCCATTGCTTACCGAAGTCACAAAAGTATCCCTCTTTACCCAAACCCTTGATCCACGCCTGAATTCTTATGCCAATTGGTCCGAGAGTTTACCCCTACCCTATTACTTTTCGAGAAATCATAGTCCCTCAGCCATCACACTTTGTTTTGCATCACTTTACTCAACATGACTTTTAAGCAAGGTCTGAAAATTCGGACATTTTTTCTGAAATAAAATCGTCCCAAACGCCTTATGGCTAGGTCCAGCTTTAATAGTTTCAGTTACTTTTGTTACCTTCATTACGGTTCTGTAATACAAGTAATTAATTCCAATAGCTAAAACCCGCCAAATTGAACTTTGTTAGTTTTAGCTGAAAAAAAAATGAAAACTTCATCCTCAGGCCACTACCCTGCATCAGTAGCTCTTGACAATCTTAATCTCCCCCTTCCCCTTTTTTTTTCTCAGGCAAGTCCTAGATTCGTCACTGCGATGATACATTCGGCTTTTAGCCTAAAATTGTTGAACATTTATGGTCTGTATATAAGCGCCAAGCCACTGAGGTAGGTTTATGCGTATAACCCAATCTAACATACCAGTTCTTTTTTCAAGTGCCAAATGACTGTCCACATAGCTGGTTCGTGCCGAGGGCCCCACATTCGTAAATCCGGCCCTGTTAATATGGTCACACTTCAGTCAGGTGTATTCACTCTAAGGTTGATACGTATGACCGACAGACCCCATAGGAGTTTGGTATCTACGGTTGTAATGTTTTGCTGCACCATTTTATACGGTGAGAGGTTTCGCACGACACGCACTGGGACTCAACTCCAAAACCACCCATACTCCGTAAGAGAGATACATGGGCTCGTCACGACAGTTTTAATTGAATAGATTGAAAACAAATAATTTGTATCAATAATTCAACATACTGATGCGATCATTTGGTAACGGGGGTCTCCTTAACGTCACGTTTAATCAGGGAGGTGTTGCAACGCCCGCCGCCTTAGTTTCACGATGTAAATCCTTTGAGAAGTAATATATCCTAGGCCCAGATAGACCGTGTCACATGATGTCATCTTTTGTTTTTGGGGCCATGTTGAGGGTACACTTTGAACAAACATGTTTTGTAACACTACATCACTACAGTTGTACACTACACCGTGCATGCACCATATATTTTACACGCACCTGTCTGCATGTGGCACCACTGCCTGAATCGGTTGATTTACCATTTGAATACGTAGGCCTATGTGTATCTGTGTCTCGCTTATTTCCCCAACATGGCGGCTTTGGGGTTGCCATAAGGGGAAAATGTGGCGTTGGTGAAATGGGTCTATAGGTATGGAATCCACAACTGCAGGGAAACAACAAGGGGTTTGCCACTGGCTGGCACCACAGAGAATGTCATAAACCCATCCCAGATGTAGCTCCATTGGAAAATGTGCATATGCGTGGGAAGCTGGTGAAAAATCTTGCTCTTCCTAGTGGCACACCCTCTCCAGAGGCCTAGGGAGCAGGTCCTTTCATAGGAAGTTTTTCAGTTGAGAGGTGAGGGATGGTGGTTTGAAAAAACGGAAAGCCATGAAAATATCTCAGAGGAGCTCACCACCAGTTGGCGCCTAACGTACTAAGAATATTTCTGCCCAATTGTCTTTCAAGTTGCGAAAAGTCATATGGTTCATATGAGCGACCGCAATCGCCCCTTTAATTACCTTCTAGTCTATAATTATAATGAGCATAAAGCCATAGTGGCCATCTTTCGGAAATTTAGGCCTACATCAGACAGAACCAGCCAAAACATCACAAGAGAATGGGTGTGTAAAAGAAGGCAAATGTAGGTATAGCCTAATCTTGTTTTGAAAATCGGAGGATATCAGTCAATGATGTTGCGCGCGAAGCGGGAGGAAAATTGGAGGTGTTGGGATAATAATGTAAGCTAATCATGCTTATAATGTTATCCTTATATTCATATGGAATGTGTTTAATTTGTAACAATCTCAATTTCTGCATTGCAAGAGGGAGGAAGAAGTCATAAGTAATCACGAACCATCCCTAGTTCATAAAGGGGGTTCGATATCAAAAGGGGTTCGATTTCAAGAACGAACCCTTTGACGTTGAACCACGCGAGCCCCCCCCCCCCCACCCTTGCGCACGGGCCTGTGTCCTCCTAGTTACAACGATTCACATCCACAGGCCTATGTATAAACCAAGTTTTATTGCACCACTATTTGACGGACATCTTGTTGTGCCACTTACCGTCTCCATATTTCGGATCTTTCTTAAACGACCGCCTTCTAACATTGTTCCGTCTTTTCCTACTCGCAAATAAATTAGTCCTTGATTTCAATTCCCTGACAAACTCCAAACGGTCTTTTCGCTCAAGTACAGCTATTTGTATTTTCGTGAGCCAGTCTCTATCCTCGGTAGACACTCTTAGGTCGAGACTGCCCTCTCTTGTACATATCGTAAACAAAACATGGTTTCGTCTTTTCATTATGTTGGTCATAGCAGTTACGTCATCAAGAGGGAATCTGTACAGAATATTTCGTACTTTCTGTTGACCTCCTGGGGCTTTGGAATTTTTCTTTGAATGCCATCGATAAATAGTTAAATATTCTGAACTTAAAACGCAATATTTGGAACGCCACTGGAAGAATTTGCTAGACGATTCTTTGTCCATATATCCCTCTTTAATAATGGTTGCGTCTGATTCACCGTTCGAATCGTCACCATTTTTACTCTTGTCCAAAGTTGATTCCGTTCGACTTGTTATTTTATCTTCAACGCTACCATGCATTTTAGACATTGAACCTAGCTCAAGTAAAGACTTCTTCAAATAAAATCGGCAATCTGATTATCGGACACTGACAGAGCGGCTTTGATAGAAATTAAAATTACACCGAAACAAATTCCAGGTAAAATATGAGGGACGAGCTGCTGCTTCTGGAAGACTTGCGAAGTAGCCTATTCCACTGCTTCGTGCAAAGTCTCGCTTACCGAATTCTCGGGCCAAAGCTCTACGCTAATACTTCTCAAAAGGCGGGTTAAAATGTTACATGCGATTTTTAAAACGGTGACATGGTTCACAACTGCTTAGCATTATCAATTGCTCCTGACAAATTGAACACACAAATAATATTGCATTTGTTTGATTGATTATAAAATTGCAACATTCGGAGTAACTTCCCACTTAATTTCTCACCGTTTCTTTATTCACCATATCCGTCGACTAATAAAATGAGTAAGAAATAAATTCCACGCAAAAGTCTACGAATATTTACCTTATCATCATATAGGCTGTATCATAGCAAAACATATCTATTAACACACAACATGTTATGATTCCAGGAAAAGATGAAGAAGATCCCAATAGAGTATTACCAAGTGTCAAGCAAAGCTAGGTGAAGTGTCCTACCGAACAAAATAATAGGTTATGGAAGTGTAACTTAACACACTGACTCCGTATTCCACATGAGGCACGTTACTGTGCATGTTACAGTGTCTGAACGACAAATTCATTTCAAGATGTACAAACATGTTAATAAGTAAGGGAGGTCGTTTGCTTCTGGTTATCAGAAAAATATAAAATTAAGTCTTCCTTGTCTGATCAAGATTTCAGCAAGACCGGCCAAGAAAAGAGGAAGTCGTTAAGAGAATAGCAGATTGATGATTCAATGAATGGGGAAGGGGTAATTAAATCGGACCTGACATTGATTATCACGTTTTAAAGGCAATATTCGGGAGAAAGGTAAGCTCAAAGGAAGCACTGATCACAGACTGAGAGGAAGAATGTCAAAGCATTGATTAATCAGTCTCGGTCTTAATGTTTCACACGTTACATTAGGCCTACACTTGTAGGCCTAACTGGCATGAGAGGAGAATTTCACTTGCAAAAATGTTCAACTTTTCCTCCGCTAGGCCTGAGATGCGGACAGGCAGGTCTCGAGGACGATGTTTTCCGGTCTAGGACTCCTTGCCTGTGGTAAAGGCTGGTTCGACGTCGATAAGGGGCCTGATAGCGGATTTTTTCCCAATTACGGCTTAGGGCGATATTAAAAATGCTTAGGTTAGCTTCCCGAAGGTTGGGGTTAAGGAAAAAAATTGAAAAATTGAAGTTGCCCTAGAAAAAATATCACGTTGCAATGTAACCTAATTTTTCTCCTGCCTAGGTACAGAAAGAGGTTATATGTTATGTGCCATACATATAGGCCTATTGAAAACTGTGTATATTATCATTCTACGAGAGCATTGCTTTAAGTTGTTTTGGGGTTTGTGTATGTCATATTACGTATACTGTGTAATGACATACAATTTATTTCTTTTTTCTATATAATGGGTGTTATGTGTACAAAACATGTTATGTATATATTTATGTGTCATATGTTTAAATGGAAACTGTGTTTTATAGCATTTAACGTGAACACTGCATGTATGTAACCGAAATATTGTAACTAACGTATTGCATGAATTGATTACAAATAAATGAGATAGTCAAAAAATTATTATTTCTCCTGCATTCTCTTGCATATGAAATGGAGATTTTTTGTCAAAGAGTAGTTTTTCTATCAATATTTATGAGAAATTCACCAAGTTTGCCGTACAGTGTAGCATCAAGTTATAGGTTAATATACACAAACCAGGATGGATAGGCTGTAAAGTCTAATGCATTTGTACCGTAGTTCATATCGATGTGAGAGACATCTCATTACTGAAGACACCCTTTAATTTAGGTAGAGGAATGAGATTGGTGTCAATACCTCTTTGATGAAATTTTCACCCTTTACACAGATGAAACATTCTGATAATTACATTATTTGTCCCTTTACATGCCTTGCAAATAATGAAAAAAGCGGCCTACTTCATAAAAGAGTGTGTTAACTTCAAAATAGAGTTGCAAATATTAAACAACTCGAACGCAAGCGAAGGTGAATCAGGGCAATGCAACCTCTGCATGAAGAAAAACTAGCAATTCTACACACTACGCATATTTTGAACGAAAACAAAACAGAGCTCGTCTCAAAGTGTTGCCATGGAACAAAATGCCCAGCCGTGTCAAGGAGAAATAAAGGCCCATCGCAGTCCCAATTCGTCCAGTTGTCTGATGATCCCACAAAAGCGTAAAACTTGGAGTAACAACATGCTGTAAGTAGTTATAGGCTCCTATATATACCATTATATATATATATATATATATATATATATATATATATATATATATATAAGATCTTAGGGAGACAATTTATATATGTATCTACCTTTCTTAAAGATATTGATTTACTTAAACAAATAGGCGCTAGACAGTCATAAAATTATGAAAACTCGTCGACCTTGTAAATAATGGAAAGTACCAATTTAACGACTGAGAACGATGTTTTGTTTCTATGATTACTTGATCATGGTATAACAGGAATTACCATACGATTTAGGAAGAATATGTATTCGCCCCATATGTACTACATTGAAACATCACATAAATCTTATAAGCCTTACAAATCTATTATAACTCTTGCAAGTACCTTTCATGTTTCCTGGACATGCATAGCCAATTGTATACAACCAGAAAGCCCAAAGGCTTAGTGATTCCTTGCCAAATGGGGATGCTTTGTTGCACTGAGGTTTATCCCTCAAATTTATCTTTCTTGACTACATCATTTTATGTTTTAACAACATGACCTCTGCTGACCTCACACGCCCTTTGAACCCCACCAAATATAACAAAAAAGAAAATCTGAAGTGTCTTGAAAGGGATTCAACTCCAATGGATCTTGGATCTTGAAAGTTCTTGGAAAATTTTTGACCTCTGGTGACCCTAGATGACGATCTTAGGAATACTTGGGATATTTTGCTGTTTGACCTCTGGTGACTTCTGATGACTATCTTGGGAATTCTTGGGAAATTTCACTTTTTGACCTCTGGTGACCCCATATCATGATCTTGGGAATTCTTGGGATATTTTGCTTTTTGACCTCTGGTGACCCCATATAACAGTCTTGGGAATTCTTGGGAAATTTTGCTTTTGCTTTTGCTTTTTGGCCTCTGATAACTCCAGATGATGATCTTGGGAATTCTTGGGATATTTTGCTTTTTGACCTCTGGTGACTCCATGTAACAATCTTGGGAATTTTTGGGAAATTTTGCTTTTTGAACTCTGGTGACCCCATTTAACAATCTTGGGAATTCTTGGGAAATGTTGCTTTTTGACCCCAGTGATGCCAGATTACAATCATGGGAATTCTTGGGAAATTTTGCTTTTTGACCTTTGGTGACCCAAGATGACCTTTGACCTCCATCAAAAACAATGGGGTTCTTCCTTACATCATGACAAAATTTATATACCAGATACGAAAAGTGTTGGTCATTCCTATCTTGAGATATCGTGATTACGAGCTTTTCAGCTTTTTAACACCAGTGACCTCAAATGACCTTTGACCTTCACCAAAAACAAAAGGCTTTCTTCCTGTCAACATGACAAATCTATGTACCAAATAAGAAAAGTGTCGGTCATTGCTATCTGGAGATATCGTGTTTACAAGCCGTTTACAAGGTTTTCGCAGTTTAACCTATGGTGACCTCAGATAACCTTTGACCTCTACCGAAAACAATAGGATTTTTCCTCTCAACATGACAAATCTATATAGGCCATTCCCATCTTGACATACGGCAATTTCAAGGTTTTCGGTCTTTAACCTATAGTGACCTCAAATGACCTTTGACCTCCACCAAAAACAATAGGATTCTTTCTCTCAACATGACAAGTCTATATACCAAATATGAAAAGTGTCTGTCATTCCTATCTTGAGATATTGTGATTAACGAGCTTTTCGGCTTTTTAACTCTGGTGACCCCAAGTGACCTTTGACCTTCACCAAAAATGATAGGCCTCTTCCTCTCAACATGACAAATCTACATACCAAATATGAAAAGTGTCGGTCATCCCTATCTCGAGATATCACAATTACAAGGTTTTTGGGTTTTTGACCTCTGGTGACCTCAAATGACCTTTGACCTCTACTAAAAACAATAGGGTTCTTCCTCTCAACATGACAAATCCATACAGGCCACTCTTATCTTGAGATATCGTGATTTCAAAGTTTTCGGTCTTTGACTTGTGGTGACCTCAAATGACCTTTGACCTCCACCAAAAACAATAGGATTCTTTCTCTCAAGATGACAAACCTATATATCAAATATGAAAAGTGTCCATCATTCCTATCTTGAGATATTGCGATTACGAGCTTTTCGGCTTTTTACCTCTGGTGACCTCAAATGACCTTTGACCTTCACCAAAAACAATAGGGTTCTTCCTCTCAACATGACAAATCTATAGACAAAATATGAAAACTGTCGGTCATCGCTATCTGGAGATAGCGTGATTACAAGCCATTTACGAGGTTTTCGCAGTTTAACCTATGGTGACCTCAGATGACCTTTGACCTCTACCAAAAACAATAGGGTTCTTCCTCTCAACATGACAAATCTATATACCAAATATGAAAAGTGTCGGTCATCCCTATCTCGAGATAACGCGATTACAAGGTTTTCAGTTTTTGACCTCTGGTGACCTCCGATGACCTTCGACCTCCTCCAAAAACAATAGGGTTCTTCCTCTCAACATGACAAATCTATATACCAAATATGAAAAGTGTCGGTCAATCCTACCTTGAGATATCGCGATTACAAGCAGCGTCACAAACACACATACACACACACATACGCACACACACACACACATACACACACACACATACACACACACACGACATCACCATCGCATAGATTCCTTGCCTGCCTACGGCAAGGAATCAAAAAGTAATTCAAGTACTACTTAGTATGTAGACATGTTACATTTCCTTAAGAAAAATATTGTCTCATGATTAGAAAAATCATTCATGAATAAGAATACCAGGTACCCTGATTCAAATTGGGGTGAATATATTTTCACTTTAATGAGGTGAGTTTTTCGTAAAGAGTATGTAATCCTTGTTGAAATATGAGCGTAATATAACTCAAAACAAACAACAAACTCTGTCTGCTATTGTCATAACAACTCACGAGACCAACCGTAAATTAATTTTTGGAATTTCCTATTTGAATTTCATTCAAATGTTCCTTCTTCCCCTTGAGTAATCAATAACGTGACCTTTTTCTCTTGCATTGAATAAGTCTGTGAAATCACACCTACTTAGTACCAGAGGAGGAACTTAAAGTTAGACTTTTCTTCAAACTGTATTATAAAAAAGAATTACTCAGTTCAACCAATTCTTACGGTTAATTTGCTGCAATTATAGCTCCATCCGTGACAAAAAGTACGACCTTGCTATTTATATTCAACCGCCGGTCTTTCTTCTGTCCATGTCCTTCAAATTAATTTTTATTTCCAGGGGTAAATACAAGATAAAATGAGATTCAGATTGTGAAAAGTTGCTTTTACATTAAAGGGGAAGTAACACCCAACATTTAAGTAGATAAACATATGAAGCAAAGATCCATGAACAAGTTACAATATAAATTCATTACATTTTTCTATTTTCGAGATGGAGCTGTTGGTTTACTGCAAGGGAGGACTGTCATTTGCAAAAGGAGATGACTTGTAGTAAGTCTGTTATGATGCCATAGACTGCCACAATGAATGAGGCATTTTCTATCTCCTTTATATCTTGTCTTTGTTATTTGGTGTGATGAATCAACGTTGTGAAGTTTCTTTCTAATTAATTCGTTTTTAAAGTTGGAGTTTAAGGAATGATCATTTTAAAGTGAAACATTTGTCAAAAGAGGCAACTAAAATACCTTCCAATTTGCTGTCATTGTGTCCTTACTATGACATCCTAAACTTTCTCCAAGTCGATTCCAAGGCGAAAAACAAAACTTGCTTCAAGTCGCCCATGACTCCTTTAAAGGTTCATCTTGTAATGTTAATATCTCTATAAAAAGTTCATTTTCGTTTGTTATTTTCGGGACCTTATTCATCTTGAAACTATTCATTCCTGTAACAGAACCAGAGTTTACATTTTTTCAATCATTACAGTATTTGCCAAAAAACATACCGGTTTATGAAAAAGCTCCCACGTAGTACACTACACTAAACGTGTTTCGAAATGAACAGTTACCATTTGACCCCACCCTGTGAACAAGTGTGAAGTTTTCCGCTCATTTTCAGTACTGAAACACGTTTCAGCACGACAGAACCTATATAGAAATTTAACATTTGCTTTCGCACTTTAACAAGTTTACAAAGTGGGGGCAGAAAAGTGAATGGAAAACGTTTTATTAGGAATACCAGAGTTGTAATCGAGTCACTAGATTCTTGACTCGAGTCACCAATTGTCAAACTTTTAAGTGACTCGAGTCACTGTACTATTTTAATGGGTAAATTACTCCTGAATTCTCTCGATTCACTATCATTTTGAGAAAAAGTGACTCGAGTCATGACTCTTTACAACACTGGGGAATACCGTTTTGAGAAATATTAGAGTAATTATGTAATCTGAAAATAAGCAGCTGCGGCATGTATTCACTGTAATTAAAGGAATAATGTAACTTGCTACTTTTTTCAGTTAAATAGAATACGTTAAACATCACTTTAAATCGTGCAAATGCCTTCCTTAAACTGTTACACGGGTGTAACTCTTTCCCTAACTTCATGTTTCTATCGAGAGTGTTCTCATACTTTTAAGTAGTTTTGTTTTATTAAGACTGTATCTCTAATTGTACCTTTTCCTACCCTTCACAACGTCATGTACATGATTATTCATGTTTAGTTGTATTTTTCGATCAGTCGTGTGTGTCATGTCTACTTTTATTTCTGTTGAAGTAAATTTATCACTGTTAGCATTTTAACCCTGTGGTCGAGTATTATGAACAGTTGTAACACATTACTTGCTAAAAGGGTATTCCTTTAGACTACCAAAGCATTTCCTATAATGTGACTGCGAAGGTGATCGAGTTTAAAAGACTTTCTTCTTTCTTCCTACTTCTAGTAGGCAGGTGGCTTGCCATCCATACTGCCGTAACCAGCTTGGGCAGGTGGGGCAGCCTGTTGCGGAGGATATCCATACTGCGGTGGAGGTTGTTGGAATCCCTGGCTAGGTCCGTATGCTGGAGGATAGGCTGAAACGGTAAGATCGAAAATTTTCGGTTAAATCAAGGGTTTTCATATGTTTTGGGCAGCTAGTTAATTTCACTAAAGTTACCGTAAGAGTTTAAACTATTTGTAGTAGCTCTCATTGGCAAACCCAGGACTTGGGAAAGGAAGCAACTCACTAAAGTGCGGAACCTCCAAAGAAGAACAACAAAGATGTAGCTACGACCAGTGGCGTACGCAGGGGGCCATTCGGCTTGCCCCCGCGCGGATGCTGATTTTTTTTAAGTTCATAAAAATACGCAAATATTTTAACACAAATTTTACTAAGGTAGCATATGTGGCACCAGATTGCATGGAACGACACCTAACTTTTCCAAAATTTTCAAATAGACCCCTCCCTCAAGCGGGCGAATCTCTTTTTAGCTCCTAAAAATACGTATTTAAGACAAATTTTTCTTCGAAAGATAGCATATGTGGCACCAGATTGCATGTAAGGACACCCAATTTTCAAAGGGTAGAAGGGGACACCCTTCCCCTTAGTCCCCTCCCCCAGCCCAGCTGTTCTTTTTCAGTTCCTAAAATACGTAAGAATTTGAAGACAAATTTTACTTTGAAAAGTACCATATGTGGCACCAGATTACATGTAATGACACCTATTTTATCATAGACTCCTCCCCCAGGCCAGCGATTGTACAACATACTGCGTGGCCCCCTTGAGAGAAATCCTGGGTATGCCACTGGCTACTATACACAGTGATATCATAGGCGTCAACAAGTGGGGGCAGGGGAGGGGGTTACGTCACATCACCTTGTGTATGCGACGAGATCGAACTTTACAGGACACAAAGCTGTACCTTGAAATACCAGGCGCGGATCCAAGGGGGGCTTTTCCAGCCTCAGCCCCCCCTTTTTTTGCCATACCAACAATAACAAATGCGCGAAAATTAGCATAATGTTAATCTAGAAGACTATTCAAGGGGACGTTCAGCCCCCCCCCCCCCCTTTTCGAAATGTCTAGATCCGCGCCTGAATACCATGATTTTACAGTACAGTTTTTAGTAGAAAATAAACCCTTTTTACTATTTTTAATACTGTCGATGGTATTTTATGTAAATGCTTACTTTTTGTGTTCTTATATTTTAATCATTTATTCATATAGTTACTAAGTTTATTCGCTCTATGATTATTGTTTTTATATTTATTATAATTTTTACGTTTGCTCGTTGAACTGAGCTGTTTCAGGCAATCTGAGTTCCCTTGTTTGGGTCAAATATAGTTCAGTTCTATTCGATTCTGTTCTGTTCTGTTCTATTCTAATCCTAATTCTAATTCAACTCTATTCTGAAATTTCAGGGGCAGATTTAGGGGGCGGGCCCCGGGCAGTCCGCCCCCCCCCCTGGAAAATTTTGATTTTTTTTCCCTTTCTAAAACTATTGAATTTGAAAAGTGCGGCAGGCAATATGCTTTTGCGTTTTCCCGCCTCAGAAATTAACATCATCCCCCATTTGTCATTCCAAAACATGTAAAATGTATAGTCTAGTCCAGTATGCCAATCGTTCTATGACTGTTATAAGCCACCGTAGCTAATAGGCTCTGGTACTTATGCTGAATAAGTGTCTTTTTCATAAACTTTAGAAACAGCGCTTCAACATTCAATAAAATTGGGAGTCTTCCATGACGTATGGAATTTTTGGTATAGTTTGCTGCACCAATATCGTTACATTTGACCAAGACATTGATTGAAAGGCGGAAAGTTTGAGATAATCTGAAGGAATCTTAAGAGTTTTGAGAGTTCATATCCGGAATTGGCATCCTTATATGTGGAAGCTTGTACAGGAAAACAGATGGAGTGTACATCTGATCATCTCACAACGTGTGACTAACTGCCAGTGCAGAGAGAAAAATCCAACTTTGCGTACTTCAACAGAATAGCCCAAATTGACCCCTAAATGTCCTTTGACATCAAATCTATGAACACCTTGTAGGCACCATTTGTCAGTGATAATACTGACCAACTGTAGGAGGAGAAGCATTTGAGTGTGAACATTTCAACAAAATGCCCCAATCGACCAGCAGATGACTTTTGACCTCCCTGAACGCCGGTGACCCCGTAGGCACCATTGGTCAATGATAATAGGTTACTGACCTACACTGGTGAGAATCCAGCTTGATCTGTAGGAGAATTTAGCATTTGGCTTGTTTAAAAAAATGACCTTTGACCCCATATTCCAGAACACCCAAAGCCCCCTCACTTGGTGATCATCTTGGAATTCTGTTTGTGAATGCTAGGCCAGTCCCAAAGTTGGTATTTTTTATTAGGTTAGAGAACCAAGAATATTAAAGCGTAAAAGATTGCACCTTTTTGCATCTTCATAGTTTTAATAGTCTGAAAAATCTCCTCCCCTTAGACCCCTCCCCATGTCACTCTCATGTACAGGTCAGTCTCGGAGCGCCCCCCCCCCCTTCGGCCAAATCCTAGATCCGCCACTGAATTTAAATTATTCAAATATTGACGGGATCATTTAAAAGGTTATCATCATCTCCAATCTTCGAAATGAACTCACGATTAGCCACAGGGACAGGAGGATATCCAGTGGTGACTGGGGCTACACCCGTGGCAACAGCTGATCTGGTGGTCGTCTGTGATTAAAAGGACAGAAAGACAAATGACCATTAATAAAAAGGTACACTCTAAAATTTCCGGTTCAAATTGAACCGAAAACGGATCATATGGGTTCTTAACGGAAAAAGGATTAAATATTTGACACTTTCGGATCAAACCTAACCATTTTCTGTTCAAAATGAATCAAATCTAGTCAAATAATTGACCAGATTTTGGTTCAGTGCCCATTTGAACGGATTTGGTTCAAATTTGAACCGAACGTTTTTAGAGTGTATGAATAAGTGAAATATCACATTGAAAAAACTGTGGTGCAAATAACCTCTTCACTGAATTGAACATTTTTAGAACGTTCATGTTATCTTTTAAGTGGACGGACTTGTCCATGGGCAAATACCTGGTTTGAAGTTGATTTTCCGTTAAGATAATACAAGTTTCCGCTCGCTCGCAAAACCTTATGCGTCTTTTTAAAATAAAAATACGGCTTACTAATATTTCAAAGGTAGAATAGAAGAAATTTACAATAAAAAGAATCAAAATTTACTGTGGTATTCCTTTGAGCGCCTCGAACAGTCTTCTGGGCTATCCCCATACCCTTAAAGGCAGCTAACAGCTCCAAAACACTAATAGTCAAAAGGGTAGCGTCTATACCGACACGTGATGCATATGAATACTGCAGAAAAAATTAGAATGAAAGTTTCAAGTACAAAAATAAAAGCGACAAAAAATCTTTCAGGTAAGTCTGATCTACACTAATGGCAGACTGTGGTCATTAATTTATACCTTAAGCATCGTTAGGACGAAAATGTTGTTTGAATAAGCCAGTTGGGTAATTCAGTACCTCCGCTGGGGTCACAAGGTCGACTGTACAGTGACGTTGTCGCCAAGGTAAGTGGTTCACTTGACCTTTGACCCATCTGATGATGCATTGCGTGACAACATTTTCCCAACTTGTCTATTGCATAATCTCGCTGAATAGCCAATTACCTTGCCCATCTTAAAGATTATGATGTCCCAGAAGCCATACTTGCATTGCATGCACTTCTGAGATAAGAGGCTGAAAACCTCTTTACCGATATAAATGTCAAAAATACTACTTTCTGTACATTATGTGTTATCACATTGCAAAAAGAAAGAGAAAAACACTCGTTTTGATATTTGATGAGGCAGCAGTTTATCTATGGCTATAAACATTGTATAATTCTAGGACCAGTAGCGTAGCCAAGATTTTTCATGAAAGGGCACTTAGGGGGTCTGTCGAAAACCATGGAACTTAAAATGTCAAAGTTTTTCCCTTGGGGACGTTGTTACTCCTCCAGGGAGCAGAACTCCTTCGGGAGTATTGTTTGGTTTTCGCCCCTGGCTCTTCGCCAGAGAGTCAGGGGACTTTTCGAAAAAAAAGACCATGAGACTTAAAATGATATGTTGGTCGAGATGTTACCAACTTGTAATGAATTTTTTTTTCCATTTTGGGAATTTCCAGTGGTGGTAGGGAAGCAGCGGCTTTATCGGGGATCACGCTCAAATGCCCCCACGGCCCAGTATCCCCCTCCCGTTGGCTACGTCACTGCCTAGGCCTAGAGAAGCACCGTCTTTGGTAACTGGGTGAATAGTTATTCGTTATAACAGGTTCAGAAAATTAAGTTACACCCGATCTAAGAGACTAGCCTACATTTGAAAAACATTATATCCAGGAGATTACACACTAAAAAGTGCTTAGATGCTCCCAAAGGACTGTTTTGGTGGTTTCTATGTGGAAGAAGATGAACCGAGGATGAGGAGACGGCCGGGGTCAAGCCACCTTTTCTAGGAGACGCCAAAGCAAGTTTCACTCACCCCGTAGGAATATTCAAACTCGTTGGCGATGGCTATGCTCATCATAATTAGGAGAGTTATGGCGAATACTATGGCAACCCCACTCAGGGACATAAACCGTTGCAGCTGTTGGTGAGGAAAAATACATATATTACGCAGTAAAATATGGTAGACTACATGCAGAGGCAACACAGTACGATGACGTGAACAAAGCGGTAGTGATGTAACTAGTCACTACCTCTCACATTATCATGACTCCAGCAATTTGAGAAGCAGGGGCCGGAATCACAAAAACTGCTTACACACAAAAACTTGCCTAAGTCAGACTTACTAGGCGTTTTCTTCCTTAGTCGGTATTCACGAAGGGAAAAGAAGTTGTCGTACGTACAAAAAGCCATCATAGTAGGCCTAACACATACAGAGACCGACACGCTGTATCTAATTTAATGGTTGTGCACGGCGTAGTTCCGCGCCCAGCTAGAAGACCGTGCCTGTCATTTTAACAATAGACCTTATGCATTGACATCACACTGACGTCATTAAGTTGGAGGAAGACAATGAAGCACACGTGCATTCACGGCTTAGATTTTGCACGCCAGTGTAGTAGTAGACTTATGCCCATTGCTCACCAACTGCGATGCCTGCGTTATCTTGCGGTTTTTAGCGCCAATTTTTTCCGCAAGTAATTGCGCTGTAAATTGCGCTATAAAATTTGCAGCGCATGCCATTGCCCACCGGCGCAAATATTCGCGAAACAGCTCACAGTTGAATTCAATTACGGACACAGAAGATTCGAGACTGGCCTCTGCACAAGACTACTGTACTCCATCAACGACTTATCATAAAACTCAGGGTGCTGTTGATACCATTTAGCTACAGACAGTTCTTTTTCCTGATAAAGCTTAAGTCTTGGCTGCCTGGCCTTCTTGGGAGCCATTTTTGTTGTGAGGAGAATGCTGCAGCCCCACGTGTGCACTGTACTAATAGGATGGTCAAAAGGCAAATGATCACTGCCTATAATTGAGAATATCAGACGGAGACGGGCATCAGACGGAGACGGGACCGACCATGCCTAGCATACCCGCTGTACTTTCCTGGGCCGGAACGATTGTGCCGACTTGCGCTGCATAGCGCTCCTTGCGTATGCTTGCGATGGGCCTGCTCACTGCTTGCGATGCATTGCGAAAGACTTTTAGCGCAGCCTGCCTTGCGCTTTTTTTGGGCAGGTTCAAAAATAGCGCAACAGCTTGCGAAGCAATTTCGCAAGGAAAATTTGCGCAAACTTTCGCAAGAACACTTGCCCACCGCTGCGCTACTTGCGCTATTTTGGCTTCGCAAGTTGGCGCAAGCAGTTTCGCAAGTTAACGCAGTTGGTGGGCAATGGGCATTACGCGCGTATCTCCCGGTGCACAAATCAGGTGTCTGCATTCGTTGATGTAACTTGCAAAGATTTGCCTGCATATATATATATATATATATATATATATATATATATATATATATATATATATAATATATATATATATAAGGTCAAAGTACTGCGTAGCACTTATGAAGTAGGTAGGTAAAAATGAAGTAGTAAATAGTGCTAAAAGTTTGTGAAAAATTCCACGACGTTTCGGGTTTAAACCCTTCATCAGGTGAGAGGCACGGTTAGAGGCACGGATCAAGTGCTTGGATAATCCAAGCACTTGGTCCGTGCCTCTCAACCTCAAGCAGCAGTAGTGCCTAACACCCCGGGAACTTTTCCTTGCAACCGTGGGAGATGCAATACTTGCCCGGTGGTCAGTTATGACAAAAACCTTTCCATTGTAGGTCCCAACAACAACCGGTTTAAGGTTCATCAGCATTTTACCTGTACTTCAGCCAATGTTGTTTACATTCTCGTATGTAAACGCTGTAATATACTGTACGTGGGAGAAACAAAACGTCGTCTTGCTGACCGAGTCACCGAGCACCTGAGGTCAATCAAACAGAACCTCCCAGGGTTCCCGGTAGCCACACACTTCAATCCCCCGTCAACATGCTCGATCCGTGACTTGATGGTTTCGGCGGTCATCTCGTGTCGAGGTTCCGATCATGACCGCCTAGCTGCCGAAAACCGCCTAATCATGAAACTTGGAACCCTGTCCCCACATGGTCTGAACGTTAGACTTGAACTGTTTTAACGCAGCAATTCCTGCATTTTTTTGACTTGTGGTAACCACTTAACACTGTCTGTTTTCCTAGCCGAGGTTTACCGTACCCGATTTTATTGTGTATTTTTTAAATTGTACGTTGGCCGTGTCAACGATCAGTTGCATTTTTGCCACCTGATGAAGGGTTTAAACCCGAAACGTCGTGGAATTTTTCACAAACTTTTAGCACTATTTACTACTTCATTTTTACCTATATATATATATATATATATATATATATATATATATATTATATATATATATATATATATATATACATATATATACAAAATTACCAGTCTGGTTATTTTTCACATGTAATGATTCGAATCATTTTATTGAAAAATTTGTTTTGTACTCTCTTAATGTAAAAGAATAAAATTCACTCTTCGACGATTGCCTACAGTGACCACTCTCTTTTTTTTCGAGTGGAAATCGACTGAAATCCCACTCTGCCCTGAATGGTAGTTAACTCTAAAGGAGTGAAAATGCCTCTCGATGGAGAGTGGAATTCCACTCGAAACAGAGAGTTGTCACCGTAGTCAATCTTTTTTGGTAGATTTTCACTCTTTTACATTTAAAAGAGTAAGAATGATAGCACATTCCTCACTCTTCAAAATACCAATGCTAAATAACCGCACAGTAGAGAAACCGCACAGTACAAGTTAAATTAACAATTCAATGGATAACGTTATGCAATAGACGCGCTTGAATGTAGGCCCAAATATATAAATTGGTGGAAGTCAACTACAAGCAAAAAAAAAAATTACTGTGATAACTAACTGCGATTTCCTTAAGCAGATCTTTCATGTTATTGTTACACGTATGATTCACATCATCAACCTTTCTTTTGTTTCTGTCATCTTTCCCTCCGAACTTACAATTGCTAAGATTATCCCTTTACATGAGGTGATGCCCAAACCTTATCAAAATATAGGCCTATTTCTATATTACCTTCTCCCTCTAGGATTGTTGAACGGTTAGTTAGATGGGATTTAACGACACACCAACACGAATGTGTTATATAGTGTCAACAAGTTTAAATACGGTTCACGTCCTTCCCTTTAGTCGCCTCTTACGACAGGCGGGAAATACCGTGGGCATATTCTACAACCCCCAGCCAACGGGGGGGGGGGGGTGGATTGTTGAACGGCTAGTCTATAACACACTGTATAACTTTAAGGTCTCAATACTAACAACACAACTGCTGCCTTATGCCATTTCGACCTGTCAAAAGCTTTTGAAACGATTGACCTCATCAATTTATCAGTAAACTTTCCTTGCATGGTATAAGAGGGATTGTTCTATCAGGGTTTGAAGGTTACCTAAGAAATCGTTCACATTTCGTTTTCTTTAACGGTATTAACTCTTCTACACTTCACTTTAATATTCCTCCTTATCTAACCTATAACCTTGTTACCTGGGAAATACTCATATTACTTTGCTCAGCAACTTGCACAAGCTCCAAAAGCTAGCAGTTATGAATATGTAACGTGTCGTATCGGTGCACACAACAGTAATTTTTAAGGAGCTACATATTCTCTCAATTTTCGACCTTTATACTTACCATTTAGGCATATTTATGCATTGCTATCATTACGGTCTCCTTCCAAATGTTTTCGGTTGCATCCCCCTATGTCTAGAACCCGTGTTAAGCAATCCCATATTTGTGTGTAGGTGTTAAATTATGAAATTCCCTCCCTTTAAATATATGCAACTCCTTGTCCTTATCATCATTCAAAAGAAAACTTAAAAATTACTTGATTGATATTTGCCGTAATTCATCTATTCTCATAGGCAAGTTTATATACTTAACCCTTTTTTGTACTCGCTTGTCGTTTCGTGTTTTTCTATGTTTGTTTTCTAAGTTGGTTTCCTTACTTTAGGGCAAGGGCCAGACTTGAAAAGATTACATTTTCTGGTCCTTTATCTTCTTTTGCTTAAAGGTGATCGGTCGTCTTGAAATATTGTTTGTGACGTCAGCCTTTTCTTGACATGTTCTGTAGTCGTAACTGTTGAACGGATACACCATACAAGTAGCTATGATGACATCGGTATACCTAGTAGGTATGCAGCTACATGCCGTCTCGTCTTGCTTACCGATTAGCTATACCACGCTTGTACGGTGTATCTGTTGAACAGTGACGCCTCAGAAACATGTCAAGAAAAGGCTGACGTCACAAACAATATTTCAAGACGACCGATCACCTTTAATAGCCATGCTATAATATGCAAAATGTTTCAAATGTTTTTGTATTATGTTCTCTGATACTTTAATGTGGATTTTAAGCTTATTTATCTTCATTTGGAAACTGTTCTTGCAATATAAATCAATTGGAAATATAAATAAATCAAGTCAAATCATATAAAACCTTCCTCAGCCTGAAAATGAACCAAGCGTACAACTTAGTCCAAGATGAGCAAAAGTAAAAGAGGTATTAAAAGATAAAAGTTTCAAAAATACAAAGTAGAATGGTATTGTATTTAATAATTTTCAGCATATCTGCTAGAAGGTACTAAGAAACATCTATAACAGAACCCAAAGGTTAAGAATCAAACCTTCAATTTGATTACTAACCGACTTTTCTGCCATATAGCCTTGATAATAAGCCACACGAGTGCCACACGACCCGGCGATGATGAACTGTGCCGATAAAAATACATATCAACTTTAGTGTTATCATGGAGGTGTTAGGAAAGAAGTACAACGACAAAATCTATAAGACAAAATGTACTTCAAAAAAGGTAATCCCTTCAGGTATCAAAATTTTATTGATTTTATTGACGGGTTCCTATTGTTTAACAGCTCTTGACTTAACAACCTTAATGATGATCTGTTACTTCCATTTTTAAGTAATTCTGAAGCAGAGGTCACTGTTTAGCCAAGCCTATCTGTGATGTTTGTTACCGACAGCGGCCAAGACTTTAAAACGATTGTCGATAAATGTCTAAAAAAAAGTTTCTTTGTGTTCCAACTATTATGATCATTGTGTTCCCACAATTTTGATGCGTCGTCTGCTTGAAACATTGTCCAAATCGAAAATGTTTTTCTAAGTTTTGGCAAATTTTCTAATTTTCGGATCACTAAGAAACATACTCGCAATGAAATTCTTCACTGAAGTTAACGGAAATGAGATTTCTTATGAGTAATAACCCCGGAATTTTAAAATTGTATATTTTTTATGACTACTGGCATCGAGAAGTGAACGAGTTGGCTCTGTAGATAATTAAGCTAGGCAAAACGGAATTGTAACGCGTTTCATCTCTTACTTTCGTATAAAGACTCGCCTGTACGGTAACATTTCTGAAGTAGCCTAACACTTTCAGTGGATTTTTTTGATTATCTAAATCTTCTCAGAGTTAAGTTTGGGTCTTTCCTATAAGTCTTATTCGTGGAAGACTTCTTGGGTTCACTAGTCATGAACCAACAAACTCAGTACATAAAAATGAGAAATAAGCTTACCCAGCATCCCGTCCAGAAGGGAGTAGCGACGTCGCCAAAGTATGTATGAATACAGATACTAACTGTGCCAAATACCATACAAAGCAGACCCATCACTATTTGAAAACCGCCATTTTTCTTGCAAGCTTCTCGATCTTGGTCTGAGAATGTTGTCTGCTGCTGAACCGTTGTAATCTGCGGAAAGATGAAAATGTTCTTCTTTTGATCGCCAAAATGCATTCTTAGATTAACTAAGGTCGCCTGTTAAAATATGAACATGAAAATGTTAATATCTGGCTTGAATTACAAACTTGTTATTATCTAAACCAGGGAAGCGTTAACTTTGACCCGATTACCTGCTTATTTTTAAGCCGGACTGGCTGGCTAATCTGTGACGACGGTGCGGGTTCAATTTAATTATGTTGTTTTAAGAATGTGCCTGAACAAATCTTTTTGGTGACTTTATTATTAGCAGAAGATTTTAAAATATATTCGATATCAAATATACATATCACACCAGAAAGAAACCCCCAGAAAGCATAGCAAAGTTTTAAGCTTTGGTCTGATTTCAATATTTGAAGCATTCCGGACACTGTGAGATCAGAAAGTATCAATTCGTTATATACCGTAAGTGGGGGTAGGTAGGTAGGCAAATCTAGTCCCGACACAAACTATTTACTTTGAACTTGTGCAATTTCCTTGTAAGAGAAATTGTGATGATCAAAACTTTTATTTGTGGAAAACATGTTTCATTTTTGGATTCAGAATGCAAAAATGCTGAAAAGGCTAAAGTACCAAATTTGCGTTCAAAAGAATTTTACCATCTCATTTATTTACAGATTGCAAAAAATATGAATATTACGTAAATATTTATTTACAATTCTGATACCATCCATCAAAGCACATTGTTATAGAATCTCATTAGCACTGTACTATTGATTTAGTTAATAGCAATGCATGAAAAATTTATCATAGGTACATAATATTGACCGTTTACAGTACAATAATACTAGCCTCTCCTTTAAAGGAAAGCCGGGAGTTGCTATAGAGAAAAGTCCCTATCGTCAATAAATCAAATTAATTGAATCAGAGGGTTATCAACAAAGTATCCATTTAGCCCCTGGCATTTTCTGTGGCGTCACTCTTTCCCAACCCCTTGTGCTATCCACTGACTGAATATTTCCAGGAGAATATAAGGAGATCAAGAGAAACATTCAAATTTGAAAGATTAATTGTTCGAAAAACTCACTAAATAATGTAAAATAAGTCAAGATTGTAAGAACTAAGTAAACATTTAAAATTTCTTTTAAAGGTGTGGACAGAAGGAAAACTAGTTGCCAAAATGTGGAATACAGTTAATAACTATTTTAACTATCACCATGAACGTGTTTTCCCAAAGTCACGTGGTGGCGCGACTCTGGTTGGTAGCCAATTTGCCCGTCAAGCGTTCATTGTGTCACAGCAGTATCCAAGGTCGTGCCGTGCGCGTAAATACTCTAACTGCGCATGTCAGAAAAGGGCAAACCCAAATGCGTGACGTCACATCAAACACCTCTGTAGTGTTGAAATCATCCAAGAAAACCAGTGAGTGTATGTGAACAAGGCTTTACCAGAGTCTTGCTAGTACTTGTTCATTATAACATCAACTTGTCACTTGGGGCTTTATATATCTGTATATTCTTTTCTCCCTTGGAATCTATCTTGGAGTGGAAGCCAAACTTAAAAAAGATTCGTTGGTTTGGGGGGAGTGCATCAAAGGTGTGTTTTCTGAAACCTCTCTTTTGCTTCAAAGGTCATTCGATTTAATTTTGTGTTAAACTAAAGTAAATTTTATTCAAGTTAATCGTTAATTTTGCTAATTTTATTAAAATGAAAATTATTTTTTACATACCCCTTTCGCCCTCTTTGCTTGTCCGTTTACCCATAATCATAATGTACCAGCAGTTTATATATATATATATATATATATATATATCACTCACTTTAAATTCTAGTTCTGTTTCGAAGATGTTTTATCAAACTCAGCTAAAGGATGAGCAAAGCTTACATTGGGCCCTGGGGCCCCGAGTGGAACAACCCTGCAGAGGTAGATTGACAATATAGACTGGGACCACTGGCTGGAGGCGCCGGTGGCACATGTGGGGCGGCACATTTGGGGCGACAAACTCAAGGACTGCCCAAATGGCGCAAACTCTAGCTACCCCATTGTTCATAGCCAAACTAAACTCAGCCTTCGGGACATTTTTATTACGCCACAAAACAAATTATGTGAGATGGCAATATGAATACAGTACCTCCACTGGTTGACTGACAACTGTGTATGGGGCTGGTTGAGGGGCGGCTATGTTTGACGTGTAGACTGTCGTATACGTCGTAGGTTGAGGCTGAGCCATTTTGGAAATCCTAGAAAATAAGATGATTTACAAAACATGTTCAATGCTATTCACAAAACGTAAGTTGGTTCAATACACACTTCCGTTGGGTTTTAATTAACCTAATAACACAGTGCTGACGTTGCGTATGAACACTGTAATTAGTAAGAATTTTATAACCCACCTTATTTCTAAATCCTCCAAGAAATGCGATGCTTAACGTGTAAAGTGAACAGAAATATCCACCAAACTTTAAAACATAACCATCTTACCAATGTGAGAAGTTTGATGGATACTAGAGGTAAAATATTTTCGTTGTAATAATAAGCAGTATTCACGGCAAGTGACTATTGTACGACTATTGTCATGGACATCCCAATAGGCTATATGTATATCGTAAAACACGAATAAGAAAATGTACAAAGTCCAGAAGAGGCTTTGTAACTGATTTACCGCAAGTTGTTTATTTTAAGCTAGACTAGATCCTGTTAAGTATCTAATCTATCAGCGTAACTGTGACGTAAGTAACCTGCATTGTCACGGGGAATGTCCTGTCACGAGGTTAAAGCAATTGATCATAGATTTCTCTGAATGAAAATGGTCATCCGAAAGATTCTGTCAATACTAGTAAAGTAAATGGAAGAAAGGAATAAACTTCAAGTCTGCATCGACAGCCACGTATTGACGGAACGTCCCCAGTGCTTAGTCGTAACTGGATTAATTTATTTTTAGAGCCATAACGTTTCGAACCCACCGTTATAATAATGCAAAATATGTTCTGCCATGGAATAGTGTTATGTAAAGCTTTTCTACCAATCTTCTACTCATCCCTCCCCTCTTGCCACTCTTCCCGTAATCCGTCGCCTCTCTCGGGGCTACGGCTTGCTGATCCCCAGGTCGGGGAGCGTATCCCCCGTGGGGCAAACCTTGCCTAACCACCTGAAGCATTTCACTGACGGTAAGAGGGCTTTCGAAGATGGGCTGTAATGGTGAACCTCCAAGGTAGTAATCACTATTTGTAGGTCTTTTCCAAATTTCCAAGTTGCAAAGCATTCAAAATGCAACTGCGAGAATTCTGACAAGTACAAAACGTCATGAACACAGAACTCCTGTTTTCAAGGTGTTCTACTGACTGCCAGTTAAGCAACGCATTTCTTATAAGCTAGCCGTTACCACATTAAAATGAACTTAACGTCAGGTCCCCCTTACCTGTGTGATGTCATTCATTGCTATCAAAATTTAAGGTCACATTCACAAGGTTCCTGAGGACTCCGCTGTCAAACACCAACATCCGTGATCGTGCTTTTGTCGACGACAGCACAACATTATGGAACATATTGAAGCACAATAGCACACAGTTAAAAACATACTTCTTTCATCTCGCTTTGACTAAGCTTTTGTTGTTTGTTTACGTACATATTTGTTGTTTGTTTCCTTCATGCTACTTCGGCAATCCGCTTTAGAGCTATTTGATTTTAGCTCAATATAAATGTTGATTACTATTAAACTTATTACGATGAAGGTGATGATGGTGGTGGTGGTGACGATGGCTATGGCTGTTGATGGCTATTAGTATCATCGTCATCGTCATAGTCATCGTCAGCGTCATCGTTATCGTTATCGTCATCGTCATCAGCGTCATAATCATCGTCGTCAGCGTCATCGCAATCGTCATCGCCATCATCATTATTATTTCCCATGTAATACTTAACATACACAGCGTTATGAAAATACTATACGCGGTCACTGCTTAAAAAGAAAACATTGTCTTTAAATTGAATCAACTTGCAACAGAAAGAAAATACCATTTAATATTATTAAACCATTAACTCTCATATATAAATTCTAGCAATAGCTTCTCTTCCCTAAAAATAATATGCATTACAAGAGTTAATAACGCTGCACTATTCGATAATGTGAAAGTTTGGTTGAACAAATTATTCATTAGCTACAAAGCAGTCAATCTCTTTCTGTGAGAACTTATTTCTTAAAGAATAAAGTTACCCAGCTACTTTATTACACATTGTTTATCATTTAACACATATAAATAATAATATAAACGATATAAAAATTCCTGTGGACCTATCTCAAACATAATACTTCCCTTTAAGACCTACGCGCTCTGCTCATCATATTGAAAATTAATGTAATGTAATTATTCAAAATGGAGCTAGGTTCACAATTGTATTTCAAGGAACATAATTTTAAAATAGCGTTGAGAATCTGGGGACAACAATGTGTAACAAGGTGATTATGAAGCACCCCCTCCCTCTTAAATACGTTATTACCCTGCAAGAAACTACTCAACCATACTTTAAAGGGGATGGAAAGTGCAGGCCTCAAGTGAACTTACATTCATTAAACTGATCTTTAAACAAAGGAATGAGAGGAAATCTATATTAAAACCGCATCTTTCATATTATATTCGGTTACCGATATATTGCTACTCTCATTATTTATAAGGATGATATCATAACAACTTGTAGAAATTGTATAATGATGTCATAGTCTCACTGTCTTTTGGAAAATGTTTTTGCTTAAATTTTATTTTTATTTTTGCTGTCTGTCCACCAATTGACCTCATGCATTGACGTCAGGCAAAACAATGAAGCACACTGCACGCACAACGTAGACTTCGCACGCGCGTGTAGTAGACTAGCGCGCGTATCCGATTAGTTTACAAATCAGCTGTCTGCTTTTGTTGGTGTAACTTGCAATGATACGCGCTTGCCTCCAAACGAGAGAACACTTTCTGCGTCATATGCATAAAGGGCGACACACACCTATCCGTTTTTTGCGTCCGAACTCCAGCCCGAATGCGTGCGCGTCATTCCTCCGGTGCACGCACAATTCGAATGCAATGAATTAAGTAGGCGCATAACAGACCTATCCGAATAGTGTCCGTCGTCCGTTTTTGCGTCCGAAAAATTCGCTTCAAGAGCGATTAGTTCGGATGACGGATAGACGCGCTCAATGCAGCCTTGGCAAGTCTTTGTAAGCGACCAGTTTATTTACTCAACCAAAAGCAAACAATGACGGAAATTTTTAACGCGGAAAAATTAATTGAGCTCATAAGAGAGCGAGAGGTTTTATACAATGTAAAACACCAAAATTACAAAGATGCCGAGTTGACGAAGAATATTTGGAAGTCAATTGGAGACGTTTTGGGAGTGTCTGGTAGGTACATCTGTGGCCATCTAACTCCAACTCTCTTACCAAACGGTGATATTCACAATACTCTTTTCGGCCTTCCAAAACCTGATGAACCCACCATCTACGATCATTTTCCGATTGATCCCTTTCCTCCACTTCCAATATATTCCTAGTATTTCTTCTATCTCCATATTATCCGACCCCATTTTATCGCACGTGCAGGGCCGTAGCGAGCGGGGTGTGGGGGTGTCACACCCCCCCCCCCCCATATTTGGTCGCCCGTCGGCAAATTTGCGGTCTGTCGGCAAAAAGAGGAGAGGGAAAGGAAAAGAAGAGGAAAAGAGGAGAGGAGGAAAAGAAGAGAAGAGAAGAAGGGAAAGGAAGGAAGTGAAAGGGAAGACGGAGAATGAAAAGAAAAAAGAGAAAGAGAGAACGGGCCAGTCTGTTATCGGCTATTTCGATTTTCGGCTCTTTCGATTTTCGGCTCTTCATCTATAATTGCCCATTCAATTTGAAGACCCGTCGGCAAATTGATTATGTATGTGACGGCCGTATCAACGGCCGTCGGTGTAATTGGACGAGTGACTGAGCCCGTCGGCAACTCGGGAAAAGAAAGGGACTTAACGGCTTCCGTATAGGTGCACTATTTCGGGTCATATGACATTCTTGAAAAACCACTTTCTGCACATTATTCCTCACTTTTATCATCACCATGGGGAGCAGCACCCGATTACCCATGGAGAGGGTATCCTTAGCCCGTCTTCTAAACCCTAACCTTGACTTAAAACACATTTTGCAAACTTCTGAGGATCCGGTCTACCCACAAACATCCTGGGAAAAATAATGCGTGCCGCGCTTGTATCCCCTTCACTGCAATCTCAGGCTTTTAACTTTTGAACACCGAAATGAAAACAGATACAAAACCCATCTTCAGATTCTGGCGTTCAAAGCATATTTTGAACACTTGTGTTAAGATTCTGAACACTTTCTCTCCCTTTTTGAACGCCGGTCGCCTATCCACTTATCGTAGCGATCGTAGCGTCTAGTGTTCAAATGCTGAACACATAGTGTTCCAATTCTGAACGACATGTTCAGCTCCTGAAGTATAGTGGCATGACGGGAGGAATAGCCTAACACATTAGAATTAACCGGAATCTTTGCATTGGATAATGCAGTATGAACCAAAATATACCAGTCCTGCATGAGACTTATTTTTTTACCGAGAGATTAAGCTATAACCCAGAGCTTCCGGCGGCGAAGCCCCACGGACTCCCACCAGGGGCCCTTAAGTCGGCCCAGTGTTTTATCCAGCCCCTATTTAAGGGACAATGTCGCATAAACGGCGACAAATGTCGCACAAAAAATCTGACAAGCAAATTCTACCCGGGTGTAAATTTTGAGGTTCCTAATTAGGGCAGAAATCCACTCAAATATTGCACCATTTGCAATCTAGGCACCTTACAAATTCCAAAAATTTCCAAAGGGGAGGGGAACCCCCTCCCCTTAGACCCCTCCCCCAGGCCACAGATCATTAAATGTCGCATTGAGAAAACGTCCTAGCTAAAACACTAGCGGACCTGTGGATCCCAACCGCTTAAAACTATATAGCGGCCTGACGAGAGGAATGGCCTAATACATTAAAATTAGTTGGGATCTAGTTTGTATTTGACGATGCATTATGAAAAAAAATATATCCATCCTTAGACTTAATTTTTCACCCAGAGATATACTTAAACTTCAGAGCTCCAGGGGGCGCAGCCCCCTGGACCCCACCAGGGGTCCTTAGGCGGGGCCCTGGACCCCACCCGCTGAAGCTCGTTTTCGCACTACGCATTACCACATCCGTCGGCAAAACATAATCTCCACACACCCCTAAAGATAACACTTTCGCTACGCCCCTGCGCAAGTGAACAGCATTGAAACCAACGGCCTAAAATTCGTTAAAAATATAAGGAACGTATCCGAACGCGTCCAATATCACGCGCGAACTTAAATGATAGGTGTGTTCGCAAATTGCTGAGTGCGGATTGGAGACGCGCACGCGCACGTTCAAAACGGACCGCAAAAAACGGATAGGTGTGTGCCGCCCTTAAGGTCTATAGATAGTTCTCACATGACGTCATAGGAGCTTTTCACGTGTAGTATGTCAGCCATCTCATAGGGCAACCCCGGCATGTACGTACAAGCTTGCCCTATGACATGGCGGTTGCCAACCCCCAGTTGTGACGTCACTGAGAACTATCTATATACCATACACTGAGTAATATTATTTTGTAATGTGACATCAACAAGCCCAATCCAATCTTGTATTGTGAGAGAATATGAAAGAAAAATATAGAGAAAAACAAAGAAAGCTCAGACACATAGTGATCATGAAAAGTTTAAACAGATTGCTACAAGTCAGAAAATTTGATAAATGGCAACTTCCTTGACAAAACTTGAAATTGCGTTATCTCTACAACAAAACAACATAGGCCTATAGAGATGCGTCATTTGCATTGGTCCTTGAATTTTGCTGTCCATTCTTTTATGTAAATGAAATTTGATTTTTTTCATCGCCTTTAATTTCCTTATTTACAATGACATCAACTTAAGCAAAAGTCAAGGACGACAAAGTTCTTTTTTATTTTATTTATCCTCACACTTTCGTACAAATTGATAATTTTTATATACATATGTTGAAAGAGAACATATTGTAAATTTTACAGGGATTTCAAAATGTAATATCAAGAGGAGTTAGCAATCCAAATTTATACGCAAAACCCTACACAAGAAGGTCCAACTGACAGCTCCCTTGCATAATAAATCTCTATACTGGTGGTCTACAAGAGCGCCTAACAGAGTTCGACTTCTGAGAGCGGGGAAGGACCGTCAACAATGATTTATACATAAACTATTTACGTATTCATATGAACAGGCTTAAATTTACATACAAACACACCTCATGTGTATATTTGTCCGTATTTCTGCGGTTGTCCGTGCATGCGGTAAAAAAGAGCACGCAAAGGGTTTCTGAACTGATCATCAAGAAATGACAAAGTCTTTGCGAACTAATAGAGAAGCTATGGATAAAATATTGTAAATGTGTAACCAACACTGACGAAAGGTATTCCGTTCTCCTAAAGCAAGTTATTGGGGAAATATGCCCCTCATTTATTACTGCCTCCCTCACCTAGTCTATGCAACAGTTATAATATTGAAAAGATTATTCAGACTCTGTTGGCTAAATTTATAGCAAATTCACGTTGAGGAAAAAAGTGGTACACTCCGTGCCCTTTAATATGTTATCACGAAATAAGTGGAAAGAAGTTGCTAAATTTGATGAACGAAAACATTCATAACAAAGAGTCCACGGCTTCTCCAAAGTGCGTGTGTGTGGGGCGTGGCCTTGACCAGAACTTCCTCAAGCGCGAATCGCAAAGCCCTAGAAGAGAGGGATCTGGGGCTGACTAAAGGGCACTGGAAAAATTTGGAGGCCATATGATCTGCTGTGTAGTCTGAGGCATTTTTTTCGGCGATTTAAATCCATTAAAAGGTTGTTTCCACCATTTTCGAGTTTGATTTTATAGAATCAGCTATAATGCAAGTTATAGTAAATCAAACATGTGGCTACTATTTTCATCAGAATTTTTGATAAAGTGGGGGTAATCCTCTCCACTTTCAAAAATGGGGGGCATCCCCCCGTACCCAACGTGTTGACGCCAGGATCCGTTCATGGTTTATTTGGTCAAACGCAATTACAAGACAATGCACCCCTTCGAAAAGATACATTAAATGCGTAAAAAGTAAAGGATGTTTATATCTGATGACAGTATGCGGTGTGCCGAACCTTCACATTTTAGCTGAGAAAACCTGTTTAAAGTAAAGACAAGCGTGGCTGGATAGCAAAACTCTTGCAAGCTTAAAATATACAGGTACACACATAACATTTCTTGCCTGCTTAGTTGGATAAGAATTATCCTAAGCTTGTAACAAGGAATACCTCTCTTTTACTAATTTTTCCAAATTCCCCTCAACCCTCTGGCGAAAAGCCGAAGGGCGAAACTTTATTCCAGAAGCAGTGGCGTAGCTACGGGGGACATGAGGGGGCACGTGCCCCCCACGACAAAGCCGTGCCACCCCAGGTGCCCCCGTGGAAAATTTTGGAATGCACAGTTCTGTATATAAGCCCTATAGAGGAGAAAAGTCAGAAATTGTGCCCCCGGTTAGGAAAGGTTCGTGACCCCCCAGTGCCCCCTGCTCAAAAAATCCTGACTATGCAACTGTCCAGGAGTTCTGCTCCCCAAAGGATCTACTTACTTCGAAGAACACGAGACTTAATATGATCACCCTCTTATCCAACAGACCTCAACATTATCATGGGTCTGTCATGCGTGGTCCCGTTCTAGACTGGCTGGAAAAGAACAGATTCTACACATGATCTTACGTCTCTTTACTTAAAGCATTCAAGTATATAGACAGCACGCGATAGTTTGAAATTTCTACATAATGACCATTGAAGCTAATTAAGAGCATCAAGGATTGTAATGAAGAAGGTGTGTAATTTTCAAAACCCAAATTGACTTAACTCAGAAGCGAACGGAATCACACACCGCAAAATCATTGCGACGATGATTGCCCTGAATATTCCTCAGATAATATTTCATATTGCTTTCACACAGCATCTGCTGATTTGCGTCACCATCAAGGCCTTCATTCTCTCTCTCCTAATAAAACACCACACCATGAAAGTATGGGGACTTAGTTCTTTGAGCGGAACAATATGTCCATATTTCTGGCTTGATAACTTCAACTAGATTCACTATACTGTTGCTCTGGTGGCTCGGCTGTGGTGTTGTCATGGTAACTGGGTGGCATTTGGCTTTTTGACACTTCTTCGTACTTTGGTGGCGCATCATATCCAGGGGGAGGTTGGTAACCTGTATAATAAGGAAACACCGGAACGTCCGTTCTATGATTAGATTGCTTTTCGAAAGAAAGCAGTTCTTTTATTCTGAACCGGATGTTGCCGGGTGTAACCGGGTCTTGCCGGGTGTTACCGGGTGTTACCGGGCAGAATGAAGGACCTTGACATGTACATGAGATATATTTACAAGACTTCAATATTTGATCCCTGGTTACCTCAAATGATATGTGACCTCCACCAAACAAGTCGGATTCTTTATCTTAATATGGAGCGCATTACGAAGTATGAGATCCCCTTCTTGAGATAAATGTTTTCTCAATTTGACCTCTGGTGAACTCAAATGCCGTTTGACTACCACAAAAAATCTCTGTCCTTCTTGAACTGAATGTGGAATATCAACATTCTAAGTGATAGATCCCTCCCCAGCCCCTCTCCGCCTTGGATCCACCCTAATCATGTTACGATTTGAATATTGGAAAAGTTAAACGACCTTGCCCTGAGAGCTTTCGCTCGGAAGGGACCTTATCGCACAAATGGACTTCATTATTAGCTCCTCTAATTTACCTGATGCACCATAGGGATGTGGTTGGAAAGGAGATGTTATAACCGCTGTGTTACCCATCGTTTGATACGTAGTTGTAGTTTGTTGCGATAAGAGCTACACAAGAGAAGTAAAAATATTGATTACTCAGTGATATACCGAGTACAAATAAAACAACTATACCAAAAGGTGTCAGGAAACTCAACCATAAATCGACTTTGTTTCTTCACCACAATTTGGCAAATGCATACAACTTTTTAAGAAAATCCTGCAGGCTATCAGGCTTCCACAGCATGAGCAAACCTGACACTACATCCAAATGGTGGTACCACCTGAAAAAAAACATGGGATTAATGAAATGTCCTCAGAAAGCCCTCTGATAGTGCAAGCAAAAATAAGTTTAAATTAAGCAGCTTCCACAAGAAGAGATGTACTCAAAGGTCAACCATGGCTTCATGTAGCCTGTTTGGACACCACATGCAAGAGACCCTGCGACACTTTGGATGGAAGATCTGGGCGGGGACTTGTGGATAAATCTCTTCGGCTTCATTTGCTGCCCGCTTGGGTCCTGTTCAATGGGCACTTTGCCCATCAACGTCCAAAACGCCACTTCAATTAATGGAGCTACCCACATTTTGCAATATGACCATTGGCAAGTGACTCCCTTCATAATCCTTTCAACGCAAGAGAAAGCTTTCAATCCGTTTGTCTTTCCCCAACAGTAGGAGTCGAAGGACCTGAAGTCCACAACCAGAAGGCTTCAGTCAACCTCCTTATTGAGTTACACTCCCACAAGACCAACCGCTCAGCCTTCATACCCTTACATCATGGGTCTGTCATATGGTTCCATTCTAGACTGGCTGAAAAGACTAGATAATACACATATTCTTTGCTAAGAGACCTTCAAGTTACCAGTTTATACTGTAGTAGGAAGAACATGTACGCAAAGGTATAGATAACCTAAATGTTTACTTCTAGGTCTGTATAGCCTTCTATTAAAATTAAAGGTTAAACAACACAATTGTGTTGTTTTATCCTAACAATTATTGATCAATCAATATGATCTCCAATTTTCGGTTCTTTTTTTTCAAATTTCAACTCACCGTTGATCGCTGCTTCCTAATATTTCTTATAGCACAAAAGGCGACAATGTCTCCCCATACTGCGGCACAAACTTCTGCAGAGCCGAGGAACACTAGTACACAGTCTAAAGCGACGCGAGCTGTCTCTGGAGTAGAAGCCTACAGTACGTCATATAGAAAAGTAAAGTGTGACGAATTGGGAAAAGTTTTAGGGTTCAATGACATGTACGGTAATACTAAAATCATTTCAGAACAATGCAATACGGCAGTCGTTCGGAATTAAATAGATTTTTCTGTCGAGGTATACCACTTAATTTTCCTCAATGTTCAAGAGCTGATCCGGGTTATTTTTTTTTTTCTTTCTCTTGATGGGATACGAGCCTTCCCCCAAAACGGAACGCAGGTATCAAAGCACAACGGGAAAGGAACCAAAGTCCCTCAAACTTTAAGCCAAAAATGCTTCTCAGACTACAGGAAATGGCACTTTCCGGGCCTTGTACCTTGCATTCCTGCGGTCTCTTGTAAAACCTTTCTTTTTACTAGTATTTTACTATTTTTTAATATTTCTGTCGAAGCAGAGAGCAGTTGGGACCCTTGGACATCCTAGGTACCAATCTTGTACTACATAAAGTGATGTAAAGCGATCGAATTGCCACAAAATATGTTGTAATTTTCAAAATCGCTTGACATCCTGATTGTTCTGATATATTGTGGATAGCATTACAACCGAGTTGGTCATGGAATATTGCAAAATTGACATAAGAGGATGCTAGTACCTATATTCTAATTAATCAACACAAAGATGATATCATTGTAGAGAAACACCAATCGGTTTTGTCGAGTAATCAACCCAAGTTACATCCGCTTTGGAATTAACCAGTTTCTTTCAATAAAGTTACCTACTCACCTCAGAGTTCTCACTTTCTTCTATGGCTGCTTGGCTTGTTACTACGAGCATATTGAATGCAATAACGCCACAGAATATGTTAAGAGTCGCGTAAGCAACCAGCTATCAAAGGAAAAACAATAACGATATTTAAAAATTAAAGAAGATGAAAACGTTCTGCCTCAGCAAGAATAAGAAAAGAAGAACAGGCTTGAGTTCTACACCCCAAAACTACCCCTACTACAAGTATCACCTTTATATCTTGTATGGTCAACTATTAATTCGGGAAAAGATATGCACTCGAGATCATCTATGACCCTTTGCCAATCTGGTGGTGAATGAACACCGCAGAGATTCGCCTTCTCTTTTGTTGCTCAGAGAGTAACCAGCTGAGTTGTAAGCAAAGAGTTAGTTGTAAGTCACTCTCTCTCGGCAAGACAAGTCAACTATAGCTATCTGAGTGACATGAGTCAAGTCATTGACTCAAGTCTGTGTTATTTCAAAAAAGGGGAAATTCCCCAGAATTTTTCATGTTTAGTTGTGTTGAAGGTTCTGAATCGAGTCGCGACTTGATTACAAGTCTGGTAACGAGGCAGTCCTGGTCCCCGTGGCCATTATTTTACGTCCCCATCCGACGAAGGAGAATACAACCTCAGTGTAGCCACATTTCCAAACACTACGGACAGGGTAAACGACCCCTTGCTTCACATGGCATTATCAAGCTGAGACCTGAGGCGGACCATTTCCTGAAAGGCTATCGAGATTACACCTTTCCCGTGATTTACAAGGAAGTCGCAGTTTTACGAATATGTCTTAGGTTACAAATTTTGACTTTGTCTCTTTTTTTACTGAAATCTGAATGTTTCATCCTTTTCAATTATTTTATGACGTTAAAGGTCCTAGAGTGTATGTGGCCAAAGGATTTTTTTATCAAAAGCCGTATTGCACGGTTCACCTAAAATTTAAGTTAGTTATACCCCTGCAGCGTTACTGGAAAAGTTTTCGTAAAAATGAAAGGAAAGTGGGGAGATGAATCAATGTTTTATAATTGAACCTATTTAATCTTTGTGTTTTTTTCCCCTGTCTTTTGCACTCTAGGATACACTGGGTATATAAGCCTGTGGCACATACTTTTTAATTATTAATTATTAAAGTAACCGTTGGTGGTATTGATGTATCCAACATATAGGTATATGTGGCATACGTATCCAACTAGAGAAAACAAAAATTACCCTACGCTTTTAGGATGCGTTGCTAGATAGTGCCCACGTAGGGTACCTGTTGGTGTTATGTGAACATGTAGACCACCATCCTCCTCCCCAGTTAACACCAAGACGGCATGAATAAGGACACAGTGTCAAAAATTAAAAAAACTCTACCAAATCCAAGTCCTTTACTTCAGGGGTCCCCAAACTTTTTTGCTTGGTGCCCTCAACTTTCTACTCCGGAATCTTGGTGGCCCTCAAATTGACGGATCGGTAAGAGGGGTTTGATCTGACTTGGTTATGCAGTGTTAATAAAGCAGAACACTGGTTCTTAGATTAGAATCACTCCCATTGCTTATTTTAAATGAGAAATTTGGCAATTATTTTTCGCTCGGGAATCCTTTTCGCGACTCTCCGACATATTTTCGCGACCCTCGAAAGGGTCGCGACCCCTAGTTTCCCGACCCCTGCTTTACTTTATCTGCCTATAAACAGATAAAGCACACACTTTACAAAGGTCCTGGTTAAATTTAACCAGGATCGCAGTCATAGATTATCCAACCATTTACTGTTTAAAATAACAAGCCAGGAAGTCCTCTTCAAAAGGAACATTTTCTTTGTTAAATTAAACTGACGACTAGGGGAAACGATTTGGCCAGCAATAAAGATTTTAAAAGATTTGACCAGGGAGTTTATTGATAACAATCCTCATCGCAAAATCTTTGACCGGAGTTTACGATAGTATAGAAGATACGGATTACAATCATTTAACCCTATTAGACAAAAAAGAGGCAGTAAGCCTAAAACTTTTACATGTAATTCTCTTAGATTTAGCGTTTAAAGGAAACTACTCATTAAAATTTTTTCGTTTCATTTCGTACATCGTTCTACCAATCTGGATGAATAACGCTACAGGATCGTGAGGCGAAAGTACGTTGCATAAAGGGAGCAAACAGTCATTTACCTTTCAATGCTATTGTGTACCGAAATGGGTGGAATATGCCTTATGATTACACACTGTCTAACTCACCGCAACATGGGAACCAGAGCGAAGTTTTGCAACAGATCGACAGCCTATAAAACCAGTGGTCATAAACTGTTGAAATGGAAAAGAAATAAACCTGATTTTTCACTGTGGCTACCATTACCCTCGGGCTCGCCTGCTTTTGTATTTGTTTGTCACCCCCAGTGAAGCGGGGTTTTGCCCCTCTACAGGGGAAATTAACTATGGGGTTCTCGATAGGAACAGTAGCTCCAATTGTTGTATCCCTAAATAATAGTTTGAAAAGTTTGTGACCAACATTTTAATGCAATCAGTGGAAAAGTCACTAGAATGTTAATAAAAACTTTGTCAGCTTTTCTGACCTAACCTAGTTGCTTTTAATTATGTAGACACAATTACTGAAGTAATCGTAAAAAAAAACAACAATGCTATCCAATTAAAGGTAAAGAAATTGGACATGAGAAATGCCATATATCTGAGAAGACCACTAGGTTAAATCAAACAAAATAAAACTGATTTTTGTCGGTCAATAGAAGCACATGTTACTATTGCTACTTTTCCATACTTTATGCATGCTACTTTTCTATGCTTTAGGCTATATTGAAGGATATGATGTAACGTAACCTGCAAGAAACCTAGGCTACTATCTCGAGAGCTAGGGCATGCAGTTACGTCATCGATTTCGTTGACAACATCCCCTTGACAATATTTACAATGGGAAGTACAGCCAAAACATTAAGTAACCTAAACATTACAGTCACAGTAACCTACTTGCCGAAGTGAGCCTAGTATATATTTGTACATACTGCAGTTCTATGAAACGTGTGCGCAGCATAGGCATAGGCTGTACAGTAGTGAAGTCAAATCCACTTATGATGCCATCATTACGTTTCAGATCTGAATGCAAATGCTAGATTCTGAAATTTAAATAACTCCTTTCGACGTAAAGAGGTTCCTTCATGATGTTTCTCCTTCTGAACATTTTTAAATTACAAATGGGGGTTTCAAAATTTTTAAGTAAGGAAACGAATTAGTGAGATATAATTGCACAAACCTTACGAGTTTTACTCTAGGAGTGAACCTAAACCCGTAAACACGTTTTGATGAGTTTGCAAGGAAAGAAGCAAGTAAATGATACTAATTGTTTACTGCCAATTTCACTTGGAAGTTGAAGAATTTATAAATAAAATCTGTTCATTGCCCATACTGTTACAACGTTGTCCTTCAAACCGAGAGCACCATACTGCGTTTTGATGTACATGTTTAAGCAACTTTTTGGAGGAAATTGTGTTAAAGGAGTTTTGCTTCACTCTTTGCACCCAACCTCTCCTTTACCTCTTATGTGCTTTTTTCACTTTCAGATAATACAAAGTCAGACTTACTCTCTAAATTCCAAAGAGTGAAATTAGGGATGACTCCAAAGCTAAGATTGAACATTCACTCTAAAAGAGTAAGGATGACTCTTTTTCGATTGAAAATTTTCACTCCAAATTTAGAGTGAGCCCTAATTTTACTCTAAAAGAGTGATTTTCACTCCAAAGATTTTAGAGAGTAAGGTTGCAATTTTACAGACTATTTAAGTTAAGTTTTACACCTACCCATACTCCACCCCATATAGGATATGCAATACTGGATTGTTCACACTCAATGGCGACACAAGCAACCCCGAAGATAATTGATAAAGTTCCAATAATACTCTGTATCATTCCACTGTGCTTACATCCGTCAACATCAATCGTATCGTAGGAGACTGAAAGTTGTCTCATTGAACGAATCTTCGAAAGAAGAAAAGACAAATAATGAAGCGACAATGTGCCACGCACTATATATGGTATCAAAGTAAAGCATATTTTCTTGTGCCTGTACCAAATATCTTGAAAATCTGACAAGATGTGCAAACAAACCTTGTTTTGTATAATCATGCTATATTGACTGAACTAACCAAATGTTGTTTTCTTACCCCACCATTCTATTGTCTGATTGGGGCACATCATATTACCAACCCAACCTTGAAAATGCAAGGAGCTCTGAAATGCATTTCTTTGTTAAATGTTTGCGTCTGTCAGTCGTGTCTATGATATCTCTGCTTCATTAGAACTGTGCACCCACAGGTTAAACTAGAAACGTAAAAGCTGACCATTTTTAGGAAAGTAAACTCGTGTTGACTGAGTCCTATGTGGTTCATAGAACAAACTCTTGAATCGTTTAATGTAAACGTTAAAATTCAGGTGACGAAAACACTAGAAAAACTGATACATACATGCCAACTTTTTTTCCAAAAGTCCCCTGACTCTCTGGCGAAGAGCCAGGGGCGAAAACCAAACAATACTCCCGAAGGAGTTCTGCTCCCCGAAGGAGTAACAACGTCCCCAAGGGACAAACTTTGACTTAACTGACACCACCTGACAGTGGTCCCGTTCTAGACTGGCTGAATAGAACAGGTCCCATCTGGTGCGTCGGTGTGTCAACTGGTGTGTCGAAACGAAAAATATAAAAATATTTCGAGCAGTCAAAAGCTCTTCATCAGTTGTATATATAGAGTAACGGGACAAACTTAAACCATCAGGGAGCTTCTACCTGGTCCAAGTGTAAGCTCCATGCTTAAAGGTCGTGTGACATGAAAATAACATATTTGGATATTTGATGTAAAAAGCAATAAAAGTCCAGAAAATAGCCACAGTTCCCATTAAAATCCATCAAATATTGACCATTTTACAGGTAAATTTCTATTTCACTCTTGTATTATGAATAAACATGAGCTAAATATGCAAATATGTGACATCCAAAGAGGACAT
The DNA here is from genome assembly GCA_029531755.1 of Holothuria leucospilota. NCBI lineage: Eukaryota > Metazoa > Echinodermata > Holothuroidea > Aspidochirotida > Holothuriidae > Holothuria > Holothuria leucospilota. The sequence continues at coordinate 18,253,779 of CM055982.1, read as the reverse complement.
ACCATATATGGCACAGGTTAGCCTTTGTTTTTTCAACCTTAATTTCAAGGACACTGGTAGAATTGTTATTCCCGGAGGGGTGTATTATAAAAGTTAAAATTTTTTCCTTGAAAAATATTGATATCACTCACCAAACTGTAATCTGTATGATCAGTAACTAAGAGATAATTTATATAGGGTTAACAAAAGAAATCTTCACACTGTGCAACCGTCACTCCACATCATTATTTTTGCATAGGCAATTAGTTTCTTCAGAAACCATCACACTTTGAAGACGTATATTTTGAGAACGGTAAAAGATATTGAAATAATTCCAACGGATCTTTCATTGGAGGACTTAATTCTTTAACTGACAAGTGAAACAGCTCTTTTTGTTGGCATGTCACACAACCTTTAAGCACTGTACTTCGGAGGGGAGATCGTGCATGTGCGTTTTGAATTGGAATGCTCTCACTGACTTTCACTTTTTCACACAGTACCTTTTTCCTCAAGTGCTCATTACCCCCCCCCCCCCCCCACTTTGTAACACAGATATATCCGCTACTGATTGGTGTTATTCCACATAACCCCTCCATGATGTAACATTTAAAGTCCTTAGTACCTCGACAATCGAAGAAGGTGACGACTGTGACACGACTAGTGGCGTGCTTGTATCCATTGTTGGTAACGAGTTGCCACGTCGGAGGTCTAGCGGATGTAACAGGAAGTATCTAACAAAAATAAAATATATATTTAGCACAAAGATAAGTCTCCAAAGTTTCCTTTATCCCACCTCTCAGAGGTGCATAAAGTCTCGTCAAAATTGCGTTGAAGCAATGTTTGTTTCTTTTTGAAGGATCCATACCTGTTTTCGACCCTAAGAAGACTTCTTATACTCCGTTCCTCGGAGGGGAGAAATAGAAAATGTCTCAAATCTTACCCAGTTCTATTTCAGTTAATAGGTTTCTCCTCGACTAAAAGATTCACTTGTCAATTTTATCTCTTTTTAGGGATTGGGGTATTGGGATGCCATAAGTTATTCCGCATCCCATAATTAATTCATTCTCAATATCAATAACATGCTGGGGCTCATATTTCTTACTGAATGTCTCTGCTGACATATGCTAAGGTTACAGCTGGATGCAAGTCCTTATTTTCTTATCATTTAACATCTGACGCATGAACTGAGATCCAGAATTACCAAAAAAGTGTAACACAGTCTTCCCCTCAAATCACAGAATGACTTTACTGAATAAAATTTTGTCTGATTTGCGTTTTAGGTCACTTAAATTTTTTAAGCCCGAGATTTAAAATGCATTCGCTAAAGAAACTGTTGTCAAGGGCTTGGGAAGAGGGGGGCTTGAGGGGCTTAGCTCCCATTCAAAAATGTGGGGGCTGAAGTATGCTTCCGCCCCCACCCCCAAGATCCAAGGGCAAAAACACCTTATTTATCTCTTTTGTAAGAAATGTCAAAAATTGGCAGTAATTTTCCTTAAAGTTTGTCCAAAATGCTGCACCAAATTGCATCTGAGGACCCTCAAATAACCAAACATTTCCCAAAACCCCTCCCCTTAGACCCCTTCCCCAGGACGGCGATCAGAAACAAGGTTCAACCCCCCCCCCCCGTCTCGAAAAGCTTCCTACGCCTATGCCTGTTGTTTTAAAAAACAACCCATTACAGATAGACAGACACCAATAACAACGTTAAGTTTCAAAATGCAACTCTAACGATATAACAATGTCTATCTGTGGTAATTTAGCAGAGACCAACAAGGATGGCATGTCAAAGTTCAGGATGCCATGTCAACTATTGATCAGGACATGACAACAAGCTATAGGGCATGCATGGGAAGTGCCACATCCAGAAAACGGGACACACTTTAGGTAAAATCTTTTTTGGTGTATTTCTACCTAACCGATGTTGGCCTTCTGCTTAGCTAGTGTCACAGTTAACTACCATCCCAAGAAAAAAAAACAAAGATAGCAAAAAGTAGAAACAAAGATATATTGGCCAGTGGCGTAATAAGGGGGCAGGGAGGGGCAGCCGCTCCTTCCTACATGGGCCAGGTGGGCAAAATGAAGGCAGACGTGAAAAGAAAAATAGAGAAAAAGATAGAAAAACAAAGAATAAGAAAATATGGAAAGAGAAGAAGGAAAATGAAAGCTTGTGTACTTTTCGCCCCCCCCCCCCCCCGCCTCCGCTGAATTGTTAATTCGTGACGGCAAGAGCACTTAAATTGAGCGATATGATGCGGTCATGTTCTTTTAATGCAAGGGGCTCTGTGGGCGCACGTCGAGTCACTTGAACCCCCTGCAAACAACCCTTATGACGCCACTGATACCGGCAACTGTGCCTGGTTCATCCACAGGATTCAAGTCCCCCACACCCTCGGCCATAGGCCTATATTCCAACTCAGAATGTATGTAACCCGTTCAAAAGGTGTTTGCTTGTTATGGAGGTATGAACGGGGCCAACAATCTGAGTCAGAAGAAATGTTACCCTGTTCGCCTGTGGAAAGCACGTTTTCTATAAACATTACAGTGAATTGATATTTTGCCTAATACAACTGTCAGGGGATTGCAAGAAGAATTATTTACTTTGACCGTTTTGACTGCACGATGGGTGGGTTGATCCCCCATATTTCATCTTTCCTCTCATTAAATGCCCAAATTTTCAAAGTTTATTTCAGTTCCGAAAGTTTTGCCTTCGCCCTCCTAACGGCAACCCGTCGCCGTTGTCGGAGCTCGGATTACTGGCCTCCCGTCGGGGATTCCCCCCCACCCTGACGCTACTCTGAATGGACTGCAGCAGTTTACAAGTGAGGAAGGTGACTGTTGTTAAATATAAATTGCACAAAAGGTATTACCTAATAACGCTCTCACTCCCACCCCCCACCCCCCAGGGTTGGGAAGTAACGAGTTACAAGTAACGTCGTTACTGTAACGAGTTACATTTTGTGTAACGGAACCCTGTAACGAGTTACATTTGCATTTCAGTAACGGAGCAAGTAACTAGTTACAATTCTGTGTAAAAGTAACTGTAACGGCGTTACATTTGGGTCCCGTTACTTTCCCGTTACAAATAATCAAAATGACCACAAAATGCATTTTACTCGAATTAATAACAGAAAAATTTCAAATTGATGACACTTTGGCAGTAAAATTATTTTCGATATATTTATCATTCATCTCTATTATCGACGTTGCCCTCACCAAAATCAAATTTTATTCACGAGTAGAATCAGAAGTTGATATTAGATGCACATGTGGCAGGCTTACAGGGTCACTTGATTGTCGATTAAACTGAGTTCAAACTTTGATTTGTGTGTCAAATTACTTATTAGACAGATCAATGCTTATTATCCAGGAGACCGAATCTTTGTGCGATTTGTTGAAAAATACTGAACGGTCCTCTGGCAAACTAAGGCCCAGCTAACTTTATATAGTATATATACTAAGTGAAGTCAGCCGGGCCTTAGTTTACTATTTTCCTTTAGAGTGCACAGCGGAAATATCACTTAGCCCAACCTTAGGGGTGACGTTTTAAAATTTTACCGTTAACAAATATAGAGCATCATATTACCATAGCTATGCCCTTGAGGGGTAAAGACTTTAATTAGTGCTAAAACAACACTCTCCCCCTTTAATAGCCGTTAACCTCTCTAAACTGTGGTGAGAGTATAAAGATTTAAGAAGTACTGTCGTAACTGGAAAAGTTTCGGTTACAACCATATTCGTCTAACAAATAGTTTGCGCAAGCTCCGACACAGTATCATGATTCGCTGCTTCATGATGAGCGTTAGGAGCCTCTGCGAGAATGCCCATTGAAGATCAGCTAGCATCATTGACTTTCTTTGGGGAACACCTATGGATATCCGGCACAAAGAAGGTTCGGTCCTCTCATGTGCCCCCTCCTTACTATCTGATCATGGCCACCTTCCGTTTCAGGCACCGAGGTACCGTATATTCCCCGTGAAGTAACTAGTTACTTTTGAAATGTAGCTAGTTACTTTTCAGTCAAAAGTAACTGTAACTAGTTACTTTTTCAACATTGTAACTAGTAACTGTAACGAGTTACAGTTTTATGGAATTAACTGTAACTATAACGAGTTACTTTCAAAGTGTAACGGGAACAACTCTGCCACCCCCTTTCTCCAAGGCTTTTACACGCCTTGCTCAGCCAGAAGGTATAAAAACTTGCCCGGAAATGTTTCCTTGTAAAGAAATATTATTTTTATGTCTCGAAATACTGGGCAACCTCACAACAATTGATTTTGGATATATAACAGTAAACACACTCCCTGTACTGTTCTGTCGAAATGGTGTTGTCAATGTTAATATATCAATTCAGAAATATGTTATGGATAGCACTATTTACCTCCTTAGACCAGCTGCAGCCTGTAAATCAACAACAGTGTAGGGTAAATGCTAAACTATGACACCTACCGATAAACCTATATATTTTATGAAAACTTACAGAACTAAAAAACAGCCCCCTTTGTCTCCGAAAGATTGAAAGTGGTTTGTCGAATGTCAAAAATTAGTTCGAGTAGCAAGCACGACTGGTATAAAAACAATATGAACGAAATGTATTGCAACAAGTGCGTGATTTTTAGTGTTACCACTCAATGGGTTGTTTACAAATCTTCAATTTAAGTGGTCCAAAGGTCCTTTCGCGGACTGTTCGAGTGTGCGTTCATGGCGTCAGGATAGTCGATAGTCAGTTGAAGTATGATTTTAAGTTGGGTGGCGAATTTATTAATTGCAAAGATCATAAGTGAAGCTTAGTGTGTATGGTAGCTCCTAAGGACTGCAAAAGTATTTACGGTTGGAGATGTCATTATGTACAATTCATCAGTATCAGCTTTGTTTGTACCAAATTGTCGATGACTTTTCTAAGGCTTACGAATTCTTTTGCTAAGAGGAGGATATGGTTCTAGTTGGGACATTAACATATTTCAAGCAATAGCATAGAGTCTGAGGTGGGCCATTTTCTACCACAGGGTGCAGTAAAATCGTCTGCGGAAATCTGGAAGTACTCGCACTTTAAATAAGAAAACAAGCTATCAAAATTTAGTCTTTACATTAATGAAAAACAGTATCTTTAGTAAACATGAATCTCCGACTCCGAACACTCGAGAACCCCTGATTAGGACATTGTCCGTTGACAATTTTAGGGGGGGGGGGTCATCCGAAGTTGACTTATTTCCAGGCTTTAGAGAGCACGCTGTTCTATATGCAGTAATTATGTCATCATCTTTTATGAAGTAATCAGAAAGTAGACTTCAACTCCCGTCCGGACAAGTCACTGACCTTACGAATTGGTCACAAACTCGTTGCTATGGTCACTGCCTCGTGAATACTGTACTGACGCCGACAGGATGTGACGTCACACTAATATCCCATCGTTAGAGCACAAAGTTGCTACCTTCATTGTGTGCAGCTTTATTCAAATACCAACGGATTCTGGTACATTTTCTCATTCACTTCATTGCCTCTTATACCACATCAGAAATATATAAACGGTCTTCAATAACGCGCTCACGCTTGAACGGGGAAAAGCAGAACCGGGTTACGATACAAGGTCAATATAAGAGACAAAAAGACCCACTGAATATTTATTCTGTGTCATGTTTATTCATTGCAATTACAAAAGGTATTTCTGAATGAGACATTTGCATTATTGATATTACAACAAAAGCCAATTTTATCAAGGATCAAAAGAAAGCACTACTAACACAATATGATGCGTTACAAAATTATCAAAAAAAAAAAAAAATACAATATAGCGAGACGGACGATATTCTTCAAGACAGAGTCTAAGAAGTGTCCAGTCAGTGGCTAAAGCAAAATCCTTCTCCAGTTTAACCATTTTCTTACGGGTCTTTCTTACTTTTTTATCTCCTGGATGTTTTCATCATACAATATTAATAATGTACCTGACACAAAAGTAAACAAGCAAGGTTTTATAAATTTGTCAAGGTTTCGAAAGTCTTTGTATACAAGGTGGTTCAAATTTTTACTTTTAAAAGTTTAAAATAATATGTCCGTCTGGCATGCAAGTAGGATTAACTTAAACATATACACAAAACAAAAACCTAGCACTTTAATACCCTTGGTCACTCTTGTATTTCCTTCAAAAAGAAAACATGATGAATTAATTTTTGTATATGCAAAACCTACATAGCCTGTAAAGCACAGTGTAGGTCTACAGCACTCTAGCTAGAGGGTGCCCTTACAAAAACGCCTGTGTCTACCTGTCCATCAACAGGAAGGATTATTCGTGAAAAGCAAAGGACATCGCATGATTTCATCTGTGAAAACATGTAGCAAACTTGTGTATTTGGAACACTCTAGACACAGTTATAACGCAGGTTGACACACATCTTAATTTAAATTTCAGGCCACAAGTTTTGTCTCAGAACCTTTTAATATTCGTTTTGATTTGACACACTTGAATTTCCCTCGAGGGACTTAATAAAGGTGAACTTGAACACAATCGTAAACGTAAAACCTGTGTAAACCTGTGGAAAAGTATGAGAACTAGCCAGTGTGTTTTAACTAATATCCGACGAACACACATTTTCGTGCAGAATACCTGTGATAAACTGTGGCAGATGCAGACGAAAACCTGGGATTTAGAACAAACTGACACGGGTTCTTTTTAAGGGTACAGCTCTTCTAATACTGTACTACCCCTCATATAAAACGAACTGTGATCGTAACTACTGTATACAGCATTTAAATTTCTACATTCCTTAAAGAGAGAATGCAGTCGGCCAATGTTTACTTTAAAAAAAATCTGCTTAATCTTACAAATCTTGTCTTATTTCGCTCACAACAATCTTTCATGATGTTTCCGTATAAAAGCATTGAATATTGAAGGTAAACCAAGGAGTTATTCTGCATGAGTTTAACAAATAAGTAAAACAAATAATGTCACATGATTGATAGGAACCATTCCTGAATTAGAATAATGGGGTACACAAATTCAAACTGGTTGGATTACATTTTCCCTTTAATCTTTATGACACTGAAAGTTTATTAGTGTGTCACATAATGTTTTGGTAAAGAATGTTCATACTTTACTTATGGCCATGCACACACATACTGTACTGTGGGCAATGATAACGTACATGCCAATGCAAAGTACAGCCTACTAATTAACAACAAGGTCTTTAAATCTTAATAATTCATAAAGTTGTTTTAGCTGCACACAAAATGACTAATGGCTTTCAAGCAATGGGACTGGTTATAAAACATAATGTAGATGAAGTCTATTATTTCTGTGTCAGGCTATTCTGATATCTACTAACAATGGGCACTAAGGTAATGGTGGCAGCATTTGAAACCATGTAACTCTGTTGTCAAAAGGCTCAGGTGATCAAAGCATGTTCTGTTCATCAAATTTGATTATTTCAAACTGCAGTAAAATTTTTCTGTATTAAGCAGGAAAACCCCATCTCAATAGCATTGAGGAAGATTTGGAAGATACTTATTTTTGAAGAAATGCTTTTTTTTTCAGCTTCCACAATGCATGATGGGCAATTTTTGATGTCATGTGTAGGGAGTAGGGAAAACAAGCCAGTGAGCCACAACGTGGAAAAAGGCCGTGGCCGGCCCGACTTAAACCAATTGGTTAAAAACTGAACCGTAAAACCTTACCTAACTCTAACTCTGACACTTGATGTCATGTGGACAAATTGGACTGACATAACTTTCGTATTTCTTTCTTCATAATGTTGATACCCCTACATGTCACATTTCATAACTTTGTTTGCTATACCACATATATGGAACAGTTTTACACTAGGTCTACACAGAAAAAATATCCAAAAATTTCAACTGTATCAAATTTCAAGAAAAAAAAGGTATTCAATTATGAAAAATTACTAACGGAAGGCATCACATTCTGTGACCATGAGGAAACCTGGAGGGATTTGACAAAAGCAACCAATCTTTAACAAGTGATATATTGAGTTAGGAATGGAGTTTTGCTATGGGGTTTGGACCACATGTACTGAAAGTTTTCTTTATAATTTAAGCTCCCTACATAATGACCCCAGACAATGACTTTCAGTTGCCAGCTGGGTGAAAGTATGGAGGGTTTTCATTCAAGAGCAATCTACAGATTTCCCACAAGAACTGACCTTTCAAATAAAAGAAGCTTAATTTGACATAAATTGCTCAACTGGTCACCCACCGGGCATGAGGTTGTAAAAGACAAGCCATATACTTCCTCCAAATTTTTTGCTGCTAAGCACTAATTACAAAATAATAATTACTGTCCTCCAGGCCAGAATTCCATCATTTGGGTTATTTTCCCGATACAACTTGCCATGGCATCCACCAAGCAAGCTAATATCTACCCAGACAATACTGCAACAATGTGCCCAATACATCCATTAAAAGAGGACCTTAAGTCTAGTATTCCACAAACACATTTACAGAGGTTGATAAGAGAAGCTCAATGGTTCTACAGTACTACTATCTTCATTCCACATTGCTTTGCTCAAATGTAAAATGTTAACCTCATCAACAAAGTTTAAAATGGCAGATTACACAATAATTTATGATGTCATGCTATGTTATATCATCAGATAACAGACTTTGTTCCCTGTATATTTCATGAAGTCACTGCATGATTTCAAAAATATTACCTGTATCTTGCTATTCTATTCCTGGGTCTTCACTACACAAGCCCACATTACACCATGTGCTTTGCAAGATATCAATCATTTTCTTAAGTCTTTAATCTAAAATCTTGGATTCAAAGGAAATTAAAAGCATCTAATATATGTGAGTAACATTAGAAATAGAATGGCATCATCACCCATTCTTCAATCTGACATTTTATACAAAGTGAATACATTTCAGCACTTTAGACATAAGCAATGGATTTGCTACAAAAGTGAAAGTTAAAGTGAAAGGTGAAAGGTAGTGTTTGCACCGGGTCCAAAATTTGGAACCTGGTCGCGAAGTCAATTGTTCGGTCGGGTACCCGAAAATATAACTTCTGGTAGGCTACAAGTTTGTTGTAAAGTCATAATAAGAAATTTTGCTTTGCACCTTGATATAATATAACACCAACATATCTTATGTATGACCATGACAAGTGTTCTTAGGCGTGTGCGAGATAAATTTTGCCAGGAAAAAGTAACATGTTAGGTGTTCTGTCACACGTGCAATATGTGTTAGTGAAACTTAGGATCTGGTAGCAATTTCAGAACCGGGTCCTGACATCATCGGTTAGGTACCCGGTGCAAACACTAGTGAAAGGTGACATTTTATTTTCCAATTTCTGTATAAATATGTATTTTTGTGATAATTGACTTCTTTCTTTCCCAATTAACAAAATAAGACTATCCTTCCCTCCTTAAGTATCTTTCTTTGGATGGAAGATTTTCAAACATTTTACCAGACTTGTAATCAAGTCGTGACTACAGTCAGAACCTCCCAACACAACCTGACTTGAAAAGTTTGGGGGAATTTTACCCTACTGAAATAACACAGACTTGAGTCAATGACTTGACTCGAGTCACTCAATAGCTATTGTTGACTTGCCAAAAAAAGAGTGATTTGGTTACAACTACTTTTTACACCTTGAAAGCAAAGCTTCACATCTCATTTCCTAGCTGGTAAAAGCTGGTAAAAGAATTGAGTAAAAATATTCCAAAAAGAAATACAATTTTAGAGGAATGCAACAGCCAGGCTTTTAAAGAATAACACAAACAACTACTCTGAGTATCACAGAATAATACAATAATTACGTTTCTGCTGGTCCAGATCAGCAGGGAATGCTACACTGATTTTACTTAAAACTTTACAAATATTGTACCCTGATGCAAACAGTAAAAGAATACAGAAATTTATTATTGCACAAAATGTATAATAGTAATATTTACACTCTTACAACAATATTACACAACTAAAATCTTTACAAACATTGATCAAGGCATGATTTCCAACTTCAAGGACGGTGCAATGAATTCAAAATGGATTCAGTTTTTTTTTTATGAAATGACCTCAATTCACAATTTCATGCTTTGGTACACTAAGGCCAGTCCATACTTCCAAATTTACACGTGCTATAAAGCTATAATATAAGAACCATATATAGTTATCCTTTGCCCCTGTGGGCCAGTCACTGACATAGCTCAGATTTGAACAGTGTTTAAATTTCATAGCTTTGTAGTGCTATACCAAAGTATAAACCAGCCTTTACCTGTGCTTGTACTTGGGAGAATGGATTTGTACTAATACCAATATTGGTACTCACACATTTTGAAAGTTGAGCATTGGCACCAATGCAAAATTCTGTACTCATACTTAGGAAAAAATATGCACTTGTACTCTTAATTAAATTGGCACACATGCCTGTTTCTTGTACTTATAAGAATGGATTTGTTCACATACACACACTAGTTCACTCAGAAGTTTGACATTGCTCCTGATGAAATGTTTTGTACCTGGGGTCTACTTTAACAGTCTTCCAGCTGCCATTATGACTAAAATTTGTAACAGACAAGCAAAAGTAACAGAATTGTTGTCTGAAGGACACAGACAAGCAAAAGTAACAGGGTTGTTGTCTGAAGGACACAGACAAGCAAAAGTAACATGACTGGTGTCTAAGAACTCAGACAAGCAAAAGTAACAAGGTCATTGTCAGACAACTGCAGTTCAGCATCTCAGCCGTTGAGAAGCCTTTAGTAATTCCTCATTGGTAGGATAGTAATGGACTGTTTATAACAGTTATAGCTGCTGATGCATATATTCCTGAGTCCGACACAATCATTGGCCTTGAATGGAGTCCTAGCTACTACTCAGATTTGGCCTGGAATGGTAGCCATTGGAATTGGGTTAGGTGGACTTGGTTACGGCCCTACATTGTAGTAGCTACGGCTCCATTCAGAGTCATGGCTAACAGTAACAAGGGTACCCAAATACTGGAGTCCCCCAAGCCTAGTGACTGATTACAATGCCGTCAGCAACTGGGGTATTGTACTCACTGCCTCCATTCACATCCTTCATATCCACATTATACAATTTCACACTGATATCTAGAAAAATGAAAAGATTCGAGGCCAATGATTGTCTTTTCCTATAAAGCAAAGTTACTTTACTGCTCCATACTACATAACCCTGCAGTCACCAGAATCAATGTTTTGGATCAGCATGACTGCAAAAGAGGTGACTAAAAATGGGTACATCATGGACCATTCTGTGTCACAAATAAATGCCCACAGTAAACACAAAACACTTGGCAATCTCTCCTGCTGAGCTAACCTTCTGATCAAGCAGAGCATGTAATGCTGGCAGGCTTGGGGTAATCATAATCAGTATTTGTAATCGATTACAATCGATTACATTTTTTGAGGTAATTGTAATCGATTACTTTTGTGAAAGTTGCTAAGTAATCATAAACGATTACAGTGGCAAAGTAATCATAATCGTGGTTTAATTTATGATTACACTGAAGTTAAATTTATAAAAGAAGTGCAAAAGAAGTAGAAATTGTTAAACAAATTTTTCAGTGCTTGTTACTTCTGTTGGGGTGACTATAGTTAAGTTTCCTGCTTTCTTGGATGCTCCAGCCTAACTGAGTGAGAAGTGCAGGGGGTTCAATGATCTCCACTTTGGGAAGAATTGGTTCTGTTGTTGGTACAATCAGGGATCTTTTTTTATTACTTAACACTTGCACGTTTTGTTCACTCAGCCCCCTCAACCTGAGCACATCCTTGTTACACAACTGGTTGACTCTGTATTAAACAATTATGCACTTGTCAATTGTAACCACGGCCCCCCATACCCAAGCATAGCGGGGACTTAGGCCAGAATGTAATTTACAGAAAAGTAACAAATGTTTCCTTCGTGGCTACATCTGAATAAAGTCCTGGTAGGGTGGGCCAACATTTAACTGCACATCCCTGCTAACTTTAATGTAATGACTCTGCACAGTGGGGCAGCAATAAACCGAACATCCTGGTATATTCCCGGCCGGCTGAAAATTTGTTATCTATGCAATCTGCTCAACAAAAGGTACATTGACGTAATCCTGTATATTTGAATGCAGACCAAGAGCGGACATCCCGAAGCAAGCTGTGATTGCATGAAGCTATTCACTCCAGGCGAGGTATTGTATAAAACTGAAAAAAGTACAGGCTAATGTTTAAATATTAACAACTTTAACCGAACAGTCATAGGTAACATGCCACTTCAAATCCTATCTTGCTTCGGTTGCACTTTATAATCGGAGATGGTAACGAAGTGTTATCTCCTTCCCAGGGATGTAGCTACGGTGGGCGGCGCTGGGCGGTGACACCCAGCACGGCACTCCAGACAAACACACGTCCCCCCGCCCACCACAAATGTGCCTACCGAGACTTAAAACTAGCCCTAAATTTACTCCCTGAAGTAAAATGAGGGAAAAATGAAAAATTAATTGCTGAAAAATTGGGTAGATGCCACGCGGTGGGGTGAGGTGCTTTCCCCAGATCAGACAATTACCCGGCACTCAAATTTTGCTAGCTACATCCCTGCTCCTTCCACAGCCTGGGATATTTTCATGTGCAAGATCTTGAATGGTTGAGAATCAATTTTTTTGACAAAATAATTTTAATCAGTGGTGTGCACCAGGGTGTGCATATAACAGGGCACCTACTTATAGTTTACGTTTCTTTGTTCGCTTTTTTCAGTCATCTACATCTGTAATTTGTATGCGGTAGTATGTTCGAACAACTATTCCTGCTCAGTACATGTGGTTTCCAAAATAACCTACGTACTGTACATATGGACCAAACAGTATAGTACAGTATGTGCCCGAGAGTATGATAGGCACTCTTGAGTCAAATGCTTTGATGACATATGTGATGCACGTACGTATTGGTTTTCTTTGGCACGTACAGTGCGTGTAGGCCTAGTATATCATTGGTAGCTACATACAGTGTTAAGTCCCTGCCAGGTCCCTGCGATTTAATTTACCCGGTTATTCTTCTTGCAAATCCCAGGGCAACTATCCCGGCCCATTTTTTGCAATGCACATCCCGGCTAAAAATCTCATCACATTTCCGGCATAGCAGGTACAAACTAAATCGCACATCCCCGGCAAAAGTATTGCAACAGCCCCCCCATGGTTTGGGTATGGGAAGGGGGCACTGTGGTTACAATTGACAAGTGCATTGATAAAACAATAACAGTCAACCTGACAAAATGTAACATCTAAGTGTAGATAAACCTAATTAATAGCTCCACTGAGAAAAACTTTCATGAGCATTGAGCCAGGAGACTCCTAGTACCAGTTATTGAAAGCACATATGCTGCTAATACCTCCTATCAGTCCATTGTGCTCATTTCAACAAAATGCAATTACCATTGCAATCATGGTTAAACTGCAATGTAATCGTAATCAATTACTTTCATTTTTAGCTGTAATCATAATCATAATTGTAATTGTAAAATCTGAAGTAATCGTAATCAATTACATTCAGATGTAATCGCCCCAAGCCTGAATGCTGGTTACTTCCACGGTATTATCACTCCAACTCCACTCAAAATTTAGAAGATAATATCAAGCTGCTCTTATGAAGTACTTTGGTTTCACTACTGAAGAGCTACACCTTCACACTAATGATAAAAGGTTAGTTCAGAATGTAATTAGTTCTGATCCACATGAAAGTTTGTGGTGTACAGTAAGTCTTATTTCCTTTCAAAAATAAGATATGCACAGAATATGGTCACATTGTATCTCTATAGCTGAAAGTGCACAGCACTATCTTTGAGGTTTGAATAAAAAGTCTCCCTTAATACAACCTCATCTTTCATCATCGGAGGAGTAATCTGTTGCCTCTAGTGGTCTCCATTCATGTGTTGGGAAAAGAGCACCACCTGAAGAATAGAGAGATAGACGTAGCATTGCTATATCAAAGTTGATTAGGAGTTATAAGACTTTCAAGTAAGGGCAAGCAACATTACAAATATACAGATATTACTATGCAGCACAGGTAGCAAAAAATAAACTTGCAATAATTTTGAAACCAACAACCAGACAACCAAGACCCATTTATTTATCACTCTAACAGAGATGCAGATTCAGGGAGTGGCAAGGGCTGGGAAAGGCTCAACAGCCACACACTCATGTCCAGATGATCAGATAAGATTGGTTAAATGCCTACAATGAAATTTTACCCTCCTATCTGCTCCCCCAGCCCCCACCAGTCCCCCAGTCCCCAACCCCTCCATACCATTGATTTATCCCAATAGCAAGCCATCGTGAAGAGCTCCACCTCCTCCCCATCCCCCGCCCTCCCCATCCATACTGTTGAATTCCACATTTCTTTTTAAGTGTGCAGCTTATTCAACACAGCAAAGGGAGTGTTAATTTGCTACCAGTGTGGCAGATGTCTTTAAAGGAACTTACTTGGCACATCCCTCTCAGTCCTACTGTAAGCATTTGATGCCCGTACCGGTGATACATTGCGAACAGGTTTGGGTCTGATTGTAGCATCTTGGCCTGATATGGTCTCTGCTGTTGTTGTATCCCCAGCATTTTTCTGGGCCCAAGCTGGTCTGACTGATGACCTGCCTGTACTCCTGCCAGATGATGGTGGCTTTTCTTTATCATTGTCAAGATTCTGTAACAAATCAATGAAAAACTTATTTGAAAAATTTGAAAAATTTTCCAAAAATAAGCTTTCTGTAGGCCTACACTGCTATGAGTGTATTTACTGTAACTACAGTATGCTAGAAAGATATTCATTTACAGCAAAAAGGATGAACTATCTTAGGTAATTTTAATAAAAAATCTTAAATATGATTAAAATGACCAGAAGCAATCCCCTACTACATACTGAGGTGTACTGAACTGTCTTCTACTATACTTAAGTCACAGAGAAATCTAGAAAATCCCCACATTGTGCCAAAATACAAAGCACAATTTGCAGACACTCTTTTATCTACTGCCCAACAATACTCATTCAGCTACATCACAGTTGTAGTTAGGGCAAAATTAGTGCCGGTTATTTCTATAGATGGCAGCAGACACTTATTACCATCCTGGGGGAGGAGTCTAGGGGAAGGAGGGATGACATTGTTTTCAGCAAGTGCATTTCATCGTCACAACAAAAAATTTTGCCATGTCATGTACAACCCCCCCCCAAGAAAGTATGATGATCAATGCATGCTAATACAATCCAGCTCGGTGCATGGATTTAACCGAGTATTTGCAATGTCTGACACATTTGAAAGTTTAGGCAAAATATCTATTTGGTGTAAAGTAGGGCTACATTTTGAGCAAGTTTTGCTCTTTGTGTTTTGAAAAGGAGTGGTGGGTGGAAGAAGAGCTTTTAGCTCCAAGTGCTTGGCGGCACTACTGAGTGCTGGTTACTGCCGCCCAGCCCCACCCACCATAGCTACAACCACGAGTCTCATGATTTAGAACTTCTCTTTTTGCCTTTCAGTAATGCTTACAGTTTCATCAATTTGTCTACACATATTTGTTCATATTATCTGAACATCCTAATGTATTTTATTCATGACAATAATGTTTTTTTCTTCAAAATGTATTTTTAAGACCCCCTTTATAATTTTGCGTTTATGCAGGACAACATGAATGAAATTTAGTAAAAGGAAATGACTAAGAAAAGAGTGCTACTCCCCAGAAGACTGTGACTATTTGCAGCACAGGCTTCATAGTGATCCATCACAGAAATATAGGAGGTTTTATAGGAAGGATATTGATGAATATATAGGATTTTATAAGATTTTTCCAGGAAAATATAGAGTAAATATAGGAATGTCAAACACTAGCAGTCCTAATCATCTTCAAAGTTCCTCAAAGTTGTGGATGGGACAAACACTGTACCTTTAGAAAATTATACTGCTCAAGTGATAGAAATGTGATTAACAGTATCACAAGAGTGGGCCGAGTGGCAGAAGAGTGTGGTTCTACCATCAACATGAAATTTAGGAAACCATCTATGTACTTTGTGGAAGGGCAACGGTAAATCCCCTGACTGGGGTGTATTTGCAAATTTTGACCCTGGAATAAAGTGTCCCTAAATGTTATTATCAGTGCATACCAAAAATGCAGCAAAAGTTGCAATATTAAAAGTTGTGAACACAGAATGTAACTACATAGTATGATGCTTTGAATGGATTGGTAGTTAATGTGGATAATGAACTGTTGCTTATGTCCACAAGTACACTGGTGGAATTCACCTCAGCTCCAATAATACTGGGGTTGACCTGAGCAAAGGTTTGCATTTTTCACTATTTAAATAGCAGTAAAAGACCTTGTAAGGAACAAGTTTGCTATAACGTTTACACTGTATGGCTGGTCTTGCAATCTTGATGTGTGAGATATGGGTGATGACAGTAACATCATATAGGCCTATGACAACTGTATGATTGCTCCTGTATGAATACCTTTAAACTCACTTTCAGTGGCATAGCCAGAACTGTCTCATGGGGGGCTATATAGTATGCTCTCTGACTGGCACATGGGAGAGGTTTATGGAGAGGGGGTTTCATCCCTCTCCCCTTTGAAAATTTTTTGAAAGATTGGGTGTCCTTACATGCAATCTGGTGCCACATATGTTATCTTCTGAAGTAAAATTTGTGTTAAAAAATTTAAATATTTTAGGATATTAAATTAGGGACAAAAAATCAGTATCAGTGAGGGGGGGGGGGGGCAAAGCCAATGGCCTCTACCCCTAAAAATGCCACTGCTCACTCTGAATCTGTACAACTTGGCAGGACAGTATAGTCCACATGTCAAGATGCCTACAGAATGCAAAAAAGTCTGTGCATTAACATACTTAACATCTAAAACCAGTGCTGTAGCCGAGTGGGATAAAGGCGGTGGCATTTGAAGAAATAAAGCTTAGCAACTGGGAAGTTCAGGGTTCGATCCCCAGCCGGGTCAAACTAAGGTGGTTTTTTCATCCAAGAGCAATCTACAGTTTTCCCATCTGAACTGGCCTTTCAAAAGAAACCAAATTTGATCTAAATTGCTTAGTTGGTTAGCCACCCAACGAGAACTTGTAATTCATAAGCCATAGGCTCCTCCCACTTCCGTGGTCGCTTATCGTCATAAAGCAACTGCCCTTCAAGGCCTGAATTGCACAATACCTTGAATAATCAACTGAACTAATGGCTAGTCAGTCTGAGGAATGAAGGTAGATGGTAGGGAAAATAGTTGGTATGACCATTTTACTACAATATTTTGAGTTTACCAATTAAAATTTCACAGAACAGCTATCTGTACATGCAAAGAGAAGGTAAGTGTCTTAAAATGCGGCGGCCTGCATGACCAAAAGGGATGCCATTCACCGGATTCTCATCCACCTCCTTGACAATACCACTAAAATTACCTCAAAGAGACAAAATCATAGTCTTCAAATCAAGGTGTGAGAGTAGCACATTTATGGTTGATGAAATACGAACTTATTTACAGTGCCCAATGCAGTTTCATAAGAGAATATTTCAGAATCCTATTGTATAATTGCCACTGTGTGCTCACATTTATAAAGATACTTGTCATCTCTTCACTGCTACTGTACCTGTCTGAATAAGCCACGCCAAGTCTAAGACACTATCTTGGAAAAAGAATCCATCTAAACAATTCACCTCAGATCACCACTGAAAAAGTTTTGGCAAGATCAGAAAAATATAGGAGAATATAGGAAAACAAGCCCCAAATCATACAAATATAGGAAATATAGGATTTTCTGAAATATATAGGAAATTATAGGAAATATAGGATCACTTTGAAGCCTGGCAGCATTAAATGATGACTACATCTATGACCAAGTGGATGAAGACTGTGGTATGTGAAGCCATGAGGCTACAATCATAATGTTACGACTTGAAATTTCACCTGGTCAACTTGAACAGGGTTTTTCATTCAAGACACATCTATATTCACATCATAATAACTTGACCTCATATATTGAAGAGGTTCTAAATATGCACTAAATCTAACTTTAAATCCACAAACCACTGCCGGTTTTTCCCACACTTGTGTTCACTTAGTGTCATACAGTAATTGCCTTTAAAGGTTGCCGTTACTGTTATAATACACTGTTTGAGATGCCAGTGGACTCACAGATATAGATTTGGATTTCTTGAGTTTGTAGCTGGTGACATTTATTGGACTACTGGAACTAGTCTTCCTTTCGTGACCCTGGTTCAAATTGCCATCATAGCTTGGACTCCGTCCCATTTTCGTGGACTTCATTTTCTCTTGCCTCTTCTGCCTATACATGGTGAGAAAGTCAACTATTTACAGTAATAAGGTGAAAAAGTGTGATGTCACTTTAGCACAAGGCTATCCTCACAGAGTCAGAAGTCTGACAGTCACAACCAGATACAACATATTTTTGTCACTCTGACAAGACTGTACTCTAGAGTCAGAAGTCTGGCAGTGACAACCAGATACAACAAATTCTTTGTCAGACTTGACTGTACTCAGAGTCAAAAGTCTGGCAGTCACACCTATTTACAAAATAATCTTTGTCAGCCTGAAACAATTGCACTCACAGTTGTAAGTTTGGCAATCACAATTAGATGAAACAAGTTCTTTGCCAGTCTAAATCATTGTTACCAGAATCATAATTTTAGCCAAGGAAAAGCTGTCCTAAACAAGCCACGGTTGTTAATTAATAATTGCCTGGTTGCCCAGGGTAAATGAAAATTATGTCTAGCAAGCTCTCTCTTACAGTATCTTAATCTCCCAAATTGGGCAAGGGACAGGCCTGATCTAAATATCCTAATAACAAAGGACTTGATGCTTGGGAGTCCAACAGAAATCAAATCATTGTCCACAAAAAGTTATAACAGGTCTCTAACATTCTCTTTGAAATTGCACTGATTGGCACATAGCAAGAATTTTCTGTAATTTCAAGCCTCAGATGTAATCAGACTCTCACTT
Source organism: Holothuria leucospilota (assembly GCA_029531755.1). NCBI lineage: Eukaryota > Metazoa > Echinodermata > Holothuroidea > Aspidochirotida > Holothuriidae > Holothuria > Holothuria leucospilota. Next base: position 18,234,872 of record CM055982.1, on the reverse strand, counting down.
TATTTTACAACATTCTAAGGCAATTAAATTTGTCCCAGTATAGTAAATTCTGGAATCTACTGTACTTGCCAGCTGGACAAGTAGTTGTTTTAAAGATAAACGTAAACCCAACAACAACCAAAATCCTTGATCACTCAATAAAGCGTTGCCAACTTAACTCCCCAGTATTAATGATTTTCACTTCAAATGACTCCTATAGCAATAGACTCACCTTGCATCTAAAAGACTATCTGAATTGTCTAAGTAATTATTTCTGTAAATGTCCTCCACCTTGGGATCTGTTCCCCTCCATGGTTTATGGACTAGAGGTTTTGGGGGCTTGGCTTTCAGTGGTGTTTTGTGAACCTCTGGTTTTTTGACATTTTTCTTGTCTTCTTCAGTTTTGGGAGATTTGGTGGATGATTTCTTGTTCGAAGAATCCTAGATAAATGATAAAAATGGAAATTTTTCTGTTATGAAATAGCTTGTTCGTTCCCAAAGTACAATTTACACTTCTTCTGACACTAATACAACAACCATTAGGCAATTTGACATGGATTCTCTGAAAAGCCAAACCATCAAAATGTTCTAACCAAACAGACTGTAGCAGACATGCTTTTTTCCAGGTCATTTGGCTGCAGATTACAATGTGCACATGTGTGCTACCACGAAACAAAGCCAAGAGAAGAATAGCTACTGTGATGACTTCAGTTCATCCTTCATATTACTTGTCAGGGAAAAATGATACACTTTATAAACTTCATTTATAAACAGCTTGCAATCATTTGAACATTCTTAATACTTTACTGTACATCGTGAACATAAAAGACAGCAATAAGTATGAAAATAATAATAACAATGATGATAATGACCAATTCTGCTGCTGCTGCCATAGTCACCCTCACGATCATCATCATAATAGTAGTAATTAAATCTGAACCAACCCTAAATCTGCATTATAATAATTTTTGTGAGCTAAGGTGAGAGGAAGCAAGTTAAAAAAAATTGACAAAAGAGGTGAAGAGGGTGAAACAACTGCATTGTACAAAATTTCAACTTTCCTATTGTGTGGGAACAAAGGAAAAACTGTATGGGAACAGGTATTAAAACCAAACTGTATCAGACAGTTCTTTTAACGCTTATGAATTCTTACTCAAGCTGTATTTTCACTTTCATTTCATCGATATAAAACATCAGAGCTAAAACAATGAAAGTATAGTATAAGGTCACTTATATAAAATGTTATATTTATCAGGGGTTTATTACAGGTACATCAAACCCTATGTGAAAATGAGAATTTTCTTCACAGCTGCATACCTTTGTAGATATATAGTTGAGACTGCGAACATTTTCCAGGTAGAGTCTCTTCCAGACCCCTGTCTCACACGGACTAGGGGTAAAGGTTAGATACCATCCCAGTTTTAGTGCCTTGGGCATCCACAGCTGGTCCAATTCAGTCAAGTACTTCCAAAACCAACATACCTGGGACCAAAACAAAGGAAGACAAAAAGTGAATGTTGACTAATGCAGTTAATTGCACTTTTACGTTTCAATACAAGAAATAATCATGCAAAGTAATATTGTCTTTACAAGGCTTTATAGTTAGAGGCATCCATGGAAAGCTCGTATGTGCTCTGTACAATACACCTACAGTATGAACATATAGCAGCATATATACACAGCATGTTGTACATGCACCAGTTGCACTATGGTCTCTGCCTTTGATTAAAGGGAAAATGCAGTCACCCCAATTTGAATTAATATACCCTGGTATCCTTATTCATGAATGGCTCTTTTAAATCATGTGACTGTATTTTTGTTACTGAATTAATAAATTCAGGCAGAGTATTAAACTCCTTTGTTTACCATTTATATTGATATTATTCTTTGGAAACATCAAGACGGACTTTTGCAAGGGTCATCCAAGGAAATTTGTGAGATAAAGTTGATACTGCACTGTAAATTTGGGGTGACTTTTTCGCTAACTTTGTGTATGCTTATACATCTGCTCCTGCACATATCCCCAACATGGCAGCTTTCTTGCCTTGCCATTAGAAATGCAAGACAGATGAAATGGGTCTATAGCACTGTTTGAATATCCCACAAATGTATGGAAATTGAAAGATAAATACTGACAACTTTATATGAATTCAAATCCGTTTGAAGTGAATGTGACCAGTGGTAACATTTTTTGTGAGAGGCATACATTAAATTCAATACCACTACGTCATACGATAGACAGACAGACAGACAGACAGATAGATAGATGCACTTTATTAAATCCTCAAACAAGGAAATTACGAGGTTATAATCAGGGTTGTTCCCGTTACACTTTGAAAGTAACTCGTTATAGTTACAGTTAATTCCATAAAATTGTAACTCGTTACAGTTACTAGTTACAATGTTGAAAAAGTAACTAGTTACAGTTACTTTTGACTGAAAAGTAACTAGCTACATTTCAAAAGTAACTAGTTACTTCAAGGCGAATATACGATACCTCGGTACCTGGAATGGAAGAAGGGGTCATAATTAGATAGTAAGAAGGGGCACATGAGAGGACCGAACCTCATTTGTGCCGGTTATCCTTAGGTGTTCCCCAAAGAAAGTCAATGGTGCCAGCTGATCTTCACTGGGGATTCAGGCAGAGACTCCTTACGCTCATCATGAAGCAGCGAATCATGATACTGTGTCGGAGCTTACGCAAATTATTTGTTAGACGAATATGGTTGTAACCAAAAGTTTTCCAGTTACGACAGTACTTCTTTGACAGTGGAAATCTTTGTACTCCCATCACAATTTAGAGAGATTAACGGCTATTAAAGGGGAGAGTATTGTTTTAGCAGTAATTAAAGTCTTCACCCCTCAAGGGCATAAATACGGTAAAACAATGCTCTATATTTGTTAACGGTAAAATTTTAAAACCTCACCGCTAAGGTTGGGCTAAGTGATATTTCCGCATAAATTTCAGGTTTCACATTGTGTTGATACAAAACAATACATAGAAATGGTGAGACTATGTAGTTTACACATGCAGACCATGTGCCAATAATTCACTTTCCCTTTACAATACATAGGTGAAGCTTTAAGTCGGACACTTCCCTCTTTTTTCAATTAGCTTTGTTAGGATACTTTTAACGCCATTTGGCCATTTCAATATTCTGCTTTATATATATATATATATATATATATATATATATATATATATATATATATATATATATATATATATATATATATATATATATATATATATATATATATATATATATATATATATATATATATGTTAATCTTACTATTATTCCAGTGTAAGGAGTTACGGGCATTGAAAAGAACATAATATAGCCTAAATTCATACGTTTGATTCATCAAATAGGGATACCATATATGCTAATTTAGATACATAAATGGATGCACGGTGTTTACCGACGATTGGGACCGTATAATTTACTAGGCTCCGACGCACGAGTCCGGATTCGACTAGCTTAATGGCGGTCTCAAGAGTGTTTTTCTAGATTAGGAATTTGCCCGGAATAGAAGGTTCTGGAATCGAAATTTTTCCGGAATGTGATGTAACTAGACTTGTACTCGGAGTTCATTCCAGCCGAGTTCTCAAATATGAAAGTTACATTAAAAGTGTTTAAAGTTCCATTGTAATTTGTGCACAATGTACAGATGTAAAGTATTGTCACACACGATCAACTAAATTACTAAGGAGGCCAGGCTATGGAAGTGATTACAAACGATGACATTAATAATGATAGACATGTTCAATAGAATTAAAACATCTGTAAGTTTGATATGTTATACATTGGCAAAATGACTCGAAACTGGTGCCATTAGAATCAGAACTGGCCGGAACTTGAGGGGTACGTACCATGCTAGAAAAGATGTTGGTGAGGGCGACGTCCATAATTGAGATCAATGATAAATATATCGAAAATAATTTTACCAAAGAGTCATCAATTTGAAAATTTTCTGTTACTAGTTTGAGTAAAATGCAATTTGTGGTCATTTTGACTATTTGTAACGGGAAAGTAACGGGACCCAAATGTAACGCCGTTACAGTTACTTTTACACAGAATTGTAACTAGTTACTTGCTCCGTTACTGAAATGCAAATGTAACTCGTTACAGGGTTCCGTTACACAAAATGTAACTCGTTACAGTAACGCCGTTACTTGTAACTCGTTACTTCCCAACCCTGGTTATAATGCAATGTAAAATGTACAAATTAAATTTCTATCTTCTGAATCACATTTCTGTTGTGCTAGATGAGTTCATTTTTTTCAGAAAGCAGGGATATAACTGGATTCATAATCACTGAAACTGCTATCACAGTGACAACTAGTCCTATTTAATAAGAAAAAGATGGAAGGGCTTATACTGCACTATTTGCTGATTCTCGCCATCAATACCAGTGACATAATGGGCCCAAATATTGAGGGTAAGGGGTGGTGGAGCTGAACTGATAATTAACAGGGTTTTGCATGCCAATAAGTAAATAAAATAATGTGGCTGTAATCTATAAAATATATCTGCCATACACTGGGCATACACACTCTTTTGAAAAACTTTGGGGGTGGGGCCATGGGGGGGGGCTGCAGCCCCAACACTTCCCCAAATGCCCACCACTATGCCAGTCATCGATACATGCATTTCTAAGAAAATACACGAAATATCACCAAATTTTCTTCTATGTGAACTCGCTCTAGATAGCAAAATAATTTAAATCACAAAACAGATACTGTAAGCAAATGAATAAAATCTAGTACTGAACAAAACTTAACAGCATCATGGCTAACAACCTGATTCACAGAGTTTAAGAACAAAACTAGTGTATTAACTGTTCGACACAAATGGTCTCACTGCTGTCTTGGGAGTGACTACTGTACATTTGTCTTTGAAGTTATTACCTGAGAGCACCGACACAAGCTTCTTGGGTCAAGAAATGAAAAAATATAGAGGGACAGGGCTCTTGGAATACTACGAGTGAAATCCTCTTTCTCGACTGGCAGCCGCATCAGCATGATTTTTTGGGCATGTTGGAGTTGGGATACAGAGCATCTCTGCATAATATCTGTCAAAATCTTCTTTTTCTGGTTGTCATTCCATTTTTCCAGCTATAAAAAGAAAACAAGAGGCACATAGATCAAGCCATGTATAGAATACGTGACTATGCAGAGTCATTGTCAAGAAATCATGCTATAGTGCTATTTACAAATTTACAATATCACCATGAATTAATCAGCATTATCATAATGCATAATGGCTTGCCATGTGGGTACAGAGGGAAATTGCCCCCCCCCCCCTTCCTCCACAACTTTGCAAATCATGATCTCCATTTATCAAAATTTTTATGTAATAAGAGATTTTAATAGTATTAGGGACTTTGGCATTTCTTCAATCCCAGAAATGTCATATATTTTTCAGTGGGCTAGTCAACCTCTTGTTGTATGGATTAATATTGTACAAGGTCTTGACTTCATGATATTTCCCTCCCCCCCCCCCACCCAAAAAAAAATTTTTACAGGTGCTATTGCCATCATGTAAATATTTGATCCAAATAAAAAAGCAAAACTGAACATTCTCCAAATCAATGTCTGTCAATCTTTTCAGGTAAATGTCACGCTTGTGGTTACAGTATTTTTGTGGCATTATTGATTGTGGTAATTTTTGTGCCATCCATCTTTTTTGCATCAGCAGCAGCAATGATTACTCACCATTGTCCAAATCTATAACATACATGACATTAATTAATCTTTGTCTTATCAAAGTTCATTAATGTTGTGAGCTTAACTAAACATGTTTTGTTTTCATTTTATCAAAATTCTGAACAAATTTTGAAGCAGAGCAGAATATTTGCATTGAGAGAACAGCAGTACCCATTTGAAAGACACTGACAAGTATTCATTTACCCATTTATTCAGGAGTGCTCTTCTCTCTTCAAAGACCTACAAAAGATAAAAGAAAATCAAAGCTTTCTTTAATGACAAACATTAGCAAAGCAATGCAATAAGTGGGCTTACTATGTTGTCCTAACTTGTTACTTACTAGTAAAAGCTTATGACCATAGTACACATGTACAGAACTACTGTACTGTATGTTTTTCCAAAAAATATTTATTTGTGATAACTTTCAATAAGCATAACTTTTAATTTCCTCCATTTACCTTACCAATAACACTAGATTTGACATAATGAACTGAGTTTCACAAAACAATCTACAGTAAGTCCCAGAAGACTCAGATCAAGATACATGTATACATTATTCAGAAAACCCCATCTTCCAATTTCTCTGTCAACTTCAAGCCATTGTACTGTATGTCTTGCTGGTTTGTCTGCAATTGCCTAATATTCCACTGCAATGTTCAGTCTGGGGTAACAATGCAAACAATTCCCAGCTTTTCAAGAAAACAAAGTTCCCTGAATTTTTAATGATATTGTAAATACTACAGCCTTTTCACTTTTTCCAAACAGACTCTAAAAATCTACTACAGCCAATCACTCAGTTGAGAGGCTGTTTGGCCATTGGACAAAATATGCAGTAACACTAACCATTTTCACTTTTAGTCCAATCAAGGTTCCCTGACTTTTCCCTGATTTAAAAGGAAACAATGCATTTGACTAAAATGACAGTCTAAAACAGGGGTGTGCAACCTGCAGGCCAAATGCGGCCCGCGACTTCCTCCTGTGCGGCCCACGAACCAATTTCGATTTGCCTTATTTCTGGCCCTTGTACGTCTTGTTATTTGACCACAACTTAAACTTGAGGTAAGTACAAGATATCATGAAACCAAAGAAACGATCACTTCCTTTGATGTAAGGTGGATATTCTCGACCATTTCATTATTTGATAAACTAAAGAATTGACTTGTAAAACGCATTCTAAATCGGAATTAACATATAATTTGTCGCCAAAATAGAGATGCAATACACGGGACAAGTTTCGCCAACAATTACTGTAGTAGGCCCATATTACAATATTATCTGAGTGCATCTGGGTCTGCCTAGATGGGCACATTGGTCACTAACGGGGGAGGGGTGGGGGAAGGAGTGAGGGTGAAACGCCACCCTCATATACACATCTCTGTTCCACTGCGGCCCCCAGATGGTCACAGCAACATGATTTGGCCCAGTGTTTGCAAAGGTTGCACACCCCTGGTCTAAAAGAGCTTTAAACCGTTATTAAGCCATTACAGTAAGTCTCAGTTATCACTAAATTCTAGCAATACTGTAGCTCTTCTTTTCAAAAATATTAATGCAAAAGTTCATTTTCATCTTCACAGTATTAAAGTATGTTATTTGAGAAGCAGTACCTTGAAAATCCTAAGGACACCATTTCATTATGGATACACAATCCTTTAGCAGATGGTTGCCCTTTCCCAAATGTGGTAGTTCCTCAGCTAAAACAGTTATGTCAAGGACTGGCGCTTGGACCGGGTACCAGTCCAACCCATGTTTTGCAATGCACTGCTTAAATTCTAGGAATACCCTAGTACTGTATAGCAAGTTACAGTTACAGTACTATACATGCACATTAAACCTGAAGTGAGCTTATGAACCCTGTCAATGTGTACAAATCCAGGAATCTTTAGGTGGCTTTTCAGCTAACTCCATCCCAGGCCAACTACAGTAGGTCTGAAGCCGACTCCTTCCCAGGCCAATTACAGTAGGTCTGAAGCCGACTCCTTCCCAGGCCAACTCAGTCCCAACAAAAATTCCTGAACAATCCAACTCGAAAGTTGTGAAATTTTGTCATCTTTGTAAATTTTACTCGTTGACCTATCAATGAGTTTTGGCGTGGAAATAATTTGAATTAGCTATACGCCAATCACAATGCACATTACCAAATGAGGAGCTACTCGTATCTATCTGCATAGCAAACATACGTTCTTTTGATTTGCTTTACCTTGCGCTGCGTGTTTTCGTTTACGAGACGGCATAGGTGGTTGCGCAGGTTATAATCATACGTCATCTGTCTGTGTAACTACCAACGTGCGGAGAGTCCATTTTTTTAGGGTACAGTAATTCTGATTAGAAGTGATTTTATGCCCGCAGTTGTGCCAAAAGGGATGTTAAATGTTCTTTATCATCCAATGACGTGATTGAAAGAAATCAGAGAGGTTCACAGTGAGCGTAAGAGTGTGAAAATAAGCCAAGTTGTAAGCTTCGTCCAAAAAATTGTCGTACCCTGTTAGTATATATATATATATATATATGTATCTATATATGTAGCATGGTTGCCCCGAAATTGACGCACCAAGCATTTCCAAGCCGATATTTAGAATAAAATAAATCCCAACGCTGTCCTGTTTGCCTTTTCCAAATGTGCAGTAACTTACGCATACGTTGCTACCCACACTTTTCCTACTCCCATCCAGAAATTAGTGAAAGAAAGCTTGATTTGACTCAAAATTTTCTTTGATGTTAGTCTTAACAACACCCGAAAGTGGCGCATTTTCCACATGTGTAGTGTGCAACAATTTTCATTGACTTGGTACAGTTACGTACATATGCCTACGTAGCAAGCTGTATTGCATAGTCCTTGTAGTAGAAGTGCTGAGCAACAGAGTCCACTCCGCAGGGAAGGCGCTTAGTTGCCTCACATACAGTATCATGCAAAACTTGCATTAACTTGCTGATCTAACATGCCAAAGAAAGACTAGCCTCTGTCGAGTCTTTCCTGCGACAGTTTTCCTCCTCCCTCTGGAAACATTAGCAGGAAACATAGGCTGTTACCTTCTGGGTGTTGTACTCCCCCTGGAAATCGCTATGCAGGAAAGCCTCTGGACAAAGTTAATTTCATGCACAAACTGCTTAACTATAACCTTTAAAATCTACTACCAAATCGGTAGTAATTAGTGGGAACCAATCAGAGAGTCTTCGGTTTCAAGGATTCATGAATATGCATGACTGTACCTTGCCTAGCCTGTTCGTTCCATGGCGAACAACAACTGGGATCAATGGGATGATTCAAGCGCACAACATTCAGCAGCTCTACTTAGTCTAGACGTGAATTCATTAATAAATCGGCAGCTCGAAGCTCTGTTTCAAAAGGGAAGGACACATTTGTGAACCTGCCGTATGGATTTGGTAAGAGTTTGATTTACCAGTGTCCGCTGTTCTTCGAGCGATAACGTTGGGTCGGCGTAATAACGCAAGGTCAACAACAGGGACGGGTTCTACGAGCGTTCAAGCAACAATAATACAGGATCGAGCAATTTCATTGGTCAATTTCCTTTCGACAACATAGCAGCATAATAACAAATTAATAGTAAGTAGTAGCAACGTGAATATCATAGATGCATACCTGTATATTAACACTTTGTCCAAAGGCTTTGATGCCGACGCGAGATCCGTTTGCACAGCAGTCAGTGTTACGATGGCCTAGCTTCAATGGATGGAGCGCGTAGGCTACTTTCAAATCGAAGTAGGCCTAAATAAAGTGAGGGATAACAAATGGCAGAAAGCCTTGACAAAGGCTAAAGAAAGACAGGAAATTTGGTCAAGTTACAAAAAGAGCGTAATAACCTTATAACCTAGGTTATGCACTCGGCACACAGTGCAGGCATAAATACGTCAGATGAAGCAGTACTTTGGGACAGTGCACACCAGGGAGAGGTCATTTTTGTTGTTTTTAGAGAGTATTATTTCTAGATATTAGAAGTACACACAAGTGTGGGATGCAGTTATAAAATGCTTGAAAAATAATCATATTAAGGTATGCATGTAGGCCTACCTAAAATGGATTCAATATCGTGAAAAACAAAATACCTGATAGGTTCAAAAACGTTAGGCTCCCTAAAGTAACGTTGCTACAGTGATAGCTAGTAATTTTTGAAGGTGCGCCAATTTTGGGTGTGCGCCAATTTCGGGGTCTCTGCTATGGTTGTTGGTCAACTCGCCTCTCACAAAGTCGCCCCCTCGGCCAACAAAGTCGCCCTTTAACAAAGTCACCCCTTACAAAGTCGCCTCCTGACAAACTCGCCTCCCGACAAACTCGCCCCCGACAAAGTCGCCCCCCGACAAAGTTGCCCCCCGTACGTTTAGAGTACTACTTCATTTGAGATTGTACAAGGCTAAGCACAAGAGAGTATTTTTTGGGGTTGCTTTTCGTCCCACTCCTAGGGCTAACGTTAGATTATACGCAAAAATGACAACAAAAACAGCTTATAATAGGCCTGCACAAAGAACGAAAAGTTGCAGCGTGACAATGGACAACTGCCACCACACCAGGGTGACCAGATTTTGAAAAGTAAAATACGGGACACTGCATGGTTGGAAGGTGGGTTGTGTGCACGCATAGCGCGAAGCGTCCATCAGGTGGGGTCCAGGGGCCCGCCTTAGGGCCCCTGGTGAGGTCTGGGGCAAAGCCCCTGGAAGCTTCTGGATTTGAGTGCATTCAAAGCACCAGAAAGTCTACTTAGAGTGGTCCAAGTTATAAATCACAAGGTCCAAAAATGTGTTGAAAATTATGTCCATTACTAGACTAGTTATATTCCTTTTTGATGACACAGCTTTGAGTAATTGCCTATAAGACTGGACATATGTAACAGACTCAGTACATGTTATATAAATGTTACATTTTGCAGTTCTGATTTGATAAGGGAGACACTACAACTATTTCTGCAGGCTACATACAACTAGCCAGTCTGCATTTCGTGCACTTCAATCTGAAGATCTTCGGCGTGGAGTTGGCATTTTCCTTATGTTTTCTATTGTTTTTCTTGGCGTATCTTCGGCGTGGGCCTGACATGGAATGCACTTTGGACGACTAGGCCTAGTATGCCAGAGGCACCAGTGTTATGCGGGACTAGCCTAAACTGTTTGTCACTTATCATTTATCAGTGAACAATGTTGGTAATTTATACCTTTTTTCGGTTTATTTTTTATGAGGGGCGACTTTATTGAATTGAGGGGGCGACTTTGTCGGGGGGGGGAGTTGGTCGAGGGGCAACTTTGTTAAGGGGCGACTTTGTTGGCCGAGGGGGCGACTTTGTAGGGGGCGACTTTGCTAGGGGGGACTTGACTGGCCCCCTCTACTATATATAAATCGGAACGCCTGTGTGTGTACCAATAGGGTAAGATAGGGGGTTTTCGACCGCTTAAGGGGTTTTGGTTTAAAAATTAAATAAAGTAAAGTCATTGAACCAACTTACCTTTGGGCAACACCTCCAATACCTGTACTTACATTCTGTGTACAGTATGTCCTTTGTTTTATTAGTTTTGTCCTATTGGAATATGTAATGATGACAAAAGTGGTCGAAAATTGGCCATTTTCAACCTAACCAAGGGTATTTTCAACCGCCCTATTGAAAACCGTGCAATTTAATGGTAAAATGAATTTTGTATGGGTCATAAGGGGTTGTCACCCAGATGTTGTGATTAAAGTTACCAATGAAGGTACAGCAACTCTTTTACATTTGGTTTATGACCATTAATTATATCACTTAAAATTAAAATTGATCAAATTACAGTAATTTCCATGATTTTATGTAGGTCAAAAACTAGGTGGTCGAAAATAGCCTTACACATTGAAAAGTGGTGGGTGGTTTTTGACCTCCCCACGAAATGAGGGCAGTGACAATTTTTGGGGAAGTTCTTTTTGTGACAATATCCCAACAACTTATTTCTATTTAGTTTATCAAATTTGACCACTTAATAATTAAAGTTGTGGGTGTAAAGATATGTGGAAGTAGGTCATGTGGCTTACCGACCACTTTAAGAAAATATGTTTTTAAAGTGGCCATGACACGTAAATTGGAATAATGGGAGACTAATTTAGCCTAAAGTACACAAAAAGATCTTTCCAAAACTGTTTTCATCACCCTTACAGCCTTGAGCATTAAAAAGAATTTATGTTTCAAAAAATTGCACCAAAAAACAGACTGCTGAAAATGAGATTTCAAGCCAACAAAATGATGACGTCATTTTAGGAACACCAGCCTCCGTATACCGAACCTGGCTTACAACATAGCCTATACGTACGTAAGAGATAGTAATGATTGTAATTCGCGGCATGTCTTGAATTTGAACTTTATTCTGTCTGTTTGGAGAGTGGTGTCGGTCTGTTATATTTTGGGGCTGCAGTAGGCTATTACGAATAATTACAAATACTCTTGATTCATAACCGAATAACAAAAAAACTCGGCAGTGTACTGTTCGGTTCAGTCTGCAGTAATACGTACAGTGAGTGGACTGGCAGCAGCCAGCGAAACACTGTGCACACTCTATCATAGGCTAGTTCCACGATTTCCACTGACACTTGCACGAAAGTAACCTAAAGTTCATATTTTGACTGCCTACATAAAACTTTCCAAGCTAAAGTCCCTTTCAATTGCTCCAAATGCTTCTCTCATGCTCGAATTGTTGTGGTGTTGTACTTTTACCTCACCTAACAGTCTCAAATCGATACAGTCCTATGCGCCGTAACGAATTACTCACCACATCTGCACCACTGACATCTTGTTCAGTATCGCCTTCGCCTTTCTGATTTCAAATCCAAGAAAATTCACTTTACCGACAGTCCAACATTCCTGTCCGATCAGGGAGTTGCCATTAAAGGGCAACTCCCTGGCTCAGATGCGCCATTCCAAAGAAAGTATTAAATTTGATTTCACGTGGTACCTACTATGAAACAGAGCTGGTGATACATTGTGTAGTATCAGGTATGTTGTGTACTGTACCCATGGAAGTAGTACTTCTATGCTGTACTGTACCTATGCTGTTGCGTTGTTAATGTTTGTACATGCAGCTTCTTATGATGACACCAAGACGAAAAACCTGCGTGAAATGCATTTAATTGACTAAAACAACGGTAAGCACGAGAAAAGGGATAACAACTCCAAAATTTACAACTTTTCACGCAGGTTTTACATTGTATCGACCTTGGTAACCGGTACAATGGAATGCAAACACTGTATCAAATGTCCGAAGGATACCATGGCAAACAACAATCAGTTCCTAAAGTGACGTCACATGACGTAACAAGATTTTGAAAATTTTCGGGAAGACTTACTTTTCAAGGCTGAAAGAGGGTGTATTTTTTCTCAATTTTCGAGCGGAAAAACAAGTTGTAAACAAACTGAATGGCTGATTTTCGTTGTAGGAAACGTATTCCTAAAGATACCAAAGGGTTTAAACCGTTAATTTACACGTGGCATAGCCACTTTAAAACTAATGCATCTGCATTTGATTTTCAGGTTCAGATTTTTGTATTAAATGGCTAGCTTGGGTCAAAAGGTGGGCGATTTTCAATTGCCACTACAGTAAAACCCCGTTTATCCAAACCCCGTTTATCCGAAACCCCGTTTATCTGAACTAGCCGTCAGATTTAACAACAATAATAGTCAACACATTTACAGTAGTATACACCAAGTTTTAAGTGCTTTACAAGGCAAAATTCAACGTAAATTTTTGCAGAAATGCACTAATTTTTCTCGGGACTTTAAAAGTAATGGAAAGATGTCACGATGGCTAAAACAGCCGACATGTGGACATAGAAAACAATCTGTTATCTCTTTGTCAAATTTGGAAGAAATATCGTACGTATTTGCTTTGAAATTCTTGTTAGAAGCCATGTGTCGGTATAGGCTCAATATCCTCTCATACAAAAATACGTTAGGCTGGCGTAAGTCTTAGTTTCACTAAATCTGAAAAGTTAGTAACGTAGTGGGCTTCATACCTAAAAATAATGAAAGTAGACCTTACAAAAACATTGCGAACTGCTGTTTGAGAGTCTCCTACACATGTGTCTCTAACAATTTTGGAAATTTTTGCAGAATTGATACTCTAGATACTTCTCCAGATCGTTACAGCTTTTCTTGAGCACACACATTCATTTAGTGTGTAGAAAGCATTGGTCATTCAGACCAGCGAAGGCTCAAATTTTTGGAATAAAATCTCTCTGTTTTAGACGTCTTAAAATTTATTTGTCATATCATCGGTCACAAAAAATAGTAACTCAATATTTTGGGGGATTTTGTCTGCAATTTTAAGCCTTTTCGGAATTATTTTGGAAATGTGTTGACACACTGTCTTATATGGACCCAGTGTACCGTACTTAAGGCAAAACATTGGAACCTCGTTTATCCGAACTTTTTCGTTATCCGAACAAGCTTCGGTCCCGATGTGTTCGGATAAACGGGGTTTTACTGTAGTTCAAAGTATTTGTCGGTAAAGTCTTAGGTACTGCTGTTTTTTCAAGAAATTCACAATTTGCAGAAATGTTCATGGGCGGTCGGAAATAGACCTAGGTTGAAAACCGCCTAATCTACCCTAGTCCTTGAACAGGACTCTATGCTACGTACACTTTGTTTTACTCCACACTAGAGTCCTTGTACTGCCTACACAAAAAACCCTGCAGTTAAGGTTTGAGAGGAAAGTTTATCAGAAATTGATCGTTCCTACACTAATTGTCATTTCTCCGATTCTAAAACCATGCAACTCTGTTTATTACCATTATATTGTAGAAAAATATGCATTCACACAGCTCACAGGTGTGTTCTAAGGCCAAAACTCACAAAACTCGCTTCGACGTTCGTCAAAAAACGGCAGCCATATTGTCAGAATGGCCCATGGTAGCGGTTCCACAGTTTGATGTCCAATTTCCTAAAATTATTTGCAGGATTTCCTTAAATTTTGTTACATTTTCTTGATTTCAGATTTTGAAGTCAACATCTACCGGTTTGACGTGAAGATCCATTTCTAATATACAAATATTTTCTCCAAAGTCGAAAAATGTGCATCTATACGACATACTATATCCATTTGCATACTACCCTGGTTACAACTTTTTACAGGGAAGTCAGTCATGTGATTGCACGGACACTTTAAAAGCTTGTAACTGACTTAGTGTTAAGGTCAGTTTTTTCCTCCAAATTTCACCTTCTTGCTCCCCTCTATTCCAAGAAAAACTGGTCATGAAGCATAGATGCAATGACAAAGAACGTTCATGGAAAGTATGGTAATCATAGGTGAATATTTGAAGCTGTGGGGAATGCCGGTCTGCTGGCAGACCGGCTAATGAACGGAAATTTTGTGTAGGCAGGACAAGGACCGTGGTACGGAGTAGGTTCACCGTTAACGTAGTACACGGTCCTGTTCAAGGACTAAATCTACCCTAGCCTAGCATGAAACTCATTTCTGGATTGTATTTTTTGGAACTTACAAAATTGTACATCGAGTCTCTTCCATATTCTGTAAAAAGTCCAAGTCTATCAAACAGCGCTGAAATAACCTTGCAAATGTTATTACGATATCGTTGAACACACTTTTATATGTTTCACGCTATTGGTACACATACTGTAGGCTAATGTTATTGTTAACAGGTCTACTGTAGACTAGCCTAACGTTATGGCCAATGTCGTAACCTTACCTTTTCGTTTGCACCTGGGTCACTCATCGGTGTCCAAGCACTGAATCTCATCTTGGAATCAAGGTTTTTCTTCTTATTGTCAATAAATTTTTGCTGGGCTGACCAGGCCATCGTTTTTGAAACGTTAGTGGACAACGTAAGGGCACTGTAAATCCAGCAATATTTTAGAGCTGTGTCTGTTTACATTCATGGGTGCCGCCATTAAAGAAATGCCGAAATAATTATGGTATATATGTAGTAAAAGAGAATAAGAAACTATAGTCAGGGTAACCCTGCCGCAATCAACGTGTTTACGTTTGGTACTTTTATACACGTCAAGATCAAAAGACCAAGTGTCAACTTATTGAGTTGGTTCACTAAATTTATGATTTTCCCACACCTGTTGAAATTTACTCACATCTTGATGGTAAATGGCCAAGCAAAAAAATTCTGCACATCTGATACACAGCCGAAATGGCGATGATGGGGTAACTTAAAATGATTTATTACAAATTCGTGACCAGATACTTTTTACCATAAGGCATTAATCATATGCAACCCTGTCCACAAAACTACAATTTCTCACATTTTCAGTAACTATAGGAAGTGATACATGGAGTAATGAGGCTAATCAGAAACGTTGTCACAAAATAATCGATTCCAACTCAATAAGCACACTTTACCTTACGTACCCAGGGTTACCCTGGCTAGTGGTTTGATATTTCAGTCGTTTAATTATGAACGTTTTGTGTCTAACTGTAACATAAATATGATGATTATGTTCATACTACTCGAACATATTACTTTTCAAATAGTTAACCATTATTTCATAATCAGCGCTGTACAAATTTCTGACTAACACGAATTTTAGTAAAAGATAAATATGCAGTCAAAGAAAGTAGGGAGTGCAGAATTACACATCACCTGTTTCCACTTTCGGAAATTTCCTTGGATACTGAAAACTGAAATATGAGACGGCAAAAATCGAGGAAGAAATTCTTGAGAATGCCGTGAAATGTGTACATGAAAACGATACTCTGTAATGCGATGGCACAAAAAATTCTGATTTCTCATGGACAACTTTGTTTTAGACTTGATGACTTTGCCCCGAGATGACTCCATGAGCAATTCGAACCAGGGCTTGATTGGAACTGCTTGAGCCATGTATTAGTCAGTCCCTCCCCCCCCCCCCCCCCCCCGCCCCCTTAAAAATTATTTTCAGGCGGGTGTAGTCTGTGATCTGGCATCCCTAGCATGGCTGGGAACACTGGTGATTGTCCAAGAAATTGTCTGAGTAGTCGGTACAGGGCAAAGTTTTTAACCACATGATGCGAGTGGGAATTTCCACTGAGACGTTGGTTGCTGGGAGTTCTGTGACACTACAGTGACGGCAATGTACAGTTCTTACTTTGACACTCAATTGAATTTGTTACTGTGTCATCGCGAGGGTCTAAATCAAAACATAAAGAGCATTCTTTGCTTAAAATATTTTAGGAAAGTTAAACTAAACGCAGTCTCAACTTGAACTGGCCTTTGATTTATGGAAGTACTGATTGACCTAGTGACCTAGGTTAGATAGTGTTGTCCTACGAAATGCAGCCCGGACAGCCCTGTATGCCCGGGCTACCTAAATGTGACCGTAAAAAGTATCCGGGGCTCTTTTTCATAAAAGTTAGGACGGGTCGCCTAATTTTTTTCCCACGAGGTTATGGGCAAATTTGATTTTCAAAACTTTTCAAATTCGTTTCAAAGTCATGGTTAGGGGTATATTTAGGGCTAGGGGTACGTGACCAAGCGTTATTTGGCCTGTTCTTTCATAATCCGGTGTCAGAATTACAATAACGGGGTCGAAAAGCTGTCATTTTGGAACTAGGGGTGTGGCCTATTTCCAAGAAGCTGATTGGTCCATTGGCGTGATTTGCCCATAACCTCGTCGGAAAAAAAATGCGCGAACGGGTCACAAATCCTTTCAGAAAGTACTATGTCGTAATGGAAGTAAAACTTGACTGCCCAATGGGTTAAAAGGCAAGAACGTATCAGTGACATATTTTTAAGCCAGAATTGTTTTTATCTTTTTTTAACAATTGAAACGCATATATGCCCATTCATTCTTCGTTGTTTCAGTATTCCTTAAAACGATCAAATGGTATGCCCAGCCCAGAGCAGTTTCTCAATCTAGTTTGTAAAGAGACTGGACCCATGCATCATTGTTGAAATCACCCGAAACCAGGCGCATAGCCAAGGGAGGCAAAGGGGGAAACCGCCCCCCCCCCGAGCATATTTTTTGTATTTTTTTAATGATTGTTTTTATGATATTGCTAGTAACTCAAAATAAAAAACGTTTAGAGACAACTTACAAGGCCTGGAAAGTGCCATTTCCAGAGATCTAGGAGGCATTTTCGGCCAAAGTTTCTTGGCGCTTCGCGCCAACCTATGGTGGCGTTACGCTTGGATTGTTTGCCTACAGGCTCCCCCCTCCCCCTCGGCAAATTCCTGGCTACTCGCCTGCCCGAAAACCAAGCTTTCACCGGCCGTTAACTAAAAATGAAATTCCACTTATATGTATAACTTTAGCCATACGAGACGATTTCAGTACTAAGAGATATATAATACTAAAATTCCATCTGCTGGCGGCGGTATATATACATATACATATTATATATATATAGATATATATATATATATATATATATATATATATATATTATATATGTTATATATATATATATATATATATATATATATATATATATTATATATATATATATATATATATATATATATATTATATATATATATATATATAATTGAGTAGGTAGAGAGACGTAGCTACTTTATATGAATGAGTCAAATCAACGCTGTATTAAATTGTCGCATGGAGACCTTAGGTCATTTTTCCTCTAACAAAGCACTTGATTGAATATCCTCTTTCAGTATAAGGTAAGTGCTTTGTCTCTATGCGACAATATATATACACATATATAAATATATTAATGAGAGCAATAAATACTTCCGTTTTTTCGGCAGACTTTGCGGCCCATCAGAGAGCACTTAGCCGCCCACCAGTACTCTGCAGCCCACCGGTTGACACGTTGGCCTACGCCAATCAAGAGCGTCAACAGCTCGTGAAAAGTGGGGGATCGTGAGTCCTTGACCAGAACTCGGCATTTGAGAATTCGCCCTTTGATAGCACTACCGTCTGATTTTTTACTGCCTAGGGCAATCTAACACTCTCTTGAGAGAGACAGCAGGAAATCTGACCCTGGGAAGCATCCACCCTATACTTTCTTTTGCTACTCTTGAAGAAGTAGATACGTAATACCCAAGGTTATGTTTCACTTGAAACAAGTGACTTCAGATGTGATCTGAATGCCACTAGCATCGAAGTCATGGCAATCTGACTAAAGGGCGGATTATCAAATGGCGTGCGAATTTCAAAGCCCGAAGTGAGGAAGGCCCGATGATCACTTAAGGTCCCTAGAAAAATTTCGCGGCCAGCGGATCTCAACCTGGTGCAGTTTGCAACATTCTACCACGATTTTTTCGATTAAATCTTTGTTTCCAGTACAGGCGTGGCGGAACGGAAATTTTAAAGATGAGAGCCAGCAAGACTATTTAAGCGGAGCGCCACCATCAGTTGGTGGGGAGCGGACAAGAAAATTTTTGGTTTTCAACCCCCCCCCCCTCCAGAAGGCCGGAAACAGCACTTCTCGAGTGTTCTTACTTCTAAGCTGCATGTACCCTGCTCACCTTGGCAATATTGGGGGGCTGGGGGCTAAACATACTTTTAGCCCCCACTTTTTTATTGGGGGCTGAGCCCCCAAGCTACCTGGTTCTGTCGCCACTGGTTTCCAACATTTTCTCGTTTTTTTTTTTTTTTTTGAATCAGCTGTATTCCAAGACATGGATTGAAACATTTGCCTGGAAAACATTTGTTCTGGAAAAGAGTGGAGGGGACATCCATCCCTTCCGCTTTCAAAAGTGCTCTCGCCCCCCCCCCCCCCCCCTCTAATGACGTCCATGACGCTTATATTGCAAACAAGTTTCAATAAGTATAATTACGTTGCTGTAACTGTACTTCCTTCATCAGGCTCCTTATGTGACTCTGGCCTCCGGCCGGTTATAAATTGGAAAACCAGTACTTTTCGTTACAATGAAATGCTATTTTACAATGAAAATGTGGTACATTAATATTCCAGGGATAGCGTTCGATGTTATTACCTGCTACTACTGAAGTTGTTAGTTGGTGTTGTAATGTACGTCTACAGGCAAGGTGACCTGTACACCGTGAGCAGGTGAGCCAGTTAATTTGCCTTCATTGGTATGCACCAGATTGCATGATTTGATGTTTTCGACATTTTGGGGCCATTCCCCAACCCAATAGACCCCTATCTGATTCTACCAGGCACTGTAGCAGTTGACATTTTGTTGCAGTCTTTAGGAATCCCGGGATAGATCCTCGACCTAGTTAACCGTACAGTCAGTCAGTTTTGTAATAATGTTATGTTAAACTTTAAAAAAAGTTAAAGGGTAAAGGAGGGCTTAGGCCCATTTGATGCCCTGAAGTCCTTACCTGGACTTAAATCAGGGCATCTTATGGGGCACGTCCTGGGACTGGCACTACTTCCTTTCTCTTCTCCTCATGTGACCCTGGCCTCCTATGGTAGTAATCATGCCTAATAAACTGTCTATTCGGTACAGCTGCACACACAATTCTTCACTCTTGCAAAATGAACCAAACAAAGAAAAATTGTCAAAGCATGGCAAACAGAACATAAATCCACAACTTTTAATGTTTGTCAAATCTGTGTCTCCTACAACCATTTATCTTGGTCAGGCTCAACATTTTAGTACAAGAAAAATACTGACGGAAACGATGCAATTGCGAGTACGCCCTCTACAACCAAGAATTACTTCCTTGCTCACAACTACTGTATTGAGCCGGAAGTCATTTTATGAATCTTTCTGAAGAGTATCTTGTGCTATTAAATGTATCTCAAGATTTCAATACAGTAACCTCTACTGATTAATAATGATGACTTGAATGTTTATATAAGGAGAGTTTACTTCACAAGTTAGGTGGAAAATCTTGTAAGATTGATGAACTAATAAATGATTTTTTTCAAGTGCACTGAGCCCAACTATAGTGTTGTAAACTGGTGAAGTTGGTTGTCTTTGTGTAGAAATGCCAAGTCATGTGTAAAAAATATGGAACGAAACTCTGAACTTTTCGATTGTACTTTGAGAGTTAGAGGGAGAAAAACGTATCGCCACCTTTTGACGAATGATTATGAAAAGTTTTTTGTCCTTTTTAAGGGGTCAGATGATTTAAGCGAGTTTTTTAAGAATTTAGGAGAGTAGGGGGACTGTACAGATCGAATAAAGAAATCAGAAATGTACTCACCAAAAAACAAATCTAAAGTCCGCTCAAATAGTTGCTCTGGCTTATTCCGTGGTCAATATTCCAGTCCGGGTCAATGTTCCAAAATGAGCTCTAATAAATACCGTGACAAATTCCAGTAGTAGTAAATCGAATATACTTTCTAGCTTTCCTGTCGTGAACCACGTGGCTTTGACCGACAAGGGAAAAGTCAAAAGAAAGTGTTCCTTGAAGTGAAATATACGAGCAGTCGCTCAGCGATATGGAATAGAATTTGCTAACACTGATAAAAGATGCGTAGGCACTTCAGGATAATTTGAATAGTAAATAATCGGTTTAAATCCAAGGAAAATATATAAAACTCCAAAGTGGATGGTGGCTCGCGCGCGTGCCTAGTCGTTGGAGAGTCGAGAGCAAGTTTGTTGGATCAGGGAGTTGCTATTTGTCAAATAGCAACTCCCTGGTTGGATTCCTTTGTTCATCCGAGAACGTGGAGTAAGAATTCTCGGATGATGAATAGTTAGTCAGGGACAAAGGGTTGCGTTGAAAACTTGGCCCGCTACTTTTCCAAGAATATCACCGGAAAAGAGGGCGAGCTTCGTTAAGCGAAAGCTCTGGAAGAAGCCGCTACAAGAACAATTACGTAATATCGACGTAGAGGTTTTTCTCGGGATATTTTATCCTTTGGCTGTACGTTAATCGTGCTGAGATTGAGAACTGGATTTACAGCTACTTAGCTTTAAATGATGTCAAATTCAATCGCTATTCTTGGAATCTGACCGTTAAAATTAATAAGACAAAAGCAGTTGTATTTTCAAGAGGTAAAATTAGGAGGAAACCTGTTTCGTTATTTTGGGGATAGAGTTTTTAAATAATTATTGAATCCTTACTAATTAGGTGTCCAATTTAACTTTAATAATTAATTTACTACGAGCAAGGTGTTGCATGTAAATCAGTAGCAGATTGCATTGTACAGTCTTCTTACTAAGTAAAGTAAAGTACCCCACCCTTCCCCTTAGATCGGGCCCTCCCCCAGGCCGGCGATTTGAAACAAGGTTCAGCCCTCCCCCCCCCCCTCCCCCAGTCTCGAACAGCTTTCTACTCCTATGGTCGTAGCCATTTTAACGAATACATCTGGTTATTACTTACTTGTTGGCTATTCTGAAAGTAGGCCCCCAGTAAGCAATATCCGGCGGTCCGCCGCGGCCATTGTCGGCTCATGATCGGCCATGAATACGCGGTTGGCCGCTGGAGGGCCGTCGGATGGCCATCGGAGGTCCACTGGCTACATCCGGGTCAGAAACAAAATTGCATGATGGGTAAAACTTATTAACCAATCAGCGTCACTACCATCGGAGGACCGCCTGCGAACCACCGGACATTTCGCCGACGGACCGCCGAAGTGGCCGACGGCGGTCCACCGACGGAGCCGACCAAATTTGCTGGCTGGGCCATGCACTCTAGCTGCACTGCAGTTTCCATGAAAACTGTGTTTATGTACTTACCATGATTCCGGATGATAGAAAATTATACCTAGCAGTAATTTATTTTCAAATTTTCCCCAGGAAGAACCCATCCATTGTCAGAGTTTCGCCGCTGGAAGACTCACAGATTAAGTCAACCGCTCAAAGTGAAAGCCTTCATGGACCCCTCCGACTTACCAAATCAGTATAAACAGGGTCGTAGGATGCAGTAGGCGAAATCCAGGCTAAGGGGGCAGTCCATGACACTATCTAACCGGAGCACGAAGTGATGTGCCTATCCTTTTTCAGGCTGTGCAAGGGTGCCATCCTGGAGGATGGTGCAGAGGCCACCAAAGAGGAGGGAGTCACATGTAAGGCCTGGCTTACTAGGTGCTCAGTGGTAATATCTTTGGCTATTTTAAAAAAGCATGCTGTGGTACGGTATGAGAAATAATACTAAAGATCTTTAGCCTGCGTATAAGCAGGTGTATTCAAGCTGTGCCACTGTGTATTATGTAGGAGGGAAATGGGTAAATTATTCAGGATGAGAAACACATATAAGGACGCGTCCACGTTCGGGGTCGAGGGGAGGGGCTTCCTGAGAAAAGTTAGAGAAAAGGGAACACTTTCTTGCAATTTTCCGGATCTTCAGAGCCTAAAAATCATAATTAGATAGGACGGGTGAATTTTCAGCTTTTCAATATTTTTTCCTCAAATAGGCCAAATTTTATTTACGATTCCGAAATCTCAGGGCGGCAACTTCCCCCTTGCCCCCCCCCCCCCGCAGGCTAGGGCCCTGGTAGCATATAATTTCAACTTCTTGTCGTGTAGCCTGCTTGCGTTGTCAACTTGAACCGGTAAAATTCTGTGTGATTTAGTGTCCGGACACCTTCCGGACTGTTGGCACATTTGCAGTATTTTGTCGAAGTTGCTGTGGTAAGTTATTTTTGCCCTTTGCCCTTGAACTTCTGAGACCCTACCCTTAGGAAAAAGTACCATGATACTGTAACATAACAGATGGTATCATTGGCACTTTACAGAAAGCGATGCTTAACCATCATGGGCGTCCGCAGAAAAAAATTCAATGGGGCCAAATTTTTTTCATTGGAAATATTTTACTCCCAGAAGAGTTTAGATGCTACTTTTCACACAGTGTTGACAGAGGCATAGCCAGGAATTTGTCAAGGGGGGGGGGGGGGCGAAGCCCATAGACAGACACCACGCGCTCCCCGACACCATGACTTGGCGCGGAGCGCAAGAAAATTTTGGCCCAAAATGCTTCCCAGATCGGTGGAAATGGCACTTCCAAGGCCTACTTACCTCATACAAAAAGGGGAAACACTAGAACTATCGTAAATATAAACTTTAAAAAATACCAAAAATATACTCGTGGGTGGGGGGGGGGGGAGGCTGCTGGGGCCTGAGTATTGATATTTTTATTCAATTCCTGTTTTGAAAGTAGAAATTCATACTCAGCGAACTGTTAAGAAATGTTGATGTTATATTTTCTTCGTTTCTTTCTTTATTTTTCCTTCGTTTTTTTCAAGTTTTTTATTTTCCGGGGGGGGGGGGAGCAAGTGCCTCCCTCCCCCCTCCGGACGCTCATGTAACCATTGAAATTTGTGTCATGACAGCAATAACCCTGAAATGATGAATTAGGCCAGTATTTTCCACCTCTCCTGGACAGCGCCCAAACTGTTAATTAGTAATTCCGGGGGGGGGGGGGGAGAGGGGGAAAAATGCAGATGATCGGGGCCAAATATTGAAAAATGACGGAAAATTGTGGTCATAAAAACCTACCTTTCACGAAGGTTGCAATACAACCTAGTCTTGAACTTGGAATGAGTTTTCATAGCCTATCGCACGACATTCAGCACTTTACTGTGCATTTTAAAAGTAACCCATGGCACACCATAAACGGTAATACCTGGTATGTATGGTACTGTCTAAAATTCAGTGGTTCTCAAACTGGTCCCTACCGCCCCCTGGAGGGGCGTAATTGGGAAGTCCCAGGTGGGCGTTACAGAGTACACGGAGAATAGGGGGGCATCGGTACTGATTTGGGGGTCCCTGGTGATTAAGACACATCACTGCAGCAATTTATAGGTAACAATAAGGCATCCAGATGGTCTGTTCCCTCCGCTTCTCACTAAAATGGAACCAGACATTCGTAATTTTTCAGCATTTCACCAAGCTCACCCTAATTCACACTGACTGAACTACATTTTGGGATCTCTATACCAGTTTCACAGTATGTCGGTCTTCTGTAGATTTTTGTTGTTCTTGCAAATAGAAAAGGTAACAGAGAAAAATATTGTTGAGCGTCCGACTATGAATGGTAGGACGAGGGTAGGGGAGGGGGCATTGGGACAGTTCAACATAATGGAAAGGGGCGGTAGTCTAAAAAAGTTTGAGAACCACTGGTCTATATTACATTGGCAAGAGTGGTTATGTGAGGTTAATGCAATAACTCAATGTTAAATTTACAGAATATTTGAGAACAAATTAGACGTATGAAGATTACCTGACACAATGATGGCAATTAACCTGTGAAAAGTTGTTAACTTCGTTGTGGAAACATCAAGATTGTGAACTCACCAGCAGGTGGAAGATTTGAAATATGTGTCGAGTCCATGTACTAGAATTTGTACCGGTACATTTTGCACTAGAGAGTATCGGGGCCGATGAAGTATCATCGTCTATTTGAGTAGTGCCATATGCATTTAAAGTAGTAAAACTGTACTGTACTATGTAGAGCTTTATTCTTGAGAAAATTCTGCAAACAATTTTTAAAAATTGAGCTACTAAATGTAAGAACAAAATATATCAATGTGAGTTTATTTTGTGAAAAAGTAAGAGTGGCTAAGTATGAGACCGAAAGCATGGGCGTGGATCAATCTCCAAACTGAAGGTGGCGACTTTTTACCATTTGAGAATCGCCTTCCTGGGTGTGGGCTCTAAGGGGAGAGGTGTCCCCGCCCCTCCCCTTTGGAAAAAAAGGCAATTAGAATTGTCTTTATGGCAAATGGTGCCATATTTGGGCCGGCGCAATTTAGCCTTTAAAATGAGTAGTCACGGTCAATTCGTATGCTTCTAACACCAATTTGTATAGCGTTCCGAGTGTGTGGATGTGATTCACGGTGAGCCGGCGTTTTCTGCCCTTTCAGTTTGCCGAACAAGACGTGTGTGTCGGGCTTCATTTATGTATTTCAGACGGCCGGGCGTGCCGGGCTGTAACTGGTAGAAAAGATCGTGTAATATTATAGACAAAATAAAGCGAGTGCGATTATAAAGTGCAAGAAGAGGAGGAATCTGGGAGGAATTAAGCGTTTCTTTGGCGTTTGCCAATGTCTTAGCAATTGATTCTTGGCACTTCAAACAGAGGACAGCTTTGCAGAATTCTTGGTTTCAAGTTTTGCTCTTAGTTAGCTTTTTTGGTAAGATAATACCTCGATATTTTAGTCCACGTGAGTTAATAATATTGCGTGATGTTATTAACTTAGGCTAGGCCAAGTTAGGCCCACAGTACATACAGTACTTACTACATTCTGACATTACATCTGGCCTACGTACTACACTACAGTAGCTAGCTTAGGCTTTCCAAGTTATAGTGATACATGGGGGTTAGCCAACAACAGGTGCATCAATTTAGGCCGCTTATTACAACTTGCTGAAAAAAAGGCAATTAGTCAAATCATGGCAAATTTTATGATGTTGTGAACATGGAATCTAGGCCTAAGTTAAATTTATGGATGACAGCATACAGTTTCTGTTATATGATCTGCAAAAGTTTTACAGTTAGGCTAGGCTAGTCAGCAGTGAGGTAACGTGCTTGTATAAATTTGGTCTTTTCACTTACACCTTGAACTGATTTTCACTTCCATTGAAGGTACTGTAGGGCCTGGTGTCTAAATACTGTATCCAGGCCAGTGTTCTCCACTAGCTGTTTTGTCCGGGGGGCTCCGCCAGTACAAAATCTGCCACACTACTTTTGCGCCCGGACAAAACTTTGCCGCCCGCACAGAAAATTGACACGCCCGGTCAAGAAGTTGTCTGTACCACTCAATCACAAACACCACAACTTAGTTATTTTGACTGCCTTTTATATTTAATTTCAAATACTCATGACAAGCAATGCATAATAAAGCATCGGAGATGCAAACCCAGCTCACTTACAGTACCGAATCGTCGAGGTTAGCCTCATCGTCGAGTTGCGTAACGTCGAAGTTAGTCAATGATAGTCGAAGATCGTAAAAGCCTCAAACCCTCCCAAGGTGCAAAACAAGATCGTCCATTTCGACGATAGCTCAAATCATCGTCGAAGATCGTCAAGATTATAAACAGCAGCACAATAGTTTGAGGTTTGAAAACAAAGTTACTGGTGCGGTTTTGTAATTTGCTAGACATGTATTGAACTCCCAACAAAAGGAACAAACAAATTGAGGGTAATCACAATGCTCGCAATCTTCGGAGCGTATTAGCTCCACGAATGAATAGACTCAATAGACCTGGTAGGCCG
Source organism: Holothuria leucospilota (assembly GCA_029531755.1). Lineage (NCBI taxonomy): Eukaryota > Metazoa > Echinodermata > Holothuroidea > Aspidochirotida > Holothuriidae > Holothuria > Holothuria leucospilota. The sequence continues at coordinate 18,208,175 of CM055982.1, read as the reverse complement.
ATGTGCCTTAGCAGTAAATTGCGCCGGGCGTTCGATGAGCCGCTTGCGAGCAAATGACTACACTCATCTATCGCACCACTATAATAAGTTCATGCTAATAATTCCTTAGAACTAGTATAGATGCTTGTTTCATTAGATAAAAATAATTGTTTGAAACAAACGTGAGTATTGAATGATATCCTTTGTTCCAAGTCTGTGAATGTCTGAAACACTGGTCTACAATCGTGGTTCCGAATCTCGCTCCAAGTGCGAACAACCTTCCGTTAATTCAACTTGCGTTCTGAGGTTTTGCAAATTTTCGGTGCTGCTTTGTATTTTCTTCTTGCTGTGACTCCTTTTTTTAAAGATCTTGTTATGTGTATAACATCAATAAAAATTTACAGAAGTAAAAATATGCGTGCATAAACCGGAAAATACTGTACCACAAACTGGAAAGTGAGCAAACTAGTCACGGCACCCAGTTTCGGAAGACATCATAAAAGAAAAGAAAAAAAACTTGTCTGTGCGTCTTCTTTTTAGTGTTATATGAAGGAGGCAAAGGCGAAGTAATTAATAGTTTACCGTACATGCCGGCTAGACGGCCGGGAAAATGCTCATTTTGCTACCGTGCCTTTTTTAAAGATCCTTTTAATAAGGACGCACTGAAATTTTGATAAGAACTGTGGGAAACTTGCTCGAACTGTCCAAATATAGATTAGGCCTAGATTACAATCATCAACAAGGGCGGGTATGTGCATTTTTCGGGAGAGGGGACCGAACCGCTTCTGCTTGAAAAAAGCCTAATTTACCTAATGTGCGACCCGAATTTTCTACAAATCCTGCCAAGAAATAGGCTTGGTCTCTCCGGCTGGAAGGGGGCTGGATTCCCTACCCCACCCATTCTCAGCAGATGAGGCCTGTTTGATACTAGTTGCCCTCAAAATTTGCAATCCTGTCACTGTTCCCCAAATTTCTAGTTCGCAGAAAATTCTCTTACCTTGGAAAACATGAAAGGTAATCAGTCATCCCGAACCGCCATTCTTTGAAAATATATATCCTATTATTTCCTAGTTTGTGAAATGAGCGACGCCTTCGTCTGTGTATCAATTCATCATCACAGCATATGCCCTATAAAAAGGCGAGATGCCTCTGTCGTTTTTAACGCCATGGATGGGTGTGTCCCATACCCTTCCGCTCAGAGAACCGCGAGGTTACGGTATACAAATTACAGCCGTAATACGATGCCGAATGACCCATAGACAATCAGTAGACCTGCATAAATGAAACTACAACCCACTTCATTGTCTTATTTTTCAGCCCATCATTGTACTGCCTAACATCTTATAGTCCAAAGACAGCACACATTATTCGCTTCAGACAGCACACATTACTCGCTTACACTTTCTAGCTAGCTCGTTGCTACATACCAAAAGTATAGTGCGGCAACATACACGTACCGTCATCAATTCCTTGAGAAACCTTCGATTCGAGAATTTCCCAGGCACCTGCAAAAGGTCTTAACTTATTTGCATGCAACATTCTGTGCATTGCGAGCATTGCGTATTTTCACGACACATAATCGGTAATTAACCAGTTTAAAAACACCTTTACTTGTGACGTCATTGACTTCCCGTTTTTTTTCATTAGACTAACGCGTTGCAAAAATTTCCATTGGCTGCTACCAGTCCCCGTGAGTGTTTACCGTTAACGGACCAACTGTTAAGTCCCGCCCCTACTAGGCACACCCACCTTCAAGCACGGTCTGACTTACGTACTGTCGATGCACTATCGTACTGTCGATTCCGCGTGTAGGCCTGGTAGTGTGGTATAGTAACCTAACGAAGTACATTTCATATCCTGGGTAACGTGCCGCTCTACGTGCGTTACGAACTAGCTGCCATGGGCGAAAATTCAGTATGAAGATTATCAGCAAAATCAAGCATTACGAGCTAAATTTTGTGCCATATCTTATTCATGGGTATTGAATAAGTCTACTCGTGAGAAAAGTATTCGGTAAGACTTTGGTATCGGACGAAATATCGCTTATATTGTAAAACCCAAGATGGCGCTGGCTGTCGAAGATTGCAAAAAAAATTTGAGGCGATGTGTGTGACGTCACGTAAACGTACAAGAACTAAATAGGCATACGACTTCCAAATAAGGTTACGCAGGAAATGGGCGCTGGTCGTTTTATAATGAATGAGTATTTAAACCCATAGCTGCGATTGGATATTTTCACGTACAGAAACTGCATTTCTCAGGTATTTGCAGTGGCCCCATATAATAATACAGTAGGCATGCGATTGCAATATCTGGTGTGTGCACATTAACGTAGTATCTTATTCGGCCCATGTATGAAAATGAAAGGTATTTGGGCTACAAGCTACGGCGTAAATAGCTTGTGACAGTACTAAGTGACAATGCAGACACGGTTTCCCAGGGGCCGTGTTAAAATTCGGATCATGTTAGCACATCACGCCGTGGGTAAATTTAAGGGACACCCCGGCAAAGACAGGGTAGGGGTATATATACTGCATTGCATTCCGCTGTAGGGCTCTGAGTCGGAGATTCAGGAGCCAAGTCTCGAAAATTGATTGCCGAAAGTGTAGTCTTCATTGCCTCTCCCTAAATGGACTATAATTGGATTAATATTTTTTCCTAAGGACTCGGACATCAAAGGTTCTGTAAAATAGGTAAGACTCAAAATTTCAGCAATTGCGTCGTAAAGGGTAGGGTATAGACGGAGGTGGTTCCAACGGCCACGGGCATGGCCGTACGGGCCGGGGCGCCCCCCCCCCCCAAATGCCAGAAACCTGACTAAATCAGGCAGATATTTTGTCTCAGTCGGGCAGAAAATTGGGCAGGTAAATTAGGTCCGAAGTCGGGCAAAAATCACCGCCCTCCCTAAGAAAAATAGTCCAGTAAGGCCATGGTCACGGGTGGGGTTAAAATGGGATCCATATCCATCGCAACATCAGTGTGAAATGAAAATGCGGCAGTCTATGTATTGTACCGGAACATAACAGGTTGAAGGGCAAACGAGGGCTAATGATCCATAAGATGCCCTGAGCGGACATGAGGGTGTCGGAACTAAGATGTGTTGCCATTGCAATGGCATTCTCTCTATTTTTTTGGTAGAAAGCAGAATGGTTGAATTTTATGGACCTGAACAGTTTTAACATTTATTCCGCGGAATATGGAGTTCCATGCAAAGTCAAGACAATTTAACCATGCATAACATGATACAGATACTCGCGACTGAGCATGATACCTGCATTAACATATTTGTGGAAGTTTAGTCTGTTGCTGTTGTGTAGGAATTCAAAACATCGAGATCGTTAGCTCGTTATCAAACCTGAACATTAATCGACATTTTCTGACTACAAAATAAGCTTTAGTGCCATGAACCCTGCCACCTTATCCAAAGCATTTGTAGCACTACAGAGTAGCGATAATTTTGGCGTAGCTTTTTCAGATTTCAGCGGCACCATATCGTGCGATGGTTTCTGGACATATTTTAAAAGCCCTTGCAAATTCCAAATTTTATCATACAGGACTGCACTTCTTGTGAAAGTCAAAATCGATTAAAAAAAAAAAAAAGTGACTTTCACTTTTTCCGCCCCTTGTTTTCAAAAATGTTGGGTACCTGTCAGTGGTGCATGCTGTAACATTTTCGCCAGCTGGCGTTGTCCTTTCCGATCCTTTCATTAGCACCGAACGGCCTTTAACCCCGTGCTGTTCGTTAACTTACTGATTTCATTGCGTATATGTAGCCCCCACCCTTACGGCGCGGGAAAGTTTATTTGAAGCACACCAAACTAGATAAACGAGACGATTGTACACCATTGTTTCAATCAAAACTCTGGCCTAACGTACTTCACATCGGAGTAGGCAAGATATAGTCACAGAAATGAGAGCTCAGCATGAAAATTATATGTAGTACGTTCTTGGGGAAATGGAAGGCCCATTCACTTTCACAGAAAATTCGAAACAACTGTAGGCTACAACACCGTGCTTGAAGTTAGCATTTTATGCAAGATACATTAGTAAACATACCGCGGTACCGTGCATTAACCTTCTGCGGTTCTGACAGTAATTTGCCCTTGTCCGTTTTGTGTACATAGCTACGTAGGAATGAGAAGTAGGCAACTGTTAAACAAAGGGATTTCTTCGATTTATTTCTATCCATTTCTGATATTGCTTTTATATAAACTTGGCCTTTTCCATCACTGGTCATTAATGAAAGAATTGCAGTTTTCACACTTTCCACAAAGTAGGCCTATGTACTGTCCTGTATGTAATGCTTGCTTAGGCTATATGCCTACACATCAATTGCTATTGTATGCATGGGTGATTAGCACGCTACTACAAAAGATCGCCGAATCGTCGAGATTATCGACGATCTTTTCATTGATCGGGAAAGTTGCGGTCGGTATAATCCTCTCATCAATAGACGCTCTGTAGGTTAGGATTACTAGAGTTGATTTTACGATCTTCGACGATCAGAAATTTAGAGTAAAATTGCTGATGGTCGAGTATAGTCGCAGATAGTAGATTATCGTAGCGACCGTCAACGTCGGCTAACCTCGACGAATCGGTACTGTACACCTGAGCTCTTATATCATTCAATATGCACTGAGGCTACTGCATTTCTTTCATATGTTTCCACAGTAAGAATTCGTTACCATCAAACTCATACATTAAACGAAACCATTGAATTGAACTGTCCTCTAGGTTTCCCGATTTTTACCCGAAATTTACATTTAAGTGAACTGCTTCATTATTGAATACGTCCAAGTGGAAAATGGACCTTCAGATCTGCACGTAAAGTCAAAGGTATTTAGAAAATGCAATTTGCAAAAAAAATGACCACAAAATCCCCAGATTTGAACACATAGGGAAGGCTAAGAACAAGGCCGTAGATTGCACCATTTGCGATCTAATCCCTCCTAAATTGTCAAAATTTTCCCAAAGGGGAGGGGAACCCCCTCCCTTAGACCCCTCCCCCAGAACAGCGATCACAAGAGCCCCCGGACAGAAAACAGACCAGTGGAGAACCCTGCAGGCCCCTCTGTGTCTCTTGTAATGGTGATTATATTAAGTGATTTTAACTGATTTTATTCTGTTAAATACCTAGGAATAGTACTGGATAAGACCCTTTCGGGTGAGTTTATTGCCTGTGATATTCTTAGAAAAGCAGGGGCTTGTTTAAAATTTTTGTATAGGCAGTCACCCTCTCTTAACAGTTGTACTCGTAAGATCTTGTGTACTGCTCTTATACAGTGTTATTTTGATTATTCTTGTTCCTCCTGGTTCTCTGCTCTCTCCAAGCAGTATAAAAATAAGCTTCAAATTATGCAAAACAAGATTGTTAGGTTTACTTTCGATATGGGTCCACGCACCCATATCAGGCAAAGTGAATTAAACAAAGTTGGTTTTTTATCGGTATGCGACAGGGTGCAACAACTTAAAGTTAACGTGGTTTTTAAGATTTTTAATGGCACCTGTCCCGAGTATCTGAAATCAAATTTTACCAGATTGAATAATATTCATCAGCACAGTACCAGGGGTAGCCCATTCAACTTTCTTGTTCCTAGAATAAAAGGATCCGCTGATCGTACCTTTTTCTTTAAAGGTATATATTGAACTTTGGAACTAGTGTTCGACAGATTATGCCATAATCGGCAATCACCGATTACCGATTATTCAATTACACAATCGGGCCGATGCCGATTACCGATCACCGATTATTTACATGTATAGGAAGGTCATGTTTTCTTGCCGTCAGTCGCATATTTCTAACTTTGTTCACACACCATAACATAACCTTCACACTGGAGATGAACGATTAAGAACAGTACCCCACGTTCCACGAATGGAATATTGTCTTTTGAAGAATTTCCTCTCGAAATACTGAGATAAAAATCAACCATAAATACATGCTTTCGTACGATGTCACAGGCTTAACGTTAACCAAAGAGTCTGTCGGCTTACATACGGCTCTGCCTACAGTGGTTCAATACACCGATCATGTCGAAAGATTCCGTGAAAAGGTCTGTACTGGACTGTCGTAGTGCTATATAGTAGCCTATCCACCCCAGTTTTAAGCAAAACTATCTACCTTGGCACTTAAGGGCCACTAAACATTCCACTCAATTTACTTGATTTACTCATCTCATGGTTCCATAACGATATGGATACATATTTTTTAAACCCTTTTTAAAGCGTCTTGCCCAACACTTACGTCTTGTGTAAAAGAATCTCCAAATGAAATGTAAAACTAATTCCCGATAAATTCCCGTAATCGAAAAACTGTTGCCGTTCCAGCGTGAATTAAACACGGGCCCGTTTCCCTTCGTTCATCAGTTAGGAGCACGGAGTAGTACATGACCAACGTGCTACGTAAAAACCGCGGGCAATGCACTTAGCTTGCATTATGTATTACACACTGTACTGGTGTGCTTCGTAGGTGAACTTCAACTTCGCAAGAACTGTACGGCAATTACGTGTGCGCATGTGCGGGTCATAGGTAATTAAAAACTTAACGAAAGGAATGTGGGAAGTGGCATAATTTATGCAGGATAATGAGCCTCGAGTTTCCGAAGTTGCTACAGTACGTATGTGCACCAAATGTGTACAGACGATGTGGTTAGCACTGAAACTTGAAAAAACGTAGCACGAAGTCATTTCTTCCTGTAGAACAATTTGTATGCAGATTGTGGCATGGTCCGTGGCATGCACACCTTGAAGGTAATACTGTGTGCCCTTTCACGCACCTGAACTGTGCTGCACTAGAGTTACGGCACCAGTTACGATGATCGCTATCATTTGGAGAGTTTAAAATGTTGCAAGTTATGTGAGTATCAGTGCTGATATTTTGGGCGGGAACTTAAAGAAATGCGTGTTTTGGTGAATTATAAAGATTTTTGCAGGAACTTTGAAGTGTATTTTAGCCCAGTTTCCAGTTTTCAAATAATCGGTGGTGGTAATCGGTTGAATGACAAAATTTTACCGATGCCGATTACTTACCGATTGTGCGATAATCGGCCCAATGCCGATTATCTAACAGATGATCGGTCGAACACTATTTGGAACTCCCTTCCTAATGCGGCAAAGCAAATTAAAAATGTTTCAAGTTTTAAACTGTACGTTAAGAACTATCTTGCCAACAAATCACTTTTAGCAGAGCAATGTCTCTAATTCATTTTTTACTGACTCCAGTGCTGGCGTCTTTCATCCAGTGCATTATTTCTGCTAATTTTCCATTCCTTGTGTAAGTGTTCCTTGTTCCGTCTTTAGGGACCCCGATGGAAATTATAGGCTTTTCGTAAGCTTTTTGGGTTATCTCTGGTACTCTGTTTTGTAACTCCTTTTTCTCGTTTTTTATGTATTATTCTTGTCTGTTTGCCTGTAGTATGCCTTTCTGAATGTCTTTGCTTTTGTTTGTGTTTATTGTTTTATTTTGTACCAAATAAAATCAATCAATATAGCCTAGACCTACATATGCTATTTATGAGGAGCACTGTCGCGATTGGTCAGTGACCACTTGAAGCATTTAACTTATCCAATAATGCTGACATCACACTGTACAAGGTTTGAGTCACAGTGAAAACTGATGTCAAATTTGCTGTTACAACTTACAGGAATGTCTTCCAATATTTTCCACGTTTGTCCACGATGATGTAGGTGCGAGGCTTTCAGAAAGGTATGGAGCAAATGCTATCATAAATGTGCATGACTTCTCTGTAAAGATTGGATTCAATGAGAAAGATACATTGTTTTGGTCATGAGAAGCTTGTTTTCCATCCACTTTTCAAATTCGCAACTATGGATCTTTGTATCAGATGAGCATTTTTTCCCTGATTGGCCCTCCATGTTTTTTTTTTTTTTTTTTGGTTAGGAAGTGAGTTTCTTCATGTTTTGCTCCCTGACATTGGGGGATAAGTGAAAAGACCAAATGAAAAAAATGTTCCCTTATGTCAGGGTTACTCTGACTAAGTCTTTACCTAGCCCTAAGCTTAGGCCTAAGTTAATGTTAAGTAACTAAGGTTGAATACACTGGCAGCTACTGCATTCTGCTAGTGCTAGACCAATTGTTCCTGGGTGCATTGCATTCATAAAATCAGGCTTCAAAGTGATCCTATATTTCCTATAATTTCCTATAAATTTCCTATATTTGTAAGGTGTAGCGGTATATCGATATTAGTCGATATTTGCTCCTTAGTAATATCGTCGATATGCGTTTTCAAAAATACCGATATATAGTAAAGTCTATATATAGTAATAATATCGATATTCTACTATTCACTTGGATACCGATTCTTCTAAAATAGCGACACTCAACACAAATATCGATATTTAACAGCAGTGACTCATAACCGATACGAGTGTTTTTAAAAACCGATACCTAAGCATCGATAGAGTCAAGTGACCAACGAATCTTTGGCCTAGCTTACGTAGGTCTAGGTTCACCTCTTGTGACCTTCGTAGCACAATACTGAGCTGTACATCACAATGCTAAGAGCATATAGGCATACTGTATGAATTATTTCTGCGGTTTGCATACGCAGTGGAATACTTCAATGGAGGCCTACTGCGTACACAGTGGATTCGGTACGGACTGGTGATCGACTGCCAAAGTACACGTGGGGCGTAAATGGCTGAATATGTACAGAGCTAGCTCATGAGTGACACGAAAGTTTTTCTACAGAATTGGTTACTGCATGCAAGTTTATTCCGAGACCTTACAAGTAAACTAATTTTTCATGATATTCAGACTTACTGTAGGATGATCTATCTGAGACTATCTCACAGAGTAAAGTTCCACAAACAGAAAATAACGTAACATTTTCGCAAATACATTCGTTAGAAGTTCAGTGTTGGTACACATACTGTACTACGTATGTGATACCATAGGCCATAGGGTTTAGTACAGCTTCGTAATTTTTCGTTGGGTAAGCTTTACGTTAATTCTGTTGACAACATGAATGTATGCTACATGTACGAACACGCCGCAATCAGTCCGCACATGTAACACGTGTAGTACTGTAGAAAATATTTACAGTTTGGACTCTTCCAAACAAACTATGCAGCCATACATAGGAGTAGTGTGACCTTTGACTGGATCAGCGTACTTTGATACGAGGGGTTTTTTAACTATTTTGTGGGATATATATTTTGTTTGTTTGGGCGGAATTTTGCAAGTAGTTTCGACTGTAATATTTTTCAATACATTAAAAAAAGATCGCTGACACTACGATGGGGATGATCCTGCAAAAATAGCTGCGTAAAAGTTCTTGTGGCTGCGCTTGAAAGTTTCCGGGAAAATTCTGACATCCCAGGTACCGGACACGTGCGCGTGTGAGAGTGCCGAGAAGCTAGCGAGCTGCAGACCTACAGTGGACTGCACGGTGCCTGGATTTTCACTACGAGCAGTACTGCATTCATAGATTATTGGAATGTCTGAATAATATAGTAGCTATAAATATCGACTGCTAGTATCTTAGTGGTTATAGTTGAGTGTAATACCGACGAATAGTTGATATCGAAAATATCGGCCGGTATTTTAGATATATAGTGACTAACTAAACAAGGCCGTTTTGATGCAGCATTGCATAGTGAACTACTTGCGAGGTATTTTACGAGAGTTAGGTGAAGAGGTACATACTTCTTTGTGACAAACGGAGAAGGCCTCTGGCTTACGTAAGTCCAAAAGGAACACTTTTTACTTAATATCCCAAAACTTGCGAATCAAAATATGCCACATTTTGTTTGAAAGAAAAATATTTAAACACAAGCTGTTGATAGTGCGGCGTTGCGCATGCTAGTAAGGGGTGGGAATTACGCTAATGTTTGGGCCACGCATTTTGAAAATGTTTGTATGGTCAGTGAAACCAATAATCACAGATTTTGAAACTATTTTGTAGTTATTTAGGGGAAGACCTCCTACAGATTTTTTTTTATAGATCATGGCTGTTGCTTTAGCGAGATGGAGGGATATTTGATCGTCTGGTGTAATGCTGAAGTAACACTAAAAGCTATATAAGATATTCCCAAAGAAGTAATTGAAAGTTACTTCGCGACTGCAACTACTCAAATGTTAAATGCAAACACAGTTTTTTTTTTTTTTTTTTTTTTTAATTATTCTGCACAAATCTTGTTTTCGCTACCAACGTAGTAAAATTCGGCATTTAAGTCGCCAGGGGCCGGGTACATGGTAATACCTTCCCATACTTCGTTTTTTCATATGTATAGTGTGCGTACCCATTCTGCGAAAATATCGATATTATCGATATTATTGATATTTTCAGGTCGGTATATCATTATTTTATATTGGCAATACCGCTACACCTTATATATTTGTATGATTTTAGGCTTGTTTTCCTATATTCTCCTATATTTTTCTGATCTTTTCAAAGAAACGTTTTTCTTTTATATGGTGTTTTGGGGTGAAAATTTCAGATGGATTCTTTTTTCAAGATGGTTTTGTAGACTCAGAGTGTCTTAGACTCAGAGTGGCTTATTCAGACAGGTAGCAGTGTATAGATGCCAAGTACAGTATCTTAATTAGATGCAAGTACACAATGGCCAATTATAGGATTCAGAAATATTCTCATATGAAACAGCATTGGGCACTAACGAACACTTATTTCATCACCCATAAATGTTCCACTCTCACACCTGTGATTTTAAGTACTCTATGATTTCATCTCTTTGAGGGAATTTTAGTGGTTATGTAAGGGGGTGGATTAGAGCCTTTTGCCTGGCATCCCCTGTAGTCATGCAGTCTCCCACATTTTAAAACCCTTACCTATGCTTTGTATGCACAAATAGCTGGTCTGCGATATGACTGATTCTTTCGTTAAAAATACTGTAGTTCAATGGTTTGAAATACTAATATTTTCCTTGTCATCTGCTACCTTCCCTCAAACTTTATGAACCATTAAATCAGTTGATTGTCCAAAGTGTTGTACAATTAAAATTTTCCCCTAAAGAATAAGAACTTAGTGCTTTGAGAAAATTAAGAATCTCACTGTAATGTTTACAAGTTTGCAATGTGCATGTCTCTAAGGAGGTTTTCCCTTAACTCCACAAGAAGCTCTGTGGTAGGTCCCTGTATGCCACATCAATTTGTCCATCAGACCGAAGTGGAAAATGTAATCCATGTATGGGTCTGGTGCTGCATTGCCCATCATTGGTGACAAGTATGGGCACTTGCCAAGTTGCTCTTTCCCTAATTTTGTCATGTAATTTCCTCAATTGAGATTTTAGATGTTAAATATGTTAATGCACAGACAGTTTTGCACACTGTAGGCATCTTGACATATGTGGACTACACTGTTCTGCCAAGTTGTATAGATTCAAGTAGTGGCATTTTTAGGTTGAGGGACCATTGGGCCATGCCCACTTTCCTTCCCTAATGCTGATTTTTTTCTTTTAATTTAGTTACCTAAAATCTGATTTTAAAAATAAATTTTACTTCAAAAAGATAACATATTTAGCACCAGATTGCATGTAAGTACACCCAATCATTCAAAAAATTTTCAAAGGGGAGGGGGACACCCCCTCCCCTTAGACCCCTCCCAATGTTGGTAATCACAAAATAAACTGCATGGCCCCCTATGAGAAAGTTCTGGCTATACCACTGGGAAAAAGTGAGTTGGAAGGTATATTCAAAGCAACCATACAGTTGTCATGGGCCTGTGATCTTGGTCTATCATCACCCATGTGTCACACTTGATTGACTAGCAATACAGTGTATAGTTTATAGAAAAATGTTGTATTGAGAGACCATTCCTGTTATTTAAGCAGCAAAAAATTCAAAAATTTCCTCACCTCAACCCCATTATTATTGGAGCTGAGGTGAATTCTGTCTTTGTACTTTAGGACATAAGCAACAGTTTATTGTCCACATTAACTACCCATCCATTCAAAGCAACATCATGGTCACATTCTGTGTTCTCACCTTCTGATATTGCAAATTTTTGGTGCCTCTTTGGTATGCACAAATAATAAGATTTATGGATACTTTATTCCGGGATCAAAATATGCAAATACACCACCTTCAGGGGATTTACTCTTTCCCCTCCACCAAAATATTTGGGTGGTTTTCTTAATTCCATGTTGATGGTAGAACCACACTTTTCTGCCACACAGCACACTTGTGATACTGTTAATCACATTTGTATCATTTAAATAGTATAGTTCATTAGTCGCTAAAGGTACCATGTTTTCCTCATCCACAACTTTGAGGAATTTTGAAGATAATTAGAACCGCTAGTGTATGACATTCCTATATTTACTCTATATTTTCCTGGAAAAATCCTATAAAACCCTATATATTCATCAGCATCCTTCCTATAAAACCTCCTATATTTCTGTGATGGACCACTTTGAAGCCTGTAAAATTCCAAAGAATTTTGGCACAGATGGAGGGACTCTCTTGGTGTGGTGACGAGAAGAGTCACTCAGACTTGGCCAACTTCTTTTTTAAAATGCAGATAAGTGCACAGTCCTTCACTTTGGTCCTAAAAATTTCAGCTATGATTATAACATGAATGGTAGTATTTGAGTCATGTGACTTCGAGAAAGATCTTGGTGTAGTTATTACAGGCAATTTAAAGCCATCTAGACAGTGTGCAGCTGCTTCTGCTAGGGCTTAAAGCTAATATGAAAATGACCTTGCTCTCATGATGTCTTATTTCCAGCCCTGCCTCTCTGCAAAAAAAAATGATGTGAACCGGGCCTTGTACTAAGGTACAGTATTAATGGCAAATTCTGCACCATCAGCAATGCGCCATGCAGTCGACAGAAGTAACTGCCTTGTCCCCTTTTCAGGTTATCTGTACTTCGACAGTGCTTTCAAACAATGCAGCATGTGGTCACATCATACAATACAAATTCTTTCTTGGCTATTTCTTTCCAGTGGACATGCATACCTTACATGACTAAAGACTTGACAACTGGCAAAGGAAATTACTGCATGAAACCATGACAGTTCCAACAATGATGCATTGACCTTTTTATCCTGAGCATCACATTTTTTATGTTTCTTTCATTAAATTAAATTTATATGCTTTGGTGCCCTTGCTAGATTTGGGGAGTTTCCTTGGTACCCTGTTGAATTCTCAAAAATTGCCTTGGTGCACAGCTCTTCTAAGAAAATCCAAGGCATTTCTGACTTGCCTCCCAAATATTGTCTTGGCCCTGTACAACAATGCAAGGCCTTGTGTGAACTTAAAAAGTTCCCAATGAAGTCTGGTGTACTGTTAATGTCTGTTTAACACTTCCAAGCATTCCCAAAGCTATCCTGTATGTGTTTGAAGGAGTTGAAAATTTCAGCCTAGGAGCCACTCCTGGGTAAACTTGAACACATGGTCAGAACATGACCTTACAAATCACAACTACTGTAGAACAGGTAGGCCTATGTCAAAACAGGAATGTCTTCAAGATGTGTGAGAGAGTGGATTTACTGTAGGTACTGTACGGTACTGAAGGCAGTTACTGTTTGATGACCAGCCTCATAAGACGGTCAATGTGAAGTGTTGTGGCAGAGAATGGAGATGTATGCTTATTTTAAAAAAGGAAACACTTGGACCTGCAGTAGCGGTGTCCATAGCCTATGCATTCATATGGTTATAAAAGGGTGGTTTCAGATGCTCAGGAGTGTAACTCCCATATGCTCTAGGTGGTCAACACCCAGGCTAAGGGGCACCCTGGCCTGGATGCCCATGTAAAATGATTATATGTTTGCATGGCTATTATGGCTGCATGGTGCGTACCCTTGGTCAGGGGTATCCCAATCCACTTTTGCCCCTGAGCACCATGAACCCATATTACACCACTGCACAACCTCCGAAAAAATTTTTACTGTAGACTTGTAGTTTGATTGCATTGAAGCTTATCAGACACTTTTGTACACTGGCCTAGGCCATGTGGACACACAACTAAACATTACACAGAAACTACAGAATAGCAGCCAGGTACTTAATTTGTCCATCTAAAGGTGCTTTAGTGCAGCAGAAAAATAGGCAGAGTGCTTTTTTATCATGTCAAGACTTGCTGTGTGGTAGAAAAGTCAATGCATCCCACCCCTGCTCTTCACATTATAAAATTTATTGGGGTTAAATAACTCTTAAAATAGGCAACAGTTCTAGAGCTATTTATGTCAACCTTTTTTGGATATGCCAGCTGCTCACATTCCAGTCTTGAAAGAATATAGAAATTCCTAAAATATGTATGCTTAGTGCTTACTAGTGTTATGCTGATGTTACAAGTAGCTGATATAACCGATGCCAATATCGATCTGAAACCCATACTTGAGGAATGAGCATAACTGTTAACTAACCCATTAGTTATTGGGCAATGCTACTAAGTGTTGTGTCATTTTTATAAGGCAAGAAACAGGGACTAACAGTCAAACACACTAAAGTGATGTAACATTTTATGAATAATTTATAGGACAAGAAAATATTGGTAAGGTAGTATTGGCATTGGAGGTAAAGCTAACTGATACCAGTTAGGGACGAAGATAGGGGATATGGGTCAATGCCAGTATAGTACTAATAATCAGTCCAGCACCCATGCATACTGTACATACAGTATACTGTAAATATTGATTGTGTTTTAAGTTGTCACTGGCAGTGTCTTAGCCAGGTCAATTCTCCAGTGTGACATTCTGAATGGCTTGGGGGGAGGTCTAAGGGGAGGACATGTCCCCCTCTCCTTTGAACAAATTTTTTAATGGGAGGTGCCTAGATGGCAAATGGTGCAGTATTTGGCCCAACTTAAAGACAGACTGTCATCACCCCAAAGTATATTTTTAGTGTATGTATATCAAAATTCTCAGTTGGTGACTGCTCTTTGATTGACATCAAAGTTTGAAAATTTGAAAGATGCAGAGTAGCTCACATTCCACACAAGGCAGAGAGAGTACTTTTATTACATTTTATAGCCTTGTATGCTCACCAGGACATGGCCTTAAGCAATGAAACAGGTTTATTCTTGCACAAGGAAGAGCCTCATACAGTTATGGGAGGAGCTAGAAGATGCATAGTTGGGAGAATTGGAACTGTCTGGGATCATGAAAATTCCCCTTTAAGCTTGTAATGAGGTGGAAAGTACAGTTTGTAATGACTGATTCTTTGCAGAACTGAAACAAGGTGATGTCTTGGCAAAAGGTATGCACAGAAATTACGTACTCTTCAGATATTTTTGTGCAACATTCTTTTGACGTTTGTTTCATGGCTTAAATACAGACCGGCTAACTCACTGGTCACTGGTGTGAATGACTGAAGTTTTCTTTGTTCCAACAGGTTGATTCTTTGAACAAGGCGTGAAAGCCATACCATTAAAATGTCCACCCACCAACCCTCTGCAAACCCGTCACCTGGGGAGACAAAGCCCTCACCTGCACAGCAGCCAGGCATCTTGCCGATATCAGCGGAAATGATTGCCCTTCAAACAACTGATGAGGGTGCCAGTGGTACTGATGATATGGCTGGGGTGCAGGGTATTGGAAGCGGGGATGCTGGTGGTGCCAACACAGAGGTAATAAAATTAAAGGTCTGGTGACATGAAAATGACATAAGTGTATATAAAAAACATTAAAAATCCAGACAATAGCCACAATTCCCATTAAAATCCATCAAATATTGACCATTTTACAGGATTATTTCTATTTAACACTTATATCTTGAATAAACATGACCACAATAATGCAAATTTGTGACATCAAGAGATGGACAGTTTACCAAATGTGGATAATGCTTTTCTTTGTTTTTTGTCAACCTTCATTTCAAGGACACTTGTAGCATTGGTACTGTATGCCCTGAGGGATTTATATTGGAAGTAAAATTTGTCTTCTTAAAAGTACAGTATCAGTATCTCTTACCAAACTGTGAACCCTCTGATTAGTAATAAAGAGATGATTTATAAAGGGTTAACAAAAGAAATGCTACCACTGTGCAACATTCCACATCATTATTTTTGTATGAGCAGTCAATTTCTTCAAAAATTGTCTAACTTTGAAGGGGTACAGTATATTTTGAGAGTGTAAAAGATATTGAAATAAATCCAACAGATCTTTGATTGTGGGATTATGTTCTTTAACTTCCAAATGAAAATGCCTCCTTTTGAGGGTGTGTCACCATACCTTTAAAGGGCATTTATAGTCAAACTTCAGTTAAATTGGTATGGCCATCTTTGCCTCTCAGTTCAGTCACCCAGTTTGAATTAGGCTTCCACCTACTGTATCCTAATCCTTAAAAATGTCTTTTTTAAAACAATATAAGACCATGTCTTTGTAATTCAATGGTTAAATGTGCTTTGACTCCCAGGTTTGGGAAACATTATGAAAGAACTGTGAGGGAAAGGAGAAAATATTTGACAGAGTTAACTGATGGTTCAAACTTAAGTTGGCACAATTTTTAATATGCTTCAAATAATAGTAACTCATCTGTAGGAGGGTCTTTGGTTTGGTTAGATAAGATTTAACGACACACCAACATGAATGTGTTATGTAGTGTCAACTAGATAAAAAGGTAAAATTTAAATACGGTTTCAAATACGTTTTAAGTTCAAGTTTGGTTTTAAATACAGTCCAAACATGGTGCAAGTCCCTCCTTCAGTCACCTCTTACAACAGGCAGGAAATTCTGTGGGCATATTCTACAACCCCCAGCCCACAGGGGGCGGTTTTTGGTTTGGATAAAAGAGAAACCTATGCAGTCAGGATGGTGTGTGTATGTGTGTTTGTGATGCTTAGCTCATTAACAGGATATCTCACAAAGGGAAACTCTCACAATTCTCATATTTCATATTTGGATGCTTGATATCAAGAGGAACAATCTTATTATTTTTGGGGAAGGGCAAAGGTTGTCTGAGGTCACCAGAGGTCAAATTCTGGAAACCTTGTTAACACAGTATCTCCAGGTAGGAACCATGGATATGCAGTATACTTTGTACATGTGTTACCTGAAGAAGGACTATCGTTTTTGGTGGAGGTCAAAGTTTATCAAGGGCATCAGAAGTCAAACTCTAAAACCCTAGCTAACACAATATCTCCAGAGAGGAAGCATGGAAACTCTTCATACTTAGCATTTATATGCATTTTATAAAGAGAAAGAACCTTATTGTTTTTGGTTAAAGTCATACTGTATATGAGGTCACCAGAGGTCAGATTCTGGAATCTTGTTAAAATGATATCTCCAGATAGGAAGCATGGATGCTCACCATACTGTAGTTAGCATGTACATGCATTACATCAAGAGGAAATAATGTATGGCATTTGATGGAGGTTAAAGGTCATCTGAGGTCACCAGAGGTCAAATTTAGGAAACCTTGTTAGCACAATATCTCAAGATACTGTAGGAAGCATAGATACTCTTCATACTTAGCATTTATTTTATTAAGAGAAAGGACTGCATTGTTCTTGGTGGAGGTGAGAGGTCATCAGGGGTCATTGGAGGTCAAACACTGAAAACCTTGAACATTAAACCTTGGAAGAGGACAAATTATTAGGTGCACTGCCTCTACTTTGCATCTGCCATACCTGGTAAGTTATAAAATGGTACTATTTTAGTTGACTAGTTTTCTTCTTTTACAGGCCTCTGCACCAGGAGCAACCCAGCAAGAAGGCATGGCAAACTCCAAAGAAAGCACCCCCATGGGCCTCCTTAACTCAATAGCCCGATTCAACAACGTTAAACCAAATTATCAGCTAGTACAAGAGGAGGGTCCAGCCCACCAGAAAGTATTCACAGTGCAACTCACTTTTGGAGATGAAAATTACCAGGGGACAGGTACTAGCATTAAGAGGGCCCAGCATGATGCTGCTCAGAAGGCTTTGGAAGAGTGCCAGCTACCGATCCCGGAACGTAAAGAGAAACCAGCAGGGTACAAGCTTTTGAGGTCACCAAACAAAAATGCCTTAACTCCAACAGTTCAACTCAATAGTTACTCTCTGAAGACTGGTGTGGGTGTGGAGTACACAGTCCTCAACTCCTACCCAGCATATGCATCAGGGGGCTATCGGAAACCCCCTCACCAACAGCCCCACCGCTACTCAAACAACACTACACAGCAAGGAGGGACTGAACCTCGACCAAAAGACCCTAATACTAACCCTTTGAATCCATTTCAAGCTGGCCCAAGGCCACCTATCTCAGGCCCATTCAATGGGGCTCCTGCAGGCTCAGTTGGAATGGGTCCAAGACCTCGTGGGCCTAGAGGTCCTGGACCAATCAACCAACCATATAACTACATGAATTATGCCCCGTATGACATGAGGCCCATGTTTCGCCAGAGGTAGGTGCTTCATTTCAACATGTACAAGGCTTTAAATTACAAGACGAATTTGTTATGTTCAGTTTTGTTGTTGGCAGTGTTCACATTAAGACAGACCAAGATTTGTGCAATATCTGCTAGAATCCTACAGAGATAGCTTTCTCCTAAAAAGCTAAAGTTGTAAGGTCATCCCTTTTTTGCATAATTTCAAAAGTACAAATAATCGTTTTTTTGGACCCTCCACCTGCCTGTAACGAGATCACTTTTAAGAGTGTGAAAAATGATGATATTTAAAAATATTCATTGTCATTTATTACACATTGAAAAAGCTTACATGGGTTCTTGACCCCCGACTTCGCTGTCCATTCCTCCCCCCCCCCCCCAAATATGATTTGTACGTGAAAATGCAAAAAAAAATGTTAAAGCTAAATGCTCTAATGCAAGTTTTTGAAGTAATTTTTGCTGTACGTGTCTTTCACTTGTTAGGTTCAGACGTCCCTACCCTCAGGTATTCTGCGTGAAGTTAACAGTGGGAAATAGGGAATTTGTGGGCCAGGGTGTCAATCAGAGATTGGCAAGGCAAGATGCAGCAGCCAAGGCACTCAAGTCTATTGACGAAGACCCCATCCCTATCAAGAAAGATCAGGTATGTCTGTTATAGACTTAATGCACATGACATCACACCCTAACAGAAAGTGGGCCCTCAGATGGAGGCAAGCGTGTATCATTGCAACTTACACTAAAATCATGCAGACAGCTGATTTGTGTACTGGTCAGATATACGCAGAAGTCTACTAAATGTGCTTGCAAAGTGTATGTCATGTGTACATTGTGCTTCATTGTCTACCCTCCAAAATGCTGTCACATGACATCAGTGCATAAGGACTATTCATAATAAGTTTATGGAATTTGGTATAGCTTTCAATACTGTAAAAAAATGTGGATTTGCTGGCAATTTACAAAGAACAGAAAGTAACAGTAAAGGTATTCAAAGCAAACAGTTGAAAGTTGTAGCAAATATGTAGAACAAGAATGTGATCATGTTAAGTCCTGGGGTGTACTTAGATACCCTTGATGAACATAATTGGTACAGAATCTTGAAAACCTTGACAGTTCTATGATTTCAACGAGTTATTCTCAAGATTTTGAAAAAGCCTGACTTGTTATTTTGAAAGATGATCATGAAAATGCACTTGAATTTCATTTATAGAATACAAATCTATAATTTACTGTTTTTGTAGTGTATTCTGCATCGTGTAAAGACTGATATTTATTTGAACTGCTGTGGAAATGTTGTGTGCTTGAGAATATATTCTTCGTGGTCAAGTTGAGTTTGGTCACACAAAGTTGTGTAGAGTATAGCTGAGTGCAGGTAACCTGTCAACTATGTGTGGTATGAGACGATGCCTGTAGGCGCTGCTCTGTATGGACTCCTTAGTTAAATATTGACCATATATTTCAGGGCTTGAAAACATGTTTATTTTCTATGAAGCAAGTCAAATTTCCCACAGGTTTTGCTTGTTTTGATGTGTGAAAAGCTGAGCTTCCCTTCATATTCCAAAATTTTCTGGCAAGGATCTTCCCAGGTTCCTAATATTTTCCACATACCTCCTTTCTTCATTTTGCAGGCTACATCCATGGTGGATAGTGAAGTAAAGAATACTAACATGTCAGGTAATTCAACAATGCTGTTAGTAACAAATACATTTGAAATCTTCCTTCTATTCATGACAGTTAAGGGTGACTATTGTTGCTGTTAGCAGAGTTGTGATTGGGGTGGGGGAAAGAAAAGTTCAGGGAAAGGGATAGTAGATGGGAAGAGTAAGGGTGGGAGTTGGTGTATGCATTGCATATATCTTTAATGGTATCACATGCACTTTCTTCTTGTTTCCCTAGACAGTGTTGAGGAGTTAACCAATGAAAGTAATTTTCAAGTATCTTCAACTATGCATGTAACAGGTCTTTGATTGGCTCTCAAGAACTTCTGGGTCCCTGCTGTGGTCTCCATACACCCTTGGTCAGGTTGGGGCAGCAAGGTTCCATCCCCTTCTCCCTCCCCCACCTCCAGCTAGAATTCAGTTCTGGATCTTATAGTAGATGCTTAGACATATTTTCTTCTTCATCTTTCCTTCTCCAACTTTCAAATATGTTGGTTGTTGTTTTGTATCAGGTTCTGGAGATGCCCCAGACAACAAATCAGAAATTAGCCAGGTGTATGAGGTTGCTAACTTCAATGGACTTCACTTGGAATTCAAGGTGAGATTTCATTTAACATTTTGTTTGTTTTTGAGTCAGTTTCGTCTGGTTTCACTCTGAAACTGCTTCACACAAGATTCCACATTATTGTTTTCTTCAAAGAAATATTTCAGTGGAAATTAATTTCTTCCCATCATAATCATAGTTTTTAGTTGTGTTTCTTTGCAAGATAATTATGCATAGTTTCAGCAAATGTCCCAAAATACTTTTTGCCTCCTTTCAGGTTCTCGATGAAAGTGGCCCCCCTCACCAAAAAGAGTATAAAATCCAATGTACTGTAGGTAACATCACTGTGGAAGAAACTGGAAGTTCAAAGAAGGAAGCCAAACGCAAGGCTGCAGCAGCTGTTCTTCCGAAACTGAAATCTCTTCCACCTCCTATCAAAACAAATCGTCAAGGACACAGAATGGGGTGGAGACCAAATTTTAAGAAACCAACTGTTAATAAAAAGGTAATTTTTGTAAATGACTTGCAGATGTGTTTAGAATTGGTCATAATATGTTTTGCTGTCTTTGCATGAGTGCTCAGAGATTTAGATTTCAACATGTCATTAGATTTGGTATAGACAAGGTTTGACTGATGATCGGCAAATGCATCTCTAAGAACAGCAAGATCGCTATGATCTGAAGAAATAACTAAAATATCTCCATAGTTTCATAAATATGAAAAAGTAATCACAGTAAATATGAGGGTTTGCTTAGAAGATGTAAAAGAAGTGTCCTGTCCTTAGTTTACCCTCAGGAAGGAGGGATCTCACAGGAGAGGGGTGAAAGGCTGGGGTGGCATTCTTTTCTTTAAAATATTGGGCTCACACTATTCTGTTAGCTGAATTAAGTCTATAAAGTTTGAGAAATTCCTACATTGGAATAATTTTCTTTCCTGTGTGTTTTGAAGATACTGCAGAATAGAATTACAGTGAGGTACATACGAAGGGATTGTCCATTTATTGAATAATTTCCCAAGGGTACAAAATATGCCTCTTCTTTGGACTCCATTCTCCCTCCACTAGGTGTACTTTTAAAATTAAAAAAGATCTTTTGGTAAATCTAGCCAGTGAAGAAGTGTACATGGGTCTTCAACCCCCTCCCCCAACATCTCTTTTATAGGCTTGTGGAAATGACAAAAGGAATGGATAGCTCCTCATGCAAACACTCATCAATATTGTGTCTCTATGTAAAGGAAAAAAAAACCCTACCATTGGAATTGACAGTGATACAAGCTGAAATAGGAAATACGTTTCCATCCCAGCCTGTCTTGCAATGCTATAATCCTTGCATCCCTTATCTGTAGAGTGCCGATGAACGTGACTTTGGAGAAATCGGAATGAACCCAATTAGTCGACTGGTTCAGATCTGTCAGGCGAAGAAGATGAAGGATCCATTCTTTGAGGTCTTGCATGACCAACCAATTCCTGACCGCCGTGGACACCCGACTGTATATCGGCATATCTTCACAATGCAGGTAAACATATTACACAGTTCCCAAGCAGTTGAGAAGATTGGGAATAAAATTTGTAGAAGTGTGTTGACAGAGCTTAGAGTGTTAGTCTAATTTGGCATTGAATCATGCGTCTGTGGCAAATATGGTGAGTCAATATTTAAGTCATTAGGAGTAGTCATATTGCTTTGTTTATCTGTTAGCTTTTGGGGGGTAGGGGTGGTGGTTTTCTTAGTTTCAGTTTTCCTTCTTTTCTTCCATTATGATATTACAACTGTCTATTTTAGGGAGTGCACTCTCGACAAGCCCCATGGCTTTTAGTTGTACTTCCTTTCACTTCTCATTATTTTGTGAGTATGTTAATTTGAAATTGTTGCTGCACATGAAGTGGAAAAACAAATGAAATGAAATGAAATGAAACGAAATGAAATGAAATGTTATATTTAACAACTCTGTATGGTTTGTATTGTTTATCTACCTAACAGGTCACAGTTGGAGACAAAAAAGCCGAGGGAAAAGGTGCTACAAAGAAGGATGCAAAGAAAGAGGCTGCAGAGGCTATGCTCCTTTTGATGGGGTACAACCCTTCCCAACCCAACACCCCAATCCCAGGGGCAGATGCTGTGCCTGGGAAACCAGCTTTGAAACAACCCCAGGAGAATCGTGAGATGAAGAAGGTAAATCAGGTGCACTTGGGTGCAATGGGTTTTGACACAGTGTGTAGCACCAGGGAGGGGAGAGGGTGCTGGCCACAGATCCAGTGTAAATCAGCTTTTACAAGGACAGATATGGAATTAGGAAAATCAGAGCCTGCAGGTTCTCAGATGGCGCCCCTCTGGTCATTTACAGTGCATGATATGCACTCAAATGGCCTGCAGAGGAATTGACAACCCCAAACTGTAAATGAATAAAAACAACCTGTTTTCCTTCAGTGTTGGCTTGTACAATTATTATATGAAGTTTAAACTCAAGTAAACATGGCCCTTTGCCGAAAACTCTGAGAACCCTGAGCTGGAGCCTTGTGCTAGAAAAAGGGCTTCAGCTCTTCCAAAAGGGCCACCGCATTAGCTGAGAAAGTGTTATGTCACTACGACTAGAGATCACTTGCTTCCATTACATCAGCAAATGCCACTTACTTAGCAATGAATTGACTGACTACTAGTAAAAGGATCCTTGGTCTAAAGGTTATTTTGCAAAATAAAGAGCATGCCATTTGGTGAAATGGTGTCTAATAACAATAGCCTTATATCTAAAATTCCTAGTTGTGTCCGGCATTTTAGTGTATGACTCAAAATCAGTATCACTCCCAGGTATGATGACTTCGGCTAAGACCTAGTGAACTCTTTGATTTATGTATGTAGGTTGCACATAGCTTAATGACTTCGGCTAGGGCCTAGTGAACTCTTTTAATTTATGTTTGTAGGTTGCACATAGCATAACATTATAACTGTTGATTCTAAGACTGCATTATCTGCAAGTACTTTTGCCTGTGTAAATACTATTTGACCTCCGTGTGAAGTCATGATTTTTCAAGGAATGGTTTGCAAAGTGATGGTACTGTTTTGGATTTGCTCTGGTTGAAAGTGGAGGAAAATGGTGACATTTAATGTGTGAGTTTAATGAATTGTTAGTTTACCTGTCATTTCCGAAATATTTACCTTGCAATTAATTTTTGAAATTTTTCTCTCTCCGTAGGAGGAAGACTCACAGTCCAGTGACCGTAAAGTGACCTTCGAAGATGATCAGGTGAAAGGTGAGTGGGTCTTCTGTCCAAAGCACATCCAGGGGGATATGTAAGAAGTTTCTTTAATACTGAGTATCCTTCATGTCTTGTGGTTGTAATTAAACATTGTTTATGGTGTTTTGGGGCAACCTGTGGCCTTCTTAGAGCAATTGAATAATTGAGAGTAGTCAATTAAATATTTCTGTAAAGATTTCTATTCAAAGAACCTCTCCTCCCCGTCAAGGAATAAGTGAAGTGAATTTTTGTAGGTGGACTAAATTCTTTGATTCTAATACATAGTCTCTGGTATCTGAAGGAAGGTACTTCCATAAAAAGCAGATAATTCTTACCATTCTTATTGGTCTTCTAAGGGTGGGATGACTGCCTTGCTTCTTCAGTTGAGAGCTTTGAAACATGTAATTTATCTCCTTCTCTTCCCTAGCTTCTTCTAATGTCAAGACTGAGGAAGATGACAAACAAGAGACTGTCCCTGGCAGCCAGCAAGGGTCCCAAATTCCAGGTATCACCCCAGGTCTGTTCCCCATGATGCCAGGTATTAAACCAATCCAGTCTGGGCCATTTCCACAGCCCCCATCAGTACCGCAACCACAGACTCAAGGTAAGCACCTCCCTTGACCTGGAAAGTACCACTGTCCCTGGATGAAGTCTCTTCATAAATAAACTCCATTCCTGCAAGAATGGTCACCCATATATAGATTTAATAATTTATTGCTTGGGGTCATTAGCCCAATGTTTACAGTAGAATATCATTGAATGTGAAACAGAAACGTTTTTTTATGTATGTTGTCTTTTTGTCATCTGTTAACAGTCAGCAAAAACAGAAAATGTTTCACGATTCCAAACCAGTAAGCAACTGTCTAAAAGCTAGTATCTTATGAAGAAAAAATTCACTTGCGTATGGTTTGCGACTAAATTTCGCAAATTCGCCAAATATTAGTAAAACAGTTGCTAAACTGTCACCTGTATTTGCAGGAATCGCAAAAGCATTGCCAGCGGTTTTGAACATGTTCAAAATTTTCTGCGACAACTTTGCGTAAGTCGAACTCCAAATGATAGCAAAGTGTTAGTAAGACATTCTCACTAATGTAGCACTACTGTAGAACTACTGTCGCACGTTTTGAAGAATCGTTCCTAGACCGAATGGCCACTGGTTTTTCCTAGGTTGTTTCACGACATTAGTGATAATTTAGTACGAAGTTAGTGCTAATATTTTGCGGCTGTTTGGCGTAGCTTTGGCGTTCCCGTCTTCACATGAGACATACTCACTAAATTCGCACGTTTATTTTTGCGACTTTTGCGTTTCTAAAAATGCAGTAGTCGCAACAATAAATGTGCGAATTTGTCTTCATGAGATTGTGATTTTACTCAAGACGACAAATTCGCACGTTTAATGTATCGACTATTTTGCGTTACAAAACGGAATAGTCACAAAAATAAACGTGCAAATTTGTCTTCTTGAGATACTGGCTAAACCAGTCAATCTTATCTGTTTTCCAGAATGATGTGGCAAGAGGCCCACTACTTGATATGCAGTTATGTAGGTTAAAACAGTCATCCCCTTCTAGAACTTTTTACCCATGATGCACCAACAATAAAGGGAAACAATTGCAAAACATGTGTTTAGCTTTATAAGAGGGACACTTTGCCTCTCTCATGCTAATAGATCCACACATTAAGGTGCTGTTACTGTAAGAAATTCCCCTAACCTATTGTGAAAATAATGTGTGATATCTTTGAGAAGAGTACAATTGAGTTTGAAATGTCTTTTCATCAGAAGCATTAAAATTAATTTGTGAAATTTTTTGAACCAATCATGAAACCATTCTGAAAATGAAAAAGTACAATTTTAGGTGTCAGTTTCTGGTATACGCATTGATTGTCATTTCTGTTTAAAGCTCTGAATCGTGCCCCTGGTGGTCCTGTGTCCAGTATTCCGACTCCACGTAAGAGTTTCAATCCCGCCCTTACAGCGGACATAGCCAGTGAACTTCTCCTGACACAAAGATCCATGACAGCCCAGACAGTGCTGCAAGCAAGTAACTTGCCTATTCAGATGAAATCAAACCAGCCACAGCATATGTTAGAATATATGGGTACTGTTACAGGGCTGGATGTGGCATTCACAGACTATCCCCAGGTAAGGTTGTCTTGAGGGAATGCTCTCCTCTTTTTGATAGAAGTTGAAAGCCCCTCCTTTATTGCACCATGGGACTCAATCAGGCAAGACCTCGTTACCTGCTTAGTTACAAATCTTGGTTGCTGTTGACCCATAATGTGTGCAACATTGAGTGGTGCAATGGTTCGCAACTCTGTCTGCCCTTAAGAATGCAAAAGAGTGATAGCATGGCAAGTAGGTGTGTTGCATGGAGTGGTATTATATGGAAGGAGCTTAAACTATCAGTTGAACCATAACATTTTGTGATCTCCTAAATGTACTGTTTTGTTTTGGAAAGGGTGGTTACTCACCTGGAAATCTTCGCGTAGTCCATGAATTTTCTTGTATATCAGTATCTGGGAAATAATCTAGGTATTTGGTTTAAAATGTTCTTTGCAGGGGCGGACTGACAATGAACTGGGCCCCGGGGAAAATGGGTATGGGGCCCTCCTCCTTCCCAACCTGAATCAACTTTCCCTCACCGACACTACTTATAATGGCAACAACCTATCCCACCGAGCTTCAGCTTATTTCCTATTTTCTCCGATTTGTTATTTCCCTGAATTTCCGAATTTTCCTTAAAATTTCCAAATGACAGTATGGGCCCTCCAGCAGTGCCCGGTTGCCCGACTGCTCAGTCCACCCCTGGTTCTTGGTTTGGCAAAATCAAGAAACAGGGTACCTTTCTTTTCTTGCAGTAGGTGTATATGTAGTATGTGAAGATTTAATCTACCATTGATTGGTGATGGCATGTCAAAGAATGTGAATGAGTCAGTGAAAGATTAAACCTGAAATGGGTAGTTACTATGTTCTATTTTATTTAATTGAATTTATATTTTATTGTCATTTTCAGTATTGCATTTCAATGTTTTGTAATATATTGTTTTGAGATGTACCTTTTCTTTATTTGTTGTTTATTTCAACTGCACATTAAGAACAGTAAGATACAATAGTTAGATTGCTGTAACATGAAAAACAAAAGAGGAAATTGATAAATGAATCATGCATGCATAAAAAAACCTTTACAGTAATACTAACAATTATATGTACAGTGGAGGAAGCCTGATATAAAAGCATAGTTTATTAAGATCAGGCCACCTTTTGTTCAGTATTGTATTGGGTTACATGAAGTTGTTTTATGTTCAGTATTGTATTGTACTTTTACATCTAAGAATGTTTTCTATTATGCTGTCATAGCATGTTGTGTTTTGTATTGAGGTGTATTATATGGCATTCTTGTATGTGTGCATTTTGTGATCAAATGATGAAAGTAGGTCTAAACCACAAAATGTTTGTTGAAAGTTTTCATAGTTTTCTTTCACTTTCAACTACTTATTCCTGCTTCAAAATATTCATCTATCGTGACAGATGAACCTTTCCTTTCAATTTCACAGAGCAATCAGAATGAATTTTTAACAGAGGTCAGGATCTCTACGGAACCACCAGTGGTATTCCACGGCACAGGTCCAAGCATGGAAGCTGCCAGGGACATTGCAGCTAGGAATGTGCTCCGGGCTCTGGCTGGGTGCCCTCCTGACGATACCACCAGGGTAGTTAATCAAAGTCTGTCCCAAGGGTTGGTGCAAGGCATTGGGATAAACTCCCAGTAAGCCACAGGTATAATCTATTACCGTATTTATCCTTTTATTGTTATTGGTCCTTGATTCACAAGTGTCACATTTTACATTTAAACAGCAAATTTGCTGTTCATATTATGTGGGCTATTTTTTGAAATCTGTTGAAAAAGAATAAATACAGGTCATGAATAGCATTTTTATGACTGATAGGCTTGTAGTTTTTCCAAATAAGATATTTTTACAGCCATAGTGCAAACGCTGAATCTACTGTATCAAATTGGTGCCTAGCAGGGTCACGTAATCCCCCCCCACCCCTTCATCTTTTCCCCTCCCTGAAGGAATTTATCATCCAGTAGTTAAAGGAATGCAAGAACACCACATGATAAGGTCTTACATATCATGTGGGGCAGGAGACAAACTGGAATCAAATTGCAATTTGCAAATCACTGGCCCTGCAATTGCAGTCAATCGCAATTCACAAAAGAAATGTTGTGTAGCAACAATTTCAACACAGTGGATGCAGTGTGTTACACATATTCATTTGTTATTCTTTAACATACACATTGGCCAATTCAGCCATGCATTTTCCTAATTAAATTTTGAATTTTAATATGTTCATAAATGTTTCAGTCTAAAGGCATCAGGGCAAAAACTGCAAGGGAAATTTGAAGGAGATGTTAGTTAGATAATAAAATGTGAAAGACTTAGAAATTCACTTTGAAAGCTGGAGTGAAGATTAGCAGCAGGAGCAAACTTTATAGAAATGTTTGACAAAAGTTGCATCTTTTAAATCACTTTCTATCTCTGTCATCAGTGTACAGAAATGAATTTATAATAAAGTAGTAACACTTCACTGGAAGTGATCATTGAGCAGAATGATACATTCAGTGCTTGTAATAAAATTGATATTAAGAGCGATGAGACATGACTTTTGCTTGGCAGAAATTTGCCAGGGCATCAAGGCAAAAGGGGAGAAGGAAAGGAAACTTTTCATATGAGAGGATACCAAATACTACAGAAGAGGGTTAAATAATACAGAAGAGGGTTAAGGCCATCTATGTCTTCTGGTGTAATTTTTGAGGGCATCAAGTTTAAGTTTAGGTGGTCTCCAAAGGCATAGACTGGGTTCTTTCAAGCCCTGAAATGAAGTGCTAGAATGTGAATAATCTTAAAAAGTTTTGTCAAGATTCGTGTACTTGCAATTTTCTGTTTTCTTCCACATAATGTGTCAGAAGAGTTTGTTCAAAATGACATATTAACAGAAGATGAGTTTAATTTGCCAAATGTTGAAAGTGCATAGTGCTGCATAGCTTCCCTGAGAACTTTGAAAAAGGCTAGTAAGGTTAAGTCAAACAGTTTTTTGACATATGTTTGCCTTACTTATCATCCTTATGCCCCCACCCCCTCCATCCTCCCCACCCATCCACCTGAAAGAGGTACATATTATAGTTTGAGATAGGTTTTCATGTTTGTTTAAGTATTGAATTATCAAATGTTGGAAAGGGGCAATGTAATTGTGTAGTAATCTGAGACCTTACTTTGTGAGATATCATGGTCTTGCTCATGTATTCATCTAAAATGTGAAGTTTGTGACAGACTTCAGACTAAATGTTCTTTGAACTCAAAGGATGAGTATTGGAAATCCCACCGGACAAGACAATTTGAAAGACTTTGAAATTATCGGTACTAATCACCATTTAAGGGAGTGGAGATGTTTACAGATATGATACTCAGAGTTAAAAAGGTTTTATATTATGGTGGTGGGCAAAGAAGGTGATACTTGTTTTTACTTTTCCATTCGTTTCAAAATTATTTCCTCGTCTGGTAAAAAACTCCTCTCTACTTCTTGTATTCATCTAGTTGATAGTAGTAAAGAGTAAAGGCACTTCTATGTTTCAGTAACTCAAAAAGTACTCAAGGGTGACATTAGCAGGTTTGCTACAGTCCTTGACAGACCATATATTGTCTAGTCTTGCCAAGTTTCCTACTGTAAACCTGAAGATCGTATTTTCTATGTATGTTTTACTACCGTCAAACTTTCCGTTCAGTATTACAATCATTCAGATAATTTTTATTGGTTACAGAATGCAAAACTGGTGTATCAACCATGAAATTATGAATTTACAGCTGCATAGTTGAATTGTGTGAAAGCATACCAGAGGTTAATCTCATCCATTGGGTTGGGCTTGTTGAAGTATTACCCCTTCAAAAATTTGTAGTGTTAGTGGCATTTTAGCCCTCCTTCCCCCCCCCCCCCCTACCCTTGGAGGAAACCTTTACCAACATTGTGATAGAAGTAAAGATCATAAGGATGCCTCAATCAAAAGTAACTGGAAAAGTTCCTGTAAAATTTGAAAATTTGAAATTCTCTTCAGTTCTAAAAGTTCTTTGAAAAGTAACAGGCTTTTAAGTTCACTAATGCCTATTAGAATGAGATATAACCACAGCTAATTTCTTCCTGTATTAATCTTAAAACTACTCAAAATACCCAAGAATTGAAACATTGGGGTCTTCCTTTAAATAGTGAGATGAGTTGGAATTTTGTTCGTGTTGTTCTTTCTTGTTAATAGAACTGAACGACTGTTCTGAGGAAGTCTTGACATTGGTTTTGTAGAAAGTGTGCAGGAACCCCATTTGAAACACAGGTTCAATATTTACAAAATGATTAACAGATTACTAGCCTTACCTATGTTGGATTCTTAAGTCTTTAAGAAATTTGCAGCTCGTTTATGATAAATATTTTGTTATTTGGTTATTGTTGAAGCTTACAGGGAATAAGCAGTCAGTTCAAATGTATTTTTGTCTCATCAACTGTTTCAGGTGTCCTTTTATTTCATTTTTCAGTAAAAGTATCTTTTTTGATGTTTCAGGACATAAATCTGGCATGTCAAAGGCAACCAAGGAGATTATTCTGCATAAATTTAGCACTTCATTTAAAAAATGTCGTATGATGTTTAAGTGCCATTTATGTATTATGGTACAGGGGTATATTACTGATTCAGTTTGGGGTGACTGTACTTCCTGTTAAGGTGGTTCTATCTTCAATGATACAGTAACCAAATAAGTTCCAAATTGTACATATGCTGGAATAAAAAATGAAGATTCATTTGTTTTTGTTTTTGTCAAGTTAAAAGCAGCTAAAAAAGTGTGAATTTAAGAAAATGTTTCAACCATATACAGTAATTTAGTAATCACCAGCCATGGGAGGTGATGAACAGTAAATTTCATAGAGCCGCAGACCGTGTGGGTTGGACAAAGCTTTCTTCAGGTTTGCGTAGGAAGTGAGTAAATTCATTTGAAATTAGAATGGTGGTATAATTTCATTTGCATATTTCTCATTCCCCAAGTATTTTATGTGACTTCAAAAGAATCCTTTCGTGAGGTTGATTGGTATAACTATTAAAGGCCAGGGATTCCGTCCGTAGTCACATACATGGTGACTTACTGTTTGCAAACGGCTTGAATAATTGGTGCAGTTCCAGAAATCACATCCCAGGTAATCAATTTTGAGCGTTCCAGTTACATTGTTGCAGAAAGTTACTACAGCGAGGACAGAGTAGCAGTGAATAGTCTCACTTTGAGGGAAGACAGTCTCTGGGTAAAAACCTGGTCTCATTGGTATTCACTATTGTAAGTAGAATGCTTAACTTTGAATAGTTGGTTACGAAAGAAATAATATCTTCCTTATATCTTTTGTACTTCATTAACCATCGGCATACTGTGTAACATGTTTAATCAGTGACAAAGGAGGGAATTCCTTCGCAACATACGTGATTTGTTCGTATTTTTACTGTACCCGATTTATTGTTGTGCAAACTGCATTTGTGAATACAACTGGATGAATAATGGCTCCTGACCCAATGTCACTGACCTGGAAGTCACAGAGTAGCTAGTTACCACTGCTTTGTTAGAACTGGGGCAGTAAATTTCTGAAGATTTTAAATTTCTTGCAGCAAAATTATTTGTTTGTTCACATTTCCTTAAATCGGCCTCATTTCACAACTTTTTTCAATTTCATCATTTACAGACTTGTGAAATAACTTTGTGTCAGGAAAAGTGAACAAATTTTCAGGTTTTTGATTGAATTCTCTCTAACTAGAAGAATCAAAGTTTTTTTTTTCTTTTGGTCAGGCATTTTGTTTTAAAACAGTTGATCTTGACAATGGTTACTGGAATTGCAAATGCGGCTTGCAAAATATATTTATTCAGAAAGTGTTCACGTCTTCAGGAAGCATGGCTAATGTAGTATCTAAAGCAATTTGTCGCTTTTCAGCAAATAAAACGATTCTTATGAAGAATCTCAAGAAGTGAACATTGCTTGTTTTGTGCTCATTCAAATCACATTTCTTATCACCTGTAAGCTTTTACGAGGCTATCGTTAATGAGGCCCCAGCCATTTCCCCATCCTCCCACATTAAGGGTGCAGGGGGAGGAGAGGAGTTTGATGGGATTGGAATTTCACAATATGTAGCTTTATGATATCACATTTCATGGCAACTTGGTACTTGCAGACTTTTGTTCATGAACTATGACTGGTACATGGGCCCATTTATTGAAGTGTATTGCATATTGCAATCACACTGTCAGATCCAGGCCCTTATTTTATAGGCACCAGGCTTGAAAAGGCCTGAAAGTAAAATTCTTGACACTATCATCAGTAGCATACTTTTTAATGACCTAATTTTCCTTGTAAACCCCCATTTGATTAAATAGTTCCTATTTGATCAAAGGCCATCAAACTCCTTTACCTCTAGTGTGCAGTGTGCACAAAGCTCTATATTCTTTGTCAAGTATGGTAAATAGGAAGGGGCACATTATTGAATGTTCAAAAGATAGAAATGGGGTCTACTCACTGTTCTGCTTGGCCCAGAGTTTGTGTTGCTTATGTTTAGCTAGATCCAAAAATTCACAGGTGGATGTTTAGTTAAGTGTTGATGGCAAGCAATAATACTAGCAAATTATTACTTATGAGGCAAAATTGATATGTATGGTAGGCTTTGACTATTCACACAACTTTTTCATCAGAAAATGCAGAAGGAAAGTTGTAAGACAGGAACAAATCTGTCTTTCAAACACAAAAAGATGTCATAAGAAATTTCTCAAGTTTTAATTTGCTCATGATTTATACTTAATTGGCAAACAACATTGCTTCAATTTTAGGAATACATGATATTCAATAAAGGCACAAAATGATGAATGTTACAATTCTTACTGGAATGAAGTCAGGAGAGAAATCACAGGAGAGGAAATCAGGGTCAATGCCTCCTTTCCCCTGCAAAAACTATTGATTAGCCCCTCCTTCTCTTCCCAGTATTACCTCCTCTCCCCTTCCCATTTTTTTCAGTTATCACAGTTTAATTTACAGACCCTCGAGATGGAAGTACATCAGAGCCCATCCAAATATAGGTGCTGCCCCTCAAACCATGCTCTGCTGGTCCTGTTTTACTTGTGTCAGACTGATTATTGGCATTCAATATCATTATCAACTAATGTTCCTCATTTTTGTGCTGTATGGTAGAAATTACCTAACATAACAATACTGACCAACCAAAATTTTGTGGCCTATACTTCATACAAATGTTACTTCATTTTCTTATGTCTGACTATGGTCGTACAAAGCAGAGGGAGTCGGGGATGGGAGGAGGGAGTCGGGGATGGGAGGGGGAAGCAAGGGCAGTTGCCTCACCCCCAGAAATTTTCTCAAAGTACATTTTTATCATATGCATTTTTGAAAACTTTGGTCATTAAAAATGCCAGAAAATTGTTTAGATGCAACTTGTAACGCATGGAAAAACTTGCATAGCCTGTTGCCCCCAACCCTGCCAAAAATGTCTGCACACAGCCATGTGTCTAATGAAAAGTTCGGATACTTTAAAGTACCTAACATAAATGAAACAACACTTTGTGGAAAAGCACATCTGGCTATGGTTCAGTGTACCATGAGGTCATCACCAAGCACCAGTACCCAAAAATATTGATAACTGAAATATTGGATATTCGTATAAATATCATTTAATTAGCCAGGTAATTCTGAACTGGCAGAGGCCTGTATGTTAAGAAACTTTTTTAAGTCTAGCAGAATTGTTATCTCTGTGCTTTCAGAGGTTATGGAATAGGTACAACAGCCCAGCCCTCCAAATCCACCAGACTGCTTGCTTGATACTTTTTACAAAGTTTTAGAAACATTTTTCACAATAAATCTTAAGTGTCAAACTAGTCCATTAAAGCAAGCTGGAAGGGTGCAGGTGCAGTAGACAACTTAATTAGGACAGAAAATAAAATATCCTTCCATATATTGCTGTGCTGGCTGAAGGCATAAGCATGCACAGCCACCAGGGCAGGAAAAAAAAATGTATTTCCTAGCAAGCAAGTCACCATTTTCCACAATTTTTACATGTGTCCATGTACAAAACTATCCAAAATTTCCTTCCAAAATAGTGAAATTTCTGTGCAAGGAACTTCCCACATTCCAGTTTTTTTTTTCCACCCATGGCAAGTGCCAGTCCCCAAAATCTTGAGGGGAAAAAGGAGGTTTATGGGTCTAATGGACCTCAAGATTTTTCCATTGCATCTTCAACAAAGGTAGGTCTCAGTGCCTCTCACATTGGAAAATTTGGGTCAGCCCACCCCTACCCCCTGTTTCCAAGCTACATGCTGCTGAGTAGGCATGATTAGGTGTAGTTTACATTTATTAAAGGCACAAATGGTAAATTAGGCAAAACTTTTTTTAAATATGTACTGGAAGCTGCACAAAGTGAGGTAAAATCTTTTTTCTTTTACAATAAAATTTGAATAAAGTTAAATGTGTCCATTAAAATATAGATGTACATTTATTATGCAAGGAAATTTCTCATACTTTATAATCAGCCACAAATAACATTTGTACTTAAGTGTTGGCATTTCATACCAATTACAGAGAATAAGTAAGCTTACACTTCTTTAACTTATATTACCAACGATTTTTTTCTATCAATCCAATCAAAAATATACTAGAGGACCAATGAAAATGGTTTTAAGTGATCCTTGCATGTTTTTCACAGCAGGCCATCATTGTATCCCGGAGAAGAATTATTTCCATTATTTTATGTTATTTTTTTTTTTCTGCTTTATCAAAAACAGGTCTCAGCTTAGGCTGATTATGCACTACTGTTCTGAATGAGACAGAGATGCCATAGCTGAATGTTAAGCTATACCAGAAGATCACTGCCTCAGCTCTAGTTAACATGAGCTTGTATCTATGGTAAGAAGCCAGTGACCTTTTGAATACTGCCATCTCTATGACAGCAAACAGTATGCCAAAAATCATGGAAACTAGGGACTTCTACTCTCTCACCATTTGACAATTTTTGCATATAAAGAAAAATACTTCAAAGCTTCATTTGCATACCAACCTTTGTGTGAGGCAAAGGTCATAATCTGAGCCAAAGAAGAGAGCAGCACATAATTATCTTACAAAGTTCCTAGAAGTGTTTTGTGCCTAACTTATAATTTGGTCAAGGTGATTTAGTTTTATGAAATCCTGTTTTCTTTCAGTCTGAAAGTTAAAGCATTAAATAAAGTACGGTACTTCTCCAATGTTTCTTGGATCTGTCTTGGACTAAAGCTGCAATTTCTGTGTGACCATTTAACTCCTTGGTGGTTCTAGTACACTGTCATAGATTTCTCAAAGAGCATTGAAAGGTCTTCTTCTGTCTGGGGTCTTGGTGCCAGTACTGTGACTCTTTTCTGGAAAAAAAAAATCAGTCAGCGAAGAAAGATGTACTCAAAGGCTTGAAATAATACTCCTGTTTCATTTGTTCTATCAAGTACAAACTTTGCATGAATGGTAATAGAGACATACCTACATGAGGTGAGAGGAGGTACACAAAAAACCCTGCTGGGCTTGCAAATATGAACTCCCCAGCACTACAAAAAAAAATGATGTACAATAGCACTACTAAAAAGGCTACTAACAGAAAAGAGACAGAGAAAGGAACAGACCGACCCTAAGGAGAAACCTACCCACTAAAAGAAGTAACCAAAGAACCCATGTACCCCCATCTACCCCCCCCCCACCTTAATCCCCTTCCCCACCTGTATAACAGAGGCAATATAAAATTGAGGACAATTGTAACGCAAATTCTACTTATTCAGTCCAGTGCAGCTTTCAAGAGCAAGAATCACGATTAAAGTACTTAGTAGATTCCAAGTAAATATTGGGAAAAGTTTCTCATAAAAGATCTAATGCTTGGCTTATCTGTAATGGAATGTGGAAGAGAAGTCCACAGCTTGATTGCATGGTTATGTCATAGTGACATAGCCTGTCAGAGGGAACTTAACAACTCTTAACCAATTTTTTACTGTGGTAAGGTTTCAAGGTTTTTTGAAAGTGGAAATAGACAAAAAAAAGAAGAGACCATAACAGAAATGTGGAGATCAGTGGCATAGTTATTGAAAATTTGCTCATGGGCATGATGATAAGGGGTGTGCTAACTTGTGCTTTTATGTACCTTTCATTTTGCTTCCTGTTGGCAAAACTGGGGGAATGGGCAGTATAATTTAGGTTTCCACCATAAATAATGCTCACTATGCTAGTTTAGACTGAGGACATTCTGAACATGAAAACCAAAACCAAGTGATTTTATAATGTCAAAGGTCAGTAACAAAACTGCCCATTAGCCACAGGTGGCTACTTTACCACCTTCCATGTGATAACCACAGTCCCTACTGACATGTTACCTTAAAATGGCAAGTGTGGTAACCAGATTCCCTACTGACATGTTACCTTACAATAGCCAGTGTGGTGGCCTGAGCCCCTGATGACACGTTAACTTGTAACGTAAAGGACAGCATGGTAGCTAGGGTTCCCAATGACTTACGCACCTTCGAATCTAACCACGCTTAGCAAAAGTTATCCATAAGAAAAGAATGGAATTGATGCATTTCCATTTGGCAATAAAATAAAAAAGGTGTAATGAGTTGATTTATGCACTATACACAAAGAAGGTTTCTTAATAGGATTTGGTCTAACCCAAACAAACTGAAAAAAAGGATACAACTTATTAGAACAGACCACCTCTAATACCCATCATAAAGGTCACATAATAGGTTTTGTAGGTATGCTATGGCTAATGCGCACTTTCATGACATTTGCGATGAGTCTGCCTACCTGTGGGATGGTACCCTTTACCAAGCCAGGGATATCTTCTGTTGTGTATCCAAACTCTGAGATACCATTTTCAATCTTCATATCTGTCATGTATTTCTTCAAGATGTCTCCCAGAATCCGGCCAGCATCCTCTCTCTTTGCATTTGTGACATCAGCACCTGGGTGTTGAATTATTAACTTAAAGTGATGTTATGATGTAGCCACTGCTCATAATTCTGTATACTACTTTAAAAGCTCTCTATTATCTCACCCCAGATGGTGAAATTCTCCCTACTAAGTTTACTTTTAGCCCCTCCTCCAATTGAAAAAAAAAACACCTGTCTAGTACACCTCCAAGGCATAGGTACAGTACATAGCCTGCACTGAGTTTAATTTGCTCAAGGCCATATATATTGGCACACAGTAACTGTGGTGAGCTTAATTGGGAACACAACTGATGGTACAAAACATCACTGACCAACCATAGTGAAGCTATATTGTTTGAATGAATGTCACTTAAAGTGTCACTCCAAGTTATTCCTAAATATGCCATATCCTCTTTGAGACAGACACTCATCATCCCAAACACATTTTACATTTGGAGCAATCTAACTTTTTAACTGGTGACTGCACCTTGATTAAGTGATTCAATTAAGATAAGACCTTGGGTAGCTTTTCCCACATTTGAGGTTGCTTAGCATCTTAAAATAATTGTCTCACAGCTTAAAGTTTTAGTTACACAAGGCCTTCAGGCCACAACTTAATTTGCTGATATTTCAAAAACTACACATCAAAACTGAATAAAAACTTCACCAGAATGCATACACTTAGTTTCTCTTTTATAAATCAAAAAAAGGAAAATTTCAAAATCTCTCCTTTCATCATTATTTAAAATGCTATAATTCTCCACTACAAACGATTGACAGATTTGTAGTACCAGCATCACATATCTGGAGATTATAGATGGTTAGAGGGAAATACTACATTTATGGCGCAAAAATTTCTATATTTCTAAAATAATGGTTTATACATCAGGAAAGCAATGCATGGAACGTGAGCTAAGATATCTGGGTAATATTACTTTCAAGAAATGGTTCTCACAGTAAGGAATCAACTGAATTATAGCTTATGAAGAGTTAATTGCCCAAACTTTCAATTTTTCAAATGATGCATATTCAGAACTCTTGTAATGTATAATAGTTTTGTAAAGGAAAGCTGTTGCCAAAGTTTATTGATGACAATGATATATTAACGATAAAGAGGTTTTCTGTCCATGCCGTGTTGATCCAATTTTAACACTTATTTTCCTGTAATAAAAAATGGTAGTAGAACAGTATAGTCATGCACCATTCTTATATACATACCCAACATCTCGGCTGCTTCTAAGTGCCTCTCAGGATTAGAGGGTGCTGTAAATTCAAATACAGCTGGAGCTGTGATGACAACAGAGAGCCCATGAGGCTGAAATTAAGAAACACAACAGTACATATGAAACCAAGAAATGATCTTACTGAACAAAGGCCCAAATATTTCCTCTCTGAGAACTACTTGAGATAATGAAACACCTAATCATGTGAAGGGATAGGCATAAGAGCAAGGGTGTAGAGGGGCAGCAACCTCCCCTGGCCAGTAGTTAGGCAAAACTTATTTTCAGGCAGATTTTTGGAAGAAATTTGGGCAATTTTCTCAAATAATACAGCCTTTTCCTGAGCAAAAATGGTTCAGCACATGCTTTCCCCCTTTTCCTGCCATACCACCCCCCTCCCTTCTCAATGAAAAAAATACCCTATACACCTATGTATGATGGTTATAATCAATGCTATTAAATTATGGTCAGTATTCGTTGTATGTCAATGGAAAATTAATGCTGTGCTTTTCGTTGTAGTAAAGAGTTACAATATTATATAAGCTGTACCCACATCCAGGACAAGATGGACTGACTGTATTACTGAGGATGTTTAATTACACAACTAAAATATTAAAGCAGTTTTAACCATACTATTAGTACATGTCTTGTCTCTCATAAAACAATACTTTCATAAATTTAAACCATACAAAAACTGCAGCATGTGCATGCCACAAAGCAGTCATTGTCCATTAGCCATAGGTAGCTTCCCAAAACCTGATATTTAGGCAAAACCACTCTTATTTCCCTTTGCTTAGCTGAGTGATGAGACACATCCTCTACACCTCAGTTACTTGAGCTTCCTGGCTCCTGATCTATTAGTTACATAACTATCTCTGTATTTGCCCTTTGACCCACTTCAGATTTGATCATCCTCAGATGAAAATTAAATGTTGCAAAGAAAGTGTGTATCAAATGTATTGTAGCAATGATGATTGTTATTATGATTACTTACCACAAGAGGATGATCAACTTGGTACTGAGAGGCTTTGTGTTTCTTGACCATACCAGAGATGGGATAGGACATTCCATGGCTGGCAAAGAGGGAATAAAATGATGACATAATCAACTTTGTGACTGTTAAATATTCGGATGCTTTTATATACAGGAATTTTTTCTTACCTGGACATTTTTTTGAAAAATACCTGAAGAGTTTCATGTTTGATCCTCCGAGATTGTTTCTTGTTCCAGAAAACTTGTAATAAAGACCTTAATGCATTGACGTCACACTGAAGTCGCAATAGAGGACAAACAATGAAGCTGGCTGGATGAGGAACATGACTTTGGTACACATACTGTATGCACTTGTACAACAGTCTTTGCATGCACACATAGACTTAGGTGCATGTTAGACATGTACAAAACTTAGCTGTCTCCATTTATTGGTGTAAGTTGCAACAATATGCGCTCACCTCTGCCGAGGGCACAATTTCTGTTCTGTGACATCATCCATGAGAAACTTTCCCTACATTAATGTAGCAAATTTTAGCTCTCCTAGTCCTCATCTAACTGTAACTTTATTTCTCTTGATCATCATATGCATAAGGTCTATTGAACTGGTTGACATATGGCAAATAAAAATGATTGCCAACCCTTGGTGTGTCTTTAACTTACAGGGTTAAGTTTAAACTTACAAGAAACTACATAACAGGGGCTATAAAGTCAATCTCATTGGTGAAATTCCAACCTGCATAGCTCATTTAGTTGCTGAGATATAAAATGTTGAAATTCATTCACTTAATTTGAAAAAAAGTGACTGCACAATGATTTGTGATGTTCAATCTGGTGCAACTCACACAACCTGCTTTTTGCTTTCTTTTTGAAACAAAAATGCTACTGTGACCTTGAAAAATACTTTTTTCTAGCATAGCATGTTGTGAGGTGAGGGCTTGCCAAGTCAATTTTTAACAATAAGACCCTGATCACAGCTTCAAATAGGAAGTAGCAGCTTTGGGGAAAAAACAAAGAATGTAATTTGAGAATTATGCAAGAGTGACATAAAAAATAACTGGGCAACTACTGTAAATATTCCACTGAGTGAGTCAACTTCAATATTTGCTATCTCAATACAGGAAAGTCCAGTGAAGAAAGGATTATGACCAATGAGATTCATTTTTTAAGTTTTGCATCATACAAAAGGAGTGAAATTCCAAACCAGTTCTAACCATAAGTGGACACCAGCATTTCCAAAGCCAACTCCTGCAAAGACACTGGCAAGATGCATCTGGGACCGTGCTTCAAGGTCCTCTGGGTCATAGACTGCTCTGTAGAAAGAAAAATAGGGGAATGATAATTATGGACAAAAAAGGGGGAAGACAATGTTCACCACTGTTTTCTTTGACCCCTCCCCACCTCCATCCTACTGTTGTTGCAGGAATTCAATGCTAATTATCTACTTAAAATGAGATACTGTATTAACTCTTATCATGCTGAGTCTTTCTCAGGGCGGGCTTCATTTTTGAAGCATTAAAGCTGTACAGGTGCACCTACAAAACTTCTCCTTACCAGAAATGACCTATTTTAGTCAAGCAACACCATTTCCTAGAGTTGAGGCCAAAAATGCAAATGAAAGGCTTTTCCTTGTTTTACATATAGTGTATTAAATGTTTAATTTGGAAAGCACCCTCAGGCAAGATATCTCGTCTCCCGCATGGTAAGAGTTAAATTTAGAGTGCTCTAGCACAATTACTGTTTAATAAACAGCTGATATACAAGGACTCATGTAACCCATTGTTCATGCACCATATGAGTTCACAGGTGTACAATGCAGGGAACATAAAATCATCAATTTCAGGAAAAAGAGGTTGTTTTTCAGGACAAAATTCATTTCATAACTGTTAGATATTGGAGGGAAAATTTAAGGGCAAAGACCTTCTGCCCCTTGTAAATTGTCTTCCCACTGGCCTGTTTGCATAATTTGCAATGGTGTTGGTCATACAAGCCCAACTGGCTGGCCAACAGGATTACACTATATTGAAGGGTAATGAACCACATCATTCCATTTTAAGATAAAACTGAATTCAAATCTGGTAGGGTAAAAATCATATTATGTTCACTGACCATAAACTAGCATGCAAAACAGGAATATGCTACAGCAAAGTAGATATGAAGGTTCACAATCATTGTTATGTTCACACTACAAGCTGTCCAGGGGAGGCCTCTCCTGGCCTGCTGTGGTGTCCACATGAATGACTCACCTCTTGAAGTACTTGTTTAAGATCCTCAGAGCATGTGTAGACCAAATGTCACTGATAGGGTTACTGCCCTGGTAAGCAGGTCTGTTGATTGGATTCTGTGGTCGTGGTGTCCTCTGGTGGTATGGGATGGCTGTGTAGGACTCCAGTGCATGGCTTAGGGTATAGGATAAAAT
Organism: Holothuria leucospilota; assembly: GCA_029531755.1. Taxonomy (NCBI): domain Eukaryota; kingdom Metazoa; phylum Echinodermata; class Holothuroidea; order Aspidochirotida; family Holothuriidae; genus Holothuria; species Holothuria leucospilota. Next base: position 18,166,841 of record CM055982.1, on the reverse strand, counting down.
GATCTTTATTACACTGTACCATCTCAAACATGCATGCCTATTCTAGGGATGACCAGTGATGTTGTATACTAACAACAAATCTGAATTGATTCAATGGGCCAGGTATATTGGCATCCTTCTTGAGCCAAAGTGGTGTTGTCCTGAACCCTTAAATCCACCATTAAAATAACTTTAAAATCACAACAACAATGAAAGCTTGATCTACAAGGCACTGCAACTAATTTACACTAGTACTACTACTTTTCCTAGTATATTTCCAGGAGAAAAAGTGGTAATTCATACCTTATCATTCCCCTGAATACTTGCATGAAAGCACTGTAAATGTGGCATTTGCAGAAGTCATTTTTGAGTAACTGCCAACCCCTCCCCCTCACCCCTCCCAAACAAAATCTGACAGAAACAGTGCCATAAATGCAACTTAGGAACATGAGCACACTAGCCCTTAAAGGATGAGTTATAAATTAAAGGAACCTTCCTGCAGTATGTTTTTCTACTTACCAGAGAACATCAAATCCACTATATGCTGCCACCTGATTTGGCATGTGCTTTGTGTGAAGTGGATCAACTATACCAAGTAATGGGCGGAGGGATCGATGAGCTATACCTATTGGTGAAAAATGAATACCTTTCATTTAAATTTCACCTATTAAAGACACAATTTTGAGGGACATTGTATATAATTCTTAATACAAGACGTTGCATTCAATCCTAACGTGTTGTCGGCAAATTTTTTATTTGCAATGGTTATCTTCATTAATTTATTTTGGAACAATCCAGTTATACATGTGGCACAAAAAGCATCTTTTACTGAGAAAATTATTATTTTTTTTTTGGGGGGGGGGGGAAGGACAGACAGAGCAATATCCGATATCCTCCTTACTGAAAATTTTGGGACATTAAAGGCCATCCAGAGACAGAGTATTGCACATGTGAAGTGTCTAGAAACTGTTTAGGAACTCTGCCTTACCCCCTCCCACGATTTATATTTATGGGGAGCAAAATCCAGAACCATCTCTCCATCCTTTCAAGCACACATCATCCCGTAACCCACTCTGTATTACTGTATTCCTGGCAGGCAAGGAAAGTAATAAACTGGATTATTATAATACTGTACCTGTTTTAGCTTTCAGAGGTGTGTAATCAAATATGGCTACACCGGTTGTTTCACTGCCTGTACCAGCTGTTGTAGGAACTGTAAGAGAAAAGGCAATTAACTTTTTACTGCAGTCTGCCAGATTTCCCCTACACAACACAACTTTTTCGTCTGACTAAAACAGCACTTCTTACACAACATTTCCTCAGTACTACCATACCATCTTCAATCCTTACAGTGATTTCCTACTTACACATTTTTACCAGTCACAACCCTACAAACAACTCATCAAACAAAAAACTTTTCCCTACATGCATCAAACTTTTGTCATGCAATAACAGGGATCATACTCTACCACATGCCCCTCCCTCCCCTTCTTATTCTCCCTCCCCTCCCCTTCCCCCTCCTTCCCCTCCTACTTTCCCCTCCCCTTCCCCTCCCCTCCCTTCCCCCTCCTCTCCCCCTTCCCCTAAAAAATCTGCTGGTAGTAAATTTCAAAGTTATTTTTCTCTGGTGGACTAAAATAAAACATTTTCATGACAAAAACTCGAAAATTAATTTTCAGAAAAATCTGAAGTAATCCTTTATGAAAACTTTGCACATATCACAGGGGCACATTTTTAGAAATGGACCATACAGACTATATTTTACATCTCATACCCTACAACTTATCGTTGTTTGGATAACTCCTAAGACATCCTTTCTCCTTTATAGTATATAAAATAATCACAATGAAAATGTTATTAATGGAATATGGCATCCCCCAAACCAGGGAGTTGCTAGCAGCACTCTGCTAAAACATATTTAGAAATATCCCAAGAGCTCTAAATACAGTTGATAACTGCACTTTGATTGACATTCATTCATACAATACAGTTTCACTTTGGTTGTCAACAATGACTTGTACAGTCTGTTGTGTTCCCAATTAAGCTCACACACACTGTGCTTGACAATATTGCCTTGAGCAATTTAAGCTCAGTGCAGGCTACTGTGGCTCTGTCTTAGAGGTATACTACACAGGAGGCTTGGTTTAAATTGGAGGAGGGGCTAGAAGTTAACTTAGTAAGAAGAAATGTTACTGTCTGGGGTGAGCTTAGAGAGCCTTTAAGGCAAAGCTATCTCAGCTCTAATAATCACAATATGACTATGGGCCAAACACCGTAAGGAAACAATGTTGTGACAATACTCACAACATTAAAATTTGTTGCATATCCTTACTTGCATGTAGAAACCTGCTTCAATTACTTACACCTTCTGAGCAAGTTATGGATATTCATATAAGGTGAGTGTTCTTATCCCTGATTGGCCCTCCATAGTTCTTTGGTTGGGGAGTGAGGTTTCTTGTCTTTTACTCCCTAATATCAAGGGATAAGTAAAAAGACCAAACGTATACATGTTTTCTCACAGCAAGGTAACCCTGACTGATGTGTTATATGTAGATAAGTCAATACATCACTGCAATGCCTCAACTGGTGCAATTTGTGAGATCGAGGTATTACACATGCAAGACAGATAGTACAGTAATTTCGCAGAATGGGTCCATTCCAAAATCTGTTTAGGAATTCCCCCAACATATTTTACTTCTGCCGGGTTGACAAAAGTTCTCTGCAAATCCTGCAATCCTGCTGCAAATGTGAACCCAGTTGTAAAGTCTTGTGTCCCTTCAGGGTCATAACTCCTTTTGGGAGTAGTTTCAGGTTTCACGGGTTGTGAAAGATAGCCCTCTAGACCTCTCTTAACAAAAGGTGCCAGGAGAGGGTGGTCATGGGAAACTGACATGTACAGTAAAACCTTGATCATGAATATTCAGTTAACTTGCATCAAAGTTGAAACCCCGATTTTAAATACTAAACTTACTTGCAATCAAAGGTTTTAACTGCTTAGTGATTGGTAAGCCTTTTCCTATCGGAGCATTTACAAAGTCCAGAAATTCTGCCTCTGTGTGGCATGCATACAAATTAGCAGTTTTACATGTGTCAATTGCTGAGCCTCCACCTACAGCCAGAAAAGCATCAAACGGATTCTCACGGGCAAAATTAATTGCATCTTGGAAGCTGTCATAGAAGGGAAAAGATGAAACATTGAGTAGTTATTTCTATCAGTGAAAAATGACACTTTAGTTTAGAGATTACACAGTTGTGCTTTACTGTACATTTCAGGGTCCAACCAGGGATATATTCAAACCGGGCTACTGTTCATACATTTTGCCTTCAACATTACCCCAATCACCATACGAAACTGCTACTAAGGGCTGATGGCTTTGTTTTTGGTTGCCGTTTATCATTGTGAGCTAGATGTCGATTTATAAAAGGGTGACTAACATGCAACATCATACTATCTTTGGACGATGCTTTAAACTCTATGGAAACATTCAAAATTAGGTAATCCAAAACCGTCTTTTTTAGGAAAGTTAAGTGGTGTTTAAACTCCATCTTGTAGGGAGGGGGTAGCTACCTCAAATGACCTATGAAAAACATCCTGTTGAGTGCTTTAGAGTGTCCTAAAACAGAAATGGTAATAGAAGAAGTCCTGAATTGCAACCAAGGCCATTTTGGAGCAAGAGAATAGCCAAGAGCCAACAATTTAATGAATCTAAGAATGAAAATCCAGAGCAATGGAATTTACACCTTAAAGGTGAGCATATTTCATGGTGCCACCTCGTATAAGTGAAAGACACACAGTTCATTGATTGCAGGAACATTGAACTGCTAACCAGTTAAGGGTACATAGGGCCCCCAATTTTCCGTTTCACAAAATGGTAAATTCCGTTTTCCACTTTTCATTTTCCGTTTTTTTCCATTTTCAACTTTCCCTTTTCCGTAGATTTCCGTTTCAGATATAAATGGCAATTGTAAGTTTCCGTGATCTTCCGTTAAATTCATTTTCTCTTGCAAGTGTCCCGCATGCACACCTACAAGTTACAAACCTGGTTTAAAGTTATTGTGCGACCGATCATCTGTCAGATAAATCGGGAATAATATACTGTAGCATAGGTAAAATTTTATCACTCAAAGGATTACCACCACTGATTTTGGAAAACTGGAAACGGGGCTAAAATACACTTCTGGTTTCTGCAAATAACTGAATAATTCCCCCAAACACACATTTCTTTAAGTTCCTGCACAAAATATCAGCACTGATATCACAAGATTTGCAAAATTTAAGCTCTCCAAATGATAACAATCATCCAGTTGTTGCGTCAAAGTTCACACAGTATCACCTAAGAGGTGTGCATGCCACGGACAATCAATGCCATACATCTGCATAGCCTACAAACCATACTACAGGGCGACATGCAATGACATCGCTACGTTTTTCCAAGTTCCAGTGCTAAATCATATATCCTTATCACACACGTGCCTCGTTATCCTGCATAAATTATTCCACTTCCCACATTCCTATTCCTTAAATTTTTAATTGTCATAACACGCGCGTGCGTACACGTAAATTGTCAAAACATGTGCTCATAACTTCCCAAGAAAGTCTCTTGCGAAGTTGAAGTTCACCTTCGTAGCACACCGAGTACGGTGTGCAATACATAATGCAAGGACAGTGTATTGCCCACACTGTTACTGTACATAGGGTGTTGGTCATGAATGAACTAAGGGAAGCGGCCCCGTGTAAATTCACCTGCAATTATCCAGGGAGTTGCAACAGTTTTTCGATTACAGGAATATATCGGGTTTCATTTGGAGTATCTTTTTAAACTGGATGTACAGTAAGTTTTGGGCAAGACAGTTTACAAAAAATACATTCATATCGATAGGGCCCCATGAGATGCGTACACCAAGTAAACTGAGTAAAAAATTTTAGTGGCCTTGAAGTGCTACGAAACTGTAACGTTAGTTACGTATTTTTGCAGAGAACTGAGCGGATAGGCTACTAATACTATGTAGCACTACTAACTTAGTACAGTCCAGTACAGAACACGATACACGGAATCTTCCGATGTGATCGGTGAATGAAAACTAACAGTTAGGCATAACAGTTTCACGTCACATAAAATGTGGGAGCGTTTATACCTATTTTCTGTTCTCGAATCAGATATGTATGTCAGAAGTGTAAAAGTCCTCAAGTGCCCTTGATTCGTGGAGAATGCTTCGTTAAAAATGTAAAAATCTTGTTCTGTGTCTACTTTTTTGTGGACGCGATATGAAATCGCAAATTCCGTAATTTTCCGTAAAAAATCGTCAATTCTGTTTTTTTCCATACTTTTCCACAATCGCGGAAAATCGGGGGCCCTGGGTACAGTTTCGTAATCATCAAATTTAGTTGTGGAAAATGTGGGGAAATTATAATGTGGGGAAGACATGCCTGTATAGTACATTTTGGTCTTCTTTAAGTACTCATATTTGGTGTAAAAACACACAAATGGATATAAGGCAATTCTTCATACTTTGTCTTAAGCAGCATATCTTTGCAGAAAAGTTGCACCTGTTACAGGTTAATACCTGAGTAAAATATACAAAGGGTTTTTCAAAAACCAGGCAAAAGCTAAGCCACAAGATCAGCTTTTATACCCTCCCCCAGAAAAATTTCTAAAAAATTAGGTTTTCTGAATGCTAAACTTTGAAAATCGTACATGATGACTGGGTATTCATATCAATGATACAGCAAGTTCAAAGCTTTACCAAAGAAAGCATCATTCTGCATGGAAACCACCCTACACAAACAATACTTTTGACCTAGTACGGTCTATCGCCAAAGAAAATCTTGACAACACAAAACCCTGATATAGTAATTGATACTTCTGATTATGAAACAGCTGTGAAACTGAGAAAGCACATATCTTGGTATCTACTCATCCAAGACACGAGAAAGTAAAGCTCAAGATTTCTTCAAACGATACCTGCTTCATTGCTTTCAAGTCTGCTCTGCCATGAATAGGCTTTCACGATATTTCCAGAAATGACATCCGATATAATTGGACCCCTAATAATCGAAATTAGATTTTAAACGTTTTTTTCTCCACATACTTTACTTGTTAAAAGTAACCCATTGCGCCGAATGCAGCGTCGCCAAACAGTGTGTACTGTATATGACCTGTACATGAGCGCCAAAGTGGGGCCCTGTCTAGCTTTACAAACTGTCACAAAATCTTTAGTTTTTTGGTCTAAGAGAAGATTAACATACCCTCTCTCAACGATTTTTTCAATTATTTAACGATTACTCTGATTTTTACGATTATTTCGATTTTTTCGATTTTTCGATTTTCTCTCATGCAATAATCATACCGAATCTAAACCTGTTAAAACCGGTATCGATATAATAATCGGTTTACCCATAGCCATGAACCCATCTAACATCAATCAGTACTTGCTTAAAGACAAACGATGACCTAAAGTGAATACGAAACACCTCTTACAAAGTAAAGTACTTCAACAATGCACTGGTACAGTACTTGCTGCAATTCCAAATGCTTCAGTCATTATGAAAACACTTTTTACATGATAAGTTCTACTAACACAAATTTCTATGGTCAAAGCTAACGATTTTAAATAGTTGTGATCATCATTTTGAGTATTTAACCCTTACCTAGTCTTATGAAACAGACTACTTAAAGGTTCACACATTTATTGAGCATAAGGCTCAATAAATGTCACAACTCAGTACTGTACCTCCCATCTGTTGGCTCAACTCGTACTTTGTCATAAACTTCAAAGTTGACATGGTGTTTTTCCAGTGAACTTAAAACAGCCTCCATGATTGGAAGATCACTTACCTAAGGAGTAAAATCAAGTGAAACATTCATTATCGTTTAATAACAAGTTGTATATAAAAAAGTCTAACAGAAAGGTAGCCTCTCTGAAGGTTCTAAACAAAAGTAACTAAAGGCAGTTCAATTTCCAAAGCTATAACCCAAAAAGGAAATGTTGTACTTTGCTCTGACTTACACTGAATCTTTAATAGTATTACATGCATGTTCAAGTCTAACACATTACATAAGTACATTGTATCCATAGCAACAAGCTGAAATTTGATTTTGGATGTTTTCTAGCAGGATGGTACACAGAGGGTGCAACATATTGTATCACTGGATATTTATGGAGTATGGACCAGGCATTCATTTAAAGCTGTAAAGCCAGCCACATACTGAACAACTTTGCATAGCACAACTCAGCTTGACAGTCCTAACCTCCTTTGGTGAAACTTTCAGTTGCATGACTGACAATGCACGCAACACTATGCTACCTTATGATGACAAAGTTGTAGTATGGCATGCAAAATCGATCGTCTTTCAGCTTTATTCAAATTGCCTATACCTGATTGGTTAAATTGCTTAAACCTCACATTTGTCACAGACTACACTTGGGTATACCAATCACACACATTTTACTGTACCTACTGAAGGCAATGTAATTAATTAAAACTTGCAAAAGCTACTAGCAGTCATAACCATAGGCCCACACATACTTCATGACTATTGGTGACACAATGATCCAGTTGGACTATGTTTTACAGATTTGTGTTGTTTGCAGCTAAGTTAAAGGAAACATTTGCTTTTTTGTATAAATGAGCCAGAAACACCGCATTATCTTTTGACTTTTCAGTATTTGACTAATGCAATACACTCACTGAAAATTCAAATACAATTGACTTGGACCAAGCCATAGGGCTTGGCTACAAGATAGGAACGATTCCTGCCCAACTGTAAGATTTTGCAATACAGTCCAAAAAACATTCACATTTACTATTATCCCACAATTTTGCCAAATATTTTTCATTACCTACTTCAAAATATCAAAGTTTTTTCAAGCTAAAAGTGACTTGTTTTCCACTCTCAGAAATGTTAATATTTTTTTAACTGGTGCGGATCATTTGAGTAAAAGTTAAAGCAACATCCACGCTTTACAATTAAATTAACAACTGATGTAGGTTTACTATACCCCTGTACGTGTCACTCTGACCAAGATTAAATTTGCCTTCATAAAAGGTTTATTACTTACAGTTTTGTCTGTCACCACAGCAACATGTTTAGCACCTAGGTTGATAAAATCCTGGAAAAAAACAAAAATTTCAATTTCAAACTTTAACTGCATCACATCAGTTCAAATCATGTCTCCCTAAGATAATATCATTTGGGCAAAATTGCTGTTTATACAGTAAATACTGTAGATGTAAATCGTACAAAGTTTACACGCAAGTATCAAAAAAAGTGAAGTTCTTCTTTATGTCCAAATTCATAGTGTGACCTAAACTAGGATCAAAACCTGGGCTTTTCCTCTTCTTTTTTTCTTTACTTCTGTGGATTGCTCTCATTCATACTATGCAGGAACATTAATCACACATTTAAATGAAGCCCCACACATTTTACCCGCTTGTTAACTCATCCACATTTGGCCTTTTAATTGGTGGATTTTTTTCCCTTTGAGAAAGCCTGAAGCCTTCAATGGTCCATTCTTTATCTTAATCCATGCTTAATCTTCACACAACACTAAATGATGCAAAATCACATTCAGAAGCACAAACAGAAAATACACTAATAGCATACTTAAAACGCCAACTCCCTTTTTTTTTCTTTCTGTAAGTTTGTTTTTCAGGGGACCTTTCACATTTCAATTTATTTTAGGCTTCACAAGTCTACTGAAGGTGTCATTTTCATTTTGAAGAACATAAATAGGAGGAGTTCATATTTTAATTGTGTAGAAACTATGGAACAGGCTGCCTGAAAATGTTGATACAGCACCAACTTTGGGTTCTAAGAACCAGCTGATGCAATGCGGAATCTTTAAGGGTCAATAAACCTTCTATCCCTTAAGTCATTCTCTCAAGATGACTTTCCTGAGTTGAAAATGAGAGGATGCCCATGCATCCAGGTAAATCCCAGTAAATATCACACATTCACACAGAGTGCTGTCACAGATTTACAGACTGGAATCCTGACCAATGCTTTTGCACTGATCTAACTAGAAATTAAAATAAATTCACATTTTTACATTCCAACAAATGTAATGTGATACAGTGGTTAAAAAATTAGTATTTTTGGAAACAGGTGGAAGAAAAATCCTTCAAATTGCTGACAAAAACAATGAGCCATACACAGTAAGCAATAATTCACTGACACAAACAAAACTGAGTCTTTACAGGACACCATGCCCCCAACTTTCTTCCCACTCATTAGGAAGAATAGTTCAAAATTGCTGTGATAAGTCTTACCATTCCGACTTCCTGTGTTACACCTGCCCCGAAGCGGATATTAGAGCATGCCATCTGTGGACATATAGAAACATAATGAAGACAATTCTTCCGTAAGAAAGTATGAAATTTCAGGATTATTACGACACTCCAGCTTGTTGAAAATTTAAAGGCCTTCAAGATCAAAATTAACAATAATTAACTTTACCCTTTTCTACTGTAGTTTGACTGCTGAGTATGATATTTTAATGATGTGAAGCTGTAATTCAAAAGGCTATTAGAAATCTGTCACATGCATACAAAATTCCCCATACTGTATTACAGTAAGATCACTGTTCAGTGTTGCATCATGCCTGATTTTTTTCAAGCTTCCCAGCAAACAGACCTACTGTTGATCTCTAAGGAATTGCATCCAGGATAAAAACATAAAATACTGTATGTGAAATGAGGATGATAATTTAAGTGTTGGCCGAGAAGCTACGGTATCACATACTGTATATGCATATTAAATCTGAATCTACAGGTACTGTATGTGTGTCCCCACAACAACCCTCCCCCTCTAAATTGCTGACCACAAAATTGTGCAGCATTTCAGGCCCAGAACAAAACCATGTATTGTCTAACAGGGAGGGTCACTTTCCATTCAAAAAGAACTTGAGTTATGGTTTGTAACATACTGAATGAGCCATTTCTAAATATCAAGCAGTTAATTATGGGGCACATGGTGTCATTTAAGGGGAGGGTACCTTGCAATTTCTTTAATAAGCCTAATACAGGGTACTCTGATGCTAACAAGTACAGTCTTTTTCAAATTTTGAAACAAATTCATTTCCAAGTGTTGGCCTGAGTGGAATTTGCCTTCCATAGAAGGAGGATCTTCCAAACACCCTCCCGTACATTCTAGTTTTGCCTAAAAACTCAACATCAAGATGATTCTAATCAAACTTCCTCATTCAACTTTACTGTACCTCAAATGCATAATCTGGCAACTCAGTAGATGCGGTAGTCAGTCTCTGTAGGGCAGAAGTAGTAATCCTTCCACTGAATGCCTGTGAGTGAGCTGGGCAACCACATCTACCGAATGGAAAAGGACAAAAAAAAAATATGCACATCAAACAGAAATATATATGGCAAGGTGATGCTTCCAAGACTGATTGATAAAAAGAAAGTTTTGTCAAGAAACTACTGTAAGAAACACACCAATTGTTTTGCAGCCAGGCCTGTAGCCAGACAATCTGTGGAAAGGAAAAGATATCTTCCCAGGAAGCAAGATGTATATATTACGGCAATATCATTTTTTTTTGTTCCCAAAAATTTCCTCAGATGGCCTGAGGGCAAAAGTTCTCTTCGGAGGGGGGTGGGGAAGGGGGTGGGGATGGAACATACCCACTGAACCTCCCTTGACTACAGGCCTGGATTTGGCAACTACAGTAAAACCCTAAAATACCTTTCTCTAGGAGAAATTTGCAACCAGTTCAACATACTAACTGCATACTTAGGCCTATACTAGTCTCCATAGAAGCTCTTAGACACAGACAGTGCACTTGAATCCCATAGTGCTCAGCATGAAGCTGTAAAACACACTGATGGATTCAACTCCATTTTCAATACGGTACCATACTCATGATCTTCATTCATTTTCACTTTACTGTACTCTACATTATGGTAGTGTCAGATATCAAAAGCAACTATAGGCCTAAGTACTAAAAATTTACAGCCAGGTTACAAATGATCTACTTGTAAATTATGTATTCAAAGCTGTACTGTAATACTTGCATTTGCAAGCTAGAAGAGCAACACTTGGCAGGATGGTCATCCCAAAAGGAGTACATATAATATGGTCACAGGCTGCCACTTGCATGAATGGAGTTTCAAAAATAAGAAATACTCCTAGATCTTTTCATAGCGTCATAACCATACTTACAATTTAGGCTTACGGGAATTATGACAGTAAGATTTCAAATCATTAAAACAGATATCAGTCACATAGCTTTACAATTAGACCGCACAAGTATAACTGTCTTTTGTCAGATCCCAAAACAGAGGACACATTTAAGTCTGGCTTGAGGAAGCACCAGATGGAAGACAGTGTTCAAATGCTGGGCTCAGTGGATAGTCTGGCCACCCTAACACTCCGATGCATGTACTGTACTGTAATCACTGATTTCTGTGGCTGGCATTAGCATGGTGGACAGGTGTTAAATAACGGCATCAAACTGTAGGGGAGTCGATTTGCCATATGCTGATCATTTAATCCCATATTTCTGCCACTGATCAAACTGGTACCTGTATTCCTGTACAAGGAATCCCCAGAATTGCACAATCATTGCATCCATGTAACATTTAGCTGCTTAATGTTATACAGGTAATGCCGTGACAAATAGGCCTATAGTTTCAATCATAAACAACAAATTCAAGAGTAAAAAATTCATTTTGGATTATGTGGAAAAACTTTTCATACAACCAGGTTTCCGCTAAATTCTTTTTTCATTACTTGTCTATCAGCAGATACGCATCCCAAATGCTATCTATAATCTGTAAGTGCCGACATCAAGTAAAATCCTGACTCCCCCCCCCCTCCACCCCGGAAGGTCGGGTTTGCACTGTTCAGTGAAAGGCGATTTGAGTAAGGGCGATATCATGTACAACGCAGCAATCAACACAAATCAGAGATAAATCTTCCTCTAATCTTCTTACACTCGAACTTCCGCTTGAGCAATTAACAATGGTGGGATTATGGGACGGCTTCGCGTCGCAGTATTGATTTTTGAGGACAGCTTGGACAGTTCCATTTTGCCATTGTTCTCAAACCCATTGAGAAACCGTAGCCCGTGGACGGCGAAATGTCACACACGTCCGTCGCAGACTCGTCCGTCAAGCGGGACGGAACAGTACTGTAATGTCTGTCAAAAAGATGAAGGCCCAACACAAGGAAGAGAGTTCACTGGGACTGTGACTGTGCCTCCACCAAATAATGAATGTCCAGAACAAAATACTGAGAGTAGATTGACTGTTAACAAATGACACCTTGACATTGTCTTCTTTCTCAAATACTGTACCAAAACTTTATGGGCATGCACAAGACCCACGCATAGCCAGTGTTCACTTCAGAAATTCAGTTTCAGTTTCAGCAACTGGGCCATTCCACGTGACGTAAGTCACAGCATTTGCAGAAATTTCAGTGGAAAAGCCCCCCCTATGGACCATGAAAGGAATACCAGTATTCCAAAAAGTACTTTTTCCTAAAATGTCATAAGATATCTCTCTTCTGAATTTCACAAATCTTCAATTCCACCCTCGTGCTATGAACAATAGCACCCTCAATAAACGTCACGTAAGTCACTCAGAGAATTGCAATTTTTCAAGTTGATTAACAAAAGGTAAGAATCCTGTGAAGTGTTAGGCAGGAAGGGATAATTAGGTTTAGGATTGGTAATAGAAGATAATAGTCTATCTAAAACAGGCCAAGTTGAGTTCTTAGAATTTTTTCGTGAGACGGTACAAACAGATGTTTGTCGTCACGTAAGTCACAAAATGGCGTCACGTACAGTAAGTCACAAACAAACAGTTTCCAACTAACTAGTCATTTAGCTTGTTACGGGAGACACATTATGCTATTCATCTGACCTAGAATTGTCATTTATGTGAAATAACAATTGTATCTAGAAAGACAGGGTCAAAATAATTTCATTCCAATGCATTTAAAAAGAAAATGTACTCTCCATAGCTGCCCTTTGACGCTTATGTTGCCAGCCATAACTTAAAAATAATTGTTCCAAAAGATATTAATTTCAATTGAGCTATTTCCTCTGCTATGGAAAGAGTGCAATAATTCTAAGAATACTTGGGTGTTTACTTGTGTTTACATTTTCAGAAGTAGTATTAACATAGATAGAGACATCTTAAAGAGATTTTACAATTCACATCTTTTTGCGCAGAAGTACATGCAGTGGTACAGAAGTCTTCCATTTTGTTTGGCATTTCCATGCGTGCTAATTGTGTAACAGTGGTATCATTGACTGATCATTTTTGTTGTCTTTCTCTTTTGCTTTTTTTTCTTTCTTTGTTTGTTACTGTACAGTAGCTGCTGAAGATTCGTGACAGGAAAATTTTCACCGATTTAGTTTCAGTCTTAAAAGTTTTTTGAGAGCAATTTTGGCCAGAAACTGTAAACTGAGAGAAAAATTAGGTAAACTGTGTGCTTTAGATCATTCAGCATGGCCAAGCCAGAAAGCTGAAAGTAGAGTACTGGCAGTCTGCAGATGTTATCAAAGTCAAGTCAGGGCATTTTTAAATGTGGTTAGCAAAAAAATGGCTCCGTGATCATGACATAATAAAGACAAATGTAGCCAACAATAACTGTAAAGTCTTGTTTGACCTATTCATCAAATCTAGGCCACACTCTCATTACTTGTACAGGGTCCTCGTAATTCACTATACTTGACATGGCTCATCTAGGGGAGAACTGTAAAAATGAATATGAGAAGGGCCAAACAGAAGCATACCTACAGGATACTTTTTTGTAATTAGTGCACATATCAGCAGATAATTACATTCCATAGGTTTCCATTCCCTGCAACTCTTGAGAAATCCTTGTAACTCCTGTAAAATGGCTTTGATGAGAATGGTGATGATCATGGCAAAGCTGAACTGTACTAAGAAATTTTCCATATTAAGTGATTTTTATGAACATATTGCAAATGCATTGCATCCCTCCAAGGCTAGTACAGACCAAGACACCCCTTTTTCCTTCCCCTCTTAGTATGCATCAAAAGGACAGTGAAATACATACAGTAGGGTTTTGTTGTGGTGCCTGCTACTGTACTAAAATTATGTGAAAATGGCATTTAAAATCTTATAATGCAATATTCCACAGTTTAGAAAACATGATAAAGGTGTACTGTGCACTGTGTACAGCCACTACAAGACCTCTGAGTGAAGAGTAGTGAGGATACATAGCAGTTTTAATTTGTTGGATGTGTTTTAAACTAGATTGAAAATTTGATGTTGGGTAATTATTGTACCCTACTAGCCTGTGTAAGTGTGTATATTGCATTCATCAGAACCACAAGGGGATTGAGTCTCCTAAGCAATACCACTTTAAATGGTACTGTATCTTCTTGATACTCGATTCCATCTGTATGATCTAAACATACTGGCATTTCAAATTCAACACAGAGAGTGCAATAATTTGTTTCACTGACATTTTGCAGTTTAAAAGAATACATTTTGGCTTCTCTTAGGATTCAAAGTATGCAGGTCAAAATCAAATGCCATACAATTTGGCTTCATTGCTACAGTTCTGCTCATGTGGTTTTGAAAATACTACACAATGGCTTGAGACTAAATCATGGGACCATTAAAATACCTAAAGAGTCTTTGAAGAGCTAGGATTGGTTAAAAATAAGTGATTTCTTATATGCATAGAGGGGCAGAAATGCCAACTATCATTCACTTATCATATTGTGTTAAGGTGCTAACTTGAAACTGTCACGTAAGTCACACCACCCTTTGTGACTTACGTGACGTCACGTAATTCACACTTTTCAAACTTTAATAGAAAAGAAGTTTTGGAATCAAATGTTTCCAAATGATGATAAGTTACTTTAACCCCCCACCTTACCTTTGCATGTATTTCATCATTGTCCCTGGCATTGCCTATTTGTTGTAAAAAACTTTTGCATATTTTTGTCACGTAAGTCACAGTGACAATGACATGATTTAAACATTGTGTTTGATCCACATAGCTGATAAATTATGAGTGCAATGCTCAAGAAATGAATAATGGGATAGCTTTTCAGAGCTGCAATCAAGAAAGACATGTTCTATTTAGTTATTTTGCTTCATTTTTCTTCAAATTACCTTTTACCTATAATTCAGTATTTTTAGTGTTCCATATCTAAGACATTCTTTGGTGTTGGCACTTTCCAAAGGAATGACTGAATCCATGAAAGTTTTACTAAAAGTGAAAGTTGCACCTATCTACTAATCTTTAGAGTTGAAATTAGACACCTAGTACTCAGTTCTAATTTTACCCCATCAGGACCACTTGTCATGGAATGGCCCAACTTCATTTCGGTCATTTGCACACAGCTTAGGGTCAATAGGAACATACATAAAATTATGCAAATGACCGGGGAGTATCCACAGGATGCTTAGCAAAGCTTATAAACATGGATACTCCAACAACAATTTAAATACAAATACATATACATTAACAGCTTAAGGAACAAGGATAATCTAAAAAGCACCCATGCCTGCAGTTCACCTACGTACAGTACTGTATGTGATTCTATAGGTTGCTCTTTTGATGGTGCATTGTATATTCGGCAGTTACAGTACTTCACAGTGTCCTAGGGCAAGATGTCCTGTCTCAATATTGCATGCCCCTCTTACTGTATAACCAGGGCTAAAGTAAGTGATAAAGTTCCATTAGGTAGACTTATGGTAAAACTGCAAAGGTTAGGCATCAAGGGCAGATGTGCTGGCTGGATGAATTCCTGGCTCCATGGTACTGTATAGTTGAGAGAATTTGTCATCTAGGAAAGAAGTTGCAAGTGGTGTACTGCAGGGTTCTGTTGATCTGTTCTTGGCCCAATTCTTTCAGACATGGAGTCCCTTCTTTGAAACTAATGGACAAGTTTCTTTTAGAGCAAGTTCAGAGGAGGGCCACTTACATGTATACCTGAAGTAAGAAATCTACCTTTATCATATTTCACTTATGCCCCAGTCACACTATAGTAATTAAATCACATACAGTACTGTGTCTCCTTGCAACTTCAGGAGTCATAATACAAATGTTTGGTACATCTCCGCATAGACTCCGTCGAGTTGCACTGAGTTTGCTACTAGTTGCATCAGTTGCGGCTGAATTGCTAGTTGCTAAGTGTGCTCCGGTGCGCACCGGAGCACATGAAGCAACTGCTAGCAACTCCAAATATCTTGCAAATAGATGCAGTCAGTTCGCCGATATACGGCAACAATGCTGCTATCTACTGTGCTCAGCGCTGAACATACCCAGCACAATTTGCATCTCGAAAAAGCAACTACGTACACAACAGACTGCAACAGACCCATACCATGTGGAGTCATGCAGCGTCGTACTGCGCTGTACTGCAAACATTCGCAAACAAGCGCAGAACAGAAAACACCCTTTTTCCTCCTAAAAACTAGCCTAATCACCGCATGCATGCGAACATATTGCAAAAATGCGCAGCAGCTACTACGAACGGGTCCCTCCGACACAGTCTCTACTGTGCCTGCTTGCCACTAGCTGCAAACACGCCTCAACACGCCTCAACACATTTGCAGCACGACGCAGCAAGGCGACTGTGCACGGACTGCGACTATTCCCAGCATAGACACCGAACAGGGAGGACCGCCGCTAAGTTACACAGTGAATTATTAATTACATTAGGTGTAGTTTTGAACTTCGCTAACATTTTTATCAACATGCTGCCCAAACAACCCAAGCAAGGAAAGAATGTCACCTTGTTCAAGTCTACTTATTTCATCATCTCTAGCAGCATCAACATACATTATCAATATTCATGGTTATAAATGAGAATAATAATAATTCTATGGTGATGTCAGTGATGTGCTCTCTTCAACTGGCCAGCGTCATGTGACAATTGTATCCGAAGAGGTGCTGAATTTTCTGCTGGAACAGATGACGTGATTAACCGAGTCTGTTGAAGTTAGCAGTACAGTAAGTGTCAAAGTGTAAAAATAAGCCAAGATTTGTGCTTTGACCTCAGAAATGCCCTACCTTGTTAGTATATACAGTAAAACCCCGTTTATCCGAACACATCGGGACCGAAGGTTGTTCGGATAACGAAAAAGTTCGGATAAACGGGGTTCCAAGTTTTTGCCTTAAGTACGGTACAATGGGTCCATATAAGACAGTGTGTCAATACATTTCTAAAATAATTCCGAAAAGGCTTAAAATTGCAGACAAAATCCCCCAAAATATTTCGTTACAATTTTTTGTGACCGATGATATGACAAATAAATTTTAAGTCGTCGAAAACAGAGAGATTTTATTCCAAAAATTTGAGCCTTTGCTCGTCTTAATGACCAATATGCTTTCTACACACTAAATGAATGTGTGTGCTGAAGAAAAGCTGTAACGATCTGGAGAGGTATCTAGAGTATAAATTCTGCAAAAATTGCAGAAAATGTTAGAGACACATGTGTAGGAGACTCTCAAACAGCAGTTCGCAATGTTTTTGTAAGGTCTACTTTCATTATTTTTAGGTATGAAGCTCACTACGTTAGTAACTTTTCAGATTTAGTGAAACTAAGACTTACGCTAGCCTAATGTATTTTTGTATGAGAGGATATTGAGCCTATACCGACTCATGGCTCCTAACAAGAATTTCAAAGCAAATACGTACGATATTTCTTCCAAATTTGACAAAGAGATAACAGATTGTTTTCTATGACCACATGTCGGCTGTTTTAGCCATCGTGACATCTTTCCATTACTTTTAAAGTCCCGAGAAAAATAAGTGCATTTCTGCAAAAATTTACGTTGAATTTTGCCTTGTAAAGCACTTAAAACTTGGTGTATACTACTGAAATTGTGTTGACTATTATTGCTGTTAAATCTGACGGCTAGTTCGGATAAACGGGGTTTCGGATAAACGGGGTTCGGATAAACGGGGTTTTACTGTATAATTATAGTGTGTAGGCTAGTAGACCCTATATGAAGGCCCATGTATATAATGTTTCAAACGCCTGTGCTGACTGCGACAGTCTCGGTGAGAAGGGTTGGGGCAAGGTATTCTGCAGTTGTACCAAAATGCCAAATGCAGGCTTCGACAAATTCTTTTTTCATTACTTGTCCATTGGGCAAGCTGTTCTCTTAGTCTACTTGTCCGCATGAATATCTTCTTGTTCACTCTTAATATGCCTTTAAACTCCTTTGGGAGAGATTTTGCAAAGGGTACTTGCCCGGTGGGCTATGATATTTAACAATGTACTTGCCCGAGTAACTTTTTACTTGTCCCTGTCGAGCGGGGGATTTGTCGAAGCCTGCCAAATGCCACTAATAAATATCTGAGCATGTGCTGTAACTTGTAAGCAACACAAGCAAACTGCAATTCATGATTTGTACCCCAAGACTGGCTGTGGTCCCTACCTACAGTACTAGTAGCCTACAACTATATATATGTCGTATATAACATGGCATTACAATAAATACTGCCTACTGTAGTCCTATGCTTCTCTGCAACCTCGGCTTGGCTAGGCCCCTACTATCATTTGAAACTTGAACGTTCAAGTGTTGTGAGTCACGATTTCGGTTCAGTGAAAGCTAAAAGAAACACAAACTTACGCCGCTCTGCTGATGTCATGCATCAACGCAAAGATGTTCCTCGCTTTTGAAGCCATCTTCTTACAAATTTACCGTACCTAGTAGTGGCCTACAGTTGTCCAGGGTAGTATTGTTTCTGGTATGAAAATTACCAGGTAGCCTACTGAGCTGTAGGGCTGCTATAGCACTGGTTTCCGTACCGCGTAGCCTACCTAACAGCGGGCAAGCAGTGTTGTACGGTTGTACGTAATGTAAATAGTATTGCGTAATGTAAATTGCGTAATCATCAGCTGGTGGCCAAATCCATAGAGAGTATGGGTAAGGTAGGAGCAGGGAGGTGTTATTAGACCTCCCTGGTAGGAGTCAGGAGTCTACGAACAACTTACGATAACGCAGAGGCTCAAGTGTAAGGATTAGGGAGTTTCACGTGACAGTGTTGCTGACACTTGCGCCCATATATGCCTATCCCTCGAGACGATTTCGATCAGTTGAAGTCATAGCTGGCGTAGGACTCGAAGCGGGTGGGGTGGGTTGGGGCTTTAGGCCCCAGTGGCGTAGGCCGGGGGCAGGGGGAAATGCCCCAGAATTATTTTGTAACACATCCTTGTCCCCTCAAATAATTTCAAGCCATGTGTTAAAAAAAGAAAAAATAGGAAAGAGTTTTCAATGACAGAAAAAAATACATTTAATACATTTATGTAAAAAGTTTAGTAAATTTAAATGATCAGCTTCCGCCCCCTGTGGGCTGGGAGTTGTAGAATATGCCCACGGTATTTCCTGCCTGTCATAAGAGGCGACTAAAGGCAGCGGAGTAGCTACGGGGGGCCTAGGCCCCCAGATATTCGTCAGCCCTCCCGCCCCACAGTTTTTCGTGTCCTAATAAAACGTGTAAGAATTAAGAAAAATAAATGTTTTAACGGAAATAAACTTTAAAGAATTTCCTTCAAAAAATAAAGAAACAAAAATGTGTAAGAAATAAGAAAACGTAAATGTGTGAAAAACACATTTTTCGCACTGATGAAATCAAATACCTTTAAAATGCCTATTTTCACTAAATTAGGTATATAATCTGTCTTGTCGTTTAATTCTCGGATTCACTTGGACAATGAAACGAACGTCCCGAAGGCTAATTCGGATGTGGCATGCATTAGCGGCTCGCCATAGGGGCACGGGGGGCACTTGCCCCCCCCCCCCAAAAAAAAGTTTGCAAAAGCATGGTCTTCAATTTTCAAAAATAAAAATAATAAATAAAAAAAACATGTAATTCGAGATGGGTTAGGCCCTCCCTTTTCCTTGAGTGGATACCTTTCCAATGCAATGCGAAGGTTAAACATTAATAAAGTACTTTCAAAACGCCATTTTTTCTGCGCGCTTCGCGCGCGTTTTCTCAGTTGCTTGTTTGATTCTACCGTATATATACTTCAGACATCACAAATGGACCTGCTGTTAGCGGTGCGAGCTAAGGTAATCAAACAAATGATCACAAATATCACAACTTGATATTTGTAATCTGATTAACTTAGGCATCATAATGTCATTTACAGAGTGTAACGGTAATGCTGGAGTTAAATGCCCATAGTTTTGCAGACACTTCAGAGCTTTCGGGGTCATTAGATACACAACCCATTAGCCGTGTTGATTATCATCCACGACTAAAAACAGTTTTGCCAGGGTGTCACCTGGCCAGATTAGCATAGGTATCTGTCTACAAAAAGTTGTAACGGGCATGAAGTCTAAAAGTATTGTGTTTCCCATAGAAGGAGAGGTTTCCTTTCCCTTGTCCAAATTGACAGCGCCGTTGGCCCACGAGCGGTCTTATGACTGTCAAATGGCCTGTTATAAGCAAAAGGTTCTCCACCTCTGTGCTAAAGTATATACTGTTTCAATTGATTTAAAATAAACACACCAAACAGTCAATCTAAGCTCAGTGTGATGAGACTTTTGACTAGTGGCCTAGCTATTTGTATATAGGATGAGACGTCGTTCTGAGTTAGGGGAATTCCCCTCCCCCTGTAAAAAAATCGTTTCGGAACGGTACTGAGATCCAAAATCCTAGTGCTATCATTTCATCGTTTTCAAGTGTCTTCATGCTCAAAATTTTCGTTAGTTTATGAAAACAATCCAGAAAACCAACATTTTATGGCTTCTTGGCAAAGCTGAAACATATTGTGGCACAATGAAAGAAACAATAAAATAAGTTAAAGGTGGGGATCATTTTATACAAATGGATCAAGCCGCTTTGCCCATTTCACCTGGCTCTTACTCCACCCCTATGGTAGTACGGTAGCGACAGGTTTATATGGTTGTATTTATTTTTAAAGTAGTCTTCTCATAACTAACTGCCTGAAAATGGTTTTTGAAGAGCTTTTGAAAACTACATGGGGCATCGCTGTAATACCACGGACTTCTTATATACATGGACAGAGCATATTGCACTAACGTCCTATGCGTAAATTGTTGCCACCGACCGTTTACGTACACGAATAGGCTTACCAATATGGCTGCCTGCTATAGTCTTGTGTGTAAAAGTTTGGACTTGCTCAAGTGGCTCAGTATCGACAAATTGTGTGAAAAACTTGTAATATTTTCGAAAGAATGCAAGCTCAGGTCAAATTCATCAAATAGAATGGAGGACTGTGATATTGTTCTTCCATTCATACTGATATTTTGTCTGAAATGTTGCAGATTCATCGTCAAATTGGGCAAATGGTAGTAGCCCGGCGGCCATCTTGGTTAGCCTAAATTTGTTCGAACGGTGGCGACCGTATTGATTGCACAATCCTCTGTCCATGTATTGAAGTCCGTGTGTAATACATAATAATAACCATACTCCCATAGGCGTAGGAGGCAGGGGGCTGGGGGCTGGGGGCTGCAGCTCCCCCAACAAAATATTTTTGTGAAAATTCGGACAATGTTCTGAGACTATTTCGGGCACCTACTGAAAGAAAAATAATGCAATATGTAGCTTAACGGAAGTTGATGCTTTAAAAAAACTTCCTTGGTAATTAAAACATAGTTCTGATTTGGATTGCACCAGTACCTATATATTCGGTATTAATTCATCAGTGTGTTTTTAATTGGTTAAACTTGTATATTATAATTATCAGTGGTGTATTTGAGGAGCCATTAGGCCATGCCCCCGTCACTGACGCCGATTTTTTTTGTACCTAAATTAAAACACAAAATTTTACTTCAAAGGTAGCATATGTGGCACCAGATTGCATGTATGGACACCTAATTTTTCAAAAAATTTTGAAAGGGGAGGGGGACACTCACTTCCCTTAGACCCCTCTCCCAGGCCGGCGATCACACAACATAGTGCCTGCCCACCCCCATGAGAGAAATCTTGGCTACACCACTGATTATTAGCAGCATTTTTGTAACAACTTCCCCCAGAATTATAACCAATATGGAATAGCTAGTAACGTGGCAAATTATTGTATGTAATTGGCATGAGGTGTAATAACGGACGCATGCCTATATGATATGTACATTAACATTTTGGACGCGCGCAGAGCGCGCGGAAGTTTTTGTTTCTATCTTTCGGGCAGATCGTTACGCCCCCCCCCCCCCAAATTAACTTGGGCTCCTACGCCTATGCATACTCTTGTTGAGGCTATATTACTATCCGGAGCTGACCATTAATATTGCTGGGGGGGGGGGGTCTTCCGAACCTCCCTGAATACGGACATGAGTTTGCCCCCCCCCCCCCAAACAAAATTTCTTAGAGCCGCCCATGTATTGAACCAACGCTGGACCAACACTTAAAAACTTTTCTATAAATTTTTCTATAATTTCTATAGCCGTTACCATCATACAGTAATAAAACAGTATGAGAGAATTTATGTATAATAAATGTACTGTCAAAACAGTACATCGAGGTTCAAAATTTATCAGTTGCACTTATCTGTGATATTATCATGTTAAATATAAAAGAGCAACAGTGTATGTGGCAATTGGAAAGAGTTAAATTATAAGTCATCCCTCCACTGATGTGTTGAATCCGGAGGACACTTAAAAGTCCGCCTACAACCTATGGTTGGTCCAACCCGAACACTGGATTTCGGTGATGGGTTGCTAAACGCTCACATTGGTTTCGGTTGGCCAATGGTAAGCGGCCCAACATTGACCCAGCAATAAAAATAATAAGCTGGTCATTTTGGTATCAACCCAACCTAAAAATTGTTTTAATAGCAGCTATTTCTAAATTTTACACTCACAGTGAATATTTTGCAAAACAATCACCTACAAAGTGGGAATTTTTGCTGAGACAATTTGAGAAAAATGTTTAAAATGCTATGAAATTCTATTAGAATACCAGATTTATATACCTTTCATCTGAATGGAGCATTCCGAATTTTTTAAATGAAATTAAGAAAATAAGACCATGTTATCTGGTTGTACGATATGGTATGCATTAAAAAAGTATTTTTAAGTAGTTTGACGAATTCATCCCTTCTATCTCACAAATGCCATACATTATTTATGAATTACTTTGTACGTGCTATTGCAAATTTTCTCCGTAATTGTCTAGTATGTATTTCGTGATAATTTCAAGGTTCAACCTAGGTTTACTGGGTCATTCGGACCACTGTTCATGTTACAAAATGCAATCACCCCAGTTTGAATTAGTGTACCCCGATATCCTAATTCATGAGTGGCTCTTTTGGATCATATGACAAAATTTTTGTTACAGAAATGCCCAGTTCATGCAGAATAACTACTTGTTTACTTTCAATATGAAATTATTTTGATGGGACACATTATAAAAGATATTACAGTAAAGGAAATAAGAGGAAATTTTTAATATGTAGATGTTGTTTTCAAATGAATTTGGGGCGACTGCTCATTCTATTCCAAGCGTCGTGATTTCAATTTTTAGGCCCGTGTGTGTTGCCCTAAGAGGTGCTCTACAAATTGTAACGGGGCACTTTTGGCCCAATAAAATAACCTACAAAAGAGTGCATATGGTGTACTAACTTTTCACAGATGTCACCTTTTGGGACTACCAGGAGAGGGAAAAATCAAAATAGCTAGCTACAATAGGTCACAGTACGTCAGGCCCGTAGCCTAAGGAGGAAGGACGTGGCACCCCTAGAAATTCCCCGAAAAGTTTTTGCCCCAGGTAAATTTTAAGTTACCGTTGCCTTAATATGTTTAAGAATGATATCTCACCATTTGAGAAATACCCCCCCCCCCCTTGAAGCTATTTTCCCCGCTTCAGTACGTGATATGGCTACTGACCTGTCACGGTAGGGTGATGAGGAGCTAGGGGATGGGAATTAGCTCCATGCCACAGCCAAGCGTTTTTCACACAAAAGCAAAACAAACAAAGTAATACTTGGTTTACGGATTTAGTCAAGTGCTGAGTTAGTGTGGTTTTTCTTTTCAGAAAAATATGCCCTTGTCGCGCGCCAAACTATACTTTGTTAGATACACGTACACCAGTGGCATTCCCTGATTGTAGAAAGATGAGGGAATTAGGGGGACCTAGGGACCCCCCCCCCTCCCTTGTCGCCAAAAATTGAAAGGCTAAAGGATCAAGAAAAGTATAAAAATATAAGAAAGAAAGAAAGAAAGAAAGAAAGAAAGAAAGAAAGAAAGAAAGAAAGAAAGAAAGAAAGAAAGAAAGAAAGAAAGAAAGAAAGAAAGAAAGAAAGAAAGAAAGAAAGAAAGAAAGAAAGAAAGAAAGAAAGAAAGAAAGAAAGAAAGAAAGAAAGAAAGAAAGAAAGAAAGAAAGAAAGAAAGAAAGAAAGAAAGAAAGAAAGAAAGAAAGAAAGAAAGAAAGAAAGAAAGAAAGAAAGAAAGAAAGAAAGAAAGAAAGAAAGAAAGGAGGGAAAAGCTTCAAAATTTTCTAAAACTTAGGCCTATAACTTCCTGTAGGGGTTTGGTGGTGCTTCTAGTTAAAACCATCTCTAATAAAATCCTTTGCAGATATTGACGACAGAATGGAGAACTACAATTTCCGAAACACAACTGAAATGGCTTAGCAATATATAGTACAAAAAACCCATAGGCAGACTCTGAGTCTATGAACGTGAAAGTGTAATGGTTTACGCGTGGAAAGGGGTTTCCGCGGCTTGCGTATACATTTTAAGAGTGGAAACAAATTTGTGTTATTGAGTAGAATTTTCTGCAGGGGGGGGGGGGGAGGTTGAGATGTCATATTTTAGCCATAAAGACGTTCTACGAAGATGACCGACGCCAGACTCGTCACCAGGCTGGCACGAGGACGTGTCCCCATGCAGAATATACGGTAGTTCCATTACAGCAAATTTAGCAAATCGATTGTGTGGCGAGAGAGAGTGTCACGTCCGGTAAATATTGCACAGGGCAAGAGAACCCCTAATTCAAATCGAAGTGAAAATCTAAAAAAGGAGTATGAGTTACAGAGTTCTGCAGGAGGTGGGGTAAGATGTCTTTAGGAATGAACGATGGACTTACTTTTTTGTTTTCTAGTACCAACCTTTCTCAAACTGCCTAAGTTTTAACACGCTCCCTGAGCTTTCCCTAAGTGCTATTCTGTTCCATTTTCTTCACTGCCATTTCAAACGTATATACGCTTCATTCAACTGTCAATGTGCATTTACGCTCTTCTGCATGGGCGGGATTATCGAAGAGCAGATAATTGTAACTTATGGTCAGTGGCGCAGGCACGAGGGGCATGGGGGGCGCGTGCCCCCCCCCAATCGATTTCAGAAATTTTTTTTGAAAATTTTAAAATCATCCCAAAAGGCGTTTAAGCTATAGATTTCTGTATGGGGTAGGGTAAGGTGTGTTTTCAACCAAGTGATGGATCTATTGTAACCATTTTTCATCACAAATGGTTCTCAAACTATCAGAATTATTCCAAATCCTTCGCAAACTTTCAAAATTTTCGCGCGCTCCGCGCCCTTCAAACCTTACCTCAATATCGTTCTAATTATCAATAATTTCCGGTAGCAACTCCCACAGAAGCACAGCAACAGAAGCTGAAAGCTGTTTACGAATTCTCAGGTAAACTCGGACTCGGCTTTGTGATTGGCAAATAGGTTTGTTGTGGAATTGAAAGTGTCTCGATACAGAGCATAAATGCAGGTTTTGTCATGGTTATCTTATTTAATGAAAAATTTCGGCGCGCTTCGCGCGCATTCACCACTGTATTCACTCCAACTCATGACCATTATTAAGGTTAAAACACATTCAACTATTCTGATCACAACACTTTTTCGAAAAACAGAAGTACATCCCCAACATCTGTAGGGGCCTATGGGATCTTTCAGTCTGATTTGTAGCATGATGTGGAAGGTTGAAAGTGCGTATTTGCCGTTATACATTTTCAAAATTTTTTACCCAGAGCTTCGCGCGCAGCCTCTACCTGTATAGATGGTGATTGTTAATACACTTACGACGAACAAAATATTCTGAAACTCGTCTTTTAGTCCTTAACCGGTCTAATATCATTTCCCTGCACCTATACTCTCTCTCTCATTCCCCATTGATGGAAGATGTTCGTCTGGATTTTCTTTCAGACTTAGTAAAAATACCATTGTTCATGTTGTAACGTGCTCGGCATTATACTCTATAGTACCATTTGGATGTCAGGTAATATCATATCAGTGCCCCATTTTATATAATTAATCCAGAGCTTCCGGGAGGTAGCTGAGGAGACACTATACTGGTGTCTGTCAGTATTAGATACCCTTTTATAATGCACAATGAGACAAAGGAAAATTTTCGTAATAGTCCAAGAATGTTTCTGTGGACTCCACCCACGTATTTTGTCTTAAAAACTTTCCCCGAATAGAAGACATTAAAGCCTAGCCAAAAGGGGGTTTGGCGAGGTTTGTTAACAACATACCCTTCTCAAAGACAACACACTCTCCTCTTTCACCTAACCAAAAATTAGAATTCATTAAATTATAGATATTTTCCAGCCATGTATGATCAGTTCCAAAAATATCCTAAAGATAGCACCATTTTGCATCTAAGCAACTTTAAATTACCAAAATTTCTCAAAGGAGAGGGGGACACCCGCTCCCCTTAGACCGCTCCCCTTAGACCCCTCCCCCAGGATGGTACCTTTATGTAGTTACAAAAAGGATTCCACACTGCTGTATACCATCGCACGGACGCACACTCTCTTCTTTCTCCTAACCAAAAATTAGAATTCACTAAATAAGGATATTTTCCAATCATATAAGATCACTTCCAAAAATATTCCAAAGATAGCACCATTTTGCATCTAGGCAACCTTAAATTAACAAAAATTTCTCAAAGGGGAGGGGGACACCACGAAACATGTCTTACATGGAAAATTTTTTTTCTATTCACAATCCATGCACGATGAACCTTTACGTAACAAATGTAGAACTATAGGGATAAATTCGCATTTTGGACAGTCAGGTGCTATTTCATTCCATGTGAGAGGTTTGAGATATATCATTTCATCGGAAGGCCTAATAATTGAAGTAGACGCAGTGGATGGTTAGTTCAAGAGAAGAGCATGTTTCCCTACTATTAAAAGAGTGGGATATCATAACGTTTCTCTCCCACTTTTGTTTAAACTCTAATAAAATAGAACGCGTATGTTTGATTCTATGGATAACAATGGCTTACTAATGGATTAAATGGCTCGAATATTCCTTAGATTACACCACATGGCATGTATAATCCGAAATTTTCCAGGGCCCTTAAGGGAGCCAGGACCCCAGCTGATGGGGCCCCATGCTGTCATTGGTCCTGGTCAGAATCATGACACTCGGCCACTTTCGAACGGCTGTTGAGACCCTTGGTAGACGCAGAACTGTCAGGCTGTAGGCACAAATTTATGTTTTAGGATCCGATTTCCTGCAATCTATTGCATTTTGGAAAGGCCAACTTTTCCAGCCTCAGCTCCCCTACCCCTCGGTGGAGCTGGTTTTGATCTTGCTTAGCCCACTGGACCCCAACCTGGACTCCACTCTGGACCCCACCAAGGGTTCTTATGTCGGTCCCATACTAATATAGAGTTACATTTCACTGAATCAGCTGCATTGCATTCTTTAAAATCAGACACGTGAATACTATTTTTGTTAGGGTTCTGGAAAAAGTGGGGATGGGGGTTTCAATCCCCTTCACTTTCAAATATGAAAAATGGGTTTTTGTTTTTCCAGTCAAGAAATTTGAGAAAAATTCCCCAATTCAGGGGAAAGTCAGAGAATTTCATTGGCCGAAAAGAGAAAGTGGTCATCCTACCATATTTTTGGCTCACATTCAAAGAGTGTATCAACCACATGAAGACATGATGTACTGGCAAAGAGGTGAAATAATAATCATGGTATGCGGAAATACTTCATAGAATTTGCAAGAAAAACTATGGACTTTTGTGTACAAACTGAAGAATGAGAATGGTAGGTAGCGGATACAGTCACATAATTTTGAATCCTGTAGAATTGACAACCATCTGCCAATGTTAGATGTCAATTCTAATATAAAGCCATATTAAAATCCTCTTTCAGCATAAGGCAAGTGCTTTGTTAGAGCGTTGATTCGACTCATATATATATATATATATATATATATATATATATATATATATATATATATATATATATATATATATATATATATATATATATATATATATATATATATATATATATATATATATAAAGGGAATTTAATGCATTTCTCAAGTCCTCGTAAGTTTAACAATGGACAGTCTATTGTTAAAGCTAGGGGTTAGGAAGCAAAACACAAAGGAAATAACAATAAGGTCCTCGGTAAGTGTGTAAAACAAACCTGTGTGTAAGCGAGGGTGTGAGTGTGTGTCTGGAATCGAGGTAAAGAAAATCAAACTTAGATTGGAAAGCCATATGAAAGGTTCTAGCAAGCTCTTGATAAAATTTCATAGGAGAACGCGATATTTCTTCGGAAAGAGCTGCTCCAAATTTGCCCTATAAGGAAAGCCTGTACTGATGTGGAAACCGAAAGAAACCGAAACTGGTGTGGAATGTAATGGAAAACAATTACAAGATGCTGCTGTACAAAGTCATAGCAACGATTGTGACGAATCTTTATATGATGTCTTATACTGAAGGATTGTTGCCAAGTAGGCTAAAGTTAATGTAAGATACCATGCAGATCATATATTATGTCTATCATAGGCCGTATAGAGTTTTCAGAACCCACCCAAAAAAACAAAAAGCACATTCAAAGCTTTCTTCGATAACAAAATCATATTTCATCATATCTATTTAAAGGTAGGTTCGAATGATCAAATTTTTATAATTAATAGAGCAAGAAACTTTGTTGGTACTTGAAATTAAACCTGGCTCATTTGCATACATCTCGAAGTCGTTCCTTAGCACAGAACCGGTCGTATTACAACAAACAAGATATTACAAAACAAGTCTTCACAATTGAGTCATAGTATGAGTCTGCGCATTTTACATGTTGGTACCATCATTTTCATGAGAACAACCTGATAGGCCTTTAAGCTGAGAACTATTTGACAGGCTCACCAGAAGAGAAGATATAATCCTGACCTAAAGATTGACGCTAGAATTGTTTTCTCCTGAGATCTTTGTGAGTTCAAGTTTGACGAGATTCACCATGGCTGGTAAGTGAAATCTCTTAATATAAAAACTTTCTTAGAACGGAAGTAGAACACTGTAGTGGTCACATGAGAGAGAATTCCTGCTATTTTGTTTGAATAGCCCATCATTTTAAGCAGGTTAACCCCCTACAGCCATTCTCTGAGTGCCCCGTCAGTATCATATTGTCGGAAAAGGTCAGTATGAACCCAAATATTCAATCAGTTATAACTGATTGAATATAACTTATAAACCTCTTAAAGGTCGTGTGACATGAAAATAACAGTTGGATATTTGATGTAAAAAGCATTAAATATCCAGAAAATAGCCACAATTCCCATTAAAATCCATTAAATATTGACCATTTTACAGGATCATTTCTATTTCACACTTGTGTCATAAATAAACATGAGTTAAACATGCAAATATGTGACATCGAAAGATGGACGTACCATATATGGCTCATGTTAGCCTTTTTTTCAACCTTAATTTCAAGGACACTGGTAGCATTGCTATCCCCTGAGGGGTTTATTATGAAAGTTAAAATTCTTTCCTTTCGAAACATTGACATCACTCAACAAACTTTAATCTATCTGATCAGTAATTAAGAGATAATTTACATGGGTTAACAAAAAAAAATTTAACACTGTGCAACACTCCACATATATAACTATATTTGCATAGGCAAAGAAGTTTCTTCAGAAACCATCAAACTTTGAAGACGTATATTTTGAAAATGGTAAATGATATTTAAATAATTCCAACGGATCTGTCATTGGAGTACGTAATTCTTTAACTGACAAGTCAAACAGCTCTGTTTGGTGGCATGTCTTACGACCTTTAAGAATCTTAGATTGTATTCAAGGTTTGTTTCAGGTTAAATTAATCCTTTCTGCGCTAGCTTGACTATCATAACAGCGCCGAGATAAGTCTTTAGACCACACTCTTACAGTGTATCTTTGCAAGAGTTCAGGTAGCGGTGAGGGTAGATATAACTATATAGATATAACTAAACAATGGGAACCCTATTTTTCAGAAATTGGCTCCAGTTACTCTTTTAAGGACATTTTATATCGTTTCATATTTTATGAAATTCGATGTTTTTGGCTAACAGTACAGGTCACTATAAGTGCCCTTAGTGAGGTCCAGGGAGAATCTGAGGTTATTTCATTCCCAGCATTAAGCGCAATATGTGTATTTAGTTAATTTAGAAATGTTACCATAATGATTGTATTATTTTCCTTAAAAGATTAGTCAGGTGTGCCATTAACGGCAACAATTCCGCGCAAAGCGAGCCGAACTTTCCCCTCACTCCCATACCTGTTGGCGTCACTGTTTGTCATGCATTAGTATACTTTTGGCAAGTTATTTCTATTGGGGGATGGTCACAGTAGTCTGCACAATCACTGGTGCCGCCAAGGTTTGGTGATTGGGGAGGCACATCAAGAGATGTGGTAATCCGCCAACCCCCGTATAAACCTAGAGAGTCAGTGTAAAGAGTGTATGTATGCGTGCTCACGGTAGTTTTCAACCGGCGCGGATCCTTCCTTTGTCACCTCGTACAGATGCACTGTCCCGGGGATGGTATCTAAGGAGATGGGGTTTCCTCTCCTCTTTGGAAATGTTTTGTTCATTTAAGGTGGATTAGATGCAAAATTTTGCCAACTTTGGGCAAGTTTTGAATTGATCATATGCTAAAAACTAGGCTCCGGCATAACAGGGATACTCTAGCTGTGACATGGGACCCCTCTAAAGCTGATACCATGAGACCGACAAAGGGAAACTCTGGGGTAATTGCAAAATTGCGATACTAACATAAGCAATGAGAATTCAGACGGTCAGCTTGTGATAGGGAGTGAGCGAGAAGGGACTATAAACAACCGAAACGGTCGTAGATTTAGAAGTATGTACATGTATTAACATAGCATTCACCAGTAATGCCGGGTGTCCGTGAGGTGCGGCGAAAATGCTTTGATGTCTAAGGACAAGTAGATACCTCCAATCTTTGACATTATGCTACAAACATGAAACGTTTTACCATAGACTAATGATGTTAGGCTGCTCTATGATCGTAGTGCCTACGGGGTTTGGAGATGTACCGCTTATTTTCGGAAATTTGTTTCGGCCAGAAAAATAATTGACCTTGTAATTGCCCTCAGTCATTATGGCATAAAATATATAGCACCAACCAGGGAGTTGTTATTTGTCAAATAGCAACTCCCTGCACCAAACTTGAAAAATGCAAGCGAAATGTCCTGAAATTTTGCATTAAAAATCATTTCTTTGAGAAACTAGTTGCACGCAGACTCTACACTTAGACAATTTTCATTCCCCTTAAATGTGTCTGCCAAATTAGAATGCTAGTCTGCGACCTAGTAACTCCTTAAAAATTTCAATTTTCAAAAAAGATGTCTTTCCAAGGGAAGAGAGGGGCGCAAAGAAATCCCCCGCTTCTCACTCTCATGCTCCTCTGTAATCACGTCTATGCACAAGAACAATTGGCTTAATTGTTACCCTCATCCCTGAACCAGGGAGTTGTCAGGGAACTTGACAACTGACAACTCCCTGCCTGAATAATGTGAATGGTGGAAGCTATTTACCCGACAGTCGGGAAAATAACACGACTTTCCGTCCTTATTTTCCCGACGTCTATATTTTATGATGTTTGTGGAAAATAAATGAAATGAAATGAAATGAAAGTAATGGCGCTATCCTAAATGTGTAGCCTCTAAAAATACTGGAATAGTATGTCGGGAAAATAAGGTTAACGTTATTTTCCCGACAGTCGGGAAAATTATTGGACATCCTTATTTTCCCGACTGTGTACGAAAGTGACGGGGCTATCCTCAGAAAATATTTGAATTGTATGTCGGGAAACTAATGGTCCTTCCTTATTTGTCCTACCGGCGAGTCTAGGGGGCAGTTGCGTGCGCAAGTTTTTTTTTCTTTTGAAAATGACAAGTTCGCTAGAAGAAAAATGGTGCCACCAAATAACAGTTTGAAGCCTATTCCGAGTCGACTTCAGCATTTTGTTAAATTTGCAACATGCAGACAACTATACTGAGCGCAAAACTTCAGATTGCATTTCTTGTTTCCTTCCTTTATTTGCCTTTGTTTGCTGTTTCTACTGTTCTACAAACAACTATGCTAAAACACAGAAAACGTTTCTTCTGATAGTTTTTAAAATAATCCGATGGGACTCAATGGGAATTGTCTGGAATTTTCTCCTGAGTATTGAGTACTGCACTCTGGTAAGTCATCGAAGCTATGTAAGTCCACTGAGTGTGCTAATCTGTGAGTAGTAACCACACATACTGTACGTACGTACACACCACAGAATTATATATTGTTCTGTGGTAGGCCTACACACGCACACCGCACCGCGCCAACTAACATTTCTTACGTCACAAGCTCGTTGGGGTGATATGATTGGTCGACTGCTGTCGGGAAAATAAGAAAACTAAACTTCCAATTTGCCCGACTGTACTGTCGGGCAAATAGCCACAACGAATGCGAATATGTTTGTGACCGTGTTGATAATAAGCGGGACTGTACATTGAGACAACAAGTGCGCTTAGTGCGCCGGAAAATTTGAATATATTGGGAACGATTTTCGAAAACTTTCATAGTTGCCAAATGATTTGTGATAGAAAAATTATAAGAATAAATCGACTACTTTGTCAAAAGCACACCTCTTCCTGCCTCTGTAGAAATCTATAGCATTAACGCATTTTGAGTTCGTTTTAAACATTTTCGGAAATTTTCGAAAATCGATTGGAGGGGGACATGCGCCTCCCATGCCCCGTGCCGACCCCACCGCTCATGACAGCACGTCCCCTTGCCATCCTGGCGTCTTTAATCATCCTAGAAGACATGGGTGGTGAAGATTTGGCACTTCAATCACCTAGATTGTAGAAACTTGCACTCTTTAACACAAATTTGTTTCTACAGTTCATTGCAGCTAGCCATGCCCAGCGCATAGGCCCTATATCATGATGTACACGTACATAGATATGTAAACTAGCTATCAATGCTCAGACTATCGCCTCTTTTTGAACATTGTAGCCGTTCTCTCGTCGTCATCCACTTCAATGAATTTTTAACAGAGATGATGACAACTAGAAAACTCTACCCATCCCCACTTTCATTTTTTCGCAGCAAGGACTGGGAGGGGCGGCTAGGCCCTCTAAATGCGCGCATATTACACCAGTGTGCTTCACAAGTGCGTACGTTCGAATCCCTCACGAGGTACATAAGTTTTCCCCGGGAATTTCGGGCTTTCCTCCCACTTGGCAAGACTTGCCATCAAAACCGGTTACCCAGCCGACGAAGTCGGTTGCGCTCCGGGCTGAAGCGCTCTTGGGCGACTTAGCCGACTCAGTTTGCTTTTTGGCTATTCCGTCAACTCTCTGTTGCTATAAGAACATAGTTTGTACTTAGTACAACTCAAAGTTGTTACTAAGACATACAGGAAGCATACTACTAATTATTTATACGTTGACCTAACACTAAATTTAGTCTGTTGCGTCGGCTTTGCAAGGACTCTTGTCACGTTCTCAACGGGGACAATTAACCCCTTACATGCATATGAAAGCCCACAAGTAGGCTTTTTAAATCGGTTTTGAAGTTGTGTAACACAACCATTGACATTCTGAGCTGCAAGAGCTGCTATATTATTCGGTAGGGGGTTCCCCCTTTGACACTTTATTGAAAACGTTTTTGCCAGTGGAAGGATAAACACCACACAGTGCCTAAAATAGCCTACCTTCTATTCCAATCATTTTTGCACGATCAGATGATGAGTACTATGGCCAAGTAAAATACATAACATGTTTCCCGTCCCCGCCTGCATCCTTTTGTAAACTGTATAGAAACTTTTGACATGACTCCCGCATTTGCCTGGACATTTTAGTGGGATGTGACCCGTCTTTTTTTTACCAAACCTTATTGCACCCCAACATTGCACCATTTTCTTTTCTAGGTGACACTATATAACACAGTCGTGTTGGTGTGTCGTAAAATCCCATCTAACTAACTCCTTTTTGGTGGCCGTATATTTTTTTTTTTGTTTTGTTTTGTTTTTTGTTTTTGAACAGCGGAAATCACGTTTTATTTCAGCACCTTCTGGACTTTTCCACAAATTGCGGCGATATTCCTTATTGATACATAAAAAGGAACGACTGGACACCGCGACTACAGTCTGTTTTTACCGAAACTTCAACGAGCAGCGCACGA
Organism: Holothuria leucospilota; assembly: GCA_029531755.1. Classification (NCBI taxonomy): domain Eukaryota; kingdom Metazoa; phylum Echinodermata; class Holothuroidea; order Aspidochirotida; family Holothuriidae; genus Holothuria; species Holothuria leucospilota. The sequence continues at coordinate 18,132,505 of CM055982.1, read as the reverse complement.
ATGTGATTTGATAACTACAAGACAAGTTTACTTTGTTTAATATACTCACTTACAGTTGTGCATGCAACTTTTTTGTCTTCTTTTTCAGGCAGTTTTGACACGTGCGTAAAAAAGGGCCGCATCCTCCTTTTCTGAAAAATTCCGGACGGGAAACATATTTTTTTTTTACTTCGCCTTAAGTTTATCTGCTATAATATATTAACATACAGATTGAGCGCACCTCTGCAACATGGCAGGCTATAAACTGCATAGCCAAATTTTTGTAGGGACAACCTTCGTCCTTCAAGCAGGGGTGGCGCCAGCGGTGTGGGGGCAGGGGGCCAGTCGAGAATAGCTTCCTACGCCTATGGACAATAAAACTTAAGTAACATAAGTGTGATGGGAAACTTGCAAATGCTCTGTGTATATTTATGCCCCATATTTGAAAAATCTGTCAAATTATCTGAGTTAAAATTTATACATTAGATGACTCCCTCCAGATGACTTCGTCTGTAACTGAAGAAGTTTTAAAACCTTTTTGGTATCAGATACAAAGCAGGCGCGGATCTCCATCCCCTCCCGTCCCCCCTGCCCTCTGCACCACTCTTTTGAGACGGTTCCAAAGCTGCTGTACATTTCATGCTTATTTTGATTGGCAGGTGCCAGGAAATTTTCAAGCTTTTCCTAGACCCCTTCCCATATCGGGGTTTCGTACATTTCAATATCGTGGGTGCAACCTTTGCTCTCATGGAGTTAGCCCCTCCCCTTTTTTTGTGAAATCCTGGACCGGTCCATGCTAAGCTCCGCTTCATTTTCTCATCGACAGTTCACTCTGATGAAACTTGGGTAGCGCGAAATCTTATTTAATGTTGAGATGAACATACTGTTGGTCCACATCGAGTCAAATTTAACACAAATTCCAGTCCTTGCGTTACTATTCGACTCGAGATTTGATCTTGTTGGAGTCAAAAGAACCAAAGTGGTTTTAGAGTGTTGATAGTAAGTGACTTGTGTAAACACAAATCGTCTCAAGCCCGTAGCCAAACGGGCCAGGGGCGAAGCAAACCCTAGAAAAATCGCCCCCTTGAAAATTTAAAGTTACCATTGCCTTCACTCAGTTGTGCATATCTCACCCTGAAAAAATACTGTACCCCTGAACACCCCCTCCCCCTTGTCAGTACCTTGTTTGACTGCGGGCCTGCAATCTTTTGTCATTTATAGCTAAGGACAGTGTTCTAGGTCTCATTCTTCAGAATTTCAACTAAATATAGTATATTGTGTCTTCATTTATTTTTTTTTATCTAACAGGTTCAATGATACAAATAATTAGTGTGATACTCCTGCTTGTTATTTTGGCATTTGCTTTGTCTTACGGTGCTGGGGAAGACGTTAATATTTCCCTTTGCTGCACAAGGGAACGTTGCGCAGAATCCACTAAAAACTGTCTTTGCTGCCAAGGCTAGATCTAAGATTGAAACGGTAAGATGTTACTTGTGATCTTGATTCATATTCTTAACATATTTAGAGTCAGGAGTCAGGGAAGTGGCATGATTTAGGGTCCCCCCCCCCCGAATAGCGGAGGGTTAAATGTCAACCTCAAATAACTCACAACTTATTGCAGAATGTGTTAACCTAACTATCGTTTAGAGAGCACTAAAGGGCAACATATCATTGTTTTGAAAAATTGTTTGTAACTTCGTCTCACTGGCAAACTACAAGAGAATCGGTTAAAAAATATTATCGTCATACATTAAACTTTAGAAAACAGTACAAGGGTCTTTAACCCCTCCCCCTTACAAAGTACATTCTGTACCGTGGAGTGAAGAGGATGGAAAACAAATGACGCCTTAGTTTCAACAGGGAGGTCTTATATCACCTCCCTGGTTTGAAGCACAAAAATGTAGTCTTGCAGCAGTAAACAACTTGAAACTTGTCCAAAATCTCCAGTGAAAAATTTTGCTGTATTGGTGATTTCGTCATTATTAGGAATGTAAGGTGTGTCTACCCACTACTCAATCTGCCAGGCTTACCAGAAATCACCCATTTCGATCCTCCGACTCTTTTTACTATTAAGGATATTTTCACAGTTGCTTTATCCTGTAACAGGTCTAATATCGATCGCCTTTTTACTGAAAAACGTCTTATTTATAAACTAAGTACCGCTTTTAACTCTGAGCTGGACATTTTGCTTAAATGATTTTAATACCTTAATTGACCAGTCCCTTTTCCCTTAAAGGGCAATTCTCGTTATCCCAGACAGTTCCAATTCTCCCAACTAAGCAACTTGTAGCTCCTCCCATTACTGTATAAAACTCCTCCTTATGCTGGCACAACCTATTTTTTGCTTAAGGCACACAAGGCTATTATGTGTAATCCAAGCACACTCTCTACATTGTGTGGAATGTGAGCTACTCTGCATCTTTTGAAGTTTCAAACTTTGACATCAATCGAAGAGCAGTCACCAACTGAGAATTTTGATACCCCCACACTAAAAATATACTTTGAGTGATGACTGTTTATATATATATATATATATATATATATATATATATATATATATATATATATATATATATATATATATATATATATATATATATATATATATATATAAGGTCAAAGTACTGCGTAGCAATTATGAAGTAGGTAGACGACGTTTCGCTGTAATATACTGTACGTGGGAGAAACTAAACGTCGTCTTGCTGACCGAGTCACGGAGCACCTGAGGTCAATCAAACAGAACCTCCCAGGGTTCCCGGTAGCCACACACTTCAATCCCCCGTCAACATGCTCGATCCGTGACTTGATGGTTTCGGCGGCCATCTCGTGTCGAGGTTCCGATCATGACCGCCTAGCTGCCGAAAACCGCCTAATCATGAAACTTGGAACCCTGTCCCCACATGGTCTGAACGTTAGACTTGAACTGTTATAACGCAGCAATTTCTGCATTGTTTTGACTTGTGGTAATCACTTAACACTGTCTGTTTTCATAGCCGAGTTTTACCCTGCCCAATTTTTGGTGTATTTTTTAAATTGTACGTTTGGCCGTGTCAACGATCAGTTGCATTTTTGCCACCTGATGAAGGGTTTAAACCCGAAACGTCGTGGGATTTTTCACAAACTTTTAGCACTATTTACTACTTCATTTTTACCTATATATATATATATATATATATATATATATATATATATATATATATATATATATATATATATATATATCAGCCATTTACACAACAGCCCATGGCAAACACCCCAGGAACATTCCCATGTAACCGTGTAAGATGCAACGCAGTTCTCAGTGGTTGGCAAGGACATCCCCCTCAACATTTTGGGTCCCAAAGCAACAGCTTCACTGTTAACCAATACTTTACTTGACTTCCACGAATGTGGTTTACATTTTAGTTTGTGGACGTTGCAACTCACTGTATGTGGGAGAGACCAACCGTCGCCTCGCAGACCGAGTCACTGAACACCCCAGGTCCATCAAACTACCTACAAGGTTATCCGGCAGCCACGTACACATTTCAATCCCCCATCACCATACTCGATACTGGCCTTGGCTGTTACCGCATCCATAATGTGCCGAGGTTCTGACTGTGATAGTCTGGCTGCCGAAAACCAGCTTATCATGACTGCTCGAAACCCCCTCCCTACATGGTCTCATGCAGCGTTAGGATGGACCTTATATAACTTGCTCCTTTTTTAATTCGCTTTTTACAGATTTACTCGGTTCCATACCTTAGTTTTCTACCGTGTTCCTTTTTAACAGGTTTGGACGTGCTCAATTTTTAGTGCCAGTGTGTGTTTTCCATATTTCTATTTCATAGTTGTTCAGTTGCACTTTTGCCACCTGATGAAGAGTTTATACCCGGAAAGTCGTGTAATTTTCTGCAAACTTTTAAGCACTTCTTACTACTTTTATCGACCTATACATTTCTACAATGCCCCGCAGCATTTCGACTTTATTTTTTTCGAGCTTTTCGCTTCTGTTCGCTGCGAGTTTAAAACCTTTTTGACTGATCAACTTAGTAATTTTACGCACGTTCTTTCTAACGAACTTTTCGGTTTGGCCGTGTCCGTTTTTGAGTACGTATTTAAACATCTTGAACATTTCATTGAACGATACTATTGACATTGCCGTTGACACAATGCAGATCCTGGTATTGATAGACAGGACCTCCTATTATTTGTGTTTGCCACATCACAAACGCATTTCTTGTTAAAATGGCAAGTGCTATGATCAAGTTGATGGTGTAGCTATGAGTCTCCCTTTAGCATCTGTCTGACAACTTTCAATTCATGTGACATGCGGAAAAACTATTTTTGAATGATCCGTCTGCTCCTTGCAAGCCAGCACACTACCCGGCCTAGATATGTTGGTGATAGGCCTATTTTTTGCAATTTCAGGAATGAGTCTGAAGCTAATCATTTCTTTCTATATATTTATTCTCTGCATCCTAGTGTAAAGTTTACGATGGAAAAACAAAAAGGTAGTAAATTATCATTTTTGGATGTTTTCGTCAGTAATAATGAACATTGTTTCACTTAAATATACCACAAATAAAATATACTTAAATAAATACCACAAAATAAATATACCTCGAAACGTGTCAAATATAGCTCCATTTTGCATCACAGCCCTCTTCCAAAAGCAAAAATTTTCCACGGGGGGGGGGTACATCACCTCCCCTTATGCCCCTACCCCAGGACAGCAATCAATCAAACCTTGCGTCCCCTCTATAGAAAATTCCTGGATACGCCCCTGCTTACCTTGGTGATTATGCTGGTGTGGTTCAGTCCATAGTGAGAGAGTTGTTGATTAAGATGTATTGTACAAATGTTGATGTCAAATTGGTCTTTGTGTCCTTTAAAGTACGCAATGTGTTTGTTAACAAAGACCCAACCCCCCAAAGCCTGCAGTCTCGTGTAGTCTGCAAAATCATTTGTGCAAGTTGTAATGCTTGTTACGTATGGGAAACCCACAGACACCTGACTACAAGATAATACATGAGCATCTTTTCACTGACAAAAACTCCCATACAGTGGCGTAGCTATGATTTTTTGTTGGGGGCGGGGGCTGGAGATTTTTGTGGGGGAGTACCCGTTTACTATCTAAGCAGAGCGCCACCATAGGTTGGCGCGGAACGTGCCAAGAAAATTTGAGATTTTAATACATCCCAGATCGCCAGAAATGGCCCTTGCCAGGCTTGATAGTAGCCATGAAGAAGTGCAATTTTTGTGAACAAAATGTGAAGTTTCATTTTATTTCATTCTCAAAACACATTTCTGTGAGGACGGATTAGCTCAGCTAGTCGGACTTGGGGTCCAAGGATTGCAAGTTTGAATCCCGTTTACTCAGTAGCGTACCAAGGATATCTCTCAAGGGGGCCATGCAGTTTGTTGTGTGATCGCCAGCCTGAGGGAGGGGTCTAAGGGAAGGGGTTCAATCTCCCCTTTGAAAATTTTTGAAAAATAAGGTGTTCTTACATGCAATCTGGTGCCACACATGCTACCTTTTGAAGTAAAATTTGTGTTAGAAAATTTACGTATAATTAGAAACTAAAAAAATCGGTTAGCGCGGAGTGTCTCAAGAAAATCTGAGGTTTTAATACATCCCAGATCGCCGGAAATGGCACTTACAAGGCTTGATAACAGCCCATCAAGATCAGGGCATCGCCAGAGCATTTATCATGGGGGGTGTGGTGCCGTATTTGCCGACTGAGAAGAAACAAATGCCGACGGAAAGTGATGATAAGAGACGCAGTTATAGAGCTGAGAACCGTTAGTCCAACCGGTAGTGGTCCATCAGGGGTGGCGCCAGGATTCGCCCAACGGGGGGGGGGGGCGACTCGAAGCCTCGACAGCCCCGATGCCGTCGAGGGATTGGTGAGGGGAGATTTGAAGAAAACCTGTGTACTACACCATGCCATTGCGGAGCATATATTACATAAAATTTTGTATATACTAGAGGAAAATAGTTCCGCCCGATTTAAGGTTTTCCCGAAATCTAAACTGTGAAATTGAAAGCGTGCGAAGTTTGGGTAAGCTTACACTAAAAAGGATCTGTACTTATTTCAAGCTTATATAGGTCATCTAGTGGCGTACCCAGGATTTCTCTCAAGGGGGGGGGGGGCATGCAATATGTTGTGTGATCGCCGGCCAGGGGGAGGGGTGTAAGGGGAGGCGGTGAAAAATTAGGTGTCCTCACATGCAATCTGGTGCCACATATGCCACCGAAGTAAATTTGTGTTAAAACATTTACGTTTTTTAGGGACTGAAAAAAATTGGCATCCGTGAGGGGGGCATGACCCAATGGCCTCCCCCCCCCCCCGTGTACGCCACTGAGGTCGACTGTCCAGGCAGTTTGGCCCTATCGGGCACAACTTACATTGTACTTCCCTCTTCGAGTCACTAGCCGTACAGAAAGACAGACTCAAGAGAAAATTAACTTAGTTTAGCAAAGTGAGATGAGATTCCCGGCATTTAAATAAAACGATAAATTCTACTTAAGTACTGGAAAAGATGGAAAGGGTTTGTTCTATATTTAGCTATTAGTAACAAAACTGAGGAAGAGTGGGCAAAGCATACCAAAAATTTGGGGTTTTATCGCAGAAATGGTCCTTTTGAAAGCAACAGCAACTATAGGCTTTATGATAAAGGGATGAAATTTACGACCTCTACATAACCTGTGTACCCTGCCTACATGTTACTTGCACTGTAAAAAATTTCTGTAAATTTACAGAGTTTTTACAGTAATTTTATGTTTTTGCTCTTTTATATAGGTATACTGTTATTTAGCTTACAAACATGTTTTTTAACGTAATAAATCAGTGAAATAACATTAAGGCTCTGTTTTGTTTCAATTACAAACATTTTCAGTTTTTAAAACATACCGTTCTGTAAAATATCAGTAAATTTACCGGTTTATGACATATGCTAAAAATTGAACTTAAATGGACGGAGTTTTTTTGTCAATATTTTTCTTTTACAATGATTTCTACCTCATTGTTTGATGTTTTTGTGCTTGTTTCTATCAGGAACTGAGTAACTAACTATTTGCTTTGCTTGCAAATGTTTACAACTGATGTATTGGTATTGTTGTAATATTTATTTCATAAACAATTATTACATTATTTAGAAATTCAGTAATGTTCCGATATATGAGATCCTCTAACAGAAACATTGTAATAAAGCAGAAATGCCAGATGTAGACAACTGTTTTCTCGGCCTTTAAACTAGGACCATTAAGTCTAAAGGCCGAGAGATTGGTCACATTAACTGCGTGGGACAATATGTGAATCGTAAAGAAATTGAGTTTAATATTGAAATAACTTCCACATAATTGTTCCAGGTTCACATGTAATCTCTGTTAATTTTAACATAAAAGATCTGTAAATTTTACACAAAAAAGTCATAAAATTAAACAGAACATTTCAGTAATTTGGTTTTGCAGAAATTGTTTGGAAACTCTATTACCAGAGAATTTCTGTAAATTAACAGATTTATTTTTACAGTGTGATAAGGTTGACAGGACTTATGCTATCTAGTAGCTATGTGGAATTGTCCTCTTTCTTCCCCTTCTTTTCCTCTTTCTTTTCCTCATGTTTCCTTCATTTTGCCGACTAGTGCAGGATTTTACTGACTGCGTGGATGATGAGGGGTGTCACACCCCCACACTCCCCCCTCTAGCGTTGGCCCTGGCCACAGATGAAATGCATAGTTGTGTGTTTTCAGGGCAATATTTATGAAATGACTGTTTGTCAATCGTGGAATATTTCAAGGGAGATACCTTCCTCCCCACCCCTCGTGGAATCATCTTTCCATGCAACTGTCTGCATTTTTGTGACATTATCATAAATTTCTGTTACAAACCAGGAAGTGAGATTTATGTGTGCATAGCGCATGCCTACAACAATATACGCAAGACTCATTTCATAATAAAATCAGCACTGCACATTTAATAGGTATTACTTTCGGCCTAACAAGTTGGCTACATGGAAGAACACACCACCGAGGTACCACCAAATTGGAATATCATATCCACTTCATTCTGGTTTTTAATTTAGAACGTTTATTACGATATAAGGTTAACAAAAAGAAGTGTTGCCATTACGAAAAACACTTCACCAGAATACCATTTCAGTAGGATAATTTAACGATCCACTTATCTTCAAATATTTTATTCAAGTGGTTTCCAGATGCTCACATGTCAATTTGACATGTGCCTTTTATATGCCCTAGAAAACTTTTGTCTTTATCTAAAAGACTCTTGCAAAGTCACAACCCTGGAACCATTTCTAAATATTCTCGCTGAACTTTTTCGAATCTTCATTTATCAACAGAGCTGTATGCTTTTTCAAATGGGTAACAGTGAAATGTAAATCACTTTATAACGAAAAGTTGTACAACTTTGCCATGTAATCCGTGCAAGAGAAAGCATTGAATTGAGATGGAACTTTTACAAGTGAAATTGGAAAGTCAACCTAAACATGTCATTGCCAGGGGTATCGAAGTCAAAGGTCAGGGCTTAAAGTGGAAGATTAAAGGTGCAATAATGCAATTTTGTATTAAAAACTAGGCTCCTTAACTTAACGGTTACATCGATTTGTTTTAAATGGATGGGAGAGTGCCTCACAGCAGAAAACTGTACTTTTCGGACCTCAGAACCCAAGTCAGAGATCTAAGTTAGTTCAATGTAGGCCTAATTGCTTTGCTTTGTTTTGTGTTTTTTATGTTCCGTGTGTGTGTTTCTTTTTTCTCTCTCCTCCTTTTTGGGAGAAAAAAGATGGAATGGGTATCACACCTTGCCGTGTAGCAGGTACCATGAAAATTTCCAAATGCTCTCAATGTTTGTCGTTGACGTGGTAACTTTCATTTTTGCCGCCTGGGCTGGAATTGCCTCGAAGTCCGAGTCCAGTTTCAGTCCATTCTTGGTCAAGTCCGCTTGTCAACCGTGACGTCATCATATATTGTCCGGTTAGGCTACATCTTCTTTTTTTTAATTAAATAATTTGTTAAACTTATACCGCTCAAGGTTACCGCATGTAGTGTTTAACGACGAGTTTTTCATTGGCGGTTGGTGCAATTGTAGACTGCATAAACTAACATTTTGTAGAAACCCTAAAAATACGCCGCTCTTACAGCGTTTCTCCATTAAGCTTGTACATGGCTGGCGTTTTACGAGGAGTAGTTGCTGTGAGCGGTAGTGGTTCCCCTTTTTTAGACGCACTTGTTATATCCAGTCCTACATTTAGATCGGTGGTTAAACCAAGTGACCAACAAATGCAGACAGCTGATTTGTCAACCAGTCCTATACGTGGGTGAGAAATCTACGCGTTCGCCTTCGTACACGTGTGCTTCATTGTTTTCCTCCAAAATGATGTCAGTGTGACGTCAATGCATAAGGTCTATACTCTTTGAACTTCAAACAAGTCATTTTGCGTTCATATTCAAGTGCACTTATGTGAAATGCCACAAGTTTTTCTTGTAGGGGGTTTTATACTGAGAAGTGATAGCCTACTTCTTAGGTTTACATGCAATATTCTGTGTATTTATTTTTAAAACGACTGAGCACTGATTAGCACTTTCACCCAGATATCACAGTTTCGCTCCATGAAAAGTCGACACGCTATTGAAATCTATGCTGGCCCACAATGCCTCAGCGTTATATTACTTTCAAAGGTAACCTACATCACGTGACCCGCAAATCCGCTTCAGTTAAATTTCTTGGTATATACCACACTTACGAGAGCAGGATATTGCGCTATGATTACACATTGACGTGCGCACTTCAGTTACTTGGTATGGCTCAGTGCGTGTGCTAGCGATGAGATAAACAACTCCGTGGATTTCCCTCTTGTTTTTCATTTTTGTTATTCAATTTAGGATAGGTTCAAAGGTCATATGAGGTCAGCAGATGTCAAATCGTGAAAACATAAAAATGAAAAATGATTTAGTCAAGAAGTATTAACTTGAGGGATGAACCTCAGTGTAGCAAAACACCTCTTATGACAAGGAATCACTAAGCCTTTGGGCTTTCTGGTTTGAAATTGTTTGATAGCCCGTTTCCTTGTTACGGAAAGTGCAGTTGTTCATAGTCTGTCTTGTCAGCATTGCAATATTGTAAACGTGAATAGCAGAAAATCTTTAACAAATTTTGTCTCCTATCACGAAGTTTAATGGATAGATTTGAACTAAATACTTCAGGCTGGTATGGTAAGTTCTCAGTCTAGTAGTTGTTTTCAAGTTCTGTAATCTTCACAATTGACCTTATGCATATGACGTCACAGAACAGAAAGGGCTCCCTCGACTGAGATAAGCGCGTAGCATTACAATTAACACCAAAACAATGCAAACATCTAATTTTTTGTCGGATACGCGCTTGAGTCCAAGTGGGAAGTCTACGTATACCGGGATCCAGGTACTTTATCTAGCTAGCTTCAATACGTTTGTCCTCAGTCACTACATAGTCGTGACGTCAATGCATTGGATCTACCGTCGAATGAAATGTCTTAAGATATTCATGATATACCTTTAATTAAAACTTCTTAAGTACCCGTAATAATTAAAGACAGGCATTCATCAAACCAAAGTACATTTCTGGTGTGGAGGTATCAAAATTCTCAGTTGGTTCAAGTTACTGCTCTTTGATTGACATAGTTTGAAAATTCAAATAATGCAGAGTAACTTATATCCTTTCCACACAATGCAGAAAGAGTATTTCGATTACATACGTATATTATAGCCTTGTATGCTCACGAGGACGTGACCTGAACCAATAAAAAAGCCGTTGTGTCTGCAAAAGGAGGAGCTTTATACCGAGTTATGGGAGGAGATACAAGTTGATTAGTCGGGAGAATTGGAGCTGTCTGGATGACGAGAATTGCCCTTTAGCGTCCCTTATATTGTGTCAAAATTCAAATAGATCACTTCAGTCTACCAAGTCTGTACGAATATTATTCTTTAAGTGTTCCATGGTTTTTCATTTGGAGGCCTCATCCAGAGTTTAAGTATAAGTCATGAACTGTGAAATTATATGACTCTGTCCTTAAAATTATCATCTCATTTATACTGTTTTTATTATTTCAGGCATTTTCCAAGTGCATGCGAAGTTTCCTGACGGTGGACTCATCATTTATAGGCGACGTTCATTCCATTCTGGTTAACATCTTAAACATCTTACCGCCGTAATCGTTACGATGGGATGGATCTTGTTTTGGGGAAATTGATGAAAAATCTTTTAATGCATGAAATTTAAGGTTGCAGAACATCCGGTGAAGGGGAACATAATTTTTTTGGAAGAGTTGAAGCAGGAACAATGGGTTCTTAAAATAAATCTTTAAAATGTAGCGTACGCTTTCATTTATGTCCTGCGTTATGTCTTAATTACATCTAAGCATATCTATGAACGAAGTATTAACACTTGGGTGTAATCTTTTCTTAAACCTTACTTAAGATTGATGTTTCACATTTCAAATAAATAACCCTCTTTTGTAAATGATTCGACTTGCTTTAGTTGCTTATTATCTCATCGCTCCGTGAGGAGGATGAGATATTGTAGTCACTTAGCCTGTTGGGCTATATACGGCAATACCAGCTAAAATAGCAACGGTTGCCATGGTAACAGTTAATTTTCCCAAGTTACTAGTCTAAGGGGCTAACCCATGGTGAGATACCCCAGGGTGACCAGAAGTCCATAACTGAAGAAGGGGTCAAAACGTGTCCGTGTGTGTGTGTGGGAGGGGGTGTGTGTGTGTTAACTATTAACCCCGACATACAATAAAATTCGTCCAAGATTTGCAAGGCTCTAGACAGTGAGCTCTCTGGTCCATCGAGAATAAGAAGTATGTAGTCGGCATACTGACTAATTTTAAATTCCCTTCCCCCAACATATATTCCCTTCACTAAATCGTCCTCCCTAACAAGAGTGCCTTAAACCTCCACACAAAGAAGAAAAAAGTAAGGAGATAGCGGATCTCTTTGCCGACACTCCCTTTGTATCTCAAAAAAGGGAGATAGATGACCATTTACTAAAGTACAGGCTTTACTATTCGTCAAGAAAAGCCTCACCCATCTAGTAAATGTAGGGCAAAATTGTAAGTCCTTGGAACATTAAATAAAAAGATATGATCCACAGAATCAAATGCTTTTTAAAATCCAGTGAGACCATAAGTCCCGGGAGGTCATTACAAACAGTATAAAGCATTAGATCGTACAGTAGCTGTATGTTTTCCACGATAAACCTTCTCTTTAGTTCTTTTTAAGTGCATAAAAACGGACACTTCAAACAGGAAGAACTAAATCCGGACCGGCTAGAACACAATCATGAACTACTTACAATCATTTACAAAGTTACCTAACACTAAACTAGCAAAACAAAATTTCTGTGGCCAACATATACGACAACCCCAGCCTACCCAACACAACAGACTATCAACAAACAGGAAAACAACAGACGCCAGAAGGCAACACAACACGCCCGAAGGCAACATCACGCCCGAAACCGACTCCACGCCCGAAGGCAACAACACGCCCGACAGCAACTTCACGCCCGAAGGCAACAACACGCCCGAAGGCAACTTCACGCCCGAAGGCAACAACACGTAAAAAGCACAGGGCAAATACAGGTGCACCTTGCCCAAGGGTGCCCCGGAGGCAGTTGTAGTAAAGGGTAACCTCATTATCCCCACGCTTAAACAAGCTCCACAACCGGATGCAGTTTAAAGTCCTACCCAGGACCTTCTCTTTAGAAATCCTTTCTGATCAGAAGAGATGAGACTGCCAAGAATTTTTTCCATCTGTTTACGATACAACTTGGTGCAAGCAGGGAGTTGTCAGTACCTGACAACTCCCTGTTGTAAATAGCAGACAGTAACGTAATCGGTCGCCAATGATTCAAATACCTTCTGCGGTCTTTGTTTGGTTTTGGAATAAGTGTGATAACAAGAAAGGGTGGCTGAGAGTGACCCTGTTTTGTAGCAGTCATTTAATGCTCTGCAAATATACTCCCCTAAGTCGTTCCCAAAAGCATTTCAAAAACTCCACGGGATATCCGTCCAGCCCCGGAGATTTATTGTTTGCCATACCCTTACACTCTTAAAACACCGGGGTTAAATTTAACCAGGATCGGTGTTCTATTTACTCCAACAAAATCTTAGTTAAATTTTCCATGAAATCCTGGTTAAATTAACGCAAATTCTGGTTAAAGTAACTCAAATCCTAGTTACTTTCACCAGAATTTACGTTAGTTTAACCAGGATTTCATGGAAAATTTAACCAGGATTGTGTTGGATTGAATAGAACACCGATCCTGGTTAAATTTAACCCCGGTGTTTTAAGAGTGTAAGAGTAAAGAGAATTTCATCGTTTTCAAGCTCTCCTTCTTAACCCTGTGCTTCACGATTACTTAAAGTTTTTATGTTACAACTATTAAATATATTACGTAGTTTGTAGAGGGTCGAGAGGTTGGTTAGTTAGGTTTGTTGTCCCTTGGGGACGTAGCTCCTTTGGGGAGCAGAACTGCTTCGGGAGTAATGTTTGGTTTCGCCCCTTGGCTCTTCGCCAGAGAGTCGAAGGGACTTTTGAAAAAGTACGTAGATTGTAGGAGGTATATAACTTCTGTTTTGAGTACAAATTCTCATAAATCACTTTTGTTTCATTTAAAATAGCACGTTGATCATGAATGATACCTCTTGGGGTAATTAACTTTGAAATACTTTTATTAGTGAAATTTCTTTTCTCTAGAGACAGGAAATAACATATAGGCTTTTCCCCCTCAAAATACCAACGTGCTCTAAGGAGCACCCCTTCTAAAGACTGCCTTCGAATATTTTCAAGAAGATTCTTCTTTTCATGCATTATGTTAACAGACTCTTCTGTGAGATTCGCTCCTAGTGACTCAATTTCATTAACCAGGTTTTGTTCTTTTTTAAATTAAATCCTTTCTCCAAGAGGAGTTAGATATGGATTTCGCACGAATACTCATAATTTAAATTTCCAAGCAAAGAGAATCAGAAATTCTAAACTGTATGTCAGGGGCGTAGCCAGTTTTTTAGTGTGGGGGAAAAGTCGACTCATCGCCCCCATTCTTGACCGCAGTCCTGAGGGAGAGGTATAAGGGGAGGGGTGTCCCCCTCCCCTCCCTCCGCTTGTGAAACTTTTTTGCTGTCTCAACGGGCTTAGATGCAAAATGGTGCTTCTTTTTATACTAGATCACAGTGTTCTCCACAGGGATTTTTAAAGGGGCGCAGGGGTGGCGCCAGGATTTGCCCAACGGGGGGACAGACTCCCCGACGGGAAGGCCAGCGACCCGAAACCCCGACAGCCCCGATGCCGTCGAGGGGTTGGTTAGGGGGAACTTGAAGAAAACCTGTGTTCTAGACCATGCCATTGCGGGGCATTTATTGCATAAAATTTGTATATACTACAGGAACACAGATTTTCCTTTTTTATCCGAAATCTAAACTGTGAAATTGCAAAGCGCGCGGTTTTTTTTTTTTTTTGGTAAGCCTACACTAAAGAGAATCTGTACTTGTTTAAAACTTATATAGGTCAATTGTCCGGGCAGTTGGGCCCTATCAGACATAACTTACATTTTACTTCCTTCCTCGGGTCACTAGCCGTACCTCACGACAGACATAAGAGAACATTAACAATGATTACCGAAATGAGATGACATTGTACTATATTTAGCTATAAGTAACGGAACTGAAATAGAGTGGGCAAAGTGTGTACCGAAAGTTGTGGGTTTATCTCAGAAACGATCCTTTTGAAAGCCAAAATAAGTAAACCGACCATGGGTGGCGACAGAATTTTCCCGAACGGGAGCCGGGCCATGCCAGCGACCCCAAGTTCCGACAACCCACTATGTCGAGGGGTGCATGGTGAGAAGGGGATTTGAAGGAGCCTAACTATCCCATGTCATTGCAGGGCATATTTTGCATAATATCACTTAATACTTCAAGAGCCAAGTTGCGCACTGATATCGTTCTTTTGAATCTGAATCGTGAAACTGCAAAGCGCGCGAAAGTTGTTTGGTAGACTTACCCACACACACACACACACAAAATATGTAATCATTAAGAACAAAAACGAAGAAAAATGTAGGGGTTGTAGACCGTATCGGGGACAACATACATTGTATCGAAATCACTTGGACTCGCTCACCAACTGACCGTGCAACATGACACACAGTAGAGAACAGCAACTAGGCATTGTGATATGGGATGAAATTTACGACCGCTAGGCCTACATAAACTGTGTACTCTGCCTGCATGTTACAGGACTAGTGCTATCTAGCTATGTGGAATGGAAATATTTAAGAAAATGGAGTGACCTTACAGCGCGCGTAGCGCCCCGAAAATTGTGGGTTCTTATTAAAGAAATTGTCCTCTTGAGAGCATAAAACAGGTAAACCGTGGGGGCGACTGTCGCCGTCGGGGACTGCATGCTTTATCGTATCAACTAAGACTACCTGACGAAACTGTAAAAATTCCCCGACGGAGCCATGCTCCCCTTCCCCCACCTGCAGCCGCCCCTGGAGGGGCGGCCCACCCTCAGAGTAAAAATGACATTGACAACCAATACTTTTTCTGGATTTATTTATTTTGTTTCAAAGTCAGCATTATAGGGTTCGAAAAAAGGGCTAGGGTTCAGTCCCCAGGCATAATCTGTTGAAAAAAAGAGAAAAGATCCGGAACACTGTTTCCAGACGCGATGACATCATTAATATCCAAGGTTTTGATTGACTTTTCAAAGGGCCTATTGTCAATGCGTCCTGAAAAGAATAAATATGCCGTCCGTTCTGCTGCAGATTCCATCGTCATTACTCATCCCCGAGACCTAGATTCCTACTCCCTCCCACTCCACCCCACCAACTTCCCATCCCTCCCTCCTCTCGCCGTTTTTTTTTTTTTTTGCTTTCCTTCATTTTTTCAACATCGTCCATTCTGTCCCCAAAATCTCTCTGTGTGTGGCACTCTGCCCCTGCCCCCTCTGGCTACGCCACTGCTGTATGTGGGCTTTTGGGATGCTATCAAGGTTTTTAACATTAATGGGTGTGACAACATAATTAGACACGGTCTCTCGTATCACCCGTCGAACTATATTAATATACACAGTATCTCGTAAAAGTGACGTGTTAATCTTCCAATAAGAACGGCCAGGGGATTGATTATTTAAGACAAATTTAATTTGCACTAGAGAATGATCCGTCCTATAACCGAGGCCAATATCAACAAAATCAAGAAAAGATAATAATTCTTTTGAAATAAGGCTATTGTGTTCTGGTCACATCATTCGTACGATGAGAACTTCGAAGCGCTTTCCGCCCGAACAACTGTTTCAAATTTGTTTCAAAAATATTTTTTATTCCTCGCCGAAAGGAATCCATGCAATCATGATCAAGGGCGGATCCAGGGCTCCAAACAAGGGGCACACTTTTTGTGGGCGAAATTCGGAAGTCCCTGGAGGGGTGTGGTGCGGTCCCCCGACAATTTTCTGCGATTCTACAGTGTAAGATGCATCTGGTAACCAGAAAATATAAACAAAGGAACGAATTTTTCAATTTTCTCTCTTTTGCTTTTTATTGGCAGGCGAAGGGGGCGCACAGCCCCCTGTGTCCCTGGATCCGCGCCTGATGATGGCACGAGTATGTGTGAATGTATAAAAATCGACCGTTTTGGGCACACCTATTTCTCGGATATCCGGTATCAATTGTTCTTACCGAACTAGTAGGGTCCCCCACACGCTTAGTTCGGCCCTGAAGATTTACTTGTGCCTTTTGTAGCGGTTTTAGCCGGCGCCCGTTGTAAAGACACGACTCGTTATTACTTCCTGTAAAACTGTAGAATATCTTGAGTACAGGTGTTGTTTTATTTCCCAGTGCAGCCCTTACCATTATCCCGGTTCCTATCAACACGCCACCATCATAATAAAAGGTAGCTGCAGTCAGTGCGAGTTATAAGATGTTACAAAAATAGCTAAATTGTGATTCTTGACGTCTGTTTAGTCATGTTAGTCAGTGACCAATGCCATTTGAAAATAGTCAAATGCTTGTCCCCATTAATACCTCAGAGCTTCGCCCCCTGGTCCCCCGGCACCGGAATATTGTCACTGAAACCCACCACGCCCTACAGGGAGCCCATGGACGGCATATTTCTATTACTCCACATTCAGACATAAAACACAGCCCCTAAACAGATACAAAAATCGTTGGCAGTCCTTGAAGAAATATCGAATTTTCTTTTTTGAAACATTGCATCCTTCGTGTATAGACAACTGTGTATTTACAATTTGTTTACAAGAAAGCTGACAAATAGAAGATGTGTCGACTAAATTTAGCACCAGTTTGCATCTAAGAACTCTTTAATACGGGCAGCACGTACTTTCATTGAAATGTTAATTAGGCATATGGGGCGACTGCATTCCTATACGATGTGTACTTAGCATCACAGTATGGATTAACAAGAGCATCCACGTTAATCCTGATAAAAATGCAGCTGTTTCACAATCCGTGTATTGTAATGCAAAGTGAAAAGAGATGTTTTGCACTGGGAACTGAGACTCTGGCCAAAGCCAATGAATGGCGTTAGTAGTTAGGTTTAGCCAGGGAAGCTGTCTTCTTTATATATTAATACCAGGACCTCTTGACACACCCAAAGACCTATCCATGCACCGCTGATACGAGGATACGCAGATGTCATCATGGCGTTTGATAAATGAAGCATACAAACTGTCGGTAAATTTGTGAATTCTTTGATAATGTTAACTAAACTTTCTGAACTTGTTTTTGAAAAGACGTAAAAACTTTGGACAATGTTGCACGTTTCAAGGCTTACAAAATATTCTGTGGATGGGGAAACCAATGTGGATTTGCAGTCATTTCTGCCAGCTTCAGGGATTTGCTTCTTCTCTTGGAGGAACTTGTATTTATGGAGCACATTTTCGGAACTCAGTTTAGTAATCTTTAAAATGTCTAAAACATTGGTAGCTGCAAAGTCAAACAAGGAACATTTTCTGCCGAATCTACGAGTAAGCAAGAACAACATTTTGAACCACCGTCAATTTCTTTTAATGGAAAACAATAATTTATGGAACTGAGTTATCAATTAATCTTTCAAAATCAGCTGGAGTATCAAAACAGCAGTTATGGATAAGCTCGGAAGGAATACTATTTGCTGCTTTATATATATGACTGAACTCTGCCCCTCCTGGACACCCCCTGCTAGGGGCTGCCTTACACTATACCCAGTCATGGAGAAAGGAGGTTTGCCCACTCTTTGTGTTGTTTTTAAAGTTGGAATCACGTGAATAAACGAGAAGCAAAATGAATAAGTGTTTATATTAAAGCATTTCAACGGATATCACCTCTACTCTCGACCATTCACACAAGTATGTAAGTAGAAACTTTTGCTATTACTAAAGCACAGAGACGACCTGTGGGAGAAGGCTGGGGTAAGTACGTCAGGGCCCCTGCCCGGTTGGGAGGGGGAGGGGAGAATGCACGACCTTTGTACTTAATGCACTTTCATACACGCCCCATTGCCCAAGATCGGGACCTTCCCACTTAATGTTGGTCTGCCCTTCTTAGAAATACGTAACTAAAATTTTATATGGCTCTAATTGGTGGCGCCAGGATTTTTCGGGCAGGGGGCCAAGCTCCCCAACGGGGGTGGGCAACCCCATATCTCGACAAAGGTGATGAGTTGCCAAAAGGACGACAAACATAAGCGCGCAGCAAAATTTGACCTTTTTTGCAAAATTTGAAAATTTGGGGGTGTTATTGAAGAAATTTGAAAAATTTGCGTTTTTTCAAGGAAAAGTGGAAAATTAGGGGTCTTCATTGAAGAATCTCCCCTTCCTATGAGCAAAATCAAGCTGGTCGTAGGGGCGACTAAAGAATGTTGGGATTACATATTATATCAAGTATGGATTAAGCTCCCGACGAAATTGGAAAATTTCCCCGACGGGGGGCCATGTCCCCCTGCCCCCCGCTGGCGGCACCCTGCTAATTTAGAATCAGTGGCCTGAAAGTTTGGGTTACGTTTAGGGTGAGAAAAGGCCAAATTTGGGGTTTAGAAATACTAGTAGGGTGAGGTAGAGTATTCTTACGTCACTTCCGGTCACTGATTCTAAATTCGAACCATTTATATGCTATATTACCACAGCAACGAGACTGGAGTTCGCAGAAGGATGGGGTAAGTACTCCAGGGACTCTAACTGGAGAAGGGGAAAGATGGATGTACGTTTTTAATATTTCATGTCCCCTTGGCCAAGATCAAATTCTGCCCCTCATCGTTGGCCCAGCCCTTATACCGCCTTGCACAAGTCCGACAGTAGCGAATCTATTGTGAGGCATGCAAACTCATGCGCCATAGGTTTCCCTGTACGATATTCTTTGTTTTGCAAATACGAAGTCACGAATGAGCATTTTTACAGCAAACGAAATTAGCGTCCCGCCCCCAGTCTGTCCTGAGATTCATTGATTCGCCACTGTCGAACGCCTCACTTTTTGCACTAATTTCATTGCATTGATTTGTGTATGCACGAATTTGTATATCATTTATTCATATTTTTCATACTAGGCATGGCTGTTAATGCTATGCCTAGATTTACGTAATGTTACACCTTAGCCGGGCCCGTAGCCTACTTGTGAACTGTAGGGGAAGTTCGTTACGACAGATGCAAGTTTGTTGGGGGATTTTGCCCCAAAATCTCCCACGACTACGGTCCCGGCTGAGGCGTGCATTGCAGTAAGCACAGTACAGTAGTATAGGCCTTTTTCTGTAAAGCAAAAAATGACACACTTCAGTAAAGTAAGGTAATTTCAGTGACGTAACGAAACCCCTGGTTGGGGGCGCTCTTGTAACTTCTGATGAGACCGCGCTGTAATGTAGTAGTTAAGTCAGTACTGTCAGTTTTCGTTTCCGTTGTAACCTTTAAAGTCAGTTGTCTACAGTAAAGGTCGATCACTTCACAGTGACGCAACCAAACCCTCTTGTCCAGGGAGGGTGCTCTGTAACTTGTGGTGAAACTTCTTCCGCACTGTAATATGTAATCATAAGTCAGTAACGTCAGTTTTCAATTCCTGTTGTGACCATTACACGTTGTCTACAGTAAAGAAAAAGTTGAGTGGCGTAACCAAACCCTCTTGTCGAGGGAAGGCAGTCTGTGACGTAACCAAATCCTATTGGGAAGGGCGCTCTTCTTTTTACCTCTGGTAAAACTTTCACTGTAACAGTGTTTTGACATTTTGCCACAACTCCTCAGCCCCTGGTTTGTAACCCCACTGATTTCTAACCCCTCCTGGCTCCTTGCCTCTGTGCTCACGAGGACAGAGATCATCTCCAAGCCCCTCCATTCCCAGGGAGCTTGTGTCCCCATAGCCCCTACAGCTCCAAGCCCTTGTTCCAAGCCATTCCGGGTCCCTTGCCCCCAGGACTTACAGCCCATGGTTCATGACCCTCTTCATCCACGGATATGTATTGTCTGTTCCTATCTGAGTAAGCATGCACTTGGTGGACACTTCAATTTTACCCTGAACTAAGATTGTAAAACCTCTCAAAGTGGCTGGCCCAAACAAAAAAAAGTACTCGTAGTAATCAGGTCAACCGCCGGTTAAATTCATAAAAATGAATCCACTAAAAATTTAAAACACAATGTTATAAAACTTGAGATACATAACCTAAACAAAGACACTATAAACTCCTCTCATAAGCTCAATGAGTCTTGACGGGTATACATTCAGGTGTACAGAGCTAATCTGACGGCGAGGGTGTAATTAAGCAACTAGCAACTACTATGTTGTATGTTTCGAGCGTCTAGTAACGGGGGCTTAGAGGAGGTAGGATGACAGTTTACACGAACTTGCCGCGAGCTAAAAACGCCTAGCCCCAGCTCTCTCTCTAATGAATTCGTTTTTTTTTTCGAGGATCACCCATGGGAGTTAGTACTCCGAAGGATCACCTCAGTCAGGCTGATCCATCACATTAAACTGTTAAGAAGAGATGTGGTTCTCATCTATTTTTATTCAACATTTTCACATGAATACTCTAGGCTGTATGGTATGGCCTAACAAATAAGGGTAAGAGTGCTACCAAAGGTACAATGGTAATCGAAATTTTTAGCAGGATGAGATAAACAATAGAAATAAGATACCAAGGGAGCTCTTAATAGCCTCTTGTTTATTGGGTGCTTCCTCAAGCCCCTAGATAGTAGATCAGTTAAGGCATGGATAGATCTAATCCCACTAACTAATCTCTTATGTTAATTTATTATGGTAAGAAGATTACCTTATACTGGGGATAAGCACAACAGGTTTGGGAACGTTTACCATTAATATTTTAAATGTAGGCATATATATATATATAGGCATATATATGTAGGCATATATATGTAGGCATATATATGTAGGCATATATGTATGCATATATATAGGCATATATAGGCATATATATGTATATATAGTTAGTTATCTTCGGTATTTTCACACAGGTGGTTAGGCTTAAATTGCACAAGTGCAGTATATATTAAGATACGGAGATTCGTTTATAATGGTTGAGATGGTATTTGTAGCCATAGTTAAAGATTTAAGTATACTAGGTACACACACACGCGCACACGCACACATATATATATATATATATATATATATATATATATATATATATATATATATATATATATATATTTATGTGTGTGTGCGCTCGCGTGTGTGTATACCTAGTATATATATATATATATATACAAATATATATATATATATATATATATATATATATATAAATATATATATATATATATAGGTTAGAATATTAAAGACTTCGATAAGTAATATTTGGCTCTAAAGATTTCAATTTCTATAGGGGTATTTATACATGTTGAGGTCTTATTTTAAAAATGTATGCTTAAGAGAGAAAAGTTTTCCATAATATTTTAGATTAAGGTACAAAGACGTTTCAATAATATTTAGAATAAGATGCAGAGATTCTTGAAACACTAGCAATAAAATAAGATATTTATTTGTAATGTTTAGTATAAGATACAGAGATTAGAATAAGACTGGTAAAAAAACCTTAAAGAGGGATTCGCATCACCCCAAGAACGACTTTTACTTGGTGGTAAGCCCCGCCCATAATTGTCTTTACTGCTTCTCCTTGTGCAGACACATACATAGTTCACTGCTCAAGGCCACATCCTGGTGAGCATAAAAGACCCCATGTGTAATCAAAACATTCTCTGTGCGTGCTGTGTAATATGAGCTGCTCTGCATCTTTTGAATTTTGTAACTCTGATGTCAATCAAAGAGTAGTCACCAACTGAGACTTTTGCTTACCCCCAACTAAAAGTCATACTTGGGGTGATGCAAATCTGTCTTTAACAATATTATGAATAAAATGCAGAGATTCTTTCAAAATATTTAGAACTTAGGGATGCTAGCGTACGTAGCTTATGCAGTTTGAAATGGTTATTGTAGTCATAGACAAAGATTTAAGTATACTAGTTACATATAGGTTAGAAGGTTTACAGACTTAATAGCCTACTTAAAAAAATGAGTAATGTTTAGCTCTAGAGATTACAATTTCTATAGAGGTATTTATAAATTTGCAATTCAGAATTAAGCCTTTATTGAAAGGCTGAAGTTTTATACTGTTTTAAAATTGGTTTACATTTAGGAGCAGACTTACATGTAGGTTTAACTTTAGGCGGTTGGTTAGGTCTAGACCTTATAACTGAAGCATTGCAATTCGATTGTATAATGCTTGTATGTATTTGGAAGAATTAAGAAACATCAGGAATTTAGCTTCTCTTCTTAGACGAGAGGTAGGAATTTAGATGGTTAGGTCCTAATGCAAGTGTAGCTTAAATAGTTTCACATTTAGGCTTTCATGCAGGAAAGGACATAGGTGTAGGGTAGACTATGATTACATGTAAAACTTAGCTTTTTAGATATCTTGAAATATAGCTTCTTACATACAGCGATTCTGACATTGGGACTAGCTAGATGTTAATGAAGGCCTATATAATACTAGACATAGTTGGAAAGAAAAGTGAAGGTTTTAATTGAGGGATTAGATAAGGTTTACATAACTTGAATATTGATCAAATACAAGACCACTTATTAGATTTGCATTTACAAGGAGGCTTAGACGATATAAATAAAACAGTGAAATTTGAAATACCCCTTACAATTAACTAGAGATAAATATGAACAGCGATATTATTTTGAGTAAAAAAATTGCAGGTGCTGGTAATATTTTAGCTTATACACTTAAATCCAGTGATAGGTGTAGAAGGAAGTAGATTTATAATGAGAGAAGGTTACGAGATTTACATAAATTTTGATATTTTGAAGGCTAGGCATCTGTTAGTTAGTTAGTTAGTTAGATGAAATTTAAAGCGGCACATTGAGTTGGTTCATGAAATTCACAAAATTTTGCCAAACCTGTTAAGTTTTCTTCACATACTAATGACAAATGGTCAGACTTAAACAATGCCCACATCTTGCATACAAGTAAATGTTTCATAAGTGAATAATAAACAATTCACTTCGGTTTTCAAAAATTCGTTACCAGACACTTTTTCAAATTATGCACACAACCGTTACAACCCAGGATACCACAAAATTCAAAATTTTAGCTTTATGCGTAACTATTGGATGTGAAACTTGACTAATTATGCTAATAAAAATCATTGTCATGTGGTAGTACCCTCCAACACCCTCGTTAAGTTATAGATATCAACTCAATGTGCCCCTTTAACGACACACCAACACAAATGTGTTATGTAGTATCAAGCAAATTTTGAATACGGTGCAAGTCCTTCCCTTTAGTCGCCTGTTACGACAAGCGGGAAATACCGTGGGCATATTCTACAACCCCCAGCCCACGGGGGGGGGGGGCTAAGCATCTGATAAAAGGAGGCGGACTCTAACACTAGGAGGTGCAGGGTTAGATTTCTGAGATTAGATGCTTTCTTTCTAGTGATTTCAATTCTAATTTGGATATTAACCATATGAACCATATTGAAACAATTAGTGTTAGTAATGTAGATATAGAAATCAGTTATATGCTTGGTTTCTACTTATTAGGCAGATAAATGGTTTAGATTAAGGAAAGGAATTGACCTACTTAGGCTATGAATAATGAAGTAATACTTAGCGTGTTAGTTAGCTAGGGATCACGATTTATTAATCTACATATAGTTTTGTTGTTTAAGGGGAAAACGTAGCTTTTTAGGCCTACTAAGAAAATAGTTGTAAAACGTAGACACAATGAGGTACGTAGGTTGGGAACCATATATTGGTTAAGATGCTTCGATTAAATCGGATGTATAACGTTATTAGGCTAACTTCTTATTTAAGATATCACGATATAGAGATTGATCGTCTATTTGGATGTTTATCTGAGATTGTATTAGAACAAGAATTTTACTGTGAATGGAACTAAAATTAAGGAAAAGATGCAGACCGATGGAGATGCATTTTCAGTTCATAGAGAGGACTAAGTATCGATTTCTCAAGTGTTATTTGTGGTGTGATTTTTATTGAAATATTTCACCTCGATTCTGTACCGTGTAATTCGTATACAATAATAAGAGGAACACCTAAGCAGCAAAACCTAGTTTAACAACACCAAGCACGTTCTGTGAGTTAGGAGGGGGTAAAAGGCAGTGGAGGTATGAGAGGGATATAAAAGAGGCTGGTATTAGAAACGAAACGTAAGATGAACACCTTAGCAGCAAAATCTAAGTAAGCAACAATCATGTTCTGTGGGGCAAGAGGAGGGGTGGGGGTAAAACAGTGGGGTGATGGGAAACAGTTGAAGGGCTGATATCGGGAAACGGTACGTACGATGAACACCTTAGCAGCAAAGCCTAGTTTAACAACAGCAAGCACGTTCTGTGAGTTCGGAGGGGGCGTTTGGGGTGAAGCAAGAGGGAGGGGAGGGAAAATAAGATGAACACCTTAGCAGCAAAGGTTAAGTTTAACAACAGCAACAGCAAACACTTTGTGAAGTGGGAGGCTGGTGGGGTAACAAATTGACGATTAAAGCTAGTTTGTGGTACGGGGACAACATTGTGGTGGTTTAATTAATGAAACCTTATTGCTGGTCTTTTTAGAGAAGCTGTAGGTATTAATAACTTAATATAAGGTAGGATGCAGAATAGATATGTGCACGCAACTTATCAACTAGCGTTATTAGTTGCAGTAGTTTTTTAATTCGCTTATATACCAGTACCAGTAATACCAACAATAAGATAGAGGGAGAAAAGGGGACCTACGGAATGCATAGTAGAATTATCCTTTCATATTTAAGATTGGTATACTTCGAGTTACTTTCCCTTGAACAAGTCCATTTCGTGAGTAATTTGTTCGTTGAACAGTTGAAGGACGTGTGGGGTTTTGTGATATAGAAGAAAGAAGCTAGGTATAGATGACATAGGGACACGATACACCAGCTATTTGTAGCTGAAGTATTGGATTAATTAAAGCCCAGTATTCTTACATAAATAAACTACTTAGTTATGCGCTAGGTAAATATTAATGGAACAGATGGATCCGATACGTCCGGTCGCAAAACTACTAAGCTAGCCATTACGTAAACATGAATAGGGCGCATGGGCCCCGTACGCCCGGTAGCACAACTACTGAGCTATTCATAGAGTAAACATGATTGCGGCCCTTGGGCCCCATACGCCCGGTCGCACAACAACTAAGCTATTCATAGAGTGAACATGAATGCGGCCCTTGGGCCCCATACGCCCGTTCGCAAAACTTCTAAGCTATTCATAGAGTAAACATGAATGCGGCCCTTGGGCCCCATTCACCTGGTCGCACAACGACAAAGCTATGCATCAACATGAATGCGGCCCTTGGGCCCATACGTCCGGTCGCAAAACTACTAAGCTATTCATAGAGACAAAATGAATGCAGACCTTGGGCCCCATACGCCCGGTCACAGAACTACAAAGCTATAGGTTGCGTAAACATGAATGCGGCCAAAGGGCCCCATACGCCCGGTCGCACAACGACAAAGCTCTGCATCAACATGAATGCGGCCCTTGAGCCCCATACGCCCGGTCGCACAACGACAAAGCTATGCATCAACATGCTGGCGGCCCTTGGACCCGACACGTCCAGTCGCAAAACTACTAAGCTATTCATAGAGAAAACATGAATGCAGACCTTGGGCCCCATACGCCCGGTCACACAACTACAAAGCTATGCGTTGCGTAAACATGAATGCGGCCCTTGGGCCCCATACGCCTGGTCGCACAACGACAAAGCTATGAATCAACATGAATGGGGCCCTTGGGCCCCATACGCCCGTTCGCAAAACTACTAAGCTATGCATTGAGGAAACATGAATGCGGCCCTTGGGCCCCATACGCCCGGTCGCAAAACTACTAAACTATTCATACAGTAAACATGAATGCGGCCCTTGGGCCCCATACGCCCGGTGGCACAACGACAAAGCTATGCATCAACATGAATGCGGCCCTTGGGCCCCATACGCCCGGTCACAGAACTACGAAGCTATTCATAGAGAAAACATGAATGCGGACCTTGGGCCCCATACGCCCGGTCGCAAAACTACTAAGCTATTCATAGAGTAAACATGAATGCGGCCCTTGGGCCCCATACGCCTGGTCGCACAACGACAAAGCTATGCATCAACATGAATGCGGCCCTTGGGCCCCATACGCCCGGTCGCAAAACTACAAAGCTATTCATAGAGAAAACATGAATGCGGACCTTGGGCCCCATACGCCCGGTCACAGAACTACAAAGCTATGCGTTGCGTAAACATGAATGCGGCCCTTGGGCCCCATACGCCTGGTCGCACAACGACAAAGCTCTGCATCAACATGAATGCGGCCCTTGGGCCCCATACGCCCGGTCGCAAATTTACAAATCTATTCATAGAGAAAACATAAATGCGGCCCTTGGGCCCCATACGCCCGGTCGCAAAACTACTAAGCTATTCATAGAGAAAACATGAATGCGGACCTTGGGCCCCATACGCCCGGTCACAGAACTACAAAGCTATAGGTTGCGTAAACATGAATGCGGCCCATGGGCCCGATACGCCCGGCCGCGCAACTACTTAGCTGTGCATTACGTTAACATGAATGCGGCCCTTGGGCCTCATACGCCTGGTCGCACAACGACAAAGCTATGCATCAACATGAATGCGGCCATTGGGCTCATACGTCCGGTCGCAAAACTACTAAGCTATTCATAGAGAAAAAATGAATGCACTTTGGGCCCCATACGCCTGGTCGCACAACGACAAAGCTATGCATCAACATGAATGCGGCCCTTGGGCCCCATACGTCCGGTCGCAGAACTACAAAGCTATTCATAGAGAAAACATGAATGCGGCCCTTGGGCCCTATACGCCCTGCCGCACAACAACTAAGCTATGCATTACGTAAACATGAATGCGGCGCATGGGCCCGATACGCCCGGCCGCTTAACTACTAAGCTATGCATTACGTAAACATGAATGCGGCGCATGGGCCCTATACGCCCGGCCGCATATCTAAGCTATGCATTAAGTAAACATGAATGCGGCGCATGGGCCCGATACGCTCGGCCGCACCACTTAGCTATGCATTACGTAAACATGAATGCGGCGCATGGGCCCGATACGCCCGGCCGCACAACTACCAAGCTATGCATGACGTAAACATGAATGCGGCGCATGGGCCCCATACGCCCCGCCGCACAACTACCAAGCCATGCATCACGTAAACATGAATGCGGCGCATGGGCCCCATACGCCCGGCCGCCGAACTACGAAGCCATGCATCACGTAAACATGAATGCGGCGCATGGGCCCCATACGCCCGGCCGCACAACTTCAAAGCTATGCATGACGTAAACATGAATGCGGCGCATGGGCCCCATACGCCCCGCCGCACAACTACCAAGCCATGCATAGAGAAAACATGAATGCGGACCTTGGGCCCCATACGCCCGGTCACAGAACTACAAAGCTATGCGTTGCGTAAACATGAATGCGGCCCTTGGGCCCCATACGCCTGGTCGCACAACGACAAAGCTATGCATCAACATGAGTGCGGCCCTTGGGCCCCATACGCCCGGTCGCAAAACTACTACCGTATACATAGCGTAAACATGAGTGTGACCCATGGGCCCCATACGCCTGGTCGTACAACTATTGAGCTATGCATTGCGTAAACATGAATTTGGCGCATGGGCCTCATACGCCCGGTCGCAAAACTACCAAGCTATGCATCAAGTAAACATGAATGCGGCGCATGGGCCCAATACGCCCGGTCGCACAAGTACTAAGCCATGCATGACGTAAACATGAATGCGGCGCATGGGCCCCATACGCCCGGTCGCACAACTACCAAGCTATGCATCAAGTAAACATGAATGCGGCGCATGGGCCCCATACGCCCGGTCGCACAAGTACCAAGCTATGCATTACGTAAACATGAATGTGGCGCATGGGCCCCATACGCCCGGCCGCACAAGTACCAAGCTATGCATGACGTAAACATGAATGCGGCGCATGGGCCCAATACGCCCGGTCGCACAAGTACTAAGCTATGCATCACGTAATCATGAATGCGGCGCATGGGCCCGATACGCCCGGTCGCAAAACTACCAAGCCATGCATCACATAAACATGGATGTGGGGCATGGGCCTCATACGCCCGGTCGCAAAACTACCAAGCTATGCATCAAGTAAACATGAATGCGGCGCATGGGCCTAATACGCCCGGTCGCACAAGTACCAAGCTATGCATTACGTAAACATGAATGTGGCGCATGGGCCCCATACGCCCGGTCGCACAACGACAAAGCTATGCATCAACATGAATGCGGCCCTTGGGCCCCATACGCCCGGTCGCAAAACTACTAAGCTATTCATAGAGAAAACATGAATGCGGACCTTGGGCCCCATACGCCCGGTCACAGAACTACAAAGCTATGCGTTGCGTAAACATGAATGCGGCCCTTGGGCCCCATACGCCCGGTCGCAAAACTACTAAACTATGCATTGTGTAAACATGATTGCGGCCCTTGGGCCCCATACGCCCGGTCGCAAAACTACTGCGCTATTCTTAGCGTAAACATGAGTGTGACCCATGGGCCCCATACGCCCGGTCGCAAAACTACTAAGCTATGCATTGTGTAAACATGAATGCGGACCTTGGGCCCCATACGCCCGGTCGCAAAACTACTAAGCTATTCATAGAGTAAACATGAATGCGGCCCTTGGGCCCCATACGCCCGGTCGCACAACGACAAAGCTATGCATCAACATGAATGCGGCCCTTGGGCCCCATACGCCCGGTCGCACAACTAATAAACTATGCATAGCGTAAACATGAATGCGGCCCAAGATACGCCCGGTCGCAAAACTACTGAACTATGCATTGTGTAAACATGAATGCGGCCCTTGGGCCCCATACGCCCGGTCGCACAACGACAAAGCTCTGCATCAACATGAATGCGGCCCTTGGGCCCCATACGCCCGGTCGCAAAACTACTAAGCTATTCATAGAGAAACATGAATGCGGACCTTCTGCCCCATACGCCCGGTCACAGAACTACAAAGCTATGCTTTGCGTAAACATGAAAGCGGACCTTGGGCCCCATACGTCCGGTCGCAGAACTACGAAGCTATTCATAGAGAAAACATGAATGCGGCCCTTGGGCCCCATACGTCCGGTCGCAAAACTACTGAGCTGTTCATAGAGAAATCATGAATGCGGCCTTTGGGCCCCATACGCCCGGTCGCACAACGACAAAGCTCTGCATCAACATGAATGCGGCCCTTGGGCCCCATACGCCCGGTCGCAAAACTACTAAGCTATTCATAGAGAAAACATGAATGCGGACCTTGGGCCCCATACGCCCGGTCACAGAACTACGAAGCTATGCGTTGCGTAAACATGAATGCGGCCCTTGGGCCCCATACGCCCGGTCGCAAAACTACTAAGCTATTCATAGAGTAAACATGAATGCGGCCCTTGGGCCCCATACGCCCGGTCGCACAACGACAAAGCTATGCATCAACATGAATGCGGCCCTTGGGCCCCATACGCCCGGTCGCAAAACTACTAAGCTATTCATAGAGAAAACATGAATGCGGACCTTGGGCCCCATACGCCCGGTCGCATAACGACAAAGCTATGCATCAACATGAATGGGGCCCTTGGGCCCCATACGCCCGGTCGCAAAACTACTAAGGTATGCATTGCGTAAACATGAATGCGGACCTTGGGCCCCATACGCCCGGTCGCACAACTACTTAACTATGCATTGTGTAAACATGAATGCGGCCCTTGGGCCCCATACGCCCGGTCGCAAAACTACTGCGCAATACATTGGGTAAACATGAATGCGACCCTTGGGCCCCATACGCCCGGTCGCAAAACTAAACTATGCATTGTGTAAACATGAATGCGGCCCTTGGGCCCCATACGCCCGGTCGCAAAACTACTACGCTATACATAGCGTAAACATGAGTGTGACCCATGGGCCCCATACGCCCGGTCGCAAAACTACTAAACTGTGCATAGCGTAAACATAAATGCGGCCCTTGGGCCCCATACGCCCGGTCGCACAACGACCAAGCTCTGCATCAACATGAATGCGGCCCTTGGGCCCCATACGTCCGGTCGCAAAACTACTAAGCTATTCATAGAGAAAAAATGAATGCAGACTTTGGGCCCCATACGCCCGGTCACAGAACTACTAAGCTATGCGTTGCGTAAACATGAATGCGGCCCTTGGGCCCCATACGCCCGGTCGCAAAACTACTAACCTATTCATAAAGTAAACATGAATGCGGCCCTTGGGCCCCATACGCCCGGTCGCACAACGACAAAGCTATGCATCAACATGAATGCGGCCCTTGGGCCCCATACGTCCGGTCGCAAAACTACAAAGCTATTCATAGAGAAAACATGAATGCGGCCCTTGGGCCCCATACGCCCGGTCGCACAACGACAAAGCTCTGCATCAACATGAATGCGGCCCTTGGGCCCCATACGCCCGGTCGCACAACGACAAAGCTATGCATCAACATGAATGCGGCCCTTGGGCCCCATACGCCCGGTCGCACAACGACAAAGCTATGCATCAACATGAATGCGGCCCTTGGGCCCCATACGTCCGGTCGCAAAACTCCTAAGCTATTCATAGAGAAAACATGAATGCGGACCTTGGGCCTCATACGCCCGGTCACAGAACTACAAAGCTATGCTTTGCGTAAACATGAATGCGGACCTTGGGTTCCATACGCCCGGTCGCAAAACTACTAACCTATTCATAGAGAAAACATGAATGCGGACCTTGGGCCCCATACGCCCAGTCACAGAACTACAAAGCTATGCGTTGCGTAAACATAAATGCGACCCTTGGGCCCCATACGCCCGGTCGCACAACGACCAAGCTCTGCATCAACATGAATGCGGCCCTTGGGCCCCATACGCCCGGTCGCAAATCTACAAAGCTATGCATTGCGTGAACATGAATGCGGCCCTTGGGCCCCATACGCCCGGCCGCACAACTACTACGCCATGCATAGAGTAAACATGATTGCGGACCTTGGGCCCCATACGCCCAGTCGCACAACGACAAAGCTATGCATCAACATGAATGCGGCCCTTGGGCCCCATACGCCCGGTCGCACAACTACTAAACAGTTCAAAGAGTAAACATGAATGCGGCCCTTGGGCCCCATACGCCCGGTCGCACAACTACTAAACTATGCATTGTGTAAACATGAATGCGGCCCTTGGGCCCCATACGCCCGGTCGCAAAACTACTAAACTATGCATTGTGTAAACATGAATGCGGCCCTTGGGCCCCATACGCCCGGTCGCACAAGTACAAAGCTATTCATAGAGTAAACATGATTGCGGCCCTTGGGCCCCATACGCCCGGTGGCACAACGACAAAGCTATGCATCAACATGAATGCAGACTTAAAAATACAATGGAAATGGGTTGAAAACGAGCTCATAAAACAGATACAAACAGTTAAGCGCGTCCATGTACGTAAGGTCAGGAAATGAACACTAAAATAAGAAGACACAGTAGTACCATGAAAAATACAAGAGTGACAAAAAAAAAAAGAGAAGTTAAGACGTACTACGTAAGAAAGTAAAAAAATGAAAAGGTAAAAGGTGCATAAAATTGGTACATAAAAATATGAAGAGCATGAAATGAAATTAAATAACTACACACCTAAAAGTCAGAAAAATAAAATATTAAACATTTATCAAAGACAATAGTTGAAGTAATCAACGGTTATGATGAGCATTAAATATCTTAACAGCAGAAGGATAAAAGCTGTCAGTCAACCTCTTAGAGCCCATAAAACAACGAAATCTTTTTCCAGAAGGCAGTAAATAGAAACACGTTATATTAGAAACACGTTTCAATGTCCGCTCTTGGTAAAGAGAATGAAGGGATGGCAGGCCCGTACCAATAATGCCCTTTGCAGTTCTTATCACTAATTGCAGTTTCCTAATATCATTTTTAATAGTGCTGCCAAAGCAGACTAAAATGTTTGTAGTTAAGACATTTTCAATGATACAGCGATTAGTTTTTCCATGATAAATTGTTCATTACAACTGTGCCTAGCAACTTAAATGCCTGTACTTGAGAGGGTCCTTAATGTTTTTGTAAATCCACAATTAATTCCTTAGTTTTGTAAGACTATAAGATCCACTTCATTACGATAACACCTTTCATCTTCGTTGATAATCAAACCAGTAACTGTAGTGTCGTCTGCAAATTTGATGCGTGAATTTTGGTATACTGCTTTACAATCGCCAGTGAACAGAGAATACAATAGCGGTGATAAAACGCAGCCCTGAGGAGTACCAGTGTTTAAAACAATATGCTACCCACCCTGACAATTACGGTACAGAAGAAAATCCAGAATCCTATCACAGAAGCACAAGTGCGTAGTGTTCCAGATGAGTCATAGATTACACAACTATGTAACGATGTGACTCTGGCTGAAGAGACATAACTGTGTGACTGTGGGCACACACGCAGGTACATCTTGAATCCTTTTTCAAAAACAACCGAAGACTAACAAGAAAAACATTTTTTCACAACAAATTTCTCTTTTTCTCTCCACAGGTGTGTGTTGGTGGCTATGCCACAGAGTGAGTGTGATGCGTAATGTGCAGCATCTTTTAGTGCTGCCACTGGCTAGCTTCGGCGAAAAGGGGAGCAGTGTAAGCCTCCCCTTGCCAGTACACAGCCTCTCCACCACTAAGACTCTTATAGTGCCTCCAAGTGGCAACACACGGTAACTGGGCATTTTCTACCCCAGGCTAAACTATAAGGGATCTCGGAGTAGCAAGGACCCCAGAGGTGCAGTGCACAGGTCCATCTTCTTTTGTGGATATGCCCTGGCACTGCTCCATCCTTGCTCCAACAATGGGTCAAATTGTCGGGCAGATACAGCCTGTGAGCACTGGTATGCCAGCATCCAAGGGTGTAATCCCTACAGGAAAGAAGTTCTGCCCTTCGTTAGGCATGGGTGCACTCACCAACTTTTTTAATTTCAGAAACCAGAATTGATGGTTTAACTCATGCATGGCTAGGAGTAACGTTTAGCCTGGAATGTCCCAGAAGAAGAAATATTTAAGACATTTCACCACAGGGGGATAATTTGTTTTAATCATTTACATAATCATTGCTGTAGGTTTTATCAACATTTCCTCAGAAACCAGATTCATTGCAGTTACAAAAGCTTTGAAAAGCTTTTTATGTTTCCTAGAAGGTTGGTTTTACTTCCGAGGGAAATTAAGTGTTTCTGACCTGACCCTTTTTGATCTAATAAATTGCATTTTAAAACTGTCACATGTTATCTGTAACCTGTAATGTTACCTGATGTTTCTGCAATCAAAACTGTGCATTCCATCTTTCAATATTTGAAATGTTTTGATAGATTTCTATTAAGAAGGCATACTTCAACAGGAAGATTTCTTCCATACACTTGATGTGAAGTTTTCGTAGGATCATTACTATTTTTTATCACCTTTTTCTTTTCTTTTCTATCACTTATTTCTTTTCATTTTTGGTGTAAACAACAGTGCCAAATTGTCTTAAATGGTCTGAAGCTAGTTATCACATGTTTTCAAATGCTTTCATATAGTATAACCTTGCTTAATGCTAAATAAAGTGCATTTCTTATTTATGCCACTGCTATGGTTGATTGGATAAATGCAGTGACATTGGGAACAATGGGCCAAAGGCATCGGGAAAGCTCATGGTTTATTTGTCTGGCTCTTCATAGAAAGGGGATGTTAACCCATAAACAGAGAAAGGTTTTTCATCTTAAATGACGTTTCAAGATGTGCAGATGGTAAGAAGGGTTACTCGTGACATATTTCTTCACAGGAATACTTCTTACAGTTGTAGTGAGCTTTTAATTGAACAATGATTACTACAGATTTTTATCACATTCTTATTTCTTTACAATTGCTTTTATAAAAAACAGTACCTAATTGTTGTCAATGGTCTGTTGAAGCTTAAACTGCTTTATCAGTGCTGGAATTGTAATACGTAATCTAAATAGTCACCATCAATGCCATCTTTGCTAGAATAAATGTTAAATACTCGTAACACATTGGTCTACTAATATGCCTCACCATTCATGTGTGTCTTTCATTGGATGATCATTTCTATATGTTGCTACCACCATATAATTTCTTTACATTGAATGCCTTAGGCTTCTCCCACATTTGTGGTCGCTTAGCGTCGTAAAACAACTGCCCCTTCAAGGCCTGATTTTAATGGTGTAATACTGCGTAAAGCTTGATAATACAACATTTGCCTATTTCAGATTCATGAATACCAGTGCTATAGTTGATGGGAGAAAGGCAGAAGCTGGGGAAGTGACACACCCGGGCTGAAGCTTAGGGGAGGGGCACAATTTTTCATGGGAGTCATGCTCATGCACAATTTCCTCTCAATGGGTACTATGGCTGTGGAAGAAGTAGTGGCTTTGGGAAGGATTAGTATACTACGGGGGAACAATCGATTTCTGAAAAATTATCGAACCTAAATGAAATGTTTCTATCATAAGTTCTGAAACTTGCTACGCGCACTCCCAGCAACACCTCCTCAGACGTATTCGCACCCCAAATATCGGTAAGGATTTTTAGGCCGATTGTGTCCGTCGGAGTAATTGCAGAGGAGCTCAGCATTACATGCATCCGAAACGGGAATGTGTACGAATATGCAAATAACTTTCTCTTCACGTTAAATGGTAGTGTTTCCTCAGCAGTTATATCCGGAAGTGGTATAAGCAGAATAAATGATTAAGTTGCCTTGCGGGCCGGAGATTCCCCACCTCCATAATACACCGGACCAATATGCTCCAACCAACACACCCTTCCCTTACACCCAACCAAAAATAATTATGAGAATATTCAACATATGATCAGTTCAAAAATTTGCCAAAAATAGCACCATTTTGGAAGAATCTGCAGCGGTGCAGGTCATGGCAGGTACGCATATAAACAACCCGCATCAAGGGAGGACCCTAGAGCAATACCTATACAGTAATATTTATAGTGTATGAAAGATTGAATTTTGTCGAACGGAGCTGTCATCCCTCCACTTAGAAGGATCCAACGCGAGTGCAACGCATGGCAGGTACGCATGTACAATTTACGCGGGTATCTGGGTGGACTGTGCCCCCCTCACACACCAACCCCCCAATTCAGCTCAACAGAGGCATCACAGAAGATCCGTAGGATTGTATGCTGAAATCAGCTACGACGACAGCAGAGAAGTCTGCCTTGCAAACTGTCGTGCTTCACGATAAGGGTAGATCTGAAAGTACGCTTTGACACGGTTTTTATCGATGTATGTCCTTGTGTATTTAAACGTGTATTCTGTAAGAGATGGGTAACTCAAGATTTTCAAAATATTGCAAAATTACATGTTTCTCACGCAACATGAGAAATGGGAGGTATGAAATGAGAGGAAATGAGAGGGCTTGAGTTGTCATGACAAAAATCCAGAGCAAACACATGAAAAATCGTGACCAAAATGGCCCTCGGGACAAAACCCCATCACTGCTCCTGAGGGGCCAAGTAAGTACCCTATGAACAGGACAAACAATCATGACGTTAGCCGAATAACGAAACCAATTTGGAGAAATGCCCATTTTTAGATATATGCCCCTCCCTCCCGCCTCCCAACCTATTGACGCCCATGAATTGAGCTGGCTATAGCTAATGGATATGTATGGCTTTGGTGGACATAATGATGCGAGAAGGTTGTGTGGTCATTTATCGCCAATAGGCCTATTCTTTGTTCTTACAGATGGTAGGTCCACGTGTCCTGGGACCACCTAATGCCTTTCAATTACGCCTTTGCCACAGAGTGTTCCCAGTTAAATACCATTCTTGGCAGGCGTATGGATGCATTTGTTGGTTCTTGGGCAAAACAACACACGACAACATTCTGCTGTAGACTTTCCGTCTTCCGACTGATGCCAGGAAATTACTAAGGAACCCTATTGACGGATGACAGATCGACAACGAGCGCCAACCCACAAAGTTTTGAGGCAATTGGGGGCGTCGGGATGGCTACCTCTCATTTCTCACCGCTCATCTGGTAGAACGGATTCCCGGGTATGCCGAAGGAAGTGGATATTGAGGTGAAATTCCGGTCTGAGGGGCGGGGATTCGAACATCCGTGGACAAGGAGCAGTCAGGGGTCCCCAAGCTATTGATGGCAATAGCCCGCAGCATCATAGATGGTCCCAAAACCCAACTTGGTCGGGGCCCTTCCTTGTCCCCTTCATCAGACAAATTAATGCAGGGGCTGGTCTTTCACCCTTTCAGGGCAATTCCTATAACGTTCTTGTGGGGGAGTTGACGAGGGAAATTGTTATCGGTGCAGCGCCCCCACCAAGAGAAACATAGGGGCTTCTCCCCTCCCACTTGGCCAACCATGATGGAGCCGACACAAATGAATGGGGTGCCCTCTATCAAAAACTTTCTCAATCCTTCGCAAAGTATCGGAATCAGCTTTGTGGAGGGTGTGGTTCTGTTTCGACACTTCGCTCATTACTAAATCATTTGTCTTGATAACCACATCACACCTCCCCTCCTTTTATTGATTAAAGTTTGTAGGTTAACAGCTTCCATTAAATTGGTGGCGCACTACATATAATTGTATATAGCTGTATATAGCAAGGAGATGTTAGTCTCCAAGTCACTAAAACGCTTGTGTTTGTTGAGTTTGCACCTGAACAATTCCAAATGAGGTTTTGTTCTTTCCCAAATTTTTGATATCTTATTTCTCTACTCGACGATTTGTAAGGTAAACTTAGATCGAACAGCACAGAGAGGGCTCTACATGGCCGTGTTAGAGAATCAAGGGTAAACACGGTCAACACATGGGTAAAACGATTGAACACATTGTCTCTTTTCATAAAGCTAGAGGTGATTACCCCTTCCCCACAGGTGGTTACCCCCTCCCCCCCCCCACATAAACCGGACGCTGCGCTGTGTCCGTTTGTGCCGTGCTTGAAAAAATAGGTACGATCACACCCTCGAGGCGCAGGGCAGAG
The DNA here is from genome assembly GCA_029531755.1 of Holothuria leucospilota. Classification (NCBI taxonomy): domain Eukaryota; kingdom Metazoa; phylum Echinodermata; class Holothuroidea; order Aspidochirotida; family Holothuriidae; genus Holothuria; species Holothuria leucospilota. The sequence goes on along the minus strand of CM055982.1, from coordinate 18,094,920 downwards.
CAGCTTCCGGTGTGATCCCCTTTAGTCCGAGTTGCAGTCACCCCAGAACGTCAGCTAAATGTTACAAATTTCCATTTGTTACCCTTAAAAGTATCTTTCATGTTTCTGGACATATATACTAGATACAAATATGGGTTTAAAAGGCCAGGGTCAAAGAGTCTACAAACTAACAAATACATGTGTACTCACTTAATAACCCGGGCAGGATTTGATATCTGAAAGTGGAGGGACAAACCATGGCGGAATACAAAAATGCCCTCGGGAGTGGAAAGCGTTCCCTAAGGGCGTGGGCGGTAGGGTTCGGGGCAAGGGTTCGGGGGCAACGCTAGGGTGGGGGTCCGGGAAACGCTCCCTGAAGCCCTGAGGTATTTTAAAAAAAAAAATCAAAACTACTAAAATGAAACATTGGCTACCAACTCAAAACAGCATCATTTCAAGACATTTTATTAGAGCCTATTCCTTTTCTTTGCAATATTTTTCATAAAAGATTTTCCTTCTTTCCCACTAGCCTGTTCTTTCTTTTATGTTTCATTTTTGTCAATTATCTGGGACAAGGGACTCCTTAATTTTAAATCTGTGTAATTTTGTAAGAACGATCAAAGTTTGAGGGTTATATATGTATAATACGGGTAGTTTTTACAGAAACATGCCCATGAACGTTGCAGTAAAATTGCTAGAGAAGCAAATTTCATTTTTCATTGAGAATGCATTTTCGTAAGGTGTGGCCGGAGGATCCTTTAACCGCGAACGCCGAAGGTGCGAAGCCCGAAGCTTCGGACCGAGGGTCCTACCTGGGAATTTTTTCATAAATTTGATGGCTTTAGCGGCCATTCTGGACTATATTTAGATCAAATCCTTCATCCCCTATTGTGATTTGGAATTTGATGATTGCAAATTGAAGAGGAAAGTGAACAACGGGAGAGGTTGCACGCGGGTTGGATATAGTAATTTACTCAAGCTATCCTACAGGATGTAATAACGAGGCAATTCCACAAGAGTTTTCCAACGGAGTCCTAACATGACACCTATTTATGTTCAGGTCACGCGAAGAACGCCGAAAAATTTATTGAAATTTTATTGAAACCAGTGCTGTGGCCGAGTGGATAAAGGCAGTGACATTTAAAGACAAAGCTTGGCAACCGGGAAGTTCGGGGTTCAATCCCGGGCGGGTCAAAGCAAGGTGGATTTTCATCATTGATCTACATGTAGGACTGGATATAACAACTTACAAGTGGGTCTAAAAAGGGGAACCACTCCGGTCACAGCAACTACTCCTCGTAAGACGCCTAGCCAAGTAAAAACTCAATGAAGAGACGCTATGAGAGCGGCGTATTTTTAGAATTTCTACGAAATGTCAGTGCATGCAGCCTACAATTGCACCGACCAATGAAAAACTCGTCGTTAAACGCTACATGCGGTAATCGTGAGCAACCTGAGTTTAAAAAATTATTTTATTTAAGAAAGAAGATATAGCCTAACAGGACAATACACTGAGCTATATAGCTGGAGGACCCAAGTCAATGTGGAATACGCCTCGAAACTGAAGCCGACTTGGGGGGTCACGTGATGTAGGTTAGCTTACTCAAGTCGAGTCCACTGTCCTAGAGGCGCGTATCTAGAAGTGAAAGTAATGTGACGCAGAATCATTGATGTACACGCTAAAGCAATCCTTTGTTACTATACTCATTACGTCTCTAGTGTTTTGTTGTGATTAACTGAGTAGGGAATCTTAACACTGTGATTGTGTGATCAAAAGATTGTTTTTTCACAAACTTTTCTTGATTTTAGGAGTTGTCCTGCCTATTCGAAGGACAGCGCGTGTGACCACATTCGAATAGTGCGTCGAGACGCGTTGACTTTGAAACATTCGCGATAGTACGGTCACTGTACAGTAGGGGCGGTTGTTACTGACTGTCCCAAAGATATTACAAGTGGCGCTCCACCATTACATAAAATTGCACTTTGGCCAGAAGGTGAACCCTCTACATGTAGTCCCTATAAATTTTGTTTGGATTGATTTTTGACCGTGTTATGAGAGGGCAGTGAATCCTTTGTTGAATGTATTTGGTAGTGATTGAGTTGGAGATTATGCTGTGAAAAAAATGGTTGAAATTGGTTCCACCTGAGCTGACTGCGAGGCTTTGAAAAGACAGCGGACATATCTTATATATTGGTGAGTGACGAGGGGACGGATCACTTGTTTTGTATTCACACGCCTGTAGCTCGGAAAGTCAATGGTAATGCTACGGGAATTTTTATGTGCCAGTAACAAGCAACACGTGAGCTTCGCATTGATGGGTCACAAGCTAGTGTTGAAAACTTTGACAAGGAATGAGAGACCGACTAAGAAGGTCTGTATAGTGTGTAAGTCAATAGCAACAATTAATGGTGGAGCGCCACCATTAGGGGCGCTCCGCCATTCCATAAAATTGCACTTTGGCTCGGAGGTGAACCCTCTACATGTAGTCCCTAAAAATTTCTTTGGGTTGATTTTTGACCCTGTTACGAGAGGGCAGTGAATCCTTTGTTAGATGTATTTTGGTAATGATTGGGTTGGGAGATTATGCTTTCAAAAAAAGGTTGAAATTGATACCACCTGAGCCGATTGTGAGGTTTTGGAAAGACAGCGGATCTATCTCATATATTGGTGAGTGACAAGGGGCGGGGGTGGCGGATCACAAGATTTTATTCATGCGCCTGAAGCTCAAAAAGTCAATGACCATGCTGCGAAAATTCTTATGTGCCAGTAACAACCAACTCGTGAGCTTTGTATTGATGGGTCACATGCTCGCGTTGAAAACTTTGACCAAGGAATGAGAGGCAGCGTAACAATTAAGGCCCGTTTTAGTGTGTAAGTCGGACCAAATTTCAAGTGCTCCATGAAGCTAATAATAAAGGAATGGTAACGGGTTCGTTGACAGCCTTGTACATCTGCTTATGCAGGATCATTTAATTGAAGGGGGGGGGGTGACTTCAAGTTTTACAAATGCCGAGTATGACGGCCTATGGAAGAGTGTATAGTAAAGTGTCTTCAACCAAAGATATTACAAGCATAGATTCCAAACTTAAAATGGCGCGTTGACTCCTCATGGAGGCCAATATATCGGGGCGGAAGTGCTGATCACTGCTCAGTCGTTTTGAAAACAAACAGACAAATGAATGTCTTACAAAAGTATTAATACTTGTTTCTTCGGAATGTTGTTGACTGGAGAAGTACTACGTCTCAATAAATTCCACTTAAACAAGAATAACTTATTTCTTCAATGCGGCATTCCACGTATTTACACTTGAACATGAACGCACAATGACTGGTTTTGCAAGTTCATGGACATTCATTGGCTAGTTTTTATGGTATCATCAAGTGACGCACTTTGATATGCGCGTTCAATTACTTACGCGCTCACAACGGGAAAACAACTAGCGCGTTTGTTTCCAGAGCGCGCAGAACTGTGCGTAAAGTAGTCTGGATAATACACAGAGAAATGTATTCTGCGCGTATTGAACGCGTTGTAAAAGTGCACCCGCGCTAACCTCTTTGAACAGTGGAATTTTCTGTAACGCGTTCTTATTTTTGTACGCAGATCGTGGAATAGAACGACGCGCATGTCAAATTTACACTTCCGCCCCGATATATGCGTCTCCATGAGGAGTCACTGAGCGTAACAGTGTAGGTATAGAGGTTTTTCACTGACGTCACTGCGTTCGCGCGTCTCTCTATTTTGACGGCCAGGCGCCCAATGTATAACAATCGTAACTAAGATCCTGCAGTCTTTTGCGCATGAGCAGTGACGGCCAGTGAGCCAAATTGAAACGCGCTGACGTCACGTGAAAAACCTCTATAGGAGTTTGGAATCTATGCTTATAATATCTTTGTCTTCAACCCGGCGGGGCGTCCCCTTATCGCTCTTCACCTCCCTCCCTTGATACGCACTTGAATGCAAAATGCTCCTTCAGGCATGGGCGGCTCTAAGAAATTTTGTTTGGGGGGCAAACTCAAGTCCGTATCCAGGGAGGTTCGGAAGACCCCCGGCAATATTAATGGTCAGCTCCGGATAGACAATAGGAGTATGGTTATTATTATGTATTACAGCGATGCCCCATGTAGTTTTCAAGAGCTCTTCAAAAACCTTTTCAGGCAGTCAGTTATGAGCCGACTACTTTAAAAATAAAAATACAATCATATCAGCCGATCGCTACTCCATGGTGAAGGGGGGGGGGGTGGGGGAGTAAGAGGCAGATGAAATGGGCAAAGCGGCTTGATCCATTTGTATAAAACGAGCCCCATCTTTGAATATTTTGTTGTTTCTTTCAATTTGTCGCAATATGTTTCAGCTTTGCCAAGAAGCCATAAAATGTTGGTTTTCTGGATTGTTTTCTTAACTAACGAAAAATTCTGGCACTGAAGACACTTGAAAACGATGAAATGATAGCACTCTTTTGGGTCTCAGTACCGTTCCGAAACGAAATTCTTTAACGCGGGAGGGGAATTCCCCTAACTCAGAACGTCTCATCCTATGTACCAGTGGTGGGGAACCGTTTTTTCTTTGACGGGCCGTTTTGAAGGTCATTATTCACTCGCGGACCGCACACAGAGAGGTTGCAATAAGCTTCCCTCATATGGCGCAGGCAAAACGTCCCCAAACAGGACCTGGTGGGACAAAGTCTAGGCAAGAACAGCCCCTGGAAGCCCTAGTATTTTACTAAATTTTAAGGCAATAGAATATTCATCCACTATCTTTAAATGAGATAGAATGAGCAAGGTGACACAGACCACGTCTTAAGTATCACAATATTACCATTTGTCTTTTAACTTATGTATGAACTAATAATGAATCAGTACATATAAAAAGTGCGCGCGAAGCGCGCCAAAAAAATGCGCATTTTTAAACCAACTTTATGTTTTCGTAATTTTCATTGCAAAATTACGAATCCAGAGGAGAATGGTGGGGAGCGTTCCCCCGTTGAAAAAAGAATAGATACAATGTTCGCTGAGTTTCGTACCCTAATACTGTAGATAGACCTACACATGAGATAATTATGTACAATGTTATTTAGCCTGTCTGCAACGCAAAGCTTCCGTTACCTCCAGAAGTAGGCTACAAGGGTTCTGTGAATGAATTATGTCTAACGAAACGGTTGGCATGTTACATTTTGCAGAGGTTTTAGTAATATAGGCCTACTGGTAGTGTTTCGCCGCAAATTTACGTGAAGTACCCGGAAAGTGGTACTGTATAGGGGTAAGCAGGATAAACGGTGGGCACCGTTGGCTAAAAGTGTTATTTTCAATTACTTTTCAAGTGATTCTGAATTTACATTTATGAATTGCCTCGCGGGCCGGATGAATTGGTCTCGCAGGCCGCATACGGCCCGCGGGCCGGAAGTTCCCCACCCATGCTATATACAAATAGCTAGGCCAAAAAGTCTCACTACAATGAGCTTAGATTGACTGTTTGGTGTGTTTAAATCAACTGAAACGATATACTTTAGCACAGATCGAGGTGGAGAACCTTTTGCTTATAACATGCCATTTGACAGTCATAAAACCGCTCGTGGGCCAACGGCGCTGACAATTTGGACAAGGGAAGGGAAACCTCTCCTTCTATGGGAAACAATACGTTTAGGCTACATGCCCGTTGAAAGTTTTTGTAGACAGATAACTATGCTAATCTGTCCAGGTGACACCCGGGCAAAACTGCTTTTAGTCGTGGATGATAATCAACACAGCTAATGGGTTGTGTATCTAATGACTCCAAAAGCTCTGAAGTGTCTGCGAAATTATGGGTATTTAACCAGGGAGCTGCCACTAGAAGCAGCTCCCTGATTTAACTCCAGCATTACCGTTACCCTCCGTAAATGACATTATCATGATGCCTAAGCTAATCAGATTACAAATATCACAGCATGATCATTTGTTTTGATTACCTTAGCTCGCACTAATGTAAGGTCCATTTGTGATGTCTAAAGTACATATAGCAGCAATCAAGCAACTAAGAAAACGCGCGCTAAGCGCGCCGAAAAAAATGTCGTTTTGAAAGCACTTTATTAATGTTAAACCTTCGCATTGCATTGCAAAGTTATTCACTTCTTTAGTTTTTAACCGAGTCAAGGAAAAGGGAGGGCCTAGCCCATCTTGAATAAGGCCTACATGTTTTATTTATTTATTTTTTTTTTTCGGAAAATTGAAGACCATGCTTAGCAAACTTTGGGGGGGGGGGGCAAGTGCCCCCCCCCGTGCCCCTATGGCGAGCCGCTAATGCCTTCAGGTTAAAGATACCAATCACAGAACAGCCGACAAGCTGGCCGTCAGTAGATATTAAAATTACCATATCATTACGGTAAGGATTTTGCAAAGAAGTCTTAGCATTTATTTAAACTTCAGAAAGCGCGCACGTGTACCAGCAATCATTCTTCCATTGATTCGCGTATACTTGATTTTGGTCCGTATGAAAAAGTTGTAGCATGTTAAAGTCACAAGTAAGTAAAGCTCGAACTCTACAGCGCCCGAAGGGCGCCGAAAATGTCGTGTTCGAGTTGGAGGATTTGTGCTCTTGAGACCGAGCTAGGAAGTCAGAAAGTCAGGGGACTGATCTTCGTCGGGACCGTCAGTGGTGAAATCAGATGGGGGTTAGGTGCCATGTATGTCTCTCGTCGAGGACGGATCCCCGCAAGGTCGTTTAAATTTCCCATGCAGTGTTGTCGGGAAACGTTAAAATATGAAGAAGTCCACAATAGCCAATCGCCCCTTGTGGTTTACTTGACATTTTGATTTAAATGAGGGCAGGTCCTGTAGTAAATCCCCCAAATTTTCCAATTTCACGCCTAAAAACCCAAAATGGGCTCCGAAAATTTTGAATTTTACTCTCCACTACCCTTACGTACCGTGGCCATAAGGTGACATGCGAGATGTAGAGTTATCGTGTTAGAATAACTTGTTATCTCGACAAAATTATGATTTTTGTCGAGATACCGACTTACGCAAACTCGACATCTCGGAAAAATTTGTCAAATTGTCGTGATGTCGTGTTTGGTGAAACTCGGTAACTCGACAAAATTCTGATTTTTGTTGAGATACCGGCTTACGCAAACTCGACATCTCGGAAAAATTTGTCAAATTGTGGTGATGTTGTGTTTGGTGAAACTCGGTAACTCGACAAAATTATGATTTTTGTTGAGATACCGACTTACGCAAACTCGACATCTCTGTAAAATTTGTCAAATTGTGGTGATGTTGTGTTTGGTGAAACTCGGTAACTCGACAAAATTCTGATCTTTGTCGAGATACCGACTTTCGCAAACTCGACATCTCGGTAAAAATTGTCAAAATTGTCGTGATGTTGTGTTTCATGAAATTCGTTAACTCGACAAAATTTGTACCTTTTCTTAAATACCGATTTACGCAAACTCGACATTTCTGAAAAATTTGTGAAATTGTCGAGTTGTCGTGTTACACCCAAATCGGTCTTCTACGGCGGCTTTAAATGTACATACGGTAAGGTATTTGGCGTTTTCGAATAGCATGGCAACACTGTCAACGTTTCTTTTTGTACATTTATCGACTATTATATCAGGTATAGCGGTAGAAAGGGACTAGATGTTTGGCATGTGTCCGGTGGCAAACTCCCCTTTTTTTCCTTGGATTTATTATTTATTCGGTACTTCCAATTTTTTTGAGTGAATATTAGCTTGAGCCAATATTTCACGGGTTCATGCATCAAGCATTTTCATTATGTGTTTGAAATAGGGACAGATCCAAGAAAGTCGGAATGGTCCTACCCTTCATTTCTGGCAAGGTAAACATTTTATGTTTCTTTTCGGAATGAAAATAAATCGAGATTCCATAAACCAACAATTAATGACTTCAGCCTAGCCGGCACGGGGGAGGGTATGAGAGCGCGTGCCCCCCAATCGATTTCAGATTTTTTTATTCGAAAATTTTAAAATGATCTCAAAAGGCTTTTAAGCTATAGATTTCTGTATGGGGCAGGGTGAGGTGTGTGTTCGAACGAGTTGAGGGATCTATTGTAATTATTTTCTATCACAAATGGTTGTCAAACTATCAAAATTTTCGCACACTCCACGCGCTTCAAACCTTACCTCAACATTCTTCTTTTTACGAATATCTTTTAACAGCAACTAGCGGAGAAGCACAGCAGCAAAAGCTGAAAACGATTAACGAATCTTCAGGTAAATGACTGGCTTTTTGATTGGCATATAGGTTTGTTGGGGAATTGAAAGTGTCTCAATGTAGAGTTTGAATGCACGTTTTGTCATGGAATTCTTATTTAATGAAAAATTTCGGCGCGCTTCCCGTGCATAATATTCGTCACGGTTTGCACTCCATCTCATAACCATTATTAAGATAATAATACATGGAAATATTATGATCACAACACTTTTCCGAAAAACATAGGTACATCTCCAACCTCTGCAGGGACCTCGTACCGATATGGGATTTTTCAGTCTAATTTGCAGAATGATATGGAAGGTTGAAAGTACTTAATGCCGTTATACATTTTTCAAAAATTTTTACAGAGCGCTTCGCGCGTAGCTATTACAGACATAGATGGTGATTGTTAATACACTTACGACGAAAAAACATTCTGAAATGCACTTGTTAGTCCTCCCTCCACCAGGGAACTGTCTCCAGTGGCAGCTCCCTGCCTCCACCCCTTTTTCTATACCTATCAGGGATGTCTAACATCACCTCCCTGCACCTATACTCTCCCATTGGCGTAGCCAGGATTTTTGATTGGGGGCCTGATCGCCGGCCTGGGGGAGTCAAAAGGGAGGGGGTGTCCCCAAATTTTTGAATATTTAAGTACCCTCAGATGCAATCTGGTGCAACATTTAGCATCATTTGAAGTCATGTTTTTGTCCATTACAAAAATTGCTCTGCAAAGAATAGCCTGTGCGTATGCACTCTGGATCCGGCCCTGAACTGTCATAAGAAAATTTATGCTAAGCAAAAGAAACGTTGTCATTACATTGGTGTAGTTGTGTAGTCAGGATTTTCTCGAGGAGGCACTAGCCTATGCAAATTTTTCCGGGGGTGTTGGTGCAACTCAGTCAGAAGAAGATGTCAAACAAATTACCCAAATTCATAAGCGTTATAACTGAACATGGCCAATAGTTTCGGCTTCAGAATGTTAATGAAGCCATGGGTCAAGCACTGGCATAATAAAGTAGACCTAGAGTCTAGAATTACGAGAATATATATTTTACAGTTTGGAAAATAAATTTCATTCATCCAACTCCCATTTTCATAGAATAATCTATTGCTGAGAAATAAAATGTTGAAATTTATTCACTTAATTTGAAATAGTCGATTGCACAATAATTTGTGAAGTCCTTCTTGTACAACTCACATGAACTGCTTTTGTTTCCTTTTGAAATTAAGATGTTTAAAGGACCTTGAAAAATTACAGTTCCCTTGTATGGTCTGTTGTACGGAGAGGACTCATATAGCCAAGTCACCCTATAACAGCAAGACAGTGATCACATTTTGGCACAAGGTGCAGTGGCTTCGAAAAAACAAAGAACGACAAAGACTGTAATTTGAGTAGTACAAGAATGACATCACAAATTATTGCGCAATCCACCATTTTAAATTGAGTGAATAAGTTTTAACATTTTATATCTCAGCACAGGAATGTCCTGTGAAGATGGGATTTGGACCATTTGGTTGCATTTTTCAAGCTTTGTAACGTATAATTTTGAAATTTTAGACTTTAGGTACACTTTAAAGGAAATGGTCAGCTCTCCAGAACTCAGTGACGTTACCAAAGTAGTGATATATCGGGATAAAATAATTTGATATAGAAATAGTCAATCTATATCTCATGGTGTATAGGAGCAAATTTTCAGGAAACCAGTGCGGGGTCTGGTTTTATGTAGTTGGTTGACTATACGTAGTAGTAAGCTATAGCGATTGTGCTATTGCTAAAGTTTTTACCTTTTTACAACACAGAATTGTAAGTCCTTACGCGCACGACGCTTCCAACCCATCGGAACACTGATCGTACTATACGTTTGAAACAATTTCATTAAAAGTGTCACAGCAACTTTACCAAATTTCTTCCGAATACAAATACACTGAATAACGGCGTTTTCCATTTTCATCGGAACATTAGTCGTATCGGAGGTGTGTTTTGTTTATCTGAAGAAACCTACATTATGAGTATTTTTCGCCTCTCTGGTCATACCGATGAGACGTTTGTACACTATAAAAAATTATTGCCCAACCTGGGCAAAAATTTACCCAGCCGTTGGTTCCGTATGCCTCCTAACAGGAATTGGGTAAAATATTGCCCAACTTAGTTGGTTAAGGGTTTTACTCATTAGATGGGCAAAAAAATGCCCAACCATTTGCCCAACTAATTAAGCAAACATTTTGCCCAACCAATTGGGCAAAATGTTGCCCAACTTTTAGATAAAAAAATTAACCAACCAAGTTGGGTAATTTATTACCCAATTCCGGTTAGGAGGCATACGGAACCAACGGTTGGGTAAAATAAGTCACCCAACGGGGTTAGAACAACTCAGAAAAGTTACTTTCTACAAGTTTTAAAAGCTACCGGCATTGCTTTTTTTTCAAAAGTCCCCTGACTCTCTGGCGAAGAGCCAGGGGCGAAAACCAAACAATACTCCCGAAGGAGTTCTGCTCCCCGAAGGAGTAACAACGTCCCCAAGGGACAAACTTTGACTTAACTGACACCACCTGACAGTGGTCCCGTTCGAGACTGGCTGAATAGAACAGGTCCCACCTGGGTGTGCTTTTTACGTGCTAAAAACGGACACGGCCAGACCGGCGAAAGGATCACTTACATATGGCCAACAACCAGAAAAACCGAACACCAACAACACAAACCACCGAAATCGCCCAGAACACCAGACCGAATCCCTCGACCAGCGAGGACACTGCAGCTCCGGTACGGCTTCATGGAGTCTTTGTTACCACCAACAGAAACCACCACCAACGACCCAACAACACAATCTCAATATAACACACGCCCAAAGGCAACAAACACACCCGAAGGCAACAACGCGCCCCAAGGCAACCACAGCGCAGGGGGACATGGGGGGTCCACTTGTTACATTAAAATCACTATTTACAGTTTACTAACAGTCTATACAACTATATACAACTATCTACACGTAACGAAAACAAAACTTCCCAAAGAGATCGAACGAGCCCGGCAGGGGATCGGGAACGTCCACTCTCTTCGGGAACCCGAACTGAACTGGGCAAATACAGGCGCACCTTGCCCAAGGGGTCCCACCTGGGAGCTTTTTTCCAAAAGTCCCCTGACTCTCTGGCGAAGAGCCAGGGGCGAAAACCAAACAATACTCCCGAAGGAGTTCTGCTCCCCGAAGGAGTAACAACGTCCCCAAGGGACAAACTTTGACTTAACTGACACCACCTGACAGTGGTCCCGTTCTAGACTGGCTGAATAGAACAGGTCCCACCTGGGAGCTCCGCCGTCGTGATCTGGGATAAGTAGCAGGATTTCAATTACGAATTCATATGGTCTGGCTGTTATATATATTCAGTGAGACTTGTTTGTTATTATTAACGATTAATAATACAGTTTTCTTCACGATATTCCATTTCTCCTTTTTTATGTTGTATTGTACAACTGAGAAACATAATTTCCTGTAAGAATTCACCATTGCCAGCTTCAATTTATATCAATTAGACCTGCAATAAAGGATAAACACAAATTTGCTTTGAAAAATTCGGAATGCTCCATTCAAAGGATAGGTATATAAACATTTCACAGCATTTTGAACATGCACTTTTCTCAAATTGTTGTAGCAAAAATTCCCAAAATGTAAGTAAACCTTTTGCAAAATGTTAACTGTGAATGTAAAAATTTAGAAATATGTGTTATTAAAAGAATTAATTGGCGGTATGTTTAACCAGTGTTGGGTAAAGAAATTCACTTAAACCATTTTACCAATAGTTGGTCAATAGGTTTTTCGGTTCTTTTGCCCAACATTGTACAAGTGTACGTAGGTACGTACGTACCGTCCTTATACTGCAGTACAGTATAGTACCTTTTCATTAATTGTGTACGTATGTATGGCGCGCAAATCAGTTCACTTTAACCAACCTGGGTAATATTGCAAGAGAGATGGACTTTACCCAACCTGAAGGTTAACAAACCCACTTGGTTAATCTGTTGCCAACTTTTTTTAGAGTGTATTATCAAAGCTTATATAAAAACCCCCAAAGAATGTTTTTTCACTTTACCAGGGACGTAACCTTTCAAGGTTTATCTACACTCGAGAAACTTCCTAAAACAGAAACATATACTTCTGTAAATTCAGGAAACTATCCACACCTACATAGAATTATAGCTCTACTTTGTTTTGGAAAAATAATTTTCCACCCAGTTACATCCTTGCTTCTTTCAACGCAGTTTTATCCTTTGTAAACCATTCATAGATGCAGTTTTGTGCTACGTAAATATCAATTCACCCGTGATATTTCTAACCGCTACTGCCCAAACTCGACATACAGTACCCGAAAAGAAGCATTGAATCGTAACACTCTTAATTAAATCATTCCATCAAGTAAATTACTGCTTTGGGGAGGGGGTCTTGTTGTTATCATGCAACCGATTTGTTTTTCTCTGTACCAGCTTAAAGAAAAATACGAGAATTTAGATTTCACGATTGGTTCACCAATTTTCTGCGTGACAACTCGTTGGCATTCTATCCTAGACTTTACCCTATCGCTACTGATGAGACCTGGTACTTATCTTCCACCGTCGAAACGCGTCTAGCAATAGCATACCAGCTATGGTTTACTACCAAGTAAGGTCACTCTATACCATTTAAACCAGACCCATCCCTGGCTTCCTGATTTCCTATTTTAGTTACCATAACATGGTAACTTGACGGTTCTAGGATACATTATAGGTATCTTGTATATCCCGACATATCACTTTAGTCACGTCACTGAGTTCTGGAGAGCCGACCACTCTTTCTAACTCTAAAAAAAAAATGTATTCAGAATTCGATTGGGGGGGGGGCATGGCCTCCGTGGCCCCCCTCTGGCTACGCCAATGTACTCTCCCGCCCTCTCACTCCTCTTTGCTGGAAGCTGTTTGTCTGGATTTTCGTTCAAACTTAGTGAAAATACGACAGTTGTAAAGTGCTCGGCGTCATACTCTATAGCAGTGGTTCTCAAAATTTTCGAGGGTGAGGGCCAAATGGGAGGCTGGAAAGAGGTCGAGGACCGCAGGGGAATCTCAGACTTAGAGAAAGGACAATGACTGAAAAAAGCGAAATCCATATTTAAACGGACCCGAAACTTTACCTACGGCAAACAGTTTTCATAGAAAGCGGTTCCTTAAGAGGACAGTTTGCACTTTGCAGCGTCCAACAGGATCAACCCGACCCCAGCCCCACAGGCTGGGGTCAGAAAATTTTGCTTTCTAGGGGATCTAGATTGCAGGAAATCGCACACCTCACCACAAATTTGCCTCTTCAATCAGGGGTGGCCCAAGTGGTGGCCAAGCTCCCGACGGAGCGACCAGGTTGCCAAAAGGACGGCAAGAGCGAAATTTTGGTGCGCGAGGTGCGCCGAAAATTTTGGGATTACTTTAGAAGAAAATGTAAAAAGTAGTGGCCTATATTGGGCAATATGCCCCACTCAAGGCAAAATCAAGGAATTTGTTGAGCTACCGCGACTGGTCGTTGTTGGGATTACATAGTTTATCTATCGTTTAATCGTTTAATTCACTAAATTATGGACATTTTCCAGCCATATATGATCAGTTCCAAATACATCCTAAAGATAGCTGCATTTTGCATCTAAGCAACCAAAAAAAAAAAAAAAAAATTCAAAAATTGCATTTCTTTGAAAACGAGTATCTTCCAAACGCTACATTCTATTGAGATGCTGTGTTCACCTCCTATAAAACCAGATAATTCTCTTTTATTTTAAAGTATTCAAATTTAGTCTCTGGAAAATCCTTTTAACGTCATTAAAAAGTTTCCTAAAAACTTCGATTTCGAGTACATTTTTCCATTATGTGGAATATTGCCATAATGGAGAGAAATGCTGATAACTTGAACAACACTTCAAGCAAAATTGCAAGGAAACAAAGAAACTACAATATTTTAACGTAGTTTATTAACCTTCTTTCAGTGGCGTAACTTTGGTGCAGGGTCCCCAGGGCAAAAGTGGTTCAGAACGGCCTTCACCGAGGGTGTGCATGATGCAGCACTACAGTAGAGCTCAATAAAATTTTGATACTTGAAACATTACATCTTTTTTTAGTGCGTATTGTCTTTCAGATTTCGCTGACGTTCCTCCTTCCTAACAACTCCCTGCTTGCACTAAGCACATGAAGTGCGGGCTGAACTGCATAGTACATATTCTAAAACTGTGTGCTACTGGGCTGAAAAAGTGTTCAGACAGAAAGTGTACCCAAAGTTCAAATTTAGTGCTTTTGCAAAGAAGTTATTAGGTCAAATGTTTTACATATGTTTAGAACAGCAAACTGAAACACGATTATGTTCAGGCATGGAAGTACTTCCATGGTTCAGGTAAGGATCTGATTGAAAAATCATCCACAAAAAAAAAAAAAAAAAAATCTGAAAAGTCTTTCAACACTTTCCGGTCACCTTTGAGTATACATAGAAACATATTGCGCATCACAACGCAGCATGACCACCCAACAATGTAGGTATCAATGACCATGTCTTTTTTTATTATGGGCAACGGAAGAGGTCCTCGAGTAGCAGAGTGGTATACGCCAGTTGCTGTGCACGATGGGTGTCAATCCTGGGGGGACAGGGACACGTCCCCCCACATTTTGGAAATACACCCATTGACTTTTACACAGTAAAATTTTGACAGGAGTGGCCATGCCCCCCCCCCCCACATTCGAGTAAAGATTGGCGCGACTGTTGTGCACCAATATGTTTCACAAGTGCGTGGGTTTGAATCCCGCTCTAGGCAGGCTAGGTAGTTTTTTCGAGAAGGCTACTCCGGAATTCCTTCCACTTGGCAAGGCCTGCCGTCAAAACTGGTTACCCTGCCGACAATTTTGGTTGCGCAACTGACTGAAGCTCCCTTGGGCGGACAAGTTAAGTCGACTGCGCCTTTGGTTCATATATGGGCTTTCCTCAGGAACTTAAAGGGGAATTTTCATCATCCCAGACAGTTCCAATTCTCCCAACTATGCAACTTCTCGCTCCTCCCATAACTGTATGAAGCTCCTCCTTGTGCAGGAATAAACCTGTTTTATTGCTTAAGGCCATGTCCTGGTGAGCATACAAGGCTATAAAATGTAATAAAAGCACCCTCTCTCTGCCTTGTGTGGAATGTGAGCTCATCTTTCAAATTTTCATACTTTGATGTCAAACAAAGAGCAGTCACCAACTGAGAATTTTGATACCCCCACACTAAAAATATACTTTGGGATGATGACTGTCTTTCTTTAAATTTTGAAAGAAAGCACCATTACATGCAATCTTCTGGCACCTGAAACTGAAATTAGTATACAAAAACTTTGTGGTACAGCTTTCAGATCGTCTCAAAAAAGAGAGTGGTACCGGGAGAGGGGGACTGAAGCCGGAAATGCGACCTCTGGATCCGCGCAGCTACCTCTATAGTTGTATCAGTAGGCCTATCAAATTCAGGTGGTCTGATGAGGGGGACAAGAGGAAAGCTTTGGGAATTTCCCTTTCATGCCTTCGTAGAGTCGCCACTTGGGGCACCCCTTCAACAGGATGGGAACTGCTTTCAAATTCTCATTGCAAAAGTAAGCGATTGTAAAATAATTCAGACATAAAACACCGGGCATATTTCTCTCCTAACCCAGCAGCCATCGAAGTGCACATTATTTTTCATTTACATTACTTGCAGTGGCATATATATCCAGAACTTACTTCTATATGGGGCAAAGTATGGGATCCAGGGGCGGCGATCTGTTAAAATTATTGGGGGACATCTGCTCGCGTGAACGCTTTTCGCCCCTCGCAAGGGGTACAGGGGGCCGCATTGGTCCCCTTTTGGGGTCCAGGAGCAAACCTCCTGGGAGTCAAGACATTTGGTGCATTCACAGATCACATATTTCTGATCTAAAGTTCTCCCCAGCTTCCATTCATAGGATAATATCACAATATTAATTTATTGGGGACCGGCCGTTGCGGAGACAGCGGCATCAGAGCCCAAACCAAAATATCTCTGAGAAGCATTCGTTTCACAGGAATGTCATCGACAACACTTGTCGTGGCGAGTGTAACACTGCAAAAGATCGAAAAGTATAGGATTATTACATTTAGCGTTGATCTTTATTACATTTACGGTGAGTTCGATTCATTACATTCAGCGTGTTAAAGTCGTATAACATTTACAGTGAGACGTTTATTACATTTAGCGTTGATTTTATAACATTTACGGTTGGTATTACATTTGGCGTTGCTATAACATTTAGCGGTGATACAATCTCCAATAATTTGGCTAATGGGCACCTTTAAAATGGCAACTTGACCTGCTATACTGTATTTGCTAATATTTGCCTCTATATGCTTAGGCTATAAGGTATGATCCCTAGCGTTTTGGTTGAGGGGACGGAATCCCTTTCATCTCACTCAATTTGTTTGCCCTAAGACAGCAATATTTAGCTCTGTTGACCATTGAAAGGCAAATTTTTCTGGGAATTTAGCGGGCGCTTTTTGCCACATACGTGCCTGGTAATTACTGAGATTCTTAGACACACACAGGCAAATACTATACTCTACTCCATATTCAGGGCCTTCAAATTAAGCACTTATTTGGGATATCCTCATGCAACCCCGCGAATTGGCCAGCGCTCTTAAGAAAAACCAATCCATAGGGGCACTATTGATGGGACTGTTTTCGACGTTTAACGGGACGTTTTTATAAGTTTTTAGAATGTTTCTTCATGAAAATAGCGTCATAGATATTCAATTATTGCGTGGATATTGTGCGGATATTAAAGTGTTTTGGATTTTCGTATTCCCTGTTTCCATCAACTTTTATTGATGCATCAAACTAAACGACAGCAAATTCACAGTAGGATTCCCAAGGGAGACCTAAATTTTGTCGTCTATCTCCATATTCCACAACCCGAATGGATTCTGGGTAACTTTGATAGCGTAATTTAAGCGAACCAATTGCTGATGCCTAAGAACAATATCGAGAAAAACGTAAGGAATTGATATTTCGAAAGTTAACTTTAAGGTCTATGGAGCCCTCTTTTCATTAATTCTCTCCATTCAACACACTTTGTTCTCTACAGTAGCAGTTATGACCAGCTTTTAGTCTTTTTGTTCAAAACAGGTAAAACTGCTTTTTTATGTACGTTGCACCTCTGAACTTTATTCAAATGTCAACAACGGGCCTCTGGGGTCCTCACCCTAACCGAACATGGCCTAGTGGATGATACCATGGGCGTATACAACTTCGGATCCCGTACTCTCGCACAATGATGTATTTACGTACATAAATTTTCTTCAACATACGGATTTTCTGCGCGCTTAGCGCGCATGTGTAGCTTTCTCCCGTCATTGTCAGGAACCTTATTGATATTTCTTTATACTCTCTGTCAACCATTCAAATGAGGGAGCTGTGAGAGACGGTTCCCTGTTAAAATCAAGCTGCTGTTGGATATAAAATGGCATGTTAAAAGTTTGGTTGTTACTGACTTCTACACGCACACCTAATACTACTTGCTGTTAGGAAAGGGAAGATTTGTGCTTCTTCGGAGCCACTCAAGAGCACAATTCGTTACCAGCATTACATAAACCTATACGTTAACATTTCCATATACATTTATACAAACAGGTCTAAGTTTACGTTTACATACACATATGCGTATATATATATATATATATACACACATAAACGTATATGTGCACATATACATATAGATCATTTGAGGTTTCCGAGCCATGTCCCCCCAATGTCCAACAAGAATCGTTGCCCTTGCCGACCCCTTTCGGGTTCATTTAAAAAAATGGAAATCGATTGGAGGGGGACGCACCTTTCAAGTCTGACGTCTTTACTCATTCTAAAAGGCCTATGTGGGGAAAATGTGGCACCTCAATCCCCCTAGGTAGCAGAAATATTCACTCTTTTTAACACAAATCTGTTACTTCAGTTCAATGAAGCCTGAGCTAGCCATACCCCAGCTCATATTTCATTATGACCACGTAGACCTGTAGAAACATCGTTGCTTAGTCGTTTGATTGTTTTCGCACATTATAGCCCTTCATTTTAATAGATTTTTGATAGATATAACTTAAACTGGAAGCTCCACCCAACCCTTGCAGAAAGATATATTTTGAATCCTTTTTTAGAAAATGTTGTTAAGTTTTCGCTCTTTTCTCTTTTCTCCTTTCTTTTTTCCCTCTATTTTCCTCCTCTTTTCCCCTTTCATGTTTTCGCGGCGAGGGGCAGAGCGAGCCCCTAGCTAGCCTCCTCATAAATCCACGTTTGACAGGCTCTTCTTAGCCGCCTTGCGGACAGGCGCGGTTTTACGGGGGGGCTTTGGGGGCTCAAGCCCCCCCAAAGTTCGCTCAAGGCCCCCCCCCCCAAATTTTCAGAGGTTGTGTTATGCTATATTTGCGTGTACTGAGAAAAACAAAATTGCCCTATACACTTGTGCACATCTTGGTCCAGTGGATTTAGTTTGTCAAGGGAAATTGTCGTCTGTCTCGAAATCACATATTAGGTTCACGATTTCATACAATGGAAGTTGGGTCAGATAAGTAACATCTATGATAGTATGTACGTACATGTAAATCAAGTTAACGGATTAATCATCTGTTGGAAGTTCAAAACGAGTCATTTCGTCGCTGATCTCGTCAAGCTATACTAGCAGTCCTTTTAAGTCAAATCTACAGACCGAATCGTTATTCCCATTAATGTGAACAGGTGCAGTTGCTCGTATCTCTCAGTAACGTTTGCAACATTCATCCAAATAAAAAAAATATATGCCTGTATATACGTTACATCTATGTCATGGTCAGGGGCGGTGCAACTCAGGGGGAAGGGAGGCCTATCCCCCCTGTAATTTGCAGGAAAAGAGAAAAAGAGTAGGAAAAGAAGACGTAAAAGAGAAGAAAAGAGGAGGGCGGGGTAGCGCTATATCTGATCCATATAGTTAATTCAGGGCTTCCAAGAAGCCATATTCCGGTTTCTACCAGCCTTTAGATACGATTTTATAATGCACAAATGAAGCAAGGCAAATTTTCTTAATAGTTCGAGAATATTTCTGTGGACTCCACGCAGGTATTTTTGCGTAAAACTTTCCCCGATAGAGGGCAGTAATGTGTCCAAAAGGGGACTTCAGGAGGTTTGTAGATACATACCCTGAGACAAAAAGGCTCCTCTTTCACCTAACCAAAAATATTAAGAATGTTTTTAACCCATATGATCGGGTCTAAAAATATCCCAAAGACAACACCATTTTTGCATCTAAGCAACCTTCAAGTAACCAAAATTTCTCAAAAGGGGAGGGGGACCCCTCCCCTTAGACCTATCCCCTAGAACAGCCCTCTTTTACCCAACCAAAAATTAGAATTCACGAAGTTATGAACATTTTCCAGCCATATATCAGTCAAAACTGTCCCGAAGACCGCACCATTTTACATCTTAGCAACCTTAAAGTAACCAAAATTTCTCACAGGAGAGGGGAACATCCTTCCCTTTAGACCTCTCCCCTAGGACCGCCCTCTTTCCCCCAACCAAAAACTAGAATTCACAAAATTATGAACATTTTCCAGCCATATATATCAGTCAAAAAATAACCCTAAGACCCCACCATTTTGCATCTTAGCAACCTTAAATTAGCAAAAATTTCTCAGAGGAAGGGGACAACCCTCCCCTTAGACCCCCCACGACGGCGATCACTCAACCCATATCCCCTATCAAAATAACCTTACGCCGTCCCTGGTTATGGTACTGTTTTTATTATCATTGGTTTAAGCGTGCGCGTGACCGATTTACATATTTGAGAGAAAATTTTATGATTCTTCCGTTTCAAGTCCCCCCTAAGCCCCCCAAAAGTCTCGATCTAGAACCGCGCCTGCTTGCGGAATATATTTTTCTAGCACGAAATGAAGAGTGTGTAGATGCAACTTTCAAAGCCTAGGAAGTGTAATTTCAACAGGCTGTTTGTGTGTTTGTGCACTTTCAAGATAGTTAAATGCTTCATTTTAATTTTCGGAACTTAAAAATACCCATTATAAGAAACACCCTCCCCACCGAGGCTTTTCCGATTAAAAAAAAAAGAAAAAAATGGACTGAATGCGTTTCAGGTGGATCCTGTGCCTCGAGAGATAAGTTCCTTTGCCCAGGCGGGGCGGTACGGAAAAATTATTGGGGGACTGAGTGCCAGGAAGGCTATCTAAGCGGAGCGCCACCATCATTGGCGTGGAGCGTACAAGAAAGTTTTTGACTTTACAAACCCTCCAGATGGTCGGAAACGGCACTTCCCGAGTGTTCTAAGCTGCATGTACCCAGTCTTAAAATATGGATCTCATGTCTGCAATTTCTCAATGGAGAGACTGGATGAGATGATACAAAAATCGTAATGAATTATGCATCCTCTTTCATTTACTCTACAGTTCTCCCCTTTCTATATCTCTGTTACATTTGTTCATCACCCGTCCATAACCTACGTGTCCGTTACTCAATTATGTATCCCCTAGATCATACCACTTATCCCCAACCCCCGCCCACTTCCTCTGAGGTTCCTCCCCCAGGCTACCACCATCCTGTAATGTCCCCCATATCCACCTTCTATATCTCTGTTACATTTGCCCAGCACACCATCCATTCATGTCCATTACTAATTATATAACCCCTAGGTCATACCATTTGTCCCCAACCCCATCCCCATGTGGTTCCTCCCCCGGGCTACCACCAACCTATTGTCCCATCTACCTTCTAAATCTCTGTTACATTTGTCCATACATGTCCACTACCCAAATCATATATCTCCGAGATCATAATGCGCCAACATACCCCTCTGTGGTGCCTTTCACCACCCCAGTCTACGCGTCCCATCCCACAAGAGGCTGACGCAATATATACACAACTATAAAATTGAGAAAAATAACTCATCAGTTTCGGTACCCTGCGTGACAGTTGCCTCACTCCATCAATACTAAAGAACAGTCTGTCTAAATGCACTCTTTTTAGTGAAAATGACAACACCATTCCAAAGTGTTTCTTCGTGGTCGGCCCCCTTTCTCCCCCTAAAATTATTAGTATATTGTGCATTGGACCGATCAAGATTATGCACATTGTTCAGCACTCACTTCAAAATTCTCCCCACTTCTTGGAGCACTTGCAAATATTGGGGGCTGAGACCCCTACTTTCTTCACTGGGACTAACTCCAAGCCCCTGGTTCCGCCGCCACTGCCTACGCCCCGCATTGGGCCATTGGAAACTAAAATCCCCGCATAATAAAACCCAGACTTTGCCCCTAAAATTTGGCCTCCATTTTCGGAGCAAATCATTGCCCTGAAGTTTCTACAACCATCTGACACTTGTTCGAAATCTGGAACCCCGGTCCCTTAAAAATCCAACAACAGCCTATGAGCCTGAATTCAGGACCTTGCATAACATGTAATTATAGGCCCATACCACATTCAGTAGCACATTCCGCTTGGAAATTGTAGAGGACCTGCTTGCAGGGCTGACATCAATTGCACTCGATCTGTTTTACATGAAGTAGACCTAGAGAAGAGACATTACTAAAATGATTGGCACTCGTCAAAAATATAGCATCATAAGGCACTTTTGTTTTAGGTTATTTTTTGCTTTGTTTACCAGGGAGCTGCACAGCTCCCCTGATCTAACATTGCAAAAGTTATATAAGATTGATGGAATCGGTTGGGGCATTCACTTTCCAACCCTATTCGATCTCATTTTGCCCCGCGATTGGATCCCCTCCCCGACCGAGTTTGTCTGTGGGCTGCTTTTAAGGATACAGAATGTATGTTTTTTTTTCAGTGGCGACCTTCGGGGCGAACCAAGACAATGTGATTCCAGATGTATGGTTGCTAGAGTGCAAGGAAGCAAATCCCATTCCCACTTCCCTGGATATGTCCATTATCCAAACAGGGAGTTGTTATCCGAATTACAAGTTGTTATTTGTTATTCGGATAACAACTCCCTAATCCACATGCGTGACGAAAAGCCTTATGCAAAATGCACGTGAAATATTGGCTCTTTCCCGGATTTGCCCTACGAATTGATGTGGGGTGGTGGCGGTTAAAAAATTTATTCCAGAATAAATAAGGGAGTTGCGGCTGAACGCATATCAACATATCCCCCCTATTCCAACAGCTATGGTTGCAATATAAGACTATCCCGCAACGTTTGTAATGTTTTTGTGCTATCTGATAACGATAACTAGTATCTCGTATGCACATTCGAAGCCACCGTAGAAAGGACAGAGCCTCATGTACACGACATCTCGATAATGTGACATTTTTTTCTTAAATGTCAAGTTTGCGTAAGTCGGTATCGCGACAAAAATTAAAATTTTGTCGAATTATCAAGTTTTATCAAACACAACATCACGACAGTTTGACAAACTTTACCGAAATGTCGAGTTTGCGAAAGTCGGTATCTCAACAAAAATCAGAATTTTGTCAAGTTACCGACTTTTACGAAACACGACATTACGACAATTTGAAAATTTTTTCCGAAATGTCGAGTTTGCGTAAGTCGGTATCTCAACAAAAATCAGAATTTTGTTGAGTCACCGAGTTTCATCAAACACGATATCAAGACAATTTGACAAATTTTACCGAGACGTCGAGTTTGCGTAAGTCGGTATCTCAACAAAATTTCAAAATTTTGTCGAGATAACAAGTTATTCTAACATGGTAACTCTACAACTCGCATGTCCCCTTATGGCCACCGTACTTACGGCACTCCGTCTCCCTTGTCGTAGCTTCAGGCTGCAGTCCTACATAGGGAAGTTTGGACCCCTGTCGCGCAAATTCTGGCGCTATCCTCGGCCAGCGTCGGGATTACACATTTTATCGTACCTACTAGGACTATCCCGACTACATGTTTACAGAAGAAATTGGAAAATTTTGCGACCGGCAAAGACCACGGCTCCTGAGCTTTTCCATGCCCCTTCCCCACCCCTATTGATGTCATTTATAGGGCAGGCTCCTAAGAAACGTTCATTACAAGCCATGCTATAAACATGAATAGCTTAACATTCAAGCATGCTGAAACAAATTTTGGGGGCGTGTTTCAAGCAATTTAAAGTACGGTACCAATATTTAAGGATGCAAGTGAAAAGGGGTGCTCGCTCCGAGCTCCCGACCCCCCTTACACCCGGCACTTCTACTTGTATATCACACAACTTAACACCATAGACTATAAATATTAATTATAATGCGCTGGATTATCAGCATTGTCGTGGCGTAGTTGGTAAGGCGCTCGACTCCGACTGTTAAGTACGTGAGTTCAAGGCCTCCCGGAGACTGGGCAGTGTGTTTCTTCTCGTCTTGAGGTTTTAGTGTTGAGGAACTGTCGACTGTTTACAGTTGCTTTTTCTTTCATATCTTCCTTTTTGTAGCTTTTATCGACTTCTCGTTGTCCCCAATTTTTCTTTTCTTAATTACGCTTCGATTTGTTAATCATATCTTACTGTAAATTTTCAAATCAGGTCACTACACGCTGTTGCATGTAGCCTATTATCAAGTCGTACAACCCCCCCCCCCCCCCTTTCCACGTTGCATTTTTTCGCTTGAAATTTCTAATAGTTTTATGAATTTTTTCCCATTCTTAAATGAAATCGATTCCATATTTCATGTAGATTGCATTTGAACGAAAGGTATCAATAAAGACAGGGCTCCCGGCTACTTACGTAGCCGGGAAACCTGTCTTTATTGATACCGAATTTGCCTAGGTTCCCAAAGCAACTCTGTTTCTAAACGAAAGCCACTCTGGACTGAATATTCATAAAGGACCGACTGTAAAATGCCCTTCTTGTATTGTTACCATGGATTAAGTTTCTTAGGGGTAGGGCTAAGCATCTACCAACAATAAGGTGACCATTGTCCACGTTTCACGGTGTGATGATTTGTAAAAGAAGACAGCGGTTCCTTTAAACTTGACCAAGTCTCCCTCCGCGTTTTCCCTGCAGTCTTAAGGTGGCGCTCCACCATTACATGAAATTGCACTTTGGCCAGAAGGTGAACCCTCTACATGTAGTCCCTATAAATTTTGTTTGGATTGATTTTTGACCGTGTTATGAGAGGGCAGTGAATCCTTTGTTGAATGTATTTGGTAGTGATTGAGTTGGAGATTATGCTGTGAAAAAAATGGTTGAAATTGGTTCCACCTGAGCTGACTGCGAGGCTTTGAAAAGACAGCGGACATATCTTATATATTGGTGAGTGACGAGGGGACGGATCACTTGTTTTGTATTCACACGCCTGTAGCTCGGAAAGTCAATGGTCATGCTACGGGAATTTTTATGTGCCAGTAACAAGCAACACGTGAGCTTCGCATTGATGGGTCACAAGCTAGTGTGGAAAACTTTGACAAGGAATGAGAGACCGAGTAAGAAGGTCTGTATAGTATGTAAGTCAATAGCAACAATTAATGGTGGAGTGCCACCATTAGGGGCGCTTGTTACTGACAGTAACTGTACGGTCACTGTACAGTAGGGGCGCTTGTTACTGACTGTCCCAAAGATATTACAAGCATAGATTCCAAACTTAAAATGGCGCGTTGACTCCTCATGGAGGTCAAAACATCGGGGCGGAAGTGCTGATCACTGCTCAGTCGTTTTGAAAACAAACAGGCAAATGAATGTCTTACAAAAGTGTTAATACTTTTAACACGGAATTGTTGTTGACTGAAGAAGTACTACGCCTCAATAAATTCCACTTAAACAAGAATAACTAATTTCTTCAACGCGGCATTCCACGTATTAACACTTGAACATGAACGCACAATGACTGGTTTTGCAAGTTCATGGAGATTCATTGGTCAGTTTCTATGGTATCTTCAAGTGGCGCACTTTTATATGCGCTTTCAATTACTTACGCGCTCACAACGGGAAAACAACTAGCGCGTTTGTTTCCAGAGCGCGCAGAACTGTGCGTCAAGTATTCCGGATAATACACAGAGAAATGTATTCTGCGCGTATAGAACGCGTTGTAAAAGTGCACCGGAGCTAACCTCACTGAACAATGTAATTATAATGATAACCATTCAAAAACCCATGTGGAAATTTCATGAAATTTTTATGTTGTAAAAGATTTATTCTTATTTTTGTACGCAGATCGCAGGATAGAACGACGCGCATGTCAAATTAACACTTCCGCCCCGATATATACGTCTCCATGAGGAGTTCCTGAGCGTAACAGTGTAGGTATAGGAGTTTGGAATCGATGCTTATATCTTTGGACTGTCCTTACATGTGCACAGCTTTTCTGTACAACGCGTCGAAAGCGTCCTTTTGACACAAAAACACCAAGGCGCATGAAGGAAAGCTAACCCACGCGCGCATATGCACGCTTGCATTTTGGCCAATGATGTGCCTCGAATCCTCCTACACGGTACGCGTTTGGTGCTCTATATGTTATACGGCTATTGTGATGTAGGCCTTTTCATGAAGTTGCTGAGGCAACTTTACCTCGGCGCAATGGTGTGTACGCTGATATGTGATAGCGCGCAAGTTAGCATCCAAGAGGCAGAAGAGACGCTAAGGCCCTCTACAGTGCGTTAGCATACATGTACATCATTGCATCAGCGCTTTCAATTCTAGATACGCGGTGAAATCGACTTGATCTGAGTAAACTAAACTACATCGCGTGACCCTCCATGATGGATGATATTGAGAATTTGCAGAAAGATCTTGATCAACTCCAGAGCTGCTGGTCAGACAAGTGGCTAGTTTCATCCTGATAAGTGCAAAGTCTTAACTGTCTCTTTAAATAGGTACCATGGCTGTCTTCCTCGGAGCTATCATTTATGTAATGATTGTGGGGATGAAGTGCTTTTAGATAAGTCCGATTGTGAAAAGGATATAGGCGTCTTGGCTTTTCGGAGCACATCCAGCACCAAATAAGCAAGACCAATAGTATTATGGGCCTCATTCGACGTACATATACTTTTTTGGATGAGCAAAGCTTCAAGCTTCTATTTCAGGCCCTTGTAAGGCCAAATTTGGATTATGCTGCTGCTGTTTGGTCGCCTCATTTTCAACGTGACATTGAGCTATTGAAAATGTTCAGAGGAGGGCAACTAGATTGATTCCATCCTTAAAAGGTTTAACTTACACAGAAAGGTTAAAGAAACTTAAGCTGCCAACTCTTAAAGTATCGTAGATTAAGAGGTGATATGATTGAGGATTTTAAAATTGTTTCCGGTGCATATGAAAGAGATGTTACTGAAGGTTTTCTCAGTAAAGTTTAGTAGAATTACTCATACCCGTGGACATAGTCGAAAGTTACTCAAAGAGTTTTGTAGACTCAACATAAGAAAATTTAATTTTGTCAGTAGAGTTGTTGTGTGGAATGGCCTTCCTGAGAGTGTAATTTCAGCCACCACTGTTTTTCAGTTTGAGAAGGGATTGGAGAAGGGATTGGTTCTGGGCTGGCCATGAGATATTGTGTGTAACTACAAGGCGGATTTTGTGCAAATTTAGCTCAGTATGGCAGTCACCCACAGATCCTGATCATTGTATAGTCGCCGATGGTGAAGATCAAGAAGATGCGGACATAGAGGTCAACAGACCTGCGTCCACTGAGGTTCCTAAGGTATCTTAAGGTGTGTGTGTGTGTGTGTGTGTGTGTCCAATTTTGTTTTGCTAATATCTCCTAAACGGTGAAGCCGATTTTCTTCAGACTTGGTGGGAAGGTGCCCTAGGTGGAATGCCAGTGCTACAATCACTTCCGGAAGTAAAGGTCAAAGGTCAAATTATGTGAAAATCACATTTTTTACAATAACTCCAAGAGGGAACATCCCATTAACATGAAATTTCACATACATAATAAACATATCTAGTATTACTAAAATATGTGGTTGCCATGGCAACCAAGGTCAAAGGTTAGGTGATGGAAGGGAAAATGCCTATTTTTAAGCCAAAAAAGTGTGACATGAACTCCTCCTTGTGGGCCAGACCGACTCTCTTCAAACTTGGTGGGAAGGTACCCCAGGGTAGAAACTTGTGTCTCGCAGACCCTCGGAAGTAAAGGTCAAAGGTCAAATTTGGTGAAAAAGTCACAAATCACTTTTTTAGCATTATTTCAAAAAGAAACATCCCACTCAATTGAAACTACACACATACATTAAATGTGTCTAGTACCATACAAATATATTGTTGCCATGGCAACCAAGGTCAAGGGTCACGTGCCAGAAGGTCAAATGTACATTTTCTTATTTTGCTACTGCTTCTCAATGGCTACACCGGCTTTCTTCAAACTTGGTGGGAAGGTACCCCAGTGTAAGAACTTTTGTCTACCAGACCCTCGGAAGTGAAGGTCAAAGGTCAGAGGTCAAAGGTCAAATTTTGTGAAAAATCACAGTTTTTAGTATTTTAAGTATAATTTCAAAAGAAAAACATCCTACTTCACACACATATTAAACGTATCTACTACTAATAAAGTATATGGTTGCCATGGCAACCATGGTCTAAGGTCACGTGACAGACGGTCAAATTTTAAATTTTTTAAATTTTATTTTGAAAACTACTACCAAACGGCTGGACCGATTCTCTTCAAACTTGGTGGGAATGTACCCGAGGGTGGGAAAATGTGTCTCACCCAGCCCGGAAACAGAGGTCAAGAGTCAGAGGTAAATAATAGCTTTGTGGGCCTGCTCTTGGTATACAAACAGAATACATTTCTCTGTGTATCAATCTTAAATATACTTGACGGGCACCCAGGCCTAGCGCGTGTTAAAAGAAACAAATGCAGGAATTGCTTCCCCGCAGTAAGCGTGTAAAGCCAGCCGTACACTACACGACTTTGCACACTGCAACTCAACTCGATCGTCGGATCTCCAACAGTCGTATAGTGTGCATGAGTTTATGACTGCGACTGGAAGTTTCAGGACCAGTTTTAAGTCGCACCGACTTCAATCGGGAAGAACGAACATGTTGGTTCTTCCCGACTGAAGTCGGCGCGACTTAAAACTGATCTTAAAACTGCCAATCGCAGTCTTAAACTCTTGCACACCTCACGACTGCTGGCGACCCGACGATCGAGATGGGTTGCGGTGTGCTAAGTCGTGTAGTGTACAGGGCGGCACACACCTATCCGTTTTTTGCGGTCCGTTTTGAACGTGCGCGTGCGCGTCTCCAATCCGCACTCAGCAATTTGCAAACACACCTATCATTTAAGTTCGCGCGTGATATTGGACGCGTTCGGATACGTTCCTTATATTTTTAACGAACTTTAGGCCGTTGGTTTCAATGCTGTTCACGTGCGCAGGGGCGTAGCGAAGGTGTGGAGATTATGTTTTGCCGACGGATTTGGCAATGCGTAGTGCGAAAACGAGCTTCAGCGGGTGGGGTTCAGGGCCCCGCCTAAGGACCCCTGATGGGGTCCAGGGGGCGCAGCCCCCTGAAGCTCTGAGGTTTAAGTATATCTCTGGGTGAAAAAGTTCATAATGCATCGTCAAATACAAACTAGATCCCAACTAATTTTAATGTATTAGGCCATTCCTCTCGTCAGGCCGCTATATAGTTTTAAGCGGTTGGGATCCACAGGTCCGCTAGTGTTTTAGCTAGGACGTTTTCTCAATGCGACATTTAATGATCTGTGGCCTGGGGGAGGGAAATTTTTGGAATTTGTGAGGTGCCTAGATTGCAAATGGTGCAATATTTGAGTGGATTTCTGCCCTAATGAGGAACCTCAAAATTTACACCCGGGTAGAATTTGCTTGTCAGATTTTTTTGTGCGACATTTGTCGCCGTTTATGCGACATTGTCCCTTAAATAGGGGCTGGATAAAACACTGGGCCGACTTAAGGGCCCCTGGTGGGAGTCCGTGGGACTTCGCCGCCGGAAGCTCTGAGGTTATAGCTTAATCTCTCGGTAAAATATTAAGTCTCATGCAGGACTGGTATATTTTGGTTCATACTGCATTATCCAATGCAAAGATTCCGGTTAATTCTAATGTGTTAGGCTATTCCTCCCGTCATGCCACTATACTTCAGGAGCTGAACATGTCGTTCAGAATTGGAACACTATGTGTTCAGCATTTGAACACTAGACGCTACGATCGCTACGATAAGTGGATAGGCGACCGGCGTTCAAAAAGGGAGAGAAAGTGTTCAGAATCTTAACACAAGTGTTCAAAATATCTTTGAACGCCAGGATCTGAAGACGGGTTCTGTTTCTATTTCAGACTGGCCCGTTGTCTCTTTCTCTTTTTTCTTTTCATTCTCCGTCTTCCCTTGCACTTCCTTCCTTTCCTTTCCCTTCTTCTCTTCTCTTCTTTTCCTCCTCTCCTCTTTTCCTCTTCTTTTCCTTTCCCTCTCCTCTCTTTGCCGACAGACCGCAAATTTGCCGACGGGCGACCAAATATTGGGGGTGTGACACCCCCACACCCCCGCTCGCTACGTCCCTGCACGTGCGATAAAATGGGGTCGGATAATATGGAGATAGAAGAAATACTAGGAATATATTGGAAGTGGAGGAAAGGGATCAATCGGAAAAATGATCGTAGATGGTGGGTTCATCAGGTTTTGGAAGGCCGAAAAGAGTATGGTGAATATCACCGTTTGGTAAGAGAGTTGGAGTTAGATGGCCACAGATGTACCTACCAGACATTCCCAAAACGTCTCCAATTGACTTCCAAATATTCTTCGTCAACTCGGCATCTTTGTAATTTTGGTGTTTTACATTGTATAAAACCTCTCGCTCTCTTACGAGCTCAATTAATTTTTCCGTGTTAAAAATTTCCGTCATCGTTTGCTTTTGGTTGAGTAAATAAACTGGTCGCTTACAAAGACTTGCCAAGGCTGCATTGAGCGCGTCTATCCGTCATCCGAATTAATCGCTCTTGAAGCGAATTTTTCTGACGCAAAAACGGACGACGGACACTATTCGGATAGGTGTGTTATGCGCCTACTTAATTCATTGTATTCGAATTGTGCGTGCACCGGAGGAATGACGCACACGCATTCGGGCTGGAGTTCGGACGAAAAAAACGGATAGGTGTGTGCCGCCCTTACGGCTAGCTTAAGATACCAACGCGACCTTTACGAGTTGTCCAGTATTTTTATTGTAAGGCGCGTGACTACACACTAAACAGAGCCTCTGTACGCGATGGCTTCTGATAACACTGATGATAGCAACATAAATGAACATTACACAGTATAGGCCTGCCTGTACGGTACTGCCTGTCCATTCCAATGATGCACATGCTAACGCGCCCTAGTATTCACATGATATTATGTGCACAGATTTTCAGTATACAGGGATTTCATGTGACGCCACAGGAGTGGGCGTCTCATGCATTGAAGGGCAAAACAAGCACAGTAAAGAACCTACAGCACACGAACAAGACATAACCATTGATATGATAATACTCGACACAATGAACGCGTGCCCTTCAAAACCAAAGAGACGCGTCGCATGACGTTCTGAAACCTTTCTATAGCGCACTGAAAGCGTTCTTTTTACGCAACAAAAGGACGCATATTGGGAACAGTTAACACGGGCGCAGAAGCCTCCAACATTGTCCCACTGATCCATATATGTAGGTTCTACACATCAAAGATATTACAGGTCTTAGCATAGATACCAAACTACTATACCTACAGGGGCGGATCCAAGGGGGGGTTTAGGGGTTTAACCCCCCTTTGATATTCGAGGATTTTTTTTTTCATTTTGTTTAATATATTGTTTATTTTCCCCGGTATGATTTGAAGGTTATTTTCAGTTACAACAATGCAATTAACATGCCATAATAAGTTTGCTGACAGCTTATTTTTCCTTCTCAGTATCGTCCCGATTCTCTCTCATTCAAAATCATTATAGAGTCAGTGAGTCCTTCAAGAGGAGGTCCAGCTCTATGATTAGTTTACCAAGTTCAACGAGGTCAATTACACACTTCAAGTGATTGTTTTCAGTTCTAGCTGTTCATTACAGAGACACAAACGAATTAGACACACTAGCGGTAGGCTTGATCGTATGCATGGGATTTCTGGTTGTCTCGTTATCTAAGCGGAGCACGACCGTCGGTTGGCGCGGCGTGAACCAAGAAAAATTGACCCTTCTCAGACCTTACAATCTAAACTAAGGCCATCTTCATTTTTCATGTTTTGTATGTTTGCCATTTCCGTGGAAACATCAAGTTTCTTCGATACCCTACCTTGCTGTACATACAACCATGTAGTCTAGAGGCAAGAAGGAAAATATGCTAAAATACCGCCTACAGGTCACTGACACTTCCCATGTGCAAGAAACTCCAGGCAAACACCCACTGTTCTGCATGGAATAATGTTTAAACGTGATCTTGGTCATAACGTACTCTTGGATAAAAAAGGAATATATCTTGTATATTAATAGTGGTGACACAGTAGTTACAGTACTCACGTGCTAGAGCTAGGTCCCGGGTTCGAGTCCTGACTCAATCACAGTACCCAAGGCTCTCTCACTGTTCCCCAGTAATGAAAGCGAATTTTGGATAACAATACCTTTCAGAACAATGGTAACTTCTTTAGATGTATGATCCCACTGAAAAGTCTATTTTTCCCTGAACGTCTTTACATCCAACGGATGTCCAAAGTATAATTGGTCTTCTCGATTTCTGATAATATTAAGTGATTCCAATTCAACGACAACTACTACCAGTCAACACAATATTTGAATTTTTCAGCGGGAGTACAAGCAAAAAGATGGAGTCGCGTTCCCATTTTTTAAAACAGGCACTACTGGATGCGATTTCATGGCATATGGGAACCAAGATTAGGTAAACAAAAAGCGTTAATCATGCTTAGTGGTACCCGACCGTGACGTAGCTGTGTAGGTGTAGTACGTTGGCAGGGTTGGTGAAATGTTTCAATGTGGTTGAAATAGTAATGATTTGCAGTGGAGCCGTCTAGAATGCACCTGCAAGAAACGTTTCACTATGAGTTGAATTTTGAGGCCCCAATACTAAAATACTTGCAGCAGATTTCAAAAAGAGAAACCACATTTTCTTTATTGAACACAAGCGAGCAACTTTCAGTAAGTCAATGTGAGTGCCTAGAGAGAGCACAACAAATGATTCAATGCTCCGAACTCCTGACGCCCAAGATCGTTATTGGGCTGTCGAGCATGCATCTCTCACGAGAAGGAACACAACTTTCTGACAGGACATTTATCATAAAATTTCTGACACAGGGAATTTCAATGAAAGCTTGTTATTATCATGGTCGTGGATCATGGGGGGGGGGGGGGGAGACGAGTCCCCCACACTTTCTTGGAAGGGGGACATTTCCAAAAAGTTCCCCCACTTTTGCAAAATGATGAAAACTAAAACTGCGAGGGTACAAAAATAGAGCGATTTGATCGTATACGAGTAGCAAGAAGGGGGCGGATTGTGACATTTCTGTGCACCCTGTGCGGCTTGGAGCTAAATGATCTCACCAATCAATATTTTCAGGCACATTTTGATAGTATTAACAAATGCTTTTCGATTAGAGGAGTATCTAAGCGCATATGAAAAAATAATGTGGTATTCATTAGGTTTAATACCGCCAAAAATAATGATTTTCATGGGATTTTTCATGATCGTACGTTTTGACAATACCCACTGAACATCAGCCAATACGATCTCTGATTTTGGATTGAGACATGACGATGACAGGGTCCCAACATTTTACGTAAAAGGTATAAGTAATATAACATAGATTACGAATTACTACATTATAGAAGCTAAATTGCGCCCAAATATGGCACCATTTGCCATATAGACACCTTGCAATTTCCTCTTTTTTCAAAGGGCAGGGACACCACTCCTCTTAAACCTCTCCCCAGCCAATAAAATCTCTGATTTTGGTTTGGAACATGACGATGACAGTGGCAAAACCTTTTACCTAAAGGGTGTAAAAAATATAACATAGATTACGAATTGATACTACATTTAAAAGCTAAATTGCGCCCAAATATGACACCATTTGCAACATTGACATCTTCCAATTTCTTTAAAAAAAAGTAGTCGCCAGAAAGTAAAACATGTCGGAATACTTACCTGGAAACGAAGATTTTCTCGAGGAAAAATATGACGTCAAAAGATGCAAAATATTGCACCAGATTGCGTCTAAGGATACCTGGTGGTTGAAAAAATTTTCAAAGGGGAGGGGGACACCCCCTCCCCCAGGACGGCGGTTAACAAGTGTTGAAAAGTCTCCCCACCTTTGGAGATGGATCCACGCCCATGGTTTTTATACGGATTAAAGAGCCTAGGATACGTGTGGGAAATGCCATTTCCTGCAATCTGGGGCGCTTCTGGACCAAAAATTTTCTCTGTACGTTTTGCGCCAACTCATGATGGCGCTCCGCTCAGATAGTAACTATATCGCACCCCCCCCCCCTTTAGTCAAAACCTGCATCCGCCCTAGCCTAGGGTACCTAGGCCTAGTTCTGACTAGGTCAGCAGACTGCGGACTACATCCGCCCCTGATACCTAAACTGTTACGAGAAATGATCGACTCTTCATGGAAACGCAAATATCGGGCAGAAGTGTAAATTCGGTATGCGCGCCGTTAGATCTAATCGGAATCTGCGTACGATACTTAGACCGCGTCACAGAAAATTCCATCGTTTATAAAGATTAGCGTGCGTGCATTTTTTCAACTGGTTCCGTACACGCGCAGTATACATTTTTATTTTTATCCGCCGAAATACTTGACGCAAACTTCTGCGAACTTAGAGAGCGAACCTGCTAGTTGCTTTCCCGCTGTGAGCGCGTGAGAAATCAAACGTGCATAAAAAAGTGCATAACTTGAAGATACCATAGAATTACTGGCCTATGATAAGTCTGTAAACTTCAAACCAGTCATTGTGCGTTAATTATTCAAGGGCACTTATGTGTAATGCTACTAGAAAGAGATAAACTGCAGTATTCATATAAACGCCAGCAATTAATAGGCTACTTTTGTAGAACATTCATTTGCCTGTTTGTTTTTCAAATGACTGAACTGTCATCAGCATTTCCGCCCCGATATATTGTAGCCTCCATGACCGTACGGGCCAGGGGTGCTGGGGGCAGCGGTCCCCCAAATGTCAGAAACCTGACTAAATCGGGCAAATATTTTGTCTCAGTCGGGTGGAAAATTGGACAGTTAAATTAAGGTCTGGAGTCGGGCAAAAATCACCGTCCTCCCTGAGAAAAACAGTCCCTTACGATCATGGTCACACGCCATTTTCAGTTGGAAATCTGTGCTTATATCCATAAGTTTGTTGGCCAATGGAGTTTTAGATTAGTATTCTTCGGGTTGGATTAACTTGTGCTGTAAACACAAAGGTAACGATAAGTGCTTTCTTTTTTGTCATATATTGATGTCATTTGTGCCACATACTGTGATGTAGCCTCTTCGTTAATTTGCTAAGGCGATTGCATGTACTAGACTCAGTGCAAATATGTAATGATATGTACTTCCGCTAACGCGTAATATCGCCAACGCATTAGAGACCGAACAGGCTTAAAGGCACTCTACAGGTGTAGGGCGCGCTCATTACCAAAGATATTATAATATACAAATAATGAATGTTTATGAGTGCGATAGTATGAATTATTTCATGAGTTGAAAGATTGAACGTTCTATTCAACGAGACGAAGCCGAGTTGAATAAAACGTGAAATCTTTCAACGAATGAAATTATTCATACTATCGCACGAATGAAAAACATTCATTATTTGTTTTACATAACACCTAATAACTATCTAACGTTACCTTTATCTCGTTGGCAGGGGCGGCGCCAGGGTATTTCGTTAGGGGGCAAGGCGTGAGATGAGGGATCGCCGTCCTGGGGGAGGGGTCTAAGGGGAGGGGTCTAAGGGGAGGGGGTGTCCCCCTCCCCATTGGGAAATTTTTTGTTAATTTAAGGTTACTCAGATGCAAAATGATGATGTCTTTGGTTCATATTGAACTGATCATATATGGCTGGAAAGTTTATAATTTAGTAATTTTAATTTTTGTTTTGGGAAAGATGCTTTTCTGGGGAGGGATGTCCCCTCCCCTTTGAGAAATTTTTTATTAATTTAAGATTGCTTAGATGCAAATTGGTGATATCTTTGGTATATTTTTGAACTGATCATATATGTAAGAAAGTGTTCATAATTTATTGAATTTCAATTTTTGCTTGGGGGAAAGATGCTTTTCTTAGGAGGGGCCTAAGGGGAAAGGTGTCCCCTCCCCTTTGAGAAATTTTTATCAATTTTAGATTGCTTAGATGCAAAATGGTGATGTCTTTGGTATTTTTGAGCTATCATATATGGCTGTAAAGTGTTAATAATTTTATTGAATTTTAAGTTTGGTTTAGTGAAAGAGGAGAGTAGCCTTTGTTGTCTAAGAGAAGGGTATGTAGTCAACAAACCTCCTGAAGCTACCCCCCTTTTATGTATGGGTATGTTTTCACTCAAAAATACGTGTGTTGAGCCGACAGAAACACGAACTATTACGAATATTTTCGTTGCTCCGTATATGCATATACAAGGTATCTAAAGGCTGGCAGACACCGGAATAGGGCCTCCTGGAAGCTCTGGACTAATTATATGGATCAAATATATGCCTACCCCACCCTCCTTTCTTCTTCTCTTCCCCTTCTTCCCTTTCGTTTTCTCCTTTTCTTTTTTCCAGTTCTTTTCCTTCTCTCTTTCCCCTGTTCTTGCAAATGATAGGAGGCTGTTGCCCCCTGCCCCATGTGGCATCGCCCTGTTTGTCTTTGCTCTTTTTCTGATTGGCTCAAGATTTCTTCATACAGTAAAGATTGTGTTGTGTACGGCCATGCACCTACTATTTAAAATTCGTTTTCTATGGATTACTCAGTCGAGACAACACCAAAATAAAGCACAATAAGGCATAGGCGTAGGTAACTTTTCGAGACTGGGGGCTGAACCTTGTTTCGGATCGCTGTCCTGGGGAGGGGTCTAAGAGACACCCCTTTGGAAAATTTTTGGGTATTTTAGGGTCATCAGATGCAATTTGGTGCAAGATTTTGGGCAAATTTTAAGGAAAATTACTGCAAATTTTTTACAGTTTTTACTGAAGAGACAAATAAGGGGTTTTTGACCTTGGATATTCCGGGCAGAAGTAGATTTTTGACTGGGGCTTAGCCCCCAGCCCCCCGCTTCCTACGCGTATGCAGCAACGGAGACATATAATATTTTTACAAAGTTTAATTCATTTTATTAAATATTTTTTATATTTTTATTGTCAAAATGTTCGTTAAGTGATTGACTCATGATACCCCCAATATATATGTTCACGTTCTAAATTTTAAATGGTCACATGCTGGGAATGGAGAGACAGTAAATGTTTGAGATTGTCAAACATTACATAATCTGGACAGGGGGGAATACCCATAGACGAAAGGTTCACTTGGTCGAAGGTTCACTAAAGACCGAAGATTCCCCCGGACGAAAATATATTCCGAGTAACGGGTAGGGTTGAGGTTTCGGTTAGACAGAGATTCATGTATCAGGCGTATCCCCTGATGCACAAATTAGCTGTCTGTATTTTTTGGTGTAACTTGCAATGATACGCACCTTTTCTCCAAGAGAGGGAAAACTTTTTGCTTTGTGACACCATATGTGTAAGGTCTCACAATAACTTGGCTTTAGGGTATACTTATGTATTGTTTTAGCTTTACTCTCGGTTCCTATGCCCTTTTGTTTGCGCGTTATGTATAATGGCCTTAGTGTTTATGTAATACTTAACCTGCATTCACGTAAGCAATGGAGAAAGCAGAAAACGTTGTCCGTGCGGGGATTGCAAGTTTCAGGTATTTTGTAACGAAAAATTTAACTAATATTGTGATAGATGGGTGACATACTGTAACACCTCACCCCACCCCCTACAAAATTATGTGTCTAAAACGTTTTTAGAAGATTTTATTTTGGGGGTTGAAAAACCATAGGGGGGGGCAAATGCCTGCCCTGCCCCCCCCCGGTGGCGCCGCGCCTGCTCGTTGGTTAAAGTTGTGTTTTGGGGGTCATTATGGTTCGCGTTTGTCCGTGTGGTAGCTCGGCCATGGTTTGTCGTTTGTTATATACGCGTGCGCGTTTATGTGCCCATTACGTACGACATGCAATGTGCGATCCCCAAAGCTGCGTTGATTTATTGAGTTGCGGCATATTTGTACTTACCGCAGTGATTGTGACGTCACAGCCGTG
The DNA here is from genome assembly GCA_029531755.1 of Holothuria leucospilota. Lineage (NCBI taxonomy): Eukaryota > Metazoa > Echinodermata > Holothuroidea > Aspidochirotida > Holothuriidae > Holothuria > Holothuria leucospilota. Next base: position 18,057,558 of record CM055982.1, on the reverse strand, counting down.
TGTTATACTGAGGCTTTGCAATTACGTCACGGATTCGCCATGCTGGAGGACACTCATGCCAAGAACACATGGTTTTGTGCAGTGGTATGCTGAACGCGCCGAACGCGCCGCACAGTGTGCCCTGTGGTATACGCGGTTTGTACACGTTCATTGAGCAAGCGCGTCGAGTGTGGTGTATTACGAAGTTACATGTACTCCAACATGGCGCCAGGGAGTATTATGACGTCATATGAAAAGCCTCTATAGAGCTTATGCATTGACGTCATGCGACGTCATTTCGGCGCCAAAACAGTGAAGCACAGTGCACGCATGACGTAGACTTTGCACGCTACAGTAGAATACTACGCGCGTATCCGACCGATACACGAATCAGCTGTCTGCATTTGCAGGGGTAAGTTGCAATGATACACGCTTGCCTCCATTGGAGGCAAGCGTGACGTCATATGCATAAGCTCTGTTGCCCGACCGTGTGTTAAGCCGCGGTCACACTACAACGAATTCGGATCGGATTCATATCCGATTTTTGTGAGTTTTTATTAAAATCTTCTCCATTTCGGGTCGGAAAGAGCCCAAAATTTGCCATCCTGTGTAAATATATGATTTGCATCAGAGGTCTATGAAAATAAAATCTTAACTGATTTTTTCGTGACGTCACACCGACAAACAGGTTTTATCGGACACGCGTAGTCCGATAAAAGCTGTCTGTCGATGTGACGTCACGAAACAATTGCCCTCTTGTAAACCTTTGTAAATAGTCCCGTGACATCACATGGTCATAGACTACATCTTACCCTTATAGGTATGAGCAGGTCCCACCACATCTTCAGGCTTCAATCCTAGAGATACGCGAGGCATGTCCGCTTCGAGTCATTTTTAGACAGTTAGAGCTTGAGTTCAACGCAAAATGTCCCGCTCACTTTTCTCCTTGAAGAACAATCTTGCATAGTGTGACTTATAGCGTAGTTCAAAAATCCGAGTAGGCTACCACTTAGTACGGTAATACACATAGTACAACCAGGGAGCTGTCACTCTAACAGGGAGCACAGTGGCAGCCCCCTGTTAGAGTTTATTTATTTTATTTTTTATTTAAAACATTCAAAAGGGAAAACTCGGTTAAATGTTTTAAATAGAAAATAAAATAAATAAACTCTTAGTCGCAGCTCCTTGCAGTAATCATAAATAGCACCGCGCCTATGGTTTGCTTGTGACCAGGAAGTTGTTACAACTCCTTGTTGTGACGTAATCAGCGACTTGGTTCTGGCGGGAGTAGAGACATTTTGATCTTTGTAAATCTACTTAAGGGAGGGCCTACTTACTGACAGTTTCTTTTACCCTTTTCTTGTAAAAGCACTGAAAATTACATCTGTCGGTGCATGGTTTGAGTATGTTTTGAAGGCTTAATTAAGGCTGAAAACTTATCCATTCAATCTCGAGGGACAATTGTGTTGCAATGAGTGTTTCGTTTCCTTAACTGTGTTCCCAGGTCAAGTTGCAATTAAAGTTTTTTTGACAGACAACTCCTGCAGACATTGGGTTATGACCAAATAATATGTTGTTGTTTTTTATTTATTTATTTATTTATTTATTTATTTATTTATTTATTTATTTATTTATTTATTTATTCATTCATTCATTCATTCATTCATTCATTCATTCATTCATTCATTCATTCATTCATTCATTCATTCATTCATTCATTCATTCATTCATTCATTCATTCATTCATTCATTCATTCATTCATTCATTTATTTATTATAATCGTCTAGCACGCCATAAACTACAGCACTCCAGAGTGAGATGCAACCAATAGCTTAGCCAGTTTTCTATGTGGGGGCTGAAAGGGTGCTGGATCTTCAAATGGCAGGGCTGGTGTATGTTCTACTAATATTTTTGCAACATATCACAAGTGGAGGAGCTACCGGGGGCTCTAAGATTTCGTAGGAGGGCTGGAGCCCCCAAGACCCCCTCCCGTAGCTACGCCACTGTATGTAGCACTGCCCAAAATTTCATTGCATCTTGGCCCGAAGACAGCAGTGGCGCAGCCAGGACTTCTCTGTTGCAACTCCCTGGTCTCACGAGGTAGGGGTAAGGGTTAGGCATGCAGTATGATCTGTTATGGCCGGCATAGGAAAGGTTAAGAAGAGGACATTTCTTCCCCTGTGAAAACAGTTAGATGCCCTCACATGCCATCTGGTGCTACATATATGTTATCTTTTATAGAAATCTGTTTGTTTAGAAATTTACATATGTTATGTTATTAAATTAACAAAAAAAAAAAAAAAAAACAGCAACAGTAAGGGAAGGCTAGGCTAATAGGCTACCCCCACTCTTAAATATGTCACACGAGGATACCATATATCCTGCACGAAAGAAAATTTCAGCCCAAACTCCTTTTGTAGGCCTGTGTTGTCTAGTTAACAAGCAAGTATGAATAATTGGGCTAGGGCGAGGTATTTCCAGGCCGGTAACGCCCGACTCCAGACTCAGTGTCCGATTTTCACTACACTCAGACCTGGCCCAGGATGGGAGTTCCAGGAAACAGACTAGGCTCGGAGTGGGTTCAACTGTACTAAGACGCGGGAGGGGTTCCACAATTAATGAAAACCACATGAAAATTACTTAGGCTGGACTATGAATTGCACCTAAATAGCTAATTTAATTGTACACTCACAACAGTACGAGCCATGTGTTCGATTTGATAAATTGACAATCAAACGGGGCTGGCAGCACACGGACTTAGGGCCACTGGACTCGGAATTGGGGCAACTAAATTCGGAATTCGCTCAGACTAGGGAGGCAGGGGTACCAGACTCGAAATTGGGGGAGATTCCAATGGGAAATAGCTCGGACTCAGATACAGCTCTGGTATTGTCATTCCTGGTTAAGAGCATTAGGGGGCTTACTATAGCGAGAGTAATGGACTACACAACTGCGAAATCGTCGCCGTCGCCGTCGTCATGATTGTTATTGTCACATGTTATTGTCATTGCTATTGTCATTGCTATTGCTGTTGCTATTGTTATTGTTATTGCCCTACTTCACGCGACGGGCGTAAAAGAGTGAGAGCCCAGAGGCCTTCTGTGAAGTATAGCCTATGCTGACTCTCTGTCATTATTATGATCGCTGGAAGAAGAAAAGTTCACCTCAGTTGGCTCATCTACAGTGTACCGCCATGCAGCCTGCAATACCGCAAGTAGTCTTGGAAATCGCATAAGATAAGAAGGTTCCTTTTCCCAAAATTTTCCCGCCGCTTATGCGGTACCTCATATTGAATCTCCATCCTCATGCACGATGTCACAACATACCTGAAGTCCACATTGATCTTAAGTATTTTCTCACGGGTGGCAAATACATGCTTATGATTGTAAAATAGTAGCTATACCTTGCTAAAATCAGTGAGCTAGACCACCCGAGACCGAAATAACGTCGGATGCATGACTGGCCAGACCACCCAACCGGCTGTCCGAAATCACCAAGACCGGCGCTCAGAACCGATTTTGGTTTCGTATCGTTTCGGTTTGATTCCAGTTTGGGGCGGTCTATATAGGCACACCTTTACTCAGCAAAGTGAACCACAGCTCGTTTTGTAAAACTTTGTGGACCCCGATAGAGATATGAAATCAATTGAATATATGTCAAGTTATCGTCTTGTTGCACGTACAACATACATGTAATATGCCAGTGAACTGGTGGAATTCCGTGTGATTTTACTGATTAAGGCCCTGTCACACATCAACGAATTGCGCATACGAACGCCCAACGAACGCCATGTTTGGCGATCCGGTGATGTTCGTGGGAATCCATTTTGTAATCGTTTGAGGTCCGTCAAATTCGTCGTTATTTGTACGGGGGTGATCGTTAATACACGGCAAGTTCGTTGAAATGTTTTGAGCATGCACAAAACTTCCAACGGGAGCAACGGACGAAGCGTGAACGGTTGTTGTCCGGTAGTTGTGCGTATTGAGCGCAATTCGCCCGCTACTCGTAGGTTATTCAATCGTTGATGTACGGTAGGGATATGGAGGGGGGGGGGCAACGCATCACTGCCGAACACGGGACGCATAGAACGTATTTATAACGGGTCAATGCCGAAGACATAACGGATAAAAATTCATAGACTAGCGAATGTATACAGTATGAAACGCACAGAACGTCTGAATACAGTCCACCTAACGAATGTCTACCGCATCACTGCCGAAAGCAACGGCGGTGAACGGGCGGTGAACGGACCGTCGAGGCCATCCAAAAAGGTCGGGCCCTTGGCAATTCTCAACAGTACTAGTCGGACCTACGACAGAGATGGAGAGACACACAAGATCGGGACTTCAGCAAAGGGCCGCAATACTGCAGGCACAGATACACATGCTACATGCACAACTTTTGTTTGAAAGGCACAGGAGAACGCACCGCAGAACACATGCAGCAGAGATGACGGTGGGTTAGGCAGTAGCCTGCGTAGCGCCTCTGTGGCTGCCGCCCGCCTTAGGCTGCCGCCCTTGTTTTGTCGCAGCGATGAGCTGAATGAAAAAACTTTGTCCGCTCCGCGGAGTAGTTACTCAGTGGCTTATTTTGGAGGCGCCCTCGTTAGGCATGCTGAAGATGCGATAAGCTGATGCGACCTGTGATCCAATAGGTAAGAGAATGCGAACTGATTTCCATTACAGCATGCCTTGACTTTTTAACACTCTCTGCAAAGTTTGACCAACTTTGACTGTTTGCTTTGTGCGTTATTCGTAGGTTAGGCATTCGTTTGGTACGGTACACGTCCGGTCCTCACTAGGTGTTGTTCGGTGGCGCTCGGCAAACTGAACTTTTCTAGTCAGTTTCCAATTCGCAAGTCATTCGTTTGTCGTACGTTCCCTTCGTTCCAAGTTTGTTAGTAATTCGTTCATCGAGTAGATTTCTTTGCCGAATCCCGGCTTTCACTAACGAATAAAAAAAATTTCCATTCGTCGATGTTCGTTTAGCTTATTCCTTAATGTGTGACAGGGCCTTTATCAACGGACTTGCTAAGCTGTCGGTACATTTGCCATCTTTTCTTTGCCCTTCATCGCACGCTACTGAAGGTATCTTTTGAGGGCGCCTAACCAGGATTTCTCAAAAGAGTGGCTTTGCTAGGGAGGATTCTTAACAAATATTCATCTATCAAGCTCTGCAAATTTATTGGCAAAGAATTGCAACCTGACGCACTGACACAAGCCAGGAGAACGAAGGCAGAGACGGGAATGCCGAAGAGCGACACCGCCTACATGTTCGAGGAGATCGACGAGAATTTACACATTGGCATTCCATGTAACGGTACATTTGGCAGTATACAAATTTGAGGTATCGAGCTTTGTGAAAGGGGTTTTTTCTATCTGACATACAGGGTGCGCAGGACCCCCAAATGTTTAGGAACTCGTAAGAAGAATCTATTCTTATTTACAGGAGCGATTAGTCCCTATCTCGGATAACACGCACGTTGTGACGTATCCACCAGGCCCGTTCTCCTACGTGACAGGCTGTAGCCTACGGCATATTCCTTGTGAAGCCTTAAAGGGGTGACTGAGCAACCGAGTCCGCTCCGCTAGTGGCGCCGCCAGACTTTGGCGATTGGGGGGAGCAGAACAGATAATGTCATAATGCCACCTCAGTTCCCCCCCCCCCCCCTCAGTCTGCTTAAATTGTAGGCTACCGATTTTTGTGCGCCCCTGCGATTGTACACAGCAGTGTGGAATCCTTTTTGTCAGTACAGAAAGGTGCCGTCCTGGGGGAGGGGTCTAAGGGGAGGGGGACACCCCCTCCCTTTGAGAAATTTTTGTTAATTTAAGGTTGCCTAGATGCAAAATGGTGCTGTCTTTGGGGTATTTTTGGAACTGAGAATATATGATTGAAAAATATCCTTATTTAGTGAACTCTAATTTTTGGTTAGGAGAAAGAGGAGAGTGTGCGTTCCTGCGATGGTATACAGCAATGTGGAATCCTTTTTGTAACTAAATAAAGGTACCATCCTGAGGGAGGGGTCTAAGGGGACACCCCTTCCCATTTGAGAAAGTTTTGCAAATTTAAGGTTGCTTAGATGCAAACTAGTGCTATCTTTAAGGATATTTTTGGAACTGATCATATATGGCTGGAAAATCCATAATTTAGTGAATTCTAATTTTTGGTTACTAGGTTAAGAGGAGAGTGTGTTGTCTTAGAGAAGGGTATGTTGTCAACAAACCTCCCCAAACCCGTTTTTACGAAAAAATACGTGGGTGGAGTCCACAGAAACATTCTTGGACTAGTACAAAAATTTTCCTTTGTCTCATTGTGCATTATAAAAGGGTATCTAATACTGACAGACACCGGTATAGTGCCTCCTGGAAGCTCTGGATTAATTACATAAAATCGTAGGGGTAGGAAGCTTTTCGAAACTTGGGGGCGGATCGCAGTCCTGGGGAGGGATCTAAGGGGAGGAGGTGTCCCCATCCCCTTTGGAAAATTTTGGGGTATTTGAGGGTCCTCAGAGGCAATTTGGTTTTTTTTGACAGACTATAAGGAAAATTACTGCAAATTTTTGACATTTCTTTCAGAAGAGACAAATAAGGGGTTTGTGCCCTTGGATCTTGGGGGGCAGAAGCATACTTCAGCCCCCCACATTTTTGACTGGGGCTTTAGCCCCCCAGCCCCCCCCCCCGCTTCCTACGCCTAAGCATAAAATGGAGCACTGACATGATGATTATTATCTGACATCTAATTGATACTATAGAGTATGATGCCGAGAACGTTAAAACTGTGGTATTTTTACTAAGTTTGAACGAAAATCCAGACGAGCATCTTCCATCAATGGGGAATGAGAGAGAGAGTATAGGTGCAGGGAAGTGATATTAGACCCCCCCCCCCCTGATAGGTAAAGCAAAAAGTGTTAAGGACTAAAAGGCGCGTTTCAGAATGGTTTTTTTTTTTTTTTCGTGTGTATTAACAATCACCATCTACACTGGTAGAGGCTGCGCGCGAAGTTCGGTAAGAATTTTTGAAAAATGTATAACGGCAAATATAGGCACTTTCAACCTTCCACATCATGCTACAAATTAGACTGAAAGATCCCATGGGCCCCTACAGATGTTGGGGATGTACATCTGTTTTTTCGGAAAAGTGTTGTGATCAGAATAGTTGCATGTGTTATAACCTTAATAATGGTCATGAGTTTGAGAGAAAACCGTGAAGAATGCGCGAGGAGCGGACCGAAATTTTTCATTAAATAAGATAATCATATGACAAAACCTGCATTCATGCTCTGCATCGAGACACTTTCAATTCCCCAACATACTTATTGACAATCATAAAGCCAGTCCAAGTTTACCTGAAAATTCGTAAACAGCTTTCAGCTTTTGCTGCTGTGCTTCTGCGGGGGTTGCTATCGGAAATTATTGATAGTAAGGACAATATTTAGGTGAGGTTTGAAGCTCGCGGAGCGCGCGAAATTTTTGAAAGTTTGCGAAGGACTTGCGATAATTCTGATAGTTTGAGAACCATTTGTGACAGAAAATGGTTACAATAGATCCATCGCTGGGTCGAAAACACACCTCACCCTACCCGATACAGAAATCTATAGCTAAAAAAAAAATTGAAATCGATTGGGAAAATTGAAATCAATGGAGGGAACTCTCCCCCACCTCCCCCCCCCCCCGTGCCAGCGCCACTGTGCTCCGCGGGGTACCCTTCCGCAGGACAAAGTGGTGCCCCGAATACTGCAAGCTACAGCGTGAGAACAGCTATACATTAATCATAATTTATCCGACCGTATACAGAATATTTTATAGGCTAATTAGGCACATGCAAATCACTGGGGATGCGATCGAGCAGATTGCTCCCGGAAAATTTTGCATTGAAGAATACAGACCGCGCCACCGATGGGTCAATCCAGGCTCGGGTACAGACAGCTTAGAAGAGCGTCAACAAGTTCCTCAAAAATGGGTGGGTAGGGTAAGGAGATGACCTTGAGCAGAACTATTTCAGCGAAACCTCAAAAGGGAGGAATTTGCATTCACTAAGGGTCCTTGGAAGAATTTGGAGGACAGATGATCCATTATGTAATCTAGTCATTCTCCCACCGTTTTAATCCATTAAATGGCTGCTTCCAACATTTTCGAGTTTGATTTTATTGAATCAGCTGTATTTGAAGCTACAGAATCAAGCAGGTGCTTCCAAGTTCTATTAGAGTTTGGATTCTGAAAAGGGTGGAGGGGAATCAGCTCTATTTTTAAAGGTGGCGGAACATGCCTCCCCCCGTCTCCCCCCCCCCCCAGTTCCCCACATTGTTGACGCCCAGGTATACAGAATTTAAATACCAGCCCATCGGGTTGTCGGAAGGAGGACAGGGGATTAGAATGATAAAGGAGAACGTAAAGTGTTTCACATGCCTGTGTGGCCCTAGCCGGGGTAACGCGCATATTAATATCCTCCTCATCTGCCAGTCAAAATGTTCAGACCTTCAGACTGTCTGACTTGTCTACTACATCTACAACAGGTACAAGAAAAGAAACATACAACCGAGGATGAACTCACTGGCATTGATTGAAAACCATATAGCTATGTTTGTTTATTACTTGGTAGGTTAACAGGAGTGTGGTATCGCTATACTTTCCTATGTGAAACTAAACGGTTTATGGAAAGCAATCAAAATTTTGATGCGCGCATAAAATGTTGGATGTGTTAAGAAACATGTCCTCTGCAATACGTTGAGTTGACTGATCACCGTACCAGATTAACACGTTCACTTTACCATCGACGAAATTGGGAAACTACTAACCCTGACGGGAGGCCAGCACTCGCAATCGGTGTCAGAGACGATCCCAGAGTTGCACTACAATGTTAATGTTGCCTATACTTCCTTTGCTTGTCAGATTCCAAGAAATTGGGTCTGCTTTAATTAATTTCAAAAGTTTCCTGAGATAAGCCCGGACTCCTTGTGTTGCCCACTTTAAAAGGATACAAAAACGGCTGTGACGCCCGAGTCCGGACACGTACTCAGTTCCATACTTGAGTCCGTTTTTGACTGGCTTCGGAATTGGCCTAGAATGGGAGGTTCCGGAATCGGTATTGGCCCGGAATGGGCTGCAGATGGGCTCTATGAAAGAAATTACATAACTCTGTGTAGAACGTGCATAGGTCGATCGAGTTCTTGCTAAAGTACAATCGATTTCAAGTCTATGTGGCAAAATTTGGGGCTGTTGCATGGTCCGCCCAAAGCATTGTTGGGAGTATCCCTATTATCTCCAAATACTATTAGTGGCTGCACTTTGATTGACATTAATTCAAATAGTGGCTTCACTCTGGTTGGTCAGCGATGACTTGTGCATTCAGTTGTGTTCCAAGTTAAGCTGGCATACAGCAGTTTGTGGACAGGACCATTAGCGGGATAGGGGCAAGGGGTGCCACCCCCTAAAAAAAATAAGTTTGCAAAGCATGGTCTTTAATTTTCAAACAAAAATAAGAACATGGTATCTGGTTGTACGAGATGGTATGCATAAAGAAGTACTTATAAGTTTTGACGAATTCATCCCTTCCATCTCACAAATGTCATATATTATTTATGAATTAAATCGTAGGTACGATAGCAAAATTTCTCCGTAATTGTCTAGTATGTATTTCGTGATAATTTCAAGATTCAACCTAGGTTTACTGGGTCATTCGGACCACTGGTCATGTTACAACATGCAGTCACCCCAATTTGAATTAGTGTATAGCCAACCCCAATATCCTAATTCATGAGTGGCTCTTTTGGATCATTTGACATGTTTTTTGTAACAGAAATATCCCATTCATGCAGAATAACTATTTAGTTTACTTTCAATATGAAATAATTTTGCTGGGACACATTACATTACATGTGCATTCCCGTTAGGGCTCTTTGTACGCAGTCAAAGTATGCAGACATACTGAGTCTGGTCACGTGACACCCGAGTAAAGCTGTTTTATTCGGGGATGATTATCAACAAAACTCACGGGGTTGTACAGGTACCGGTAATGTAAAAGATATCAGTAAGGAAAATAAGAGGAAAATGTAATATGTATAGGTGTTGCTTTCAAATGAATTTGGGGCGACTGCTCATTCTCGTTAACAGTATTCCAAGAGTCGTGGTTTCAATTTATTTTCAGGCCCGTGTGTGTTGCCCTAATAGAGGTGCTCTACAAATTTTGACGGGACACTTTTTGCCCAATAAAAAAGCCTACGAAAGAGTGCACACGGTGTACTAATTTTTCAGTGTACTAATTTTTCACAGATGTCAACCTTTAGGCCTACCGGGAGGGGGAACAATCAAACTAGTAGCTGCAATAGGTCACAGTTAGGCCCATGGCCGAGGGAGGGCGTGATCTCCCCCAAAAAGTTTTCGCCCCCAGGTAAATTTTTAAGTTACCATTGCCTTAAAAGTTTTACGCTCTTCTGCATAGGCGGGATTACCAAAGAGCAGATAACTGTAACTTAGGGAAAAGGGGATACCTTTCCGACTTTTATTTCTTTCTATATAGAAGTAGAACATAACTGTAGAGAACTAGTGTTCTCATACATGATAAAAGTAATGTTGTTAAATCAGACGAATCTTCCTAGCAGACATTTTGTTTAGAATGTGAAGTATTTCATAGCACTGCGTGGCTGCAGTTTTTACCATGAAACATAACTTCCATGGACACTTTCGGCGCCCTTCGGCGTAAGTTTTTCTACTCACAATCCATGCACGATGAACCCTTACGTAACAGATGTAGAACTGTATAGGGATAAATTCACATTTAGACAGTCAGATGCTATTTCATTCAATTTGAGAGGTTTGAGATACATCATTTCACCAGTAGGCCTAATATTAGAGAAGACGCAGTGGATGTTTAGAAAGAACGTGGGGAGAGCGCATGTTTCGATCCCTGCTATTAAAAGAGTGGGATATCTTAACGTTCCTCTCCCACTTTTGTTTAAAACTACAATAAAATAGAACGCGTATGTTTGATTCTATAGATAACAATGGCTTACTAATATGTTAAAATGGCTCGAAAATACCTTACATTACACCACATGGCATGTATAAGTCAAAATTTTCCAGGGCCCTCAAGCGTGCTAGGACCCCAGCTGAAGGGGACGTCATGCTCTCATTAGTCCTGGTCAGAATCATGACCCTCGACCACTTTCGAACGGCTGTTGACACCCTTGGTAGACGCAGAACTGTCAGACTGTAGGCACAAATTTGTGTTTTATAGGATCTTACTTCCTGCAATCTATTGCATTTTGGAAGTGCCCAGTTTTCCAAACTCAGCTCGACCCCCAACCCTTGGTGGAGCTTGTTTTGATCCTGCTTAGCCCACTGGAAACCAGCCTGGACTCCACTCTGGACCCCACCAAGGGCTCTTACGTCGGTCCCATATTAATGTAGAGTAAGATTTCACTGAATCAGCTGCATTGCAATCTTTAAGATCAGACATGTGAATACCATTTTTGTTAGAGTTCTAGAACAAAGTGGGGGTTGGGGGATCCGCTTCACTTTCATATATGGAAAATGAGTTTTGTTTTTCCAGTCAAGGAATTTGAGAAAAATTCCCCAATTCAGGGGAAAGTCAGAGAATTTCATTGGCCGAGAAGAGAAAGTGGTCATCCTACCATACGTTTGGTTCACATTCAAACAGTGTATCAACCATATGAAGACATGAAATACTGTCAAAGTGGTGAAAATATACTCAATCATCTTATGTGGAAATACTTCATAGAAAATTGCATGAAAAATAAGGACTTTTGTGTAGAAACTGAAGAATGACAATGGTAGCCTAGCGGATACAGTCACATAATTTTGAATCCTGTAGAATTGTCATCCACCTGCCAATGTTAGATGTCAATTCTAATATAAAGTCATATTGAAGTCCTCCTTCAGCTTAAGGCAAGTGCCTCGTTAGAGAAAGAATGGCCTAAGGTCTACATGCGACTATTTAATATAGCGTTGATTCAACTCATATATATATATATATATATATATATATATATATATATATATATATATATATATATATATATATATATATATATATATATATATATATATATATATATATATATATATATATATAGTGAAAAACTGACACTGGAAAATCTGGCTGAGGTGAAAAGAAGATATATATATATATATATATATATATATATATATATATATATATATATATGAGCAATTTAATACATTTCTCAAGTCCTCCTAAGTTAATATACAGTCTATTGTTAAAGCTAGGAGTAAGAGGGCAAACACAAAGAAAATAACAATAAGGTAATAAGGTCCTCGGTAAGTGTGTAAAACCAGGGAGCTATTACTCCGAGTAGTAACAGCTCCCTGGTAAAACAAATTTGTGTATGTGTGGGTGTGTGCAGGGAGCTGTTATTCGGAGTAGAAGATCCCTGGTGTATGAGTGTGTGGAATCGAGGTAAAGAAAAACTAAGATTGGAAAGCCATATGGAACGTGATATTTCTTCGGAAAGGGCTGCGCCAAATTTGCCCAATAAGGAAAGCCTGTACTACCCAAGAAACCGAAACTGATGTGGAATCTAATGGAAAACAATTACAAGAAACCGCTGTACAAAGTCATAGCAACGATTGTAACGAATCGTTGCATGATGTCTATTTAAGGATTGTTGCCAGTTAGGCTGAAGGTAATGTAAGAAACCCTACAGATCATATATTATGTCTATAATGGGACGTATAGAGTTTTCAGTACCCACCAAAACAAAACAAAAACATATTCAAAGCTTTCTTTGATACCAAAATCATATTTCATCTTACCTAGTTTAAAGTTAGGTTAGAATGATCAAATTTTAATAATTAATATAACAAGAACTTTATTGATAATGAAATTGGAACCTGGCTCATTTGCATATATCTTGAAGTAGCTCTTTAGCACAGAACCGGTCGTATTACAACAAACAAGATATTACAAAACAAGTCTTCACAATTGAGTCATAGTATGAGTCTGCGCATTTTACATGTTGGTACCATCATTTTCATGAGAACAACCTGATAGGCCTATAAGCTGAGAACTATTTGACAGGCTCACCAGAAGAGAAGATATCATCCTGACCTAAAGATTGACGCTAGAATTGTTTTCTCCTGAGATCTTTGTGAGTTCAAGTTTGACGAAATTCACCATGGCTGGTAAGTTAAATCTCTTAATATAAAAACTTTCTTAGAACCGAAGGAAAATGCTGTAGTGGTCACATCAAAGAGAATTCCTGCTATTTTGTTTGAATAGCCTATCATTTTAAGCAGGTTAACCCCCTCTACAGCCATTCCCTGAGTGCCCCGTTAAACATATGGCGGGACAAGGTCAGTATGAACCCAAATATTCAATCAGTTAATAACTTGTTAACCTCTTAAGAATCTTAGATTGTATTTAAGGTTTGTTTCAAGTCTAATTAAGCCTTTTTCCGCTAGCTTGACTATCAAAACAGGGCAGAGATAAGTCTTTAGACCACACTCTTATGTATCTTTGCAAGAGTTCAGTTAATTTTGTGTAGCGGTGAAGGTAGATGTAACTACGCTGTAAAGAATGAGAACCCTATTTTTCTTTGTCTCTATTATCCCCGTGACTTCACTTTCCTATGAAAAAAATCCACATCGTGTAAAAAATCTTTCACACTGAAAGTGTTTTGTCACCGTAGGCGTAGGACGCTTTTCGAGACTGGGGCTGAACCTTGTTTAGGATCGCCGTCTTGGGGAAGGGGCTTAAGGGGAGGGGAAATGGAAAATGTTGGGGTATTCAAGGATGCAATTTGGTGCAACAGATACAATAAGGAAAATTACTGCAAATTTTTGACATTTCTAATAGAGGAGACAAATAAGGGGTTTTGCCCTTGGATCTTGGGGGGCGAAAGCATACTTCAACATCCCCACATTTTTGACTGGGGGGCTAAAGTCCCCCAGCCCCCGCTTCCTTACTAACATGAGCAATGAGAATTCAGACGGTCAGCTTGCAATAGGGAGTGAGCGAGCGAGAAGGGACTGTAAACAACCGAAGGGTCGTAGATTTAGAAGTGTGTTCATGTAACATTCACCAGTAACGGGTGTCCTTGATACGGAAGCCGAGAACATCGCGGTGGTATGAAATCTGACATGCCAGTTTTCCCACCCCTCTCTTCGGTAAACATGGGAAGGAGAAATCGAGATACGATTTCTCCTTACCATTATCCACCGATAATGTGGAGTGGAGGAAACTAAAGTTAGTGAGGGGATACTTCAAGAAAGGACCATTACACAGTGTCCATAAATTGACGCGTCCGCACATGACACGGGTTGACGCTGTATAACTTTGGTTATATTATTACCAACGTGGGATGATCCCACCGTGGTACGGATAAATCGTCGACGAGCGAGCTATCTATGTTACTTAAATTGAAAAGAGGATCCGTGTCATATGCGGGCGCGTCCATTTATGGACAGGGTGTTCGAAAATAAACACTGCGTAATGGTCCTTTCTTGAAGTACCCCTCACTAACTTTCGTTTTCTCCACTCCATATTATCGGTGGATAATGGTAAGGAGAAATCGTATCTTGATTTCTCCTTCCCCTGTTTACCGAAGAAAGGGGTGGGAAAACTGGCATGTCAGATTTCACACCACCGCGATGTTCTCGGCTTCCGTACCTTGAGGTGTGGCGAAAATGCTTTGAAGTCTGTCGAAGGACAAATAGATACCCTCAATCTTTCACATCATGCTACAAACATGAAACGTGTTACCATAGGCTACTCATGATGTTAGACTGCTCTATGATCCCCTCTGTGATGGCAGTGCCTTCGGGGTTTGGAGATGTACTGCTTATTTTCGGAAATTTGTTTCGGCCAGAAAAATAATTGACCGTGTAATTGCCTTCATTATGGAATAAAATATAGAGCATGTACCAACCTTGACAAATGTGAGCTAAACGCCCCGAAATTTTGCATTAAAAACCATTTCTTTGAGAAACTAGTTGCACGCAGACTCTGCACTTAGACACTTTTCATTCCCCTTAAATGTGTCTGCCAAATTACAATGCTAGTCTGCGACGTGGTATCTCCTTAAAAGTTTCAATTTTCAAAAATATGTCTTTCCAAGTGAAGTGAGAGACGCAAAGAAATTCCCTGCTTCTCACTCTTATGCTCCTCTGTAATCACGTCTATGTACACGAACAATTGGCTTAATTGTTACCCTCATCCCTGAAACAGGGAGTTGTCAGGGAACTTGACAACTGAAAACTCCCTACCTGAATAATGTGAATATGTTTGTGACCGTGTTGATAATAAGCCGGACGGTACATTGGATAGATTGAGAAAGACCTTCGAAAACTTTCATAGTTGTCAAATGATTTGTGATAAAAAAATGATAAGAATAAATCCGCCACCTAGTCAAATGCGCACCTCTCCCTACGACTGTAGAAATCTATAGCCTAAACGCATTGTGAGTTCGTTTTGACACTCTCGGAAATTTTCGAATATCGATTGGAGGGGGACACGTGCCTCTCATCTCCCCCGTTCCGACCCCACTGTGCATGACAGCAGGTCCCCTTGACAGCCTGGCGTCTTTAATGATGCTAGAAGGCATGGGTGATGAAAATTTGGCACTTCAATCACCTACATTATAGAAACTTGCACTCTTTAACACAAATTTGTTACTACAGTTCATTGCAGCTAGCCATGCCCAGATATATAAATTAGCCATCAATGCTCAGACGTTCACCTCTTTTTGCACATTGTAGCCGTTCTCTCGACGTCATCCACTTTCATGGATTTTTAACAGAGAAGATGACAACTAGAAACTCTACCCATCCCCTGCAGAAAGATATATTTTGAATACGCTTTTAGAAAATTTTGTTACTTCCTTCCTTCCTTCCTTCCTTCCTTCCTTCCTTCCTTCCTTCCTTCCTTCCTTCCTTCCTTCCTTCCTTCCTTCCTTCCTTCCTTCCTTCCTTCCTTCCTTCCTTCCTTCCTTCCTTCCTTCCTTCCTTCCTTCCTTCCTTCCTTCCTTCCTTCCTCCCTCCCTCCCTCCCTCCCTCCCTCCCTCCCTCCCTCCCTCCCTCCCTCCCTCCCTCCCTCCCTCCCTTCCTTCCTTCCTTCCTTCCGGCTAGGCCCTCTGAATCCGTGCCTGCTGTTCCACTGCGCTTCACAATTGCGTGCGTTCGAATCCCTCACATAAGGTACATAAGTTTTCCCCGCGAATTTCGGGCCTTCCTCCCACTTGGCAAGACTTGCCATCAAATCCGGTTGCTCAGTCGGTTGCGCTCCGGGCTGAGGGGCTCTTGGGCAACTTAGCCGACTCAGTTTGCTTTTTGGCTATTCCGTCAACTCTCTGTTTCTAAGAACATAGTTTGTATTTAGTCCAACTCAAAGTTGCTACTAAGACATACAGGAAGCATACTACTAATTATTTATACAAAGAGCTAACACTGAATTTAGTCTGTTGCGTCGGCTTTGAAGGACTTCTTCTCAAGTTCTCAACGGGGACAATTTACCCCTCACATGCATATGAAAGCCCACAAGTAGGCTTTTTAAATCGGTTTTAAAGTTGTGTAACACAACCATTGATGTTCTGAGCTGCAAGAGGTGATGTATTATACCGCAGGGGGTTCCCCCTACTTCTTTGAAAATGCTTTTTTTTTAGTGAAAGGATGAACACCACATAGTGCCTAAAATAGCCTACCTTCTGTTCCAATCATTTTTGCACGATCAGATGATGATTACTTCAGTTTATCTGCTACAATGTATTCACATCACAGATTGAGTACATCTCTGCAGCAACATGGCAGGCTATAAACTGCATACCCAAATCTTTGTAGGGACAACCTTCGTCCGTCAAGCAGGGGTGGCGCTAGCGGGGTGGGGCAGGGGGACAGTCGAGAATAGCTTCCTATGCCTATGGACAATACAACTTTTGTGTTAAACATAAGTGTGATGGGAAACTTGAAAATGCGCTGTGCATATTTATGGCAATGTACGATCTTTGAAAAATCTGTCAAATTATCTGAGTTAAAATTTATATATTAGATGACTCTCTCCAGATGACTTCGTCTGTAATTTCAGAAGTTTTAAAACATTTCTGGTATCAGATGCAAAGCAGGCGCGGATCTTGCTCCGCCCCCTCCCGTCTACCCCTACCCTCTGCACCACTCTTTTGAGACGGTTCTAAAGCTACTGTCGGTACATTACATGCTTATTTTGATTGTCAGGTGCCAGGAAATTTTCAAGTTTTTTTCCTAGACCCCTTCCCATATCGAGGTTTCGTACATTTCAATATCGTGGGTGCAACCTTTGCGCTCATGGAGTTAGCCCCTCCCCCTTTTTTGTGAAATCCTGGACCGACCCATGCTAAGCTCCGCTTCATTTTCTCATCGAAAGTTCACTCTGATGAAACTTGGGTCTCGCGAAATCTTATTCAATGTTGAGATGAATTAACTGTTGGCCCACATTGAGTCAAATTTTTCACAAATTCTAGTCAAAGTGACGCATGCTTGCGTTACTATTGGACTCGAGATTTGATCTAGTTGGCGTCAAAAGAACCATGGTTTTAGAGTGTTGTTAGTAAGTGATTTTGTGTAAAAACAAATCTTCAAGCCCGTAGCCAAACTGGGCCAGTGGCGAAGCACCCCCTAAAAAATCGTCCCCTTGAAAATTTAAAGTTACCATTGTCTTCACTCAGTTGTGCATATCTCGCCCCTGAAAAAATTGCACCCTGAACACCATCCCCCCCTCCCCCGACAGCACCTTGCTTGGCTGCGGGCCTGCAATCTTTTGTCATTTATAGCTAAGGACAGTGTTCTAAGTCTCATTCTTCAGAATTTCAACTAAATATAGTATATTGTGTCTTCATTTTTAATTTTTTTATCTGACAGGTTCAATGAAACAAATAATTAGTGTGATACTCCTGCTTGTTATTTTGGCATTTGCTTTGTCTTACGGTTTCGAGGAAGACCGTGGTTTTTCCGGTTGCTGTACAATAGCACGGTGCAAAGAATCCACCGCAGGCTGTATTTGCTGTGTAGGCTAGATCTAAGATTGAAACGGTAAGATATTACTTATGATCATGATTCATATTCTTTACATATTTAGAGTCTGAA
Source organism: Holothuria leucospilota (assembly GCA_029531755.1). Taxonomy (NCBI): domain Eukaryota; kingdom Metazoa; phylum Echinodermata; class Holothuroidea; order Aspidochirotida; family Holothuriidae; genus Holothuria; species Holothuria leucospilota. The sequence goes on along the minus strand of CM055982.1, from coordinate 18,039,489 downwards.
TTCCGGGAAGTGGCATGATTAAGAGTCCTCGCTTCCACCCCACCCCCGAATAGAGGAGGGGCAAATGTAAAACTCAAATAACTCACAGCTTTTAACGTCATGTGTTAACCTAACTATCGTTTAGAGAGCACTGAAGGGCACAATATCATTGTTTTGAAAATTTTTGTAATTTCATCTGGCAAACTACAAGAGAATAGGTTAAAAATAATTATCGTCATACGTTATATCTTAAAAGACAGTACAAGGGTCTTTAACCCCTTACCTCCCCTCCCCCTTACAAAGTACATTCTGTACCGTGGAGTGAAGATGATGGAAAATAAATGACGCCTTAGTTTGAACAGGGAGGTCTAATATCACCTCCCTGGTTTGAAGTACAAAAATGTAGTCTTGCAAAAGTTAAAAAATGGGAAACTTGTCCAAATTCTCTAGTGGAACGGTTTGGTATATTGGTGATTTCGTCATTATAAGGAATGTAAGGTGTGTTTACCTACTAGATCTGTCAGTCTTACCAGAAACCACCCCAATTCAATCCTCCTACTCCTTGTAATATTAAGGACATTTTCATCACAGTTGCTTTATCCTGTAACCGGTCTAATATCGATCGCCTTATTACTGAAAACCGTCTTATTCATAAACTACGTACTACTCTTCACCCACATGGCTTTCAACTCTGAGATGGACACTTTGCTTAAAGTCCAGGTACGACTTTGTATACAAAATTGGATAACAGAAATGAGTGGTGCTTAAGGTTACTTAAACCCAAACATAACCAGAGAAATGATTTGTTGGAGAAAAAAGACATTTACGAAAGTGAAAGGTTGTTTTAAACAAATCGTGGTTTTAAATGTAACGGCTGTTTCAATATGCACAAGGTTTATCACGGTGGGAAGTTCTAGATCATTATGAATATTCATTACTCAGCTGCTTCGAGATCACATCATGTCGACGACTGTGCAGCACGATGCAGCCAACTGCGAATGCTAGGCTACGATGTGCTTGATGTACGAAGAATGTAGCTATAGGGCCGTAACACATTAAAAACACAACTCAGAAGTCAACTTGCGTGACATTAACGGCCGGACTGCGGCTGTGCATGTTCGTACAGCCTGCCAGTATTTTGCCTCGCTGTGCCCACAGGCGTTCGAAACATAACGTACATATACTAAACACACTATAAGACAAGGTAAGTCATTTCTCACAATATGTACTGAGAAGAAGTAGACCCAGTCGCACTTCAATGCCAGTGCTTCCACACTCTAAATTCAGTTTTCCTGAAATGGCCGATTTCAGGTTATTTTAGATTCCATTTCAGGAAAAATGAATTTACAGTTTGGAAGCACTGGGTGGCAGTGCAGCCACGGCACTGGGCTTACCCCTTTCTCAGATCGGATCGTCTTACCGTACCTTGTCTTATTATATATATATATATATATATATATATATATATATATATATATATATATATATATATATATATATATATTATATGTATATGTATATATATATATAGTGTGTGTGTAGTATATGAACGTAATGTTTCGAACGCCTGTGGCTGTGCCAGGCAACGTTATCTTGCTTAGGATTTCAGGTGAGGTCAGGTGAAGTCGGTTTCGGGCGGTCTCGCTGAACTCGGACCGACAGTTGGGTGGTCTGACCGTCATGGAACCGACATCTCTCCCGACCCGGGCGGTCTGACAATTTTCAACCCAAACCGAGAAAAACCGAAAAAACCGACGCAGATTTATGCACAATTCCACCCGACTTTACTCTGCCACTTCTGAGAGATGCTTCTCCAACGCCGGGTATGCGATTAACGTTCGTCAGACATGGCTTAACGCAAGCAATGAAAACAAATTTCTCTTCTTTAGCAGTGCCTTGGGTATGACAAATTTTTCAGAAGAATAGACAGACGATATTGTAGACGCTTGAGAACTTCCTTTAAGTTTTGGTTTGCTCTTATTCAAAGGCTAATTTAATTGTTTGATTTGATCGTTATTGAATAATAACTATCCATGAAGTGATTTTGCTGGGATGGAGACATGATTTGAGTTCAAGTTCGAAATTAACATGATTACAATTGTGGGATGACTCCCAGATTTTTCTCATTCATATCTCATGTAATGGTCGATGGGAAAAAGAAAACGTGACTACCTTAATTATGGGACTGAATTAGGACAGTTCAAGTACATTGGACATGCCTAGAAGACCGATTGAAATATATTCGATGATCTCCTCCGAAATGCGATTAACTGATGAAATGTATGCAAAGATATCCGAATAAGTACTTACAATGAAAACATAGGATTGGAAGAGGCTCTTTAAAGTGTCATTACTTTAGTTCTGCAACAAAACTTGTCCTATTAGACCTAATACATTTTTTGGTTTTGACATTTTGGTGGTTTGATTCATAGTTATGTGGTGTGGTTAGTTAATATTGTATACTGATCTTATTAAATCAGCATTTTGGCTCTTTTTTATTATACTTTGATATCAGGTTTTATTCTTCAACTTTTGCTTTATCTGAAAGTCACTTTCTTGTAAGTTTTATATTTTCTAACCCTCCCTCATATTGATTGCACTTTGATCTTAGGTTTAATGCAAGGTTACACTATTGTATTACTTGAAAATCAATTAAACTCAAGTTTAATCTTTATCTTCTAAACTATTATCCGGTTGATTATTCTTTGATCTCAAGTTTAATCCTTTAGCTTTATAACTCTCTTGATTTTAACTTGATGCCAAATGTGATGGTCAACAAATTGTGTGATCTTTTAGTACTACAGTAATAAAGAACATCATACTAGTTGTACGTTTTTGTAGTAAAACATTGCTTCGGGTTTTTTCGGTTTGGTTTCGGGTGGTCTGACTTGAAAGCTTCATCGGTTTGGGCGGTTTGACTACTCGAAAACCGACGTCGGTTTGGTCCCGGGTGGTCTGAGAAGGAAGGGTTGTCGGTTTCGGGTGGTCTTGGTCAAGTCCAAACCGACGATCGGGTGGTCCCGACATCAAAAACCAGACCGACGCACACCTTTAATTACAAGGAGAGAACTCGAATTTCAGTTGGCAAGCCGAATTCAACATCTGCATTTCGGACAAAGATTACTCCCAAAAGAAGCTAAGACTGTTCTTCTAGGTATGTTAGAGCCTCTTAAACTGTTACCAACTTCATATATCTGGCTCTCGTGCTATGACGATATTTGGCGGTTTAAGTATTTCTTTATACAAAGTCGTACTGGGACTTAAAATGATTTTAATACCTTAATTCACCAGTTCCGTTTCCCTTAAAGGGCAATTCTCCTCATCCCAGACAGTTCCAATTCTCCCAACTAAACAACTTGTAGCTCATCGCATATAATTGTATAAAGCTCCTCTTTATATTGGCACAAACCTATTATTTTTTTTTTTTTTTTTTTTTTTTTGCTTACGGCCATGTCATGGTAGGCAGACAAGGCTATTATGTGTAATCCAAGCACTCTCTCTACATTGTGTGGAATGTGAGCTACTCTACATCTTTTAAATTTTCAAACTTTGATATCAATCGAAGAGCAGTCACCAACTGACAATTTTGATACCCCCACACTAAAAATATACTCTGGGTGATGACTGTCTGTATATATATATATATATATATATATATATATATATATATATATATATATATATATATATATATATATATATATATATATATATTTACACAGCCCATGGCAAACACCCAGGAACATTCCCCTGTAACCGTGGGAGATGCAACAGTTCTCAGTGGTTGGTAAGTACACTCCTCTCCCCCTCAACATTTTGGGTCCCAAAGGCAACAGCTTCTCTGTTAACCAACACTTTTCTTGAACTCCAGTACCTCCACGAATGTGGTTTACATTTTAGTTTGTCAGTTTGTGGACGTGCAACTCACTGTATGTGGGAGAGACCAACAGTCGCCTCGCAGACCGAGTCACTGAACACCCCAGGTCAATCAAACAATACCTCCAAGGTTATCCGGTAGCCACGTACACATTTTAATCCCCCATCTCCATGCTCGATACTGGCCTTGGCTGTTAATTACCCCATCTATAATGTGCCGAGGTTCTGACTTTGATGGTATGGCTGCCGAAAACCAGCTTATCATGACTGCTCGGAACCCCCTCCCCTCATGGTCTCATGCAGCGTTAGGATGGACTTTATATAACTTGCTCCGTTTTTAATTCCCTTTTTAAAGATTTACTCGGTCTCCATACCTTAGTTTTCTACCGGTTTTTAACCGGTTTGGACATGCTCAATTTTTAGTGCCAGTGTGTGTTTTCCATATTTCTATTTCATAGTTGTTCAGTTGCACTTTTGCCACCTGATGAAGAGTTTATACCCGGAAAGTAGTAGAATTTTCCGCAAACTTTTAAGCACTTCTTACTACTTTTATCGACCTATGCATTTCCACAATGCTCCGCAGCATTTCGACTTTATTTTTCCAGCTTTTCTCTTCTGTTCGCTGCGATTTTAAAACCTTTTTGACTGATCAACTTAGCAATTTTACGCACGTTCTTTCTAACGAACTTTTTCGGTTTGGCCATGTCCGTTTTTGAGTACGGTACGTATTTGAACATTGAACGATACTATTGACATTGCCGTTGATGCACAATGCAGATCCTGGTATTGATAGATAGGACTTCCTTTTATTTCTGTTTGCCACATCACAAACGCATTTCTTGTTAAAATGGCAAGTGCTATGATCGAGTTGATGGTGTAGCCATGAGTCCACCTTCAGCACCTTTTCTGGCAACTTTATTCATGTGACATACAGAAAAACTATTTTTGAGTGATCCGTCTGCTCCTTGCAAGCCATCACACTACCAGGCCTAGATATGTTGGTGATAGGCCTATTTTTTGCCTTTTCAGGAATGAGTCTGAAGCTAATTATTTCTTTCTATATATTTATTCTCCATTGCGGAGCATATATTGCATAAAATTTTGTATATACTAGAGGAAAACAGTTTCGCCCGATTTAAGGTTTTTTTCCGAAATCTAAACTCTGTGATATTGCAAAGCGCGCGAAGTTTGGGTAAGCTTAAGGCCGGTTCATCCTTCCAAATTTCTCGCGCGATAAAGCGATCAATAACCATATATGGCCAAATATCTTTGCCGCCAGTTGGATTCACAGTCATCGCTTGGAGTTGAACATTGCTCAACTTTTCTCGCAAGCTCTCAAGATATCGCAAAGGAAACGGCTTCTGATTGGCTGCTTGGTAGGTGAACGACCTTTTGAAACGAGCTCACGATCCTACTCGACAACAATGGCGGACCTTTTCAGATACCCGCTCATTACATGTATTCGGGTTCCGTGCGACTATCGGCGGCCTGATTGTGACAGTGAGAGTTGTAGGAATGAAGGGAAACAGTTATTGCTTCCCACGAATTAAGACATAAAGGTTAGTAAGGCAGGATTTTCTTGTATTCCCTAAAATTATCACGGTAATCAACAGTGTACTTTGTCGACTGTACTTTGTGAAACTGTGCATGGCATGGCAGTACTGCAAAAGTTGAGCTATGCGAATCATGAAGCATGAATCAATTTTACATCGGCATATCGAGACCCAGCTAACATCCTTAAACACAGCTTTATAGCGCTATAATGGAGTATGAACCGGCCTTTACACTAAAAAGGATTTGTACTTATTTAAAGCTTATATAGTTCATCTAGTGGCGTACCCAGGATTTCTCTCAAGGGGGAGGGGTGCAACATGTTGTGTAATAGGCCTGGGGAAGGGGTGTAAGGGGAGGGGGTGAAAAATTAGGTGTCCTTACATGCAATCTGGTGCCCCATATGCCACCTTTTGAAGTAAAATTTGTGTTAAAACATTTACGTTTTGTTAGGGACTGAAAAAATTGGCATCCGTGAGGGGGCAATCGCCCAATGGCCTCCCCCCTCTATACGCTACTGAGGTCGACTGTCCAGGCAGTTTGGCCCTGTCGGGCACAACTTACATTGTACTTCCCTCTTCGAGTCACTAGACATACCGAAAGACAGACTCAAGAGAACATTAGTTTAGCAAAATGAGATGAGATTCCCGGCATTTACATAAAACGATAAAATCTACTCAAGTTACTTGAAAAGATGGAAAGGATTTGTTCTATATTTAGCTATTAGTAACGAAACTGAGAAAGAGTGGGCAAAGCACACCAAAAATTTGGGGTTTTAGCGCAGAAATGGCGCTTTTGAAAGCAACAGCAACTAGGCTTTGCGATATGGGATGAAATTTACGACCTCTACATAACCTGTGTACCCTGCCTACATATTACTTGGTAAGGTTGACAGGACTTCTGCTATCTAGTAGCTATGTGGAATGGAACTACTGAAGAAACTGGAGTGGCATTACAGCGCGCGTAGTGGATCGAAAATTTTGGGTTCTGATTAAAGAAATTGTCCTCTTTCTTTCCCTTCTTTTCCTCTTTCTTTTCCTCATGTTTCCTTCATTTTGCTGACTGGTGCAGAATTTACCGACTCAGTGCCAGAAACCACATGAACGATGAACTCCTTTAGTATACAATGATACTGAAAAGCCCTATGTAGATTTTTTGCCGACGGAGTATGTTTTAAGTTTCAAAAAGTGTTGCTTACGGTATTTGAAAATACTGTGATAAACGTTGCCTACAAATGCATTCCGATCTCCTGTCTTCCTTTGACATCACCCCCTTTCTCTTGGCCTGCTTTATTCCTCCCTCCCCTGTTCTTTTCTCTGTTCGTTCGGTCTTTCTCTCTCTCTTCTCTCTTCTCTCTCCTCTTTTTTCTCTTTTTCCTCTTTCTTCTTCCCCGTAACTTTCCTTCGTTTGCACTTCCCTCTTCCCTTCATTTTGCCGACCACTGCAGGATTTTGCCTACTGCGTGGATGATGAGGGGTGTCACACCCCCACACTCCCCCTCTAGCGTTGGCCCTGGCCACAGATGAAATGCATAGTTGTGAGTTTTCAGGGCAATATTTATGAAATGACTGTTTGTCAATCGTGGAATATTTCAGGGCAGATACCTTCCTCCCCACCTCGTGGAATCATCTTTCCGTACAACTGTCTGCATTTTTGTGACATTATCGTAAATTTTTGTTACAAACCAGGAAGAGAGACTTATGTGTGTATAGCGCATCCCTACAACAATATACGCAAGACTCATTTCATAATAAAATCAGGACTGCACATTTCATTAGTATTACTTTCGGCCTAACAAGTTGGCTACATGGAAGAACACACCACCAAGGTACCATCAAATTGGAATATCATATCCACTTCATTCTGGTTTTTAATTTAGAACGTTTTACTACGATATAAGGTTAACAAAAACAAGCGTCGTCATTACCAACAACACTTCACCAGAATACCATTTCAGTAGGATAATTTAACCATCCACTTATCTTCAAATATTTTATTCAAGTGGTTTCCAGATGCTCACATGTCAAGCTCACCAGTTAGAAGCCTTTTATATGCCCTAGAAAACTTTTTCTTTATCTAAAAGACTCTTGCAAAGTCATAACCCCGGAACCATTTCTAAATATTCTCGCTGAACTTTTTCGAATCTTCATTTATCGACAAAGCTGTATGCTTTTTCAAATGGGTAACAGTGAAATGTAAATCACTTTATAACGAAAAGGTTTACAAATTTGTCATGTAATCCGTGCGAGAGAAGACATTGAATTGAGATGGAACTTTTACAAGTGTAATTGGAAATTCAACCTAAACATGTAATTGCCAGGGGAATCGAAGTCAAAGGTCAGGTCTTTAAGTGGAAGATTAAAGGTGCAATAATTCAATTTTGTATTAAAAACTAGGCTCCTTAACTTAACGGTTACATCGATTTGTTTTAAATGGATGGGAGAGTGCCTCACGGCAGAAAACTGTATTTTTCGGACCTCAGAACCCAAGTCAGAGATCTAAGTTAGTTCAATATAGGCCTAAGTGATTTGCTTTAATTTGTTTTGTGTTTTATGTTGCGTGTTGTGTGTGTTTCTTTTTTTCTCTCTCGTCCTTCCTTTTGGGAGAAAAAAGATGGAATGGGTATCATACCTTGTAGCAGGTACTATGAAAATTTCCAAATGCTCTCAATGTTTGTCGTTGCCGTGGTAACTTTCATTTTTGCCGCCTGGGCTGGAATTGCCTCGCAGTTCAAGTCCAGTTTCATTCCATTCTTTGTCAAGTCCGGTTGTCAACCGTGACGTCATCATGTATTGTCCGATTAGGCTACATCTTTTTTTTTTAAATAAATAATTTTTTAAACTCATACCGCTCACAATTACCGCATGTAGTGTTTAACGACGAGTTTTGCATCGCAGGTTGGTGCAATTGTAGGTTGCATATACTAACATTTTGTAGAAAACCTAAAAATACGCCGCTCTTACGGCATTTGTCCATTAAGCTTGTACATGGCTAAGGGTTCCCCTTTTTTAGACGCACTTGTTATATCCAGTCCTACATTTAGATCGGTGGTTAAACCAAGTGACCAACAAATGCAGACACCTGATTTGTCAACCAGTCGTATACGTGGGTGAGAAATCTACGCGTTCGCGTTCGTACACGTGTGCTTCATTGTTCTCCTCCAAAATGATGTCAGCGTGACGTCAATGCATAAGCTCTATACTCTTTGAACAAGTCATTTTGCGTTCATATTCAAGTGCACTTAAGTATGTGTAATGTCACAAGTTCTTCTTGTAGGGGGTTTTACTGAGAAGTGATAGACTACTTCTTAGGTTTACATGCAATATTCTGTGTATTTATTTTCAAAACGACTGAGCACTGATTAGCACTTCCACCCAGATATCACAGTTTCGCTCCACGAAAAGTCGATACGCTATTTTAAGTTTGAAATCTATGCTGGTCCACAAAAATGCCTCAGCGTTATATTACTTCCAAAGGTAACCTACATCACGTGACCCGCAGATCGGCTTCAGTTTCTTGGCATATTCCACACTTAGTGACGTCAAAGAACAGAAACGTCTCCCTCGACTGAGATAAGAGCGTAGCATTACAACTAACACCAAAACAATGCAAAAATTTATTTTGTCGGATACGCGCTTGAGTCCACGTGGGAAGTCTACGTATACCGGGATCTATGTACTTTATCTAGCTAGCTTCAATACGTTTGTCCTCAGTCATTACATAGTCGTGACGTCAATGCATTGGATCTATCGTCGAATGAAATGTCTTACGATATTCATGATATACCTTTGATTACAACTTCTAACCCTTAATTCCAAATCCAGATATGGATTGATATCTGGATATATCTGGTTAAATACAGCCTTTATATGGCCATATCAAGCCAGATGTACAGCCAGATTTAGATGCCTTGATACATTATATCAAGTTTTATATGGCCATATCAAGCCAGATATAACTTGATACATTGCAATTCCAGATATGCAAAAAAAAGTTTTATATGGCCATATAAAGCCGGATATAGCTTGATGAAATGCCAGTCCAGATATGTAAATGAAGTTTTATATGGCCATTTCAAGCCAGATATAATTTGATGAAATGCCAGCCCATATATGCAAATAAAGTTTTATATGGCCATATCAAGCCAGATATAAATTGATACAATGCAATTCCAGATACGCAAATAAAGCTTTATATGGCCATATCAAGCCAGGTATAAACCGATGAAATGTCTGTTCAGATATGTAAATACAGTTTTATATGGCCATATCAAGCCAGATATAATTTGATGAAATGCCAGCCCAGATATGCAAATAAAGTTTTATATATCCATATCAAGCCAGATAAAAATTGATACAATTCAATTCCAGATATTCAAATAAAGTTTGATAAGGCCATATCAAACCAGATAATTTGATGAAATGCCAGCCCAGATATGCAAATAAAGTTTTATATGGCCATATCAAACCAGATATAAATTGATATGCTAGATATGCAAATGAGCATTTTGTTAGTTTGTTTTATTTTTTATTTGATTTGATTCTTGGATTATGCTTGTTAAAAATTAAGAAATGTTTTGGATACAGCATCACCTTCCCAGACATTGCAGTTATTTAGTGGCTGCACTTTTGTTAATACCGCAGTATACTAAATGAACTTATGCAAATGATTTGCATATTTGGGATGAGCTTGTATCTAAACCTACATTTTTCATGATTTAGAAAGTTAAAACTAAAATATGCACTACGCAGTAAACAAAATTTAGAGTCAAATACTTAATAAAGTTTAAAATAAGAAGCCCATATCACTGTGATTACATTAAATAGGAAATTTCTAGGCATTTTTCAGTTCACAAGGCTGTTATGAAATAAATTGAATTTATGTAGTACTTAATTCAATTCAACCTAATACATTAAATTCTTCATGGAACTCTTGAACATTTCTGCTGGTGTTCAGTGTCTCCATGAGGAGTGTGGACTATAAGTCCTAACTATGATTCATAACTAAAGCAGATATGGTCCAGATAAAATTTTATCTGTGCCATATAAAGACTTGATCCAGATAGAACTTTATCTGGCCATATATGGCTTAGATCTGGTTCTGGCGTAGATCTGGGTTATATCTACCCAATTTTTTATCTGGCCCAGATATAAATCCCATATCTGCAGCAGATATGGGCCAGACATGAAATCCATATCTGGCCCATATATTGAATTTCATATTTGGCCCATATCTGGATTTCGACGAAGGGAAAGTACACGTAATAATAAAAGACAGACAGTCATCACCCCAAAGTACATTTCTGGTGTCGAGGTGTCAAAATTATCAGTTGGTTACTGCTCTCAGGCTTTGATTGACATCAAAGTTTGGAAATTCAAATAATGCAGAGTAACTTACATTCGTTCCACACAATGCAGAAAGAGTATTTCGATTACATATGTACATTATAGCCTTGGATGCTCACCAGGACGTGACCTGAAGCAATAAAATAGCCTTAGTGTCTGCAAAAGGAGGAGCTGTTTACCGAGTTATGGGAGGAGATACAAATTGATTAGTCGGGAGAATTGGAGCTGTCTGGAATGACGAGAATTGCCCTTATATTGTGTCAAAATTCAAATAGATCACTTCAGTCTGCGAAGTCTGTACGAATATTGTTCTTTAATTAAGTGTCCCATGGTTTTTCATTTGGCGGCCTCATCGAGCCTTTAAGTATGAGTCATGAACTCTGAAATTATATGACTCTTTCCTCAAAATTGTCATCTCATTTATACTGTTTTTATCTCATCGCTCCGTGAGGAGGATGAGAAATTGTAGTCACTTGACCTGTTGGGCTATATTCGGCAATGCCAGCAAAAATAACAACCGTTGCCATGGTAACCGTTAATTTTCACAAGTTACTAGTCTAAAGTCCTAACCCATGGTGGGGTACCCCAGGGTGACCAAAAGTCCATAACGGAGGGAGGGGTCAAAACGTGTCCGTGTGTGTGTATGTGACGCTTTGCTTTTAAACACGATATCTCAAGAAGGGTAACTCCGAGGGATCTCATACTCAACATGTAGATTGCCCATATTAAGCAGATAATCCCTATCGTTTTTGGTGGAGGTCAAAGGTCATTTATGGTCACAAGAGGTCTAAAGGTCAAAACCTTGTAAACACCATATCTCAAGAAGCGTAATTCCGAGGGATCTCATACTTGGCAGGTAGGTTGCCCATAATGAGTAGATGATCCCTATTTTTTTTGGTGGAGGTGAAAGGTCATTTCGGGTCACAAGGGGTCAAATAGTAAATATGCTGGAAATTGCTTGTAAACACGATATCTCCAGAAGGATTAATGTGAGGGATCTCATACTTACCATGTAAATATGTGCCCATATTGAGTAGATGATCTCTATTGTTTTTGGTGGAGGTCAAAGGTCATTTGGGGTCACCAGAGGTCAAAAGGTCAAAAAACTTGTAAACATTATATCTCAAGAAGGGTAACTGTGAGGGATCACACACTTACCTTGTGTATTGACCATATTGAGAAGATGATCAGTATTATTTTTCGTGCAGGTCAAACGTCATTTGAGGTCACAAAAGGTCAAAACCTAGTAAACATCATATTTTAAAGGAGGGTAACTATGAAGGATCTCATTCTTAGCCAGTGGATTGTTTATATTTAGTATGTAGGTTATTTTGGGTCACAGGATTTCGAAAGCTTTTGACCTTATTAGCATGATATCTCAAGTAGGATAACTATGAGGGATCACATGCTTGTCAGGTGGGTGATTCATGTTTCCCAGATAGCACATTAACATTGGGCCAAAGTTGGAAAAAGGTTGTACATTTTGTTGGTACCACATAGGAAAAATGTTGTTTGAAGGTTGTCTGCTCATTGTGTATCCGTTGGCCCAACTTGTTGGCTTACCAATGGACCAACATTACGCCATTGTTTTCCCAACGTGTTGTTGCAGCAATGGGCCAACAGTACGCCAATGTTTATCCAGCGTGTTGTCGAAACCAAGGGGCCAGCGTTGCGCCAACGTTTACCCAACATGTTGTAGAAACAATGGGCCATCATTATACCAACTTTTACTCCGGTACATTGTTCTTGCAAAGGGCCAACGTTGTTCCAGCGGTTGGGCTAATGTTATCTGATGGTTGGGTGTTCAGTGCAAAGAATGGCTGGCACAATGTTGTACCAACTAAACTATGCCTCGTTTTGTCTAAAACTTCTCTTTAATTAACCGCTCATTATGGGAATCCATAAAGAAGTATGTCAGAGAAGCTACCTTCTACAAGTCTTAAAAGTTACCAGCATTGCTAGTACTAATTGTATATTCATTGAGACTTGTTTGTTAGTATTAACGATTAATAATACAATTTTCTTCATGATATTTCAGTGCTTCCTTCTTTATGTTGTATTGCACAACTGAGTAACATGATTTCCTGCAAGGATTTACCATTGCCAGCCACAATTTATTCCAATTAGACCTACCATTAAGTGCTCTATTCAGACAAAAGGTATATAAACCTGGTGCTCCACTAGAATATAGCAGCATTTTAAACATTTTTCTCAAATTGTCTCAGCAAAAATTCCCACTTTGTTAGTGAACGTTTTGTAAAATATTCACTGTGAATGTAAAATTTCAAAATAGCTGCTATTAAAACAATTGTAGGTTGGGTTGATACCAAAATGACCAGCTCAGTATTTTTTCGGTGGTACATTGTTGGGCCAATGTTGGGCCGCTTACCATTGTCCAACCGAACCATTGTGCGCCTTTAGTAATCCATTAACGGTGTCCAGTGTTCGGGTTGGGCCAGCCATTGGTTGTAGACCGAATTTTAAGTGTCCTCCAGATTCAGCACATCAGTCGAGGGATGACTTATAATTTAACTCTTTCAAATTGCCACATACACTATTGATCTTTTATATTTAACATGATAATATCACAGATAAGTGCCACTGATGAATTTTGAACCTCGATTTACTGCTTTGACAGGCCTATACATAAATTCTCTACTACTGTTTTATTAGTGTATGATAGTTATGTTCGCCCAACGTTGGTTAAAGGAATGTGGCCCAACACTTGGTTGGTACATGTTGGCCCCACGTTGGTTTAACGTGTAAGGCCTAACATTTGGTTGGTACACGTTGGTCCAACGTTGGTTCAACGAATAGGGCCTAACAGTTGGCCTGACTAATGTTCGTCCAACGTTGGCTCAATGTATGTGGCCCAACAGGCTTTTAAATCCCACATGTTGGTAATCCTTCCCATATTGGCTTCTTCCATTATAGAATGGGGGATATGTGGCCTTTGCTTAAGCCTCCATCATCAATTTTCATTCATCCTCCTCGGAGACCCTCTAATGTATAAATCTGCATTTTACAGTCAGAATAAATGTTCCTGTTACTTTACAGTGAGTCCAAAAGAAAATTATGGCTGATTTAAAATGTAATTTCACCTTAAGTCCTTGCTGAACTGTGACAGTCATGCTGTTTTTAAGTAAAACATTTTAGTGACATTCTATAGGTGGCATGGAAATCTGTGCGAAAGCCCGATGCAAAAGACAAAAATCCCAGCAACTGGTTGAGTGTTGCATCCTTAAAGCTGAATGATTATCCAAATTAGGCCACTGCATGGGCATATGTCCTTCTCAGACTGGTTACAGTACCTGTCGTATGTCTTCGCTAAAATTAACTAGCTGAGCAACGCAGTTTAGAAGTGGTTCCTTTTATAGGCTCTATCCTTATTCCAGTGACAGCCATGATGCTATAAGGCTACTCCATACAATTGAGCTCAAAAGAAATGGCACTCTCACTCTCACTGCTTGCTGTACACAGTTGGTTCCAGTACCTGATGATTTACATGTATGTCTTAATTCGCTAAAAACTAGCTGCAGCAACACAGTTTAGAAGTGGTACATTTTATAGGCCTCATCCTTAGTCCAGTGTATTCAGAATAAGACAGCCCTGATGCTATAAGGCTACTCCATACATTTGAGCTCAAAAGAAATAGCACTGCATACAGCGTAGTCACTTACAAAACAGCATACATGTATATAGTGCACTGTACTGACTCCCTTACAACTGTAAGCAACCACTCTCACTACTTGCTGCACACTAAATGCTGACCATTGTACACAACGCAGTATTCAAGTATACACTACATGCTTTACTATACAGCTCTACACTGTGCATGTACCAACACAGAACCCAATTTAAAAGGCCTTTGTTGTACAAAAGGCTTTGAATAACCAATCACAATAGACTTCCTTCAAAGCTGTTCACTGCACAACTAACTTAGCCATTTTGTGACTTCCCATATGGGAAATTTGACTTCCCATATGGAAAGTTGTTTTCCTATATGGGGAACTGAATTTCACATATGGGAATTTAACTTCCTTTATGGGAATTCACTTTCACCATGTGGGAAGTTGACTTCTCATGTGGGAATTCAACTATTCCATGTGGGAAAGCTCTCATGTGGTAATATTATCCCACGTTATTCCTGTAGGAAGTTGCAACTTCCTAGAGGAAATTGCAAATTCCCACATACTTCCTACAGGAAGTATGTGGGAATTAGGTGGGATTTTTTTATAAGGGATTTACCCACCTAGATGTTGCATCGACCTTAGTGCATTTTGTAATATCCTGGTATTTGAAATAACAATTGGTGATAAGAATTTGATTGGCATGTGCAGATAAGTGAAGCTTCAGATGATGAGTTGAGTGACCTCCATTACACACAGTTGTGTACTCAGTCAAATATGGCCTTGGGCAATTGAACAACACATAGGCCTAGGCATTTTTTTAAGGTTTCAAAGATTGAAAGTTTGTAAATATGGTTGGAAGGGCTAGAAGGTAATTCAATGTAAATTTGAACTGGCTAGGAGGAGGAAATTGGTTCTTTACGTTGCAAGATGTGGTGGAATAATTTGGCTCTTAAGACTACTTATCAGGTGGCTAACAAAAGTAAAAAATTAATCAAATTTGAATTTCTTTCCTTGAAAAGTCTGGACAGATGAATAAAACCAGAGATTGCTCAGTCACAAAAAACTAGGAAATAAATCTGTGTATGAAGAGGGAAAGGTATTGATGGACATTAAGTGACTGTAATAAGGAGAGGAAAGGGTTGAATTGGAACACCTTAAAACTGCCATTTCACAATGTTCTGGCCTAGGGTAACACCCCGAACCCTCTATGTAGTAGGCATTGTTGCTTTAAATTCCATTTGTTTTTCAACTTGACTGCAGTAAAAGAAACTTTCAGTTTTAAGGACTAATCTGCTGTAAAACTTTTTTGCCACAATCCTGTTTGTAATTTCCATGGGTAAGAAACCACTTACGAGAACCTAGAGTTAAACTAAAACCTTCATTTTTAAGGAAAAATGGTGTGATGGCTCGGTTTAATTCTATGAAGAAAATCCCAGGAAAGCAGTAAATACACTCCCCTTTAAACCATATACAGCCTGTCTCTGACCCTACCTGTAGATAATCCATTCAGTGATTTTAATGATCATAAAAGAAAGCTGAAATCCTACTTGAATGGAAATTCTAATCTCATTTTTCGTGATAACAGTCAAACAGACAACCTACCTGAACAGTACTGCATTTATTGTCTGAGCACTGTATTGATAATAGTTATTTGAGACCGTACCTCAAGAGAAGGGTTACACCTTTGTGTTCTGCTGTCTGTATGTTCGGAAACATGTAACTCTAATACTGTCACCCTAACGTAACCCTTACCCTCATCCTATTACTAACCTTCCTGTAGACTTGTCGGAATATACAGTAAAGATGTCAGAACACAGATGCCCGAACAGAGAGCAGTCAAGAAAGATAATTTATTATCTCATCTTTAAGGAGAAGTTTTGCATTTAACATGCCCCAACATGGCATACAAAGAAAATAGCTATTTTCATTGTTTAAACCATTCACTCCCATCAAGAAACTCCAGCAATTGCTTATCTCCTCAAAATATTACGCATTTCAAGGGTTACGGAAGTTGCATCTTTGGAATTATTGAAAGTTTTGGCCAGCAAATTGTTCCTGAGCAGCAAATAACTGAATTTCCTTCTGTGAGAACTTTATTTTGTGAACAGAAATCTACTGTACTACCTAATTTTAGAAATATCTATGATTCTATATCTATAAATATCAGTTTAAAGAAACAAAAATTTTCTGTAAAACACATGCAGTCGTTCCCTTTAATGGTAGTAGTCAAAGCTGAACCTAAGTCAAGTAACCTTTTTTCTATCTTTGACAGGGGCTAATGGATGTTCATCAAATCCTTGTCAGAATAATGCAGTATGTACTGATTTATCTGCCACTGAGTGTAATGCATAAAGGTGTGACTGTATTGGGTGCTTTGATGGCTTCAACTGTGAAAGAGGTATGAGAGCAGTGTTTGCATAAGGCAGCAGGCATGGGCAACGATCGGGGGGGGGGGGGATGTATCCCCTAATGGAATTGGATGAGTAGATACTGTACACAATATCCCCACATGAAATCAACCCGACAGATTCAGAAATCATGTAAAAAGAGTTAAGTTAGTTAAAAAGAAAAGTTCCTAATAGAACAGAAAAATTAAAAGATCTGAGAGTTGTCATAGCATCACATTGCAAAGCCTGGAAAGAGCAATTTTCTCTGTAATGATTTCAACTTAACTTTATGTATAAATGTACCATAAACTGGGTTTAATCCTTTCATTATATGGCAAAGGACCCATTCTTTATACAATGCATATTGATCAGAATCATTGGAACATTAAGGTTAAATGAAATTTGAGTCCCTAAATGAATTTAGGGAAGTTATGGGAAGATTAAAGATCATCGTTAGCACCTGTTTTGCAAAAGTAAGTAGCATGTTAAATTCAACAAAATTCTAGGATGCATGCCTAATGATAGTAACGTATAACACTGTGTAGGCTACCATATTGTCTGTGTAGACCTGCCTCAGCAGGTCATCACAAGTAAAACACCAACAAGCGTTTCCATGCCAAAATTAAGATTGCTGCTTAGTTCAGTGGCTTTTATGGACCTGAAATGTTCTACAGCTTTACATGGAAACCACACATTTGAATCGTTGGTAATTCGTTATAAAAAAAAAACATACATAGCAGAAGAGGTGAGGCTGTCTGAAACAGCAGAAGCATCTTCAACAGAGCACTAGTATTGTAGCAGCCATATGTGTAGAAGGTTGAAAATTATTTCTGCTGCATGCATGGTTTTATAGACTTGCTCATGGAAAATTTCTCTGGATTGACTTTCTTCTCTGTCATGTTTAGTGAACTATAAAAGATTGACTTACTAAGAAAAATCACTCATACTGAAAGAGACTTATGGTTACATTTTGTTTACAGCTATACCAAACCCATGTAACCAGAATCCATGTTTAAATGGAGGAACTTGTACTAGAAATTTACAACTTTGCGCATCATACACCTGTCGATGCACTCCAGGGTTTGGTGGAGATAACTGCCAGACCCGTAAGAAAACACAGTCATCTTTAATTATACTTCCACATCACACCATAGAATTCTAATCAAAGTTCAGTTTCCCTCAAAAGTGTCATTTAATTGTTAGTGTGGGGTTTTCTTAAGCATTTTCCTTGACTGTACCACTATTATGGGATTGGAGCTAATCCTTTTTATTTTGTACTTTCTGATTTAACATTACCAAGATTTTTTGATCCCAAAAAGGAAATGGTAATATGTCAGAACTTGGGAGAAATGTTACAAGGTGTATTTCAAATATGGATGTTTTAAGGCAGATCAAGATATGTACATGCTACTCATTCAGTTTCAACGTTAAAGTATTAAAAGAAATATTCTGGTAAAACAATACCAAAATTTTATAAAAGAGCGATCGTTTTTCTCTTCATTGGTTTAATTCCCATCTCAATAGCATGTTGCATGTAGAAGCTACAAATTTTAAAGAAAATATTTAATTCACAGCAATATGGAATATCTGTGATGTCATACAGGCAGACTAATTGAACATCTTTTGTATTTCTTTATAGTCTTGATAAATGTAAATGAAATATGCAGACACTTTGGGAGTTGTAACCTTTGTTCTCACATAATTTAAGTTCAGTCTAAAATGGATGTCATTCGAGGTTTGTTTGGTGTCAAGTTTCAAGGTGAAATTAAACACTTCAATTTTACTGAACAACAAAAGATTTAGGAAGCAATCTGCAAGTATTTGATAACATTTTGTAACCTGAAGTAAGTGGAAGTCTGTTTTTGACATGAATAACCTATCTTAGACAGGGGTATATCTTGATTTATGAACAAGCTATGTGTGGGGTTTGAAGGGCATGTGATGAAAATTGTTTTATTTTATGTCATCTGAAATAGTCACTAGAATATTCCTTAAAAAGATCAGTAACATCAGTATGCTGTACTTTTGGAAGAATTGGTGGCAATTTGAGTTTTACTGATTCTTAAACTCTTATGTATGAGGTTATAGAATATTACATGATGATATGCTCTTACACCTAGATTAATGATAGGACATAAAGTCATACCCAGTTAGAATACATGTACTTTATATCTACCACTGTTACAGTTTAAGTCTGTCTTGGTACGTACTTGTCTTTTAGTTTTCAAATTTAGATGTTCATTAAGTTCTGTATCCTGCATGTATTGATACAAATTCTATTTTGTGTCTCTGTGTTGTAGGTTTTATTGTCCTTGTCAATCCTTGCAACAGCTTCCCCTGTGAGAATGGAGGCTCATGCTGTAGTCAAGAGTCAGATAAAAACTATGTCTGCGTATGTCCTCAAGGATATGCTGGTATTGACTGTGGCATGATTGCAGGTAACTGTCTCTTGTAAAGTATAAATATCTACAATGTAAAATGCGAAATGTGTATCCAACCTGATAAACTTAACAGGGGAAGTAACGGCACCATCATTACTGAAGTGTTATAGTAATGATAGGGTTACTTAGGAATATATTTACTTTTACAAATTATTGTAATGGTTGATGTATTTATTTTGAAGAAACCAAATCAGTGACAGGGTTGGATTTCTTGTGTTACTCACCTTTAAATACTTGTTAATTCTTTTCGGGTTGTGATTTAGACTGTTATGATAAATGAAAGTGTAAATAGTCATTTAAATCATCCAGCTGTAATCAGCGAAGCTGTATTTGGTTTACAAAACTCAGGCAACTTGAAATTTGTGGTATAAAGGTTCGTCACATTTACAGTTACCACTTATCCTATTGTGTTTTATATTGCACTGCACACTGGAGCAAATGTTTAACCATTTGGGACCTTGCTTTGTATCTATATAGGCCTACATATACCTATCAAGTTCCTACACAATGCATGACTCATTGGTAAAGGCTTAATGTACACATGCCCATTCAGGCATATAGGTGAATGGTTTTAGTCCAGCATGACAAACAAAATGGTCATTTTGTGATACAGCAAGGTACTCGCAGAGCTTGTATTAACACGGCTGAATCTGTAGTGAGTTAACCTAGGAGGAAAGGTAACAAAAAAAAAAAAAAAACCTTCATCTAATTTGTGAAATTATAGCATGCATGGACATAACAAACAAGAATGAAACAAAGAAAAACTCTTTTTAAGTACCATAAGATATTGAGAACTTCATTTGGAGGACACTGACTTCATGTAATGTGTGCAGAACTTCATTCTGTAACTGCACTTCTGATGAAAGGGTTGTAGAAAAGAAGTCTTTTTGATTTGATGAATTGTTCCAAGTAGAACGCCTAACCACAAGAATTTCATCTAAGTCTGATGATGCACGGTTTCATCATTCTTGTGCACCGTACAGGGTCCTCATTATTCAAATTAAGCTCATTACTGTGTATGAATAACTGTGAAGGGTATGATAACTAAGTACTTGTTAATCGTGGTGGTTGAATTGAAAAAAAAATGGTCCAGGAGGGCCACAGCATTCCCCCCCCCAACCCCAGTTTTACTCATTCTATGTTTAAATTTTCCACCTTTTTCCTCAAGTGTTTTTATTCTGGACAAATACCCATGGGGGGGGGGGGGTTGTTTTATCATAGCAGTATTTTAACTATAAAGGGATTCTGCAGCCAGCACTGCTGACATTACGATCTTTACTGCCGATAAGGAATACCACCCGATTCCCCTGTTTTTGGCCCGAAACAGGGGAGACTAAATATTTACCCAAGTTTGTAACATTAGCTTCATTACCCCTCCAAGAGGAATCAAGTAGCATACATAATGCACTACAGATAGCTAGTATAGTTGGTCAGTATAAGAGCAGATATGTCTATAATCATACAGTGGCTGGGTCAATTAATTATGTGCACTCAAGCATAAGTTCTACTAATGGCAATACTTTTGGTCAAAAAAAAAAAAAAAAAACATGTTAGGTTTGACTATCAAGTGGTCAATTATTACTCCCGTGCAGTGAATTTTGGGGGACGCCATTCTTTTAGTGGGCTGGTTTGGCTGTCATGGAATTTCCCATTTTTAAATCTTTCAGCTCCTGAGGTGCTGACCATTTGTCGTTGTCCAATCTTTGTCAAAAAATTGGGTGGAAAACTGCTTTTGCAAGTTAACTACAGTGAAAGGTCCAAACTTTTAATAGTATACCTCCCACATAAATACCATGGTGGTTTTTGTGTGCAAGCGCTAGCTGGGTTTAACGTGGAAAATAATTTGTCCAGTTTAATGGTAGGTTTTCCAATATTTCGTGCCAAATTTTTTAATCGTGTATTGATCCCCATTGTTTTTATTAGATGCGCCACATACAGCACAACCTATAGCAGGTGCTGAAGTTGCTACTTAGTCATTTGAAAATTCACCCTTTGGATAACCAAAAGTGTTGCTTACTGACTTTTTGCTTGACAACAAAGGCAGTCGTGGTCAACATTCCCTTTAGGCAGGAATTGCACTGATAATCTATGACCCTGGGACCGGGAACTTTAAAGTCAGTTATTCCAGTCATGTGCTACTTTTTTTCCCTCCACCAAGCTACATGTGAGAGTAATAGGTTATAGTAATGACACAAGCCTACCATATCAAAAAAAGTGAACCAACCAGCTGCTTGATCTCACGGACCCTCACACGCGCACCCACAGTTGAAGTCATGGGAAAGTCTGAATTAAAAAGGTCACAATTCGACACACAGTCATGGAAGTCTGATTAAAGGTCAGATTGTCAAATGGGTAGGCATGCTTCTAACATTAAAAACCCATTACTTACTACAACAGAGATCCAACTGTTAGTTAAATTCTGTCAACCTAAAAAGGTTTCGGTTATCTGACAGTTCACATTCTGTAGCACTGATATTTCGTGGAAAGATTTTAGATTCATGGGAGCACTGTTGGTGGCAAAGACAGTGTAGATTTCATTCATAGATACCCTCATACTGTCATTTAGTGTAAGCCTTTCATAGGTGAAGTATGCTTTATTCATTACTCTCATTTGTGTATCATATGCAAATATTGTACTCTCATTTGTGTATCATGTACACATGTCTGAAAATCCTGGTTAAAGTTTGGTCTTTAGCAGGAACAAACCTTCTTTCAAAGCATGTATAAACTATGGCCTTTGTCTTGGAATTACTTGGAAAAGAAAGGAAGAGATCATCATAAAATGTGTTTAGTCAGCAGAGACTTAACAATACAAACAACGAAACCTGTAAATCAAATGGTGATGCCTGAAAAGAATGAAATCATTATCAAGTACATATTGTCTGACAGCTTTTAGTGGTTGTATTTCCTTCATAACAGCCTATACTTAGTGTGTAAATTGGTCATATAAAGTACATGATCCCTATTGTTTTTGGTGGAGGTCAAAGGTCATTTGGGGTCAGGAGAGGTCAAAACGTCAAAACATTGTAAACACGATATCTCAAGAAGGGTAACTGTGAGGAATTTCATACTTGGCATGTAGATTGCCCATATTAAGTAGATGATTTCTATTGTTTTTGATGGAGGTCAAAGGTCATTTGGGGTCACCAGAGGTCAAATAGTGAAAACCTTGGGAATTGTTTGTTAACAAGATATCTCAAGACAGATAAATGTGAGGGATCTCATACTTACCATGTGGATTGCCAATATTAAGTAGATGGTCCCTATTGTTTTTGGTAGAGGTCAAATGGTAAAATCTTGGGAATTAATTTTAAACACGATATCTCAAGATGCATAAACCTGATGGATCTCATACTTACCATGTGGATTGCCCACATTAAGTAAATGATCTCCATTATTTTTGGTGGAGGTCAAAGGTCACTTTGGGTCACCAGAGGTCAAATGGTAAAGCCTTGGGAATTAGTTAAAAATACGGTATTTCAAGAACGATAAATGTGAGGGATCTCATACTTACCATGTGGATAGCCCATATTGAGTAGATGATCCCTATTATTTTTGGTAGAGGTCAAAGGTCATTTAAGGTCAAATGGTAAAATCTTGGGAATTGTTTGTAAACACGATATCTCAAGACACATAAATGTAAGGGATCTCATACTTACCATGTAAATTGTCTATATTGAGTAAATGATGCCTTTTGTTTTTGGTGAAGGTCAAAGGTCATTTGGGATCAGGAGAGGTCAAAACGTTAAAACCTTGTAAACACGATATCTCATGGAGGGTAACTGTGAGGAATGTCATACTTGGTATGTAGATTGCCCATATTAAGTAGATGATTCCTATTGCTTTTAGTGGAGGTCAAAGGTCATTTGGGGTCACCAGAGGTCAAATGGTAAAAACCTTGGGAATTGTTTGTAAACACGATATCTCCAGACAGATAAATGTGAAGGATCTCATACTTACCATGTGGATTGCCCACATTGAGTAAATGATCCCTATTGCTTTTGGTGGAGGTCAAAGGTCATGTTGGGTCACCAGAAATCAAATGGTAAAAACCTTGGGAATTGTTTGTAAACACGATATCTCCAGACAGATAAATGTGAGGGATCTCATACTTACCATGTGGATTGCCCACATTGAGTAAATGATCCCTATTGCTTTTGGTGGAGGTCAAAGGTCATTTGGGGTCACCAGAGGTCAAACGGTAAAAACCTTGGGAATTAGTTGTAAACAAGGTATCTCAAGAACGATAAACGTGAGGGATCTCATACTTAACTCATGGATTGTCCATTCAAAGTAAATGATTCTTATTGTTTTTGGTAGAGGTCAAAGGTCATTTGAGGTCACCAGAGGTCAAAAAGTAAAACCTTGGGAATTAGTTGTAAACACGATATCTCAAGAACGATAAATGAGAGGGAACTCATACTTACCATGTTAATTGTCTATATTAAGTAGATGAAGCCTATCGTTAATGTGAGGGATCTCATACTTACCATGTGGATTGCCCACATTGAGTAAATGATCCCTATTGCTTTTGGTGAAGGTCAAAGGTCATTTGGGATCACCAGAGGTCAAATGGTAAAAACCGTGGGAACTGCTTGTAAACATGATATCTCAAGACAGATAAATGTGAGGGATCTCATACCTACCATGTGGATTGCCCATATTGAGTAGGTGATTCCTATTGTTTTTTGGTGGAGGTCAAAGGTCATTTGTGGTCACCAGAGGTCAAATGATAAAATCTTGGGAATTGCTTGTAAACACGATATCTGAAGAAGGATAAATGTGATGGATCTCATACTTACCATGTGAATGGCCCATATTAAGTGGATGATCCCTATTATTTTTGGTGGAGGTCACAGGTCATTTGGTTTCACCAGTGGTCAAAACGTCGAAACCTTGTAAACATCATATCTTAAGAAGGGTAACTGTGTAGGATCTCATATGTAGCATGGGGATTGCCTATATTAAGTAAATAATCTGTATTGTTTTTGGTGGAGGTCAAAGGTCATTTGGGGTCACCAGAGGTCAAAAGGTCAAATCCTTGTAAACATGATATCTCAAGAAGGGTAACTGTGAAGGATTTCATACTTAGGTTGTGTATTGTCCATATTAAGTAGATGATCTGAATTGTTTTTGGTGGAGGTCAAAGGTCATTCATGGTCACCAGAGGACGAAAGGTCAAGACATTGAAAACATATCTCAAGAAGGATAACTGAAGGATCTCACAATTGACATGTGGATTGTTTGTATTGTGTAGATGATCCTATACTTTTTCATGCAAGTTAAAGGTCATTTGAGGTCAAAAAGGTCAAAACCTAGTAAACATGATATCTCAAGTAGGAGTAACTGTGAGGGATCTCATGCTTGTCATGTGGGTGATTCATGTTTGTTACAATATATCCATATGGCAAGGAATCACTAAGCCTTTTGGCTTTCTGGTTATGATTTCTTGAACATTCCCAGTTACAGGCCCAGTCAGTGACTGCTCTATATTCCTATGCCACTGTTTGACAAGTCTAAGTGAGGGTCAATGTTAGGATAGTAGGGTTAGGTTGTGGTGAGAAGATTAGGGTTAGGCTAGGTGTGTTGGAACATAGAGAAGTTGGAACACACAGATGTGTACCAGCTGCACCTTTGTTCATTTTGTATGGTATGGTAAACTTGCCATTCTGAATACCAAACAACATTAATCATTAACCTCTTTATAATGCTTTAAACTTAAGCTCAACCATTCATTCAATTTTTTTTTCTTATTTTACTTTTTACGACGCCCAAGCCGATACTATAGGCCTACCCCAAAACTAACGTTAGTATAGGCTCACTACACCACAGCGACATTCGTGTAACTCCACCATACACAGCCAGCCTAGGCCTAGTTGGATCCGCATCATCTAACGTTCATGTAGGCTAGACTCACCGATCAGAAAACTACACTGAAAATAAATGCACAACACAGTACATTGTCTAGCTGCTACACCTTACTTATATTTTTGGGAAAAGGCGATTAGTCCTGATTGTGCAGAACAAAACTTTACAATATCTCACCAGAAATGAAGTGGTCAGAACAGACCCTAACGTACGGGAGAGTAGAAGATTTCAGATTAGCTCTTGCGATCCTTGTAAGCCAAAGTTCCCTACGCTTGCGCGATAATTCCATAGTCTCATTTCCCTGGTTTTTAATTACGGCAGGAAGACGAAAGAAAGATTTATTTTCTTCTTTGTCGCCTCTGTTTCCGCACCCGATAACGGTGCAAAAATTAACCATTTTGCCAGAAAATTTAACACTTGGCCACTCTGATCTTCATAAGATGTGTATTATTATGCCTAACGTTAACGTTACTGCCAGCTGCTAGCTAGCTAGCTGTGTATACGACGTACGTACATATATGCACATGCATACAGTATAAAGCTCTGCGATATCCAAGTCGTTGGTAAACATAGCTGTCAGCTGTACTCCAATATGGCTGCTTCCCTATCTATGACGTCATATGGGAAGCCTCTATATATGGGTTTGAGGAGGTACTACTGTGACTTACCTAAGATTATATGGAACTGCTTGTTTCAGTCTATTTGATATAAGCTACGTGTCACTAGGAAGAACCTACCAACAAAGGTGGTCCTGAATGCCTAGTATTATTGAGGAGAGAGGATACACAACCAGAAAAAAAAAACGAATTAACACTGAATTATTTACGTAATAAGAATATATACAATGGTCTTGAATGTTTGTTTTCTTTGCTTTGACAACTTTCACATAATTATTTTAAAATACTGACATGCAAATGCTTGGATGAACGTGAAATATAAAAAAAAACGGACCGGTCTGTACTATAACTTTTACCACTATACTTCACACAATAAAGGAAGCTTTGAACATAATTAGAAGAAATTATAGAATAACAATGTTGTCTCAGTCTCCTTTGTCTAAATACAAATAAGATTAGGATGGGCAATATATGTGCTAATTATGCAAAGGAATAATACTATAGGACGTCGGACTTGTCCTTGCAGCCCTTGGTTTTCCGTCCTCCCGTAGTCTGTAAGCTGTAGAGGACCTTGACCTCTGGCGGGTTGAACTAATATGGTCTAGATCACCAGGTGGACTTCCACGGACGAAGAAGCCCAATATAGTCCCGTCACATTGATGATCTCGTCTACATACGTGGCGACCCTGACAGGTCGAATTAGAAACAAAACCCCTAACTGAATAAGTCTGAATATAAAATAAAATTTTTACGTGAACAAGTGAATGTAAACGAGGCGCTAAATGTGCCAAACACTCGCAACATTAAAGGATTGAACAATAACGCCTTGGTACAGGAAAACAATTAACATGACGCAATATTATTTACTCAGTTCAATATCCTGCAGTGTAGCTATGACCTTCCCAAATGCACTATATACTGCACCTGTCACTATTTGATATTTTGGTATAAAATTCACATTATGTGCACCCGCCGTGCTCGAGCCAACATATATACATGTTCATACAAATTAACAACAACAGAAATCAATATCTTAGTTCTTCCAGCACTGTGCTTCTACTACTCTGGTCTTACAGTTCTAACAAAATATCCGGCATAGGCTACCTTCATCCACAAATATATATACAACATCGTCAGCACGTTTGCATGACGTAACTTAACATTTCAAGCTGACATATATATACCCCTTTACTTGGATGCCGAACATCTTTAACGCAATTACTTTACAGTAATTTTTGCCATGCTATTTCTGCAATGCAGGTGAAATACTAGGCACGGCACAATAAAATTATGTATTCCATTACGATCCAGTTTAGTAATATATAACCCATTTTGGCAGGAAAAACCGTGAGGAGAGATAATAACATAGAACCGGTACTTACATTGATAACAGTTATGTTGGGCATGTAACAGGCTCGCTGACTTCGGCCGTCGGTATCCTTCCGACAGGACTGTCGGCCGCCCCTCTCAGAGAGCTGGGAAACTTCTTGAGAGTCACCGGGTAACGGGCACTTGATATAGTTCTGTCACAATTCTTCTAGGAAGTGACCCCAGCTTATACAGAAAAATTTAGTTTCTGCCCCCTAGACCAAATGTGCACTCCTATGGCAACGCCTGCAACAATTATTTCCAAAGTTTTCAAAATAGATTCAAGAATGTGTCCTTCCGACAACGTATACTGTGGTTCTCTGACGCCAAAACTTAGGCGACGCTTTCTCCTCTAAAACTAATGCAAATCATTATTTACATTCCACCTACTGAGGTCACGCTTGACCACAACAAATAACAAAACAAGCAATTTACATCTAAATCCTTCCGCCGTAGAGACGCAATCAGACTTACATAGTAGTTACAGCTGGTCGGCAAAGTGCGACTTTTAAAATTGCACGGGGTACCAACTTACCTTTAAACCTGGTTAACCCGGGGAGAGCTATTTGGCGATTTCTAGGGTAACACTATGACACGTTAATGTGGAATTCACGTGTGATAGGTTATTGTGCACTCGGACCGGCTGACAAGAATGAAATCATACTAAATTACATGAAGACAGTGGTCATTACGTGATAAACTGTACATGAATTGTGCCAGACTATTCTTTGATACTGAATCGTCGGGAGCTTATTAGGATGTGACAGCAGCCTCACGGAGACAATTAATAGAAATTTATAAGCCCGTACAGGCTTTCAATTACGATTAATTTTATATCAAAAGGGCAATTCATCGTTTGCACACATGTCGTTCAATGTGATAACAGTTACAAAGTAAAGACTTACTTCGTCAATAAACCTAATACAAATGGATACCATTTTCTACATTTTTGACCTCTGAACTTTGAGTTTTACCACAGGGGGACACAATTTCCTACCACTTGATACCTCTTCACCAAGTCTGAAGAAAGTTGGTCCAACCGACTAGAAGGAATATTTGACACAAAAGTGAACATTTACCCTTCTGACACGTGATCTTTGACCTCGTGGCCACGGTAACAGCATATTTTGGCAGAACCCGAGAGCCCCATCTACGTGTGAAGTGTCATGTCAGTGCAATGTTTCATCTTGGAAGTTTAGCCAAAAACGTTTTTTTTTAACACAATTTCACCTTGACATCTTAGCTTTGAACTTTACTTCAGTGGTCTGTGAGACACAGTTTTCCACCCTGGGTACATTCACACCAAGTTTGCATAAACTCGATAAAGCCGACTAGCAACAGGTTTGAGACGAAAAAGTACATTTGATCTTTAGTAAAGTGACCTTTGGCTTCGGTTGCCATGAAAACCACATATTTTGGTAGTACTAGAAACCTGTATTAAATATGTGAAGTTTCATGTCAGTGGAATGTTTCCCCTTGGATATACAGTAGTAAAATAATAAAAATCAAGGAAAGCTTGTATAATGAGATGGGTTTTAAGAAGTGTTTTAAAAACCGAGACGCTGCTGTATGATTTCAATTCCGGAAGGAGTGCCTTCCAAAGGCGAGGGGCAACTCCTTGAAATGACCTATCACCCCAAGAATGTTTGGATCTCTGTTCTTGTTGTAGACACTTAATGCTGGAACGAAGATTCCTGGCGAGTAAAGATTAAGTAGCTCAGAAATATAGAATGGAACCATCCCATTGAGGGATATGAAGACAATTAGAAATTTTGTCTGTGATCCTGAATGAAATCGGAAGCCGGAGTCTTTGAAAGACGATTTCTCACCCCTGAGTATGTTCCCGCCAAGTTTGAAGAGAATCAGTCCAGTCAACAAGGAAGAGTTCTTGACACAAATTTGCTGTTATATATATATATATATATATATATATATATACATTTTATTTTCCATCACGTGACTTTTCACCTTTGCTTGCCAGACGACCACATGTTTTGATGGAACTAGACATTCTCATCATATATCTGGAAGGAAGTTTCGTGTCAGTGGAATGTTTTTCTTGGAATTATAGCCAAATTGATTTCCCCTTTTTGACCGTTGACTTGTGGTACCTTCCCAACAAGCCTGAAAATTCGGTCCAGCCGACTTGCAGCAATTTTTTAAACAAAACAGTATACATTTGACCTTCTATCACGTGACCGTTGACTTCGGTTACCATGACAACCACATATTTTGGTAGAACTTGGCATATATCGTGTGTTTGTGTGTTTTTTCTTAATCACTGTTTAGGCAAGGAGTCGTTATTTGGACAGCTCTGGTTCAAGCTTGAATAGCTTCTTCAGTGCAACAGCTTTGTATGGAAATTTTGTTGGCCAATAACTCAGCAGATATTGCAGGAAAGGGTAGGAGTTTGAAAAGTAGGTAAAGAACGCAAGGAGTCAAAAGTGAAGGAGTCCGCAAAAAGGAGAAAAAAAAAAGATTATGACGGGAAAGGATGGGGGACAACTAAGTGGAGAGCAGGGTAGGAAAAGAACTACTTAAGCGGTTTACAACTTGGCAGTAATAGACTTAATTACTAGAGTCCAGAGAAAACAAAGCCCCGATCCACTGCTAGTCTTTCAGTTTCATTGAAAATCCATCTGCTAACTTACATGGGCTCTTACTAAAAATGTTAGGACCTCCTACCCCGATTAGCAGCTCTATTCCCTTCCAATGATTAAAATAATAAGCACATCAAGAGGGAACGTATAGCTTCATTACGAATTGCAAAATTGCTTAAGTAGGTGAGGGTTGTAGATTGAATAAAAATATCATCATGAACAGCTTCCCTAATTAGACGATTTGAGTTTATAGAAATTGAATGCACACAATAAAGCATCTTATGAACTCTTGAATGTGTGATAAACTGAAATATATCAAGGGCATCATTAGCATGGTCTTATGAAGTACACGATTTAAGCTTATACTGCACATAATACGGACAAAGGTATTTAAATTGTTAGTTGAAAAGCTTTGAAATAACCTATCCTGGTCATCTTACATATGATACCCTATTCTAGAGTTTACATAAATGGGGAAATACGAGTAGACCTAGAAACCAGAAAGCCCAAAGGCTTAGTGATTCCTTGCTGACCGGTGATTTGTTGCACTGAGTTTATCCCGCAAATTTATACTTCTTGACTGTTTGCTATCTCATCGCTCCGTGAAGAGGATGAGATATTGTAGTTACTTTGCCTGTTGGGCTATATACGGCAATATTAACTGAAATAGAAACCGTTGCCATGGTAACAGTTAATTTTTACCAAGTTACTAGTCTAAGGGGCTAACCCATGGTGGGGTACTCCAGGGTAAGCAAAAGTCCATAACTCAAGGAGGGGTCAAAACGTGTCCGTGTGTGTATGTGTGTATGTATGTATGTATGTACGTATGTTTGTGTGTGTGCATGTATGTACGCCCTAGCATTCCATACAGTATCAGGTCATGAATTTTTTCCCACCTGTTGTGGGACAGTGGTCTTATGTCCTACAACTGAATGTCACAGTAGTGTTAGATTGAACTCATGTGTGTGAATCAGAGGTTTGTTTGAAATACTGTACATTGCAGTACTTATTTAACTGAAAGACTGCCCCCACTACACTGCACCAGTGTTTTGTCACCTTAAACAACCTGCAGTTGCTGGACAGGCAACCTAGCTGTCCTCTAACAGTATGACGCATGGCTGCAAGGTGGCATACTGCAGTTGTGGGACATGTCAAATATAGAGGGCAGTATACCTTTACCAATGTTTAACACAGTATATCATCACTGCATACAGTAGTTGGACATTTGGTTTTTTATAAAAATGATATTAAAGGTGAAGCGCAAAGTTGACCATATCACTTAAAAATGGTGCAGTTGTGGAACGTCACAATTGCATTTCACACACAAATTTGTCCCACAAGCGAAAGTGTGTGTAAGATTCATCGTCCCACAACTGACTGCTGTGCATACACGCATACGTACGCACACATGCATGTATGTGTGTATGTATGTGTTTATGTATGTATGTGTCCCACAATTGCATTTCACACACAAATTTGTCCCACAAGCGAAGGTGTGTGTAAGATTCACCGTCCCACAACTGACTGCTGTGCATACACACACATACGTACGCACCCATGCATGTATGTGTGTATGTATGTGTGTGTATGTATGTATGTATGCGTATGTAAAAGATGTAAATCGGGGACATGAGCATTTTTTCCCTGGGCAAGTGTGGATACACCTGCAAGTGGGGATATCCCCAATTCCCGAATGCCAAATTTGCCATGAAATTGGAATTTTGCACCTTTCAAAGATGTGTCATAGTAAGTTTGAGCATTTTTGGCATTTTCCCCAATTTACATGTTGCTATCAGTTGGACACACATCACGGGTTGGTGCATGAGTGTGTGTGTATGCATGTAGCACATGTAAATCGGGGACATGAGCGTTTTTTTCAATAGTCAAGTGTGGATACACCCCAAGTGGGGATATCCACATTTTCACTGTAAAACGTGCGTCCCCGATTGACGCCAAAAACATGTAGGCGTGTATGTGTGTATGTGTGTATGTATGTATGTATGTAAGTATATATGTATGTGTGTATGTATGTATGTATGTAAGTATATATGTATGTGTGTATGTGTGGGTGCACCCGCGGTGTGTGAGCGATCCTGTGGCTATGGGTGCACCCGCGGTGTGTGAGCGATCCTGTGGCTCCTTGACAGGACACAGTACAGCCGGCGGGAGCTCCGCTCTCGCACGTCTTTCTAGGTCACGCGGAGCTCGAAACTTGCGTAGCTGCCCGAAAATTCCGTCGCTGCAATGAGAAGTCTCGCGCGGCTGCACGTGCCTGCCTCGGCAAGCAGCCCGCCCTCCAGGCACGTACGTCTGCTGGGTTGGTTGGAGGTCAGCCAGGCCAATGTGGAAATCCCGCGAATTCCTTACCGGTACATTTCCTGCGTACCGCTAAGGAAGCGAGGGTGAGTATGGGTGCACCCGCGGTGTGTGAGCGATCCTGTGGCTATGGGTGCACTCAGCAACATGTCCTTGACAGGACACAGTACAGCCGGCGGGAGCTCCGCTCTCGCACGTCTTTCCTAGGTCACGCGGAGCTCGAAACTGGCGTAGCTGCCCGAAAATTCCGTCGCTGTAATGAGAAGTCTCGCGCGGCTGCACGTGCCTGCCTCGGCAAGCAGCCCGCCCTCCAGGCACGTACGTCTGCTGGGTTGGTTGGAGGTCAGCCAGGCCAATGTGGAAATCCCGCGAATTCCTTACCGGTACATTTCCTGCGTACCGCTAAGGAAGCGAGGGTGAGTATGGGTGCACCCGCGGTGTGTGAGCGATCCTGTGGCTATGGGTGCACTCAGCAACATGTCCTTGACAGGACACAGTACAGCCGGCGGGAGCTCCGCTCTCGCACGTCTTTCCTAGGTCACGCGGAGCTCGAAACTGGCGTAGCTGCCCGAAAATTCCGTCGCTGTAATGAGAAGTCTCGCGCGGCTGCACGTGCCTGCCTCGGCAAGCAGCCCGCCCTCCAGGCACGTACGTCTGCTGGGTTGGTTGGAGGTCAGCCAGGCCAATGTGGAAATCCCGCGAATTCCTTACCGGTACATTTCCTGCGTACCGCTAAGGAAGCGAGGGTGAGTATGGGTGCACCCGCGGTGTGTGAGCGATCCTGTGGCTATGGGTGCACTCAGCAACATGTCCTTGACAGGACACAGTACAGCCGGCGGGAGCTCCGCTCTCGCACGTCTTTCCTAGGTCACGCGGAGCTCGAAACTGGCGTAGCTGCCCGAAAATTCCGTCGCTGTAATGAGAAGTCTCGCGCGGCTTGCACGTGCCTGCCTCGGCAAGCAGCCCGCCCTCCAGGCACGTACGTCTGCTGGGTTGGTTGGAGGTCAGCCAGGCCAATGTGGAAATCCCGCGAATTCCTTACCGGTACATTTCCTGCGTACCGCTAAGGAAGCGAGGGTGAGTATGGGTGCACCCGCGGTGTGTGAGCGATCCTGTGGCTATGGGTGCACTCAGCAACATGTCCTTGACAGGACACAGTACAGCCGGCGGGAACTCCGCTCTCGCACGTCTTTCCTAGGTCACGCGGAGCTCGAAACTGGCGTAGCTGCCCGAAAATTCCGTCGCTGCAATGAGAAGTCTCGCGCGGCTGCACGTGCCTGCCTCGGCAAGCAGCCCGCCCTCCAGACACGTACGTCTGCTGGGTTGGTTGGAGGTCAGCCAGGCAAATAGGAAAATCCCGCGAATTCCTTACCGGTACATTTCCTGCGTACCGCTAAGGAAGCGAGGGTGAGTATGGGTGCACCCGCGGTGTGTGAGCGATCCTGTGGCTATGGGCGCACCCGCGGTGTGTGAGCGATCCTGTGGCTATGGGTGCACCCGCGGTGTGTGAGCGATCCTGTGGCTATGGGTGCACTCAGCAACATGTCCTTAACAGGACACGGTACAGCCGGCGAGAGCTCCGCTCTCGCACGTCTTTCCTAGCTCACGCGGAGCTCGAAACTGGCGTAGCTGCCCGAAAATTCCGTCGCTGCAATGAGAAGTCTAACGCCGATGCACGTGCCTGCCTTGGCAAGCAGCCCGCCCTCCAGCACGTACGTCTGCTGGGTTAGTTGGAGGTCAGCCCAGCCTAATGGGGAAAGCCCGCGAATTCCTTACCGGTACATTTCCCGCGTACCGCTAAGGGAGCGAGGGTGAGTATGGGCACACCCGCGGTGTGTGAGCGATCCTGTGGCTATGGGTGCACTCAGCAACATGTCCTTGACGGGACACGGTACAGCCGGCGAGAGCTCCGCTCTCGCACGTCTTTCCTAGCTCACGCGGAGCTCGAAACTGGCGTAGCTGCCCGAAAATTCCGTCGCTGCAATGAGAAGTCTCTCGCCGATGCACGTGCCTGCCTTGGCAAGCAGCCCGCCCTCCAGCACGTACGTCTGCTGGGTTGGTTGGAGGTCAGCCCAGCCTAATGGGGAAAGCCCGCGAATTCCTAACCGGTACATTTCCCGCGTACCGCTAAGGAAGCGAGGGTGAGTATGGGCGCACCCGCGGTGTGTGAGCGATCCTGTGGCTATGGGTGCACTCAGCAACATGTCCTTGACGGGACACGGTACAGCCGGCGAGAGCTCCGCTCTCGCACGTCTTTCCTAGCTCACGCGGAGCACGAAACTGGCGTAGCTGCCCGAAAATTCCGTCGCTGCAATGAGAAGTCTCGCGCCGATGCACGTGCCTGCCTTGGCAAGCAGCCCGCCCTCCAGCACGTACGTCTGCTGGGTTGGTTGGAGGTCAGCCCAGCCTAATGGGGAAAGCCCGCGAATTCCTTACCGGTACATTTCCCGCGTACCGCTAAGGAAGCGAGGGTGAGTATGGGCGCACCCGCGGTGTGTGAGCGATCCTGTGGCTATGGGTGCACTCAGCAACATGTCCTTGACGGGACACGGTACAGCCGGCGAGAGCTCCGCTCTCGCACGTCTTTCCTAGCTCACGCGGAGCTCGAAACTGGCGTAGCTGCCCGAAAATTCCGTCGCTGCAATGAGAAGTCTCGTGCGGTACATTTCCTGCGTACCGCTAAGGAAGCGAAGGTGAGTATGGGTGCACCCGCGGTGTGTGAGCGATCCTGTGGCTATGGGTGCACTCAGCAACATGTCCTTGACGGGAAATTCTAAGGAAGCGAGGGTGAGTATTGGTGTATGTATGTATGTATGTATGTATGTATGTATGTATGTATGTATGTATGTATGTATGGGTGTATGTATGTATGTGTATGTGTGTATGTATGTGTGTATTTATGTATGTAAGTATGCCACAAGTATCTCAAACAACTCCCTAGTGCTTTAGCCTTATTTTGTTTGTAGCAAATGGCTACGTAGCTTGTTTTATCCCCAGAAGTTTGTAGTAGGGCTCATGCCCAAGTTGCAGTTTTTGTAGTTCGGGAAAAGTTATTATGTAGGGCTCCGCCGAGAAAAAGTTAGGCCAGAAAGGGCCTACAGCAGTTTCACCGGTTGAGAACCGTAAGTTGCCCTTTATCTACTTTATATGCGAAGAGAGGAGAAAGTTGCTCTTGGTTTGATTTTGTTGATTTTGTTCTTTGCAAAATGTAGACGTAATCAGATTATTTTCTTAGAATTTAAGAATAATTTCTGTAAAAAAAAATTCTGTCGTTGTAATAGTTTGTGTTTATTACTCAATTCAGTTAAGTCAAAGATGTTAATATTTATTTCCTTTTCCAGGTCTTTGTATTGTTTAATGTGAAATTAACCTATTTTCTTGTATATAACTTCGTTCCAGGGTGTTTATGTTGGAATAGAATTACAGAGTATTTACCATGGCGTATAGTCTTTTCTTCCGTCTTGTCCGACAACCCCAGCGAAGTTGACACCCGTGACAATGTATGTATGTATGCGTATATATACATATATATATATATATATATACATATACATAGATATATGTATACACATATAATATATATATATATATATATACATGCGAGATCTTAGGCTATTTTTCCTCTAACAAAGCACTTGCCTTATACTGAAAGAGGATATTCATATGTGAATGGGAAACTTAGCCTCAAGCAGGATTCGAACCAGCGACCTCCCGCATACAAGGCGGATGCTCTAACCACTGAGCCATTAAGGCCTATGTGGTAGAACGCGGTCAACTGAGCTAAAATACTGTCGAGTCAAGCTTTCCATTATTACGTCATAGGAACGCGTCCCATGTAGTATTTGAGTAGGTAGAGAAACGTAGCGACTTTCTGTGAATGAGTCAAATCAATGCTGTATTAAATAGTCGCATAGAGACCAGTTGACCGCAATCTACCACATAGGCCTCAATGGCTCAGTGGTCAGAGCATCCGCCTTGTATGCGGGAGGTCGCTGGTTCGAATCCAGCTTGAGGCTGAGATTTCCATTCACATATGAATATCCTCTTTCAGTATAAGGCAAGTGCTTTGTTAGAGGAAAAATGGACTAAGGTCTCTATGCGACTATTTAATACAGCGTTGATTTGACTCATTCATATAAAGTCGCTACGTCTCTCTACCTAAATATATATATATATATATATATATATATATATATATATATATATATATATATATATATATATAAAATATTTATATATACATACATACATATCAGATCCGAAAGGTCACTTCCAGGTCACTTCCTGGGTCACATAATGACACAAAGGATGAAGTATAATACCGAAAGTTTTATATGTGTATATGAATGGAATTTCTTGGTTCAAATCCATCTAGCATTTCTGCAGAGTGGCTATCAGCAATCACAAGAAAAAAAAAACGAATGGTGTCAGAAAGCAAAAAAGCAGTTTTAATTCCTTGCTGAAGACGACACTCAGGAGCTTTTACAGTCATGATGACTGGTTTTCGTTTGCGGGTGTGTATGTGTTTGTGACGCTCCACATGTAAGCAAGATATAGATTTGTCACATTAAGAAAAGATCATGTATTCTTAAGGGGGATCAAAGTTCATTTGATATCATCAGAGGTCAAGAATAAAAAGTATTGTATACAATAAAGGAGTGATATATACTT
Organism: Holothuria leucospilota; assembly: GCA_029531755.1. Taxonomy (NCBI): domain Eukaryota; kingdom Metazoa; phylum Echinodermata; class Holothuroidea; order Aspidochirotida; family Holothuriidae; genus Holothuria; species Holothuria leucospilota. Next base: position 18,002,838 of record CM055982.1, on the reverse strand, counting down.
TCCATTTTTAGGAGTTTAAAGGTCATTTAAGGTCACCAGAGGTCAAACTGAAAAATCTAGTACACATCATGTGACAGTAACTGAAGCTGCCATGATTTTCACACCAGGTAGGTAGGTGCCTTCGCTGATAATAAATGGGAGAAGTAATTTCATTTTGTTGGAAGTAAAAACTGGTATGAGGTCAGAAGAGGATGAACTGAAATTTGTGCAAATGTATACCATGGACTGTAAATAGTACTTTTCAAGGTCTTTCACTGTACCATTGCCCAGCAGCATCTGGCACTGCCCAGCATCACACCAATCATGCCCCAGCACCGCCAAGCAGAATGAAAAAATTGGATACGTACTACATTCTTTTAACAAGTAATTTAATTTTATAATGGACATTCTTGTTGCATTGTAGAAATATGACCATGTTATGAAACACAATATCTCTATACATCTAGTCAGATGGCTGAAACTGTGCATTCTTGTAACTGCTTGTGGTTCACTTACACTCACTTTGTATTCAAGGTAGATTGATGAGCCGTATATGCACTTCCATTGATTTCTAACTACTCATGTATTTGACTATCCATATCAATTGTACATAGTGACATGCTATGTGTCAGGGAGATGGGCCAAAAAGACATCTCTGTTTTTTGTAGTGTGTGCATGTCTGTAATATTATTTTTATTATTGGAGAGGCTATACCAATTAGCCTAAGCACCACTCGGGCATTATGTTGGATGCGGTTAGTCAATCGTCCTTGAGAAGGCTTCGGGGTGCGTAGCTCGGTATGAGAATACCAAAAATCAGATGACAGAACTCTGTTGTAATTGTTCTTGATTTTATTCCGGTAAAAAAATATTCTCCTCAACTTAAATATATACAGGTTATTGGTGATAGATAATTCTCGAATTATTCTTGCCGGTATTGAAATATGATTAGTGAGCTACATGCTCTTGGAACACTGTAGATAATGCACGTTTACACCTCGATGTCTGCAACCGAGTGTCGAAAGTTCCAGTCGCTCAGATTCTCTGCAGGAAGTATCTACTACCGGTACTATGGGATAGGGACCCAGGGTCCTGATTGGCATAGAGTGACGCGTTGTAAATAATTGACCAATGGCAGAGGGGAGGAATCCAGACAGACTAAAGTACCGTGTGCAATGTGTGAAATTACATAAATGAGGTATTCACCATACGGCTGCAATCCTAGCTGTAAACAACAAAATGAAGTTTGTTGTAAACAACAAAATGAAGATATTTGGAGTTTGGAAGCCGAAGTCTTGTACAACTACCTCACCAACACTCCAGTTCATTTTTGCATTCTGGTTACAGTCTCTCGCTCGCACTTACTTTATTCACAGGGTAGAGTGATGAACCATATAATGTAGTTGTATTGGTTTGTAACTACGCTTTGCGTTTAAGTGTCCATATCAACTGTACGTAGTAACAGGGTATGAGTCATGTGGATGGTTTATAAAAATAAAACTTATAAATTCCAGTTTGTGTGATTGCTCGTTTTTTGTGCATGTCAACTTCTTTTGCGGTGAGGTAGGGCAACAGTGTAAAAGTTTATATATGTTATTTCCGACACTCTCGTATTTATTTATCTGTTCATCTGTATTGTACGAAAGCCCATTAAGGCCATAGAAATTTTTTTCTTGATATGATGATTAATCAAATTACTAATTTGATTAGTCAAATAACTAATTTGATTAATCAAATAACTAATTTGATTAATGAAATTACTAATTTGATTAATTAAATTACTAATTTGATTATTCAAATTATTAATTTGTTTAATCAAATTAGTAATTTGATGAATCAAATTAGTAATTTGATGAATCAAATTAGTAATTTGATGAATCAAATTAGTAATTTGATGAATCAAATTAGTAATTTGATTAAACAAATTACTTAATTTGATAAATCATACTAACGATCTGATTAAAAAATAATGTGATTAATCAAATTAACAATTTGATTAAACAAAACAAAAATTTGATTAATCAAATAAACAATTTGATTAAACAGATTAATAATTTGATCAATCAAATTTTTAAGTTGATTAAACAAATTAATGATCTGATTAAACAAATTAAGAAAAAAATTGGCTATGGCCCTTATGGGCTTTCGTAGTATTCCTTCATTGTAACAAAAAGAATTAACCATAGAAATTGTTGTTTATGATTCTCTTTTCTCCTCACTGACCTTACCAAATCATTTTATGTAACTTTTATTTTGTAGGTCAGGGTTTGACTGTGAACAGTTCTTTCTGTCAGGACAGAACAATATCACTATCACCACAGAATGTCTTTGTAGAAGAAATTGTCATTGTTCCAAATGCTACCTTTAACGGAGTGATTGTGCCCCCTACCAGTTTTGATGGAGACGTCATAAGCCTTACAACCATGACATATTTCTTAGCGGAAGGTCCCTCACGTTTTATTTACAACTATGAATTTGCTGGCTTAACTGCTACCTGTGACTTCACAATTTTTGTCATAACAGGTAAAGTTTTGTACGAGCCTTTTTCGGCTTCCGCTATTCCTACATTTCTTATATATATATATATATATATATATATATATATATATATATATATATATATATATTATATATATATATATATATATATATATATATATTTATATATATATATATATATATATATAGTCTTTTTCTTGGGAAATTGAAATACAATTTCCTACGAAATGGCAAATATTCCTTTTTTGTATAGTCTACATTTCAGAAGTCTTTTTTTTAATAGTTTGAAATATAAAGTCAAAGAAATTTGGGAAGAATTTACAGTACATACAGTACTTTTGTATTGTTTTTGTGTAAACATTGTAACTTAAGAAGCTTAAGCTATATTGAGTTTGTTAGCATACCTTGTGCATTAGCTTAATATCAACGCTATTGTTGTTTCTCTAGATACTGCTGCAGTGCTCTGCTAAAAGAAACTTTTCTTGGTGTGCTAAGTGTCAATAAGTGTTAACAAATGGACTTTGGGTATGTGTTCCATTCAATTTTGAAATTCGGAAAAATCATTTGCTCCAATTTTGTCAGGAATAGTTAAACATGGTAGGCATATATTGTACTCTAAAGCTTGCAATGACGGGTTAAATACAACAAACTAGAAAATGGCAAAACCCCACATTTTCATTAATGAACGTATTCTCATTTAAAAGAAACAGTAGATCTATATCTCATAACTCTGGTGACGTGACAGAAGTAAAAATATGTTGGGATGTACAAAAAACAACGTTATAACTGTCAAATTACCATATGTACTGTATTGTTGTAAATAAAACTGAAATACTAAAGGTCATGGATAGATCTCTGGAGTTTGTTTTCAGATACCTTTTGATCCTGTGAACTTTTTAGGAATTGAACTGACGTGTCATCCAGAAGATTTCTTTAGGTTAAGTTATTTGCCGAAATTACCCCTTATAAAAATCTTATACACCAGTGGTCAATGAGGGACTTAAACCCAAATAGGCAAAATTACTGTCATTAAAACGTTTGAGATATCCCAGCTTGTATATGTCCTTATAGTGTTGCCGGACCATCTAGCTGATTTCTTTTAGCAGATAACAAGTTGTTCCACAAATTCATTTGGAAGAATAAGCCTTATAAAATTATAAGAAGTACTGTCTTAAAAAGTAAACAGAATGGTGGGTTTTGCATGATTGATATCGATTCGTTTATGAAAACCTGAAGACAAATTGGGTCAAATTGTATTCAATGAGCATAGACAATGAAAGAAACTTCAGACTATTTCTCAAGATGTCACAGTTGTAATTCCTTTTTGAATGTAATGTTTGTAGTGATGACGTTGATAATATTAAGAATTGCTTTGTCAAAGTTGTGTGTCAAGTTTTGGGCCGATTTCAACCGAGATACTCCTACGGAGAACTATGGTAACCAAATAGTATTATTCCCCAAGAGGGATTGATAATTAAACTACTGTTAAGGAATTGTTTGGTGCACGATAAGAACTTTTTCAAGGAGGGTGGGGAGTTAATTCAACACCAAGATAAAAACTTACAATGCTGAGCACTTTTCTTACCTTATGTTACTTTAGTATTGTAGTCGCAATTCCAAGAGAGCCAGCCCATTTGAGAGCCAGCCTGAGAGATCTAAACGAGTTTAGTATTAGTTACCAGCATTTGGCAAAATTTAAAATTTCCTAAAGAGAATGGTTAACACCTGCAATCCGATTCAAGAACGGTACTAAAAAAAACACCGAGATTTATAATCTCAAACGCTAATGAAAATCACGGAAAGTGTTTTTTTAGTTGCCGTCAAAAGAGGGGCATCAGTGTTTCCACTTCGCAAATACTCTAGGACTAGCGAATTCCTCTTTACTTAAATTGTTATAAATACACCTTGTTATAAACTTTAAATTTGTCAAACGCTGGTAATTAATGCTAAACTCGTCTGGATATCCCAGGCTGGCTCTCCAATATCTTGCAATTGCAGCTACAATACTAAAGTAGTCAAGGTAAGAAAAGTTTTTTGCAGAAGTCGGTGTTCCAGACTGTAAGCTTGAGCTGGCTCACCGCGATAGAATTTTAGTAGCAAAACTGCCTTAATTAAGAGTCTAGTTTGCTGAGTTCCTACATGGGATGATCGAAAAAACAGGTAGTCCAGGCCTGGGCTCTGTGGGCTCAAGCCGAGTCACGTAACCCCCTGCAAACAAACCTTGAGACGCCACTGACTAAATCCCTCTAATTCGAAGTAAAATATTTTCACAAGTATCGTGGTGAATGTACGAGTGTAAGAGAATTTTAATTGGATGATTATTAACAGTGTTGTACCGAGTAATGACTCGAGTCAGTAATTTTTAAAAGGAAAATGACTCGGGCAATTGTATCATAATTTTCCTCATAGAAGTAATACAATGGCTCGAGTCACTGACTCGACTCGAGTCACATTGAAAGTAGTAAATGACTCGACTCGACTGCAAAATTGAGTGACTCGTTACAACTCTCCTTTTTAATAGCCTAATTTATCTTATTTTCTACTAGAATTAAGTATTTATTTGTCGAAATTCAAATATTGAAATTCAGAACTAGTTACTTTTATCCAAAATACACAAAGGGAATAATAGGTACTCATTGTTTTATAGGCAACCTTTGTCATTTTATTTGCGACGGGTACTGTAATATAGATATTTCCATTAAGTTGTTGGGGAAACTTTTCTCAGAGCAATGATGTGCATGCAAACACGTGGAAGAGCACCAATCATAACCTCAGAGACAGAAGAGGCGGTGGTGGGCTCGCAAGCGGTGCCTCAGCTTTACATTTGATTATTATATCCACTTCCAATTCTGAGTACGCATTTCTAGGGCACAAAGCGGGACTTGAGAAGCTCACATACATCACGAAACCCCCAAATCAGATTCAGTTTTGAGGAGGCATATTCCATATTGACGTTCATTCTCCAGTTGTATGGCTCAGTGATACAGTCTACATAGGTCCGCGTGACTACAGTGTTTCTCCAATAGACCTTATGCATATTACGTCCATTTGGAGTCAAGTGGGTATCATTGCAACTTACACCAACAAATGCAGACAGGGGATTTGAGGACCGGTCACATTTGCCAGTACTTCACGCCTGTGGCTAGCCCATGCACACGCACGACGTCTACGTCGTGCGTGCAGTGTGCTTTATTGTTTTGCCTTCAAAATGACGTCACGTGACGTCAATGCATAAAGTCTATTGCCTATATACACACATAGTTTTGCGTCGGTGTAAAGTTACAATCAGAAAATAAGAGTTAAATGAAGACACCATACTAGTGGCGTAGCCGGAGTAGAGGGGGCGGGGAGGGATAGGAAAGCAAAAAACAAAACGCAGAAAACGGTGAGAGGAGGGAGGGATAGGAAGTTGGTGGGGCGGAGTGGGAGGGGGTAGGGATCTAGGTCCGGGGATTAGTCATGACGATGGAATCCGCAGCAGAACGGGCGGCATATTTATTTTATGCAGGACGCATTGGAAATAGGCTTCCGAAAAGTCAATCAAAATCTTGGATATCAAGATGTCATCGCATCTGAAAACATTTTTCCGGATCTTTTCTCCTTTTTTCAATAGATTATGCCTTGGGGACTGAAATCTAGTCCTTTTTTCGAACCCTAATCCTGATTTTGAAACAAAATAAATAAATTCCGAAAAAGTATTGGTTGTCAAAGTCATTTTCACTCGGACGGCGGGCCGCCCCTCCAGGGATGGCGCCAGGTGGGCTATGCTCCCCTCGGGAAATTTTTACAGTTTCGTCGGGGAACCTACCAAAAGTTTTCGCGCATTTCGCGCCCTTTGCAGTTTCAAGATTCAGATTCAAAAGAACGATATCAGTGCGCAACTTGGCTCTTAAAGTATTAGGTGAAAATATGCAAAATATGCCCTGCAATGGCATGGGATAGTTAGGCTCCTTCAAATTTCCTTCTCACCATGCACCCCCTCGACTTAGTGGGTTGTCAGAACTTGGGTTGGCTGACATGTCCCGGCCCCCGTTCGGGCGGCCCTCTTTCGGGAAAATTCTGTAGCCACTCAAGGTCGGTTTACTTATTTTGGTTTTCAAAAGGATCATTTCTGAGGTAAAACAGACAATTTTCGGTACGCTTTGCCCACTCTCCCTCAGTTTCGTTACTTTTAGGTAAATATAGTACAATGTCATCGGTAAACCTAGTTACTAATGTTCTCTTATGTCTGTAGTGATGTACGGCCAGTGACCCGAGAAGGGCAGTAAACTGTAAGTTATGTCTGATATGGCCCAACTGCCAGGACAATTGACCTATATAAGTTTAAAACAAGTACAAATTCTTTTTAGTGCAGACTTACCCATTAAATTTTCGCGCGCTTCGCGCACTTTGAAATTTCACAATTTAGATTCCGCATAAAACGGTAAATCTATGTTCATCTAAGTATATATAAATTCTATGCAATATATGCACCGTAATGGCATGGTATAGCACATTCTGGTTTTCTTCAAATACCCTCTCACCAACCCCTCGACGGCATCAGGGCTGTCGTGCAAATCCTGGCCCCACCCTGCACCCCTCTAAAACCTCTGTGGAGAACACTGACATCTAGTATTAAAATAAGCACTATTTTGCATCTAAGCCCTTCGAGACAGCAAAAAAGAAAAATCAAAAGAGGAGGGGGAACCCTCCCCTTTTACCCTTCCCCAGGACTTCTGTCAAGAATGGGGACGATGAGTCGACTTTGCCCCCTTACCAAAAGCCTGGCAACGCCACTGCACCATACCAGATGGTTCAAAGTACTGACGTTTTGGTCATAGACTGTACATTTAAACGAAAATTACAATCAAGAAGACGCGCATAGCAAAGTGCTTGAATTGCAGTTGATACCGATGAATATGATGCACACTATTGTTACGTAAAAACGTATGCATGTTATAATTACAAGGCGTATCTACCTCTAGGATAAAAATTAAGTGAATCAGACGCACAATGCCATTACGTAAAGGTAAAAATGTAAAATGCACAAATGTATGTAAGACTTAGATACAGATGAAATAGATGCACGATACGTTACATAAAAATGAATGCGTGTGTGATAGAATTAAAAGGCGTACTACGACAAGGGTTGAGTTAATTGGAAAGGACGCCGATAATTATTACGTCAAGCTGAAACACGTGAACGGGAGAAGCCTTAAGTAAATAAGATAAGAGGTAGGTGCGTCTGATTCCCTTAACAGCAACCGAGGCCTGGGCGCTGTTTATGGAGAGTTTAGATTGACCTTAAGTACGATCTATCATTCAACTTGAAGTCAAACTTATGAAGGAGCAGAACCTTTTTGAAACAGGACACAGGTGCCGTACATGACATTTGAGCCAAATTTATGCCCATAGATATGATCTATGCCCAAGCTAACAGTTTGAAACTTGAAAATATCATACTGCAGTGTTGATACTTTCCAGCACCATTGTCGTTACTGGTACAGTGATCACATTACAGGCGTCTGTCAGGATGATATCAAAGATGTCGAGTTGAAGTAAGCACCTACAGAATAATCTCCTTCACTTTAAAGGTCTTATTCAGAGGCAAATAAGGGTCATGCAATCGACTCAAAAGAATAATTTTAGGTAAACTAGGATTTTATATTATTTTTCTACAGGAACAACAAACAAAAAAAAACGACGTTTTCTATTTTTAATCATTTTCTGAAAACTTTGTTTTCATACAACCATACTGGAACGATAAAATCACGTGATTTCTTCGAAAGGTCAAACTATGACGTCACCGGCCGGAGTCGGGTCGAGCTAGCGCGAGCACACACAGCTAGCCAGCATGTACCGTACCAGTACTGCAAGCAGTTCATATAATACTAGTTAAGTTAGTACTAGTAGTAGTAGGATAGTAGCATACCCTAGTAGCCGTAGTTACACTTAGTATTCGGATATTGCAAAAAATTGTACAGCATAGTAGTAAAGATTCATTCTTGTTATGATCAAATTAAATTTACGCTCTTTAGTCAGCGTAGGTCGGAAGGTTTAAGAGTAGACCTGGTACGAGCTAGTATCGGCGGGCAGTAGGCTAGTTAGCTAGGCCTAACGTTAGTAACGTTACTCGTTAGCTCTAACGTTTACGGTTTAGCATTCTGGTAGGTTCGACTTGCAAAAAAGAAAAAAAAAACTTAACGTTAGAGTATCCTACATTTTAAGCATGTTTGTAAAGGAAAGAAGCCGCTCTTTCGGAAGAAATTAGTAGCCCTAAAAAGAGAGCTGTTTGGTTTGTATCAGGTTTTCTCTGCAGGCTACACCAGGTCTTCGTCTTGGGCTTTCTGGTGCCTCGACTTGTCTTCACCCTTCAAGTACGTGAGTGATATCATGGGAAGTTTGTCTAACGGCCTCTCTCCTCCTTCCGAAATCAATTCTTTCCAATGTGTTCCTTAGTCTGACGCCAAACTTTGCAAACCCCCTAGCTCAAAGAATCTCAAAGTTGTAACGTTAAAACTCCTCGGAGCAATTCTGAAAATTTGTAAGTCTGGCCAATGGTTGTGGCTTGAAGATTATTGCTGGGCTATCAACAGCAAGTTGTAGGACCTTGAATTTTTCTTTTTTCTTTTAGAAGAATCACCACAAGTTATTTTCTCTTCTTCAGAGATGTGTGGTGTCTTTCGGTATAAGGCAGGTATTCGTAGTATGTATATCCAGGGATATATATATCCAGTATTAAATCCATTCAGTCTGTGTGTAAGTGTTACAATACTACGCTAGTATACTATGACTATGATACGAGAGTTACATGAGTCAACCTCGTGGCTTGTTTACTTTTAATTATATGCATGTATTTGGACGTGAAAGAGAATACCTACAATTCTAAGTGCTGATTGGCTGAATCTCAAATAGACAATGTCTTGGTAAATATTACACAGTATTTGTTCTAGATTGTTATTCTTTTTTACTGTTTTTAGGTGTTTATGATCCGTTTTGGGGAGGAGAAGGGGGGGGGGGTGAAAGGATGTACGAGTATTTTCTTTCGGTCAGCAATTCCTTCCAAAAATCTCAGTCCATCTAACCTAAGTCTCTTTTCAGAAGAAAAGAAGCAAAATAAAGTGAAGGGAAGGTCAAGTTGGTGAATCACTCTATGACGTTTACCAACTAGTCAATGATTTGTTGTTTTTAAGGAAGAAAACCCGATCATGTAGTATGTGATCCCCTACATGATATAGGCAAAAGCTTTAAAAACTTCATCTTATCTCTTTCAACAAATATTTGTCTGTCAATTCTTCACTGGTCTGTGCTGAAAGTAAGCTTACATACCCGGAGTTTCACATTGGGGTACTTCAATGGGGGCAAAATAACCGTACTGTGGACGAAAACTGGCAGCTGATTAAGTCCTTTCTCGAAAGAACTGTTAAGAAGAATGTTCCCACCAAAAGAACTGGAGCTAAAACATCTCTCCCGTGGGTTACCGATAGCATTCGTAAGTTGATTAGAAGAAGGGACAGGCTGCATGCTATCTTCAAAAAAACTAACAATACCAAGATGCATGACAAATGGGCTGAATTGCGGTCTAGAATCAAAAGGGAGGTCCATATCTCCCATACAAATTATGTTAATGGTATGATTAGTGATATAAAACATGACACTAAACCTTTCTGGAGGTACATAAATGGCCAAAAAAAGGATAAACATGGCATCCCCCCTCTCAAGACGAATAGCAAATTAGCTATTACTGATCTGGATAAGGCCTGTGCTTTCAATGCTCAGTTCACAAGTGTATTTACCAAGACTTTGTTTAGTGTTATCCCTTTCTGCAGACCAGCTTGTAGCAGAATGGCTGATATTACCATATCTACTCATGGAGTTGAAAAACTGTTAAAGGGCTTGAATGAAAACAAAGCCGTTGGACCTGATAACATTCATCCTTGGGTCCTTAGTGAAATTGCCTCTGACTTTGCTCCTATGTTAAGTCACTTGTATCAGCAATCCCTTACAAGCGGAAGGATACCGGCTGATTGGAAGATGGCAAACGTCTGCCCTGTTTACAAAAAAATGACAGTTCTCTCCCTCTTAATTACGGGCCTGTTTCGCTCACTTGTATTTGCTGTAAATTGTTAGAGCATATTATAAGTTCCAACTTGATGGACTTCTTTGAGGCAAACAATACACTTTCAACAAAGCAGCATGCTTTTAGAAAGTCGCATAGTTTGTGATACCCAACTAGTATCAGTCGTCGAAGACTGGGCTTCGGCCCTGGACTCACAAAAGCAGGTTGATGTCTTCATCTTGGACTTTGAAAAGGCCTTTGACACCGTGCCTCATGAACTGCTAAAAAACCAAACTGTTTAGCCTTGGTGTTTCCAAACAGGTTCTTCGGTGGGTCGACGACTTTCTCTCTGATCGTAAGCAAGCTGTTGTAGTTAATGGTACTCGGTCCCCTTTTGATGATGTTGTCTCTGGTGTTCCTCAAGGATCTGTCCTAGGACCCATTCTTTTCCTTGTTCATATTAATGACATTGTAAATGCTGCCTCCTCTAATATTAGACTTTTTGCTGATGACTGTGTCTGTTATGGGGTCATAGAGAATGTTAATGATTGTTGTTTGCTCCAGAAAGACATACATAATCTAGGTCTTTGGGCCAAGACTTGGGGCATGAGATTCCAGCCCTCTAAGTGCAACATCATTACTTTCGCTGGAAAAAAAAATCCGGTCAACTTCGATTATGTCTTGAACGATGTGAAGTTAGTTAAGGTTGACTCGATAAAGTACCTAGGTGTCACGATTTCTAACGACTTAAACTGGGATAAGCACATTCAGTCTATCTGCAATAAGGGTAATAAGATTTTGGGCATACTTTATAGAAATTTATCATTTTGCTCTCGCGATGTGAAGTTAGCTGCCTACAAGGGTCTCCTTCGGCCTGTTTTGGAGTATGCTTGTTGCGTATGGGACCCACATCAGTCTTACTTACAAGATAAGCTAGAGAGCATCTAGAGGAGATCGGCTCGTTTTGTAAGCTCCGAATTTTCTCGCGAGCCAGGGTCGATGACATCTATTTTGAAGGACCTTGATCTCCCCACGCTAGCTGATCGTCGCAAGCAAAACAGACTTATTCTCTTCTCGAAAGGTTTTTTTTTGGTAAGGCTAATATTCCCATGGACAAACTCAGTCATCCAACTCGGAAAACTCGTGGGATGCACAACCTCCATTTTTGTCAACTCTACTCTCGGTCTAATTGTTATAAATTTAGTTTTCTTCCTAGTACTCTGAAAGATTGGAATAACCTTCCTGCTGCTTTGATTGATAGTTTAGATAGTCATAGAGATCCTGTTCAATATATTACCAATTTTATTAGGGCAAATTAGGGCACCCCTGACGCATGTGCGGTGTAGTAATGTCCTTTGGATGTGTCACCGTGATCCGAAAGAAGAAGAAGAAGAAGACATATGCCTACGACTACGTTTGTACTAATTATTCCTATGCATGTCAACACGACTCCCGCCAGTGACGTAATAGGCTTGACCTTAGCCACGCCCCGTTTTACATTCAGTCATTTGAAATGACGATTTTTAGCTGTTTTCTCGTATTATTAGAACGTATTTTCTCAGCAGTGCCAAGGAGTACTCCAAAAATTCGAGGTGTGTTGGGGTCAAGACAAACAGCAGTTTCTGCTCACTCCCAATGAAACGAAAATGCACTTTGCCTCTGAATAAGACCTTTAAAGTATTTAGACCACCAACAGGGATACCCTTGGACCATGAATTAATGCACTTCGTCAGATTTGTGACCTGACGTCACCGACCCACTGTTTATATGAAATACAGATATCTGCTACACTAAAAGTGTAAAGCAAAAGGGTGTCTTAGGATGAGATCAGCAACTCCTTGGATTGCCATCTTGTTTTATCTTTGTGAGCAATCACACACAACAGACTAATATGAAATTTATTACCTGTTTTTACTTTTTTTTTCAGCTCTGAACATCGGCAGGGAATGAACATGTACACTTATTAAACCCTTATAATAATATAATAATAAAAATAATTACTGTTGCTTCTATTACTTTTGACTTCTTTTTTAACTTGTACTATGTTCATTTCATTTTTCTCAGTCGATGATACTCCTCCTGTAGTTGCATGTGGTGAAGATATTGTCAGACAAATACCCGTCTCCACTGGGGGAGTGCAGGTGAACTTTGTAGAATGTACAGCTACTGATGATTCAGGAACTGCTATCCTTGTGTCAAGGTCACACACTCCTGGACAGTTCTTTGTGATTGGCACAACAGTAGTCACCTATACTTACACCGATCCGACTGGAAACACTGCAACAGATTCCTTTAATATAATTGTCTATGAAAGTAAGCCAGTTTTGCATTAGTCTGTTTTCAGATGTTCATTATGATGAAGATAAAATGACTATCATTTCCCACCCCACCTCCCTCAGTAAACTGACCTAATTAGTCTTTCTGTGGAGAAAAGGGAAGAAGGTTACATTTCAAAACCTCAGAAGAGTCTCTGAAGTAATCAACTAGTGGATAACAGGGAAACTAGAAAGGGAATAACACTATAAGATGAGACACTTATTTGTAACAACTGCTACACAATGACCAGAACTCCGGTTTTAAGGTTGTCAGCATGGCTGATATCTGTGTAAAGTAAATAAGTGTACGCCATTGTCACGATGGGATATTACTAATGAACCTCTATCGTTCATAATAAGTATCGGAGAAATTTTACACTTCAGACTTTGAAATGGGACGTATGACCAGTTATTGCCTAAATTTATTCTACAGGTATTCTACAGGTATGATATCTGTGTCAAGTAAGTTACTTGTACCTGTTAATCACTTGAACTTGACTGACTATTGCATTCACACACATGAGTCACATTTTCTTGAAGATAGAAATGAAAGACATGAATCTTAGGGCTATTTTAATGTTGACACCTTTATTTACCAGTATCTTTTACATGTTCTTCTGTTTTGCATTTCACAAAATTTATACAATCAATGAGCCTCAACCATCAATACCTTTATCTTTGTAAGCAATCGCATACCACAGACTGTGATATGGAGCCTATTACCTGTTTTTGATTTTAATGTCATGAATAGCTCTGAACATAAGCAGGAAATGGATATGAACACTTATTAAATCCTTATGATAATAAAAATAATTACTGTTGCTTCTATTACTTTTGTCTTCTTTTTTAACTTGTACTATGGTCATTTCATTTTTCTCAGTCGATGATACTCCTCCTGTAGTTGCATGTGGTGAAGATATTGTCAGACAAACACCCTTCTCCACTGGGGGAGTGCAGGTGAACTTTGTAGAGTGTACAGCTACTGATAGTTCAGGTACTGTAACCCTTGTATCAAGGTCACACACTCCTGGACAGTTCTTTGTGATTGGCACAACAGTAGTCACCTATACTTATACCGATCCGACTGGAAACACTGCAACAGGTTCCTTTAATATAATTGTCAATGGAGGTAAGTCACAAGTACAATTGTCAATGGAGATAAGTCACTTTGTCTCGGTCAACTTTAGCTGTACATGATGATGAAGGTAAAATAACTGTACCCCTAGCCACCCCCTTGATCAGAAAACTCACTGAAGCGGATATTTCATGGAATCCCATGAAACTGATCATAAATCATATCATTCCAACCGACGACGTAATTATGCAAATTTTAATACAAAACAAGCTAGGAAGTCGCGTTACAAATTTCGGAGATAATTTCAATTGAAACTGGCTCAAAATTTCATAACTGAATGCGCATTTCCAAGTGGTCGATCATGTAGGTTAAGACAGTCCTTTATAGTCATGGAGATAAATTTTAGACAGAATTTAAAAGGTAATATCCTGCTTCCGATCGGGAAACAAGTGTGCACATTCCATATGGTTAGTGTGGGACCTGAATTCATCAAAAGTGATGCAAGTAGTTACCTAGTCCCAGTAAAGTAAGCTAGGCTGCTACTAAGCACCATTACAGCAGGGCATAGTACTGCTATTGTTACAAACAAGCAGGGGTTAAGAAAATGATAATAGACAAAATGGATTAGATATTTCATGAAAATAACTCAAGCAAGGATATTCGGAGTTGTATAACGCATAACATAGAATTTAGTTGGTTTCCTTCTTTCTCTAGAAGGCTAATCAAGAATTTGTACAAAAACGTAATTAACGAAATATGTTAAAAATACCAAAATTTGGATAAATTTACATACTTTTTAAAGGTATTTTGTTTTTCTGTATCCCAATGAGTGTCCAAAATTACATCTGTTTTGAAAGAATATTTCAAGTTTTAAGCTTTATTTTGTATCATTTCTTCATAAAACAAACTTTTGTTCGAGTAATTTGACGTTGAAAGTAGGCTCCTGAAATGTAAAAGATCATGAAATTAATTCAGTCTCAGTAAAAGGTGAACAGTAAAATAATTCAGTTCTGAAAGTGTTAAGTTATAAACTACTCGATGACAGGGACACAAAAGATGCAAAAACACTATAAGAGAAGACCCTAATATGAAACAAGTGCAACATAATGACCAAAGTTCAGGTTTTCAGGTTGTTAAGATGTCTGATATCTGTGTCAAGTAAGTTACCTGTACCTGTTAGCCACTTTGAAATTGACTGACTATTGCATTCGAAACCTGAGCCACATTTTCTTGAAGATAAAATGAAAAATGGAAGACATGAATCTTAGGGCTATTTTAATGTTGACACCTTTATTTACCAGTACGCTGTACATGCTCTGCTTTTTACCATTTCAGAAATTATATTATCAATGAGCCTCAGCCATCAATACCTTTGATAGGTGAGCAATCTTTGTGAACAATCACACACAAAAGACTGTTTCCTGGTGTTTATTACCAGTTTTTGGTTTTTATTTCATAAATAGCCCTCTGCAAACCCCCAGAAAATGGAGATTTATAATATGTATGTTCTCTCTAAATTGACCTAACTCCTTACCAGGATCCTGACCATGCAGAACTGTCCGAAGGTATTTAAGACTGGGGTACTAAACCATGCAACTCCAAAATTTTAGCATTTTCTTAGATCATTTTGGATATTGTAGACAAAAAAAAAATCGTTCAAACTTAAAATTATTTCGTGGCTGCAGCACCCAGCCCAATCCCATAGTCCCTTTTTGTGTTTTGAAATATTCAGTAATATTTGAATAATGCAATGCTTTCCGCTTTTTAACAGATTTCTGTTTCTTTACCTTGGCGATTCCGCTACTTTTGTCACCTGTTTTTCCTCCGCTATGATTATATTGACATTGACAAAGTTTGTTATCATGTATATGTTCTTCCCTGCAAATAACATGATAATATTATATCCCACTACCAATAGTCCTTAAATTTCTTTACAATCAGATCGAAGTTCTCATTGCATTTGGGCCAAAGAATATAGCTAATCACATGCCAGCGTAGATAACAATTTCAAAATAAAATGTTAGTACCAGTAGACCCCCTTTGGCGCTTTACCCTGACATACATGGTCTGGCCAAGTGCTAGCTTCTGCATGATTTCTGCACACCTATTGTGTGCCTGTGATAAATAGAAACTAGTCGGCCTAGTGATATTACTATCGTTAAAGGATTCCTAAATGTGTTCGTGTAACTTGCATAATTTTGTCCTAGGATGATTTTGTCTTGTGAGTGACGTGCAGCTTCCTATTTCGCTATCCTAACATGGATTATGTGTGGTCTGTGTGATCTAACATGTACCGTTGTATACGTTCCATTGGTGGAACTGTGACAATTGCATACCACGTTTATGAGACTTTTGTTTCAACTAGCTTAAAAGCACTTTGTCTACATAGGTGGGGGTTCACCTAATCAGAAATCTGTGCGATGGGCATGCCGTGTGTGTAAGTGTGCACTCAAATAACGGAAATACTAAAATGGTAGCACCTAATTAAAGGGTGCTGATGTGAAATCCGGACCCTGAAGTATTGTTTTTAGCACTTATGTGGTGCTAATACACAGCACCTCATGGGTGCTGATAACTTGGAAATATTGAAATGTTGTGCTTTGTTGGGCGGGGCTAAGTTATCTAGGCATTTTTGTCTTTTTACATCCTACTTCTTCATTAAGTGTATATACGTCTCTTGTATTAGGACTTAATTAAATACTAATTCTCACCCTCCTTGGAAATGTTAAGAGTTGGTTAAATGGTATTGATTACAACATTTATTTTGCAAACAATTATTCTTTATTATATACGAATTGTAAACAGACGTTATGTAGCTTCCAATGACCTAAACATCATATCTTTCAATGTAATGCCCCTCAATTGAGAAGAGTTTCATTTAAAAAATTTCTCAACTTGCTATGGCGCTACTACATGGATTAGGTATGTAATGCACTGATGTTGAAAAACAAATAAACAATTTTTCAAACCAAATTCACCAAAATATAACCGAAACTGTGTCAGCACCTTGGGCTGAAAAAGTAGGAGCTAAATGGGTGCTAATTTGGCACTTCAGGTGCTGTCCCTCTCCGAGCACTTGCAAGTGCTAACAACTAAAATTGCTGGTATTTGAACTTGATTTTCTCGCGTGTGCGTGTGTGTGTGTTTGTGACCTTAGCTTATGCAGGCGATATCTAAAGAAGGGACTAAGATTACACTAAGCATGGCAGTGCCCCATGTAGGTAAAAGAACCCTATCATTTCGGTGGAGGTCAACGGTCATCTGGGATCACCATGGTCAAACTCTGAAAACCTTGCTAACTCGATATCTCAAGGTAGGAATAGAATAGAACAGAATGGAATAAAATGGAACGGAACAGTGTTACTTTATTTGACTCAAACAAGGAAACTCAAACTGCCTGCAAACAGCTCAATTCAACAAGTAAAAGTAAAAATATTAATAAATATAAAACAACAATCACAAAGCGAATATACTAAATAAATGAATGAATTACTGATTAAAATATAAGAAATAAAAAGTAAGAATTCACATAAAAAAAAGGCCATCGACAGTTTCACAAATAGTCAAAAGGATTATTTTCAGCTGAAAGCAGTATTGTAAAATTTTATTGCAAGCTGAACTGAGGAGGAAGGAAATCGATTACTTATCGCATGAAGAACTCTTAGGCGGCCAGATCTAGGAATAGGCTAATACAGTAAGGAAACCCACAATGCAAGGGGTGGCTATCGTCCTCCATGATGTCCCTCGATTTACCAGCAACCTCACTGTTATACACAGTCCCTACATCACGTAGAGTCACCCCGATGATACTTTCCGTCTCTCTGATAAGTTTTGTCAATTCTATCTAAACCATACTTTGTAGCATTTCTGCCTCAACAGACCCAACACTAGCTATGACAAAGTTTCAAAACATGTGTAAGATTTTTGGATTAACATTAAAATAACTGAGTTTATGCAAGCAATACATTCTAGATCTAAGCTTTTTAATGGTAATGTCAACATTTCTATGCCAATTCAATTTGTCATTAGTAGATACTCCTAAATACTTGTACGTTTGCACACGTTCAATATCGGAATCTTTGATACCTAAAGGATTGTATTCCAGGAGTATTTTTTATGAAAATCAATTATCATCTACTTATAGCTTTTGACACATAAAGTTCTAAACAGTTACGGTCACAGTACTCAAAAATGGATTCAACTGATTTTCGTACAAAGTAGAATTGTCCATAGAGATTAGGCCTATTTTAAAGTGTCATCTGCAAACTTAAGTAAATGGCAAGATGGTTCAGTGGATACCCAGTCGTGAGTGTAAAGACTGACCAAGAGGGGAGCAAGAACAGTTTCTTGAGGGGCCCTTGAATTTGGTGTAACTATTGCCGAAGTGTTACCAGATGATGTGATTTTGAAATACTGAGAAGATACTCAAGTATCCATTGTAATACATTATGCGGAACTGATTGACTTTCATAAAGATTTTTTATTAGGACATGTGATTGTATAGTATTAAATGCTGATCAAAAGTCAAAAATATTACCATGGCACTATTACCATTTCTTGTTTTCTCAAGGTTCATATTTGGTATGTGAATGCCTTATGGTGAGAAGAACCCCATTCTTTGTGGAGGTCATAGGTCATTTGGGATCACTTGGGGTCAAACTCTGAAAACCTTTTTAAGACGATATCTCGAGGCATAAAGCTGGGATAGATTTCATATTTGGTATGTAGATGATTAAAGGGAAGCAAAAGAATCACATTGTCTTTGGTGAAGGTCAAAAGTTATCTGGGGTCATCGGGGCTCAAACTCAGATAACCTTGTTAACACGATATCTCAACATAGGAAGCTTGGATATTTTCATAATTTGTATGCGAATGCATTGTGGTAAGAGAAAAGATATTGTCTTTGTTGGAGGTCACAGGTCATCTGGGGTCACGTTAAAACGATTTCTTAAGGTAGGAAACTTGGATGGATTTTATTCTTGGTACGTTGATGCCTTATGGTCAGAGGAAGAAACAGTTTCGTTTCTTAGTAGAGGACAGGGGGAACCTTCTTCCTCCGGCGGGCCGTTTTGATAGTCATAAGCCGTTCGCGGGCCGCAGAAGTGAGGGCGCTACAAGCTTTTCCATGGGGCACAGACTAAGGGGTCCTAAGCAGGCCCTGCAGGGTGGACCGAAGCCCATACGGATTCTGGAGTTTATAGAAATGTTTAGGCAATAGAATGTTCACCCGCTATCTTTAAATGACACTGAATGCCAAAGGCTACGTAAGCTGACCAGAAGTAACACAATATGACTATTTGACTTAGTAGTAATAATGATAGACACACAAAAAGTGCGCCGAAAAAAGCGTATTTTGAAACCAACATTTTAATGTTTAATTCACTCTTCGGAGGGACAGTTCTTACCCCCCCCCCCCCCACCCAATCTACCGGAATAAATACAGTGCCCACTGAGTTTAGTACTCGATGTAATATATAGACCCATGGGCGTCTGCAGAAAAAAAAGTTAGGGGGTAAAACTTTTAATTGATCAAATTTTTTTCTCCCAGAAAAGAGCTTAATAGCTAAATGTTGACGCCTTCTACAGGGTGTAGCAAGGAATTTGCGAGGGGGCGAAACATGTAGGTACACTATCTAAGCGTAGCGCCACCATAGTTTGACGAGAAGCGCCAAGAAAATTTTGGCTGAAATACCTTCCAGATCGCTGAAAATGGCACTTTTGTGAGATGCATCTAATCATTTCCTATTTTGACAGCTCATGTTCTGGTCACTTTCTAGCGATATCTTAAAAGATATGTTGATTTTATTTTTCTTCAAGTTTTTTTTTTCAAGCTTTTGATTTTCCAGGGGAGGGTGAAAGTGCCCCCTTGCCCCTCTTCCGGACGCTCATGGATAGGCCTATACATCTGTTAGCGCACTTCTTCCATTCCTACATATATATGTATGTATATATATATACATATATATATATATTTATATATATATATTTATATATATATATATTTATATATATATATATATTTATTATATATATATATATATATATATATATATATATATATATATATATATATATATATATATATATATATATATATATATATATATATATGAGCTTCCACCCTCAACAGATAAAGGAATCGATAGTCTATAGCCAAGCACTCAGGTATAAACGCATCTGCTCTGACCCCACTGACCTTTGCATTAAATTTAACGCCCTGAAACTACAGTTTCTAAATAAAGGCTATCCCCCTTCGTCTCATCAATTGAAACATTAACAAAACTAACATTCGCTCGCGTGAACAACTATGTTACAACCAGAACCGGCACACAGCCCGGATACCTTTGTTACCACCTTCTTCCCCCAGTGCACTGTACTTTTCAAGCAATTCAAGTCCCTCTGGCACATTCTCAACCCAACTGACTCCGCAGAGTTTACTAATCCCCCTGTCCTTGCCCTGAAACAGCCACCCTCTCTGAGATCAATACTAACCACCAGCAAACTACCCCGGCTTTACCAGCCCCTACCTGGAAACAAACCATGCAATGGTCCCCGATGCTTAGTATGTAAACACATTGTAACGGAGAGTGTAGTGAGGCCCCTTCAATTGTAATTCAGCTAATGTTATTTACCTTATCTTTTGTAGCATCTGCCCCCATGGTAACTACTTAAGAGAAACCAAAACACCTTTTAGACTCCGATTCAACAACCACAAATAGACAATACGTAAAAATTCCCAGCTTCAAGCGGTCTCTCAACACTTTAACCTTCCTGGACATGGCATTGACAATGTTAGAGTTTGCTCAATAAGAGGAGGTTTCGATCCGATTCTGAACGTAAAGCTAGCCGTACACTACGCGACTTAGCACACCGCAACCCAACTCGATCGTCGGGTCACCAACAGTCGTGAGTTGTGCAAGGGTTTAAGACTGCGATTGGCAGTTTTAAGATCAGTTTTAAGTCGCGCCGACTTCAGTCGGGAAGAACCAACATGTTCGTTCTTCCCGACTGAAGTCGGCCCGACTTAAAACTGGTTCTAAAACTTCCAGTCGCAGTCATAAACTCATGCACACTATACGACTGTTGGAGATCCGACGATCGAGTTGAGTTGCGGTGTGCAAAGTCGTGTAGTGTACGGCTAGCTTAAAGCAAGTAAACTAAGACTAATAAAGAAGCTTGACACCCTTAACAATGGGCTTAATAGAGTATTATCACACTTGGGTGCATTTACTTGCCTTCGTTAGAATCTATTCTGAACTGGTATTGGCACAGTTTTGGTGTATGCTGATGAAGAAGCAGGGCTTCGAAAATTTTGTACGTCTAGTAAACATGGTGCAAATATTTTGGTATCTAAGGCATTAACTGTTCTTTTTGTAATTTTATATATATATATATA
Organism: Holothuria leucospilota; assembly: GCA_029531755.1. NCBI lineage: Eukaryota > Metazoa > Echinodermata > Holothuroidea > Aspidochirotida > Holothuriidae > Holothuria > Holothuria leucospilota. The sequence continues at coordinate 17,981,537 of CM055982.1, read as the reverse complement.
TATATATATATATATCTATATATATATATATTTCCCTAAATGGTCACTTTAGGCGACATTTCGGGTGAAAAAATGGTACTTTTAGGCGACATTGACATTAGGTGTACATATATGTGTCGCCTAAATGTTTACAACGTTATAACAACCATTCCCTGCATGTTATTTCAAAAGTTTTGAAATATATAAAAGTATCCTAGCGCCCTCTGTTTGGGGTTACTATAGGTAAGTTGCACTAGAATCCCATTGTGTATTAATTTGCTATTGAAATTTGGGGGTGTATATCATGCATGTAATAAATTGGTACGATAGGTGTACACACCCTTATTGCGCAATACCAATTTATTTCTGTTTTATTTAATAAAACGTTGTGCGTACGTCACACAGGTAATTGGACATATATTTAACTTGAGGGCGTTCCTGAAGATCATTAAGGTATTTTTTGTCTAATTTTTACTTGCATGAATATGCAAATATATTTAATTAACTGGTTGTTGCCCAAAGTGACCATTTTTTACCGTGTCACCCAAAGTGACCATTTAGGGTTATATATATATCTATATATATATATATATATATATATATATATATATATATATAGATATATATAGAAATATATATATAGATATATATATATATATATATATATAAATATATGTGATTGAGTCAACGCTGCTGTATTGAATAGTCGCATGAAGACCTTAGGCCATTATTCCTCTAACATAGGCACTTGCCTTATACTGAAAGAGGATATTTATATGTGTCACATATAAATATCCTCTTTCAGTATAAGGCAAGTGCCTATGTTAGAGGAACAATGGCCTAAGGTCTTCATGCGACTATTCATACAGCATTGATTCACTCATTCATATAAGGTCGCTACGTCACTCTACTTACTCAATATTACATGGGACGCGTTCCTATGACGTAACAATGGAAAACTTAACCCATCAGTATTTAAACTTAGTTGGCCGCGCTTTGTCACAAAGGCCTTCAATGGCTCAGTGGTCAGAGCATCCGCCTTGTATGCGGGAGGTCGCTGGTTCGAATCCTGCATGAGGCTTAGTTTTCCATTCACATATAAATATAAGGCAAGTGCCTATGTTAGAGGAACAATGGCCTAAGGTCTTCATGCGACTATTCAATACAGCATTGATTCACTCATTCATACAAGGTCGCTACGTCACCCTTCTTACTATATATATATATATATATATATATATATATATATATATATATATATATATATATATATATATATATATATATATATATATATATATATATTGCTAATTTGGGATTAGGGGGAAATATTGTATGAAAAAACGTGCCTAAAAGGGGAAATCGTCTAAAAGGGGAAAAATCAGGTCGACTTTGCGAAATCACACGCTTTTTATATAGGAATACGTAAACGGATGGTAACGTCCGTTTCACCACATGATTTACATGCTATTACATACTATTACTTATTTATATATATATATATATATATATATATATATATATATATATATATATATATATATATATATATATATATATATATATAACCTTCCATGCAAAACTTCTGATACCACAAAATGTGCAAGGCATCTGCACCTGTTTTGTGTCTAACGAAATGGCAGGGATGTTACATTGTGGATATACTAAGGTTTTTAGTAATAAACTGACAGTGTTTTGCAGCAGTTTTACGTGAAATATGCGGAAAGTGGTAAAAGCAGGAAAACGATAGGCACCGTGGGCTAAAAGATTACTATCAATTTTCTGTCAAATGATTCTGAATTCACATTTATGATTGCCTCGCGGGCCGGATAAAATGGTCTCGCGGGCCGGAGGTTCCCCACACCCTGGTAGAGAATAGCGATCATCTGAGGTCACCAGAGGTCAAAAAATGAAATTTCCCAAGAATACCCAAGATCAAATATAAACACACAACTATTTTTCCAACACATTAAGGTAACATTTGACCAGTGACTGAAAGAAATCGGACATCATGGCATTATTTGGAATAGAACATATATCATCGAAACCTCAATGCATTTTGCATTCTGGTCTTTTTAATTTTTCCACTCCTTTATGATCAAATTTCTTTGTTTTTCAATTTTAGTTGATGATGCTCCTCCTGTAGTTGCATGTGGTCAAGATATTGTTAGACAAGCACCCTTCTCCACTGGGGGACTGCGGGTCAACTTTGGAGAGTGTACAGCTACTGATGATTCAGGAACTGCTATCCTTGTGTCAAGGTCACACACTCCTGGACAGTTCTTTGTGATTGGCACAACAGTAGTCACCTATACTTACACCGATCCGACTGGAAACACTGCAACACGTTCCTTTAATATAATTGTCTATGGAAGTAAGCCAGTTTTGCATTAGTCTGTTTTCAGATGTTCATTATGATGAAGATAAAATGACTATCATTTCCCACCCCACCTCCCTCAGTAAACTGACCTAATTAGTCTTTCTGTGGAGAAAAGGGAAGAAGGTTACATTTCAAAACCTCAGAAGAGTCTCTGAAGTAATCAACTAGTGGATAACAGGGAAACTAGAAAGGGAATAACACTATAAGATGAGACACTTATTTGTAACAACTGCTACACAATGACCAGAACTCCGGTTTTAAGGTTGTCAGCATGGCTGATATCTGTGTAAAGTAAATAAGTGTACGCCATTGTCACGATGGGATATTACTAATGAACCTCTATCGTTCATAATAGGTATGAGAGAAATTTTACACTTCAGACTTTGAACTGGGACGTATGACCAGTTATTGCCTAAATTTATTCTACAGGTATTCTACAGGTATGATATCTGTGTCAAGTAAGTTACTTGTACCTGTTAATCACTTGAACTTGACTGACTATTGCATTCACACACATGAGTCACATTTTTTGAAGATAGAAATGAAAGACATGAATCTTAGGGCTATTTTAATGTTGACACCTTTATATACCAGTATCTTTTACATGTTCTTCTGTTTTGCATTTCACAAAATTTATACAATCAATGAGCCTCAACCATCAATACCTTTATCTTTGTGAGCAATCGCATACCACAGACTGTGATATGGAGCCTATTACCTGTTTTTGATTTTACTGTCATGAATAGCTCTGAACATAAGCAGGAAATGGATATGAACACTTATTAAATCCTTATGATAATAAAAATAATTACTGTTGCTTCTATTACTTTTGTCTTCTTTTTTAACTTGTACTATGGTCATTTCATTTTTCTCAGTCGATGATGCTCCTCCTGTAGTTGCATGTGGTCAAGATATTGTCAGACAAGCACCCTTCTCCACTGGGGGACTGCGGGTCAACTTTGGAGAGTGTACAGCTACTGATGATTCAGGAACTGCTATCCTTGTGTCAAGGTCACACACTCCTGGACAGTTCTTTGTGATTGGCACAACAGTAGTCACCTATACTTATACCGATCCGACTGGAAACACTGCAACAGGTTCCTTTAATATCATTGTCAATGGAGGTAAGTCACAAATATAATTGTCAATGGAGGTAAGTCACTTTTGTCTCGGTCAACTTTAGCTGTACATGATGATGAAGGTAAAACAACTATACCCCTAGCCACCCCCTTGATCAGAAAACTCACTGAAGCGGATATTTCATGGAATCAGTGTAGTACAGTAACAACAAAAGTTTCAGAAGTGTCACTTAACCCTTTCAACACTAGAGACAGATATATCCACCGTGCAACATTATGCTTTCCAGACTACAGGTTGATATATCTGCTCAGTGTCTTGTCTTAATCAACCCATAGTATTACTATGCACCATCCCATGAAACTGATCATAAACCATATCATTCCAACAGACGACGTAATTATGCAAAGTTTGATACAAAACACGCTAGGAAGTCGCGTTACAAATTTCGGAGATAATTTCAATTGAAACTGGCTCAGAATTTCATAACTGAATGAGCATTTCCAAGTGGTCGATCATGTAGGTTAAGACAGTCCTTTATAGTCATGGAGATAAATTTAAGACAGAATTTAAAAGGTAATATCCTGCTTCCGATCGGGCAACAAGTGTGCACATTCCATATGGTTAGTGTGGGACCTGAATTCATCAAAAGTGATGCAAGTAGTTACCTAGTCCCAGTAAAGTATGCTAGGCTGCTACTAAGCACCATTACAGCAGTGCATACTAATTTTTTGTTTCAAAGCAATTCTTGTTAATGTATGTAAACTGATGGCAACAGTCGCAGTTACCCATGGAAAACAAGCACAATAATAATATCGTACGTTCCCATTTAATTTCTTTACAGCTGGAAAAAGATGACCATACTGTATGTATATATATATATATATATAATATAAAAAAAATATATGATATATATATATATACATATATATGGGGGCCAGTCAAGTCCCCCCCTAGCAAAGTCGAACCTCACAAAGTCGTCCCTAACCGGAAGTCGCCCCTTAGCAAAGTCACCCCTCACAAAGTCGCCCCCTACAAAGTCGCCCCCTAACGAAGTCACCCCTTTGGCCAACAAAGTCGCCCCTTAGCAAAGTCGCCCCTTACAAACTCGCCTCCTGACAAAGTCGCCCCCTAACAAAGTCGCCCCTCGACAAAGTCGCCCTTGACAAAGTCGCCCCCTCTGTTCAATTTAAGTCACCACCTGCAAAATTTCATCAAAAATGATTCAAGTAAATTAATAATAAACAAAAGGATAATCGTTCAGTCTATGTTCATGCACCATATATATGCAATAGGCCTACTTACGTGGGCCTCGGTTATACTACAGTACATACGTACGTACGTACGTACAGGGATATAGAATCGCGTACTATGTTTCCATACCTACTGTACTTATGTACTCCCGCGTTTTTGTAAGAAACTGATCGACTGATCGACAGCGTTCGAGCGATATATGTACACTTTTTACAGAATTGTCGCCAAATTTACACCTCTTATTGAGCATTCGGTATAAAAGAAGTTAATGTTTTAAGTAATTAAAATTACAGGATTAATTTTTCTTAACTTCAAAGAAGGAAAAATAAAAAATAAAGAAAAAATACTGCCACATTGCACTTTTTTGTCTTAAGACCCCAAGGATACTACAGCATGTACCTGTGAGAAGTCCTTTGGCAAGGCAAGAAAGAATTTTGTCTCTTCAATATTAACTGCCCCTTCACTACAAAATTTATAAACGTTACCTCAAATTAATTCATAGTTCCTTAGTAACCAAACATATTCCTGGTTGTACAGGTCACGTACACTACCTCATGTAACTTTGAAGACAGTGTTGTTCAGTCCTGCCAAAAGGTTCATGGTTCAAGTACTGAACTTGCAAATGAAATACTGGGACTATGGTACTTCTGCAATTATTTCGCCTTGTAATTATCATAAAAATAAACAAAATACATACAACAGGGGATTATTTAGTGTTGAGATGTCATGTAGCAGATTTGCGAAATATTTGAGTTAAGCCCAAAACTGGTAATATGCAAAGGTTATGCATACAAAAAATTGCTAAAAAATTTTAAAAATTTTCGTATGTGTAGCAATTTGGCCAGCTTACATTGAAAACTGCAATAGAATGCTGGATAAACTGGTCCCTGTAAAATTTTGCTCCAAACTTCGAACCGGAATTTTCCAAAACTTGGTTTGTTTGTTCAATTTATACTGTACATGACAACATAAATAACCTGTAATACAACATCATCATAAAGAGTAGCACAAAAAAAGAACAATTTACAATAATTACACCAAAACACGAAATGGAAAAGGAGGAAGAAGAAGTTAAGAATAACTTATATGAATCTCTCCCCCAAAACAATTATACAGTAATAATGATCAATTTTCAGAGCAATATATCTCCATCAAAGTACCTCAAATGAAATTGCATTGCTAACGTTACTAATCGTAAAATCAAAACAGTTGATTATACTGATCAATGAATTCTAATTTCAACTTCAGTTTGAAAACACGTTCACTTTTTGAGTTCCTTAGCTCAGAATTAAGATTATTCCAAATTTTTACACCACAAACCGAAACACTCATAGCTTTAAACGTTGTTCGGACAGAAATTTGAGGAAAATCATCATCTTTTTTGCGAATAGGTAAGTTACTTTGTTTTTCAGTAAATAGTATTTGAATGTTTGGAGGTAATATACCATTTTCAGCTTTAAACAATAAGAAGGCTGTCTTAAATGTCAAAAAAAAATTCGTTTGTGTGGTCAGCTTTTTAAACCAACCTGATATCTTTCTTCTTAATTACAAAAACTGATCGTGAATATTGCTTTTATACGTGTTTCCCCACACTTCTAAACAATAGCTGATGTAATGGAAAACCCAAGAGTTGTAAAGGATCTTGATTGAGCTGGTAGTCAATAATTCTCTTAAATTATACACAACAGAAAAATTTTTAGCCACTTTACAGTTAACTCTTTTAATCTGCTCCTTCCAATTTAAATCACAGTCAATAACCAACCCAAGAAATTTCGTAGTGTATACCCTTTCAATGACACAATTATCAATTTTTACAGTAATATACTTATGACATTTTCTTTTTGTAAACACCATAAAATTGGATTTATTAACATTAAAGGTCTTATTCAGAGGCACATAAGGGTCATGCAATCGACTCAGAAGCATAATTTTAGGTAAACTAGGATTTTATATTATTTTTCTACAGGAAAAACAAAGCAAAAAATCGGCGTTTTCTATTTTTAATCATTTTCTGAAAACGTTTTTTTGTTTTTGGCCCATACTGAAACGATAACATTACGGGATTTCTTCGAAAGGTCAAACTATGACATCACCGGCCGGAGTCGGGTCGAGCTAGCGCGAGTGCACACAGCTAGCCAGCATGTACCGTACCAGTACTGTAAGCATTGTATACAGTAAAGTTAGTACTAGTCGTAGTAGGATAATACATACTCTAGTAGCCTAAGTTACACTTGGTAATCGGAAATTGCGAAAAATTGTACAGCATAGTAGTAAAGATTTATTCTTGTTATCATCAAATTAAATTTACGCTTTTTAGTCAGCGTAGGTAGGAAGGTTTTAGAGTAGTCCTGGTATACGTCCTAGTAGGCTACTATAGTACTAGCCTAGGCGGAGAACAGGCTAGTTAGCTATAGGCTTAGTAGCGTTACTCGTTAGCTCTAACGTTTACGGTTTAGCATTAGGCCTAGGCTCGAGTCGACTTGCAAAAAACAAAAAAAAAACTTAACGTTAGAGTATCCTACATTTTAAGCATGTTTGCAGAGGAAAGAAGCCGCTCTTTCGGAAGAAATTAGTAGCCCTAAAAAGAGAGCTGTTTGGTTTGTATCAGGTTTTCTTTGCAGGTTACGCCAGGTCTTCGTCTTGGGCTTTCTGGTGCCTCAACTTGTCTTCACCCTTCAAGTTCATGAGTGATGACATGGGAAGTTTGTCTAACGGCCTCTCTCCTCCTTCCGAAAGCAATTCTTTTCAATGTGTTCCTCAGGCTGACGCCTAACTTTGCAAACCCCCTTGCATGCTCAAAGAATCTCAAAGTTGTAACGTTAAAACTCGATCAGTGAACTCCTCGGAACAATTCTGAAAATTCGGAAGTCTGGCCAATGGTTGTGGCTTGAAGATAATTGCTGGGCTATCAACAGCAAGTTGTAGGACCTTGAAATTTTCTTCTTTTAGAAGAATCACCACAAGTTACTTTCTCATCTTCAGAGATGTGTGGTGACTTTCGGTATAAGGGAGGTTTATGTATGTATATTCAGGGATATATATATCCAGTATTAAATCCATTCAGTTTGTGTGTTACGATATTACTACGCTAGTATATAACTACAATACGAGAATGACAGTTGACCTCGTGGCTTGTTTACTTTTAATTATATTCAACTATTTGGACGTGAAACAGAATACCTACAATTCTAAGTGCTGATTGGCTGAATCTCAAATAGACTTGGTAAATATTACACAGTATCTGTTCTAGATTGTTGTTCTTTTTTACTGTTTTTAGGTGTTTATAATCCGTTTTGGGGAGGATGGGGGGGGGGGGGGGGTGAAAGGATGTATGAGTATTTTCTTTCCATATCGGTCAGCTTTTCCTTCCAAAAATCTCAGTCCATCTAACCTAAGTCTATTTTCAGAAGAAAAGAAGCAAAATAAAGTGACGGGAAGGTCAAGTTGGTGAATCACTCTATGACGTTTACCAACTAGTCGATGAACTGTTGTTTTTAAGGAAGAAAACCCGATCATGTAGTATGTGATCCCCTACATGATATAGGCAAAAGCTTTAAAACTTCATCGTATCTCTTTCAAGAAATATTGTCTGTCAATTCTTCACTGGTTTGTGCTGAAAGTATGCTCATATATGCCTATGACTACGTTTGTACTAGTTATTCCTATGCATGTCAACACGACTCCGGCCAGTGACGTCATACGCTTGACCTTAGCCACCCCCCCCCCCCCCCGTTTTCATTCAGTCATTTGAAATCACGATTTTTAGCCGTAAATGTTTTATCGTATTTTTAGAACGTATTTTCTCAGCAGTGCCAAGGGGTACTCTAAAAATTCGAGGTGTGTTGGGGTCAGGACAAACAGCAGTTTCTGCTCACTCCCAATGAAACGAAAATGCACTTTGCCTCTGAATAAGACCTTTAAGAGATAGTTTATTTACCATAAACAATGCTCTCAACTCGTCTAAAACTTTGCATAAACGTAAACGTAACTGTTGAATATCATTTTCAGACCAGAGTATATTTGTATCATCCGCAAAAATAATACATTTAACCACATCCGACACATTACAAATATCATTAATATATTAAATAAATAGTTTAGGCCCTTAGATAGATCCTTGAAGAACACCGCACTTAATGCTTTACAGATCTGAAAAAAAAATCGTTGATTTGTGCAACCTGCTGCCTGTTGGAAAGATAACTCGCAATCAAGCTGTTCACAATTCATCTCATACCACAACATTCCAGTTATGTTTGATTGTATCAAAGGCCTTTCTAAGATCTATGAAAACGCCAAGAGCATGCATCCTTTTTTCGATGGCTGTTGTAACGTCATCTACAAGCTCGGTAAGGGCCATGGCAGTTGAACGACCAGCTCTAACACCATACTGACAATCAACTAATAAATTATATTTGTCACAAAATTTACCGAGCCTTTTATCAAATAACTTTTGTAAAATTTTGAAGAACTAGAGGACGATCGAAAGGGGTCTGTAATTGTTAAATTTATCCTTATCACCTGCTTTGAAGAGGGGTATTACTTTCGCTGTTTTCACTTTTCCTGGAACTAAACCTGTCTGAAATGACTAGTTACAAATATAGGACAAAGGTGTGGCTATCACATCAATGACATACTTTACACATTACATCTTTATATCGTTGTAATCTTTCGACCTTTTAGATTGAAACTGTCACTACGCTTGCTACTTTATCTTCATCCACACTATCAATAAACATGGAACATTCATTTCTAATATTCAAGTAATTATTAATAGATTTATCGGTCACGTCAGGAATACACTTTGCAAGATCTACACCTGCATTAATAAAAACCTCATTTAAACTATTTGCGACATCCTTTCTGTCACTAAGTAAACTACCATTATATGAAAACTGTTGAGGATAAGCCTGAATTTGTCTTTTCTTCTTGATTAATTCATTTAATGTCTTCCATGTATCCTTAGTATCCCCTTTACAATCCTAGAGCAACTTGTCAAAATAGTTTTTCTTACATTTCCGCAGTATTCTGGTCAGGGTGTTTTTGTAATTCTTTGTAAAACTCCTTTTCCAGATTTGTAAAGTCGGTAACTAACACAATTTAGCACACCCAGTACCATTCCTTGCAGTTTCACGTTTATGAAGAACAGATCTTGAGAAGAATATATGCTTGACGTAAGTGTGGGGTCTCTGCCGAAAACACCTAAGAGTGAACAAGTTACCCAAGACAAACAAAAATACAGCTTGGAATGGAATGTCCTTTGGACATAATGGGCTTTATGCTACATTTACTCTGGCTTTACTTTTGCAGCTGTTTTGTTGGTCAACAAGAATTTCATCCATTAACACACATGGAATGTATAAGTAGTTCAGCAGAAGACTGATAAGCATTGCATAGTCACGTTTATGGTAACCTGTACTACAGTACTACTCCACAAAATGTGACTTTAATCTATAATGTACCGTAAAGGTATCGTACATCCAGGTGCAGGACAACGGTTTGGGCCAGCTTTAGTTGATACAGTACTCAGTCTACGGCTCTTGAAGTTCAATTAATTTATTACAGCATATAGCACTGTAGTAATTACAATACACCACCTATACAAGGCAAAGAACAGTACAGTATATGAGAGTGAAGATAGTACAGTATTGTCTCTGTTGCTGTATGGAAGGCTGATGCCTACTTTTCTTTGTCTGAATTAGAAATATATCAGGTTTCAGATACACTGGGAAAGAATTCAGAGGCCCCTTGCAACAGAGAGGATGGAGGAGTAGGTTGCAGTGAGAAAAGGAAAAAGATCGAGGGAGACCAAAATACATTAAATGATGGCTCAAACAGCTGTTGATACGATACCGTCCCCGGAGCCTAAGGCTCCAGGGTTCGATTTACCCGGGTGCACGCATGCACAGGTGCACGTAGTATTTCCAACGTGCATGTAACTGTGGAGGCTTACTTGCACTTCGTGCACGTAGGCCTAGCCTTGACTGGGCCCAGTAACTTCGTGGTCAAATCCTGAGTTACAGAACAAAGTAATCCTAGTATATTGGTTCAAATCGTCCATGGCATTGTAGTTTCTCTCTCAAGTTAGACAAGCAGTCACTTCACAGAAATTTGAGCCCAAAACTAGCGTCTCCTTTCAATCTGCAACATCACTATCCGCGATTACCATTCCACATCTGTACCTCTCGGAGCAGCGTTACTTTTACCTATTACACAGTAAGTCAATGGAACATTCTTTCACTTGAAGCGAACAAAAACACACACATAAGGCCCATTGACGTTGTTCGCGGCGAGACATCAGAAATCAGACTAGCTTTTAGTCGTTTTCAAGTTCCGGTGTTGGTGATGAGGCAGTGGAATATTAATATACATAATTAACCCCCATCGTAGAAGTAGTACCCTCCAAAGCTCGTACGGTTTTTGTGGAACATGTCACATAAGAAAAGGGGTAAAAACATGCGCATGTGGTTTTCACTCGCGGGGCTACAACTATATGCTTACAGTAACATGTTTCCTTGCGCTGGATATACACTTGCAAGCTGCCGGTAGTTGCGAAACCTACACGTAACATGTTTGTACTGCTTAAGCAGTGTGGAGGCGTGTATGGCATCACATCACACGTGTCCAGTTTTTGATTGCGGTTGGATGAAAGTTTATGTATCAACTTTATTGACCTTGACAATGTGATTGAAATACTATAAATCGTGAACCATGCCTCCCAACTTCCTCTGCTATTTCTGCCTTTAAGATTGTTTGGTGCATGTACAGATTTTGTTGGGCATGTAGTTTTGTTGACTTACATGCACCAGTGTATGTAGAAAAAAAGGTTGAGAACTGCTATTGTTACAAACAAGCAGGGGTTATGAAAATGATAATAGACAAAATGGATTAGATATTTTATGAAAATAACTCGAACAAGGATATTCCGAGTTGTATAACGCATAACATAGAATTTAGTTGGTTTCCTTTTTTCTCTAGAAGGCTAATCAAGAACGTGTACAAAAACGTTATTAACGAAATATGGTAAAAATACCAAAATTTGCATAAATTTTCATACTTTTTAAAGGTATTTTGTTTTTCTGTATCGCAGTGAGTGTCCAAAATTACATCTGTTTTGAAAGAATATTTTAAGTTTTAAGCTTTATTTTGTATCATTTCTTCATAAAACAAACTTTTGTTCGAGTAATTTGACGTTGAAAGTAGGCTCCTGAAATGTAAAAGATCATGAAATTAATTCAGTCTCAGTAAAAGGTGAACAGTAAAGTAATTCAGTTCTGAAAGTGTTAAGTTATAAACTACTCGATGACAGGACACAAAAGATGCAAAAACACTATAAGAGAAGACCCTAATATGAAACAAGTGCAACATAATGACCAAAGTTCAGGTTTTCAGGTTTTTAAGATGTCTGATATCTGTGTCAAGTAAGTTACCTGTACCTGTTAGCCACTTTGAAATTGACTGACTATTGCATTCACAAACATGAGCCACATTTTCTTGAAGATAAAAATGAAAAATGGAAGACATGAATCTTAGGGCTATTTTAATGTTGACACCTTTATTTACCAGTACGCTGTACATGTTCTGCTGTTTAGTATTCAGAAAATTATATTATCATTGAGCCTCAGCCATCAATACCTTTGATAGGTGAGCAATCTTTGTGAACAATCACACACAATAGACTGTTTACTGGTGTTTATTACCAGTTTTTGGTTTTTATTTCATAAATAGCCCTCTGCAAACCCGCAGAAAATGGAGATTTATAATATGTATGTTCTCTCTAAATTGACCTAACTCCTAACCAGGATCCTGACCATGCAGAACTGTCCAAAGGTATTTAAGACTGGGGTACTAAACCATGCAACTCCAAAATTTTAGCATTTTCTTAGATCATTTTGGATATTGTAGACAAAAAAAAAAATCGTTCAAACTTAAAATTATTTCGTGGCTGCAGCACCCAGCCCAACCCCATAGTCCCTTTTTGTGTTTTGAAAAATTCAGTAATATTTGAATAATGCAATGCTTTCCGCTTTTTAACAGATTTCTGTTTCTTTACCTTGGCGATTCCGCTACTTTTGTCACCTGTTTTTCCTCTGCTATGATTATATTGACATTGACAAAGTTTGTTATCATGTATATGTTCTTCCCTGCAAATAACATGATAATATTATATCCCAGTACCAAAAGTCCTTAAATTTCTTTACAATCAGATCGAAGTTCTCATTGCATTTGGGCCAAAGAATATAGCTAATCACATGCCAGCGTAGATAACAATTTCAAAATAAAGTGTACCAGTAGACCCCCTTTGGCGCTTTAACCTGACATACATGGTCTGGCCAAGTGCTAGCTTCTGCATGATTTCTGCACACCTGTTGTGTGCATGTGATTAATAGAAACTAGTCGGCCTAGTCTTATAACCATCGTTAAAGGATTCCTAAATGTGTTCGTGTAACTTGCATAATTTTGTCCTAGGATGATTTTGTCTTGTGAGTGACGTGCAGCTTCCTATTTCGCTATCCTATTCCTAACATGGATTATGTGTGGTCTGTGTGATCTAACATGTACCGTTGTATACGTTCCATCGGTGGAACTGTGACATTTGCATATCCCGTTTATGAGACTTTTGTTTCAACTAGCTTAAAAGCACTTTGTCTACATAGGTGGGGGTTCACCTAATCAGGAATCTGTGCGATGGGCATGCCGTGTGTGTAAGTGTGCACTCAAATAACGGAAATACTAAAATGGTAGCACCTAATTAAAGGGTGCTGATGTGGAATCAGCACATGAAGTATTGTTTTTAGCACTTATGTGGTGCTAATACACAGCACCTCATGGGTGCTGATAATTAACTTGGAAATATTGGAATATGTGGTTTGTTGGGCGGGGCTAAGTTATGTAGGCATTTTTGTTTTTATACATCCTACTTCTTCATTAAGTGTATATACGTCTCTTGTATTAGGACTTAATTAAGTACTAATTCTCACCCTCCTTGGAAATGTTAAGAGTTGGTTAAATGGTATTGTTTACAACATTTATTTTGCAAACAATTATTCTTTATTATATACGAATTGTAAACAGACGTTATGTAGCTTCCAATGACCTAAACATCATATCTTTCAATGTAATGCCCCTCAATTGACAAGAGTTTCATTTAAAAAGTTTCTCAACTTGCTATGGCGCTTCTACATGGAATGGATTAGGTATGTAATTAATAATAAAATGGTAGCACCTAATTAAAGGGTGCTGATGTGAAATCAGCACATGAAGTACTGTTTTTAGCACTTATGTGGTGCTAATACACAGCACCTCATGGGTGCTGATAATTAACTTGGAAATATTGGAATATTGTGGTTTGTTGGGCGGGGCTAAGTTATCTAGGCATTTTTGTTTTTATACATCCTACTTCTTCATTAAGTGTATATACGTCTCTTGTATTAGGACTTAATTAAGTACTAATTCTCACCCTCCTTGGAAATGTTAAGAGTTGGTTAAATGGTATTGTTTACAACATTTATTTTGCAAACAATTATTCTTTATTATATACGAATTGTAAACAGACGTTATGTAGCTTCCAATGACCTAAACATCATATCTTTCAATGTAATGCCCCTCAATTGACAAGAGTTTCATTTAAAAAATTTCTCAACTTGCTATGGCGCTTCTACATGGAATGGATTAGGTATGTAATTAATAATAAAATGGTAGCACCTAATTAAAGGGTGCTGATGTGAAATCAGCACATGAAGTATTGTTTTTAGCACTTATGTGGTGCTAATACACAGCACCTCATGGGTGCTGATAATTAACTTGGAAATATTGGAATATGTGGTTTGTTGGGCGGGGCTAAGTTATGTAGGCATTTTTGTTTTTATACATCCTACTTCTTCATTAAGTGTATATACGTCTCTTGTATTAGGACTTAATTAAGTACTAATTCTCACCCTCCTTGGAAATGTTAAGAGTTGGTTAAATGGTATTGTTTACAACATTTATTTTGCAAACAATTATTCTTTATTATATACGAATTGTAAACAGACGTTATGTAGCTTCCAATGACCTAAACATCATATCTTTCAATGTAATGCCCCTCAATTGACAAGAGTTTCATTTAAAAAGTTTCTCAACTTGCTATGGCGCTTCTACATGGAATGGATTAGGTATGTAATTAATAATAAAATGGTAGCACCTAATTAAAGGGTGCTGATGTGAAATCAGCACATGAAGTACTGTTTTTAGCACTTATGTGGTGCTAATACACAGCACCTCATGGGTGCTGATAATTAACTTGGAAATATTGGAATATTGTGGTTTGTTGGGCGGGGCTAAGTTATCTAGGCATTTTTGTTTTTATACATCCTACTTCTTCATTAAGTGTATATACGTCTCTTGTATTAGGACTTAATTAAGTACTAATTCTCACCCTCCTTGGAAATGTTAAGAGTTGGTTAAATGGTATTGTTTACAACATTTATTTTGCAAACAATTATTCTTTATTATATACGAATTGTAAACAGACGTTATGTAGCTTCCAATGACCTAAACATCATATCTTTCAATGTAATGCCCCTCAATTGACAAGAGTTTCATTTAAAAAATTTCTCAACTTGCTATGGCGCTTCTACATGGAATGGATTAGGTATGTAATTCACTGATGGTGAAAAACAAATAAACAATTTTTCAAACCAAATTCACCAAAATATAACCGAAACTGTGTCAGCACCTTGGACTGAAAAAGTAGGAGCTAAATGGGTGCTAATTTGGCACTTCAGGTGCTGTCCCTCTCGGAGCACTTGCAAGTGCTAACAACTAAAATTGCTGGTATTTGAACTTGATTTTCTTGCGTGTGTGTGTGTGTGACTTTAGCTTATGCAGGCGATATCTCAAGAAGGGACTAAGATCACACTAAGCATGGTAGTGCCCCATGTAGGTAAAAGAACCATATCATTTTCGGTGGAGGTCAACGGTCATCTGGGGTCACCATAGTCAAACCCTGAAAACCTTGCTAACTCGATATCTCAAGGTAGGAATAGAATAGAACAGAATGGAATAAAATGGAACGGAACAGTGTTACTTTATTTGACTCAAACGAAGAAACTCAAACTGCCTGCAAACAGCTCAATTCAACAAGTAAAAGTAAAAATATTAATAAATATAAAACAACAATCACAAAGCTAATATACTAAATAAATGAATGAATTACTGATAAAATATAATAAATAAAAAGTAAGAATTTACATAAAATGCCATCGACAGTTTCAAAAATAGTCAAAAGGGTTATTTTCAGCTGAAAGCAGTATTGTAAAATTTTATTGCAAGCGGAACTGAGGAGGAAGGTTATCGATTACTTATCGCATGAAGAACTCTCAGGCGGAGAGATCTAGGAACAGGCTAATACAATTAGGAAACCCACAATGCAAGGGGTGGCTATCGTCCTCCATGATGTCCCTCGATTTACCAGCAATCTCACTGTTATACACAGTCCCTACATCACGTAGAGTCACCCCGATGATACTTTCAGTCTCTCTGATAATTTTTGTCCAGTCTATCTAACCATAATTTGTAGCATTTCTGCCTCAACAGACCCAACACTAGCTGTGTCAAAGTTTCAAAACATGTGTAAGATTTTTGGATTAACATTAAAATAATTGAGTTTACGCAAGCAATACATTCTAGATCTAAGCTTTTTAATGGTAATGTCAACATTTCTATGCCAATTCAATTTGTCATTAGTAGATACTCTTAAATACTTGTACGTTTGCACACGTTCAATATCGGAATCTTTGATACCTAAAGGATTATATTCCAGGAGTATTTTTTTATGAAAATCAATTATCATCTCCTTATAGCTTTTGACACATAAAGTTCTAAACAGTTACGGTCACAGTACTCAAAAATGGATTCAACTGATTTTCGTACAAAGTAGAATTGTCCATAGAGATTAGGCCTATTATAAAAGTGTCATCTGCAAACTTAAGTAAATGGCAAGATGGTTCAGTGGATACCCAGTCGTGAGTGTAAAGACTAACCAAGAGGGGAGCAAGAACGGTTCCTTGAGGGGCCCTTGAGTCTGGTGTAACTATTGCCGAAGTGTTACCAGATGAGGTGATTTTGACATACTGAGAAGATACTCAAGTATCCATTGTAATACATTATGCGGAACTGATTGACTTTAATAGAGATTTTTTATTAGGAAATGTGATTGTATAGTATTAAATGCTGATGAAAAGTAAAAAATATTACCATGGCACTATTACCATTTCTTGTTTTCTCAAGGTTCATATTTGGTATGTGGATGCCTTATGGTGAGAAGAACCCCATTCTTTGTGGAGGTCATATGTCATTTGGGGTCACTTGGGGTCAAACTCTGAAAATCTTTTTAAGACGATATCTCGAGGCAGAAAGCTGGGATAGACTACATATTTGGTATGTAGATGATTAAAGGGTAGCAAAAGAATCACATTGTTTTTGGTGAAGGTCAAAAGTTATCTGGGGTCATCGGGGCTCAAACTCAGATAACCTTGTTAACACGATATTTCAATATAGGAAGCTTGGATAGATTTGGTTGCGAATGCATTGTGGTATTGTCTTTGGTGGAGGTCATAGGTCATCTGGGGCACCATAACACGATTTCTTAAGGTAGGAAGCTTGGATGGATTTTATTCTTGATACGTTGATGCCTTATGGTCAGAGGAAGAAACAGTTTCGTTTCTTAGTAGAGGACAGGGGTGGGGAACCTTTTTCCTCTGGCCTGCCGTTTTGATAGTCATAAGCCGCTTGCGGGCCGCAGAAGTGAGGGCGCTACAAGTTTTTCTCATGGGGTACAGGCCAGGGGGTCCTAAACACGCTGCAGGGTGTACCGAAGCCCATACGGATTCTGGAGTTTGTACAAACGTTTAGGCAATCGAATGGTCATACGCTATCTTTAAATGACACTGAATGCCAAAGGCTACGTAAGCTGACCAGAAGTATCACAATATGACAATATCACTTAGTAGTAATAATGATAGACACACAAAAAGTGCGCGCGAAGTGCGCCGAAAAAAGCGTATCTTGAAACCAACATTTTAATGTTTAATTCACTCTTCGGAGGGACAGTTCTTACCCCCCACCCAATCTACCGGAATAAATACAGTGCCCACTGAGGTTAGTACTCAATGTAATAGACAGACCCAAGGGCATCTGCAGAAAAAAATTAGGGGGCAAAACTTTTAATTGATCAAATTAGGGGAAATTTTTACTCCCAGAAAAGAGCCTAATTGCTAAATGTTGGTGCCTTTTACAGGGTGTAGCCAGGAATTTGCGAGGGGGCGAAACATGTAGGTACACTATCTAAGCGTAGCGCCACCATAGTTTGACGAAAAGCGCCAAGAAAATTTTGGCTGAAATGCCTTCCAGATCGCAGAAAATGGAACTTTCGTGAGATGCATCTAATCATATCCTATTTTGAAAGCTCATGTTCTGGTCATTTTCTAGCGATATCTTAAAAGATATGTTGATTTTATTTTTCTTCAGGTTTTTTTTTTCAAGCTTTTGATTTTCCAGGGGAGGGGGAGAGTGCCCCCTTGCCCCTCTTCCGGACGCCAATGGATAGGCCTATACATCTGTTAGTGCACTTCTTTCCATTCCAATATATATATATATATATATGTATATATATATAATCGTAAAAGGTGTTAACACGTCAATGGTAAAGTGTTCAACCTGTAAAGGGAGCTAAAATATTGAAAGGTTGTAACTGGGTTACTACAAGACAGCTTTACAGAACTGTTTCGTAAGGGTTCAAATTGGCCCTTACGAAACAGTTCTGTAAAGCTGTCTTGTAGTAACCCAGTTACAACCTTTCAATATATATATATATATATATATATATATATATATATATATATATATATATATCAATATATATATATCCATATATATATATATATAGAAAAGAAAGAAAACTCCGGAAAAAACAGATACATACATGCCAACTGATATATTACAAACGAAAACAAAATATTTCGAGCAATCAAAAGCTCTTCTTCAGTTGTGAATACAAAGTAACGGGAAAAACGAGAAATAAAGACAATCCTCCAACTCAAAACACACACTACTGGTCTAAATAGAGGTCTTTCTTTTATGAGCACTCATGCACGAACTGCCCCTGATGTATATAACCTTTAAGTTTTTCCCGTTACTTTGTATATGTAAGGTATATTGACGATATTGTGGGAGTGGCAACAGGGACCCGTCAAGATCTAGAATCTTTTATTCAATTTGTAGGATCTTTCAGTCCATTTTTGAAATTCACACATTGTATTTCAATATATTTTCAATATATTTTCATTGTATTTCAATATACCTTTTGTAAAGGAAAGGGTGAGAACCGGTGTACTGCGAAAAAAGTTGTTCTTCAAGATTATCCGGTCGCCACACATTTCAACCCCCCATCACCGTGCTCAGTTAAAGACTTGGCCGTTACCGCAGCCTTAATGTGCAGAGGTTCTGACCGTTATCGTCAGACCGCCGAAAACCGGCATATCATGAAACTCGGGACCCTCTCCCCACACGGTCTTAACATTAGAATGGGCCATTCATTTCTGTAACACTGTTGTTATACAGTATTTCCGTTACCACACACACACACATATATATATATATCAATATATATATATATATATATATCAATATATATATATATATATAGACAGACAGACAGACAGACAGACAGATAGATAGATAAGAAGAAAAGAAGAGAGTGGTATCGCTTTCATAACATCCAGTGTGGCAAATATACATTTATTTGCAAGATATTTCGGCGGAGCACCTTGCCCTTCCTCAGTTGCAACAGAATTAAACTAAAATTAGCTTGTTATGTTTGCATAAAAAATCGGTGGTGTCTTGGATGTAGGTCGGGATATTACGTAGTAAGGGTTTCAGGAAAGAATCAACATACGCAGAGTTAGTTAGTTAGTTAGTTAGTTAGTTAGTTAGTTAGTTAGTTAGTTAGTTAGTTAGTTAGTTAGTTAGTTAGTTAGTTAGTTAGTTAGTTAGTTAGTTAGTTAGTTAGTTAGTTAGTTAGTTAGTTAGTTAGTTAGTTAGTTAGTTAGTTAGTTAGTTAGTTAGTTAGTTAGTTAGTTAGTTAGTTAGTTAGTTAGTTAGTTAGTTAGTTAGTTAGTTAGTTAGTTAGTTAGTTAGTTAGTTAGTTAGTTAGTTAGTTAGTTAGTTAGTTAGTTAGTTAGTTAGTTAGTTAGTTAGTTAGTTAGTTAGTTAGTTAGTTAGTTAGTTAGTTAGTTAGTTAGTTAGTTAGTTAGTTAGTTAGTTAGTTAGTTAGTTAGATGAGGTTTAACGTCCCAGCTTCCAACCAATTGGTTCAAGTCGAGACGACTACGGCATTTTTTCCAGTTGTGGCTCACTGGCTTGTTTTCCCTACTTCATTGCTTATGCTGAGCACCAAACATACAGGCAGTAGGTTCCATTTTTAAAGTCTTTGGTATGACCCGGCCAGGATTTGAACCCTAGACCTTCCGGCTGCAAGTCAACATACGCAGAGATAAATTCAGTAAGGGTACCGACACCAGATATAATAGGCCCACCTGGTACCTGAATGTTGTGTTGTAAAGCCAGTCGTATCAGTTCTGGTTCGGAGATAGAGCTGGGGTCTATGTTACATTTGTTAGCTACAAGGTTAGGTAACTGCGGTCACACGTAACGGGATAAAACAGTGATTTATCTATTCTAGGCATATGCTCATGGGTACAACAAATGTAGCCATTGTTATTAAGAATATCAAGGCCATTCACCTAATTGGTTTTATTGTTATCAGCTTTTCCTAACAGGATTATCTCCTCTGCCCTTTAGGGGTATAAGACCAGTGAAAGCTAATTTCAGTTTAATTCTGTTGCAACTGAGGAAGGGCAAGGTGCCCCGCCGAAATATCTTGCAAAAAATGTATATTTGCCACACTGGATGTTATGAAAGCGATACCACTCTCTTCTTTTCTTCTTATATATATATATATATATATATATATATATATAATATATATATATATATATATATATATATATATATATATGTGTGTGTGTGTGTGGTAACGGAAATACTGTATAACAACAGTGCTACAGAATGACCCACATCCCTCAAACTGTCGTTTTGCATAGACGGGTAAAGTAGATGTATTTATTGTTCGCTGTTTCCGTATTTGTCTGTGCTTAATTCTTGTATTTGCGTTGTACTTTATGTTGTAATTTATTATTCGTTTATCATATTCTTTCCTTCTTGTAATTTGCTTGATGAAACGTAGTAGTTGTACTTCCAACAATCCAGCTTACTTTAATAACTTGTTCCATACTAATGTCATCGATAATACTTTTGATGTTTGCAATGACCCCGATAGTAACAACCAGCATGATTGTTTATACCGTGATGAAGAAAATTTACTCAATTTAATAAGTAACAAAAACTCTGATTTCTCTGTTTGTCACATTAATGCACGCAGTTTATTGAAAAATTATGATGATATTTGTAATCTTATCTCTGATTCACTCTATTCAAATTTCTCAGTTGTTGCAGTAACAGAGACCTGGATAAATTCTAATAGTCCAATTAACATGTTATCCATTCCTAATTACACTTTTATTCATGTCGACAGAGAAGGCAAGAGGGGAGGTGGTGTGGGCTTTTACATTCATAATAGTCTCCATTTTAAGGAACGACCTGATCTCACGTCCATTACATCTATACACGAGTCACTGTTTATTGAAATAATTCGCCCTGGTCGTAATATTGTTCTTGGAGTCGTCTATAGACCGCCCGACGGTTCTATAGCCACCTTTAATGATGTCTTCAATAATGTTTTAGATTTGAGCCAGCAAGATAACAAAACCTGCTTTCTATTGGGGGATTTCAATATTGATCTTCTTAAATATGGTTCCGATATAAATGTTTCAGGGTTTTTAGATACTATGCATTCTCATTCGTTTTTGCCTCGTATAACCAAGCCCACTAGAATCTGTGATACATCATGTACTCTCATTGATAATATTTTTTGTAATGATATTACTCTGGATATTGTGTCAGGCATATTAATATCTGATATAAGTGACCATCTTCCTGTTTATTGTAATGTGATTAACTATTGTAATGATAACTCAAATGAAACCAGATATGTGTACGTCACAAAACGTGATTCGTCTAGTCGTAACTTTAAAAGATTTATTAATGAAATACAAAATGTTAATTGGGATGACCTCTATCAACTTAGTGATGTCAATGATGCTTATGACTATCTCATAAATATTATCACAAATCTTTATGACAAAAACTGTCCCGTAAAGAATTATAAAACTAAGAGAACTCACTATCATACCCCCTGGATTACACCAGGTATTGTTCAGTCTGTTAAAACCAAGAAGAAGTTATACAAGGTTTTCTTAAGGAATCCTACACACTCACTTAAACACAAGTATACAACCTACAGAAATAAGCTTACTAATATCATTCGTCTTTCCAGAAAAATTTACTTTACAAATGTCTTTGCCACTTATAAGAATGATTTAAGAAAAACGTGGCAAACAATCAACGAACTCATTGGTAAAAAGGCATCCACTCAAGTTACAAAGTATAAAATTATCCATAATGACAAGGAAATTGATAATGATCTTGAAGTTGCTGAATGTTTTAATAACTATTTTTCCCAAGACGGTGAAACATTAGCTAGGGGTATCCCTTTAAGTGGGGACTCCTTTTCCTCGTACCTTGGTTTGCCCAATCCCAACTCTATTTTTATCTGTCCTACCGACAACTTTGAGGTTAGTTCTATTGTAAATAATTTAAGGAAAGGTTCTTCAGCTGGCACAGACGGCATCACCGCTAACATTATCCAGGCTGCCGGCACCCCTTTCTTAACACCGCTTACCTTCATCTGTAACCTCTCTTTATCTACCGGAATCGTACCTCAGAAAATGAAGGAAGCTAGAGTTATCCCCATCTTTAAGAATGGTGACCCATCCACAATTTCCAATTTCCGCCCCATATCTATTCTTCCATGTATTTCAAAGATTCTTGAAAGACTTATGTATAATCGAATGATTAAGTTTCTAGATTCTAATGATTTACTCTCCCACCGTCAATTTGGTTTTCGTAAGAATCTCTCCACCTATATGGCTGCTGTAGACATTGTTAATTACATCACTAAAGGTTTTGATAATAAGGAGGTTACTATTGGTATTTTTCTCGATCTATCCAAAGCATTCGATACGGTTAATCACAATATCTTACTAGGAAAACTTGCTCACTATGGGATCCGTGGAGTCGCACTTGATTGGTTTTACAGTTACCTCATAGGCAGAAGTCAAATTGTTCACGTCAATAAGGATTCTTCTCTCCCCAGAAATGTTACTTGTGGCGTTCCCCAGGGATCTATTTTAGGGCCTCTCCTGTTTCTTATTTATATTAATGATCTCTCAAATATTTCAACTAAGCTGTGTTTCGCCCTGTTTGCCGATGATACCAGTATTCTGTATAAACATAGAAATATCCATGTAGCTACAAGTGTTATTAATGACGAGTTAACTATTATATCTAATTGGTTTAGAGTAAACAAATTATCGTTAAATATCAGTAAAACCAACTACATGATCTTTCACCCCTATCAACGAAAAGTAGATAATGTTGAAATTTACATCGATAAAACAAAAGTGTCTTTTTCTGATAAAATTAAATTTTTGGGCGTTTATCTCGACTCGAATCTCTCCTGGGTAAACCACATTAACAATATTTGCTCAAAAGTTTCCAAGACTATCGGTGTTCTTTATAGAATCAACAGTTATGTACCGTCACATATTATGAAAGTGCTATATGATTCTCTAATCTATTCACAAATCTCATATTGTAATATTGTTTGGGGGAATACATACCCGACTTATCTTAATCGTATTTATCTCCTTCAGAAAAAAGCAATAAGGCTTATAACAAACTCAAACTACTGTGCTAGTACTAACAGGCTTTTCTTTCATCTTAAAACGTTAAATATTTTTGATGTTTATAGGTATCAGGTTTCGATTTTTATGTACAAGTATGTTAACGAGAGTTTGCCCATAGTTTTTGACAATTACTTTAATTTAAATCGAGATTACCATCACTACCCCACTAGGAAGTCTGATAATTTTCATGTAAGTAGATTTTGTACACAAGCTTTTAATCGTTCTCTTTATGTCATGGGCCCTAAGTTCTGGAACAATCTCAATAATGACATAGATACCTTAGGCCATTTAACCTCTAACATAGGCACTTGCCTTATACTTAAAGAGGATTTTTTTAATATGAATGGAAAACTTAGCCTCAGGCGGAATTCTAACCAGCGACCTCCCGCACACAAGGCCTTTGTGTTAGAACGCGGTCAACAAACTAGAAAGTTTAAATGTCAATAAAACCCCAGGACAAGATGGTTTTCATCCAAGGGTACTTAAAGAAGCCAGCAATGAACTAAAGAAACCGTTCACAATTCTGTTTCAAAATTGTTTAAGTAAAGGAGCTTTTTCTAAGCAGTAGAAGGATGGGCACGTAATACCTATTTTTAAGAAAGGAGACAAATCTCAGGGTGGGAATTATCGTCCGGTTAATTTGACATCCATTGCCTGTAAGATGTTGGAAAGTATAATTAGAGACCACCTTATTGTTCATTTCACGCCACATTTATCACCATCTCAACATGGATTTATTAAAGGTCGCTCTTGTATGACCCAGCTACTAGATACTGTTAATGTCTGGACTAAATATCTAGATGAGGGAGTGCCGGTGGATGCAATTTACCT
The DNA here is from genome assembly GCA_029531755.1 of Holothuria leucospilota. NCBI lineage: Eukaryota > Metazoa > Echinodermata > Holothuroidea > Aspidochirotida > Holothuriidae > Holothuria > Holothuria leucospilota. Next base: position 17,957,054 of record CM055982.1, on the reverse strand, counting down.
TGACTTTGCCAAAGCTTTTGATTCTGTACCACACTATTGATTCTTAAAGAAACTAAGGGGTTAACGTTACGGTATTGGTGGAAATGTTTTAAGCTGGATTACTGACTTCCTTAGCAATCGATGACAGAGTAGCTATTAATGGATCTTTCTCTGACTGGACATCTGATAGTAGTGTTATACCACAGGGTAGTGTGTTAGGACCCGTGCTTTTTATATATTATGTTAACGACATGCCTGATATGGTAAAAAGTTTCATAAGGATGTTTGCAGATGATGCAAAGATTTTTAGTCCAGTTGAAGTAGTAGCAAGTAGACAACAACTCCAACTAGATCTTGATAACTTACAAAGCTGGGCTGATCAGTGGCAACTGCGTTTCAATGGCAGCAAATGTAAAGTTATGCACCTGGGTTTACGAAACGCATGTCAAGGTTACAAAATGAGTGAAACTAACAACAAGTCTATCAACCTAGAAAGCACAAAGTGTGAAAAGGATCTGGGTATTTACATGGACAACGATCTTATGTTTAGATCACATGCCGAGGTGGTAGCCAATAAAGCAAATAGAATTGTTGGAATGATAAGACACACCTTTACGTTTATGGACTGTGATATGTTTCGCACATTATACTCCAGTTTTGTTAGACCTCATCTCGAGTATGGAAATGTTATTTGGGCTCCATGGTATAAAAAGGACATTATCTTCATTGAAAATGTACAAAGGAGAGCAACAAAATTGGTATCAAATATAAGGAACTAGAGTTACGTGGATAGACTTAAGAAGCTGAATCTCCCCAGTTTAACGTACAGAAGACTACGCGGTGACCTGATAGAGGTTTATAAGTACACACATAATTAGGCTGCACTGAGCAATCACTTCAGATGAACATATCAAGTACAACATGAGGGCACAGTTTGAAAATCACCAAGCAACACTGCAAGACCAATGTTAGATTAAGGTTTTTTCAGCTTGAGAGTCACTAACACTTGCAACGATCTTCCTGACTCAGTTATTAGTGCTCAGTCCTTGAACACTTTTAAGAGCGGTGGAAGAAAGTTTTATGTTGGATTGGAGCAGTGGTTCACCCTGTTGCACACTGTTTCCTGTCAAGATCTACTACAGGCTTTCAGCCTACAGTTAGAATCCTGCTATGCTATGCTATGCTATGCTATGCTATGCTAATTGAGCTTAAATACTGTCGAGTCAAGTTTTCCATTGTTGTGTCATAGGAGCGAATCCCTTGTAGTGTTGAATAAGTAGAGAGACGTAGCGACTTTATATGAATAAGTCGAATCAACCTGTATTAAGTAGTCGCATAGAGACCATAGGCCATTTAACCTCTAACATAGGCGCTTGCCTTATACTGAAAGAGGCTCAACGTGCATCCGCTACCCACCATTCTTCAGTTTCTATTATACTAAAAGTCGCAACGTCACCCCAGAACTACCGTATATATATATATATATATATATATATATATATATATATATATATATATATATATATATATATATATATATATATATATATATATATATATATATATATATACGGTAGTTCTGGGGTGTCGCACGGTAGTTCTGGGGTGTCGCAAGCTGGGCGTCGCATACAAGTGACGTAAAGATGAAAGACTTACCCGTCTGGTATTTGGATTAAATTGGCCTGTTCTCCCGACAGAGTTTCTGATAGCTCAGCTCTTAAAGCGTGCTGCACGTTGAGCGGCAAGGTCGGTGGTTCAAGTCCAGCTCGGAACTCAGTTTCTCATCATTTAGCATCGTCTCTCTTAATAAGGCAAAGGTTGCCAATGTTAGACGTATATTCTACAGGTTTCAAAATTATGCGAGTGTATCCGCTACCCACACCGATATTCAGTTTCTATACTAAAAAGTCGCAACGTCACATCGATACTACCGTATATATATATATATATATATATATATATATATATATATATATATATATATATATATATATATATATATATATATATATAACCCTAAATGGTCACTTTGGGCGACACGGTAAAAAATGGTCACTTTGGGCGACAACCAGTTAATTAAATATATTTGCATATTCATGCAGGTAAAAATTAAACAAAAAATACCTTAATGATCTTCAGGAACGCCCTCAAGTTAAACATATGTCCAATTACCTGTGTGACGTACGCACAACGTTTTATTAAATAAAACAGAAATAAATTGGTATTGCGCAATAAGGGTGTGTACACCTAACGTACCAATTTATTACATGCATGATATACACCCCCAAATTTCAATGGTAAATTAATACACAATGGGATTCTAGTGCAACTTACCTATAGTAACCCCAAACAGAGGGCGCTAGGATACTTTTATATATTTCAAAACTTTTGAAAAAACATGCAGGGAATGGTTGTTATAACGTTGTAAACATTTAGGCGACACGTATATGTACACCTAATGTCAATGTCGCCTAAAAGTACCATTTTTTCACCCGAAATGTCGCCTAAAGTGACCATTTAGGGAAATATATATATATATATATATATCACAAATTTCCTACTTAGGGCGAAAGAAGTTGTTGAAAAGTCGACCATAGGGCGAAGAAAAAAATGGGGCGAAAAAACGGATTCGACTTAACGTTTTCACACACTTTTTATATAGGAATACGTAAACGTATGAAAACGGCCTTTTAAACACACAATCTATATGCAATTACTCCAATGTTGGCAAATTTACAGACACGTTTCTGTTAACACGTACGAATGGTAGGCTATTGAAATACCGTTGATTATATCTTGAGGTCGGTGGGGCGAAATATATGCTTATGTATTTTATTATTTTCTTTTTCGCCTTAACGTAGGATGATATAAGACTTTCCCCCTAAGGTGGGAATTAGCGTCATATATTTTATTATATATATATATATATATATATATATATACATACATATATATATATATACATATATATAAACACACACACTATATATATATATATATATATATATATATATATATATATATATATATATATATATATATATAAATATATATATAGGTAGACTGTCACACAAAAATTGCCATTAGATCTGGCAGCCGCTTACCGATGCTTACGTCTTCAGGAGTAATTTGCCGCAACCACTTCAGGAAAACGACATAGCTTCCAGATTCAAGACAAAAGGTACCTGGAACCCACCAAAGGGGCGCTGTCCAGCACTTGAATCATTCATCTCGGCCATTGAAGAGGAAGTAAAGACTCATTTTCGCGATAATCTCACAAAAAGTAAAAGACAGGCCATTAAAAATTTACGGCATCGAGATGACATTATCATTGAGTCGGCCGACAAAGGTTATGCGATTGTTGCAATGGGCACCCAATTCTACAAGGAGGAAGCCTACAGACTGCTTTGCAATCCCGATCACTACAAACGTCTCGATTCAGATCCACTTCAGAAATTGAAAAGGAAGCGGAAGCGGCCATACAAAAAATGGTTGGCAATGGCTCTATCGACTCCGAAACTGGTCCTACTCTCCTCTAGGTAGATCCAAAACGGGGCCGTTCCTTTTTTTTTTACCCAAAATTCATTAGAAGGGCAACCCAGGCAGACCCATCATATCCGGAAAGGGGACTGCAACCGAGAAAATCTCTAAATTTGTTGACCTGCTAATTCAGCCCCTGGTCCCATCCCTCCCCTCCTATGTTCAAGACAACACGGACTTTATCCGCAAAATTGGTGAGACACAAAATCTCCCACAGGACACAATTCTGGCCACACTTGATGTGTCTTCTTTGTACACAAACATACCTAACGAAGAAGGCATCTCCGCTTGCAAAGCTGCTTTCAGACCCATCCAGGGCAAAATGTTCACCAAGAAAGACTTAGGCGAACTGATGCGCCTCATTCTGACAAACAACAGTCTCGTTCTTGGCGACCAGCACTACCTCCAAATTCATGGTACTGCCATGGGAATCAAGATGGCTCCCTCATTCGCAAATTTATTTATGGGCAACATCGAGAAAGAACTCTTATCTCGACAAAAATTTAAAACCACAAATTTGGTTACGTTTTATCGACGATATCTTCATGATCTGGCCCCACAGTGAAAAAAAACCTAAATTTTTTTTGTGGAAAACATCAATTCGTTTCACCCCACAATCAAATTTACGGTCGACTCTTCTAGAGTCAGTGTCCACTTCCTGGACACAACAGTGACCATAGAAAATAGTTCACTCAAAACTGACTTGTTCAACAAACCCACGGACAAGCATAACTACATACTACCGAGCAGTTGCCATCCCCCGCACTGCACCAAAAATATTCCATACAGTCAAGCACTCCGCATCAAACGCATCTGTTCCTCTGGGACACACTTTAAAATTCGCACCAACGAACTGTCTAGCAACCTCCGTAACAGACAGTACCTTCGGTGGAAATTTGTTTAAAAAATACAACAATTCCTCTCTCAAAGGTAGCCATTTTTTAGAAATCCATGGGACTGCAATGGGCCCTAAAAACGCTTTTAGTTATGCTGATATTGCTGTGGGTAAATTAGATCGGGTTGCTAACACTGAGGGCCCTTTCAAGCCTAACAATTGGTGGCGTTTTCGAGATGATATTTTTGAAGTATGGACCCATGGAGAGGAAGCCCTCCATAGGTACACGAACTTCGTTAATTCCATTTATCGCACTATTAAATTTGTGCTACGGTTCTCTAACAAACAGCTTGAGCACTCACAGACACCTCCTTAGCGGGACGTAGGCAGCCGGCGAGAGCTGTACCGGTAAGGCAGCGAGGGTGCGTATGGGTGAGCCGAAGCTGTGTGTGTATGTCTAGGGCTGCTGTGGGCATGTGGGTGCACTCACAGACACCTCCTTAGCGGGACGTAGGCAGCCGGCGAGAGCTAAGCTCTCGCGTACGTCTACCGGGTGAGTTGGAGGTCAGCCAAGCTCATGGGGAAATCCCGTGAATTCCTTACCGGGTCCTGTGTACGTGTACCGGTAAGGCAGCGAGGGATGCGTATGGGTGAGCCGAAGCTGTGTGTGTATGTCTGAGGCTGCTGTGGGCATGTGGGTGCACTCACAGACACCTCCTTAGCGGGACGTAGGGACAGCCAAGCTCATGGGGAAATCCCGTGAATTCCTTACCGGGTCCTGTGTACGTGTACCGGTAAGGCAGCGAGGGTGCGTGTGGGTGTTCCTAGACGTTAACATTGAACTTAACAATGGTCAACTCTCTCCCAGTCTATTTTCTAAGCCTACAGACGGGCATCTATATTTATTAACTAATAGTGCCCATCCTAAGTCTAACTTAAAAAGTGTTCCTTACAGCATTGCATTAAGACTTAAAAGAATATGTCCCATCATGATATTTTGCAGGTAAAATTTGCAGAATATAAGAATTATTTAATTGAAAGAGATTATGCTCCCAACTTTGTTCAAAATGAATTTGAAAAGGTGACAAAGTATCTAGAGGTGAGCTGCTTAAACCAAGTCATAAAAAAGGAAAGCGCGCAAATTCCCTTTAATTTTGGACCATAACCCTATAATTCCAAATGTAGGAAGCATCATAAGTAAGCACCAACCTCTTTTGCATAGCTCTTCTAAACTTATGAAACTTTCCCAGAGTATTCTGTTTTTCCATCGTATCGAAAGTGCAAGTCACTTTATAGTCTTCTGGGCAAAAACCAAAATACAGAGGCTATTAAAGAAGGGAGGTGTTTCAAATGTGACAGAGTGCGGTGTGACTTGTCTCAGCATTTTCTTAAGGAAGGATCACATTTCGCCAGTGCAGTGACGGGTAAATCATATCCCCTGCATGCTAAAGTTTCATGCACTAGTTCAAAAGTAATATACTAGGCCACTTGCTGTAAATGTAATGTGCAATATGTTGGGTCTACTACTAATCAGTTTAAAATTCGTTTTAGAAATCATAAATCAGATATGCTATATGGGAAAAGTAGGTGTGAATTAGCAGTTCATTTTAAAGATTCTCAACATAATCCCAAAGATATAAAATTCATGATTATAGAGCAAATTTTTATCAAAAATAACATTGAAAATATTTTAACTAAAAGAGAAGGGAACTGGCTAGCCCAGCTGCAATCAGATTATCCATTAGGGCTCAACAAGGGGAAAGAGTTTAATTGTAATAAGAGAGTAAGCTTCTTACCTACTTAGATTTTAGGGTTTTAGCTTGTCTTACAGTTTTACGTTTTCAATTCATTTTATAGATTGCCTTTACTTTTTACATGGTACCGTACTGCTTTAATCATCAGTTAGCCTGCGTTTTGATTGCTTTTAGGTTTAATTGTTTAGTATTCTTAAGTTTAGTTTGGACAGGTATCTTGCCAAAAAGGTGGAATGACTTCGCAGTCTTATGTTTACTTCTCTTGAACTTCTTTGAGTGGTCTCTACATGGTTTTCGCATTGGTACTTTTATTCACCCATTCCAGCTAGGGTGTTTTTCAATAGGATTTATTGTGATTTAAGGTTTAGACTTTTACGTTGCTTGGTTACTGAATTTTTAAGTGTTACGACTACCTGTTTCTATGCTTTTACCGTTCTTATATGTAATTGTGTTAACTTGCTTTGTACAATCACGCTGAAGACTATTCCTATTTATCTACATTTTCACAGGCAAGCAAACCACAATGTTATATAATGCTGAGGGGAAGGAATTTGAAATGACCCATGCACTTTATTCAAAATATAATAAATGCTTGTTTTAAGTTCATTGAATTTGAATGGCTTCATTCGACTGGCAGCATTTGTAAAGAAAATTGAAGGAGGGAGGGGGAACATTTTCTCAAAAAAAAAAAACAATACTCCTGGTATGTTTGTCAAAAGTTTGATAAACCTAGATATAGCCTGTGAGCAATGTTACATATAATAAGTGTTGTTAAATTACATTGAAATCTTAACAAATTGTTAGGTCAGTGTGTATGTAAACTTGATAACCCTGCACTGTTTTTATACCTTAACAGTAAGATACAACATTTTCTCTCATTTCGGTTGGAATATTTTGCCGTGTTTAGTGTACTCATTTGTTTCGAAAATCTTGACGACATATCACCTCTTAGTTTGACAAATTAGTACACTTTAAACATTGCTACATTCTACTTGTGTACAGTAAAATTACAGTTGTATATGAACCTACAGGTTACATGGAGGCATGCAATCTTGTAAGGGCCTCACAATGTACTGAGAACTAATTACAGATGTCTAAACAATGACCCTTTGGTACTGTAAATTAGTTTTTATTGGAAGTACTTCAATCAAAAAAAGGAAAAAGAAGGAAGTTTAGCATTGATTTCATGGATTTTTGTCTTTTTCAGTTCCTGGTGCATGCATAAGTTCCCCCTGCATCAGCAGTGGGACTTGTGTGACTGAGAGCGGTGGTTTAAGGTGTATCTGTAATCCTGCCTTTCAAGGAACTTTCTGTCAAATACCAGGGTGTAAGTGTTGCTGGGTTGACCTAATTTCTGAACATGTAAAACTTAGCTCCCTGCATGTAAAATAACTTACTTATATCATTACAGGCATTTTTATTCTCATCCCATTTTCCGACAACGTACTTAATAACCTACTAATTGGAAAGGATGCCATATTTGAGATCACATACTGATTTGAGAGTCACCTTGCACAGAGTTGTAACCCATAGGTCCTTACAGATGATTGAAACATTCGTGTTCCCCCCTTGTGTTGTCAGGGCTGTCAGAATGTGGGGGGGGGGGGCTGGGAGGGGGGCTAGAGGCAGGGGAAATGAGCCCATAGTTTTAACTTTGAATTTTTTCTTCAAAAAATCATCATTAGCTTTGCTGGAGAATGGTAAAAATTACAAATACCAAAATACAAGAGCTAAAGGTCTCCTTCCTCCATCTTAGAAATCTAATGGCCCTGTTTGTTAATTCATTATCCCTTCCACTTATGCATATGTTCTAAGTTGCATCTGTTTTCTTTATCTAGCTGATTTCCAGCCCCCAGTAATCAGCGGATGTCCAGGAGACTTCAGTCAAATGGGGCCTTCCCCGGTCATTTTCACACCTCCTCAAGCAACTGATAACAGTGGCTATGTGAGACTTCTGTTTATGTCACATACTCCTGGACAGGTGTTTCCTGTTGGCATCACAGCTGTGTCTTTTGTTTTTGGTGACGCTGCAGGAAACCAGAACGAATGCACATTCTATGTAACCATTACTGATGGAATGACATATAAACATTTTCCTCACCTTATGTATGCAGTTTGGTTCCACAGCTTTAATGATGTAAAACTATACTATTTCTTTTTTTAACACTCAAGACTTTATGTGGTTTCAGTCATTATTTCCAGAATTTAATTATGAAAATGTAAAGAAAGATTTCTCCATTCTGAGCTTGAAAGTATGTGAGCTTCACAGGGCAAGTTTAAACCACATTTGGGATAGTTTCAATAACAATGAAAAGCTTCAGAAGCTATTATAAAAAAGTACCATAAGCTAGTATAAAAAGTAAGTAGAGTGATATAGTTATACTGTTGCCTGTGCCTTTTGGGGCTGGTGCAAGTGTCCTTCAGGCTATGCAATGAGTTTGTCAAATGCCCCACAGGCTAATTAGACCTTAATAAATTATTATCTGTCTCAATAAAAGGGGTACAGCTACTGAATTTAGTGTTTTAGTATTATTGCATGAATTGACATTACTTCCCTTCTCTTTTACTGCACAGGTGGCTTACCTTTCTACATAGTTGTTTCCAGGTGCCCTGGAAATATTGTAGCCCAAACCAGTAGATCCAGTGCTAATGTGATGTTTAAGACGCCCATTGCAGTGTCAAGGGATGGAGGGGTATCCCTGGTTAGCCAGAGCCATAACAGTGGCAGCAGTTTTCCTGTAGGAACCACTACACCTGTATCTTTCATCTACAGAGATGCAGCTGGCAACCAAGGAGAGTGTAATTTTTATGTTACAGTGAGGAGAGTAGGTCAGCATTGAGGAAGTTTTTGTAGAATTGTTTCAAAATGATGCCAAACCAAGTAGGAAACCTGCCAAGAGTAATCATCTCATTTAATACATTGCCAAAAGGTTCAAGTTGTCAAAGTAGAACACTTTTTGTTTGGGTTCAATCACCTTCATTTCCTGGTCTCTAAGGTGACATGAACATGACAGAAAATTACATCTAAAAATTTGTTACTCATTCTTGGCTTGATTTAATTACTTTGGGGGAAGGGAGGGGGCACGAGATAAAGGGTACACTTCATACCCTCTTGTTACAGGCAGGCTTTACATGTGAGCAGGTGACATAATGTGTAGGTTTATCAGTAGAGCATGGATTTGATTTCTTATAGTGTAGCTGAGAAGTATGGTGGTATGTGTACTTACGATTCACATGTTGACAGGTTGGGGAAGCATTGTCCTTGACAAACCTCATTTAACCAACAGTTTAGAAAGCATTTCACAGTTCATATTTGATGTCTTAATTCATGGTTCCAAATATGCATACTACCTCTTGTTTTGCTTATTGTGAGAGCTTCCCTCCACTTTTGTTACAGATGATTGCTTTCGAGTGTGCACTGAGCAGTTTAACCCTGTTTGTGGTTCAGATGGTATAACTTACAGCAATGTAGAGTACCATCACTCACGTTTACACCAGGGCCATGTGATGATGACCCATGTTCTAGCTCTCCGTGCCTAGGTGGTGGTACATGTTTCAGGACAGGCAATGGTTTCTTGTGCCTATGCTGGGCGGGAAGGTCAGGTGACCGTTGTGAGATAGGTAAGATATGACAGTTTGCTTATGCTGTGACAGTCTCACTACAAAGTCTATTTTATTTGTTTTAAACCCTATAGAATGGAAGGTCTTTGCAGAGTGACTGTAAATGATTCCATGTACATATCATCCATGGTAAATGAATGGGACAGTGTGTCTATTCATCATAGTGTTGGTTGAGTAGCAGCAACCTCCTAGTGGATTAAGTAGTACCTCCTGATTGGAAGAAGTCACAGAAGTTGTAGTTGCAGAATGTCAAGTACAAGTGGAAACCTGGTGTGGGATAATGGGCCAATCGCTGCTGCGAAGGCTTTGTACAGGGATCTTGGGGTGTAGCTCGAAACGGTTAAGTCCAAAAACGGAGAAGAAAATTGATTAAAGTTTCAACTTGATTTAAATGATTTATTTGATGATCAATTCCAAAGGTTCAATCAACGGCCGGCAAAAAAAGATTAGATTATTTAAAAATCGAGAAGATGAGTGACTACATGTTGTTTACCTTTCGAAGTCTGCAACACGAGTGAAAGCTTGTTGGCTGGGAGCCCTTCTCGTGCTTTCAAGTCACGAGGGTTGTGGTAAGATCCAGGAACTAAAATGAAGTCTCCTGATTGGCTAAAAGTTGACACGCACTCAAGCAAATAAATAATAATTAATGTGTCGGTACTGTATGACCAATGAGGAGGCCACAGAAAGTGAAATTGGCCACACCTACAAAATATGGGATGGGGAACTTGGAAGTAGTCTCGTACACCAAAACACGTGACAGGAAACCTTAAAGACTGCCAGGTTTGCTAGAAGCGTGGGAATAACAAAATCTTGTGAGATAAACAAGTCTGCGTGGCGTACCTTGTAAATTACTTGGAAAAGGATGGCATGAACTAAATACTGTCTGACATCCCCTTTGCATTTTTAAAATTTTGAGAACGCAGTTGGAAAAAATTTTACTCTTAAAGGTGATAGGACATCACGAGAAATGTTTTCTCTACAAGTAAGATACAAATGATAAATACAAAATGATGAGTGAGTACGAGACAATAAAAGGAAGGAAGGTGGGTCCCACAACTAAATGAAATAGCTCAACTGAAGTATGCACGGCGTAATCATACATTTGAATCAACGTTTTCTCAAGGCAAAACTGTACGTATTTACACTAGGAATACCAAGAAGTAAAGGACAAAAATTATGACACTTGAGTAAAGTGACAACATGAGCAAAGGATAAATGTACCCTCTGAAAGTAAATGGACTTCTTTACTCTTAAGAAGTTACATTGAGCAGTGTAACTGAAACAAGAACATGTAGGTGTACTCAGAATTATAACATCTGGTGAGGAGAAACCAGGAAATTCTACCTACGATATGACTTAAACAGAGTACAGCTGACTGCAAGACTATTTCGAAAAGTACTTAAAGTTAAGCTTAGGATTTACAAACAACATTGAAATGTGAATACATTTTGCCTGTTGTTAAATGATGTACAAACCAAATTTCAATGAACGTTGCCGTCCTTGAAATGTTGAACACGAATGATAAAGGTAAAGTAATATGACTCATAGCGACTGTGAGCAAGCAATTAAATACTGTCAGGTTCAACAAAAGTTCATTTGTGATTCGCATTTTCTGTGTGGAAACCAGTGTGTTGCTACTGTTCCAGGTAGGTTCTAATAAACTGGGTAAAAGCTCTGCCGAATCCACAATGACATAACACTCCTGTCTTACACATTTGATTGACAGTAAATATTCGTTCACATTGTATGACGTGATGAAGACGACTTCACCGCAAGTAACAAAGGTTAAAGGTAGCAGCACATGAAAATTCATTGAGCAAAGATAACATGAGGCGATGCATTGATGTTATCTCAAAAATGTATACAACAGGACTAAAAGGAACCACGTGATCATGATAAAATACAATATGCAATGAAGATTGTATGAATAGCAAAACATACGTGGATAGTAATCGTAGAATCGATGCCGGCCTGTTACTGGAATAATTGTTGCACAAATTTATCAGGACTACCTGTGATCGGGACACGCGCGTCTAACAATTCTAAAATTTCGGTCGTGTCCGAATATTGATGAGCATTCCACCAAACTTTAAAGGGTTTCTCTGTTCCCGTAAATTGCATGCTCAGCAAAATCTGTAAATTTCCCCTATGAAAGCGTGCACGGCAAATTTCCATCGTGCTACGAGGAGCATGTGCTAATTTCGAAATTGTAATTTTACTTGGTGTTCACTGAAAGGCACTGTAGCAGCCAAATTATGATTGGGCTTAACATTTTCCAGGCACATAGAGGCATCGATTGGCTCTAAATGATAAATTGCAAAAATATCTTTGCATGTAACCTGAGGCAAAACATTGCCCGTTTCATCTTGAAACTGAACATTGGGAAAATTCTTGCCTACACTTACATGTACATTCTCATTACATGCTGCTTTAAGTTTATCCACACTTGTACTAGGTTTACTTTCATTTGATGCACGTACAAAACATGGTTTAAGCCTGTTGAAATTAAATACATCTTGCAAAACATCACCTTGTAATGTCTGAAGAAGATAATGAGTGCGATCAAGAATTTCATGTATGACCAATGGTCCAACCCATTCTGCAACAATTTTACGAGAATTTGCAGTAAGCGAAGAGCTCGTTGGCTTGTACAAGTAGACAAGTTGTCCTACTGAATAAATGGGGCTTTTCTCTAGCTTATTCGTGATCTTAGCATTTTGCTTATCCTGATTATACTTTTGAAGTGTAAGCATGGTTTGAGACTAGTGTTCAAACCTTTTCTTCAGAAGATCAACGTACTCACTGTATGAATGCGAAAGTCCTTCCACTGGATTGAAGGTCAAATTTGTGAGGTCACGTGGCTTACGACCATAGACTAACTCAAAGGGACTGTGGTCTCCCAAGTGGGGGGAGGAGAAAGCGTTGTACGCATAGGTCGTGTGTGAACATATCTTACCCAATCAGTACCAAATTGATTGAGGTTGACCTTCAGAAAATTTAAAAGTGTCTGGATGTGCCTTTCAACTTGGAGGCTGCCATGATTGGAGACACTGATGACTTTCTTGTCTATATTCAGTGCAGAACACAACAATTCGACTAATTTCCCAGTGAGAGACTTGGCTGCATCAGTTATAAGCATGGAAGGAGGACCAAAAAGAGTTACAATTTTTGTAAGATCGCCTCACAAATGGTTTGAGCATCAAGAGTTTGTAAAGGAACACAAATAACAAATCTGGTAATTTCGTCACATGCAACCATTAAATGTTTATACCCTGCAGTAGATGTAAGCATAGTTTTAAAATCCAAACTAATCTTATCAAAAGGTTTTTATGAATCTGGTACTCTTGCATGGAACTGCCTAATTTTATCTTGCTTGGGTTTAAATTGCTGGCATTTAAGGCAAGCCTTGACATAATTACTTACAACTTGGAACATGTTTCTCATAAGAAGTGTTGCCTTATGGTGAGGTATGTCCTCATAACACCTTGATGACAACTGAGAAGATCATCGTGATATTTTGAAAGAATCTTTTCTACCATTGTATCAGGAATAGCTAATTGTAGTACTACCCTAGACTTGTGCTTTCTATGCAAAGTCAATCTAAACAAAAGACCATCACACATAATGTATTGCTCAGCTCTGGTACGAATAGTACGAGCAGACTTGACATCTTGCGATAGAATATAATATGCCAGAAAATCGTAGACTGGCTTAAAATAAGGACATGTCTCCTGTTGCATTTTCAATTCTTTTGCGTCAAATGGTAGATCGTAATTTCGGATGATTTTACTTTGAATTTTGTGCATGACACGTTGGATGTCTCTTTGATTCGGTGTATGTGTCGTCCGAAAATTCTTTACATGTGAAATAAGGGGTCTACTTGGTGTGATCAACTCATCAGGAGGGTCCCTGTGGCGCTCTTCGTGTAAATCTACCAGACGTGGCTCTTTTGGAGCTTGCGGTGGAATAACATTTTGACGTGGCATCTTGGGCCGATGGTGCAAGATGGGGGGTAGTGGCACTGGTAATGGCTGCACTGGGAGGGGGTCATCTGTAGGGGGACTGGAGCCTGATGGGGAGCCGGTGATGGCACACTTTGGCGTGGAGTAGCATCACTTTTCTGTGCAGGGGTTTGCACATTCCGACTCCTGTCCGCTGGGGTTTGGGAAGTTTTCCTCCCAGGGAACAAATCTGGTACCTTAACAGCCAATGCTTTAGCTTTAGTTCTGGTCAAAATTGGAAGAGCATTATCATCCGAGTCATTTTGGAGAAGCTCAGATACCGCAGAAAATGCAAGAGGAAGTATCCTATCAATTTCTGAATCACCATTTTGAGGCGTTCTGGAAAGGTAATCAGCTAAAGCAAGGTCAGAACCCTTCTTGTAACCAATCTTAAATGTAAATTGTGATAACTTGAATAACAAATTCCTGAGCCGTGATGTAGGGGGCTCTCGCTTTGAAGTAAGAATTTGTACAAGTGCAGCATGATCCACATATGCATCGAATTCAACATTTTTGAGAAGGTGAACAAAGCCATTAATATTAACAAGCAAACCAAATAACTCTAACTCAGTGACACTACATCGAGTACATGCTTCTGGCAGTACCTTAGAGTAATAACCCAAAAGATATTCCTTTCCATTAATTGTCTGGGTTAGATATGAACCAGTGGCAACCTTTGAGGTGTCACTATACAGAGTGAAACGACCTCGTTTAGGCAGATGAAGAACTGGTGGATTACACATTAAACTACGAATTGTGTCAAATGCTTTCTGATGTTCCTCTGTCCACTTAAATTGACGTTTTTGTCTACTCAACTTGTGTATAGGTCTCCAATGTTTCTGGATGTGCGGGAAAAAATTTGACACATAATTAACTGCACCTACAAATCTACGTACTGCCTTTGCATTATGTGGTACAGGTGTATTGTGAATCGCAGCACACCTATCAGTAAGTGGTTGGATAGTAGCCTTACCGCAACTGTGTACCGTTAAAATATGCCCCATATAGGAAACGGAGGATGAAATAGGCTACATTTACGTGGAGAAATTTTCAAAACATTCGCTTTTAATGCTGTAAAAAGAGCTAACAAGTGCTTAGAATGTGATGGCTTGTCCTTACTGTAAACAATAATATCGTCATGCATTGAAATACAAAACTGATCTGAGTTTGGTACCTGTGACAATACTGCATTCATTTTAGCTTGAAATATTGCAGGTGAGAGATTCAAGCCTTGAGGCAGACGCTTATAGTAGTAATGTTTACCTCCACTATAGGAAGCAACGCCTGTGTACTGTTGTGCATGTTTACTCAAAGGAATACAGAAGAAAGCAGATTTCAAATCTAAGACGCTTAAAATTGTTGCCTCAGAGTTACCAATAGTACGTAAGGTCTCACTCAAGAGTGGGAAGGGGTGATTAATTCTGTGAATTCTGCTGTTCAGAAAACGGAAGTCTGTTACAACACGTTTTTCATTTGTGCCCTTTTTTGGAATAAAAAATACCGGAGATGTATATGACTGGTGTCCAACGGCCAATATTCCAAGATCTACCAATTTATCTAATTCTCTTGAGACAATAACTTTATCATCTGGAGATAACTTGTAGGGCCTAATGAAGAAAGGCTCCGTATTCGTTAATGATGTATCTGCCTCAAAATTCCGGCAACTTGAGAGTTCACCATACAGTGAAAAGACTTCCTTGTTTTTGTCCAGTGTTTGGTAAAATTCTTCCCTTTCCCTTGCATTTAGAGCACTTTCATCTAAGGAGACCTGTTGTCTAATAATTTCGGACTCTGTCAGTGAAGCTAGGGGGTCATCCTCCCTCAAATGTGGGTAACGGTGCAAATTATAACGCCTAACGTGGTCACGTTGTGAATATTCGGTAGAACCAGCACTAGAAGATTGCGATGTTGCAGTATTAACATGCCCTAAAGACTGCCTAGAGAATTGCCTTTCTTCCAACCATTCATGATACCAGTCTTCATGAAGTTCATGGGTTACTAATGCAATGCCAGACAAGTTAAAAGAGGCTACATTCTGCTTAGGTGACACAACAAATGGGCGTGTACCATTATTTGTCAACATAAATCGCGTTCTACCTTTATGCAGTTTGACTATCATTGAAGTAGGGCACATATGTGCGATAAATGCAGCTGGCTGAAGAATTACTTCAGTATTACGTACGTAAGATGGTACACGACTTTGCACATTAATATACTTGCACTGACCTGGGTAAATTATAACCTTGCTGGTAGGTCGAAAACGTTGCACACTTGGCTTAATCTTAAAGGAGTTGTTTGAGAAATTTAGAACTCCATTAAGTTGTTTAAGAGTATTTGTACCCAAAAGCAAATCTATGCCTGTCAGATTTTCAGTGACAAAAGCATTCAGCTGAACTCTATGACCTTGAATATGTACAATAAATGTCAAAGTTTCATGAGCAACCAAAAATTGACCATTTCCTAGGCGAAAAGATATCGGTTCAACTTTACTTGGCTTTAGTGAACTTAAATAACGAGAGTTCTTAACGACAGATTTGGATAAAATCGACCGTGTTGCATCAGAGTCAAACAACATTAAAATATTCTTTCCGTCTTGCAGCTGGGCCTTGACAAAATTCTTTTCATCTAATTGGATAGTAACGTCGGGTTCATTTCTCAAGTATGAAGCCGTATAACTAGGCGCAGCATAATTTTGTAAATCCTCTTTTCCGGAACGCCTGGCGTGAGGAGTACACTCACCGACATTCCCTAGTGAAAATTTTGGCTATTATAACTTAATATAAGCCGACGGAATTTGATTTCCAAACTGCCTATCGTTAGGCGGATATGAATGAAATTGGGGGCCGTATTGAGCCCTTAAATGTTCTTGTCGCAGGAAACAGTTTGCTGTTTTGTGTCCTGGGACATTACAATAGAAACACAGCCCTTGAAATTTTGGCCTAGGCTTAGGTTGGTAGGAGCGCGCTTGTGTGTGTGGCCTACGGAGGGGCCTTGTTGTCTGTACCTTTCGAGTTGTAACGCTGACGAGATGGACCATTATTATTAGCCTGCCTATTACAACTACGAGAGCGGCTATCTAGGAGACCGTCAATTTTATTGCATAATTCTGCAATGCTAGCATTTAACACATTATCTGTCTGCGTAGACATGGCAGTGTCTTGTGAAGAGGCAACCTTTGTAGGGGTGGGGCTCGATGCAGACGAATTCTTCTTCAAATCTAAATATATCTGGGCCTTTTGTACAAGGGCGTCTATGCCTGCATTTTGGTCCGTAGACATTAAGACTGCAGATTGACAATCGCTAGGAAGAGCAACCAGAAACTTATCACGCACTTGAAGTTCAGTATAGCCCAGAAGTAAAGCCAGTTTTCTGATTGAGGCTAAAAATTGTTCTGCGGTATCTCCTTCAACATATTTGAGGTCTGAAAATTGCCTGCTTAGGGCATGATGTGAGGAAGATTCACTGAATCGGGCTAAAAAAGAGGCTCTTAAATTTGGAAGGTCTCGAAAATGTTGCCCTCGATCCATATGCGTGCAGTACCTTGAAGGGTACGTTTGAAAACAGAAACTACAGCCTAAAATTGGGCGTTGTCTGCAAGATTTTGCAATTGTGTGCCTCTAAATAATCTGAAAAGGCCAGAAAATGTGCTCTAGCCAAATCTGCGTTAATTTTATCGCCATGGAAACGGTTAGGGAGGAAGTCTGTGCTACGCAGATTAGCCATGACTAAAAATGTAAACAACTTGAGTCAGACCCACACTGTTACGCTTATAGCCTACAGGCTAGTCTAGGCAATTGTAGGGCCTAGTTAACAACAATGGCGTTAAATTTAGACTTGGATAAAATTACACAAAAATGCACACCTGCTTGTAGTAGCCCAGGTTAGAATAATTCATCACAATATGAAATTACTGGAAAGTTACTTAAACTAGGCCTAGGCCTATGCCGTGCAGAAGTGAGCATACTCGGGAGGGGAGGGGGGGGGGTTGTCTCGCACTCACCTTGAATAAATAGCCCTAGGCTAAATCCTAATGATAACAGCGGTCATTGTCCGGGGACTTCTGCGTTGCAGGTAGCCGTCGTGACCCGCGTGAAGTGTTCACCGGCGTTGGCGGAGATCCTAGATCGCTGTCGTTGGCTAAACCTTTCACGAGATCCAGACTGGGCGTAGGCTAGACTAGGCTGATATCGTTGGCGAAAGGAATCCTCAGGAATTTAAAAATTCTGAATTAGGCTACTACAGCTGCTGAGGTCCACAAAGATCCAAATGGAGAGTCCTTCGATCCATACAGGTGGGGGAGACTTCCTTTGATAGACAGTTCGGGCTATGGATAAGAAGGGAACAGGGGATAAAAACGTATAAAGTTCAAGCCCGTGTATCCATGAAGAAGGCGGTCCAAGTTGGAGAGGCCTATAGGCTTATCCTACTGCCTCGTTTTCCTCCATATGACGTGAAATTAGTCGCCAAGTAAAAGCCCCGACTCTTCCACCATGTGGGATAAGTAGCGAGCTGAAGCCCCGCTCTACTCCGCCATGTGGGATAATGGGCCAATCGCTGCTGCGAAGGCTTTGTACAGGGATCTTGGGGTGTAGCTCGAAACGGTTAAGTCCAAAAACGGAGAAGAAAATTTATTAAAGTTTCAACTTGATTTAAATGATTTATTTGATGATCAATTCCAAAGGTTCAATCAACGGCCGGCAAAAAAAGATTAGATTATTTACAAATCGAGAAGATGAGTGACTCCATGTTGTTTACCTTTCGAAGTCTGCAACACGAGTGAAAGCTTGTGGGCTGGGAGCCCTTCTCGTGCTTTCAAGTCACGAGGGTTGTGGGAAGATCCAGGAACTAAAATGAAGTCTCCTGATTGGCTAAAAGTTGACACGCACTCAAGCAAATAAATATTAATTAATGTGTCGGTACTGTATGACCAATGAGGAGGCCACAGAAAGCAAAATTGGCCACACCCACAAAATATGGGATGGGGAACGTGGAAGTAGTCACGTACACCAAAACACGTGACAGGAAACCGGAAGGACTGCCAGGTGTGCTAGAAGCGTGGGAATAACTAAATCTTGTGAGATAAACAAGTCTGCGTGGCGTACCTTGTAAATTACTTGGAAAAGGATAGCATGAACTAAATACTATCTGACACTGCAGAGGATAGAGGTTTATATGCTCCCACTTCTTGGAGATGCTTTCATTGGCTTTCCCTTTTCTTAAACCTTGTACAAATATGGCTAATACCAGTAATCGTTGTGTTTATCTTAACCTTTGAAATAGCAACATGGAATGTTTTTGTCCCAAATTCTGTTTTGTAATTGTATAAATTTAAAGTTGACCGGGTAAGAGTCAGGATTTCCCAACCCTGACATCATGGCATTTGCATCATAATCTCAGTGAGGGTTTTTCTTCTACCCAATGAACAAATGATGCATCCTTAAAATGTGTTATTAATTTTTATAATCTCCAAGTGTTGTCTTTTAAATTTGATCCATGGTGACAGAAGCCTACGAGGATACTTGTCTTGGGAAAAAACTGCTTTCATTTTAAGGATATAATGTCTGTGTGATTGAACATATCCTTTAAGGCAATAAGAACCCTTCCTTTCCTACAGCATTCTTCTAATCCGTTATCTTAGCTAAAATAATATTTTTAATGTAAAAGTGTTAAGTAATTGTATCTTTTGAAGGAGACTGTTATTTTAATTGGTGATTGACCAGATATTGGCTATTCGCTATCTTTCTCAGCCATGATATTCCTCATATTTATCCTGTCACTGTGTTAGCCGGCCATGGCAGATACTGCTTACATTTAAGTAAATTCCAATACTACTTAATAGATATATTTCTCTCCCCATACTTTGTGAAAGTGAAAGGTTAGTTTCGTTTGTCAGACATCCAGTCCCAATTTTTATGTCATTCTTTTGAAACCACACATAGTGGTAATGCACAATAGCATATGGTTTTGCATGCACATATATGCTGATTTCTAATATACAATAGTGTCAGCTACACTGAGATCTTGGTACTACTGGATAACTGTAATATCTGTAGAGCAATATGTTAATTTCAATGATTTGCTAGGAGTTGCAGAACTCTCTCAATTTTTTGCTTGCTTTTCCAAGTTGTAAAAACATTAAAATTGTCTGAAACGGATGTATGTATAAAATGGATGTACGTAATAAATCTTACCTGGTATGAGCTTCTGCACCTCTTGGTGCTCTAGTTTTGTTTTCAGTCTCATTCTCATTCATCTTCTCATCATTTTATTGCATACCAGTCATTGGTGGCCCCTGTTCCTTATCACCCTGTGAAAATGACGGAACCTGTGTACCTTTTATGAATAACTCTGTCTGTATCTGCCTGCCTGGTTTCACTGGAGATGCTTGTGAACAAGGTACTCATTCCTCGTTATTATGTTTAATCTTTTCACAAGAACAAATATTTTGGCAATTTTTTAAGTATTCTTGAGAGTAAAAAGTTTCTTGCTTTTAATCAAAATGGATCTACCTTTGTACATTTAATTCTGCTACACCTGCACTGGTGGGTGTAGTAGAGTTGCTCTGGTTTACAGTACATGCATATAAGCTTCAGGAATGGCTGTAATCATGATGCAAAGAAGAGCCTTCCAAATGTCAAGAAAGGAAAAAGGTACTTAATCTGATAAGTGGGTGGTGATACTGAAAACAATATTGCTTAGGTGCTGTTAGCACAACATACTATGGAAACTAAGGAAAAAAGAACTTAAATGTGGTGGAACGTGGTGGTAGGATATGATTGTCAAGGCCATGAGGCAAACTTTGCCTTTGCCAAACTTGGCCATAGCTACCACAATTTTTACAGGAAAACTGCTCTTCCCAATTAAGGTACCTGACCACTGGTTCATTACTTCAATTAGCTGCTCCAATGAGCAGCAGCTTAGTTAAAAGCTTTGATGACAATTCTGGTACAACAATAGCCCAGCAACAAAGGGGCCAACAACAAATTCTGCCCTGAAATCATAACTGGCAAAATGCAATTAAATTGCTCATGATCATTGAAGGTTGGATCACCTTCCAGTTTAATCTGAGATGAACTGCCATCAAATGTTAACCTAGGGCTATTGATAAATGCTTGAATGAGCACCTATTTGGTATTGATAACTACTCTTGACAAGTTTTGGCATAGGAAGATTTTCTGAATACTAGGTGGGAACCATTAATGCTAGGTGTGAGGATGGATTAAAACTTGTGCACCAAGATACTGTTAGAAAAGTTTGATGTGAATGTATCTTATAGTACGCACAACTTTCATTAGCGACAGATACTTAGAAGTTATAGCCAAATAATTGGTAATCCATAACTACAGGCTGTAGGTATGTACTCCTCCTGTGTTCAGATTTTCTGTTCTTAGGTGAAGGAAGAAGGTATGAATCTCATAAATAATTTAACAAGTATTGGTTAAAGTTTGCAGTAGCATAGAACACTGTGTTATGAAGGATTGCATCAACTTTACAAAGTTGTGGGCTGTATCTATGAGAAAATGGTCTTTCAAAAATGCCAGCACTTTTGCTTCCCTTCTATATTACAAATGATTAGGGCTAGAGTTGTGACCAACCTTAAACAGACAGTACAGTTGAAGTGCATTGACAGAGTTGATTAATGAAGATTACTTCCAGAAAAGTGCATTAGGCTCTCTGCATCTATAAGTTTTCCTTAGAAATACAGCAAGATGTTTTCCTTGCAACCTGCATTTTAATATCACCATACACTATAATGCAAGTATGTTAGAACTTGATGAGAAGTATGTAATATTGTTTTATTGTTTTTCTAAGTTGAAAAGAATCTTTGCTTGTGTTATTATAAAAAGTTACCTAAAGCAGTGGGCTGTTAATATGATAACACCCATATGGAGAAAAAGAAGAAAAAAAGTTAATGTTCAAAACAGCATTTCTTGAAAAGTCACTGTAGCTTGCTTTCAACATAGTGATTAATTATAGTATTGTATTAAAGAGTATATATTAGCATAGTATTGCCCAGTATAAAACACATAGTTATCCTTTAATTTTCTTTCAACGACCTTGTAATATCTCTAAAGTGGAAAATCAGTCACCCCAGTTTGCATAAGTATTCCCTGGCCTCCAAATTCTGAATGGTATATGGATATTATGTGTGACAAAACTTGTCATGATGCACCATGGTATGTTGGGTGTTATAGTGGCCTGTCTGAAATTGATGTACAATGAGTACGTTCTGGTTGTGGTAATTCCAGATACAAACTAGTGCAATTCAACTCTTCCCTTGAAATATGTAAGAAAGTCATAAACCACTGTAAAAATAAAGCCCCAAGTGTACTTTTGTATTTGGAATCATGGTGAATGATGGGCTTTAGGAAGTATTAATGGGCAGAGTTTAGCTAGGCTAGGTGACATTAATATTCCTGTTATTTCTCTCTATGCCAGCTTTATACTGTCATGTTTCTTGAAATGATGACCACTGACCACAGAATAGACTGTCCAGCTAGCTAAGGCTGGGCGATATATCGAAAGTTATCGTTATCGCCGGAATTTGTTTTGGGAGACGATGCGGTAATAAGAATTTGAAAATGCCGATAATTTCTTTTGGAAAAAATGTAAAATGATTTGCCTCGTGTTGTTTTCTTCCTTCGTTTTGCTGTCTCCAAAATAATTCTTTCAATGAAGGCATTCTTTTATTACATAGAACTGATGTAAAATCAATGCAAGTTTGTCATTTCTCTCCACGTTTTTCCATTCAGGGGAGAACGAAATAAATTCGCAGTCATTAGATTTGGTGACTTTTCTTAGCCCTGAATATACCAGTATCAGCATGGATCTCGCATGGAAATTGTCTTAGGAAAATTACCGTAATTATGGAATTATCGCGATAATTTCTTGTTTTATTATCGCGATAGTAAAAAGCCAATATTGCCCAACCCTACAGCTAGCTCTGTTTACATGTATTCATGTATTGTGTGGAGTCAATAATGTGGGAAGGTTGTTGCAAAAGTGCAAAATTGACCTGCATTCATCTGAAATTTAATTCCACTTAATTCCACTGAAACGTGCTTTGACGCACCAGGTCTTCCAGGTGGTTTTTTCTGTAACTGTCCTCCTGGATTCAGTGGGAATAGATGTGAAGATTCTCCTAGCAAGTATAAACCCCCAAAAATTAATACTTGCTCACTGTTTTAGACATTTTGAAATGAGAATATTAGCCTCTATTGGTAGATACAGTTGTCTACAATGAACTTACATTGCCAGTATTAGCTTTTCAAACAACTTGCAGGTTAAAGAATTAGAGTATACAGTGTAACTTTTTATTTTTGTCCACATCATAAAGTGTAGGGCTGTGAACGTTTAGGAAAATTACTAAACGTTAAATCGCAAAATTTTGCGACCGTTTAGCGATTAATCGCAAGTACCTATGATCAACACAGAGACTTTAAACGTGCCCTTGAACATGATGAATATGTAAAATGCATTAGTGACGTCGGGGGACATAGTTCCCATGAAACTCAAACACGGATCCTCATAGAAGCTCAACTTTGATGTCGTATGTTTATGTGTGTCGCATTTGTACAATTATATGTATTTCACTTTTTCAAAAGAGTTGAAGTGAACATCTAATTTTCTGTAATGACTGAAGATTGTTTTTTTATTTCGTACGGAAAAAGAGGTTTTGCGATTAATCGCTGGTAGCTTTGTACTAAATGATTATTACACATGCGATCGTTTAGCGATTAATCGCTAAATGGTCACAGCCCTAGTAAAGTGTAGTGTAGATGTCCAATAATACTTTTCATACTAAGCATATAGATGAGTTATATGAAGTAGATAAACCCTACCCTTTTTAATGTAGGTCAAAGGTCACCTGAGGTCACTTTTGGCACATTATATTAAGATAGGAATCATAGGTAGCTATGAATTTTTCCCTTTAGATGCTTGATATTTTAGCAAATAGTCTTGCTGTCTAAATGTGGTGGGGGTAAAATGTCATCTGAGATTGCTGGAGGTAAAAAACCAAAAAATTATTAGCTAATCTAAAAAAAAAATGTTCCAACCTTTTGAGAGTTCTAGCCTTAAACCAGTGGTTCTCACACACGGCCCTTAGGGCCGCGTGTGGCCCCCGGACCCTGTCGGTGCGGCCCCTGAATTGATTTTACTTTTTGAGAAAATCATATTCGACAAGAAAAAAACTTACAAAAGTAGGAAAAGGGGCTACTAATCTATGACATGTATGTTTAACTTATATAATTTAGAGTCACTATTTGACTCCTTCCAAATTTGCTCCCCTGCAGGTGATAGTTTGCCTACGTAGCAGTGTCTCCGACATGTTCCTTGATCAGTCATATCTAGTCAAGACTTATTTTGTGTGCTGTGTTGTTGACAATCATGTTAGGTACACGGTGGCGTATAGTTATGTAGTGGTGCATTATCGATTTGTAGTGACAAAGCTTGTAGAAAAGTTACATCTCGGAAATTTAATTTGTGAAGTGAGGTGACAGTATGTACAATTAAAAAATGTTTCGTGTTAAACGTGTGTTGATTGATAAATGATATCAAAATTTCTGGAAGTTATCTTTGGGTACTCGTAAAAACTAAATCAAATGTAATCAGAGTGGTATTCCCTTACAATGTGTTTCGACATTTTATATGGGCGCGCATTTTCCACAGGTCTGTTAAATAAAATAGAATCATTCAACCAACTTATTATTTGTCGACTTTTGGGAATGTGGCCCTTGAACTCGACAGACCCACTTCTCTATCTGACCGCATTTGAGAATAAATGATCAAGAGCTTCCTCACATGCTGGCCACTAATGCAGGATAAGTACAGAATTGGTGTGACTTTATTCGTTTCAGAGAGCAGTTTCCGTCCACAACATATTTAGTTTAGAAAGCAACGCACGATAAACATCAAAATGACCGGCATGATAAACATCAAAATGACCATACTGGTGACTCACACAATGCAGAACTGTAGAGAGGGTTAGTTCCAGGTGGGGAAGCAAAGGGCTATGGCCCCTTTCATCTGGGAAACTCCATTTTCGTCGGGGAGTCATAATGGGTACGGTGAAGTATGTACCCCCCCCCCCCACAATGACGACCAGCCGCTGCAACGAATTTCTGTATTTTGTCCCGGGTAGGGCAGATTACTCATCAACAACCACAATTTCTCAAAGTTGCTTCAACAGTAGACAAATTTTGGGCACGCTTCTCACGCCAAAATTCCAAGGTGGCCATCCTTTCGGCAACCCGAACGGGAAGCTTGGCCGCCTTGTCGAGCAAAGGTTGGCGCAACCCCAATTACACAGGCAATTTTGTGGTTAAGAGTGCGATTTTCTGCAATCTGAAGAGCTTGGAAAGCAAAATTTTCTTACCTTAGCCCCAACCATGGTAGGGCTGAGGTCAGATTAGCCCTGTTGGACGCTCCAAAAGTGAATTACCATCTCCAGGAACCACTTACCACGAAAAAGTCATACTTTTGCTTCAGTTTGCCATAGATACAGCTTCTGGACCTCTTAACTATGGATTTTGCCCTTTCAAATTATTACCCTTTCTCTAAGCCTGAGATCCTCACCTGCGGCCCTCAAGCTTATCCCAGCCTCTGCATTCGGCTCTCACCCTAAAAAAGTTTGAGAACTACTGCCTTAAACTGTGAATGATGTCAAAAGTCTTTTACTGGGGACAAAGGGGGAATTTCCTTACCTTGCCTTTGAGAATGGGGGGTAAGGTCTCAATTTTTTATTTGCATTTTACTAATGTTGGAAAAGACATGTATTTGTTTTGATTATGTGTTTCCATCAATCACACCATGCAGTGATATACACAGGGCTTTGCAGGGGGCGGAGAAGAGCCGACCCCAAAGTTTGCCCAGGTTTGAGCTCATGCACCATTGGTGCTCTAGTTGATATATCCCAACTTAAGATCTCTTAAAACCATTTGACATTGTGTTAATTCATCCCTCAAAACAATACTGTTCTCCTTAATGTTTTCCCTGAAGAGCATTTGGCAGCCTTGGTTAATGTCTATTAATAAAGGTCTGATTAGGAACTGTGTGACTCTTTTCTTTTTTTTTTCTTTTCAATTCTCTTAAATTAGTTACTCTAATCCCCCCACTGTCTTAAAGTGGGCATGACACAACCAAAGTAAATTTCTCAGTAAATAATTTTTGGATACAGCTTGAAACAAAACAAATGTTTTTCTGACTATTGTCAAGTTCATAAATACCAGAATACAAGTAGTAGGTTTCCCCTGTAGTATGAGTAGTAGGTATCCCCTTGAAGCTTCGCTAATTGGCTACTAGTTGCTATAATGATGAGATCATCCTGTCAAATAGATTATGGGCCACTGGATTATGGGTGTGACTAAGGGTCTCATGCCTAAGTACTGCAGGTTCATGTCTGCAAGAATCCAAGGACTTACAATCAGACCATGCAGCTCAAACACTGACCAAATGAAACATATAGCTATTCTAGCTGTTTTCAGTGTTTATCAATTTGAATCACCTTCTGCACTTCAAGAAATGGACAAGAAGCAAAGTGGAAGGAATCAGAACCTTCACAGTGATTTCTACTGTGGCTCTCTTTGTGTGAATCGATATCTATTGTTTATACTCTATATCTTAACATAGGAATTATGGAAACGTTTTATACACAGCATGTAGATGTGTTTCATTGAGCGAGTAGAGGCTGTCATTTCCGGTGGGGTCAAATGTCATGTGAAGTCACCAAAGGTCAAATTGTAGAAACAGTTATTTTATGATATCCCATGTAGAGAGGAGTTTTTTCATAACCAGCATATGGATGTGTGATGTTTAGTAGCTTATCTCTTTCATTTTTGGTGGAGGTAAAAAGTCAAATGTCATTGTAGTATCACCAGAGGTCTACATTCAAGACATGTTTGCACACAATATCTGAAGATAGGACTCATCTGTACTTTCCATATTTAGCATGCGTATTCGTTGTATTGATGAAATAAAACCTATCGTTTCTTGGAGGTCACTTGTCATCTGAAGTCACAGAAGGTTAAACAAACAAGAGGTTAGGAATTTGATCCCCAGCCGGGTCAAAGTAAGGTGGGTTTTCATCCAAGAGCCAGCAACAGTTTTCCCACCTGAACTGGCCTTTCAAAAGAAACCAAATTTGATCTTAATTGTTAAGTTGGTGAGCCACCTGATGCAAAGTTGTAATTCGTAAGCCATGGGCTTCTCCCAAATCCGTGGTCACTTAGCATCATAAAGCAACTGCGCTTTAAGACCCTAATTATTATTTTTGTTACTATTCTTATTATGATTGTGTCCCTTTTTCCAATTCCAGTACCGCAAA